>CP125974.1:499323734-500573734 GCA_030063025.1 Avena longiglumis | reverse complement strand
GTCCTTCTGGATATAAAGGATCTTGAGTGGCTATACCACTCCTAGTTCTAATTCCATAAGCATGTTTATCTCCTGAAGCATTAACTATCATATCCTTTTATACCTTAGCAAGTTGATCAAGTTGGGTTTGAACCATTTGAAAGTGTTTACAAAGCATTTTAATATCATTAGAGGTTCTTTTCGCAATATCTTGCAACTCATTGATAGCTCTAGAGTTTTCCAATAAATGATTCTGAACTTGTTTATTAAAATTACCTTGTTTAACAATAAAAATGTCAAGTTCCTCTAAGAATTAATCAGGAGGCTTACCATAAGGAATATCACCTTCATTAAAGTGTTGGAGAGAGTGTACCTCAATAGTAGATGAGTGGGGAATTGGCTTACATAATTCTTCTATAGGAGGTAGATTCTTCACATCTTGAGCTCTAATACCTTTCTCCTTTAGACATTTCTTAGCTTCTTTCATCACTTCATCATGCAATGCCATAACTCCCCTCTTCTTTGGTATTGGTGTTGAAACTGGTTCAGGCACAATTGGCTCAGGAGTAATAAGCTCAGGTGTATTTAGCTCAGTTGAAGTCCAATCATCATAATTCTTGCTTATTTTGCCATTAATTCTTAAACATCTGTAGGAGTTCTTTTCCTGAAAACACAATCAGCAAAGATATCCAGGTAGGTCCTAGAATCATCAGTTAGTCCATTATAATAAATATCAAGAAGCTCATTCTTAGGCAATGCACATCCAAGATGTGCATGAATCAAGGCACAGAGCCTTGTCCATGACTCAGGCAATTTTTCTTCTTCTCCCTGTTTAAAATCAAAAAGTCTCTGCAAAGCAGCATGTCTAGCACTGGGCGGAAATTATTTCTGGAAGAAAGAAGCAATCAAGCAATCAGGGTTATCAATGAAACCAGGAGGTAATCTATTAAACCAAGCCCTAGATTCGCCTTTTAGTGAAAAAGGGAAGATCTTAGTAACAAAATACTTGCGCATCTTAAAATCATCAGAGAACAAAGCACTCATAGTAGAAAGCTCATTCATATGAGCCACAACACTCTCATTTTCAGTCCCACAAAAAGGTTCTTTCTCAACAATGTCCAAATAGGATAAATCAAGAGATAAATCATAATCTTTATCTTTAATATCTATGGGAGAGGTGACAAACTTAGGATCAGAGGATAGTTTAGGCATAATAGTACGTCTAGCAAGGAGACTCTTAATAGCACTAGTACCATGTGTGTTTCGGCACTCTTCAACAAATTCATGAGTGAACTCAATGTAACCATCATTAATATCATAACTCTCACTAGACTCAGGTGAGCTAACAGGTGTAACAGTGTCTTCACTAGGAGTTTTGGTATTTCCTAGACTGGCCATAGTAGCATATAGAAAAGGACCTAGTGAACCACTCGCATCAAGCATAGTAGAAGTAACATCATGAGCATCAAAGGCAGTTTCAGATTCAGCATTAGTAGCAGTGTGTCTAGCATGAGAATGTGGTGGTGGTGTGACAAGCTTACTTATAACAGACGGTGAATCAAGAGCAACAGAGGTGTTTAGGAATGTACCTCTTCTTGTAGTGGGTGGTAAAATAGGGAACTTTCCATCACGAGACTTACCCATGATGAATGGAGTAGCAGTAAACAATAATAGATCCAAGTGAACTTACAAATAAAGCTATGCTCCCCGGCAACGGCTCCAGAAAATAGTCTTGATGACCCACAAGTATAGGGGATCGCAACAATCTTTACGGGTAGTATTACCCAATTTATTGATTCGACACAAGGGGAGCCAAAGAATACTTGCAAGCCTTAACAACTGAGTTGTCAATTCAGCTGCATCTGGAAATAGTTCTTGCTCACAGAAGTTTATCAGTAGCAACAGTTTGTAGTAGCAACAGCAACAGTGAACAGGAGCAATAGTAACAGTAACGGTAATAGTGGGATTCGAGTGAGGTAGGCATAGAGATGGATGGACGGGCGTTGCATGGACGAGTCTAAACATGTAACTTCAAGATCTACGGCATTGCAGATAAATAATAACAAGCATCCAAGTACTAAACAATCCTAGGCATGTGCTCCATATATAGTCATACGTGCTCGCAATGAGAACTTGCACAACATATTCTGTCCAGCCAGCCCATGGCAGCGGGGCCTCTAGGGAACTACTGGCAATTAAGGTGCTCCTTTTAAAAGAGCACCGGAGCAAAGCATTAACACTCCGTGAACACATGTGATCCTCACACCACAGCCATCCCCTCCGGTTGTCCCAATTATTTTCACTTTGGGGCCTTTGGATCCGAACAATGATATGTATACACAACTTGCAGATAAGATCACAAACAATACTATCATAATGATTCAATAATAAGTTCAATCTGAGATCATGGCACTCGGGCCCTAGTGACAAGCATTAAGCACAGCAAGTTGTAACAAAGTCAAATAGCACTAATAGAGATACTAGGCATTATGCCCTAACAGATCTTATTCGATTACATGATAGAACTCATACAATCCCTACCATCTCCAAGATTACAGCGGGGGATTACTCACTCATGGATGAGGGAAACATCGGTGGTTGATGGAGATGCGTTGGTGATGACGATGGCGATGATCCTCTCCAAATTCCCCGTCCCGAAAGGGTGCTAACGAAGTTTCTGGATCTGAATCTTGGTTTCTGGTGGCGGCGGCAGAGCGGAACTCTTTCTGGAAAACTATCGAACCCCCCTTGGTTTATAGGACAAAATGCAACTTATAGGCGCAGAGGGAGGCTGAGGGGGTGCTTGGGGTGGCTGCACCCCCCTAGACGTTGCCAGAGGTCGGCCCGCTACTGGCAGGGGTGTGGGCCCCCATGCCCCTTCTCCGTCTCGTCTTCTGGCTCCGTGGATCTTCTGGTGAAATATAATTTCTGACATATTTTTCGGGATTTTTCCTGATAGTTGATTTTCTGCACAAAAACAAGACACCAAGGTAATTCTGCTGAAAGCATCGTCAGTTCGTGTTAGTTGTATCCAAATCACACAAGTTTAGAGGAGAAACAATAGCAAAAGTGTTCGGAAAAGTAGATACATTTTGGATGTATCATGTCCCGGTTGGTGTCTCCAACTGGGACTAAATTAGTCCCAGTTGGAGACACCAACCGGGACAAGGTACAATCCGCACGACATAATGTCGACACTCACCCCTATCATTAGTGCTGTCTGGCCCAGCCTGCCGCAATCCCTTCAGTCGCGGTTGGTTTCTCCAACCGGGACTAAAGATGAACCCTCTATTTATAGGCCTTTCCCTCTATTTACAGGCTGCCTGATCCATCCTGCCCGCCCTTTCCGTCTATTTATAGGGCGACCGTCATGGTCACCCACACATACACACATTCCTCGCCGCCTACTTTAGGATGCCCATCCCGCATCCTCGTAGTCGACTCGGTGGCAACGATGGAGTACCGGGCTCCGCCGGGCATGTCCAAGACTAGGATCCGCCAGGCTGGCACTGGATGGTGCTACCTTCCGGGACGCGTATCTTGGTGAGGAATCCGGGTGTCATCGTCGAACCGGAGCTTCTTTGGTGGAGGTCGCCTGGTCCATGAAGGGTGCAGAGGGAGCCGACCACCAAGGAGGTGGTACGTCATCATGTCAGGGAGGAGGACGAGCACGTCTGTCGCTATATGGCTGCGTTGGACACCAGGGTCGACGATACCTGGCAGATTCTTCAGGGATTTCACCCGAGCTATGCTCGTGTGATGTTTCCGTCTCTTTGGGTTTTCACCTCCCGCGGCTTAGGCACTGGGAGTCGTCGTCTAGTTTGATTGATCAAGATGACCAATATTGCATGCATGTGGATCTGGGTAAAATGTTTGACTCACAATATGATTACATAAAAGGTTTAATATATTACATAGATCACCAACATCCCTATCTAGTGGTGTTGTTTTATTCTGCGCCGTAGCCATGGAGAATTTTCATCATTTAAAAGGAGGCTTGGGTCAGTTTTTACTTTGAAGGACGGGATTTCATGAAACTTATTATAATCTTCCGACATATCTGTCTTGTCATCCACTCCCATGACGTTTCTTTTCCCTGAAAGAACTATGTGGCGCTTTGGCTCATCGGACGATGTATTCTTTTGCTGATTTCTTTTTCTTGGTTTCGTAGACATGTCCTTCACATAGAAAACCCGAGCCACATCTTTGGCTAGGACAAATGGTTCGTCTATGTATGCAAGATTGTTGAGATCCACTGTTGTCATGCCATACTTTTCGTCTACATGTACCCCTCCTCCTGTCATCTTGACCCATTTGCACCGAAACAAAGGGACCTTAAAAGTAGGTCCATACTCAAGTTCCCACATCTCCTCTATGTACCCATAATATGTGTCCTTCTATCCATTGTCATCTGTTGCATCAAAGCGGACACTACTGTTTTGGTTGGTGCTCTTTTTATCTTGGGCGATCATGTAAAATGTATTACCATTTATCTCATACCCTTGGAAAGTACATATAGTCGAAGATGGTAACCGTGCCAACAAGTACAGCTGATCTTCAACAGTTTTGTTATTCATGAGATGTTTCTGCAACCAACTACCAAAAGTGTCCTCGTGTTCCACTTTAATCGAGGAGTCAGGCTTCCCTGGGTTTTCCGAGCATATAAATATCTTGTGTTTCTCGATATATGGAGCCACCAAGGTGGAATTGTGTAGAACTGTGTAGTGTGCTTTATTGAAAGAATCCCCGTCCATACATACCATTGTTTTCCTTCCTAGTGTGCCTTTTCCAGCCAGCCTCCCCTCATACCGAGATTCAGGAACACCAATCGGCTTAAGGTCAGGAAGAAAGTCAACAAAAAACTCAATGACCTCCTCTGTTCCATAGACCTTGGAGATGCTTCCTTCTGGCCTAGCATAGTTATGAACATATTTCTTTAAGACTCCCATAAACCTTTCGAAGGGGAACATATTGTGTAGAAACACAGGACCAAGAATTCTAATCTCTTCGACTAGGTGAACTAGGAGGTGCGTCATAATATTGAAGAAAGATGGAGGGTACAACAACTCGAAGTTGACTAGACATTGGACCACATCAATCTGTAACCCTGGTAGACATTCTGGATAGATTACCTTCTGAGAAATTGCATTGAGGAATGCACATACCATCACAATGGCCAGCCGAACATTTTCCGGTAGAATCCCCCTCAATGCAACTGGAAGCAATTGCGTCATAAGCACGTGGCTATCATGGGACTTTAGGTTTTGGAATTTTTTCTCTTTCATATTTACTATTCCCTTTATGTTAGACGAGAATCCAGACGGGACCTTGATACTGAAAAGGACTTCAAAAAATATTTCCTTCTCTTCATTCATAAGAGCGTAGATGGCAGGCCCTTGAAACTGCCATGGATGCTTGTCGTCTCGTCCTTTATGACGTTGCTGGTCCTCCCGTGCTTCCGGTGTATCTTTTTACTTCCCATACAAGACCAAGAATCCTATAATATTCACGGAAAGATTCTTCGTCAGGTGCATCACGTTGATTGCAGAGCGGACCTCATGGACTTTCCAATAGGGTAGCTCCCAAAATATAGATTTCTTCTTCCACATGGGTGCGCGTCCGTCGGCGTATTTCGGAACAGGTTGTCCTCCAGGACCCTTTCCAAATATTATATTTAAATCCTTGACCATACCAAATACATCAGCACCAGTGCGGGGGCAGGCTTCGTTCCATGATATGCCTCGCCATCGAAATGCTTGCCTTTTTTTCTTAAGGGATATCTGGGCGGAAGAAAAAGACGATTATACGGGTATACATTCTTCCTAGATTTATCCAGATATATACTTTCAGTCTCATCTAAACAGTGTGTGCATGCATTATATCCCTTGTTCGTCTGTCCTGAGATGTTACTAAGAGCATGCCAATTATTGATGGTTACGAACATCAACGCTCATAGGTAGAATGGATCCTGTTTGTGCTCATCCCACACACGTAAACCTGGTTCGGCCCACAACTATAAAAGTTCATCAACTAATGGCCTTATGTATACATCAATGTCGTTGCCGGGTTGCTTCAGGCCTTGGATAAGCACTGGCATCATAATGAACTTCTGCTTCATGCACAATCAAGGAGGAAGGTTGTAGAACATAGAGTCACGGGACAGGTGTTGTGACTGTACTACTTTCCAAAAGGATTCATGTCATCTGTACTTAGACCAAACCATAAGTTTCTTGCGTCACCAGCAAAGTCCGGGAAGTCTCTCTCGATTTTTCTCCACTGCCGACCATCAGCGGGGTGCCTCAACATCCCATCGTTCTCTTTGTTTCTGAACAAACATTTCAATCATGGTATTATAGGAGCATACCACATCACCTTGGCAGGAACCCTCTTCGTAGGTGGCTCGCCATCAACATCACCAGGGTCATCTTTTCTGATATTATACCGCAATGCAGTGCATACCGAGCATTTATCCAAATTCTCGTACTTCTCACCGCGGTAGAGGATGCAGTCATTAGGACACACATGTATCTTCTGCACATCTAATATAGAGGGCAGACGAGCTTCTTTGCTTCGTATGTACTGAAGGGTTTCGCAACATAGTAAATCAAAAAAAATCTACGGATGCGAACGGGAAAGCCAAGATCTAATCTAGGAGATGCAAACAACGAGAGGGATTAGATGAGATCTTCATACCCTTGAAGATTCGCACAGCGGAACGTTCGTCGGAACGTGGGTGATGTAGTCGTACTCGCTTCTCCTCCTCGCGATCCGATCTGATCTAACACCGCAAGTGGCGATGCCTATTAGGTACTTTACGACGAGCTGTTCATCACCTCCATAGACTAAGAACATTTCTTTAGTCCTATTTAGGTACTTTAGGATGTTCTTCACGGCTGTCCAGTGTTCCACTCCTGGATCACTTTGATATCTGCTCGTCAAACTAAGAGCATTGAACACATCCGGTCTAGTACACAGCATGGCATACATGATAGAACCTATGGCCGAGGCATAAGGCACTTTGCTCATAGCTTCCCTATCATTTACCAGGACCTTAATCGAGCCTTGCTCAATATCTTACCTGACAACATATGCACTGAACCTTTCTTTGCCTTATCCATTCTGAACCTTTTCAGAACTTTGTCTAGGTATGTACTTTGGCTTAAAGCTATCAGGAGTCTTTGTCTATCTCTATATATTTTGATGCCCAATATATAAGCAGCTTCACCTAGGTCTTTCATTGAAAAACACTTGTTCAAATAACCCTTCACATCATTAAGCATGTTAATGCCATTTCCAATAATCAATATTGCATCCACATATAGTACCAGAAATGTCACCGAGCTCCCACTCACTTTCTTGTAGATACAAGCTTCGTAGCAATTTGGAACAAATCCAAAGCTCTTGATCACTTGATCAAAACGAAGGTTCCAACTCCGAGATGCTTGTTTCAGTCCATAAATGGAACGCTGAAGTTTGCACACCTTATCAGCATCCTTAGGATCGACAAAACCTTCGGGTTGCATCATATACAACTCTTCATCAATGTTGCCATTGAGGAACGCAGTCTTGACATCCATCTGCCATATTTCATAATCATGAAACGCATCAATTGCTAATAAAATCCGAATGGACTTAAACATCGCTACGGGAGAGAAAGTCTCATCGTAGTCAACACCTTGAACTTGTCGAAAACCTTTTGCGACAAGTCGTGCTTTATAGACGGCAACATTGCCATCCGCGTCCGTTTTCTTCTTGAAGATCCATTTGCACTCAACGGCCTTTCGGTCGCTAGGAGGGTCCACCAAAGTCCATACTTGGTTTTTGCTCATGGATCCCAATTCAGATTTCATGGCCTCTAGCCATTTCTCAGAGTTTGGGCTCATCATCGCTTCCTCATAGTTCGTAGGTTCACTGTCTTCTACCAACAAGACATTCAAGACAGGGTTGCCATACCACTCAGGAGGGGCACGCGACCTTGTCGACCTGCGACGTTCAGTAGTAGCATCGTCCGAAGCTTCATGATCCTTTTCATTAGCTTCCTCTATTGTTGGCAAAGGCCTTTGGAACAATTTCAGGTGCTCTACTCCAATTCAAGAGAAGGTTCAACAACCTCGTCTAGCTCTACTTTCCTCCCACTCACTTCTTTCGAGATAAACTCCTTCTCAAGAAAGGAACCGTTCTTTGCGACAAACACTTTGCCTTCGGTTCTGTGATAGAAGGTATACCCAATAGTTTCCTTAGGGTATCCTATGAAGACGCATTTCTCCGCTTTGGGTTCGAGCTTGTCCGGCATCAACTTCTTGACGTAGGCTTCGCATCCCCAAACTTTAAGAAACGGCAACTTAGGTTTAGCACCAAACCACAGTTCATACGGTGTCGTCTCAACGGATTTATATGGTGCCCTATTTAAAGTGAATGTAGAGGTTTCTAATGGATAACCCCAAAATGATAACGGCAAATCAGTAAGAGACATCATTGATCGGACCATATCTAATAGAGTTCGATTCCGGCGTTCAGACACACCATTGCGCTGTGGTGTTCCGGGTGGCGTGAGTTGCGAAATGATTCCGCTTGCTTTAAGATGCGTGAGAAAATCATAACTCAAATATTCACCTCCACGATCGGATCGTAGAAACTTAATCTTTCTGTTATGATGGTTCTCCACTTCATTCTGAAATTCCTTGAACTTTTCAAATGTTTCAGATTTATGTTTCATTAAATAGATATACCCATATCTACTTAAGTCATCGGTAAAAGTGATAAAATAGCGATATCCACCGCGCGTCGAAACACTCATCGGTCCACATACATCGGTATGTATGATTTCCATCAAGTCTGTTGCTCGCTCCATCATACCGGAGAATGGGGTTTTGATCATCTTGCCCATGAGGCATGGTTCGCATGTGTCAAATGATTCAAAATCAAGAGACTCCAAAAGTCCATCAGAATGGAGTTTCTTCATGCGCTTTACACCAATATGACCTAGAAGACAATGCCACAAATAAGTAGTATTATCACTATCTACTTTGCATCTCTTAGCCTCAATGTTATGGATGTGTGTTTCATCCCTTTCGAGATTCAGAAGAAATAAACCATTCACAACAGGTGCATGACCATAAAAGATGTTACTCATATAAATAGAACAACCATTATTATCCGATTTAAATGAATAACCGTCTTGCAATAAACACGATCCAAAAATAATGTTCATGCTCAACGCATGCACATAATAACACTTATTAAGGTTTAAAACTAATCCCGAAGGTAAAACTAAGGAGATCGTGCCGACGGCCATCACATCAACTCTTGATCCGTTGCCAACGCGCATCGTCACCTCATCCCTCGCAAGCCGCCGTCTATTCCGTAGCTCCTATTTCGAGTTACAAATATTAGCAACTGAACCAGTATCAAATACCCAGGCACTACAACGAGGGCTAGTATGGAAAACATCAATAACATGTATATCAAATATACCTTTGATGGTGCCAGCCTTCTTGTCCGCTAAGTACTTCAGACAGTTGCGCTTCCAAAGGACCTTGTCCTTGCAATAGAAGCACTCGGTCCGGCTTGGGTCCAGACTTAAGCTTCTTCTCAGGCAACGCGCTTGCCGCCTTTCTTGAAGGGCTTCTTTGCACCCTTACCTTTCTTGAAGGTGGGGGGCTTTTTGACCATCAACACATGATTATCCTTTTTGATGTCCACCTCCACAGCCTTCAGCTTTGCGAAGAGCTCGGTGATCGTATCAGTGGAACCAATCTGATTATGAGTCACTACAAAACTTTTGTAGCTGGGAGGGAGTGATTGCAGAACCCTGTCAATCTTGATCTCCTCAGTAATCTTGCAGTCTAGTTGCTCAAGGCGTTGAGTGTAGCCCGACATCTTTATGGCGTGCTCACTAAAGGAACTCCCTTCCTCCATCTTGCAGTTAAAGAATTTCTCAGAGATCTCATATCTCTCAGAATGGGCCTGAGTCTGAAACATGGTTTTCAGCTCCTCAAGAATCTCAAAGGGCCCGGGATAGTCTTCAAAACAATTTTGAAGGTCCGATTCCATAGCAAACAACATGGTGCTCTTAATCACACCATAATCATCTTTGCACGACTGATAGACAGCTTTCTCATCAGCCGGCGCAGTTGTAGCAGGGGCGTCACCTAACGCATTCTCAAGTACATAGTCCTTTTGACCTCTAGAGAGTATGATTCTCAGATTGCGGAACCAATTGGTGAAGTTAGACCCATTGTTTCTAAGCTTTTCCTTCTCAGCAAAAATGTTGAAGTTGAAGTTGGACTTAGCCATTTGATCTACAATATTTGCAAGTACAAATTAGACTATGTTCATGATAACTAGTTCAACTTTTAATCAAATTACTAGATGAACTCCCACTAAATTCAACATCCCTCAAGTTGTTTAGTGAACATGATCCAAATTCACCACACCTAATCCGATCTTCACGAGAAGAGATGTGGTTTCAATGGTGGACAACAAAGTGTCGATCATATCATTCATATGACTCATGCTTAACCTTTCGGTTCTTGTGTTCCGAGGCCATGTCTGTACATGCTAGGCCCGTCAAGTCAAACCCAAGTATTTCCGCGTGTGCAAAACTGGCTTGCACCCGTTGTATGTGAACGTAGAGTCTATAGCACCCGATCATCACGTGATGCTTGGACACGACGAACTTTCGCAACGGTGCATACATGGGGAGAACAAAGTTTTATCTTGATCTTTAAGTGAGGAATCATCTTATAATGCTACCGTCGCGATCTAAGCATAATAAGATACATAAAAGGATAAACATCACATGCATATAACTTTATGTGACATGGTATAGCCAATCTTCACGCAATGATCTCCATCTTGTGCGTGCCGGCATGATCTCCATCACTCCACCATGATTGCCTCCACCACGAATAGCAACTACAACTATTGCTAACTACTTAGCGATAAAGTGACACTATTACATGGCGTATGTCGTGGGAATAGTCACGGCAGATGCTGCAATCGGCAGCGAGTAGTAGAACGAGGGGCAAGGGCGGCCAGCCATCTCAAGGGTAGATGAGGCAAAGACACGTGGTTTTACCTGGTTCGCCCCGAGGGTAAAGACCTACTCCTGCTAGATTGTATTATCAAGGTGTTACAATGGGCGAGCTCGGTGGCTAGGCAGCGAGTCGCTTGGGTGTATCAGGGATCGTCCCTCTACTCGCCCTATAGGGAGGTTTATATAGGCTCACCTCCCCTAGGGTTTACATATCTCAACCGATTCAGTTAAAGCTTGATAGTCGTTTAACCTAATCCGACCGGGCCTATCTACTACTTTGGGCCTTCACTTCCGCTCGGCGCCTTCTCGGGCTTCAATCCACTCGCCGTTATGTGCCCACTCGCCACTCACGGGCTGTCGGAAGCGTCTGCTGGTATACCCCAGTAGGCATATCCCCATCAGTAGTCCCCGAGGCCGTCGTCGATTAGGCGTAGGTGGTTGCTGGCAGTCGGAGTATACGGCTTCAGAGTAGGCATACAGTCAAATCGTCGGCGGGCTCCTGTACAAAGGAGAAACCAGTGATCCAAGTCGCGGCTTTGGCGAGTCGAGTCGGTGAAACACTGTCATAGTGATTGGGTCGGCGAGCCGAGTGGCCGGAGTTGGACCGTCAGGCATGGTCAAACTAGCCGTTGGGGTAATCCAACGGTAAATTTTGGCGTAATCATCGCGCGGTAACGGCTTCCTGATTTGGCGGGTAACATCCATTATATAAGGGGAATGGCAGGCGATCAGAGAGCCAACTTCTCATCTCTTCTTCCGATCACAGATTTTCCTTCCTCGCATCGCGATCCAGCACCAAAATCCCCGACCCAACAACCTCTCGCCATGGCCCTTTCCACCGAACCGTGGGGTAGGTCTAAGTGCACAAGGGCAACTAGCCTCCTTCGAGGAGGCCGATCCTACGAGCCATTGTTGGCGTATTCCCGCAGAGGCGACCACGAACCCGCGAGAGAGGGAATTCATCTGTTTCACCAGTCATCTCGAGCAGGGGCTAGGGTTTCCTACATCCTTGTTCTTCCGGCGCTTCTGCGCCTATTACGGGATCCAGCCTTCAGATCTGGGTCCCCACAGCATCGAGCAGCTCGCCATCTTCGTGGCGTTCTGCGAATGCTACTTGGGATGCCGGCCCTACTTCCCATTGTGGCAAGATCTGTTCCACGGACGGATCAGCCGTGAGGAAGCTGGCGGCCCAATGGTAGCCGCGGGCGGCCTGACATTCCAACTCAAGTCCAAAGCCTCATTTTTTGATCTGATGCTGTCCGCCAAGGCAGCGAGCGACTGGAAGAAGTCGTGGTTCTACGTGGCCGAGGCAACCTCGGAGGACGAGGCGGCGATCCCGCGGTACTCCTCCAATCGGTCCGAGCCGCGCCATCTCCAAGTCGGCAAGCTCCCCAACGACCAGCGGATGGTCGTCGACGAGATGCTCCAGACCATCCGCGGTCTGAAAAAGAAGGGCCTCCAGACGATAAATCTGTACAACTGCTGGCTCGGGCGGCGGCACGTCCCGCTCGCCCAGCGTGACCACTACATGTACCAGTACACGGGCCGGGGAGACTCGACGAAGGCCTGCCTCGACGAGTGGAAACCGGAGGACTACCTCCCAAAGATCAAGAAGATTACCTGTGCGGTACCGGATGCGCAGTCGGGTCGCCCCTATACATGAAGCGTCCAGCTCCAACGGTAATCACCTTACTTTGCTCGCAGTCGCAGTCTATGCAGTCGCGTTAATTCTGATTCATTCTGTATTCGTTGTAGCTGTTCCAAGTGGTGGAAGGGTGGCTCCCTCCTTCGGATGACGAGAGCTCGGGCTCATCCGCCCAGGACGTGGGCGAGTCACCGCCCGCCAAGGGCGACGAGGACGACGATGACGAGTCCGAGGAGGAGGTCGCCCCGCTGGTCCGAAAGACCCGCGGACAACGACAGCGCGAGATCGAGGCAAGCAGAAGCCTCGAGCGTCATGATGACGACGACGAGCTCCCAGAGACCACCTCGCGCCGTCAAGCCGCCCCGTCGAAGAAGAAGAAGAAGGAAAAGGAGGCAAGGGCCCCCCCCGAAGAAGAAGACGAAGCCATCAAAGCCGGCCTCGCCGCCGCACTCGGCGAGCAGCCTCGATGCTCCAGCCCACCGGTGATGACGCCACCATGACAGCCGCTACCGACGCGGCGACCGTGGAAGTGCCGCTGTCTTCAATGCCTCCGCCATTCGCCCCAGTCTCTGGGCTGGGGGAGGCTCCAGCTGCAGCGGCTTAGCCTCGCAAGGAGGCTCCGGCTACAGCGACTTCGCCTCGCAAGGAGGCTCTTGCCGAGATGTCCTGAGGCTCCAGTGCGGCCTCAATAGCGAAAGAAGCCGTCCGTGTCTTGGGCACGCTGACGTCACGGAGATGGGGCTCAGTCGCCGACTGGGCCCTGAATTGCAAAAACCGGCCGGCCTCCGTACGGGGCTACGTTTCATCCCGGTCGCCAAGTGAGTGCACTCACCCTTCCTTGCTTTTCATAACTCTTTCGCTAGTTTTTTCTTATTCGATTGATGCACAGGACCGGAGTGAAGAGGATGGGCCATCCGACCGTGGCTAAGGTGCCACCCGTCGTTAGCGAGGAGGACCCTTCCCGCAAGAGGAAGGCGGACGAGGTCATCGACTCGGCGGATGGCAGCAAGAAGGCCAAGGGTGGCGACACCGTCACTATCTCTGACGACACGGCGGTTGCACCAGCCGGGCCCGTGATGGAGGAAGCCGTGTCTATGAAGGAGGGCGCTTCCTTGCCTGGAACGGCGGAGGCGACCTCCCTTGGAGCGGGTGCCTCTATTGCTACCTTCCCACGCTTCGTGACCAAGGAGGCCACGGCGAGTGGAGCTGCGCCCTCGAGCCATGCTCCTGGGACCGCCGATGCTAAAGTCGACCAACGTCGTGGGCACACGCCGGCGTTACTCGCGTCCGTGGACGCGATACAACTCCATGGCATGCTTGGCGCAGCCATCCAGGTACATCCAGTCCCCGAGGATCAGGTCGGTGCTTTGCAGCGGCTTGATTCTTATAATTTCTTATCTTTTTATTTTCGCATCCAGTCCCCGAGTGCGCACGTGCTAAATTTTAGCGGGTGAGCACTTAGGAATTTCTTGATCGCCAGTCCCCGAGTGCGCACTCGCTGAATTTCAGCGGGTGGGCACTTAGGAATTTTGCTGTGACTAACTTTTTCGGTGATGTGCAGGGTCTGCAGCTTGAGTCGGCGGACAGATTGGACGCGAAGCAACGCGTGGATAAGGAGCTGGCCATCGTCCAGGAAGCGAACAAAGGGCTTCATGCTTTTGCTGCGAAGGCAGAGGAAGCTCGCCAGGGGCTTGTCCCCGCTGGTGAATTGGCGGCGGCGCAATCGGCCTTGAGTGTCGCTGAACAGCGGATCGCCAACCTCGAGCGCGAGCTGCGGGAGGCGAAGGAAGAAGCGGCCTCAGATGACGGGCGAGCTAAGGCCGCCATTGCAGCCGCTGAGGAGGATCGCAAGGTGTCGGAAGTCCTTATTGCTGGACTTCAGGACGACCATACATCGCTTCAATGCTTTATCACGGAACTCGCCCGCCCGCTGCTTGGTGAGTACATCTTCCTTTTCCAGTGGTTGTGTCTTTTGTGGTGTCTGTCATACTCATTATTGTCTTCTACTTGCAGGTCACATCATCGATAGCGAAGGAGAGGCGAGCTCGCTCGACGCGAGGCAGTGCATAAGTATGCTCGTTGATTCGGCGACATTGTCGGCAACGTGCATCCGTGCCTATCTCCAAGAGATATCGCCCATGGAGGTGATTCCCAGCGACCTCGTTGAGGTGTGGAAATATTTGGAGAAGGCGCCCGCGGTCGTTGAATACATGACGCGGTCGGCGTTTCGCGTGAGCATCGACGGCCACGAGCCTTGGACTCGCCCACTTCGAGGATTTCGACATCGGCGATGTGACGAGTGGATATCCATCGCCGACCGGGCGGTGGAGCTGTCCGAGGTCCTCAAGTTGCAGGACCGTGCCACGCATTTCGAACGGTTCGGGCAATGGGCGACCTCCTTCCGTGCAGAGGCGGTCGTCGCGCCGAACGACCCGAGCCGCGATCGTGACTTCAAGGTCGAGCAACCTTTTGTGCGGCGATGGCGGGTGAATCGACGACGTATCCGTCAAACCCGCATACGCGTTCATCCGCAATCGCCGGATGTTGGCGAAGTCGTCATCGGCCTCGCAGTAGGATGGTTTGCCTTGTGGCGTTAGTAGGTGTCCGCCACGGGCATATTTTGTAACATGAAACAATGCAATACCCAATTGAATGAGACGTTGTGTCTATTTTGGTATTTGTTGTGTGTTTGTGATTGATTTTTGAACGAGTCCCCGAGCGCGTCCGCCCTTTTTGTGGGGTTTACCTCGTATATGATGTATGTGTTGTTGTCATGTGTTTTGATGTTTTGGTCGACTCGCCCGAGCTCGAAGAGCCAGTCGCTAGGCGACTCCCTTGAGTGCTCAGATTACCTGCTTTTCGTCGAACGAGGTCGGGTGGCCGAGTCCCCGAGCGTGGTACTTGGTAGTTCTAGGCGCGACTCGAGGGTGGTTGTGGACTTAGCGCGTTGGTGTGAGCGCGTCACTCCCCGCCTGCCCGTGGGGTCAGTCGCATGGCGAGTCCTGGGCATGCTCTCTTACTTGGCGTTTTCCCTGACCGCTCGCGACGAACTGGTCCTCAGTCCCCGAGCATGGTACTTAGTCGTTCGAGTCGCTATGCCGAGGATGCGGAGGACCAAGGTCGTGAGAAGCGAGGCTTGTCTTGGCTCGTAGAACTCGAGCTAGGCGACTCCAATGGGGCTCCGGTGGGCGTTTTAAGTGGACGATGCAAGACTGAGGTGATTCAAGGTTTTACATCGCACTACTTAGCCGTGTCGATCGCTATACCAAAGGTTGACTTCGCATTTAGTGTGACGCTGTTATTTTGAGTGCGAGTGGCACAAGTCATGGAGAGTAGGCGCAATTTGCAGAATCGCTTTTTTATTTCATAGCGTTGGAGAGTATATGTGGGGTTCTAGGAGTAGAACTTCCGGAGGAGGTTTACATTCCATGGTCGCTGATGTCGAGTTCCCCATCCCCTGACGCCGTCGATGAGGTAGTAGGCGTCGTTGCAGTACGCTCGATAGCGAATGGGCCTTCCACGGAGGGAGAGCTTGTGCATGCCCTTCTTGTCCCGGACGAGGCGTAACACCGGTCGCCTTCCCGGAAGGTGCGAAGCTTTCACCCGGCCGTGGTAACGACGGAGTCCTTGGTAGAAGGCGGCGTGACCGAGCGAGGTCGCGTGCTTCATCGATTTGGTCGATCCGTCTTGGCGGGCAAGCTCATTTGCACCTCAGTATAGTGGGCGACCGGCGAGTCGTGTTCGAGGTCGGTGGGCATGACTGCCGCACCGTAGACCATGAAGAAGGGAGTGAATCCGTCGATCTGTTGATCGAGGTGCGGATCCCCGATGACGGAGGGCAATTCTCGACCCAGACCCGGTGATGCCTTTCGAGTGGTACTTGGAGTCGCGGCTTCAGGCCGTGGAGGATGCTTTGGTTGGCCCGTTCCGCCTGGCCGTTGGATTCCGGGTGGGCGACCGACGCGAGGTCGAGCCGGATGTGGTGCTCTTCGCAGAATTCGGCCATGGCTCCTTTGGCGAAGTTGGTGCCGTTGTCCGTGATGATGCTGTTTGGGAACCCGTAGCGATATATGAGCTCGCATAGGAATTTGGTGGCGGTCTTCCCGTCGCACTTCCGGACTGGCTTGGCCTCCACCCACTTTGTGAATTTGTCAACCGCGACCAGGAGGTGGGTGTAGACGGAGGGAGCCTTCTTGAAGGGGTCTACCATGTCCATGCCCCATACAGCGAATGGCCAGGTGATGGGGATTGTTTTGAGCGCCGAGTTCGGCACGTGCGTCTGGTTGGCGTGCCGGCACCGGCGCAGCTTTGGACGATATCGACGGATCGGCATGTGCGGTGGGCCAAGAGAAGCCATGTCGCATAGCCTTGGCGACCGAGGAGCGGGCGGCGTGGTGGCCGCGATCACCGAGTGAATGTCGTGGAGGATTTCGCCCTTCACCGGACGCAGCGTTGGAACACGCCGTGACGTTGCGCTTGTGGAGCTCGCCGTCGGCGATGGTGTAGGACTTGCATCGACGAGCGATCATTCGGCGTCTGTCTGCGCCGGCAGGTGCCGCCTCCGGTAGGCGATGTAGGGCTTGGTCCGGCCTGCAGCTGACGAGTGCGACCAAGGCTGCCTCTGGTTGGAGTGGGACTCCGATGTCGATCTCCCTCGGGGGAGAGACTGATGGCTTGGTGATCGTGTCGAGGAAGACGCCGGCTGGTGGTGCGAGTCGAGCCGACCCGATGCGAGAGAGTGCGTCGGCCTCCTCGTTTTTCCGTCTGTCGATCCACTCGACGGAGTAGCCGGTGAAATGTCCGCCCAGATTGTCCACTGCTTGGCGGTATGCCGCCATGGTAGGGGAGACGGCGTCGCAGGTGCCAGCGACTTGTCCCGCGACAAGGTCAGAATCTCCGTAGCAGCGGAGGCGATTGACGTTCATCTCCTTGGCGGCTCGCATGCCGTGGAGTAGGGCCTCGTACTCAGCCATGTTGTTGGTACAGGGCGTGAAGTCGAGGCAGAGGATGTAACAGAGCTTGTCGCCCTTTGGTGAAGTCAGCACTATACATGCGCCTGCACCGTCCGTGTTTTTGGAGCCGTCGAAGTGCAGGCTCCAGTAATGGAGGTACGGCAGTTTCTCTGGTTGCTAGGCCTCTTCCCAGTCGGCGATGAAGTCTGCCAGTGCCTGCGATTTGATCGCCTTTCGTGGCTCATATTTGATGTTGTGGACGCCGATCTCGACGGCCCACTTGGCGACCCGCCCGGTCGCCTCGCGATTGCGGATGATGTCTTGCAGTGGTGCTGAGGAGACGACCGTGATCGGGTGCTCCTGGAAGTAGTGCGGCAGGCGCCGCTGAGCTCTGAAGACCACGTATACTAGCTTTTGGTACTGTGGGTACCGCTGGCGCGACTCGGTGAGGACCTCGCTGATGTAGTACACCGGCCGCTGGACTGGGCGCTCCTTTCCTTCTTCTGGTCGTTCGACGACCATCACGGCGCTGACGACGCGCTCGGACGCCACGATGTAAACCAACATGGGTTCTTTGTCGGCGGGGGCGGTGAGCAGTGGTGCGGCGAGTAGCACCTTTTTGAGGTCGCGGAGCGCGTCGTCCGCCTCCTTGTCCCACTGGAAGGTGGGGTTCTTGCGCATCAAGCGGTATAGGGGCATCGCCTTTTTGCCCAGGCGGGGAATGAAGCGACTGAGAGCCGCTACTCGCCCGGCCAGCTTCTGAACGTCGCGCAGGCACTCGGGTTTGCCAAGCCGGGCGATCGTGTCGATCTTCATGGGGTTCGCCTCGATCCCTCGTTTGGAGACGACGTACCCCAGTAGTTGTCCGGCGGGTACACCGAAGGTGCATTTGCCTGGGTTGAGCTTTATCTTATACCGTCGCAAATTGGCGAATGTTTCCGCCAGGTCGGCGAGTAGGTCGCCTTGGCGAGTGGATTTCACGACCACGTCGTCGATGTAAACGTGGATGTTGCGGCCAATTTGGCTTGCGAGGCATTCTTGCATGCACCGCTGGTAGGTCGCCCCGGCGTTCTTGAGGCCGAAGGTCATGGCGGTGTAGCAGAAAGCTCTGAATGGCGTGATGAACGCCTTCTTCTCCTCGTCTTCGACAGCCATTTTGATCTGGTTGTACCCAGAGTAGGCGTCGAGGAAACATAGCGACTCCGAGCCCGCGGTTGAATCGATTATCTGGTCGATCCGCGGGAGGACGAACTGCTCTTTTGGGCAAGGAAGGCCGGGCAGCGGTAAAGCGATTGCTCCTCGGCGTTCTTCATTGCTCAACGGCGTTCATTGAAACCGCTTGACAGGTCGTACTTTGGGGTCGGCGTTTAGCTTGTGCTCAGCGAGCTCCCTAGGGACACCGGGCATGTCAGAGGGTTTCCATGCGAAGATGTCCCTGTTCTCACAGAGGAACTCGATGAGCGCGCCTTCCTATGCTGGGCTCATGCCCGCCCGATCGCCACCGGGCCTGGAGTCGCCTAGGACCAGCTCGGCGGGTGTGCGTCGTGGCCTCAAAGGTTGAGGTCTTTGCGCCCGAGTTGGGCTTCTTGAGTATGGTGGGGTCGTTGTTGACCCGCCGCATTTGGCGAGCTTCGTTGGCGTGGTTGGTCTCCACCGCGATGACGGCGTCGTGACTCGGCTCCTTTGGCCTCGCACCGGCGGCCATGTCGGGTCGCCGTGGATGGTGATGACGCCGCACCGGAGCTTCATCGCGTTATACGCGAGCGGGCGCTGCCATAAATTTAGCGAACGCACGGAGCCCTGTGACGCAGCTGTCGAAGGGCACCATCTCGAAGACGATCCGCTCGGTGCGGAAGTTTGCCGGTGTGCCGAAGGTGACTGGCAGCATGACCTTGCCGATCGGGTACGCCTTCCGACCGGGGACGATGCCGTGGAATGTGGTGTGGGTCGTCTCGATCATCGACTGCGGGAGCCGCAGCCGCCTGAAGGTGTCGAGGTGATGATGGAGCTGCCGCCGTCCATCAGTGTCTTGGGGAGCCAGTAGTCGCCGACCTTGGGCTTGACCACCAGGGCGACTCGTCCTGGGTACTCGATGCGTGGCGAGTGGTCTTGGCGGCTCCAGGTGATGGGCTGCTCCAACCAGTTTAGGAACTGGGGGACGTCTATCTGGGCCACCGCGTTGACGGTGACAGCGCGGGCGATGACCTTCTTCTCGCGCTTCGTGTTGAAGCATGTGAAGGTGTGGAGCGAGCCGGCTACTTTGCCGAATTTTCCGCCGTTTGGCGGGTCGTTGTCGGGGTCCTCCCGCGCTCGCCGTGCCTTCTCGATTTCCCTGAGGGTGTGGCAGTCGGCGGTGGTGTGCGTTATGCTTCCTTCCTGCTATGAAACGCACATGGTTGGTTAAGGAGGGCCGGGTCGAATCTTGGCTTGTTCTTGTAGTTGCCCGTCGCGGCGTTGTCCTCCGTCATGGCGGAAACTCTTGGGCTCGCTGCGTGCGTGCGGCATTGGCGAAAGTCGACTCGCCCGTCATCGCGACGCTTGCCGAGGCGAGTGCCGTAGAAGGGTCGGATCGGCGTCCACTGCCGCTTCCGCCAGGCGGCGTTGACCTCGACTCATCGCCGCTTCTGGTTTGGATCTTCCTCGGCGTCGTTTGGCGATCTCGAGGAGGTCGGGATGTTGTCGAGTGTGCGGATTGTCGCTGAGCTTGGCGACGGGGCTCGTGAACGCACGAGGTCTTGAAGCAATGGATCGCGGTGTCCGGTGGATGCCGCGTTGTACCAAAGTTCTTGCCACCGTTGGACCCAATTGGTCGACTCGCGGGTCCCCGGACGCATCGCTCCAGGTCCTCGATGGTGGTGGCGCGGTGTAGGAGCACTCGAAGTGCTGACGAAGGCATCGCGTATCTCCCTGTGAGTCGACATCGTCCCGGGGAGGTGTTGATCCATTGCCCGCACGCCCCTCCATCATCGGGGAGATAACGGCGGCTAGCGGTCGGTGTGGCTGCGATCCCCATCGCCATGAGGTATGTGTAGAGCCAGACGGCGGGTCGACGAGGAGTCGTATTTTCTATCTCTTTGGCGCCTTGAAGTTGGCGGTACTTCTCGCCTCGGATCATTGGTCCGAAGCACTTGGGTCCGAGTCGATCGGCGACCCCATGGGCTCGTCGCGGCGATTAGTTAGGGTATGTCGCAAGTCGCCGGATGGCGTGCGCGCCAACTTTGGTTGTTGATGATGGGTGCGGGCATCGATGGGTTGCCCGTTGGCGCGACGAGGTTAGAATTACCGGCATGGGGTCGTTGGAGAGTGCGCTCGCTGGTCGGTGTTGGAGCCGCAGTGGCTCGTGGCGGCGATTGAGGGTGTTTGCCGCCATGGCGGCCGGAGGCCGCTACGCTTCCCGAGGAACGCGAGTATACTCGACCTGCGAGTCGGCGCCCGCTTTTGCTGCTCGACGGCCTTCGCGAGGCCCCGACGTATTGGATCCGTAGGCGCCGCCGGTGGCCGTGATGTCGCTACCGCTACTCACCGCCACGAGGTTGTCCATTGGGGTGGAGAACGGTGGGAGGACGTTTGCCTCGCTCCCGTGAGGAGACTACTATCCACGCTGGTCCTCGGAGGTGCGGTTGGGTGGAGGTGGGCGCCGCCGCTGATCTGGCGGGGCCGGCGCTTCCTCGGTGGCGCGTTCGCAGATCGCGCGGCCACGCGGCGGCCGTCGTCGAAGTTCAGGGCGCGCCCCTGAACGATGGGGTTCAGGCGTGATCTGATCCGCTGCTGGTGGTAGCGTGACAGCTCCTGCGCCGTCACCTACTCGAGGCGAAATTTTTCGCGCTCGGCTTGCTCTTTGCGTACCGCCTCCGCCAGTTTCAGGCGGAGTTCCTCGACCTCCGTTGCCATGGCGTTAGGAGGGATTGGGGTGGAGAACGGGTCCTCCAGCGGATCGGTGCCGGTCGCCATGTAGGTCGCGGTGTGGCGACCGGTTCCGTCGCGGGGGTCGCCGGAGTTCTTCGATCCGGAGTCGAACTCGAAGATCCCGAGGATGGAGGGATCCTCGAAGTCTCCCGCGTTGGAGACCTGGGCGATGGAGCCCGCGGACGAATCCGCGGTGATGGATCCGATGAGTGACGCCGGGGTCGCCGAGTCGGCGTCGTCGGTGAGGGTCGCATCCTCTGCGTCCGCTGAATTCCCGGCCACGTTGCTGTGGGCCGAGTTGTACTCGGAGGCGAGGCGATGGATCGTGCGGATCTGGCTCTCGGAGAGCTGATCGCGCGGCGGCGACTCGCGGATGCGAGCCGAATCCTCCGAGACGATGACGTCGGTGAGACCGACAAAGAGGCTGATCGTGCCGATCGGCGGGATCACGCTGTGCGTGACGGGTCGAGCCTCCGGGACGTAGCTGCTCGGCAAGATTTGGAGCATCTCGCCGATCGCTATCATGCGGCCGGTGGCGACCGTATCATTGATGGGCAGATTGGATATCACCGCAGAACACCGGCCGGACCGGCCAGGCCCCACGGTGGGCGCCATCGCCGGGAATAGTCACGCAGATGCCGAATCGGCCGAGTAGTAGAACGAGGGGCAAGGCCAGCCATCTGCGGTGCGAGATGAGGCAAAGACACAGGTTTTACCTGGTTCGCCCCGAGGGTAAAGACCTACTCGCTAGATTGTATTATCAAGGTGTTACAATGGGCGAGCTCGGCTAGGCAATGAGTCGCTTGGGTGTATCGAGGATCGTCCTCTACGCCCCTATAGGGAGGTTTATATAGGCTCACCTCCCCTAGGGTTTACATATCTCAACCGATTCAGTTAAAGCTTCGGTAGTCGTTTAACCTAATCCGACTGGGCCTATCTACTCGCCTGGGCCTTCAGCTTCCAGTCGCTCGGCGCCTTGTTGGGCTTCAATCCACTCGCCGTTATGCAGGCCCACTCGCCAGCTCACGGTCCAGTCGGAAACGTCCTGCTGGGTATACCCCAGTAGGAATATCCCCATCAGCGTATAAGAAGTTGACACACGGGTCATACACAATTATAAAGACAACCATATGGCTCCTACCGGTTGTGTACTCATCGACATGCAAGTCGTGAAACATTACAAAACATGATCATTGCATACAACATACACATCACATCTTGGGCCATACCATATCACAGAAAACAATCCCCGCAAAAACAAGTTAGACGCCTCTACTTTGTTGTTGCATGTTTTACGTGGCTTATGGGAGTAGCAAGCTAAGAACGATTCTTACCTACGGAAAGCCACAAAGGTGATATTATGGTTGCCAAACTCCGGTGTAAATCCCATGACAACTATAGTGAGAGAACGGCATCCACCACCGCATGTGTGAACAAGCCACACGTCAAGTGCGGGAGGTCTCATGAACGACGTCGCGTAAGGTTGGCCTGTACCGCTTCAATCTCACTATCCCGCGTCATAAGAAGAACACAAACAAGAGGCTTGCAACAGAAAACATTAACGCCCGCAACAACCATGTTGCGTTCTACTCGTGAAACACATCTACGCATAGATCTAGCTTTGATACCACTGAAGGGTTTCGCAGCATAGTAAATCAAAAAATTTCTACGGATGCAAACGGGAAAGCCAAGATCTAATCTAGGAGATGCAAACAACGAGAGGGATTAGATGAGATCTTCATACCCTTGAACATTCGCACAGCGGAACGCTCGTCGGAAAGTGGGTGATGTAGTCGTACTCGCTTCTCCTCCTCGCGATCCGATCCGATCTAACACCGCAAGTGGCGATGTCTCTGAGAGATGCACACGTGCGGCACCTAGACGTCTCCTCCTTCCTCGGTCCAGCAAGTATGGTGGAGAGACAGATTGGATCTGCAACGCGACGGCGCGGTGCAAGTGGTGGAGAGTTTCTGCAGCAGGGCTTCGCCTACGTGCAGTCGGGAAGGAGAGAGAGAGGAGGGCAGCAGGGCGGCTAGGTCTTGAGGAGGAGATGTGGGAGGGGGTGTGCCCCCAGCCCTCTTTATATAGAGGGGTGGGCGGCCAGCCCTTGCCCCTCCCCCAAGCCCTAGGGCCGTCGGCCAAGGAGGAAGGAGTGGGGGGCAAGTTTCCCCCCTTCTAGAAGCTCCCCTAGGGTTTCCCCTAGGTTTGGCCGGCTGGGCCCTATGGGGCCTTGTGCCCCTGGCCCAATGCGGCCAGGGCACTCCCTCATAGGCCCATGCCCCCTCCCGGCAGGTGGGGCCACGTTGGTTCCCTTCCGGAAGGTTCTAGAAGCTTCCGGTACAATACCGATTAACCCAAAACAATTCCGAACTCCAAAAACTGCATTGCCTTATATGAATCTTATTCTCCGGAACCTCTCGTGATGTCCCGGATCCCATCCGAGACTCCGAACAAAAACTCATAAACCAATTGTCCAATCTATCCTAGCATCGAGACACGTTAAGTGTGTGACCCTTTGGGTTCTAGAACATGCAGACATGATCTTCTATCAATAATCAACAGCGGGGTCTGGAAACCCATATTGACTCCCACACATTCATAGATGATCATATCGGATGAACCACGATGCCAGGATTCATTCAATCCCATATATATATATATATATATATTCCCTTCGTCTCGCGATATTTTACTTGCCCGAGATTTGATCGTCGGTACCGTCATACCTAGTTCAATCTTGTTCACAACAAGTACTTTACTCGTTCCGTAATCCGATATCACTTTGTGATTAACTCCTTAACCACATGCTTGCAAGCGGTGTTGATATCGATCGAAAGTGGGCCAAGTATATCTCTCCGACTTGGGAGGGACAAATCCCATCTCGATACATACAACCCAACAGGTACTTTCCGATTACCTGAGAGACACCTTTATGATCACCCTCTCATAGGATGACGTTTGATGACCTCAAAGCTTTCTTCCGATACCAGGGAGTTGTATTATCTCATGGTCTAAGGAATACAATATTTGACATAAGAAAAGCTTCGCAAAGATGAACACGATGACACGATCTAATTGCTTCGCTTAGTTTGGTTCTGTCCATCATATCATTCTCCCAATGATATGATCTCATTATTAATTGACAACTCATGTCTATGGTTAGGAAACCTTAATCATCATTAATCAATGAGCTAGTCCATAGAGGCATACTAGGGACACGGTGTTTTTTACAAACCACACAAGTATTAAAGTTTCCGCTTAATACAATTCTAGCATGGAATATAAACTCTATCATGAACAAGAATTATAATAATAACATCTTTATTATTGCCTCTAGGGCATAATTCCAACATGTACTGGCGGGCAATTCATTATTTCTTGAAAGCAACTTCTTCATGAGTACCAGCAACTTCTCAAATCCCGAGTCAGTCACACCGGTCTCTGCCTTTCACTTCAGCAATTCCAGTGTGCAATACAGCTTATTCTGGCCATCTTCACAAGTTGGATACAACAATTTGTTGTGGTCCTGTAACATCTGCTCAAACTGCAACCTCCCCTTTTCTATGTCACAGTCTCGCTTTGCATCAGAAATGATCCGACCAAGATCATCAGCGGTCCGGTCTGGTTCCTGTTCTTCACCTCCTTCTTCTTCATTGTCTTCCATTGCGGTATCAGTGTGTTCAGGGAACATAGATCAGTAGTTGTCATCATCGTACTCTTCTTCATCGCCGTCTTCCATCACAACCCCTCTTTCTCCGTGTTTGGTCCAAACATTATAGACGGACATAAAACCAGACCAAAGTAGGTGGCTCTGAATGACTCTTGTGGAAGTGTGAGCCTTCTCATTCCTACAGTCAACACATGTACAACACATAAAACCATCCCGCCGCTTGTTCTCCTCGGCCACAAGTCGAAAAGAACGCATACCTTCTCTAAAAGCGGCAGAGCGTCGATCACCGTATATCCATGGATGGCTCATCTATATCATACAAATATATATCAAATGCAATGGCGATGCTAAAATTAGTAGCGCGCGGTCTAAACGAGAAAATAGTTGCTAACATTTTATTACACTTGGAAACAAAGATGAGAAAACTTAAGTGTGGCTCGGGAACCTCATATCATGTATGTCTTGTGTGACCTAAACTCGCATCGCTCTAATGGACATTTCACCAAACACCTCTAGTGCATATGAACAAGAAAAAAATAGGGCCACCACCTCTCCCACCAGGAAAAAAACAGTTGAGAGGGGGAGGGGGCCGTGCCATATATATAGGACCAGACCACTAGTCCCGGTTTGAGATACAAACCAGGACTAAAGGGGGTGCCCGCAGCGAGCGGCAGGCCCCAGACCCTTTAGTCCCGGTTTGTATCTCACACCGAGGCTAATGAGGTCTAACAGGCCGGGACATATGGTTTGGGGTAGCTCGGGCCGTCCGGCGTGGGCCATTAGTCCCGGCCTCGGCCACAGCCGGGACTAATGGCCTGGACGAAAGGCATGTTTTCTACTAGTGTTATGTTGTGTTTGGATGTATGAATTGGGACCTGGAATTGCAGGCCCGAATTCACGCGTTTGGGGTGCTCGTGGAATTAAGGCCCATAAACTTCACGCAATTCCGAGCCGCCTCCCCGCATGTGTATGTGTGGCCTTACCTTATTCTGAGTTGTTGCCACGCCCGGAAAGGCATAGAAATTCCCCTCGCTCGCATACCCACGACAGAAACATGAAGAGCTAGCTCGAGCGACCCCGACCTACAGCCCCAAGCGGTGCTGCTAGCGGTAAGCCCACCACATCCTCCCTTTCCCCACCCTCTTCTCCCTGTTTTCTAGACTCCACTCCCTCTCGGAATTGATGCGGGAGCCTACCATAAACCAATCGTCCTGACAGTTGTGGCCATGAGCCTAAACTTTATGGTTTGGGGCATACATAGTTGTTTGTCAATGATCTCTTGTTTGAAACGTTCATGCCCCCCCCCCCCTCCCCCAAGAAATTTAAGAAGCATTATCTATTGATCTATTGACCTTGCCTTGATGGTTGTTATGATGAGTGACCGATATTGTTAGATTATTAGGCAATTTTTCATAATTAATTTTAGAATATAATTCGTGATTATAGCATCTACGATCGTGTAAACTCTAACATACTAGATATACTGATCAACTGAATAGTAACAGTGCAAAATCTACAACAACCATAGTAAAATAACAGACTAGAACACAGCGTACGTACCGATCATTTGTAGACGAAGAAGACGTTGGTGCAGAGGTTGCGAAAGACCGGTCGGAAAAGATGATGTGCACACGGTCCAACAGAATAACCGGGAAGACGAGCCGTGATGATGAACTTGAGAAGCCGCATGAGCCACTTCCCAAAAATCTTATTCGTCCTCTCTCGTACAGGATCTCAAAGACGAGTGGTTCAGGCGTTCTACTCTCCTATTCGGCCGTGCACGCCGATACTTGAGCTGGAGTAGACTGTAGAGGCGGTGTGAGTAGAGAGGTGGAAAAAACCCTAGATTTGTTCTTGATGTGTCGAAAGGGTAAAACGGCGTAAGCGCTTATATAGAGTAACTTGAAAAAACTCTGACCATAGTCCACGTTTAGCATGTTTAGATTGGTCACGGTAGCCTACGGTCCAAAAGGAACCTGAATCGATTAATTGTTGATACGTTTGTCAGAATCACAGCAGTTTTTCTAAGCAGTAAAAAGTTCGGTTCGAGACTTATGTGTCGTGACGAGACGAGAAGAGGAGTGCATGTAACACTTCTTTTTTCACTCACTTACCAACTGACGAGACATTTGACCTTATAAAATGGTGCAACTCTTCTCTAACTTTTTAGAAGAGACTAAATTTTAGCTCTTACTCCTCTTGCCGCATACATGTGAGATAACATCAAACTGCCAGATATCTAGGCGTCCACACACGCTTTGAGATCTAAAAAAAATCTGAAATCTAACATGGGCTAAAGAGATTTGCCCATTATTTTTGACAATTATAAACTACCATGTACTTTGTCGTTCGCGTCACTTGTGTTATGTGTAAGAGTTATAAGCCATTTTTTTTGTTGTGCTCCATATTATGATTGTTGTTGGTACTTGAAACCTATTTCATGTCATTTTTCTTGATATCTTAATGATATTATACATCAAATATGCACATACTTGTAGACAACATTATATTGTCAAAACTCAATGAAATATTCAACGCCGAGTAATGCTACATCTACGAACTCCACTTACGGATTTAAGCCTACGTGATTACGTGGGGTTAAGGGAGAGGCTAATGGTCCTATAATCACGGCACTTGAAAAATTATGGACCAACCCGGGCCTCCAATTCAGCCCTTATTTTTTGGAAAATGATACCAATCACCCGGGGGATCGCGCGACTCGCGTCCCCCGGCTCCTGGCTGCGACGCGTGTCTCTCCCATCCTGAACACAGCGGTACATGTGGGTTCACCATAACCCTCTTATCTCTCCAGGACTCTCCTCCTCCACTCATTTTTTGCCTGATCTCTTTCTTCTCCAATCCTTCACACGCCCAGCAGCCTTCTATCCCCAACTTCTCCAACCGCTGCGTGCCGCCATAGATCCTGAAAAGGACCTCTCACTGAGATGCTCGCGCCATCTCCCTATCTCCGCAGCCGTGGGCCTCTCATGGCCACGCAGTCTGCGTCGCTTCCCACTCGAGCGCCACCGCCGTAGATCTTGAAAGGGCTCGCTACATATGCTCATAGGTGTTGCTACACGACACCGGTCGCTACATCGCCGTCGGCGTTACAGCGCAATGCCGAGGCTATCGCTGACCATGGACCTGCGCGACACGCAGCCGTGGTTGCTACACGCTGCCACCGCTCTCGCTACACGCAACCGCTGTTGCTATGCACGGCGAGCGCGTTTCTACAAGTGGTCGCCAGAGGATGTTGCGACGCCGTTGTCGCCCTTGCTACACGCTGCCGCCGGGTTGCTACACGCCACGCGCCGCCGCTTTGCTACACGCTGCCATCGCCCTTTACACGCGGTCGCCGGAGCGCTGCGTGGCCGTCGCCCTTGCTACGAGATAGCCGCCAGAGTCGCTACAGGCGGCGGTGCTTTTCTACAGGCGATGCACGCTGCTACTAGTCTGCGAGGCGCTACAAGATTTTGGCGGTCTTGCTATCATTGGCGGCGTCTTACTCGACAACGACGCCTTCTCCCATGACGCGACTTCTCTAGCACCTTCTTCGACAACGTCGGTTAGGAGAGCGGGATGGGATAGAAGGGCCTGGTTTTTTGTTAATAGGGAGAGAGAAGGTTTGAGAAGAGGAGAACGCACACGGGAGTCTTTCGTTGACCAGGCAAAAGGACACGTGTCGGGCTGCCGACCCGGGGGATCGGGGGCAATTATCCCCGGGGGACGCCTAGCACTGTCCTTATTTTTTTCCATAAGAAAAGTCCCTTAAGTCTAGCATTATTGTTCAACTCCATGGTGTGTACATTCAAATAAGATTTAAAATTGGGTGCTACCTTTGATTCCAATCATAAATTTCATGCATATCCAAACATCGGAATTAAAAATGGATATAATTTCCTTTATATCTAAAATTGCAAACGAAATCTTCAAATCGACCGCGCCTCTGCTCCGCACAGGCGCAGGGCGTCCACACTTGGGCCTGCTCACTCGCCGCGCCACGTCACTCCAGGCAACGGATAAGTTACCAGACGCTCGGCTTGTCGCGTTCTGGCACCAAGCACCTCTGATCCGCCGGGGCCGCACAGCAATGGCCGCGGCAGCTGCGGCAGCAGCAGGCGCGGCATCCTCCCTTGCCCCCTCCACTTCCGCGCGCCGCCTCCCCTTCCGTCCAACCCGCAAACCCCTTCTATCCGCCTTCCCGAAGACGACCCTGACGACGCTCTCCCCGAAGCCATCCCGCCTCCTACACCCCGTCGCCGCATCCTCCTCCTCGTCGCCGCCTCCGCCCGAGGATGCTGAGACGACAGACCCCGTCAAGCTCGCCTTCGCCCGCGCCGCCGCATACAAGAAGGAGAGGGCCAACCCGACACCCAAGCCTCCGCCACCGCCGCCTCCGACTCCCCCTCCGCCGCAGCCTTCGGCAAAAGAGTCCAGCGGCGGCAAAGGGGCCTTCGAGCGGGCGCTGGAGTACAGGAACGGCAACGGGGATGGACTGGACGGCGGCTCCCCACGTCTCAATGCGTCGCCGACTTTTGGTGAGTACAGGCGCGAAACTTCTCGCTAATTTAGTTTGCGTCGTCTCTGGACTGGACGCGTTCTGCAAATGCTGTTCGCTAGTCTATTAGGATAGAGTGACTGTTCGAATTAGAAGGAAATGGCTACTTTCTGTCATTGTGTCTGTGCTTTCAATTGATATATGTTAGAACCGCTAGATTGGAATGCCAGATGCCTCTTTCATTTATTTTCCCTTCTGTTCTTAATTTCTCATTGAGTGCTATTTGCTGATGAATGTGGGAGTGGTTTAAAACATCAATGCATAAGTTGAACTATATTGGCATTATCTGGAACACGCAGCTATGACCCATTTTAACTTGTCTCGGCACCGATCATTGTAATAGCAAATCCCCCAGTTAGCTGCTCTTTCAATTGCACAAGTAGTTGAATTTCTATTTTATTTTTCCACTATTATCCATGATACCTTTTATATTTTTAGGCCAAAGCACGTTTGCTAGCAACGATGGTACATTCGGCAAGGTGGCAAAAAAGAAGGGGCCCTATGAGTACGATGACAGCGATTTCTTGGGCCTTGACTTTTTTGAGAAAAAACGTTACCAAGGTCCACCTCCAGGGCTGTCTGCAGGATTCGATCCTTTTACAAATGATGAAGATTTTCCTGAGGTGGAGATAGTAGTTGGCGATCCTAGTAAATTTGGAAAGTCGCGACGTTTAACAGAAAATACACCAGTAGAAGATAGTGAGTCTGAGGAAACTTCAAGTTCAACAAGTGGTGAACAAAATGACGGTATCAAGGTTGAGGAAAAACCACCTTCAACTGTTCTACAACCAGAAGAAGATGAAAAATCAGAATCCTACAAACCCAGGGTTACAACATGGGGAATGTTTCCACGGCCACAAAATATTTCAAAGGCGGTAAGATGCAAAAGTTTTCATACCCCTCTAGTTTTACAACATGTTCTTTATTTTTCTTCCTGATACAATTTTTTATTCTTTCAATTTTTATGTTCCTTTGATTACAGTGAACTTCTATTGGAGAACAAAAGTAATGATTTTTTTAGAATGGAATGATATAATATAGTAATATGCATAAAATATTTATATGCAAATTATTCTCCGGATATTCTTAACTTCGTGTGGAATGTTACAACTGGCACCATTTTTTTGGCGTTGGCATCTGAACCTAAAGATTTCTGGATTCACAACTACTATTTCCTCAAAAAAAGTTTGTTGCTGTCATGGTATATTGATATTGGCCTGTTTTACTGCTTACTTAACTAATGTTGCAATTACCTTCAATGTTACACATCCATTGGGACTATTCAATATACGAGGCTAACCACACAAATTGGGAAATCATTCACCCTAATGTTATTCTTTTACAGGACAACTATTCGTCTGCCCTCTAAAAAAACTATTCTTCACAAATCATTATACGAAGAGTCATCTAAAATGCGCAATGTCCGATTCTGGTCTGGTCATATCATATGGATTCTTAAGGACAACATGAAGTCATCGACGATGGCTCTAGGCCATTGTCCAGGAACCACATGTAAGGAGTCAAAATGGGAACATGGCATATATGTGGGACTAGTTTGGACTGTGAACAATTTTGAGATATTGCCATGTCTGAAATACAAAATAAGCCAACATCTGATATTTTCAGTCTTCGCTGTTTTTGCTTGTTTGACTGATACTAGCAAAAACATCTGAAATACAGTTGAAACTGATTCTGTAGTATTGTGCCCCTTTTCACATTCTTGGCTTGTTTACTGATAAAATACATGTTTCAAAATTGTGTCAGTTCTAAGATCATTAGCATTATTTATTTGATGTAATTCGATTATAGAATAATATGGGCTTAAGGTAGCACTGCATATTCCCTTTTTGATTTTTCCCATTGACTTCTTCATCAGTATGGTGGTGGGAGAAATATAAGCCTTGGTGGAGAGACTCAAAATGCTGAAGAGAAGGCAGCTAAAGATAAGCGTACCAGAGAACTCTTAGCTGCATATTTGGGTGGACGAAACAAGACGCTTGATGCAAAAACCAAGGCAGAGTGCACCAAGGTACATGACTGAAACATCATTCCCTTTAAATTAATTGGCAGCCATTTGTTACTCAAGTACCTGTGGCCACTGCCACTCTATATGTGTCAGTAATCCTGTGTCACAAGAGTAATCTTTATTTTACTTCTAGTCTGCACTGCACTGTGTCCGTGAACTTGAAGGATACATTGTACCTATTTTGTGGCTGAAAAGGGAACATATAAGTATTACTCTTTCTTGAGTTAACTTCTTGATCGACAAACCAAGTTTTGTTTTGCTACGGTTTTGCACAGCCATTTTTGGCTACTAAACTGTAATGACAGTGAAGGATAGTAGGAAATGTCTGATGTTTGTTAATATTAGAATCACTTAAATAAGTTCAAATGGAGGTAATTAAATATTTGGTACCAAATAATGCTTTGTGTTAGTACCTTTCCATCTGTGGATAACTACCAAATAGTTGATGATTTTGCAAGTTAAGCACTGCAATACAAGTGTTTGTTCCACATGATTATATTCTGCTCTGAGATGATCCATATGGATATTATTTGTTTATGGATAAGACTTTCTTATGAACATGAGATTGGTGACAAGAAAATCCCTTGTTATGTGGAAATTTTGAAGGGCATTGCTATTTTAAGATCACATTCAGGTTTTGAGTTGGTTGCCAGTTTATAATCCATAGGCTGTACCTATTACTTACTTTATTTCATGTGTCTTTGCTGTTTGCATACTTCAGTAACGATCGTGGAATTTGTATATTTTACATATTTAAGGCATTGAAGGAAGGTGATGAGCTTATGAATGCTGGAAGGCTGCAACAAGCTTTGCCTTATTATGAAAAAGTGATGCAGGCTGCGGACTTTAAGGTACCCTTTTACGGCATTTATAATAAGTATGAAGATAAATGCGATACTAAGATACTCCCTCTGTCCCAAAATATAGGACGCCTAAGGTTTGGTCAAAAGTCAATGTTTTCTAACTTTGACCAAATTTATACACAAAAATACGAACATTTGCAATACCAAATCAATATCAGAAGACTCACCATAAAGTATATTTTACTAATGTGTCCATTTGATAATAAGTATGAAGATAAATGCGATACTAAGATACTCCCTCTGTCCCAAAATATAGGACGCCTAAGGTTTGGTCAAAAGTCAATGTTTTCTAACTTTGACCAAATTTATACACAAAAATACGAACATTTGCAATACCAAATCAATATCAGAAGACTCACCATAAAGTATATTTTACTAATGTGTCCATTTGATATTGTAGATGCGGACATTTTTTTTCTAAATATTTGGTCAAAGTTAGTAAGATTTGACTTTTAGCTAATCCTTAGGCGCCTATATTTTGGGACGGAGGGAGTAATATGTATCTGTGGCTGCATAGCTACTGATATGTTGGCTTATGGTAAGCAGACCTCTGATCTACAAAATTCTTGATTGTGAGAAATGCTGAATTCATAAAGCGACGTCCTCTACAATTTGGTGGATACAATAAAATTGCACCCTTTTGACGTAACTTGCTGCACCTCATGAACAATTTGCTAGAATATGAGTTTTTTCTCTTTTTTGCCATTTTGTTAACCTATAGCTACCGAATGAATGAAACTGACCTATGTTCTAGTTTTACTTTGCAACTTAGTGATGCTTAAAATTAAGCAGCGCCTTCTTCTTGCATTATATGCTTCAGTTCCGACGCAACACATCTCTATTTTTATTTGTCACGCACATGTATCTTCTAATTTGCATGTATTCCTGCGGCATTGTGTTGTCCTTTTTTAGTTCTTTTGTCATATCATTTTACTCAAAATAAGTTGCATGCAGACCGAAGTTCATGGAATGGCTGCTTTACAGTGGTCTATATGTCTAGATTCACTCTGCAGGTAGTTCTCTTTGTTCCCGATGTTCTTTTCCTGCATTGCTATTTTAATTCATCAAGCATGCGTGCAATGAAATTTTACATTAAGTTTCACAAGAACTGAAAGATGCATCATACCATCAGTTTTTCACCCTCATGTCTCTGATTTTGAAATTAATTTGTGCGGTTTCCTATCTAAGATTCTGTATTTGCTACATGTATTGTCCACGGAATATCTTGCTTCGACAGGTCCAAGGAAGCCATGAGCATGTACAGCAAGCTCAAATACCACCCAAACACTCTAATCAGCAAGAAAGCGAAAATGTTCATGTTCAGCTTCCAGGTAAACCTTCCCAAATGCTTTTACCGCATAGTCTCTCTGGCCCCTCTCAGACAAGGATTTTAACAACTGAGATCCTCTAACGTGTGGCAAATATTGTACTCCCTCCGACCCATATTAGTTGACTTCAAAATGGATATATCTATCCCAAAAACTTGTCTAGATACATCCAAATTGGAGTCAACTAATATGGGTCGGAGGGAGTAGTACATCCTGCATTGGCTGTCCATTTAATCAACGGTTACTTGGTATTTTTTTTTTCCTGTCATGCGAAGGCGGCGGACTTCCTGAAGGTCGATGGCGTGCCTGTGCCACGCAACACAGGCTACGAGGGGTACTTCGACCAGTTCGGCGGCCAGAGGAACTACTACGCGAACCCGGACGAGCCAGAGGTGGGGATCCGGCAGATCATCCCCTACATGCTCTTTCTCGTCTCCCCTATCTTCTTCGTTGCTTTTGTTGCTCTGAGAAAATCCTTGATGCTGTAAAATAACACCAAGAATCATACGTCAGTCTCTCCCATCCTGCCCTCCCTATGTCCTACTACATTCATCCTGACGAATGCCCAATAGCCCGTTTCGAGTGGTCCAAAACGTGTAAGGTCCAAACCCAGTTGCATAGGTTTTTTTGTTGACAGAACCCAGTGGATAGTCGTGGGAACAGACAGTCGGCCGACCGACACGGTGACGGTGTGCGTTTGTTTGTCACAGTAGATACTCCTGTTTAGTGAAACACGGGGCGTGTGCAGTGGCGGACCTTCATGCACGTCCCTTAATTTCTCTTCAAGGTTCGCCACTGGGCGTGTGACTGTGAGGTGCGGCGCAGTGCAGGATGACTTGACGAGATTTTCTGCCGTGTGCCGATGTTGAGTGAGGGGTGTACGTCCTTTCTGTACTCTCTTGAAACGGAAGTGTCAATTAAGTTGTAAGATTGGTCCTTTATATCTCAAAAAAAAGTTGAAAGATTGGTCCGACATAAGAAAAGGCGGTACGGGTCAGGCAAAAATGGAGGATCAATCCGTTGCTAACTGAAAGCGATTCTGTCCGGAGATGTCTCTGAACCCAACTTACAGTCCTGCCCTCGGTAGCTTTCTTGAACTTGTGATGTTGGGAAAATGCACGCTGAGTGTGAGCGAAAACTATCGCACCGGTGGAGTATGGACGAGCTGCAGCCGCATAGAGATTGTCCATAAAGTGTGGCGCGCTACGCCGTCCTGGTTTTGGTGGTGCGTTTGCCGGTGGAGGGAGGAGGATTTCCTACCGACAAAATGGGAAACGCCGGAGTCCTGCCGTGCTGCTGCGTACTTTCACCTTGGTCGGGAGAATTTATATTAGTCAGGAAGATGAGATCCAAGGATTTACTCCAAAAGGCTCATCAAGATCAGAGATGGAAGAATTTACTGCAAAAGTTTCAGCAACATCAGAGATCCAACTATCCAAGAATTTACTCCAAAAGGTTTAGCTACAGCAGGAGGTGGGTCGTCGATTTGGGCCCGGACCACACGCACGGGCCACGGGGTAGTATACCTATCAATAGCAACCCACGCACCTTTACAACCGACCACGGGTTGGGCTGGCCCACGCCACATCAGAGCCTGCTGTCATGGAAAATCTACTTCCCTCACCACATGTAAATTATACTACTCCTTTCGATTCAAATTATTTAACTCAAGTTTATGTTGATTAGCTAGATATATTTGAATTTATGTGCTCCCTTCGATCCATATTACTTGTCGTTAAAATGGATGTATCTAGTACTAAAACATGCTAGATACATTCATTTTAGTGACAAGTAATATGGATCGGAGGGAGTAGTAATTTGGATCCATCTCAGACTTTCCACCTCAGAGCAAGGAAGTAGGAGTAGTATGTTTTAGAGCAAAAAGACGTACTCCGTATAACAAATCCGATCCACCTCAGACTTTCCATCTTCAACTGTCGGGAATTAGGGATCACGTGAGGCCAAAAATTCAGGAGCCACCCCACGTGTATTATGTACCGTCCTTTGGTGCATACCTAAAGTTTACCGTTTCTAATCACCCTTTTTCTTGTAAAGCACCCAATTTAGTGTGACAACAGTCTTGCGTATCCACGAAGATTCCAACGGACCGGAGATGGATAGTGTGGTGTAGTGTGATTTGTGCAGGTTTTGTGCGAATCAAACAGATATGTGCCATTTTATGAGCGATTTTTTGCCCTTAGAAAGGAAGTTGGCGCCCACTTTTCGAATCTTGTGTTCAAGCAATCAAAATGCAATTTGTGCAGGTTGCATAGCATAATCGACATGGTGTAGTGTGGTGTGCTTTGATTTCCCTATTTTTGTTGATTAATTGATTGCTCTTTATAGAGGAGTAACAAACAAGCCAAGTAAAGTTTTATCAATCAATTAACAATCATCAACGGCAGTACTAGAGACTGTGCAAGGGACGGAAATGCACATTTGATCCCATGTTTATGTGCTCCCTTTATTAAAAATACATATTTTATTTTATTTTTTAAATCAAAAAAATACGTGCGATGTGTATATGCACATTCTACGTGCTCAAATGTGGTTTCACGAAACATCAATATGTTTTATGGGTTGCGTAAAAAAGACAAAAACATCTCTTGTGACATTATTTTAGCATCGAATTTTGTCTTTTTATACAAGGCACGCAAAATGTTTATTTCTCGTGAAACGACTTTATACACACCTAACATGTGAAGATGTACACGCATGTATTCGTTTTGAAATATTTTGACATTTCAAAATTCATTGAAAGTCAAACTCATATAAAGGAAGAATATGCACCCTAGAGCAAAATAGACGGGTCCTACAAGGTAGCCCAAAATTAATAAAATTACAACTATCTCAATGTAGCACCTAGCGATGACTACATACACTAGCACGAGTTGAAGACGCATCACCGTCCTCGCCCCTCCATCACCGAAGTCGGACAAAGCTTGTCGTAGTAGAACTTATTGTACTAGATGGATGATAAGTCATCATGCTAAGGCCTGAAGGACCAACACATAGAGCAACAACTATCGCCGAAGGTGAAATTCGTAGACCGAAAGAAACTGACCTCAAACCATACCAAATAATACGAAAAACGACTGGATTCCAAGAGATCTATCAGAAACAAGACTCCATGCATCTTCCGTCGGTGCTAAGCGCACCACCAGAGCAAGGATAGAGCGGGGAGGACCTTATTCTGACTCCAGGACATAGCCATTGCCCCAACATCCTGAAGAAGACATTGAAACAGTCTAAACAAAGAACATAAACCTTCCTACTAGTGAGAGACCGAGGTCCGCCACACCTCCAAGGCACCAAGGACACCGGAGGCGGAGCGGACCGGTGACGTCACCGGCGGAGAGACAAAACCATCGATAGGTTTTACAATGTCGCCTCTCACTCCTTCCCTCCACATGCATGTGCCTGTACAAATAAAGCTTTGATTGTCTTTAAATCTAGAAAATTTTGTCAAGATCTTTGTTTTTATGAAGATAGTGACTCAACACCCTGTAAACCATCGTCTGAACTTGTTGGGGGGGGGGGGTGTATATCCCGCTTAGAATCTCAGCCGCCTGAACCTAAGCCGTGTTCCCTATAAACGAAGCGTCTATGTTTTGTTTCACGTATTTTTTTTGCCATATGTGCTTTCTAAATAGAGAATCTGTTGCCGAAGCTAGAGTTTGCAACTTGAGAACCCTCCTGTTGGGTGGGTGCTTTCTTCATCAATCGTATGTCTCTCTCGGCTATGTCCCGAACCACAAAGGCATGGAGAAGCCACATGAACTGAGTTGCGTGATAATTTGTACTAGGGGAGGAGAAAGCGAAAAAATACTACTTTAAAAATAATTAAAAATGGTAAGTACTACAAAATTGTAAAAAAATAGAAACCTAACGCAGAAGTGAAAATAGAAAGAAGCTCTCATTCTCTGGTCACCGGTGTAGTGATAGTACCACATCGAAGTTTGAAAGTATGATTGGGGTTTCATGGGGTCTAAAGACCTCACAGTCTCACTTTATATTAGCTTGATAGGTTACAAGTACATGTTCAATACGTATAGCTAGAGCCTAAATACAACTCTAACATACCCCCTCAATCCGAACCACTACATATAAGGTTTAGATTGGACTTAAATCTATCTAGCATGAGTGGTATGGCTGGTTTAGCAAACACATCAGCTACCTGATCGTTAGTGGAAATAAACTTGACATCCAGTTCACCTGCTGCTATTCGTTCCCACACAAAATAAAAGTCGGTCTCAATGTGCTTTGTCCGGGCGTGGAACACTGGATTTGCGGTTAGATATGTTGCCCCAAGAATATCGCACCATAATATAGGTGTCCGCTGTTTAGTCACACCAAGTTTCTTGAGTAGTGAATCTACCCATTTGGCTTCAGCAGCGCCATTTGCCAAAGCAACTTCGGTGCTCGATTTAGAGACGGTAGGCTGCTTCTTCAAACTCCATGAGATGAGGTTCGGTCCAACAAACACAACAAAACCACTGGTGGAGCGCGTATCATCAACATCACCTGCCCAATCCGCATATGTTAATATACTAATGTCGGACAGTCGAGACTTGCGAATTTGCAAGCCAGTCTGCATTGTTCCCTTGACATACCGCAGAATACGCTTCACTGCCCCTAGTGCACATCAGTGGGTTGTGAAAGGAACTGACACACCTTGTTAATTGCAAAGAAGATGGCTGGACGTGCAAGTGTCAAGTACTGCGGTGCACCAACAACACCGCGATACCTAAAAGAATCATCATCACCAAGCTGTGTTCCAGCATCCCGTGACAATCTCTCCGATGGAACAAGTGGTGTAGGAGTTGCATTACAATTCTCCATATTGACTCGATGAAGAAGATAAAGAGCATACTTCTGTCGAGTCAATGACATACCCCCTGAATTGTATGATGCCTCCAATCCAATGAAGTACTCAAGCGCACCAAAATCCTTAATGGGAAAACTGGCCGAGAGAGAGAGAGAGAGAGCGAACCAGAACGTCAACATCCCCTTGGGAGGATCCAGCAATGACTATATCATCCACATATACGAGCATAAAGATGTGGACTCCACGCCACCGGAAGATGAACATCGAAGTGACAGCTTTGGAGGATGTAAAACCCAGCTAATACAAGAGCTGACTCAAACGAGCATACCACGCGCGAGGCGACTTTTTCAGACCATAGATGGACCGCTTGAGCTTGCACACATGAGAGGGAAAACGAGCATCCTCAAAGCCGGGCGGATGCTCTGCATATACACATCTTCATTCAAGAAACCATGAAGGAACGCGTTGCTGACATCAATTTATCGAAGGGTCCAGCCACGCGAAACTGCAAGCGAGAGAACCATGCGAACTGTAGCGGGCTTCACAACCGGGCTAAAAGTATCACCGTAATCAATCCCGTGCCGCTGAGTAAAACCACGCACAACCAGCTGAGCCTTGTGTTTATCAATGGTACCATTGGGGCGATGCTTCATCTTGAATATCCATTTGCTGCCAACGACATTGAATCCAGGTGGACGAGGAACCAGAACCCAGGTATGATTCTAACAAAGTGCAGCAACCTCATCGCTCATGGCGGCATGCCACGCTGGTTCTTGCAAAGCATCCCGATGCGACTGCAGTGCAGCAAAAAACGCACGACGACGTGGATCAAATCGAACTGTGTCGTCGGTATACACCTTGTCCTTCCGAGTGTGATCCTGGTGTCAAGAGTGACCATCCTATGAGCCGGTGCAGCTGGCGCAACAGGTACATGTGACGAGGGGGCAACCGGTGGTGTCGCGGCTGGTACAGAACCAGCGCTAGGCGACACGGGCAGCCCCTGAGGTACGTCGATCAAGGGCGTCGGCCCATGGGCCAACAAGGAAGAGCTAGGTGCGTCATGCACGCCAATCGGCTGATCTGGCGCGACGCCGATCATGTGATCCTGCGTCGTGGCGAGCGATCCTCCAGCTGCAGCGTCCTGTAAGGGCAGCACAACACTAGGAAGAGGATCCGTAGAAAAATATGTCAGGTCATATTTGCGCATAGGCTCACTCGTAACCAGTTCATCTGCAGGAAAAGATAGAGACTATGCAAGATCAGACACTTGAACTGTCACGCCGGGAGTGGAATATGGAAACACAGTTTCATCGAATACAACATCTCGAGAAATATATATACGCCCCGTTGTCCGGTCTAAACACTTATACCCTTTATGCATTGGGTTGTAGCCAAGGAAAACATAGGCTTTAGAGCGAAACTCGAGTTTATGTGTGTTATACTTGCGAAGGCTAGGCCAACACGCGCATCCAAAAATGCGAAGAAAAGTGTAGTTGGGCTGAACTAGAAGAAGGCGAAAAAGAGGTGTTTCCTTGTTAATGACCAGGAACGGCATGCAATTGATAAAATAGCACGTCGTGAGAAAAATGAAAAGCCTCCACTCACATAAACATGTATCCACTCAAACATCCACTCACATGCATTGAATTTCCAGCAAATTTAATGCAAGCTCTCATTTAAAATAAAACTCTTTTATTTATTTATTCAGAATTTTGTTAATTAATTGAATTAACAAACATTCACATAAAACCCCTTATAACATTTCAATTTCACATGCAGAACCAGTTTCAATAATTTCAACCGAAACAGTTCCGGTGTTTAGTGAAATAAATTCCCGCGCTTTCCTTTTTATTTCTCTGGCATATCATTTGCTCTGAATGGTGTCGGTATCCCTTAAGTGTGTCATCCTACGGTTCGTGAATAATGTATACATGATCGAGACCCCTCTCCGATCAATTAACAGCAGCGGGACCTGGAGATCCGTACTGACTCCCACACATTCAACGATGACTTCTGTGATCGTGTGAACCTTATACGCATGTAACTCAATCCCTTTGTCTCGTGATATATTACATGATCGTCGGTATCTCCATACCTAGTTTGATCTCGTTACCGACATGCACTCTTTTCTTGTTCCCGTGATATAACATTTTAGTGATCAAATCACTTGCTTGCAAGCTAACTAATGTGATATCACCGAGAGGGCCCATAGTATATGTCTCCGTCATCGGGATGGACAAATTCCACTCTTGATCCATGAGCCTCAACATAATACCTTCGTAGTACTGAACCTATCTTTATAGTCACCCTATTACGGTATGACGTTTGATATTGTCAAGATACTCTTACGGTGTTAGTGATTGACATGATCTCATGGTCTAAGGATTAAGATTACTTCGTATGATGTTATAGCAATATAAACACAATGACTTTGATCGTAATGCTATACTTTGGATGAATGTTCATCACACCATTCCAATAATGTTGTGACCTCGTTATTAACAACATCCAATGTCCATGATCAGGAAACCTTTGATCATCTTGTTAATCAACGAGCTAGTTTATAAGAGAGGCATAACTAGGAACTTTCTTTTTGTTTATTAAACACACATGTATTAACGTTTCCGTATTAATATAATTATAGCATGCAAAATAAACATTTATCATAAATAAGGAATACAATAATAACCACTTTTATTATTGTCTCTCGGGCATATTCCCTTCAATATCATTATTGGAAGGAACATGGATAACACTAATAGCACAACAATTATTAATATCATCATTTTAAGAATTGGTTCCAAAGATATTTTCAATATCAAAAGTAGTGTGATTTTCCCAATCATGATCACTAATATAGGTAACAGGCATAGGAACATCATCTAGTTCAGCATCAGCAAAAACTATGATAGGAGAAACATGCTTAGGGGAAGATATCATTTCCTCTCTCCTTTTACTCCTCTTCTTCTTCTTCTTCCTCTTATCCTCTTTAGGAGGGAGAGGCTTGAAAGGAAGCTTCTCCATATACCCTTGTTTATTGTTAAAGACAATAGAAGAAACTTTGGAGGATTCCTTATTTTCATAAATAAGAACAAAACTCATATTAGTCCTGTTATATTTTGGTAAAATATCAGCTTTTATAAGATTTTGTATGTAAGTATTTGTGTGGCAGTTTTCAACACAATAAAGATGACAACCATGCAGGACACTATTCATATCAAAAGTACTCATGTCTACCAAAGAAGTTTTTCTTGATAACTCTTCACACCCCAAAAATAATATAAGTTCATCATGTTGATTATCAGTGATCCCGTTATCACAATACAAACTTGTAGTACTCATTCGATTAGAAAGGTCATTATTATGGCCTGAGCATTGAAAATTGAAATGACCCACTTCATAGCAGAGTTCATAAATAAAAGGGTAGAGGGCACAATTTTTTTACCAAGATCATTTGGAGCCTTATACCACGTTTTGGTTTTTTCATTCTAGTGTGTGATACAATATTCTTCTATTTATACTTATCACAAGGTATATGCATGCTTATAAGAAATAGTACTTTCAGAAGTTTGAGCATGTTTATTGCAATCATTAATAACATTTTCATTTTCCATGCAAGTGTCTTTAAAAGGTTCATGATACATGTCCCATTTTTCTTTAGGAGCATTAATATGGGAAGCAAAGGATCTATAATATCTAACAAGAATTTGAGGATCAAGACCTTATTTAGCACTAAGCTCTTGAAAATCAGTAGTTTCAGCGAAATACTTAATTCAATCATACTCATAGTTTATACCTGGTTCTTTACCTTTGTCATTATCCCAATCTTCGGTATTGCTTTGAATTGTTTCAAGAAGATCCCACTTGACTTTGACCTTCTTACTTGTGAAGGATCCCTCTAAACAGGTATCTAGATAGTCCTTATAATGTCCTGAAAGCCTTGCATAAAAATTATTGATAATAATATTACCGGGGAGCTCATCAATGGGACATTTGAGCATCATTGACTTCAATATCCCCCAAGCTTGGGCAATACTTTCTCCCTTATGAGGATGAAAATTATAAATATAATTCCTATCTTTATGAATTTCATGAGGAGGATAAAATTTAGAGTAAAAGAGAGATTCAAGTTCCTTCCACTCCAAATTATGAGGATCATCTAGTACCTCATACCACTCCCTTTATTTGTCCCTAAGTGATAAAGAGAATAGCTTCCTCTTAACTTGGTCCATTTAAATACCTGCAAACTTGAACAACTCGCATAATTCATGTATAAAGAGTAAATGATCACTAGGATGGATAGTTCCATCCCCAAAATAGTAGTTATCCATAACACGATCAACAATTTTTGCAGGTATCTTAAAAGGGACACTTTCAGTATGTGGATTTAAAATATTATGAGCATCATTAGAATTACCACATATGGGAGATAAAGTATCATCAGAGCAATTTTTCTTTCCTAAAGTTGGGGAACTAAAAAGATCTTTCTCATAAAAACTAGATTCCCCAAGCTTAGACGTTTCCATACCATTAGTAACAATGGTGTTCAAAAAAATCATACTAATAACATTGCTATTAGCATGCAAAGAAAGTTCCATAGGTTTTTTAATTTTCTCTTCAAACACTTCATGTCCTAGCTCAAGATAAACACTATAAAACTCTCTAATTTTTTTGTTGTTTTCCATTAAGCCTAACTAGTGAAAACAAGAAACAAAAAGATAAAATTTTAGAATCTAAAGGAAATAACTTCGAGCGCTCACACCGGAGGATGTGAGTACCTTTTACCTTACCTCTACGGAAACGGCGCTAGAATATAGCTTTGATGGAGCTTGACGTGGAGGAAAGGTAAAAGGACCAAAACCTCTCCGGCAACGGCGCCAGAAAATAGCTTGATGTCTACGCACTTCTATTCTTGTAGACAGTTGTTGGGCCTCCAAGTGCAGAGGTTTGTAGAACAGCAGCGAGTCTCCCTTAAGTGGATTACCCAAGGTTTATCAAACTCAGGGAGGAAGTGGTCAAAGGTATCCCTCTCAAGCAACCCTGCAATCAAGATACAAGAAGTCTCTTGTGTCCCCAACACACCCAATACACTTGTCAGGTGTATAGGTGCACTAGTTCGGCGAAGAGATAGTGAAATACAAGTGGTAACGGTGCCAGAAAAGAGCTTCTGACTTGTTGTTGACGTGGGAGAGACTAAAGGCAAACTGAAATAAAGATGGAAGCAAGCAAACATGCAACATATCTAGATACAAACGGTGTTTCAATGCTTATAAACAAGGCCTATGGATCATACTTTCACTAGTGAACACTCTCTTATATAAATATATTCTCTTCATGATGCTACTCTTAACTACTCTCCGGTTGGACACTCTAATCCATGGTAGGGCACTCCTCAAAGTCCGCTTTTCCCAATCTAGATAACCCCACACTGTCACCTTGAGCGCTAGATGGTTCCAACAAACATCACAATTTCATAGAGACATCCAACTCAAAATATACTCATGATAAATATATATATATATGTAATCTAGCCTAAGTGCCACACACGGTGTGCACGCTGTCACTTTCACACACATGGGGAGAGCAGACATCTATTGAAGCACTTGAGTAGCAAGGTAGATCTACTTGATTACAAAGCTCATGACCACAACAAGATCATGCATAGAGAGAGAGATGAACACATAGCTACCGGTAGAGCCCTTAGCCTCGAGGAAGAACTACTCTCTCCTCATCATGGGATTCAGCAAAGGCGATGGAGATGGTGGTGGAGATCGATGGAGATGGCTCCGGGGGCACTTCCCCGTCCCGACAGGGTGCCGGAACAGAGACTTTCTGTCCCCCGAATCTCCCCTTCGGTGGTGGCGGCGCTACAAAGGTTTTCGTGGATTTCTTCTGGATGATTTAGGGTTTTATCCTCGGGATCTTTTTATAGGCGAAGGAGGCAAGGTCGGTGGAGGGCCAGGGGGCCCACACCCCTGTAGGCGCCACCAGGGCTAGCCTGCGCTTAGGAGGGTGCGACCACCCTGGTGTCCTCCTCCAACTCTATTTCGTGGTTCCGTGTTGCTCCGGGAAAATAATGACTTTGGCTTTTGTCCCGTCCAATTCCGAGAATATTGATTTTTTGCCTTTTCTTGAACCAAAAATAGAAGAAAACATGCAACTGACACTGTGGCATCTTGTTAATATGTTAGTACCAGAAAACATATAAAAATACCTCAAAGTAAAGACAAAGCAAAGCAAAGTAGATACTAACTAAGCATGAAACATCAAAAATTATAGATACGTTTCCGACGTATCAGACGTTGGCATAGAAGACGGGGTAGGAGATGGGCATGGTGCGGAAATTGAGGGAAGCTGCAACGGCGCTGTAGGATGATCCGAGCCCGGTGACGATGTAGTCGATGAGCTCGTCGTCCGGAACGATCGTCCCAGCGGAGGCCATGGCGTCGCTCAACACCTTCATCTTGTGCATATACACGGTGGCGCTCATGTCTTCCTTCCGGAGAGATTGGAGCTGGCGGCGCAGGTGGCGGATATTAGCACGGCTCTGTGCGCCGATCATGGTGTGGACGGATGCCCACACCTTAGCAATAGTCTTGCAGCCGATGAGCTGTGCTGCGATGTCCTCCCCCATAGATCCGAGGAGGAGGCCCATAACCCGCTGGTCCTGAGTCCACCATTGATGGTACTCCGGGTTGAGTACGGCGACGGCCTTGTCGCCAGTGCCCTGCATCACGGTCTTTGCAGGGATGACCATGTCTTGGTCGAGGTGCTGGTGGAGGTTAGCGCCTGCTAGGCTGGGCAGCGCGAGGCCTCTCCACAAGCTGACTTTTTTCCCGTCGAACCGAACCGGGATCGAGGTGGTGCCGATGACGCCGGCAGAGACGGAGGATGCTGAGGACGAAACCATGGCGCCCGCGGTTCCGGAGAGCTGGAGCGCGGAGGTCATCACGGCGGCTAGGGCGATCTAGCGGCGGCGGCGAGTGCGATCTAGCGGTGGTGGGCTAGGGTATTTCCAGCGGCTAGGGTTAGCTAGCGGAGGCTAGTGTTTTCTATGCTCTGATACCAAGTTTGAAAGTATGATTGGGGTTTCGTGGGATCTAAAGCCCTCACGGTCTCACTTTATATTAGCTTGATCAGGTTACAAGTACAGGTCCAATACAATTCATACAACACGTATAGCTAGAGCCTAAATACAACTCTAAAATCGATTGGGAGACATAGAAAGAAGTCATTTGCACAAATTGATCTACCCAGCGCCAGTGCAAGAGCAAGAGCAAGACCGTCCAGCTTTGCATGGAAGTCAGTGACGTCAGAAACCTATTTTTTCAAAGGTTACCGTGCCTTGGGTTAGCTATACGTAGCATATATTTCTTACCCTTCTGGTGGTATATTTATATGATCTAGAACCACTACAAAATTTCATAAATATTAAGAACACTACGAAAAAGATATATATAAACACATTATGATATATTAAGGGGTGCAAGTTAGTTAGGGAAAATGATGTGATACTTTTGATTTATTAAGATTTAGGTGGAGTACTTGTAACATTTTTCAATAATACAAACATAAAATTATAAAAATATTTTTTGACAAATGTAATGATAGTCTAGATAAATAATATGTACTTGTAATGATAAATATTTAAATTTTGTGTATTATATCTAATCGTATCTCTAAACCTAATTACATTGTTAGTTCTCGTAGTTACACATGAAAAAAGTAATATTGGGAGAAACATAAATTTATCATAAGATGGGACAAAGTGGAAAAGTTTATTATAAATAAGTGAGACAGTCGATCTCAACTTGTATTATATCCGCAAATACTGGTTTGAAGGCAAGTCAATCAAAGATTGGTTCTGCTCACTTGACATATACAAATGCTACTCTGTATTATACATGCACGTGTGCTAATGGACACAGATACTTCTGTAGTTAATAATAATCCAATTAGCCCATCGGTCTAGACTATAGTGGCCTATAGCTATTTTGCGATACCAAACAAGATATAGTAGTTGATCGTATAAGAACATTATGTCATTATGATTTGCCGCTAGAGATAGGGTCGTCGCTCACTGACGCTAGGATATGAGTGATATGCCCCTGGTACTAACCGCTCCGGCGCTCCATCCAGTTGGCCGCCGCGGGGATGTGCCATCGTTCGATTAAAGTCAGTCGATTGTTGATGAAGTAAGAATTCTAGGTAGATAAAAGGTCAAACTCTGTTATAAACATACTACTTACAACAGTCCCTACTATCTAGTTATTGATTTTTTATGAAGTACAACATATCATTCTTAGTTAATAGCGCATTTGAATAAAAAAAGTTATTGTATTAATTAGGCATTTTCTTTCACCTAGTTGTATTGCTTCCTAGCCAAGTCTAAGAATTTGAGAAAGAACACCCAAGATAGACTCATGTTAGATTTCCATAATAGAGTTCGACCAAACGATAAAATTATTTATCTCTATCGAGAAACTTGGACTACAAGATAGAAAATTTTAAAAATTAAATAAGACAAGACCAATTATAAATATTGGCTCCCCCTCTGACCACCTTCGGTGACATTATGAAAATCTTTGCAAGTCTTGTAATTGTATAGAGTTACAATCATCTCCATAATGCATAGTACTATTATGTTATAGTACCATAGTCTTAGTGTATTTATTGTTTTATAGAATCTTAATGTAAGATCGTGTACAAGATTCATTGAAGATTAGTTTTTCTTGTTGTACGTATTATGGTACCGTCTCTATCAACAATCCGGTATAGAGGGAGTACCAACACAATCTATTTCATTATTTATTGTAGTGACACATAAAATTTTGCATGTATATAATACATGATATCACATATGATACCTTTATTAGGTCTAATCTTAATATTTTTTATATCACACGAAGGCGGCAGACTTATTGAAGGGCGACGGCGTGTGCACCGGAACACATGCTACAAGGGTTAGGGCATCTCCACCGGGGAGCATCGGCGGATCTTAGTGAGGACAAAACTGGGTCATGGACCGCTCTGTCCTAGAGGCAAAAAAAATTTATACAAATACCGCATATGTAAAGCCCATAAAAAACTTAGCCCAATGCAGCAATCAACTCGTCTGTTCTTGATTGTCCCCGAATATCACCGTCTTGCGTGGCCGTTCCTGCTCGTTAGCGTCGCATGTCCAATTCCCTATCATGGCGCCAGTTGCCCTGACTCCGTGATCCGGCGATTGAGCGGCGGACTGGAAGAGTTAGAGATGTACCGGTGGAGAGCTTCAATCTGGCAATCGGCGGCCTCCAGCAGCCACGGGAATTCCAGGCGGCCAGGCCCCAAACGGCCAAACCTAAGGGGCGATCTGGCCGGCGACCGGCAGACCGGCATTCCGGCAAGCAGCAACCCAGTCCACAAAGTCTCCTCAACTCCTCTTGTCCTCGTCCTCTTTGATTTTCCTGCCGCAAGGTGCAAGCCCACCATCACGTACGACACAACAACACACCTCGACAGGTAAGTTAATTCTATTTCCCCAAATCAATCCATGCACTACTGAATCCACGACAACATAATTGCAATTTAGTTCTCTTTTAGACTTCAGTTATCAGTACCAAAGCTGAATTGAGCTCAGTTTTATCAAAACATGGTTTTGACAAGGTTATGATGGGGCTAGTAACATGAGAGGTGACTTGAATGGACTGCCCGGCAGATTTCACCCAGCAAGTGATATATGTGAGATGGTGAAGAAGTACTATCCGGCAGATTTCACCCAGCAAGATGTTTATGGATTGCAGTTTCAGTTGAAGCATTTTGTTTTGGATGCTTCCAAGGATGAAGAGTTGAAAAACATATCAACCTTAATTGGTCTTTGTCAGCGCCTTGTGGAAACCGGAAGATGTACTATCTTTAATTTGATTGAGAGGTTACTCGGCTTGCTCATCACTCTTCCGGTTTCAATGGCAAGTGCTAAAATAGTCTATTAGTTAACATAGAGGGTGAAATTTTGGAGACTTATAGCTATGAAGGTGTCATTGAAGATTTTAGAAGTGTAAAAGGTCGAAGAGCTAATCTGTAGCATGTAATTCCATGCCTTATGGTAAAACTGAATCTTAGTATGATTTTTTTTTTGAGCAATTCATATATATCTACACCTATCGTGTATGTGTGATTTGCTGAACCAATGGTATTGATATTATCTACTGAAGTATATGGTTTATAGTTGCATTTTTTGTGTGTTGTGTTTTAGTTTTGCCCGCCATGATTTTCTTTCAAGCTCCCCCACTGCCGGGGAGACGCAAACGGACGTCCAATTCTATCCGTTTGGATCGTCCCATGGACGACGATTTATGGTCCGTAAGCATGTTCTGACCACGCACAACGCTTAATCTAAAGCAGACAAAACAGATGCAGTCCCAAGAGAAGGCGCTCAAGATCTGCGCCCGAATCGCGTCTGTCCGGACAGACCCATCAATTATTCAGATCTGGGTTACGGATAGAACAGTCCGACCGACCCGATGAAGATGCACTTGCTTCGACCAGTTCGGCGGCCGAAGGAACTACTATGCGAGCCTGGACGAGCCTCGGTGGACCAGTTTTTGTACTCTCTTGAACGGAAGTGTCGGGTCTGACATATACTACTAGGTAAAATGGAAGATCAGTCCGTTCCTAACTGAAAGCGATTCTGTCCGGAGATGTGTCTGAACCCAACTTACAGTCCTGCCCTCGGTAGTAGCTTTCTTGAACTTGTGGTGACGAAGCTACGACACGGAAAGTGCGTCGGGGAAAACGATCGTACCGGTGAAGTAAGGAGGAGCTGTCCTGTTTTTAGGTGTTGCCTTTGCACGGCACGGTTTCTCTTCTCCAAGAAATATCCGCCAGTAGAGTAGAGGAGGACCTTGGTCGGAGTAAATATCCGCCAGTAGAGTAGAGGAGTACCTAGACCACGGGTTGGGCTGGCCGGTTTGGTCAAAACAAAACGCTGCTAGCTCACTTTGGCTTGAAGAGTAGAGTACGTACGTATGTACCACGGCACGGGGAGGAGAACGGGAACGGAACGGAACAGTGGGTGGGCGAGTAAGTTTAATTGAAAGTCAGGGAGCTTTTCAGGACGGTTTGACGAAAAGGTGTGCTGGCTGCTTCGTTTCTTTTCGTTGCTTCGACGCGCAGCATCCGCGCGCGTTGCAGGACCGCATCTCACCCCCACCTTAGCTTTACGGGATGTTACTATGCAGACTGTTTATGCTTAATGATGATGGATCGTCCCTGAGTAGTAATTGCTTTAATTTGATCCTGCGTCTCCAATAAACACGCCCTTTATGCAGAAATTAACACTGCATGGAGAGTAGCCGTTGGAGGCCTGGAGCTGGGCTCCCTCTCTCTGACAGCGCCAGCAGGCAGAAATCTCCATCAGAAAGAAACAGTACCACGGCAGCAGTTAACCACAGAAGACAGGCAGGGCAGAGACGCACGAAACCACTCGTCCTCGCACCGAATTTCATTTCAGTCAGGAAAAGGAGAGGCGGCCCCAGTGAGTCCGAACAAAAGCCCCCGCTAGCGCTAGGAGCCAAAGCCGAGCCAGCGCGCAGGCCCAGGTCGGTTTATTCTCCTTTGAAAAGCTACTACTACTTGCCGAACTAGCCGTTGCGGCCTGCCCCTGCCAAAGCGCACGAGCGCGCGGTGCCCCGCCCCTCATCATCTCGAGGCCGCAGCGAGCACTACTAGTAATGTACGACTGCGCGCTACGCCCCAGGCCGCGACCGGGTACGCATTTACGCAAGCTGCCAAGCATCTGGGTTTGCCGCGCGCCGCGAGGCTCCCCGCTTCGGAGACAGCAAGCAACAATGCTCGAGTCAAAACGTTGCTACTATGCAACGACGCCAACGGCCGGCATGCCTTGGTTGTAGACGCCTCGCCTCGCCTGGATCGGGTGATCTCTCTTTCGTGGCTCCGTCCGCCGGTCCAGGCGGGCCGGCGGTCGGTGACCCTGGCATTCCGACGGTGCGGTTTGGTTTACACTGCAACGGCATGAGAATGACGCATCCGGTCCTTGTGTCGTTTTTTTTTTGAACGAGCGGTCCTTGCGTCGTTGGGTGGCATGTATGCAAGTTTAAGACCACCATCATGTATACGTAGTATGACAGCAGTATATGTATTATTATATACTAATATCATAGTCTTATTATGTTTACTCTTTTGTAAAATCTTGATGTAAAATTATGTATAAGATTTATTTGAGAATAGTTTTTGGTAAATGATTTTGACCCTAACTTTCATAGCAAGCTGCAAACTGATTTGTTTGCTATCCTGGTTCAAAATATATGACTTATTATGTGACACTTGTTTCTAACATTTGGTAGTTAAGACCACACCAATAGGAGGAAAGTATACACTATGAAAAACGGAGACAAGGAAATAAGGAGAAATAGATAATGCGACACATTTAGAACCTATGAATTAACAAACATCTTCAAGAAGAGGATCGTGCCCTCGGTTCACGATTTCTTCGACCAATTACTTTTTATTGGATGACCAGAACGGCGCGGCGGAGCGTTTGAAAACGGAGACGAGGCGAGGGAAGCTTGTACTCCACGGAGGATGGCGCGAGCCATACGAAGTTGGAGCTCAAGGAGCAAATCTGGGAGGACTGTGATAGTGGGGCAAGGGAGGTGGTGGCCTTAGGTGTCGGTGTCACGGCCGGATCGACGGTGGGGAGATGCGCCGAAGACCGGGAACCACTACCCTGTGGGGATCTGGTCAATTGCTAGAGGTTGGTGGTGAGGGTGAACTGTTGGAAAAGAGTAGAGGAGGTGAGTCTGACTTGTGGGCCTACAGAATAATGGTCTTGTTGTTGTTGTGGGGAATTGAGTGAGCATTGTGAAGGAAAATAAGGTCTATGGATTATTTTGCAGATTATGCTTGAAAGTGTGTGCCGTTGATCACAACGTTTCGTGTTTATTTAGAGCAAGTACAATAGAGTCTAGTCAGCTGACTATAAGACATTCCATGTCATTAAAATCCTAGCTGGAGGAGAGAGAAAAGAGGAGAGAGAACGAAACGGGCGGCTCCGTTTATCGCCGGTTTCTGTTATTGTTAAATTTTTCAAGGATACATCCTGGGAGGTGTATCGGTTTCATAGAAGAAGAGACCAAGATGGCCGAACCACGCCAAAAGGCTACAAGATACAAACACAACGCCATAAGGAAACAACACAACTACACCAACCACACGACAAAGGCTCTCCTTGAGCCACCTCCAACCAAGCATGGCAAGGGGATGACACACCGAGCTTCTAGGCCGCGTCACAACCGAAGGAAGGAACCACACAAGACCGATCCAACTCAAGGAAGACACAAGCCAACGCACCGTTCGCCCATAGCGCCCAAGTTGGCGAGCGAAACGGCGGGACCGAGCCCGACTGGAGGAGGCGTCGACAAGGGAGAACCAACAACGGCGTACATAGCGCCCCGGAAGCCTAAGCTCTAGGCGGCAGCCAGGCGACTCTAGCTAGCGCACCGAGGACTCATCAAATCACTGAGTGGCGCCCAACAAGGGAACGACAGACGCATCGCCACCGCCCGATCCGTAGAGCGAATCAAGGTTTCCCTCGGTGATAGGCGTGGGAGGCACAAGCGCCATGACGACGCCTCCAAGAAGGTGGCGGCGCCCACGGCGTCGCCGTTGCGGCGTCACGCGAGGATTTCTCCTGCCTGCCGTCCCTAACGCCCGGCACGTGCGGCAAGGAGCCGTATTTTGGAACCAACGTCGGCGAGGCGAGCCGGAGATGCCGATGGCGGAGAGGATGTGCTTGTCGCCGTCCCACCTCGATCACCAAGAACGGGGCTGACAGAGGATCCAACCCGCGCCGCTGGCCCGCCCACGCCGCTGATACCAGCCAGCAGCCGCCACGAGCTCCACCGCGCTTGCCTCTGCGTAGGCCCCAAACTACAGTCCGCCAAGCCCATCTAGGCCGGACGAGCCCATTGCCGCTGCGGCAGGGCGCCTCGCGCCGTGGAGGCCGCATACCGCCGTCGGACCGTGTGCGCGCCGGAACCATGCAGACTACCGCCTCATGGCCGAACGCGCCGCCGCCAGAATCAGTCGCCAGCGACGGAGAGACCCTGCCGCCGCTGCCGGGCTTTGCCGACGGACCTCTGGCGGCAGCGTGAGAGAGGAGGAGGCGCTGACGACGGTTCTCCGTGTCGCCTAGGACGTGACGCGGTCGAAAGCTTGCTTTGTTCACGGGGAAAGGTACTTCAATTCATCACCCTCTGTTATTGTTAAATAGAGTCTAGAGACAATAGAGTCTAGTCAGCTGACTATAAGACATTCCATGTTATTGTTAAATAACCTACCGGCCCGTCTAAAAAAGTCAGTCCATTGTACTGTACCGGCTTTATGCTTACTCTAGCTGACGTGGCATGAACTTAGAGCCAGCAGCCGGCTCTTTTATTGTTCTTGCTCTTATTATTACTAGTGCTGGCACCTTTCACCATTCACGGCCAAAATGCTACAATGTCGCATCTTCACCAAAAGAAACACACACGACTAATTCCAGCAAATTCTGCCAGTTAGACCTTTTCTTTTGACCCTCGACCGGCGTGGTTAATTCAGCCAACTCGATCGTTGTCGTCCACGCTATCACCACATTTTAAATTCACATCGTCTGACTACACTTGTCAAGCCTTGGCCATATATACGCCAGCAGCAACTTTTGGAGGTTTGCTCGCTCGACTCGATCGTACAGTATATATAAAAAGTAGGCAGATGTCGATCAGTTGGTGGTCGTTGGGGGCTCGTGAGAGGGACGTGCCTGCCCTGCGCTGCCATCGGAGCATAATACTCGCTCCACCATATCTCTTGCCAGCTTGATGTGGCTATGGCAGAGGATCGCAGCCTCAAGCTGGATTAAATATTATGACAGGTGATTGGTTCGGATATTGGTCGGTCGGAGTCGGAGATAAGTTAGGGTCCACGTGCGCGTCACACGTTAGAAGCGCACACACGGAAGTCCACCATCATTATATACGTCCAAGAGGCGGCCATGCGCATCGAGACGATGATGACGAGGCTTGAGGGCTTTACTCGTCAGCTTTCGGATGATTGCTTCACTTTTGTATACCCATCAGATTCTTGCAGCATAGAGAACCCAACAGAGAGGATGTAGCTGATCAGGATAGAACTTCCTTGATTGGGATCGTACATTGTCATACGCATAACCAAATCGGCCTTTTTAGAGGTTGGAGTAAATCTTTTGAGGGAGTATTAATTAGCAAAATAAGCACCAAGGCCAAAAATACTAAGGGTCCGTTTGGATTGAAGGATTTTCAAATTAATTTTGGAGCAATTCAACCCATAGGAACTTTTTCTAAGGAGATCCTTTGGTTCAAAGGAATGACACCTCTCAAATTCCTACGTATTTCCTATATAGCTCAATCCAATAGGAATTTTAACATCCACTCCAGCCACTCTTTCACTCTCACTTGCATATGATCGTTGCACTTTTCATGTACGTATTTTTATTGTGCTCTGTTGAAATGGCTATTCCTGTGGAAAGTCCTTTTTGCTCCCTGCGTATTATTTTTTTAAAAAAATATAAGTTTAGAATTTTCAAAAAATTGTGAAACAAAATCTTAAATATAGCTAATGCTGGATCACACAAACTTGCAAGATCTCAATTCTAGATGTTTTGTCTTTTAAGATACACAAAATTGACAAAGTTCGGATTTTTTTTAGATTTGAAATCACTATACTCAGATCTACAATTTTTTTATTATTTTTTGTAGCTCAAAATACACATTTTAATATTTTGCATGTCTTTGGTATACATCACTGTCTATATCCGATTTATTTTTAGAATTTTTTGGAACTTAAAAAAAATATGATTTTTGTTTTTTTAAGGAATCACCGGTGCCCATATGCACCAAATTTCCACTCCTATTCCTCCAGCTTCCCTCTGTTTTACACTTGCAACCATAACAAATTCATGTGTTTTTTCCTATTCATTTTTTTGTAATCATGCGATCCAGAGAATCCCTAAAGGCCTAGATTGGAACAAAGGAAAAGCGAAGAATTTTTGGAGGATAGGATTCCTATAAAAAAAATCTATGGCGTTGTTTGGAACAAAGGAATGCGAATTTAGAGTTCCCATGAAATAGGCTATTCCACGGGATTTTTTTTTGGGGGAGGACTAACATGAGGTGAGACCTCATGTTTGCATCTCCTCGTGTGTATGATTCCTGTGTTTTTCCTACAGATATCAGAACGAAACTTTTGAAGTTTTCATTCCCATTTGGAACAAAGAAAAAACGTAGAAATTTTAAGGGATATGATTCCTATAGAAAAATTTCTATAGGAATTGTAACGGATATGATTCCTATAGGAAAAATTCCTATGGTACCATGTCAAACGAAGGAACACGAATCTCAAATTCCTTTGAAAATCAAATGGGATGAACTATCCCATAGGAACTTTGGAGGAAATCAAACATGAGGTGACACCTTGTTTCATCTCACTATGACTACAATTTCTGTGTTTTTGTATGTGATGTCCAAATGGCACTTTGCAAGTTTCTATAGTAATCAAAAAACCATGACACCTCAATTCCCGTGTTTTTTCTATTCCCACGTTTTAACTTCCTGCATACCCAACGAGGCCTTCCCGTGATTTTGATTCCTGTAGGAAGTGATATCTCAATTCCTCCAATTTCCCTAGTCCTCCATTTTAGGTTCATGTGTTCCAAACGGGGCCTAAGAAGCAAGATAAACACTACGAACAAGATTGAGTTCGAGCATGATTGAGAAGGAGCGAATTGACTAATACCTTCTAGTTAAGTACCAATACAGTTTAGTCCCCTTGTACCAGTACAAAGAACTGACATAAGAATAATATGAAGATGGCAATATGCATATGTGTGGAGTCTAAATATTCATGCAACTCGATGCGGTCTGAAATTCTCTATTAAACCAAAATTGAACTCGGTGGTCCGACGGCCTGACAGTCACCATAGTGCTGACCACTAACCATTTGATTTGCATAGTTCCCGTCTTCGCCGAAGATAAGTGAATGTAATTTGCGCCTCAACCTTTTCTTCAAGCGCGCACCAATTCATATTACAAAAAAGAAGTAGTGGATTAATTTCAGCGACTCCTGCGTGGAAAGGGAGGGGATAATAATGAGATAAGGTTTGGTCATCTCACTCCCGCGTGGGCCTAGCTGGGCCGGCCAACATCCGATGTGGCAGACGATTTCGGGTATTTCTGGCACCCCTCTAGTTTCCACATAGGTTAGGGGTAGAGAAGCGGTGTCAGACATGTTTTGGGATTTGTTCGAACCGTTGGGGCACTGTTGGTGTTGGTGGCTATTTCATGTCTAGATCCTTATTGGGATGGTGGGGGGATATGGTTGCACCGAACAAATATGCTTTTATACTCTTGAAATTTCTTTTGAGATATTTCTTATATCTATAAAACATCGTCGATGATTACTTGCCAAACTTTGTTGAGATTTAAGGATAGTAAGTTAAGGAAACATTTAAATGTACTACTCCTACAATACATGCAGAGCTATAAATTAGCTTGGTGAAGTAATGATGCATTATGTTGCCCAGATTTAGGTGAACTAATGATCCCAAACTCAAAAGGATAGCTATTGTGACAAAATAAATTTCTAGTTTGGCACAAGAAAATGCATTTGCGAGGATAAGGATTAGAATTGTATGACATGCACAATAATATCTAGGTAGTTATTACAATGTTGAATCTGGTATTTCCACATAAAAGCTAATATTGCATGTACTATATCAAAGGATGTTTTCTTACATTTAGTGGTTAAGTGAGACAAAGTAGAAAAGTTTAGTATATATAGGTGAAGTTTTTTTGTTTTTGAGATAAAAAGCGGTTCAATTCATGTACTAGCACAAAACATACAATACGACTACATACCACGAGAGAACAAACGCGACAACTAAACAGAGGAGAGTGCATTGGAAACTACAAGATTCACAAAATCCGAATGCGGCACTTGTTTGTCGTTTTCATCGTGCTGCTCCCTAATCTTCAACTCATAAATTAGACAAAAATACATACACTTAAGTAGATCATGACTTATGTTAGTGTTGATATTATATCTGCTTATTATACCAAATAGCTGATAAGGCTTATTATGTAGTCCTAATAGATGCCTTGATTAACATAAATAAAAATTCCATATAATTTTTTGGTATTTTAGGTATCGCGGAATCTAAATCGACACCTCTTGGCATAGCAATGATTAATGTTGAAGTAATAAGTTAGAGATTAATGGAGTCAAAGTTGTTATATGGTGGAACAACAATAAATCTTGTACCTTGTCTCCTTAGATGAATTAATAACAATAATCAATTCATAATAGGGAAGGACAAGTCAAGATATCGATGTTTTATAGTCTCCAAATATCAAAATCAAACATGCATGTTTGATTCCTAATTTCGATACCAAACTCATACGATACCTCGCTCCATTCAAAATGGTGTGACTTACGACTTGATTGTAATTTCATGCGTGTGGTAGCCAAGTCCATAGTAGGTGAAAGTACCGACTTTGAATCTATTAGAGGGGAGGGTGAATAGGCGACTACCAATTTATAATTTGTTTCACACTTTTAGGCTTGGCAAGAAAGAAAGTTATCTAGATGTGCAACTAGGTGAGCAATCTATATGCAAGATAACTTACAACAACCACAAGAACGGTAAAGAGCAAGAAGTAAAGGTAGGGAAAGAGATAACCGGAGCGGGGACACGGAGATGTAATTCCCGTAGTTTACTCCTAAGGGAGCTACGTCTACGTTGGAGAGGTGTCGGGGCCACACAAGGTCACCCGAGCGACACAAAGGCCTCACCTTCCTCTCCGGTGAGCTCCCCCACAAAGGAGGTCTCACAATCCACTAACCGGTGACCTTGAAGGCGCCAACCGAAACCTTTACAACAAGATTGAGGGGAAAGCTCCACAACTCAATTGGAGGCCCTCAACGACACACCGGAGCCTTACAACACAAGCCCTTAGCTCCGAGGATGCCCTACACCGTCTAGGGCTTCAATAAACCCAAGAGCAACAAGATCCACAAAGGATAGGTGGGGGAAATCAAATCTTCTTTGGTGGAAGTGTAGATCTAGGTCACCTCCCTCACCTCTCAAAAGATCAAGTGATTTGAGTGGCTAGGGAGAGATATCTAGTGAGGTGAAGCTCAAGTATTAATGGAGGAGAGAGAAAATTGAAGAGTTTGGTAGGAGGAAGAAGGAGGGCGCCTTAAATAGACCCCCTCCACGCTGAAACATTGGAGCCTCATGACCTCACAGAACTTCCGGCGGCGGCCAAGAAAGCTTCAAGCTTCAACGGTCATCAGTGAGGTGGTCCTCAAAAGCATGACCGAAAGTTCCGGTCAAAATGACCGGAAGTTCCGGCCAAACTTCCGATGCAAGTTCCGGTCCAAGTTCCGTCAAATAGAACACTTCGAACAGAAGGTATACGGATTCTCAGCGGAACTTGGAGCGGAACTAGGGGTGGAACATCTGGGTCGCGAAACATGTCCGACCGGAAGTTCCGATGTCTGGGCGGAAGTTCCGCTCAGGAACTTTCTGGAGGAGGCAACGAAAATTCCTCACCGGAACTTCTGGTGCAACTTCCGGTGGAAGTTACGGCAAATAGAACATACCCAAACAGAGGGTACTGGGAGCTGGCCAGAACTTCCAGCGGAAGTTGGATCGGAACAAAGTTCCAGATCTTCCCATAGAAAATCCCTGAGCGGAACTTCCGGCGCTAGGCCGGAAGTTCCGATCAGACAACCTCGCTCTCTTGCAGATGAGTAGGATGGCTGTGGCAGTGCATATGGGGTTTGTGCAAGAACAAGTGATTTCCCACAGCTTTCCGAGATGGACCCCCTCTTGATAGTACGACGACCTAAAGGCGAATAAAAAGAGAGAAATAGAAAAACTAAAGGCCGCCGTCTTCACGAGATCCCAAAGAGAGCATCCACACAATTCATAGGAATCATCAAAAACATTTTTCCTGAAACTCAAGCATACGGTTTGATCAAAACTGGGATTGTCATCATCACCAAAATAGCATGGGGAAATATAGTCCTTTTAGTAGGAGACTATGAAAATGAAAACTTAACGATGGTACATAATAACAAGGCATATTTAAAACTCAGAACTTAAGAAACAACACCAACAAAGAAAATAAAAATGTTAATACTATTAATAACATTTTTAGAAATGAAATAAAGCTAGTTCATAAAAAATGAAAGTTCACAAATATTTTGATTTTTTTATAAATTATGGAAACGTAAAATATATACTCCGGCCATTTGGGTTTATAAGGCCCGTAGGTAGGTTAAGAAAAAACTTTGACCACCGATTTGGTCAACAAAATATGAGATAAATGTCATATAAGATACCCAATGTATTACTTTTGTGACATATAATTCATATGTCGTTGATCAAATCAACGCTCATTTTTAAACAACGTGAATGCATTAGAGGAGTAAGCATAAACGTGGAGAGTGTTTATGAAGAGACCTTGCCGTGCCGGCATTAGCCATGAGTTTTATCTACTACGTTCTTTTTTTTTTGAGGGTAAAACAGTAGGGTAAAAAACCCCACTGCAATTTTTCTTTATATATATCAAGTAGAGTTACAAAAGATTATTTACAAGCATATTCCACCTCAAAAAAGAGGGATAACATTTAAAGCAGCTATCTCATGTCTAAATTGGTTTCAATCCAGTCTTTAAGGCCTTGATAATACTTTTTCTTGATTCTATAAAGGACCCATCTTAATTCCTAGGCTATAATAGCCTTCCAGGTCTCCACCGATGTGTGTTGATTGTTGAAAATTTCATTATTTCTGCAAATCCAGATGCCCCAAGTTCCAAGTATCAGAATTTCCATTGCAAAAGGGACCTTGAGGTCTTTTTTAATACTAGCTAGAACTTCAAAGATGCTTTGATCAGCCATATTAACCTGTGAGATTTCAGTCCAGCAGGCTCTAGCAAAAGGGCATTCCCAAAACAAATGTAAACTAGTTTCTTCACTGTGGCAGTTCTGGAAGACACAATCATAAGATGCTAGAGAAAAACATTTTCTTTTCAGAAGATTCCTTGTGTTGAGTCTATCAAGCAGAAGAAGCCAGAAGAAAAATTTGTGCTTCTGTTGGCAAGAAGATTTCCAAATCCAAGAAAAATGTGGTTGAACAGGTTGGTATCCAACTAAAGAATAGTAAGCCTTTTTTACTGAAAAATTAGTACCCCAAATATAAGACCAACAATCCGATTCCCTTCCCTATAATCAAGAATTTGTGCAAGACTTTGATATTCCTGATATGCTTGTTGAGACAAAGGCAGATAAAAGAGATCCTGAGTATTTGCAGTATGCATGAACTCTCTGACAGAAATGTGTGGATTTTTTGCAAAAGTAAGAAGGTGAGGGAGCTTATGTTGGAGGCAATTATTATTCCACATATCAGTCCAGAATAGTGTAGATTCCCCATTTCCAACCAAGCACTTTGCAAGTCCTTTAAAAGTGTCTATTAGCTTCAGATGGGCTTTCCACCAAAAAGGTCCCTCAACTCTTCTTCCAGGGAGCTTATCATTACAATAGTAGGTGTTCCACACCAAATGCACCCATGGAATATCCCTATGATTATAGAATTTATCCAAATTCTTCAAGAGAAGAGCAGAATTTTGAACATTAAGGTCCAGAACTCCCAATCCACCTTGACTCTTGGGTCTACAAACTTTCTTCCATGCAACAAGAGCAGTACCTCTAGCTTGAACATCAGTTGTTTTCTTTCTCCACAAGCATTGCCTCATATATTTAACCAACTGTTCTTTGATAGAGACAGGGAGATCAAAGCAGCTCATGTAATATATGGGTAGGGAGGATAACATGATTTAACTAACGTAATTTCCCCATAATTCGGAAAGTCAACAATTCCACACAACCTTCTTTCAATTCTCGAACAATAGGCAAGAAGTGTTCCACAAGAGTTTATTCAAGCTCGAGGCGACCAAGATAGGTAAAAGGCAAGGACCCAAAGTGAGGCAAGAAAGTGTATTAGCAAAGTGCTCAAGCCTCTCGAATCCATATTAATAGGCATCATCTTTGGACTTGGAATAATTGACTTTAAGCCCGGTGGAAATAGCAAAAGTATGCAAGATTGCTTTAAGACACAATAGCTGTTCGTAATCAGCCTTGAGATTACTAAAGTGTCATCGCATCTTTGGACCACGTGGAAATCAGGGCAAAAACATTCTCGGAGGGCAAAAGCGGACCGGGAACATTGCTTTATTTAGGATGCTCAAGAAGATCAAGACCAAAGCAATGAGAGGGACAAAGGGTCACCTTGCGACACCTTCTACAAGAAAAATTTTCCCAGCACACCATTTAAAAGCACAGAGGAAGAGGCGACCCAAAAATCAAGCGCATCCAAGAAATCCATTTAACTCCAAAACCTTTGGCTTTAAGAATATCAATGATTGCAGAATGCTCAATTCATCAAAGCCTTCTCAAAATCCAACTTGAGAATTAAAATTTCCTCCTTTGACTTGTGACACTGATCAAGAAATTCAAAAGCCCAGCCTAAACAGTCTTGAATTAATCTTTGCTTGAGGAAACCATATTGATTCTTGTGAACAAGTTTCAGAATGATTTTTTGCAGTCTATTGGCCAGAATCTTAGTGATAATCTTGAGGACACTATTTAGCAAGGAAATAGGCCTAAAGTCAGCAGGAGTCAAAGGAGCAGCAATTTTTGGAATGAGGGTGATGAAAGAGGAATTAATGCTCTCTAAAGAGACATTCCCTGCATGGAATTCAAGAAGAAGATGTTTCACATCATCCTTGATAATAGGCCAGCAAAACTTCATGAATTCATTATTAAAACCATCAGGTCCAGGAGACTTATCATTAGGCAAATTTGTGATGACTTCTTTAATTTCTTCATCAGAGAAAGGCTTTTCCAAAGCTTCCTTGTCCCCCTGGCTTAAGCAATCACCAGCCAATTCATCAAGGTTAAAATGCATTTCAGGCTTATCAGAAGTACCCATTCTATCTTTAAATGAGTTCCAAAGAAGATTTGCTTTGCCATCATGATCATAGATCTCAAGATCAGAATCTACTACGTTCTTTGTTTTTTGTTCTATTACTATTGTCATGTTTTTGTTACACTTTTAAAATATTGCATATTCGTGTCAAGAATGTTTTCTACCGTACAACATTTTGATTGTGCAAATCTTTCCACAAATCATTCAGACTACAGAACAAATTAGTATCGGCACAATGTTTATATTAATGATTATATTTATTATAGTACACAGCAACTAACGTTAAGACCAACATATCGCGTTGACTGTTTTCATAAAAACAAATCGCGTTGACTGTACGCATTACTCGTGAACTCGTGATGCATATGCACGCCGCACTTCCGCGGTTCGGGCGCGGGCAGAAAAGCTGCGGTTTGCGTGGAAGGCAAACTGTGGTGCTACACCGAAAACAAATGGAAAATGATTGGGCTCCCGCGAGGGATTACTTACTTTTATCCCCCGGGTCGCACCACCGCTCGCTAGTCGCGTATGTACAGCAGGACCAGCCTTATCTCTTCCCTGGCTCATTCTTCCACCTACCTCCGTCTTTCGTTGCCCAGCCGTGATGCCTTGCTGCGCCGTCGCCTACCATGACGCCGCTTACCATGCCGCTGCCCGCCTCATTGCGCCGCCGCCTATCCATGACGCTTGCCTCGCCTCAAGCCCTACGCCATTGCCGCCACCGCCCGCTGCTTTGCTCCACTCATCGCCTTCGCCTCTCATGCCGCGCCGCAGCCTCCTCTCCTCCATGACAGGCGGCTGCGGGACAAGCGGACATGGCCAGCGTGCTACCTAAGGCGACCGAGTTGCTTCTACGGTCTCCAGTGTCAGTGTTTGCTACTCTAGCAGGCATATGTTGCTACTTATGTTGACCGGTTTTGCTAATTATGTTGTCGGTCGATGCTACAAGCATTTGCTACCTTATCATATTTTTTTGCTACATATTCGTATATTTTTTCTACTTCCGCACAACCTTATTGCTACAACCAATCTCTACTGTTTTGCCACGATATCTCCGGCTGGAATCTCCGGCGATGTCTTCGACGATATCCCGTTTGCTACATTAGAAAAAACATTTTGCTACAATTGTTTTATGTTTTTGCTACAATAACGTAAATTATTTGCTACGAAGTCTTCGGTGAGGTCTCCGGCGAGTCTCCGGTGAGGTCCGTTTTGCTACATTAACATAATTTTTTTGCTACACGGTCGCCGGCGATGTCTCCGTCGAACTCTCTGGTGAGGTCCAGTCTAATTTTCTATTTTCTGGATCTAACCGTTTTTTGCTACGTTGTAGCAAAACCAGGACTATTTGTAGCAAAAACGAGTATGTCCGTAGCAAAAGCGGGATTTTTAAACCAAAAAGAGATACGTGGTTGGCTGGGGACCCGGGGATAAAAAACACAAATCCGCCGAGGGACGCATAGTCCATGCCAAACAAATCCAGATCAAACGATAACTCTGGGCCCATCGGCAGCACTATAATGAAAGACCAATCGTCCCCTCATAGAAAGCTAATCCAGATCGCCGTCGGTAAAGTAAACACATCCACGTCATCCCCTTCCATCTTCGTCCCCCGGGAATCCAGGATCAGTTGAGACCAAAAATTCAGGAGGCACCACAATCTCCTTGGATGTACTCCTGCCATTTACAGTGGTGTGCGTACACAAAGTTTATTTACTGTACCTGTTTTCACCGGCTTTTTTTTTTTGTAATTAAAGATCGGGTGTGAGTACTCCTAGGAGTACATCCTACAACAACAAACCTAGAGGTCTTAAGTGTGTACTTACACAGCTCTTCAATGCTACTAGTTGGTGGCATCAAGCGATGAACGAAATTGTGACAGAATAGCAGCAAGCCCAGCAACGAGCAACCTACTCCAAATCCCATTGTCTACACCTTTTTAACGAGCAGATCCTCATAAATGAATATAAGTGTTTCCAAAAGGATACTGCTGAGCGTCCGTCCGAGACTGGAAACTCCCCAGCCTCATACTCCTGCTGTTGACACGTGTACTTTGTTTTGGCCAACTTTCCACTTTTGCTTTTATGCAGCAAAATAATTCTTGCTTTATCCATGAGTAGGTAAAACATATTCACATAAATAGATATGAGAGAAAGACAGACTTCGCCGGAGAGCTTGCCCGGATCCGATTCTCGCTTTTGCTGTGTGTAGGATTTTTTTTTTTGCATAAATAGATATGGGAGAAAGACAGACTTTGTCGGAGAGCTTGCCTTGATCCGATCCTCGTAGCAAAAAATATATGCTAATATAGCAAAATCTCTGTCCAGTTGTAGCAAAAAGGGTTTGCCGGATACCAACTTCGCTTAAGACCTCACCGAAGACCTCGCCGGAATCCTTGTAGTAAAAAGGATATGCTAGTATAACAAAATCTTCGGAAAATTGTAGCAAAAATAATCGTAGAAGACCTCGCTGGAGATCACGTTCTCATATATTTTTACCGATTGTTATATTTTTACGCTCTATTACCACTAGCAAGTTCTCATAGATACTTCAAGATAACTATGACGAGGACACATATAAACATAATGCGGTTCGATGAAGTATTTTGATATTTTTGATTCTCTTAGATTTATGTGGAATAAGTTGTAAATAAAAAGTTAATCATTCCATATTGAACAATGAAGAAAATTGGGATAAAACCCAATTCTTAGTTTGGAGCAGGAAAATAAAACTGCGATGGTAAATATTGCAATCATATAAAAATAAGTATCATATAATCTGTATATGAGTTTGATTACAATTTAAATTCTCATAGTTGCCTACTGAAAAAAGTAATACTGAAAATAAGATATTAAAAAATGTATCAATAGAGAACATAATTTTGGTCGTAAGATCAAATGAAGTAAAAGAGTTCAATATAAATGGATGATTAACCATCAACTTTAGTGGAAATGAAAAATTGTTTTATAAATAAAGACGCCGAGGATAATAAAATATATATAGTTAAGGCACTTCGTAAGATGAGACCATATTATATATCAACAACAAACACAACTCACATTTGAATCGGTAAAATACAACATAAAATGTAAGTCTAGAATGTGGCTCTCTAAATGCTTCTAGCATTGACATCTTACTACTCCACTCAATAAGTGCAGGTCCCGTGCTCTCAACAATGGTCTCCAGTTTACAAAGAAATCGTCCGGGAAAGAAAATTCTTCGGATATTTAGCATGTTAGTTTTTAAATATTGAAATTATACAACTTTTGACCCTAGCTTTCATGGTGAACTGATTTGTTTGCTATCCTAGTTCAAAATATATGCTTATTATGTGACACTAGTTTCTAACATTCGGTAGTTAAGACCACACAAATACAAATAAACTATGCAGTGTATTAAAAATGTTAAAAAAGAAATAAGGAGAAATAGATAATGCGGCATGTTTAGAACCTATGAATTAATAACAAACATATTTAGCGCTTGGAAACGGAGGCAAGATGAGGGAAGCTTGTACGCCCAGGATCTCGTGAGCCATATGAAGGTGGAGAAGCAGATCAGGGAGGACTGGGGGAGATCGCAGGACAATGGAGGTGTGGGCCCTAGGTTGCGCTAGCACGGCTGGACCGACGGCGGGGTGGCGCGCTGAAGGTCGGGAACCATTGTCGTGCGCGAATCTAATCAAGAGCTAGAGATTGGTGGTGGGGTTGAATTGTTGGAGAATAAAGAAGGAGGCGAGTCTGAATTGTGGGCGTACCGAATGATGATCTTGTTTCGGTAGGGAGTCGAGTGAGCATTGTGAAGGAAAATAAGATCTATGGACTATTTTGTATAATGAAACACGACTAGGGGATGACACGGGTCTCCGCAGCTAGCCACGTCAACAATGAGCAAATACATCGCATCAATGGCTGCCATGAGCTCTCTCGGAGATCCTCATAGGGATAGGGTATGCGTATATACGTTTATAGAGGTGGGTGTATGTACTTACTATGAACGTCTATAATTATATTGTGCTTCCAAAAAAAATAACTGATTTTGCTTGACACGTTGAGCGACTATTGATACACAATAGCATATCCCGTTGACTGCACACGCTACTCGTGATGCACATGCACGCCGTATATACGCGGTTCGGGCGGGCAGAAAAGCTGCGGTTTGCGTGGGAGGCAAAACTGTGGTGCTACACCGATAACAACCCATCGGCAGCACTATAATGAAAGACCAATCTCCCCTCATAGAAAGCTAATCCAAATCGCCGTCAGTAAAGTGGACATCCACGTCACCCCCTCCCATCTTCATCCCCCGGGAATCCAGGATCAGCTGAGACCAAAAAACTCAGTAGCCACCACACTCTCCTTGGATGGATGTACTGCCATTGACAGTGGTGTGCTTACACAAAGTTTACGGGTCTTCTTAACGTTTTTTCACACTTTCTTTTTCAAAAGGTCGGATCGGGTGTGAGTACATCCTACAACAACAAACCTAGAGGTCTTAAGTGTGTACTCACACTACTCTTCAATGCTACTAGTTGGTGGTATCAAGTGAGGAACGAAATTGTCACCGACAACCTACTCCAAATCCCATTGTCTTCGCCTTTTTAACACCAGCAGCCGGATCCTCATAAATGGACTCCGTGTTCCAAAAAAAAAAAAAAACTCATAAATGGATCCTCCAAAACCACCATCCACCATCCAGGGACACAAGATGGTCAACAAAGTTAACCTCGACGGAAGATCCGGCGTGTCGTCGAAGAGACAAAGAAAGTGTCACACTCACACAGCCGCTCTCCCTCTCAACTTTGAGCCGCCCACCCACTCGCCGCGGCTCCCTCCCCTTCTTCCTCCCATCGCATTCTCTTCCCACAGAACCCATCCCTGCTTTCTTTTCTTCTCCTCCCCTTCCACTCTTCCTTCCTTTCGTCTTGTGTGCTCTAGTGGAGTCTAATCCGAATTCTTCCTTAGTCCAACTCCCAACCTCCGCATACTTCACATCACCTTTGCTTGCTTTCGCTTGGTTTTCTTGCCGACCCGACCTTGAGCTCAAGGAGAAGCCAAGCACTCCACGGAACCTCCCAGCTCAAGCCCAGAGATTCCAAGAACCCGAGGGAGGGATCCGTGGGGGAGAAGCCAGGAAATCCAAGCAGAGCAAGAAGGAATCCATAGTAGTAGTAGTAGTACAGCAGGTAGCAGCCATGGTGAGGAGCAAAGAGGTGCCCAAGAAGCCCAAGGACCCGCTCCTCACGCCTCCCTCCAAGCCCAGGACCTTCAGCTTCCGGGACGACGGCGGCGGCGGCTTCGGCGGGAGCCTGCCGAGGAACCGCGGCGGCGCGGCCATGACGTCCCCGGCGCCGGCCTCCGTGCCCAACTACATGCGGGCCACCAGCAGCTCCGGCGCCAGGGCCGGCCAGCGCCAGCGCGCGGGGGTGGCGCCCTCGTCGCCGTCCGCGTCCGCGTCTACACCAACCAGGCCGAGGAGGCCGGTGCGGGTGGTGCCGAGGGGCAAGGTGCTGTTCCCGGCGCCCGCGGCGTCGCCCGGCATGGTGCGGCCCACCTGCTCCTCGACCCTGAAGGACGCCAAGTTCCCCGGCGCGCTCGACCTGGCGCCCGGGGCCACCGACGCCCAGGGCCCCGCGGCGATGCGGGTCTGTCCCTACACCTACTGCTCCCTCAACGGCCACGCCCACGCCCCCGCGGTGCCGCTCCGGAGCTTCCTCGCGAAGCGCCGCCGGCTCATCAAGACGCAGCAGAGCATGAAGCACAGGGGCGTCTCCGCGTTCCGCAGGGGCACCGCCACCGTCGGCCAACAGAGGCCGGAGGGCAAGAACGGCGGCGGCCCTGGCGTCCGCAGCCCTGTCGCGAAGGTCGACGAGGAGGCGCTCGGCGACTTCTTCGTGGAGGTGTACACCGGCCCGAGGGTGAGCTCGGGCACCAGCTGCAGCGACATGTCCTTGGACGAGATGGACGCCACCGTGAGGAGGATGGAGTTCGTTGTCTTCGACCGGTGCACGGACGACGACGACAGCAACAGGGGTAACGATCTCGGTGTTCACGGTGACGGCGACGGCGAGGGGACGCCGGAGGAGAGGCCTGGTGTCTGCAGTGACAGCTCATCGGAGTGCAGTGATGCAGATACCTCCGGCGATCTCGTGGAGGAGTTGCCGTGGATGAGGTACGAGTGTGATAGCCTGGACGATGATGTTTCAGAAGAACAGGGCGTGGTACCTGAGGAAACAGAGTTTCTTGCCCAGGGGCAAGAAGGAGGTGAAGATGAAGAGGGCACATCCGGCAGATTTGGCGATGAGGGTGAAGGTGACGAAGAACCAAAACCAGAAGGTGACGAGATCATCTCAGATTTGCCCCGTGAAATGGGGATCGTCGCGGAGGAAGAAGGTGTCGGTTGCAGACTGGACACAGCATATCAGCAGGAGGATTCCAGAGGAGAAGAGACACAGCATCCGGGAGACGATGAGGAGTGCCTCTCGGAGGTTGCCCGCAAAATGGAGATCGCGGCCGAGCAAGCTTGTACGGTGGAGGTGTGCAAGGTGCAGGAAGGAAAAGTTGAAGACAGATCAGAGGAGATTTCCGTGTCTGAAGTAGCCGAAAGGGCGGAGAATGTCCTTGAAGACCTCTGCGAAGAGGAGATTTCAGCAGATCAAGAAGCAAAGGATGATGAGACCAACATGCAATCTGCATCTGCCGGCCAGTTGGAAGTCGCTGAGAAGCAGGAGGAGGGTGAGTCTGAAATGGAGATTGCTGAGACTGTCCCCGAAGTTACATGCAAAGAGGATTTCTCTGAGCAAGAAGCAACGTGCAGAGCTGTTTCAGAGGGTGAAATCTCTGACTCCAGTGCCATTGGTTCTCCAGATGTTGAAATCTCCAATGAACCAAGAAGTGGTACTAGCTTTGAACAAGATGCGAACTCTGTAGAAGATGCCTTTGAACAAGATGGGAACACTGTAGAAGACGCATCAGAACAATTTGATACCACTGCAGAGAATACTGCGAGTGGCACGGAAGATGCTAAAATGGGATTGGAGATTGCCACATGCAAATCGGTAGATGCTTCTGAAGAATCTGAGATTGCCCATGAGCGCAGCCAGGACTTCAACTCTGTATGTGTTGATGCCCCTGTTCAAATGGAACCAGAGATTACAGAGCACAAGCCGGAAGATTCTTCTGAGGAATCTTGTATTCCTCAAGATAGTAGCCAACACTGTAAGACTGCTCATGTTGATAATGGTGGCCAAATAGAAGTACCTGCTGGTGCCTCTGCTCAAATGGTACCAGAGATTACAGAGTGCAAACTGGAAGAGTCTTCTGAAGAATCTGGTATTGCCCAAGAAAGCAGTCAGGACTTTAACTTTGTATGTGTTGATGCCCCTGCTAAAATGGAACCAGAGATTAAGGAGCGCCAGCCGGAAGATTCTTCTGAAGAATCTAGTATTCCCCAAGAAAGTAGTGAAAATAGTAAGTCTTCTGATGTTGATAATGGTGCTCAAATAGAAGTATCTGCTGATGCCCCTGCTCAAATGGTACCAGAGATTACAGAGTGCAAACTGGAAGAGTCTTCTGAAGAATCTGGTATTCCACAAGAAAGTAGCCAAAGTGATAAGTCTGCTCTTGTTAATGATGGTGCTGAAACAGAACCAGAATTTACAGTATGCAAGTCGGAAGATCCTTACGAAGAAGAATCTGACGTCGCTCAAGAAATCGTTCATGATGATAACTCTGCATGTCTTGGTGAGGGTGCTCAGATGCAATTGGGGTATGTGCCAAGTGAGTTGGAAGACATCCCTGAATCTAGTATTGCTCATGAAATCGGTGAAGATGAGAACTCTGCATATGCAAGTGATGATGCTCAAAATGGTTCTGAGATCACTACTTACAAACTGGGTGATGCTTCTGAATCTGTTACAGTCCAGGAAGCTGGTCAGGATCACAGCTGTGCAGATGTGAGCGATGGTGCTCAAGATGAATCCGAGCTTACCCCATCTGAACTGGTAAACGCTTCTGAAGGATCTGACGTTACCCAAGAAGCTGGTCGAGATGACAACACTGCAGATGTCAATGATTGTCCGAAGAAGGAACCTGAAACAATGGCATGCGAATCAGAACCCGCTCACGAAGCTTTGGATATTACTCAAATAGGCCATGAAGATGATTATCCTGCTGATGCCCTGAAGGACACACAGATTATGACACGGAAAACGAAAGATGTCTGGGAAGAAGTTTGCATTACTGAAGAAGTTAATCTCTCACCTGTTGTCCGGATACCTCAGCACAACTGTGACCTCTCCGCTACTGACGGCAATGGGGAGCCTCAGAGCCTACCGGCAGAAGACACCACTGGGGAGCCTCAGAGCCTACCAGCAAAAGAGAACGATGCAAAAGAATTTTCTGTCGACGACATGTGCAGCGTATTCAGCGGGATGAACCTCAAAGGAGATGTGTACGTCGACCCTACGGAGTCTGATATTAGCCCGAGGAAGAGATCGATCATTGCCGGGAGGAGGAGAGCACCTGAAGAAGAGGAACACATGCGTGGTTTCAATCCAAGGGCACCAAATTTCCTTCCGTTGGAACTGGACCCGGACTCAGAGAAGGTTGATCTGAAGCATCAGACGGCAGAAGACCGTAAGAATGCCGAGGAGTGGATGATCGATTACGCGCTCCGGAGGGCAGTGAACAATTTAGGTGGTCGTAAGAAGAAAGTGGAGCTTCTGGTTCAGGCATTCGAGACCGTCCTGCCGCATGACGAAGACGAGAAGAAGAACATCTCGCCCACGAGGCCTGTCCAGGCTTGCAACTGATAACAGTTCTAGTAGAGGTAAGGATAGTTTTGAAAGCTATCAGTATTTTTGCAGCGACAATTTAGGAGGTACATTTCATTAACCTGTTGATTGCTCCCTCTTTTTCTCTCTTGCAGATGAGCTAACGAGGTTGGACTAATCGTGATATTGACGACTCGCGAGCTGCTAACTCGGTGGTCGCTGCAATATTAGTGCCAGAGACCTGCTCCAGTTTGGACGAGAATATAACTACTTACTAGTAGTCACCATGGATCGATCGCTAGAGATCTCTGGTTAAGGTGGAGCTCAGTAGTTCCTTCTCCACATGGAGAGGTTAAACTAGTACCGATACCGACTGATGAAGAGTTTCCTATCTGGTTGTTGAGCTGCAAAGGAGCCGTTCAGCAACCGAGCCGTGTATATATGTCTCGTAGTCGTAATGCTTTGTGCCGATGTTTGTGATTTGTGCAAAATTTCTGGCTGGGGCGCATGAGGTGCTGCACCTGCATGGCATTGCCGGAAACCAATAAAACTCTTCTCGAGTGCATGTTTGCTGAGAGTAATGTGAATGATCATATGTATGTATAGTACTTCTGCAGTTGTGTTGTGTGCAAATGTTGAGGATCACAAAGTGACCCGGGTAAATGAACATTTGTTCAGTAGCTGCTCTCTCTGTGAGACATTGGTTCATTCATTTCTTCTAGCCATGTACGCCGTGCCTGAAGAAACACACATCGGCTGGGCCAAATCAGCGAAATAAAACTCTGAGGACTCGAATTTTAATCTGCCTAGAAACCCGAAGGTGATGTCCTGCGCTTAAACTCTGATGAAGAGACGCCTTGACAAAAAGAAACAAAGAGCATGCATCGACCATCCTGATAGTTGCAGCCGAACTGTTTCGAGTCGTACCTGGAGCCGTCCAGAAGAAATTAGAGGACCTCTGATTCGGGGAGGTAAGCAAGGATCCTTCCAGAAGAAATTGCTTTCGATGTGTCGATCTCTATCCAAGCAAGTCTCCGTCCGCGCTGACACGCCAACAGATCAGCCTGGAAGGAATCCCGTGGCTGGCGAGCAGCCGGCCAAAGATCTTCCGATCTGACGCGAACCGAACCATCAGCGTCGTCAACGTTACGGCTTAGGTTTCCAGCGTGCGGATTACACTGGCGTTCCTGAAGGAGATGCTGATCTTGCGTCAGTTATCATCTTCAGTCTTTGACGTGCATGTCTGTTCGCCGTCAGAGGATGGATGACGATCCGTTCAGCATTAACGAGACCTAATTCGCAGTGTCACGAAAACATTACTAGCGTTTTTCGTGCGGACCTCGTCACAGGGCAGGACACAGGCTCACAGCTAGTACCTTTGATGGGAAAATACAAACAAAGCAGCATGCTTGGTCATTCAGTCGGGTGCACGATGCCCTGTCATTTCTCCGGTCAAGGACGCAGAAAACAGGCCAAGAACTCTCGGACGATGGTAGTTCGGTCGGGTGGAAAATACCGTGTCACTCTACCTGCACGTTATGTGAGGCTCCGACTTCCGAGTGTCCAACACACTTCTCTTGGAAAACCCTTCATCATTCTTATTAGACCTTTCACAGTGCTGTATCTTAGCACGTTTTCATATGAGCAAATTAAACCTAAGAAACAACTAGTACAATCCATTATTTCTTATGTGGAGTCTCTACATTTAATGATTTAAAGGACACGTATGCATGTGATTGGTCTAGCAATGTTTTTTGCCTATGGATTCGTGCAAGTGGTGTTTCTTAGCTAAGATACAACCTCACTCTCTTTTATCATTAACTATAGTGCCACTTAAGTGAAGTGCCTAGGATAAGGAGCTAAGAGACCCCCATTGTGAAAGGCCTCATTCCCCCACAGGTTGAATCAGACGCGCCGCGCCGGCTGGGATGGGCTGAGGGGAGACCGTGGCGGTCGTAATGTACATAGTAGGCTGGTTTTCGCGTGTTGTCCCGGTGTTTGGCGGTGTTCTGCCGTCGGGAGGCTGCTGGATTCGTCCTCCCAAATCCGGCGGGAGTCTGCGCTGCTCTGCCTCCACGTCTCGCCGGCGTTGGAGAAGATGAGGGCGCCCGACTCCTCACACGATAAGGCCTCCTCGAGACGGTGTGGGTGGTGTATTCCTCTCCTTTCTTTGGCTGGCCATGATGGCGGGGGAAGAGGAAGGTATGCTCCGCTGCACCCTCGTCCTCGAGCTTCTTGCGCTGCTTGGTGGTTGCGCGACATTGCGCTGCTAACCTCCCTCTTGCTAGCCGGTCGTGGCGGCGAGGGGCAAGAGGAGGTTGGTGGGGACGTTCGCGGGGCTATCAACTGGTGGGGGCATTCTGCGGCTTCCACGTTTTGGTGCAGGGTCGGCCGGTTGTCTCCGTTGCTGGGCTTGCTTCCATGAAGGAAGCAGCTGGTGTTGCTCTGGTGTTGCTCAGGGAGATAACCCCCCTTTCAAATAAGCACCTCCACTTTTGAGAGAGTGGCTCTACCCACTTCTGTTCTTCTTGGCCGGCCTCGGTGGCGAGGGAGGAGACAGTGGAAGGGGTGTTGCTTGAGAACCTCCTTGGTGAGGCCCCTTTTGAGGTCGGCGGCCGTATTTCTCGTCTGCACGGAAGCAAGTGGTTTCTTTCCCGCTTTCAAGCATGACGGCAGTGAGTCTGACCTTCGGCTCGGCGGTGGAGACAGAGAAGGATGGGCTTTCTATTTTTCATCTTTTAGTGGGGTCTTTTCTACATTTATCAGGAACCTATATTTTTTCTTATTTTATAAGGTCCTTTGTAATATTATGTACCTTCACCGCTTGGAATTAACGTGTCGCTTCCGGTACCTTCGGGGACTCTCCTCGTTCAAAAAAAAAACTCTACCTACGTGTTTAAACGCAGAAAGTGGCACGCAATGCTCTAGCAAGGCACTAGTATGATGATGATTACATGGTAATAATTGTCATCCTGATGTAATAAAAAGTGTAAGTTAGACTTCACTTTAAAAAAGGTAGCTTGATAAAGTGTAATCTACACGCTTCAAAGAAAGAGTGTAGCTTGGTGAGAAGGTGTAAGTTACATTTATTGGGATTCACATATGAAAAACTTGGATCTAGATCTACACAAATAGATCTACATCTAGATCTAGATGAACTCACCGTGGGATGTAGCAAAAGAATTTTCGGTAGAGTTTGTTGATGACGATCATGTTGATCCCCGCAACTAGGTGTGTCCTTACTAGCCGTGAGGAGAAGTTCCACTCGATGCGAGGATCGGCCGAATGATCCCTCCGCAGATTGCATACATCTAACCTCCTAATCCATTAAAACATTCTGCCGTCTAAAGCATCGCGCCGATGATGATAATATCACGGCCTTGTGGTGTGCATATGCAGAGAACCTGAGTGAGAGAGAGAGAGAGAGAGCATCCACCACGTGGTGAGAGTTTTATTCCATGGAGTGCTCACTATATATATAGGAGGGGAGAGGGGTAGGGCGCCCTAGGATTTCCCTATGGTAGCCGCCTGCCCTAGTGGTGCTAGGGATGGCACCTCCCATGAGATGCCAGTAATGATCTACATATTAATGCGAGATCATTCCCTTCCATTTATACAAGATATGGTATCTTCACATTAATGTTAGATACTCACATATCTCAATTAGAAGAACAATCCATACTGTTCTAAAAATAACTTGAAGCAATTTATGAAAGTTTGGTGCAACCCTTAGGTGGACCATGCACCATGGCATGATGGGTCTAGGTGTCCCATGCGCCACCCCTATGTGGGTTTCATTCCGGTCCATTTAAAAACTCCAAAAATAACTTATTAATTTACGGAATCCATATATGGAAAGTTCTTTTGTCTCCGGTTTGTTTCAAATAATGACCGGTACATCAAATGTATTCGAATATATAAACATAATTTCAAAACGATTTCGAATTCTCTACAACATGGAACAAACTTCGAAACCATTTTGGTTAATCATTTAGTGGATCAGTTCAGTACCATTGTACTTGCCAACAAGGTACTCTCATTATTGTGAGTATTCTTTGTTACTATAGCAGTTATACCCATGATCAGAAAAACTAGATCATCTCACAACACATGAGCTAGTTCTAGAGACATGACTAGGAATAACCTAATGTTTATCTTCATGCATATGAGTTTTTTATTATCACAATCCAGACACATAGTAGTTATAGAATAGAATAATAAACATAAATAATAAACATGGAAATAAATAATCATTATTCCTGTGGGGCATATTTCCAACAATATTTTTCTAAAACAAAGGCGCAACTTCGTGAAAAAGTGTAAGTTACACTTTTTTAAAGGAAGTGCAAATGTGTAAAAAGTGTAAGTTACATTTTTAGTATGATTAAGTTGAAGTTTTATCAATCTACCAAGACTTCAAAAATCTCAACCGACTTATACAAAATAGAACATTTTGTATAATTTGTTAGTGTTGGATCCATATTCAAACCTATCATGCTATTTTCCCCTCGGCACACCAAATTTTGTTGCAGGACTTGTGTAGTTGCCGCTCTGAGCCTCCACTACGCCGATTCTAAACAATACCTTTCGATCATTGTGGGGAAAAATTAAAGTCAACTTCAACTTCTTCCTTGTATATTCCATCCTAGAGGGGTGATGATTTCTACTAGTAGTACTTTTTAGTGTACTTGTACTCTAGTTTTCTATGTGCTTGTACTCCATTTTTCTATGTACTTGTACTCTTCTATGTATTTTTACTCTGTTTTTAGTATTTTTATACTTTTGTACTTTGTGTACTTCATGTATATTATGGAAGAAATATTATTGTATTACTCGGTAAATATTGGAAAACAATTAACAATAGAAAACAACGTTAGACATTAAGAAGTAAGAAAGGAGAAACACTAATGTGAACAAACTGCCAGTCATCACGCTGCACTCGGTCGGTTGACAGAAGTCCAACCCCCGGCTGAAAGTACCGACTTTGAATTGACTAGAGGGGGGGGGGGTGAATAGGCGACTACAAATTTTTAATTTGTTTCACACATTTAGGCTTGGCAAGAAATACAGTTATCTAGATGTGCAACTAGGTGAGCAACCTATATGCAAGATAACTTACAACAACCACAAGAACGGTAAAGAGCAAGAAGTAAAGGTAGGGAACGAGATAACCGGAGCGGGGACACGGAGATGTAATACCCGTAGTTCACTCCCAAGGGATCTACGTCTACGTTGGAGAGGTGTTGGGGCCACACAAGGTCACCCGAGCACCACAAAGGCCTCACCTTCTTCTCCGGTGAGCTCCCCTACCAAAGGAGGCCTCACCTTCTTCTCCGGTGAGCTCCCCCACCAAAGGAGGCCTCACAATACACTAACTGGTGACCTTGAAGGCGCCAACCGAAACCTTTACAACAAGGTTGGTGGGGAAGCTCCACAACTCAATTGGAGGCCCTCAACGACACCCCGGAGCCTTACAACACAATCCCTTAGCTCCTAGGATGCCCTACACCATCTAGGGCTTCAAGAAACCCAAGAGCAACAAGATCCACAAAGGATAGGTGGGGGAAATCAAATCTTCTTTGGTGGAAGTGTAGATCTAAGTCACCTCCCTCACCTCTCAAAAGATCAAGTGATTTGAGCGGCTAGGGAGAGAGATCTAGTAAGGTGAAGCTCGAGTATTAATGGAGGAGAGAGAAAATTGAAGAGTTGGGTGGGAGGAAGAAGGAGGGCGCCTTAAATAGGCTCCCTCCGCGCTGAACCGTTGGAGCCTCTGCGACCTCACCGGAACTTCCGGTGAGCGGCCGGAAGTTCCACCCAGCAATGCTTCAACGGTCATCATCCCGTTGACGCCCGCTCCAAAAGCCTGACCGGAAGTTCCGGTCAAAATGACCGGAAGTTCCGGCGAAACTTCTGATGCAAGTTCCGACCCAAGTTCCGTCAAATAGAACACTTCGAACAGAAGTATACCGATCCTTCAGCGGAACTTGGAGCGGAACTAGGGGCGGAACATCTGGGTCACAAAACATGTCTGACCGGAAGTTCCGGCGTTTGGGCGGAAATTCTGCTCAAGAACTTTCTGGAGGAAGCAACGGAAATTCCTCACCGGAACTTCCGGTGGAAGTTCCAGCAAATAGAGCATACCCAAACAGAAGGTATTGGGAGCTGTCCGGAACTTCCAGCGGAAGTTGGATCGGAACTAAGTTCCAGATCTTCCCACAAAAAGCTCTGAGCGGAACTTTCGGCGCCTGGTCGGAAGTTCCGGTCAGACAAAAACAGCTCCAGCAGATCAGAACCTCGCTCTCTCCCAGATGAGTAGGATGGCTATGGCGGTGCATATGGGGTTTGTGCAAGAACAAGTGATTTCCCACAACCTTCCGAGATGGACCCCCTCTTGATAGTACGGCGACCTAAAGCAATAAAAAGAGAGAAAATAGAAAAACTAAAGGCCGTCGTCTTCACGAGATCCCAAAGAGAGCATCCACACAATTCATAGGAATCATCAAAAGCATTTTTCCTGAAACTCAAGCACACGGTTAAATCACAAGTGGGATTGTCATCATCACCAAAATAGCATGGGAAAATATTGTCCTTTCAATCTTCCCCTTTATGGTGTTTGATGACAATCCGAAAGATTTGCATAAGATAGAAGCAATCTTTGCGATGGATGGAACAAGCTCCCCATATATGTGTGCAAGGTGGAGATAATACTCTAAGGACAGGACTAGGACACATACAAGGAGGCTCCCCCTTCCTATTGCAAAGATACCACAAGTGCAATAAAGGATAAGATAGAGATCATACTGTTGCACCAACCAAATGTGGTGGAGACAATAGAAGAAATATCAAGGGAGACTAAAAATGTTCCACCGCCATATACAAATGCCCATAATCCAATAACAATAATACCAAACACTAGGCATTAACCAAGCATAACATACCACATAGTCTCATACAAATAACATGGTCCGCAAGCACACATAGGTTCACAAGCACAAAGAGGTCCACAAGCACACAAATAAACTAGAGAGTTCGCGAGCTAGAAAAGATCAAAGACAAGAACGAGCTCGTGACTCAGCCCATGCAAATCCCGTGAGCAACCTAATAGACATCTTTCTCCCCCTTTGGCACCGAGACACCAAAATACGGTGGTAACATTTCCCCAACCATGAAAGGGAGGAGGAGCGGGCCGAGGGACCCAAGAATCCCACGCAGGCGATGGACCAGTGAATTCCTTCTCAGACTCATCCTCAGTTTAGTGGCAGTTGTCGCGAATCCAATCATCCCTGGGAGTAGTGACTGATCTAGTGATATGAGAGCAAGGAATGTTGAGAGCTGACATGATAGCCTTCTGGCACCGAACACTGTGTCGCTGATCTTCATAAGACTGATACTCGCGATCCTGCAGAAATCAAAAGGTCTTCTTCACCTTTCCGAGCAGCTTCTTGGCCCAAGATGGCAGCCTCTGAAGAGAAGGACCACCAGCACTAGAGCCACCATGAGCAGAAGAGGGACCACCAGCTTCAGCACGAGCCTGCCTGAGAGCTTCTTCCTTTTCTTCTTGGGACCGAGGCTTGTTGTGTTTGCTCACACTCAGCTTCTTCTCCTCATGAATGGTGATGGAGTCCTCAGAGAAGTGCGTACCAGTCACCTCAAGCCACCTGTGATTGATGAGAGTCTGAATATAGGGAGCATAGGGGCAAGAGCGCTTGTCAATGATAGCTTGCCACATCTCGGTGTAGATGAAATGCATGACATCCATCTTCATGTCAGAGTCACGGTGAAGGTAAGTCTGATGCATGAGATCAACTTGATAGGCATGAAACTGATCAAAGTTGCTGGCCTTGGGAGAGATGGTGTTCAAGTACACCTTGCACATGATGTCAAAAACTGGATAAAGATGATTCACAAAACCATCAGTGCCCCATCCTTCAATGTAAAGAGGCTCCAAGACTTCGGGATCAACAGCTTGAGCGGAATGGACACACCATCCATTTGCCCCTTTGCCAGGTAGAATGGGATAGCCAAGGAGCTCAGCAAACTCGGACGATTGGGCGGTAAGTAGGACGCCATTAGCCATCCACTTCATAACACCTTCAGTAGAATAACTCATATTCAAGTGAAGAGTAGTGTAGAACTGAGTAATAGCATTCTCATCGAAGTTTTGACGATGCTCCATGAGGGAAATCAGCCCATACTTCCTGCAAATGTCAAGAGCCTCCCCAAAGTATGCATGCTTTTCTTCCATGTGAGCCATGTTGATGTACTTCTTAGGAGCAACCACAAACTTTGTCTTGGTAGCATAAATTTCAGCAAAGATATTTTCTTGACGATAGTTGTGGAAGAGAGGATCCAAGTAGTGACGGTCACGAGGAACAAGGTAAGGATCCGCACGCCTGAATTTAGAGTAGGCCTTCTGAGTCCATTTAGAGATCTTGGCCTTGGATTTGTCTGGCCCAGTGGCAGTGGCCTTTTGAGAGGCAAGAACAGGCCGCTTTCCCTCGGCAGCAGCAGACCTCTGACGGTTGGTCTGAGTGGATGGACGCACCACCTCAACATCATCTTCATCAATCTCAGGAGGAATATCGGAGGATGGTCGACGGAGACACTTGCCTTTGCGGGTACCACCTTTCCCTGAGAAGAAAGCAAAATAATAGGGAGGGAAGGTGGGGTAAGTGCACAAGTTCGGAAGAAGATACAAAAGGAGATTGGAAAAATACAGTCAGGGAAAAAATTTACTGGCGCCAGAACTTCCGGTGAAAATGGTCCACCGGAAGTTCCGGTGAGACCATGAACTGGGAAGTTCAAATAGCAAGATCCATAGATCTAGATCTACAACACACAAGTACAAATTTCCATGAATGTATCAGACCAATCTACCCTAGATGGATACCCTAGGCCTACCAAGATCTCCCAACACGTTCTAGCCAAAGAACTAGCCTAGACAAGGTGAGCCCTAACTCAAGCAATGGTGAGAGAGAAAGATCTCCATTAATGGAGGGAGTTGAGGGCAAATACAGGAGTCCATGGCGGGAGATCAAGGTGGGGAAGGTTCCCACAGAGCAGATCTAAGGATGGGTGGCCGGAGACGAAGGGGCCGGAGCACCTTCGCGGAGTCGTCTTCATCGGCGGCTGCTCCAAATAAAAGGTGGGTCTTGGGGAAAAGAGGAAGAAGATCCCGTTTTACCTAGGGCCCACTTTATATAGGACAGAGAGCCTCACCGGAAGTTCCGGTCAACGACCGGAAGTTCCGGGCCAGGCAGAAATTGTCCAGGTCAGCAGGTGGTTCCTAAGAACAACTTGCTGACCGGAAGTTTCGGCAGCTAACCGAAAGTTCTGGTGACGCCAGAAAAACTTCTCAGGATAGGAAGATAACAAGGAAGAACTTGTGTAGGGAATAGAGAGGGATTGAGGAAAGGAAAGGCTTAGTATAGAGAGCTCAAACTATGAAGAACCAAAACCAAGGAAAACACATAAACAACCAAGCACAATAAACATAAGAGAAAACCAAAACAAGAGACACAAAAGGGTCAGTCGAAGCCACCTTTTATAAGAGTAAATGGCTTAACACCACGAAGATATATCTTGGGTTCATTACCAACACTCATCATGAAGCTCAAATGGTCTCCTTTAGAGACTATAGAGTATGAAAACTTTAATGTGTGCATAATAGGGATAGTGTTTGTTCATAAGAGGAACTACACTCCCCCTAAGTCCATGCCTACATCCAAACAAGATACACATTGAGACACGGGTAGGTGTGCAAGGTACTCAAGCAACATTGCTTGAATCTATGATATTTAGCTCATGCCTTAACTCTCGGAACCTTTCTTCAACAAGAGGCTTCGTGAAAAGATCCGCAAGATTTGACTTGGTGGGAACATACTCCAAAGAAATGTCTCCTCTTGCAACATGGTCCCGAATGAAATGATGACGAATCTCAATGTGCTTAGTCCGGTTGTGTTGCACGGGGTTGTGAGCAATAGCAATAGCACTCTCATTGTCACAAAGAAGGGGCACCTTGTCAAAAAAGAGTCCAAGATCCTTCAAGGTTTACTTCATCCACAGCAATTGAGCACAACAACTCGTGGCAGAGATGTATTCAACATCGGCAGTGGACATAAACACACAATTTTGATTTTTCGAGGACCAACAAACCAATGATCTTCCAGGAAACTGACAAGCTCCAGAGGTAGACTTTCTTCCCACTTTGTCACCAGCCCAATCCGAGTCCGTGTATCCAATGAGGTCAAAGCTGGCTCCCTTGGGGTACCACAACCCAAAGTTTGGGGTATGAACCAAATATCGAAAGATTCTCTTGACCGCCACCATGTGGCTTTCTTTTGGTGCGGCTTGAAATATTGCACACATACCCACACTCAACATAATATCCGGTCGGGATGCACAAAGATAAAGCAAAGAACCAATCATCGAGCGATAGAGTTTTTGATCCACATCCTTACCCTTGGGATCAAGATCAAGATTAACCTTAGTTGGCATGGGAGTCTTGGCACCTCTGACTTGATCAAACTTGAACTTATTGAGCACAAAACCAAGGAAAAACTTCAACTCTCCCATCATGGACATATCGAAGCGATCGGTCATGAGCTTGGCAAAATCCTCATTAAAATCTTTGTTAATAGACCCAAAGATAATGTCATCAACATAGATTTGGCATACGAACAAGTGGCCTCCAACTTTCTTAGTAAAAAGGGTGGGATAAATGAGCCCCACTTCGAAGCCACGGTCTATCAAGAGCTCTCTAAGGCAATCATACCACACACGTGGGGCTTGTTTGAGGCCATAGAGTGCCTTATTGATCTTGTAGACATGGTTCGGAAAAAGTGGATCCTCAAAGCCCGGAGGTTGCTTGACGTATACCAACTCTTTTAAAGGACCATTAAGAAAATCACTCTTAACATCCATTTGATGCAACTTGAAGTTATGATGAGTAGCAAAAGCAAGAAGCATACGAATGGATTCAAGCCGAGCAACAGGGGCATAAGTCTCACCGTAGTCAATGCCCTCAACTTGTGAGAGCTGGGACGAAAATCCTGCTAGTTTTCCTTTACATTTAGTTCCACATGGGGCACCTAAAAGGGAGAGCACCCCTCCCTTAGCCTATATAAGGATGTGCCTATGGGTGGGATTAAACAGATGATAAATTGAAATATTCCATTTGACATGGTTATACCCCGCGGGTACACGATCTCAGCATACCTCGTCCAGCCCAAGGAAGGCCCACGGCAAATATACGCCGGCCCATGAAGATTTTCGGGTGGCCAAGGCCCATGACGCCTTCGGATCCTTGGAGAGCAAGACTAGAGTAGATATGAAATTCAAAGGGGTAAACCCTAGAACCTGTAACCGACTAGATCTGTGCCCGGGACCTGCCTAATTCTATATAAAGGCCAGGAGGGTACGACCTAGATCTCTCTCTCATACTTCCGCATACACACCTCCACGCCAGATTGCATCTGCGCACCCCTGTAATCACCGGTTCCGCCGTAATCAAGAGCAGGCAAGCAGGAGTAGGGTTTTCCCTCCGGGGGCCTGAACCTGGGTAAACCTCGTGTCCCCGTGTTGCTTGTTTGCTAACCGTTCCGCGATCTCCAGCATCCACATCTTCTTCAAAACCCAAGTCCATAACAATGGGCATTGACGAGTCGGAACCTCGTCAATTGGCGCCGTCTGTGGGAACTGGGGACGCTGATTGTGCGATCGTGATGGTCCCAACCCGAGCGATCTATAACTTTGCGGCGACGAAGAGTCACCTCCTCTTCGGCACTTTCGACTTCACCGCCCACTCACCGGCCACCATGAAGGACTTCGAGCCCGTAGGCGACGGACTCGAGATCCTGTTCGGGAGCTTCTGCTTTCAGGTGGGGAAAACTGGCACCCTCCGCCTCCCTGAGCGGGTGCCCCTACCATCAATCAGGCCCTCTTCATGGGCCCCACACCCTGTGCTACGCACATCATCATCAACAGATGAGTCATACGACAGCAGCAGCTGCAACTCCGATCTATGCGATCCTCCATCGGATGAAGGGACCTACGGTTCCGGATCCGAAAGCTGCGGCAGCAGCGGACCAATCTACGAGCGCTACCAATGCGCCGTAGTCATCCAGAGCGACATGGAGCGGCAAACACCCAACCCGCCGCCCAACCCGGCACCTAACCCGCAAGACCAAAACGACGGGAACAGAAGAAGCCAGTCCTCCCCACCCGAAGGGAACAACACCGGCCATGTCATCCACCTTAGCAAAGAAGGAGGGGCCCAGGCACGCGCCGCCGTGGCGGGCAGCATAGTCCTGCCTGCAGACTCCTCAGGGGACCTGCTGATGGCATACCATTTGCTCTTGATTGAGGAGCACAAGAAGCAGGTCAAGATGCAAGAGGTGCTTGACAAACGCAAGCAAGCAGCCTCAGAGTCCAGCGCGCGACGAGCTGCGCTCTCCGCCATGGGCATCGGCTCCAGCTCGAACGGTAACCACGGCAACAAGCACCGCTCCCGAACGGAGAACATGGACCCCAAGGAGCGCCGTGAGGTGACCCGAACCCTCAACGCATCCTTCATGGAGATGGATGCCGACGGCAACATCATTCCGAAGACACCGCAAGCTGCGATCATAGCAGCCACTCCATCCTCGCGGCCCGCCCACCTCCGGAGGGGGACCCGAAGAGAGCAATGCACAAGTCCGCACTCACCAGACTCGGACTCGTCGGAGCTGCGCTCCATCAAGAAACTCCTACGGAGCCGAAAAAGAAAGCTATGGTCAGGTTCAACCGCAGCCCCACTCCTTCATCCGAAGAAGAGGACCATGACCTTCCTCGAAGGCACAAGAGCTCGCGTCATCGCAGCCGCGATTACGACGCCAGAGACGCGCTAACACAACGCAAAATCGACAAAGCGCGAGCCAAGCGCGCATGCTCGTCTGAATCCGAGATGGACGAAGACGAAGGAGAACTCTGTGGAGCCCGGTGCTTCAGCAGATCTATCCGACGGACACGGATGCCGCGAAATTTCAAGCTTCCTTCGGATACTCCGAAGTTCGACGGCACACAAGACCCCAAGGCATGGCTCAGCGACCACCTGTCATCCGTCAAGCTGCATGGTGGAAACAAGGAAACCGCCATGCAATGCCTTCAGCTGCAGCTGACAGGCGCAGCTCGGATATGGCTTAGCAGCCTATCCTCAGGATCCATCCGAAGCTGGGATGATCTGGCTTACAGTTTCATCCGAAACTTCAAAGGCACCAGTAAGAGGCCCGCCTCGATCGAGGAGTTGCGAGCCTGCACTCAACGAACGGGCGAATCCATTCGCTCGTACATCCTACGCTGGTCCAATACCAAGAACTCCACAGCGCACATCTCCGAAGAGAGGGCCATCGACGCCTTCAAGGATGGCGTCAAGCGCCAGGACTTCAAGGAGGAACTTGGGCGCGTCAAGCCCAAGACACTTGACCACCTCATGGACATCGCCAACAGGTGGGCCGACGACGAAGATTCCGTCCACCAGGCGCACTCGGAGGAAGAGGACGAGTACGGCCGACGACGGGAACGCCATAACAAGAGGAGACCGCACGTCTACGACGATCGCGATGGACCCGACATGGTCGCGTCCAGCTACGCCGATCGTCGCAACGATGCCAACCGCAATAGTGGCGGATACCTCGGAGGCAACTTCCGCGATGGAGGACGCCCAGAACAGTCGTGGCAACGTCGCGATCGCGATTATGAACCCTCAGCATACGAAAAACTTTCGGGTCCATGCACCATCCACTTCTACATCGACAAGCAGGATGGTAAGAAGAAGGCAAGCCACATGCTCAAGGACTGTCGCGAGTTCCAGAAGCTCAACAAAAGCATGGATCAGATGAGGCAGCAAGCTCCACCCCTGGGTTCGGAAACGCACCCGCACCAGGTGAAATAGCGCATGGAGCTCCTCCACCGCCACCTGCAGGAGGCCCGAACCAACCAGTCGCACCAGCACAGAACAACGCTGGGCACGGGTATCCCCCGCCGAAAGGAGCAATGATGATCCAGAAGGGGCGCCCAACGAATAGGGTGCAGAAGAAAATCACCCGTCAGATCAACCTAGCCGTGACAACTCCACCCGCCATCCCTGAGTACCTCAGTGGATCGGAATCCTGCATCACGTTCAGTCGTTCGGATCACCCTTACCAGATCCCTCGCCTAGGTCATGCTGCCCTGGTGCTGGAGGTGCATATCGGAGGTTTCGAGATGAGCCGCATCTTCATGGACGGCGGCAGCGGCATCAACCTGATGTTCGCAAGTACTCTAGCAATCTCACGGATCATTGTGCAGCGACTGGAACACAACGTTCCACGACATCGTCCCAGGAAAGGGCATATTCCCCCTGGGCAAAATATGGCTCGACGTCATCTTCGGCAAGCCGGAAAACTTCCGATGCGAGCGGCTCGAATTCGAAGTGGTGGACTGGCCATCACAATACCACGCCATCCTCGGGCGTGTAGCATTCGCAAGGTTCTTGGTTGTCCCACATTCCGCATACCTGCTACTCAAGATGCCAGGACCCAGGGGCGTCATCACGGTCCACGGGAGCTTCACCCGATCGAACCACTGCGACAGGGACTTCAATAGAATCTCCCAGTCATTCAGCATGCAGGATGAGCTCGTAAGGCTCCGCGAGGTGACGGACAATGGGGCACCCCCAGTCGAACGACAAAACGCACCTGACATGTCCTTCGACTCCACCGTCAACACAAAGAAGGTGCAGGTCCACCCAACGGATGCCTCCAAGATGGCGCTGATCGCCAACGAGCTCAGACCCGCATAGGAAAGCATGCTCGTCGAATTCCTCCGTGAGCGCTGGGAAATCTTCGCCTGGTGTCCTACGGACATGCCAGGAGTTCCCAGGGAATTCGCCGAGCACGCACTCAACGTCTTTCCAGACACCAAGCCCGTCAAGCAGTCCATCCGTAAACTGTCCGAGCCACGGGTCGAATCCATCGGGATGGAAATCAACAGACTACTCGCCGCAGACTTCATCAGGGAGATAAAAGAAAGCGAGTGTCTCGCAAATACAGTGATGGTCCCCAAGAAGGACACGGACATCCTGCGGATGTGCGTGGACTTCACGTCGCTGAACAAGCACTGCCCAAAGGACCACTTCCCCCTTCCTCGGATTGATCAGATCATCGATTCGACTGCAGGATGTGAGAAACTCTCCTTCCTCGACGCCTACTCCGGCTACAACCAGATTCGACTCAAGGTCGAAGATCAAGAGAAAACGGCGTTTATTACACTGTTCGGAGTGTTCTGCTACAACACAATTCCCTTCGGGCTAAAGAACGCAGGTGCCACATACCAGCGATGCATGCATGCATGCCTGAAGGACCAGATCGGTCGCAACGTCCAAGTCTATGTCGACGACATAGTCATAAAAACCAGGGAGGCAAGAACGTTCATCGACGATCTCCGCGAGACGTTCGATAACCTCGACCGCTACAGGATCAAGCTCAATCCCGAAAAGTGCTCCTTCATCTCCCAGCGAGGGATCGAGGCGAACCCGAAGAAAATCCTGAAGGGTTTCGCGGCATAGTAAATCAAAATTTTCTACGGATGCGAACAGAGGGAAAGCCAAGATCTAATCTAGGAGATGCAATCAACGAGAGAGATTGGATTAGATCTTCATACCCTTGAAGATTCGCACAGCGGAACGTTCGTCGGAACATGGGTGATGTAGTCGTACTCGCTTCTCCTTCTCGCGATCCGATCCGATCTAGCACCACAAGTGGCGGTGCCTCCGTGAGATGCACACGTGCAGCACCTCGACGTCTCCTCCTTCCTCGGACCAGCGAGTATGGTGGAGAGATAGATTGGATCTACAACACGACGGCGTGGTGTATATGGTGGAGAATTTCTGCTGCAGGGCTTCACCTACAAATAGTCGGGAGGGAGAGAGGAAAGCTAACAAGGCGGCTAGGGTTTGGAGGAGAGGTGTGTAGTAGGGGGGAGGGGGCGCACCACCCCTCTATATATAGAGGGGGCGGCCAGCCCTTGCCCCTCCTCCAAGCCTATCTCTAGTTTAAACAATTTAAACTCTCCCTTATCTAGAAATCTTATCTCTAGTTTAAACGATTTAAACTCTCCCTTATCTAGAAATCCTATCTCTAGTTTAAACGAGTTTAAACTTATCTAGGATCGGATGGGCCCTATGGGGCCTTGTGCCCCTGGCCCAATGCGGCCAAGACACTCCCTCATAGGCCCATGCCCCCTCCCGGAAGGTGGGGCCACGTTGGTCCCCTTAGGAAGGTTCTAGAAGCTTCGGACAATACCGATTAACTTTGGAACAATTCAACTCCAAAAACTGCCGCCTTATATGAATCTTATTCTCCGGACCATTCCGAACCTCTCGTGATATCCGGATCCCATCCGAGACTCGAACAAAAATTCATAAACCAATTATCCAATCTATCCTAGCGCCGAGACACGTTAAGTGTGTGACCCTGAGTTCGAGAATATGCGGACATGATCTTCCATCAATAATCAACGGGGTCTGCACCCATATTGACTCCCACACATTCATCGATGATCATATCGGATGAACCACGATGCCAGGATTCAATCAATCCCATATATATATTCCCTTCGTCACGCGATATTTTTACTTGCCTGAGATTCGATCGTCAGTATCAGCATACCTAGTTCAATCTCGTTCACAGCAAGTACTTTACTCGCTCTGTAATCCGATATCACTTTGTGATTAACTCCTTAGCCACGTGCTTGCAAGCGGTGTTGATATCGATTACCGAGTGGGCCCGAAGTATATCTCTCCGACTTGGGAGGGACAAATCCCATCTCGATACATACAACCCAACAAGTACTTTCCGATCACCTGAGAGACACCTTTATGATCACCCTCTCATAGGATGACGTTTGATGACCTCAAAGATTTCTTCCGATACCAGGGAGTTGCATTATCTCATGGTCTAAGGAATACAATATTTGACATAAGAAAAGCTTCAAAGACAAACACGATGACACGATCTAATTGCTCGCTTTGTTTGGGTCTATCCACCATATCATTCTCCCAATGATATGATCTCATTATCAATTGACAACTCATGTCTATGGTTAGGAAACCTTAACCATCATTGATCAATGAGCTAGTCCATAGAGGCGTACTAGGGACACGTGTTGTTCACAAACCACACAAGTATTAAAGTTTCCGCTAATACAATTCTAGCATGGAATATAAACTTTATCATGAACAATAATTATAATAATAACATCTTTATTATTGCCTCTAGGGCATAATTCCAGATCTCCCACTTGCACTAGAGTCAATAATCTAGTTTACATCGGCAACAATCTCACACCCATGGCGGTGAGGTGTTGATCATGTTTTACGTGGAAGAGGTTTAGTCAATGGATCTGCGACATTCGGATCCGTATGTACTTTGCTAATCTTCGATCTCCATACGCTATATAATCTCGGATTATATGAAACTTGCGGTTGATATGCTTGGTCTTTGGATGATATCTTGGTTCCTTAGCGAGTGCTATGGCGCAAGTGTTGTCACACAATATCTCCAGTGGGTCCAATGCACTTGGAACCACGCCAAGCTCAGTGATGAAGTTTCTGATCCAAAATCCTTCACTTGACGCTGCGGCAGCCATGTATTCCGCTTCCACTGTAGATCCCGCGATCACGCTTTGCTTGCAGCTTCTCCAGCTCACAGCTCCTCCATTCAAAATATAAACGTATCCTGTCTGAGATTTGGAATCATCCTTGTCGGTGTCGAAACTAGCATCGACGTAACCTTTTACGACAAGCTGTTCATCACCCCCATAGACTAAGAACATTTCTTTAGTTCTATTTAGGTACTTTAGGATGTTCTTCACGGCTGTCCAGTGTTCCACTCTTGGATCACTTTGATATCTGCTCGTCAAACTAAGAGCATTGGACACATCCGGTCTAGTACACAGCATGGCATACATGATGGAACCTATGGCCGAGGCATAAGGCACTTTGCTCATAGCTTCCCTATCGTTTACCGTATCTGGACACTGAGCCTTGCTCAATATCTTACCTGACAACATAGGCCGAACCTTTCTTTGCCTTATCCATTACGAACCTTTTGAACTTTGTCTAGGTATGCACTCGCTTAAAGCTATCGAGCGTCTTTGTCTATCTCTATAGATTTTGATGCCCAATATATAAGCGACTTCACCTAGGTCTTTCATTGAAAACACTTGTTCAAATAACTCTTCACATCGTTAAGCATGTTGATGTCATTTCCGATAATCAATATGTCATCCACATACTGATACGAAGCGTCACCGAGCTCCCACTCACTTTCTTGTAGATACAAGCTTCGTAGCAATTTGGAAAAAATCCAAAGCTCTTGATCACTTGATCAAAACGAAGGTTCCAACTCCGAGATGCTTGCTTCAGTCCATAAATGGAACGCTGAAGTTTGCATACTTTACTAGCATCCTTAGGATCGACAAAACCTTCGGGTTGCATCATATACAACTCTTCATCAATGTTCCCATTGAGGAAAGCAGTCTTGACATCCATCTGCCATATTTCATAATCATGAAACGCAACAATTGCTAATAAAATCCGAATGGACTTAAACATCGCTACGGGAGAGAAAGTCTCATCGTAGTCAACACCTTGAACTTGTCGAAAACCTTTTGCGACAAGTCGTGCTTTATAGACGGTAACATTACCATCCGCGTCCGTTTTCTTCTTGAATATCCATTTGCACTCAACGGCCTTTCGGTCGCTAGGAGGATCCACCAAAGTCCATACTTGGTTTTCGCTCATGGATCCCAATTGGTTCATGGCTTCGGCCATTTCTCAGAGTCTGGGCTTATCATCGCTTCCTCATCGTTCGTAGGTTCACTGTCTTCTACCAACAAGGCAGTCAAGACAGGGTTGCCGTACCACTCAGGAGGGGCACGCGACCTTGTCGACCTGCGACATTCGATGTGACATCGTCCAAGCTTCATGATCCTTGTCATTAGCTTCCTCTATTGTTGGTGCGGCGGCCTTTGGAACAATTTCAGTCTTTGCGCTACTCGCAATTCAAGAGAAGGTTCAATAACCTCGTCTAGCTCTACTTTTCTCCCACTCACTTCTTTCGAGAGAAACTCCTTCTCAAGAAAGGAACCGTTCTTGCGACAAACACTTTGCCTTGGTTACGTGATAGAAGGTATACCCAATGGTTTCCTTAGGGTATCCTATGAAGACGCATTTCTCGCTTTGGGTTCGAGCTTGTCGGCATCAACTTCTTGACGTAAAGCTTCGCATCCCCAAACTTTAAGAAACGACAACTTAGGTTTAGCACCAAACCACAGTTCATACGGTGTCGTCTCAACGGATTTAGATGGAGCCCTATTTAAAGTGAATGCAGCGGTTTCTAATGCATAACCCCAAAATGATAACGCCAAGTCAAGAAGAGACATCATCGATCGGACCATATCTAATAGGGTTCGATTCGCTGCTCAGACACACCATTGCGTTGTGGTGTTCCGGTGGCGTGAGTTGTGAAACGATTCCACTTGCTTTAAGATGCGTGAGAAAATCATAACTCAAATATTCACCTCCACGATCGGATCGTAGAAACTTAATCTTTACATTACGATGGTTCTCCACTTCATTACGAAATTCTTTGAACTTTTCAAATGTTTCAGATTTATGTTTCATTAAATAGATATACCCATATCTACTTAAGTCATCGGTAAAAGTGAGAAAATAGCGATATCCACCGCGCGTCAAAACACTCATCGGTCCGCATACATCGGTATGGATGATTTCCAACAAGTCCGTTGCTCGCTCCATCATACCGGAGAACGGGGTTTTGATCATCTTGCCCATGAGGCATGGTTCGCATGTGTCAAATGATTCAAAATCAAGAGACTCCAAAAGTCCATCAGAATGGAGTTTCTTCATGCGCTTTACACCAATATGACCTAGCAGCGATGCCACAAATAAGTAGTATTATCACTATCTACTTTGCATCTCTTAGCCTCAATGTTATGGATGTGTGTTTCATCCCTTTCGAGATTCAGAAGAAATAAACCATTCACAAGAGGTGCATGACCATAAAAGATGTTACTCATATAAATAGAACAACCATTATTCTCCGATTTAAATGAATAACCGTCTTGCAATAAACACGATCCGAAATGATGTTCATGCTCAACGCAGCACATAATAACATTTATTAAGGTTTAAAACTAATCCCGAAGGTAAAACTAAGGAGAGCGTCGACGGCCATCACATCAACTCTTGATCCGTTGCCAGCAACGCCGTCACCTCATCCCTTGCAAGCCGCCGTCTATTCCGTAGCTCTGTTTGAGTTACAAATATTAGCAATGTAACCGTATCAAATACCTGTGCACTACAATGAGGGCTAGTAAGGAAAATATCAATAACATGTATATCAAATATACCTTTGATGATGCCAGCCTTCTTGTCCGCTAAGTACTTGGACGATTCGCTTCGATGACCCTGTCCTTGCAATAGAAGCACCTGTCCGGCTTAGGACCAGACTGAGCTTCTTCTCGGCGAGGGCATTGCGCTTGCCGCCCTTCTTGAAGGGATTCTTTGCTCCTTACCTTTCTTAAAGGAGGGCTTGTTGACCATCAACACATGATTATCCTTCTTGATGTACACTTCCAGCCTTGACTTTGCGAAGAGTTCGTGATTGTATCAGTGGAACCAATCGATTATGAGTCACTACAAAACTTTTGTAGCGGGAGGAGTGATTGCGAACCTGTCAATCTTGAGCTCCTCGGAATCGTGCATTCCGGTTGCTCAAGGCGTTGAGTGTAGCCCGACATCTTTATGGCGTGCTCACTAACGAACTCCTTCCTCCATCTTGCGCTTAAAGAACTTCTCAGAGATCTCTATCTCTCGAGCGGGCTTGAGTGCGAAACATGGTTTTCAGCTCCTCGAGAATCTCAAAGGGCCGGGATAGGTTTCAAACGATTTTGAAGCTCGGTTCCATAGCAAACAACATGGTGGTCTTAATCACACCATAATCATCTTTCTTGATCGATAGACAGCTTTCTCATCGGTAGCCTTGATTGCAGGGGTCACCTAACGCTTTACCAAGGACATAGTCCTTTTGTCCGCCAGACAGAATGATTCTTAGATTGCGGAACCAGTTGGTGAAGTTAGACCCATTGTTTCTAAGCTTTTCTTTCTCAGCAAAAACGTTGAAGTTGAAGTTGGATTTGGCCATGTGATCTACATTATTTGCAAGTACAATTTAGACTATGTTCATGATAAATAGTTCAACTTAATCAAATTACTAGATGAACTCCCACTAAATTCAACATCCCTCAAGCTGTTTAGTGAACACGATCCAAATTCACCACACCTAATCCGATCATCACGAGAAGAGATGTGGTTTCAATGGTGGACAACGAAGTGTCGATCATATCATTCATATGACTCATGCTTAACCTTTCGGTTCTTGTGTTCGAGGCCATGTGCGTACATGCTAGGCTCGTCAAGTTAGACCCAAGTATTTCGCGTGTGCAAAACCGGCTTGCACCCGTTGTATGTGGCGTAGAGTCTATAGCACCCGATCATCACGTGATGCTTGGACACGACGAACTTTATAGCGGTGCATACTTGGGAGAACACAGTTTTATCTTGATCTTTAAGTGAGGAATCATCTTATAATGCTACCGTCGCGATCTAAGCATAATAAGATACATAAAGGGATAAACATCACATGCATATAACTTTATGTGACATGGTATAGCCAATCCTCGCGCAATGATCTCCATCTTGTGCGTTCCGGCATGATCTCCATCACTCCACCATGATTGCCTCCACCACGAATAGAAACTACAACTATTGCTAACTACTTAGCGATAAAGTAAAGCTATTACATGGCGTATAAGAAGTTGACTCGCAGGTCATACACAATTATAAAGACAACCATATGGCTCCTGCCGGTTGTGTACTCATCGACATGCAAGTCGTGAAACATTACAAAACATGATCATCGCATACAATATACACATCACATCTTGGGCCATACCATATCACAGAAAACACTCCCTGCAAAAATAAGTTAGACGTCTCTACTTTGTTGTTGCATGTTTTACGTGGCTTATGGGAGTAGATGCTAAGAACGATTCTTACTACGGAAAGCCACAACGGTGATATTATGGTTGCCAAACTCCGGTGTTAATCCCATGACAACTATAGTGAGAAAGCGACATCCACCACCGCATGTGTGGTACAAGCCACACGTCAAGTGCGAGCCGGTCTCGAACGACGTCGCGTAAGGTTGGCCTGGACCGCTTCAATCTCACTATCCGCGTCATAAGAAGAACACAAACAAGAGGCTTGCAACAGAAAACATCAACGCCCAAGAACAACCATGTTGCGTTCTACTCGTGAAACACATCTACGCATAGATCTAGCTCGATACCATCAAGGGTTTCGCGGCATAGTAAATCAAAATTTTCTATGGATGCGAGCAGAGGAAAGCCAAGATCTAATCTAGGAGATGCAATCAACGAGAGATTGGATTAGATCTTCATACCCTTGAAGATTCGCAAATGGAATGTTCGTCGGAACGTGGGTGATGTAGTCGTACTCGCTTCTCCTCCTCGCGATCTGATCCGATCTAGCACCACAAGTGGCGGTGCCTCCGTGAGATGCACACGTGCAGCACCTCGACGTCTCCTCCTTCCTCGGACCAGCGAGTATGGTGGAGAGATAGATTGGATCTACAACACGACGGCGTGGTGTATATGGTGGAGAATTTCTGCTGCAGGGCTTCGCCTACAAACAGTCGGGAGGGAGAGAGGAAAGCTAGCAAGGCGGCTAGGGTTTGGAGGAGAGGTGTGTAGTAGGGGGAGGGGCGCACCACCCCTCTATATATAGAGGGGGGCGGCCCTGCCCTCCTCCAATCCTATCTCTAGTTTAAACAATTTAAACTCTCCCTTATCTAGAAATCTTATCTCTAGTTTAAACGATTTAAACTCTCCCTTATCTAGAAATCCTATCTCTAGTTTAAACGAGTTTAAACTTATCTAGGATCGGATGGGCCCTATGGGGCCTTGTGCCCCTGGCCCAATGCGGCCAAGACACTCCCTCATAGGCCCATGCCCCTCCCGAAGGTGGGGCCACGTTGGTCCCTTCCGGAAGGTTCTAGAAGCTTCGTACAATACCGATTAACCCGGAACAATTCAACTCCAAAAACTGCACCGCCTTTATATGAATCTTATTCTCGGACCATTCCGGAACCTCTCGTGATATCCGGATCCCATCCGAGACTCGAACAAAAATTCATAAACCAATTATCCAATCTATCCTAGCGCCGAGACACGTTATGTGTGACCTCGGGTTCGAGAATATGCACATGATCTTCCATCAATAATCAACAGTGGTCTGGCACCCATATTGACTCCACACATTCATCGATGATCATATCGGATGAACCATGATGCCAGATTCAATCAATCCCATATATATATTCCCTTCGTCTCGCGATATTTTACTTGCCCGAGATTCGATCGTCGGTATCGTCATACCTAGTTCAATCTCGCTCACGAAGTACTTTACTCGTCGTAATCCGATATCACTTTGTGATTAACTCCTTAACCACATGCATGCAAGCGGTGTTGATATCGACACCGAGTGGGCCCAAGTATATCTCTCCGACTTGGGAGGGACAAATCCCATCTCGATACATACAACCCAACAGATACTTTCCGATCACCGAGAGACACCTTTATGATCACCCTTTCATAGGATGACGTTTGATGACCTCAAAGCTTTCTTCCGATACGTGGAGTTGTATTATCTCATGGTCTAAGGAATACAATATTTGACATAAGAAAAGCTTCAAAAGACGAACACGATGACACGATCTAATTGCTCGCTTTGTTTGGGTCTATCCACCATATCATTCTCCCAATGATATGATCTCATTATCAATTGACAACTCATGTCTATGGTTAGGAAACCTTAACCATCATTGATCAATGAGCTAGTCCATAGAGCGCATTAGGGACACGGTGTTGTTCACAAACCACACAAGTATTAAAGTTTCCGCTTAATACAATTCTAGCATGGAATATAAACTTTATCATGAACAAGAATTATAATAATAACATCTTTATTATTGCCTCTAGGGCATAATTCCAACAAATCCGAGCCATCATGGCCATGGAGAAGCCGAAAAATCTCAAGGGTGTCCAGCAGCTCGCAGGATGAATAGCGGCATTGAGCAGGTTCATCAGCCGCATGGGCGAGAAGGCTCTGCCATTCTACCAACTGCTACGCAAGGCAGATAAATTCGAGTGGACACCTGAAGCGGATGACGCATTCGAAGACCTGAAGCGGCTGCTCTCCACCTTGCCCGTCTTGGTTACGCCAAAGGAGCGCGAGCCCCTACTGCTGTACATAGCAGCCACACACCAGGTGGTAAGCACCATTCTGGTGGTTGAGCGACCCGAAGAAGGCAAGACCCATGGGGTCCAACGCCAAATCTACTACCTCAGCAAGGTATTGACGCCAACATAGCAGAGGTACCCTCACTACCAGAAACTCGCCTACGGCGTGTTCATGACGGCTCGACGGTTGAGCCATTACTTACAGGAGCACCAGGTGATGGTCGTCAACGAAGCACCCCTGAAAAACATCTTAAACAATCTGGAGGCCACAGGACGCATGGCCCTGTGGGGCATCGAGCTGTCACCCCTAGACATCGTCTACGAGAAGCGACTCGCAATCAAGTCTCAGGTCCTCCCGGACTTCCTTGTACACTGGATGGAGCTGCAGCTGCCAGACACCCCAGACATGTCGCAGTCATGGACGATGCACTTCGACGGCTCCAAGCGTGAAGCTGGAGCAGGAGCCAGGGTCATACTGACCTCCCCGTAGGGCGACAAGATGAAGTACGTCCTTCGAATGAAATTTCGAGCTTCCAACAACGAGGACGAATACGAAGCCCTCATCCACGACATGAGGATGGCAAAGATCTGCGGCACAACGCGCCTGGTCATCTACGGTGACTCCAACCTCGTCGTCCAACAGACGATGAATGAGTGCGACGCACACGCCTAAAACATGATCGTGTACCGCACACTCTACAACGCACTCGAAGGAGAATTCGACGGCTGCGAGCTTCGACACGTTGGAAGAGAAAGCAATGAGGAGGCCGACAGACTCGCCAACATCGGCTCCACCTGCGCAAGGGTGCCACCAGGTGTGTTCCTCGAGCAGATCTGTGTGCCATCCATCAAGCAGAAATTCCCCAAGAAATCACCCGAAGAAGCAGAACACTCGGGGGCTACGCTAGCTGAAGGACCCAAAAAACTGGACACAGAGGTCGCCACGGTCAACCTGATGCAAGTCATGGCAGTCGAAGAAACCTGGACACGAACCGTACCTCCAGTACTTGATAGATGGAGAACTACCTGATAGCCCGATAGATGCCCGACGCATATCTCGCCGGTGAAAAGCCTTCACCATCATCAATGGCGAGCTGTACAAGCGCAACATTTCGGGTGTACTACAAAGGCGCGTCACCATCGGTGACGGGAAAACCATCCTCCAAGACATCCACGAGGGCATCTGCGTCCATCACGCAGGCAGTCGCTCCCTTGTCGCCAAAGCTCTACGAGCTGGATTCTACTGGCCAACGGCCATGAATGACGCAAAGGACATCGTCCGAAGATGCAAAGGGTGCCAAAGGTTTGCTGACAAACCACATGCACCCGAGTCAGAGCTCAGGCCCATACCACTGGCCTGGGCCTTTGCCCAATGGGGCCTCGACATGATCGCAAACTGCCAAGGTCCTCGAAAGGGGGGCACGTCTACCTCCTGGTCGTAGTCGACAAATTCACCAAGTGGATCGAAGCAATGTCGGTCACTAACCAAAAGGGCAAAACTGCCGTCAAGTTCTTTGAATCCATTATTTACAGGTTCGGCGTACCGCATAGTATCATCACCGATAATGGATCGAACTTCATCTCCAAAGAATTCCAAGACTTCTGCGAAGGCCTCGGAATCAACATCACATACGCCTCTGTGGCGCACCCGCAAACGAACGGGCAGGTGGGAAAGGCCAACGGCCTAATCGGCGCTGGCATCAAGAAGCGCCTCATGAGTCCACTCGAGCGACTCACCGGAGCCTGGACGAAAGAGCTACCATCCGTCCTATGGAGCTTGCGTACCACGCCAAACAGCTCCACCGGCTACACGCCGTTCTTCATGGTGCACGGAGCCGAAGCCGTGCTACCAGCCGAAGTACGCCACCAGGCCCCCCGGGTCGTCGCTTACAACGAAGCCGAATCCACGGCTGCACTCGAAGACGCCGTCGACACACTCGACAAGGCACGAGACATAGCAAGACTCGATCGGTGGTACCAAAGAGTCTCCAACTACTACCGACAATTGCGCCCAAGGTCCTTCGTCGAAGGAGACCTTGTCTTGCGACTCAAGCAAGAGCAACCGAAGAAATTCGAGTCACCATGGGAAGGACCCTACATCATCACCGAAGTCATCCCAGGTGGCGCCTATCGCCTCAAGCACGTGGAGTCTGGAGTCGCATACTCCAACCCATGGAACATCGCACACTTGCGACGATTCTACCCCTAGCTACCTACCCCTTTACTTTCAATAAGGCTATTCAGCCAAGGCTACTCAGCCGAACAATGTACCTCCTCCATTACGATATAAATAAAGCTAAGTGTCTCGCCCCAAAAATTTCGTTTTCCTATTCGCACTTTTACTTCATGCTACAAACGCACTCGGGGGCTCCCCCACCTCACGATTTCGTTGACTGAGGATAACACGTGTACGCCTGAGTAGCTGACCACGCCAGGCTAACGAAAAGGACATATATGCGAATAAAGCACTACGTGCTCAAACAACAACCAAACCTTTATAACAAAGGGAAAAACACGCCCAGTAAAATATATACAAATTTTAAATTTACCTCTTTTACAGGCACTACCTATTCTGAAGAATAACCTGAGCACGCTGCTCAAATAGATCTACAATTTCTTCGGCATACTGCCCTACGGCCGCGTAATGCGGATGCATATCCCACACACCACCATCTGGTCGAGGGGGTGGCCTAGCCGCTACAACTGACAGATCTACATCAGATGGTGCAGCCTAACAAGGGACAACGCAGCCTTCACCCCTACGACGAGCTGCTGCCTCACCAATTCCTTGACATGATGCACGTTCCGAAACTTCGACAGAAGACGAGAGAGGGTTGAAGGCGCAACATCCAGCGGAAACATCACATGCAGAACCGACGCGAGTGAAGTCTGCACCTGACGAAGCACCCGCGATACTTGGTGAACGCGATCCTGCATCGTCGCAAGGACCATAGCACGGCCACGATCCACCAGAAGAACCCGCCGACTTCCATGTCCTGCTAAGTCAAACAATTGACCCGAACAGCAACACGCTCCTTCTCCTCCCTTGGAGCAAGGTTAGCACATGCAATACTTGCACAAAAGTAAGATGCAATGCCAGCAGGCGCATCCGAAGACAAGGGCAACAGCTCGAAAAACTTACACTGAAGCTGCTCGGATAATCGAAGCAATTCCACCATCAAGTACTCCTCTCTGGCAGCACCGCGATCCGCCTTGGACTTCCAAACGTCGGCATGACCACGCACCCCAAGCAACTCTTTCTCGAGACTACGAACACGGTCTCGAAGAAATGCAAGCTACGACGAATCATCCAAGGATGGCCGCAGCCGCGCTGCAGGTGAGGTGTCAACGGGATCGGCACCCGAAGGACCCTAGATCAACAGAAAGGCAAAGACATGAACACGCAGACGAAGGAGCACATAACTCAACAAATTCATTAAGTGCATCAAAAGCCACTACGTGGCACAAGGATTTGTTCATCAAAATAATTACAACAAAAGAGACTACAACTATCCTACAGCTACAGCGCCTAAGATGCGGCACCCTAAGTAGCCTCAGAGCCGGATTGCCTCTCCTTGGCTTCCCCTGCTGCCGTAGCGTGTACTCGGCCAGCAGATCGATCAGCTTCAGCCCATAACGCTTACAGCGAGCAGAATAGGTAGCGAAGGCTACCTCGAATCCATCAGCAGTCGTCGGCATCCGGGAAGTGACCTGGGGAAGGTCCAGCTCCGCTCCAGCCTCCAAAGACATCGCCAGCCCGACGGATGCGCCGATGCCCTTCTGCTTGCGCTTGTACACCGCAGGTGCTTCGGCTGACAGTGCCTCCGCCAGAGCGTCAACATCATCAAGGGTCGCGCCCTTGGGGACAAGCTCCTGGTAGAAGCGCCCAAGGACCTCCTTGGCCTTGGCAAGCGAGCTGACGACGGTGCTGCAGCGGTCTTCGACCGCTGCAGTAGCATCATCCAGAGCACTCCCGTGCACCAGAGCACCGCGGTCAAACTCGATGCCCGCGGCATCTGAGACAATCAAGACGAGGAATGAACAAAAGCACCGAAGAAGAAAGACAGGAAAACCAAAAAAGACGAAGGTGAAGATACTCACCCGAAACAGCCTTGGCAGCCGCCATAAGCTTGCCAGCCACTTCTCTTTCACGCGCAGTCGCAGCAGTGGCAAGCTGCTCCTCGCGGTCCGTGGCCTCCCGCTGCAGGCGCTCCTTAGCCTCGGCCGCAGTGGCCAGCTCCAGCTCGAGGCGCTCCTTCGCACCAATGGCGACCTCGGCCTTCTTCTCTGCTTGACCGAGGCTCTTTTTGAGAGCATCATCCATGAAGGGAGGTGTTTTGTGCTCCTCTGCATTCAAAAAATACAAGCGTCAGATAGCAGGACGAGAATACACGAAGAAGCAAACATCAAGGCATAACAGTACCTTGAAGCTGTTTGAGGCTGGCCTCCAAGACTGTGCCGCACTGTCGTTGGCATCCTGCACAAAAGGCTGCAGAAAAAAGACCTACTAGTAAAGAGAAGGACTCGAGGGCTACGCCCAAAAGAAAGAATAGAAACAAATTGCACACACGAAAACGCTCGGGGGCTCCCCCGAGACTCAAAAAAAGAACACGCAACAAAAACTCCTTTACAGACGCTCGGGGGCTTCCCCTGTGGCAGGAGGCAGAGCTACTCACATGATCCGATGGCTACTCCGAAGGTCCGCTGACAAAATTCTGAGGCGCAACCACCTGAACCTCCTGCGGAGAAGGGTTCGGAGCAGCGCCCTCAGAGGTAGCCACCATCTGAGGAGGAGGAGGAGACGCGACTTTCGACTCCCCCATCATCTCCCGAACACCATCGCTGGAGGAGTCGTTGGAAGAGTGCCTACACAAGGACAAATTAGCACAAGTATAAAGTAAATAGGCAAGAAAAAGCAATGCAGGACAAAGGAAACTTACGAGTCAAGCTCGCTCAGGTTGAAGACAGGAGGGGTCCTCCGGACCTTCTTCTCCTCTTTCTTCTCTTCCTTCTTTTCTTCCTTCTTCCGCTTCGCTGGCGGGTGCGGCGCTACAGCCCGCACGGGAAGGGCAGGAATTGGAGAGGAAGAGCCTCCATGCCCACCACTGTGACGTTCAAGACACAGCGGGTTCCTAGGAGTCGGCGGAGTCGAGGCATCCGAAGACTCGCTGGAGCTCCGTGATAATTTGCGAGTGTGGTCCTCGCTCGACTAGTTGGCCTCTTCAGCCGGAGACCGTGCTGATGGCAGCTCGGACATGGAATCCACCACATCATTATCTGGAGCATCCGAAAATACTTCGGGTAATGGAGGCGACATCATTATCCACACCGTTCACTTCCTTCTTCGGAATCAACTGGAGATCCTCCACTCGACGATAGAGAGCCTCTATCTCCGCCACCTCGCCATCCAAGATCTGGTTTTTCCAGGACCTTTTCGGCTCGATCTTTTGGGAGGGGTCGAAAGGAACAAGACCAAAATCCTGCCAGGCACTATGGAGTCGCGGATATAAAACCATCACATCCGCCAGTACTGGACAGATTCGTACATGGAAAAAGAAAAGAAAAGCAGATTGGGTTTAAGGGAGATGATGCAACCCCCAATGGGATAAACACCATCCGAACCGGATTGCCTCTTCACGGAATAGAGTTTCCGGAAGAGGCCAAAGTGCGGCTCAATACCGAGCCAACACTCGCAGAAAGTGATAAAACAAGCAATGTGAAGAAGAGAATGGGGGGAAAGATGGTGCAATTGGACACCGTACAGAAAAAGCAGTCCATGAAGGAAGTCGTGGACTGGGAAGGAAAATCCGCGAATGACGAAGGCGAGGAACATAACCCGAAAACCAGCGGGGGGACGGGGGATTACCTCGTTGCCTGGGAGTTTGACGGCCTCCCTATCCTGCGGGATCAAGCCCTGCTCACGAAGCTTGCGGAGATCACTCTACCGCGTCTTCGATCGCCGCCAGCCACCGTCGGTGACACGGGTAGCGGCAGCACTCTTTTTCCCTCCAGCAGCGCTGGTACGACCGCAGAAGAAGATTTCTTCGACTTCCCCATCACGATACGGCGGCGCCGGCGGCGAGAGCGCAAGATGGAAGAAGTAAATGTGGAAGGATATTCCAGCGCGCAGCAAGAACTCTCAGAGAACAAGAAAGCAGTGAAACAAGAATAGCTGCGGTGAAAACAAACTAAAGTTTTCCCCAATGATTATAAAGACGAAGACGATGCACGACAACCGTCCATCGAGAAGACCTAACGCCAACGGCAGGATCTGGCCATACACGTGTCAGCATCTTAACGAACCGTCGCTAACACGCCGTCCACTACGCGCGGAAATCGAGGCGACGCCGTAATTACCTCCACGCCGTGCGTGACCGGTCAATTCAAGGTCAGACAGTGGGACCCATGTTCGTCTAGTCAAGTCATCTCTGGCGCAGCAGACGCTTGAGGTCATCGATCGTCAGCACCGACGTCATCAAAAGCTACACTAGTAACAACTACAATCTCTTCGGCTTCAAAGCTAAGAGTACTCACTCGAATCTACGATTCGACCAATTACTCGGGGGCTACTCCCATAGGAAGGATGGATTTAAGCATCCGAAAAAATTTATGTCCTACGGACCTGACACTGAACAACGGCTGAATTAAAGTCTTTGCTCGAGTCTACGACTCGAACAGACACTCGGGGGCTACTCCCATAGGGAGCGCTGGTCGCGCACCCTATAAAATTTCGATTACGATCCTTCGGATCAGTATGCAAAAACTTTTCGGCAACTCTGCCCCACTTAACGCTAAGTGAGTAACATTCTCGTTGGCCACCCGAAACACCTCCGCGATGACAAAATTCGGATGCTGTGTCTGCGACGCAAAGATAAGACCTACAGATATCATCTGATGGCCTGGTAACGCACATGACTGCGCTCTGCTAGTATAAACCCGTGCCAACAGGCGCGATGAAAAATCCCGACGGACGCGTTGGGTACATCAATTAAATTCACTGGAATTCCACTCCTGTAAGTCCTCCGCGGCCTGAGTCGAATTACGCCAGAATATGTTCCGAGTTCGAGTCGAGGGACTCGAACCTGAAGAAGATCGTGTTGTTTTGTCCTAAGACAATTAACTGACCCTGATCCGTCGGGAGAGTCAGGCACACGCATCAACAATCCCTACACATTCTCTTGAAAGACAGAGTTGCACCCGAAGGATTGAAGAGTCCTCAGCCGAATCTACGATTTGACTGAACACTCGGGGGCTACTGACATGGTTATACCCCGCGGGTACATGATCTCAGTGTAGGGTTCGCAGCATAGAAAACAAAAAATTTCCTACGATGTGAACTATATACCAAGATCTATCTATTAGATACAAACAACGGGCGGATGTAAATCCGTAGAGAACATACCCTTGAAGACCGACAAAGCTTAACGAGTTCAACTCGTGGTTGATGTAGACGATCTCTTGCCGATCTCAAGATCGAGAGGAAGTCCTAGCGCCGCAAATCAGCAGCGCATCCGTGCTCGCACACACGTTCGAGGCACCGAGCAACCTCCGCCTCCTCGCTCCAATGATGCGGAAGCACAACTCTTTCTTGCCGAATAGCCACCGGGAACATGTATCTCGCTAGTCCGAGACCATGGGGGATAAATTCTAGAGGGGGAGAGAGATCCTTCACGAGGAGGTGTGTGAGACAAGTGAGGAGGGGGGCTCCTTTTATAGGAGGAGGGGGGGCACCCAAGGGGGTGGCCGCCGGCCATGGGGGCTGCCCCCTCCCCTCCTTCATTCATGTGGGTGGACACTCCACTCACAAAATGCCCTTTAAATTTCCTCCACTCAAAAGTCCACTCAAATTCCCATTAAATTTCCACCAAATTTAATGCAAACTCTCATTAAATAAAACTCTTTTATTTTATTCAGAATTTTGTCAATTACTTTAATGACAAACATTCACAAATAACCCCTTGCTAGAATTCTATTTCACATGCATAACCACTTTATGCAATTTCACCAAAACCTGCTTTGGTATCTAGTGAAATAAATTCCGCTTTGTTCATTCTTCGGCATGAAACATTTGCTCCAATTGGATGTCGGTCTCTTAAGTGTGTCACCCTACGGTTCGTGAATAATGCGGACATGATCGAGACCCCTCTCGGATCAATAATCGAAGCGGATCTGAGACCCATACTGACTCCCATACATTCAACGATGACTTTCTTGTGATCGTCGGAACCTTTTACGCTAGTATCTTAATCCCTTTGTTTCATGATATATTACATGTCCGAGATTCGATCATCGGTATCTCCATACCTAGTTTGATCTCGCACGACATGCACTCTTTTCTCGTTCCTGTGATATAACATTCTAGTGATCAAATCACTTGCTTGCAAGCTAATCAATGTGATATCACCGAGAGGGCCCAGAGTATATCTATCCGTCATCGGGATGAACAAATTCCACTCTCGATCCATGAGCCTCAACATAACAGTTTATTAGTTCTGAATCCATCTTTATAATCACCCTGTTACGGTGTGACGTTTGATGTTATCAAGAAACTCTTCCGGTGTTAGTGATTGACATGATCTCATGGTCTAAGGATTAGGATCACTTCGTAAGTTGTTATAGCAATATAAACTCAATGACTTTGATCGTATTGCTATACTTCGGATGAATGTTCATCACACCATTACACTAATGTTGTGACCTAGTTATTAACAACATCCAATGTCCATGATCAAGAAACCTATGATCATCTTGTTAATCAACGAGCTAGTTTATAAGAGAGGCATAACTAGGAACTTTCTTTTGTTTATTAAACACACATGTATTAACGTTTCCGTATTAATACAATTATATCATGTAAAATAAACATTTATCATAAATAGGAATACGATAATAACCACTTTATTATTGCCTCTCGGGCATATTCCGTTCAGTCTCCCACTTGCACTAGAGACAATAATCTAGTTTGAAAACTTTGTGTATTGAACACCTATGGCTTTCTGGTGTTCCAAATACGCAATTGCAAGTGGTTAACATAATCTACGGATCTGACGCTTCAGGTCCGTGTGTATTTGCATGTCTTTGCGTCTCCACGCATCACTCATTCTCCAATGAGATGGCATTGTATAAATTTGGTCTTTTGGTGAGACCTTTAGTTCCTTGGGGTTAAAACACATCGATACTATTGTCATACAATATATCTTTAGTGTTAGCCTGCTATAACCACACCTTAGTTTGATAACAAACTACTTGACACAAATTCCCTCCTTTGCTGGTACTATAGCAGTCATATACTTAGCCTTTTGTTGTAGTATTCGTCACAATGTCTTAACTTTGGAACTTTTCCAAATCCATCATGGAATCTCCTTTCCATTACATTGTGCCACCCATAGTTTAAATTGAGATAAACTTAATTTGTATCTTGTGACAAAACTAGTATCAATGTAACACTTTACAATGAACTATTTGTAATTGTTTGTCACCTCTACACAAATATATTCTTAGTTCTTCCAAAAGATCATAAGAATATCCTCACTATCGTCCAATGATCATTTTATGATTCATTCTGGTATATGCTCATAACACTTAGAGCATAGGACATATCTGGATGTGTACATATCATGGTATGATTGATCAAAACATTCTCGTGATTGCACTCATCAAGTATCAAAGCACTTGAATCTTGTTTCACTTATCAAGTGTCGATACACTTGAATCTTGATTCAATTCCTTTCCATGCAACAAGAACTGTTTCTTGTCGTTTCTATATTGAACTCCTTCAATATCTCATATATGTACGTTTGGCATAAACATATTAGCGTTACAGTCTATCCACTATAGACATTCATGCTAAATATTCGGGTTTTGTCTAAGTCTTTCATCGAAATTAAATTCTTAACCTTTGTCAATAAAAGATACATCATTTCTAATCAACAAGATGTCCTTCACATAATGTATTAGAAATATGTCTCAGCGCTCCCACTTAATTTCTTGAAAATGCAAGCATCTTCATCGTCTCGGATGAAAAACTCATTTTCATCATGGTGAAGATTCCAACTCGCGATGCTTACTTCAACCATTGAAGTTTGCATGCCCTTTTAGCATCCTTTGAATTTAACAAAACCCTTTGGACCGTGTCATGTACACGCCCTAGGTAACCATTCTATTAGAAGAACTTTGTTTTGTTTATTCATCTACCATATACCAAATTATATGTAGTGGTTGCTACTTTAATCCGTTCAGACTAAATATCGCTATGAAAGATCAAATCTTGTCATAGTCAACTCTTTGAACATTGTCATAAAATACTTTCGACATGTCGAATATTTCATAGATGTGAGACATCCATGTACATTTCTTTATAGATCCAAATACGACCGATAGGTTTTACACCTTCAGGAGGGTCTTCCAAGTTCAAAACTTGATTTCTCGTATATGGAACTATCACGGATTTTATGGCTTCAAGCCATTTGATGAGTCAGGCCCATCATCGCTTCTTTGTATGTATTCGGTTCATCATTGTCAAACAATAATGATTTACTCTCAAATCTTAGCATTTGATTGTTTAACCGAACTTCTTGGTTCAATAGGAACTTTAGACCTCCGTGACCACAACCTTTGAGGCACATAAGCTATGAGCATTATGGCAGCCTCGAGCGATTTCGGCTAAGTTAACTCAAAGCACATTTAGCTAAGGTTCGTTAACCTTATCAAAGTTCTATTGTCCTCCCACTTAACTTTTGCGAAAAATTCCTTTTTCAAGAAACTTCACATTTCAAGCAACAAACCCTTTTGTCCTCGGTGTTATGGAGGAATAACCAATTGTTATTCGGAAGGCGTCTTCTATTGCACAGTCCCAAGTCTAGACTGTGTAGGCAAGGCGTTATCTTCTAGGGTACGGTGTTGCGCTGCCAGGATTCCAGCCAGGAGGTCTACTTCCTTAACCTCGGCAGGATCCGAGATCGGGAGTCATTTTATTGCACAGTGTGCCTATGGCAACTCAGTGTGGCTATTGAAGCTTCCAAGCCATCGTGCCAGCACCAGGACAAGGGGTTACTTGAGAGGAGCTTCGCGACCTTGAGGTCGGACGGGTACGACTACATCAACCATGCTTCTGCATGAGTGTAACGCTCTCTCAGTCTTCAAGGGTATGTTACTGTTGTCTTCCTCCGTTACTGCATTACTCATAGATAGATCTTGGGCATTTGGGGTTTTCCGCGTAGTAATTTTTTTTATTTTCTGCACCGAACCCCAACAGTGGTATCAGAGCCTGATCTATGTGTAGTATGCTAGTACGGATTAGACAGATGTAGAAGTGTGGGCCTTGATACTCTAGTTGTTACCTTCCCATGTGTATTTCTTTATATCGTTGTACTATGATATGAAGCGGCCCGGACCGATCTTACACGTACTCTTACGCGAGACTAGTTCCACGCTCGACATACGGCTTGTACCATATAAGTGGCTCGCGGGTGTATGTCTCTCTCACAGTAGTTGATATAGCATCTACAAAGGAAGGCCTATAAATGGGTGTAGTATAAACAACTATTGTATCCATGTTGTGGTTGAAAGTTCGTTTGTGGAAGCGTTCTATTGCGAAAGCCTTAACAATCGCGTAAAATCTGCAATAGTAAAAGTAGAGGCGTCTAACTTTATTTTGCAGGGAGGGCTTAGTGATGTGATATGGTTAAATTCGTGAATGAGGTAAGGTAGTTTACTCTTTATATTACTAAGTAGTATAGTAATAGTCATCATGATGATGAACGACAAGATCAGTGGCGTCATGGACTTGGCGCAAAGCTGGTGGCCTGATGGAGATCATGCCGGTGCACCTGATGGAGATCATGGAGCAAGAAGACAACCATGTCACGCCACATTATGATTATATATGATTTAATCTTTGTGTGCATCCTGTTTTGAGTGCTGGTACACAACGGTAGCATCCAAATAGGATGATCCCTAAATTAATTCCAATGATAGTGTTCTCCTAGTGTGTGCACCACAAAAAAACTTCTTCATTATGAGGCAGGCTATGATGACCAAGTGTCAGACATATCTACGTTCGCATACAGTGGGTGTAAGAAAGGTTACATAGCAATACACACTAGTTAGAGTTGGTGAGCCTAGCATGTGCAGGCATGGCCTCAGAACACAAGAGATCGAAAGATCGAGCATGAGTCACATGGATGATGTGATTGACATTGGAGAATGTCTACCCTAGAAGCTACATCAAAGGCCGTGACGATTGGGGATGATGTGGTGTAAAGGGATCGTGTGATCACTTAAATTGTTGTTAGGGATAACGATTTAAGTGGGAGCCCGTTTGACTCCTTAATTATGAACTTAGTCTAAGTACTTTTGCAAATATCTTGTAGACAATGGCCATCCCCTCAGTTCGCAACTCCTTTGGTCTGTTCATGGATGGGTAGAAACTTAAACTAGGTGGGTCAAATTTCGCCGACTGGTACCAACGCCTCAAAAGGATCCTCATAGAAAACGATATTCTCTATGTCCTTCGTTAACCCTTGGAAAATTTCTCCGATGACTCTAACGGAAATGAAGATGCAACTCTTCGCGACTGCCAAGAGACCTTCATGATAGTAAAATACACCATAATCCCTGCAATGGAACCTCGCTTGAGAATACCCTTCCATGAAATCGACACATATGATATGCTCGATGGATTGAAGATTATGTTTCTAGCTGAGGAAAGGCACATGAAGTATGAGTACGTACAGGAGTTTGTCTCCATAAAGATGGAAGAGAACTCTATCTTGGATAGCCACTTGGACACCATGGAAAGGCTCCATGAACATCTGAAGTATGCTATTGGCGACATGTTGATTAGAAACCTTGCAATATATGGAGTGGTGCTTTCGCTCCCACCCAGTTACAAGGACATCATCAAGGACCATATCGCGATGGTAATTCCAAATACCTTTCGCGAGGTCATAGACAAGCTAAGGACTATCAAGGTCAAACCCAAATATGGGAACAATGTCAACGGAGAAGGTATATGTTGATATACAAGTTATAAATATTTCCATGAAACACTTATGCAGTTTTAGGTATTGGATACTTACCCTTGATTTATTTGAAATCAAGACCCTCTGCGTGAGTTATGGATGAAACGAGGCCCTGATGGCGTGAAGAAGGCAAGCAATCTGGTTGAAGATTGAAAGCACTCCTTCCCTCGAAGTTTATCATTGGGATTAGAAGATTTGAATAAAAGCTTTGTAATCGAGTTTGTGAACCGTATAAGTGTGTCTTGCTTATTGCAAGACGGTTATTCATATTAATAATAAACAATCAGTTGTTCCCTTTTCCTATGAATGATTTCTTTTACGATTCACAACATGAATATTAGCCGCCGCACGGGACAGGAAACTGATGCACGCAGCCGCTGGGCCGAAGCCACCACCGGCCCACCCGGCGGGGTGCTGCTGCGCCAGGGCAGGGCACGGGTGAGCGGGCATGCGGTGGGCCGAGCAAAGGCCCACCCGGACGCAGCTCTCCACCACTCCTATACGGCTTGCCGCGCTAGGCCACAGTGCCTGGCGGGACGGCTAGCTTACCCGGACGATAGCACCACGCCGCCTTGCTCGGGTGACAGGCGGGCGCGGGATGGGTACGACTACATCAACCACACCTCTGCATGCGCGTAATGGTCTCTCGGTATTCAAGGGTACGTTACCGATGTCTTCCTCCGTTATTGCATTACTCGTAGATAGATCTTGGGCATTTAGGGTTTCTTGCGCAGTAAATTTTTTGATTTTTTGCACCGAACCCCAACAAAATATGCAGAAAAAGAGGAAACTAATTGGTAGTCCAGGCTGCCGTCCCCGCGATTCCACATTGACCAGACCAGAACACTCGGGAATGAGAAGGGTCAGCGGTGGATTGGGCTCTAGTGGTGGATGGCAATTTGACATCGGAACTGAAGGTGGTAGCCAGGTTTTCAGCGGACTGCGGGAGGACCTCTTCCTTGCTGTGAGGTTGCGGCCGGAAGGAGGGAGAGGGCCGCAACAGCTGGAGGAAGAGGGAAGATGAGGGGCAGCAGCGTTTGAGGGTGGGGCAAGGAGAGAGGAGGGGTCGGCGGTGGGGCCCGACGCCGCTTTGACCGCTGTTACCCGACGCTCACCGTCGCCACCGCCCATCCACATGCATCAGCAACATCGAGATAGGCCTACAGGGCTGACACACGAAGCTAGCAGGACACCCGCAAGCGCTCATAGCGCGCCGTAGCGACCACACTTAAGCTTATAATAAATATCACTCATATAGGCTCCAGATTGCCAAGTAATCTTGGAGAAGTCCCAGCAACGCTCGGCGAAAGAACACTCAATGATCAGATGGTCTCTAGTCTCAAGATGACCATGAGTACACATAACACAATGCGATCCAGATTGTAGGTGCCAATGCCTTCTTAGCATCATGTCACTTGTGTTCAATTGATCCATCAACAAAAGCCAAGTGAACACTTTCATCTTTGGCACACATTTGCTTTTCCATATCTTTGGGAAAATAGGTTCAACCATGACATCTTGAAACATAAGTTTGTAGTAGTTGGCCCATGATAATAACCCGGAATTCCAGCAGTACGCCCATATATCACTTTGTTCTGTTTAGATTGCATTCAGCCTGACAGTGTGTATCATTCCAACGACACTTCGGAGCTCCTGAATCGCTTGTTCTGACAAAGAAAGGTAGAATCCGAAGAGAAATATCTGGCCGAACAACAAAGGAGAATAGTCTAGGAAAAAGTTCACCGAGGAGGCCAAGCTCAGACCACATTGTTAAATTTTCAAGTGCGGCTGTACTAAGCAGTTATGCAAATTGATTTGGAGAAAACTTTGTAAGAGAGGAAATTTTGTGTTGAGGTTTGAGTTCAATGTAAGTTTTGTCCATTTTGGGCCCTTTGGTGAGCATTACCTTGGCCACGTGTCAGTATTTTATTTGGGCGTCAAAAGCTGTCCACATCCGCCTATTCTTGGTCAGCCGCGCTTCCACCCCCGAATTTCCCCACCAGACACAACGACGAAGGAAGAGGAAAAGAGGAAAGGGAACAACGCGGCGCAATCTTTTCAGCTCCCGGCATCGCCAACGATGGCCCGCCCGTCCCCGCGGCGAATCTGACCAGGGCCGCGCGCGCAAATCGATCCGAGCCCCCCGCCCGAACCCTTGATCTCGTCGGCGCATGCGGTGGTGATGGGTCGCCGTCTCGTCGTCCTTCATGTCCTCTGCGTCGCCGCGACAAGGTGAAGAAAAGGAAAACAGAGGAGGGGATGGACGAAGAAAACAGTCTCCTGCATTTTCTCGAGACCCCGAGCAAGCATTACAGCAAGTGAGTGCATACATATCGTCATGTCCCCTTTGCACACTTCAATCGACATGTGGATTCGGTGGGAGTTTGCGATTTGATTCTTTCTCTCCCATTTTCTGTCTCCAAGGTCGTGCGATGGATTTGAATCCCATGGCGATGACCACTCCGATTCATCAGGTTTGTCCTTCTCCTTCCTTCTCATCTCTTTCCTCCTCTTTTTTCCAGTGTCACGATTATACCCCGGCAGATTTCCAATTGAATGTGGGATTCCCTGGTAATCTGACGTTAATGGACCGAATAAAAGTGGCGTATCTTTTTTTTAACTGAAAATTACGCAACATCTTAAATACTGCTTATTTTAGGCTTTAGCATCCTCCTCCAGGATTTCAACATCTGTTGAGCCTTGTGGGCTGCAGAACTAATTTCGACCCCTTGATCTGTCTGCAGAATCATTGCAACATTGGTCGATTCCGTTTCTTTACATCCGTTGATTTCATATCTTGTTGGCACTCAAATTGCTTTGTCTGTTTAGGTGGCCTGATAATGATCACTTCCAATGCTTAACAGATACAGATCCGTCTAGCGCAAGGGAAAGATTGGAATATCTTCTGAACCAACCCGCCAACAAGTTCTGCGCAGACTGTGGCACTCAAGATCCGAAATGGGCGTAAGTAACAACCGACTTTTTTTTTTTGCATAAGCAACATTCTTCCTAAAATTTCCATGTGGTTTATGTTTCATCACCAGGCTTGTACATTCTATTCTGAAAAGTTAGCACCATTCTCTTCTCAGCTAAAACGCAATCGTACTTACTGTTTGTGATGTATCTTAACATATTGCATCATAGCTATATTGGTATACAATTTGGTGTGACATAACATTTTTTATAGCTAAATGGAGTATCTGATTTTAAAAAATTGCGCTAATATAACTACAGAATCCTATTGTGCATATTAGATCCAATGATGTTTTCATTAGGGTTGTGTTATTTTGTTATGAGTACACTATCGGTTTTCATTGAAATGTTCACCATTTTATTGTTTATCCAGGCAGTGCCAATATTTTCTCACTATCATTGATTGGTGTGGCACTTGCAGGGCTTTGCCTTTTGGTGCATTCATTTGCATCAAGTGCTCTGGAACTCACAGAAGTCTTGGAGTACACATATCAAAGGTATGGGATGGAACCTATGTAGTTTTGTTGTGAAATGTTCCTGTCTCCAAAATTACGTGAGCTCGACTTGCCAAGCATGAAAAAAGCTTTATTATTTATTTTGTGAAATTAGCTGATCCGTAGCAGTATTAATACTCTGAATTCCTCTATAAAGCATACATATATGGTGAGTATTTGTATCTGAAACCACTAGATAGTTAACATGGTGAATACTTTATTAATAAACCTCTTTCTTAGTGAACTGACCAACAATTTATGGTTGAAATGTGATAGGTGATTTCAGTGAATCTGGACGAATGGACGGACGATGAAGTCAATTGTTTAGCTAATTCAGGCGGGAATGCTTCTGTGAACACTAGATATGAAGCATTTTTGCCTGAGAACTACAAAAAGCCAAGAGATGATTTCACTACAGAGGAGCGTGCTACTTTCATTAGGTATAACATTGGTTTTACCATCGCCACTTTTATGTAACTTCATTTGATGGAACAATTTTTTTTCTGTATATATATGCAGGAAAAAGTACGAGCTTCAACTATTTATGACTGATCCACAATTTGCATGTCCTTTACGCAAGCCTGGTTCAAATAAACATCATCACCAGCAACATGGTAGCAGCCGACATGGTGCTTTCAGAAATAGCTGGCGGAAAAAGGACCCTGATCACAAAGGAGTAAAAAAAATGGTGCAATATACTCTCATGGCCAGTGCTGCTTTGTACACAACTTCTACTCTAACAGTATCTATGGTTTTTCAGATGGAAATCGGCATGGTAGAATTCGTTGGATTAATTAAGGTCGACATCATAAGGGGCATAAATTTAGCTGTTCGTGATGTGATGTCAAGTGATCCATATGTTATGGTTATGCTAGGACACCAAGTAAGCACATTCCATTGGTGGATATGACAGCTTAGTTATGCAAATATGTTTATTACTCCTATTAATAGTTTCATCTTTTTAGTCCATGAAAACAAAGGTGATAAAGAACACCCTGAACCCTATATGGAATGAAAGATTAATGCTATCAATACCTCACCCGGTGCCGCCTCTTAAAGTGGTATGTGTTCTTTCGTGTTGAGTTGTAGTTTAATATTTGCTAAAATTTTATTATTTATTTTTTAATTTGTTAATCTCAATGAAAGTTGTGGTTGTTGTCTTTATGAGTGTTGTAGTCTCGTGGAATAGTATTCTGTGCAGTTTATGTTAGTGAACCCTTATTTTTGACTTGTAAGGCTAAGGTCTTGAACTGGTTGTGTCTAAACTGTTCTCGGGTATTAAATTGCGAAGTCAATTTAACTAACAAAGATTGTAGCCCGTAACTAAATTTATACTGCTAATTGAGGATTACATATACATACTTCTCTCCAATGTGGCAATATTATTTTCTGGACATGGGGCACGCTGCATTTTTGTTTTAGGTTGACACGCTAGTGTAAGAAGTTCTATGATGAGAGTATGAGGCCTAAAGAGTAGTTACCGAGAGCATAATCGTTGTGTTTCAATTTTATCATGCCTTTACGACCTCGATTCTTTTTCGAAAAGTAAAAAACGCACTCTGAGCTATCTCTTTTGTACCACCTAACAGCATGTCTTCGACAAGGACACATTCAGCGCTGATGACCGAATGGGGGAGGTCGAAATTGACATCCAGCCATTGATCTCTGCAGCAAGAGAGTACCAGAGCTCTGTTGTCACAGAATCGGCCCAGATCTGCACATTCCTGGCAAGCGAGAACAGCATTCTAGCCAGGGACAGTGTCATCACGATTGCCGACGGTAAGGTGGAGCAGGAGATTACGTTGAGGCTTCAGAATGTCGAGCAAGGGGAGCTTGAGATCAAGCTCGAGTGCGTGCCCCTCAGTCAGTAGCTCATGTTTCTCGGTGAGATGAAATGCTTCATGGCTGTGATCAATACTAAAATCGCTTTGCAACACCGGGAGATATTTGCTTGTTGTGTTTACTCCATGCCTTTAGTTGTCATGTTGAAGGATTTCATGGATGTGACATGTTGTATAGATAGGAAGTGAAAGTCAAAGTCATATATATAACTTGAATTTAGGCTCAAAGCAATAATACAGAGTGGGAGGCTTATCGACGGAACAATTTTCCCCATTTCTGGAAGTGGAAGAAATCTCCCACACGCTAACCTGGCCAAACTTTGACATGCTGTTGGGCTTAAGTAGCACTCCTTCAGTTCTATCAATAAGGTGTACGTGATCTTCAATGCGAATCTTTGACCAAAAATTAGTATTGATAGATTCGTATTAAAAAACTTTGCAATGATATCAATTTTAGAGCACATAAACATCATATACTTGGACAGTTGGACTTCTTTAGTCAAAAATAAGTCTTTAAAACACGTGCACCTTATTCATTGGAAGGGAGGGAGTAATGATTCTGCCGTGGCCTGCATAGTCCAAGCTGGCCATTGCAATCGGGCCATTGCAATAGTGAGTTCTTTCACCGTTGCTACCATGACCATGTCGCTATGTCCTTTGGTTTGGGGTGGGTGTCTAAATGTCCATGGTAAGGAGCATGAGGGCGTATGGACCTTTGGTTTGTGTTCGCTGTTATTAAGATGGTGAGGCATCGCTGTTATTAAGATCGTGAGGCATGGCGATGATGGCTCAACATTACATGTGTGTACACATCACATGGTGACTTTGGTTTGGCGTACTCTTTGAATACCAGGTCTTGAGCTCCAAGGTGAAAATTGTAGGTTAGGTCTTTTTTGGTTGTACCTAAAAATGTCGACGGTTACGTGATGTTTCTTGTTAGAGGAATATTTGGCTGAAGTTTGCTCAAACTTGCTCTCCGAGGTGAAAACCCACAATGTAACCTCAATGGTTGGATTTCCGGGACGACAAAACTTGTGCATCACACTTCCTTGATCTTGGGTAAACCTTTCTTAGAGTATGTGTGTTGCAAATGGTGGTGGTTGATATTTGTTTCTGCTTCTGGATGTGGTTGAAAACTTTTGGCATAACTTTTGGGGCTATGTCTTTTCTTTTTTATCTTCATTATGTAGTAATAATTTGTTGGACGTGTCTATTTTTGATGTTTCATCGAGATCCTTGAAACCTCAGCAAACCAGACTTGTGTTATTTCAGTGAGAATATAAAAGAACGGAAGATCAAGTTATTACATAAATAAACCCAAATTAATACTTTGCGAAGCTCACTAGTGCTACGATACATGCATGGCTATTGCTAAGGTGACGGATTAGGAGTCGGTTGCAAGCTAGTGTACACGTATGGCTGCGGAAGTAGCATCCATGGATGATAATTTGGGAGGCGCATGGCGTCGTACACTCGTACGTATAGGTATAGTGATATTTATCTAGACGATTCACGTAGATGCAGAATCCCAGCGCGAGTCCCTCTCAGGCTGTCAGCGCTAGCTAGGCCGGACAAGCGTCGCTGCCTTTGAGCTCGACCCCGTCGCTCTCGGGCGTTGTCGGCTGCCGGTAGAGCGCCGTCATGAGCGGCGTCGATCGCGACCACCGTCGCGGTGAGCGCCATGATCACGGGAGGGAGTAATGATTCTGCCGTCTCCTGCATAGTCCAAGCTGGTCACTGCAATCGGGGCATTGCAATAGTGAGTTCTTTCACCGTTGCTGCTATGACCATGTCGCTATGTCCCTTGGTTTGGGGTGGGTGTTTAAATGTCCATGGTAAGGAGCGTGAGGGTGTATGGACCTTTGGTTTGTGTTCACTACTATTATTAAGATTGTGAGGCATGGCGATGATGGCTCAGCATGTGAGTACACATCACATGGTGACTTTTGGTTTGGTGGTACTCTTTGAATACGAGGTCTTGAGCGCTCCAAGGTGAAAATTGTAGGTTGGTTCTTCGTTGGTTGTACTGACGTTTCTTGTTAGAGGAATAATTGGCCGAACTTTGCTCAAACTTGCTCTCTGAGGTGAAAACCCATGATGTAATCCCAATGGTTGGATTTCTGTGACGGCGACACTTGTGCATCACAGCTCCTTGTGTTAGTGAGAGTTTTCACGTTAACAATAGGTGTACAAGTTAGAGGTAGAGTTTGTTGTGTTTAAAAGTGTAAACGATCTAATTTAATCTATAAAGATTAGATCGTAATCTCTATCTCTTCCGAACCTTCTCAATCCCTAGCGATCTTTGTAACCTCCCTCTGTATTGCCGAGGGCTTCTGCCTATATAAGCAACACGCAGCCGATGCTAGCTCCACACATCGTTAACCTAAACCATCACATGGTATCAGAGCCACTCTTCCACCAAAAACACATCTAGAAAATCATGAGTTGCTCATCCTCCACAGCCGCCATGGCCAATCCCCTATCGAGCCAAGGAACCGCCAAAAAACTCACAAGAGAGAACTAACTGCTATGGGAGACGCAGGTCCTGCCGGCCGTCCGTGCTTGCGGCCTGATGGGATTCCTTGATGGATCCTACAAGGCGTCAGCAGAGAAGATCACTGTCCAAGATGACAGCGGCAAGGAGATCGAGCAGGCAAACCCAACCTACGAAGCATGGGTACAGACGGACCAAAACGTCCTCGTCCTCTCCTACCTGCTAAACTCGCTCTCCAAGGAGGTCATGATCTCCTGCATCGCCATGAAGACATCGGCAATCGTCTGGGCGGCAATCACTGCTATGTTTGTCGCACAGTCCTGGACACCCATCGCCACACTCCGCGTCAAGCTGGAGAATACGAAGAAGGAGGGGAAGACAACGCCGCAATACTTTGTTGCGGTGAAGGCCGTCGTTGATGAACTCGCATCTGTGGGTCGCAAGATTGAAGAAGATGAGGTCGTTGAGTACCTTCTCGCAGGGCTCGATGATCCGTATAGCCCCCTCTTTGATGCCATTGGAGACAATCCCACACACAAGATCATGGTGAGTGACCTCTATGCGCAGGTAATGGCTTACGACAACCACATGGAGATGCTTGGAGTTAGCATGCACGACAGGCACTCCTCCACCAATGTTGCTACTCGTGGACGTGGTGGCCGTCGGGTGGTCGAAGTGCAACTCGTGAATATGGTGATGGCCATGGCTATAGCTATGTATGTGGCCAAGGGAGCCCGCAGCAAGGAGGGGGATGCGGAGGCAACGGTCTCGTGGCAGAGGCAGTGGCAACGACAAGGCCAAGGACGACCGCATCATCTGTCATATCTGTGGCAAGCTAGGACATCTGGCCTGGAAGTGCTGGCATCGCTACTTCGAAGAGGAGGAGGAAGAATAAGAAAGAGGCGCAAACGCCTCCTCCTATGGCATCGACACCAACTGGTACGGTGACTCTGGCTCCACCGACCACGTCACTGGTGAGCTAGAAAAGCTCACCATGAAGGATAAGTACAACGGCCATGAGAAGATTCATGCAGCCAATGGGACATGTATCAACATTAGTAATGTTGGTCATGCACTTGTTGAATCCCCATCCAAAACCTTACATCTTCACAATGTTCTTCATGTCCCCTTCTCCACAAAAAATCTTGTTTCAATTCATCGTCCCACAAGAGACAATAATGTCTTTGTTAAATTTCACCTGTGGCATTTTTATGTGAAGGATCAGGAAACAAAGAAGGTACTTCTTAAGGGTAGATGCATCTTTGGTCTCTATCTGTTGGTTTCATCATCATCAAGCCAAAATAAACAAGTTCTTAGCGCCACCAAGCCTTCAGCTACAAGGTGGCATGATCGATTGGGTCATCCCTCTTTTAAAGTCATTCAACGTGTCCTTAGCAAATTTGAGCTTCCTTATTCCAATGAGTCTAGTGTTGAGTCTATTTGTGATGCATGTCAACAAGCAAAAAGTCATCAACTCCCTTACTATAGATCCACTAGTGTGTCGACTGCACCTCTAGAACTTGTCTTTTCCCATGTGTGGGGAAAGGCACCAACTTCTGTTGGTCGTTTCTCATACTATGCAAGCTTCATTGATGACTATAGAAAGTATACATGGATCTATCTTCTCAAAAATAAATCTGAGGTATTTCAAGTCTTTCAGAATTTTCAAAACATTGTTGAACGACAATTTGATACAAAAATAATAGCCATGCAAACAGATTAATGGGGAGAATATGAGAAACTCAATCCCTTCTTCCAAAAAGTGGGCATTGATGGTGCCCATTACTGTCACGGGACGCTTCGTTGGAAACCCCAAGAGCAAGGTGTGATGAGCACATCAGTTAATTTTCCCTCAGTAAGAAACCGAGGTTATCAAACCAGTAGGAGGAAGGAAACGTCTCAAAGGTGTTGCAAGCAACATGGAAACCTGCACAACACAAACTCAAGACTTTGCCCCAACAAACAGTGAGGTTGTTAAGCTCATCGGTTTGCTGTAACAAAGGATTAATTGTATGGTGTGGAAGGTGATGATGGTTTGCAACAAGTAAACAGTAAAAGATGTATCAATGCTAAAGATTAGACCGGGGTCCATAGTTCACTAGAGGTGCTCTCCTTAGATAAACAACATGTCATGAAGGGTAAACAAATTATAGCAGGGCAATTGACAGGAACTGAGCAAGGCATAACAATACAATACTAGACAAAAAGATCCTATGAGATTCGATTGGGCAATACAACAATATACATAGACCGCCATCCAACAGCATCTATGACTAGAAGTCCACCTTCAGGTTATCATCCGAACCCCCTCCAGTATTAAGTTGCAAGCAACAGACAACTGCTTTAAGCAAAGTGTGTAAGGTAAGAAATCCACTTGCTCCATGAACAAGAGACCGTTGTTTTCTCCCTAGTGGCGACATAACATCTACAATCGAAGAGATTTCTATCACTTCCCTTGGAAACTAGAGGCATAAACCCACTATCGAGCATAAATACCCCCTCTTGGAGTCACTAGCAACTACTTGGCCAAGATAGCTACTAACAACAGAGAGCATGCAATATCACAAACAACACAGACATGATAGAACCAAATATACAAAACCATTAATCAATCTGACATAGTAATCTCAATATCCACCGGATCCCCGCAAACACAACATGCATGATTACAAATAGATTAGATCTTGATCATAAACGGAGCTCACAAGATCTATACATGAAAGCACAAGGAGGAGATACAACCGTCTAGCTACTATATGGACTCGTAGTCCAAGGTGGAACTACTCACGCTTCATACCGAAGAAGAAGGCCTCTAGGATAATCTCCCCTCCGACAGGGTGCCGGGAAGAACTTTAGATCCCCCCCAATCTAGATATGATGGTGGCGGTGGCTACATACATTTTCGTGGAGTTTTGATCGGGTGCCTAGGGTTTCTAGATCGGGGACTCTTATAGGCGAAGAGGCGAGGCAGGGGGTGCCCAGGGGTCCCACACCCTACCCAGGCGTGGGCCCACCCTGGCCACGCCTGGGGGGTGTGGCCGTCCTGTGGCGCCTCTCCGTCTCTCCTCTGGACTTCGAATTGCCCACAATAAAATATTGAATTTGTCTTTTGTCCCGTCCAATTCCGAGAATATTGATTTTCTGCCTTTCTGGAACCAAAAACAGAAGAAAACAGGAAGCTGGCACTGTGGCAACCTGTTAATAGGTTAGTTCCAGAAAACATATAAAAACACCTCAAAGTGTAGACAAAGCAAAGCAAAGTATATACTAAACATGCATGGAACATCAAAAATTATAGATACGTTTCCGACGTATCAGACATATGACACCACGTATCTTGCCCACATGCCCATCAACAGAATGGCTCAGCTGAACGCAAGCATCGCAATATAGTTGAAGTAGGACTAGCTCTTCTTGCAACCACATCAATGCCACTCAAGTTTTGGGATGAAGCCTTCCTAACAACTACCCATCTTATCAATATGCTTCCCACTAAAGTCATCAACAATGAAACACCTCTTGAGCGTCTAAAAATGAGACACTTGATTATTTCTCTCTTCGTATTTTTGGCTGCGCTTGCTGACTAAATATTCGTCCCTATAATACCCGTAAACTTACTTTTAGATCAAAACAATGTGCTTTTCTTGGTTATAGTAACATGCATAAAGGTGTCAAATGCCTAGATGTTTCCACCGAACGAGTTTACATATCTAGGGATGTTGTATTTGATGAGGTAGTGTTTCTATTCTCTAAAATTCATCCCAACGCTAGAGATTTACTCCGTTGTGAAATTCTTATTTTACCTCAACTTCTGATACATCGAAAACGTATCTATATTTTTTGATGCTCCATGCTTGTTTAGTATCTATTTTGCTTTACTTGTCTACACTTTGAGGTGCTTTTTACATGTTTTCTGGTACTAACCTACTAACAAGTTGCAACAGTGTCAGATGCCTGTTTTCTGCTGTTTTTGGTTTTAGAAAAGTTAGTAAAAAAATATTCTCGGAATTGGACGGGACAAACGTCAAAATCAATTACTTTCCGTGGGGAACAAGAAGTACAGAGGGGAGCCGGAGGGGCCAGTGTGGCATCCCGCAAAACCACTACTAGAAAATCGCGTTGTTTTTGTGCATTGCATCGTCATCATCATGCATTTGTTTGTCTGAAACTATTTTCTAAAAGCCTATTTTGTTCTCTAGATATTCCCCGCTTTGTTCAAATTCAAACCCTAGATCTGCCCGGACCTTTTGTTTGTCTAAAACCCTTTTACAAATGTTTTGATTTCAAAACAAAGAAAATAATAAATATTATAAATCTGTTTTGTTCCGGGAAAGGCCGCCACCGGCCAGGTCCAAACGGCCCAGCTGGCAGCAGTCTACTACTCAGATAAATATCTAAATCAGCCACCCAAAAATCCTTTTATACCTAGTCCTAGTCTACCACCCCACCTCCACCTCACCCTCCAATCACGCCACCCTCCCTTCCCACTAACCAACCCCAACCCGCCACATCAGCTGGCCCCACCCCACGCCCTCTCTCCCCACTCACCCCTGCCACCCAACCCACCCAGAGCACGCACGCGCCCCTCCCACCACGCGGTCAACCCGCGTCAGGCCCCCACCCCGCGGCCCCAACACCGGCACCCGCCCGTCCTCGCGTCTCTCTCTCCCACCCCGACGCTCCTCTCTCTCCCCTCTTCCTCCCTCGCGCCTCGCTCACCCTCTCCTCACCCCTCCCGCTGCTCGGGCTCCGCCGCCTCCCGCCGCCTGCCGCCTCGCGCCACCATCGCCCACCACCGCCGCCCGACCTCTCCCGCGTCCTCCTGCGCTCACTGCCTCGCCCTTCCGCCAGAGCCCCGCCCAGCCCATGGGGCCACCTCTCTCCTCCTCGGCCGCAGCTCCGCCAGCGTCTCCCCGGAGCTCCTCCGCCCTCCGACCTCCGCCGCCGGCGCTTTCTCCCCGAGCCCCAGCCCCACCTCGCCTGACCCCGCCTCCGTCGACCCGCTGGCCAGCGCTCCCGCTCGCCTCCTCAGTTCCTCCTCCCGGCCTCAGGGTCCTCCGGCGCCTGCGTCCCCAGAGCTTCGCCCGCTGCGAGCTCCCGTCGCCGTCCTCGTCCGCTGGCCGCCTCCCTCTGCGCCTTCTGTCTGCGTCGGCCCTCTGTCATTGGCGCAGCAGCTGGGCCAGCGTCCCCTCACGCCGCCCTCGGCGCGTCGGCCGCCGCATGACCTCCCGAGCGCCGTCCTCTGTGTCCCAGCGTCGCCGAGGTCCCTGCAGAGCCGCTGTCCTGTTCTAGCTGTGCTTCTCTGGGTCGCAGGTAGTGTCCATCGTGAGTTCCTCCCAGAGTTGTGTGCCCCTGTGGCCCTCTAAAGGTTGTAGTACTGTCACCAAGAACGACAGATGCCAAGATAGTGGTAGGTCGGACAAGGGATACTCTGGTTCGGTGCGACCTAAGACCATCGGCTAACGATCCACGAACATCACCGACCACAAGATCTTCAACATGGCCCCCGATGACAAGATTGATTCTGTCAAGTACCCGCAAGATCTTCTAGAGTCACTGCCGCTCGAAGGCCATCGACACAAGTTCCAGTTCACAAAACAACAAGTACTTCGACATGGAACCCTGAAGACTCCGTTGTCGAGCCCCAAGTTCGCCACCGATGATCAGGATGATACCCCAAGATCGCCTTCCCGGAATTTGACGCCTCGATCCTGCGGGCCCGAAGACGACGGATGCGACAAGGTCTACCTCACGGAACACCCAGAACTTCCCCCCTGAACGCCAAGGTCGCCGACACGGATGCGCCAAGTACTTCCTCGAGGACGCCAAGTTCTTCACCCGGACACCGAGACCCTGGACGACAAGTTCTCCTTCCCGGAAGCATTGACGCTCGTGCGACAAGATCTACTACCCCGATCTGAAGACCCTAATCCCGGAGTCCGAGAACGATCCGTCGAACCCTGAACCCTGAGACCGACCCCGAACCCCGTCGAACCCTAACCAAGATCTTGACCCGATGTGACCCTTTTCGAGCCCTATTTTATAAATGAAATAACAACTTGTTGCATATTAATTGTTCATCTCGCATGCATTTTGTGTGGTTGGGGCCTTATGCCGATTCACCTTATAATTAAATATGGGGCCCATATGCGGGAAAATCTAGTCTTATATTGGCCTCATTTAAATTTGTGTAGCGAACCGGTGATATATTTTGTCATGTTAAGACAACATTTAATTGCGGGGTAGTTTAATAACTTGAACCATATGATTAAATGTCGGGACCCCGGTTCCGCTTAATATTGCCTAATTGCATCGCACCTTTGCCATGCCATACATCATTCATGCATCATGCCCGATCTTTCGCCGAAGTATTAAATATTGCATCCGGTGTTCCTTCTAGTGATTTGCTTCTTTGCGGATAAGGCCGTTGAGTTGATGCGAGTGACGACCCGATCTTCGGTCGAACCTTCGACAATGTTTTCAGGCGAGCATCCCCCCTTTTCTACCTATCTTACTTTTATAGTATTTATTCCCTCCTGTTGATCTATTGCTATATGTGTTGCGATGCTCTAGTTTTTCGTACCCGTGATATCCCTTGCAGCCATATAATGCCTTGGAGACATCCTATTACCTGTTGTTTGATAGATAGTTGGACTTGCGTGTCGTAGTCGCTTGCTCAAGTGATGTTGCGTGTCGTCAAGTACCACAGTTGTTGGAGCCTTGCCGCATTGTTTGTTGTTGGAGATGATCATGGTTTTACTTATCGTTCACTTTAATTCCTGTTTAACAACTAAAATTGAAGTAAGTAAGCAGAGGCACAGGTGGGCAATAGATGTTATTTGGTTGTTAACCGTCCACTTGTGTCCCGTAGGACCCCGAGTACTTGATACCTGTTCCTTGATTTATCGCGCTATCCACATCCGGGAGGATTATGGGACCCCCCCTGAGCCAGAGCTTGATTCATTCGTATTTCTTGGGGCCACAAACTAGTTTGAGGTTTTATTTACTATCCTGTACCTATGCCATGCTTTACTGCTTTATTTACGATTGTGCGAGGAGCACACTGTACTGTTTAGGTAAGCGGAATGTTTTCGCGGTATCGACAAGCCCAGTTTTGGGTTCCCGATCGTTCTGACCATTGTCGCAAACCTTGAGTCCGTCTCGAGTCATTGGCTCCGTTCTATGGTCTACTCAATGGGGTGGCCCCCTGAAATATTTCTGAATCCTGTGATTGCTTTGTCGTGAAGGCCTCGTTGGGTTTTGATTTGGTTTTTCCGAGGTTGATCGAGTGTGTGTTGTTATTTGTGCACCCCGGCCAGGTAAAACTTTCTGAAAGCCGTGTCCGCGGTTATGGACGACTTGGAGCACAGTATCTCGATCATAGACAACTATAACTAAAGTAGTGCTATAAATTTGACTTTATAATGACTAGTAATCAGCTTCACTATAATGGAATGGCTAAAACTGCCCACAATTGCTTGTTTGGTTTGTCGCTTGCGACAATTGTATCTGACTAGTAAGTACTGCAACTACAACGGAATGGCTAAATAAAAGTACCAACAACTGCTGGGTTTTGGGTTATCTCATGCTATGGTATCTGACTAGTAAGTGTTGCAACTATCACGGAATGGTTAACTAAAAGTGCCCACTGCTTATTTTATCAGGATGACTATCTATACTTGACTAGTAATTGCTGCAACGATAACTGAATAAATAAAACTGCCAACGGTGTGAGTTCCTCGGTTGACTTCCTCGTTTGGTCTCGAGGGGGAAACACCAGGATGGGTTTGTCTGATGGTAGAATCAGGTTGGATCCGGATAGGTCTTTCTTACCCCTCTCTGATAGCCGCCAGTTGTATCGAGTCTCTATAGGTTGTTTAGTTCATCTTTGCCGCCGCTTGATCCACCATACCTATGTAGGCGAGGACCGCGAATTCTAGCCTCGCCGTGTCTTGGCCTCGATCGACGCCTCCTCTTTTCCTTTGCCCTTTGTTGGCACCCATTTTGTTTAAGCAGGTTTTGAGATCGACGTCGTTAGTGGGGTTACCCTTCCGGCTTGGCCTGGGCAGGGTTATGGACGCCATTGGTTATTCTTCAGGGCTCTTAGCCCCATTTGCATCTTGTCCGTAGTCGGACGCTCTATCGTTTTCAAGGTGATTTGGATCTTTGTATATTATATCTGTATTCTTGACTCATGGAGTCGCTATTATATATATATCTGTTCTGTGGGTCCCATCGAGGACTGTTGTGTAATGTTATTACTTTGTTTTCCACCCGCACGAAAGTGCCTGGTGGGCACCTTTGAATCGTTTCTATGCGGGTTTGGCGGGTTTCGCTAAAACTTGCATATGTCCGATTCTGAGGGTGTTACAGAGTGGTATCAGAGCTCAGCAGTTGCGATACCCCACAAGTCCAGCCTGTAGGATAACCTAGCTAACGGCCGAAGTAGAGTGTCAAAAACTATTTTTGAAAAATCGGTTGGATAGTTCTGATTAGGTCTGATTTTACTCCTTACCCCTCTGCTATTCTCCTCTTATCTCGAAGTGTTTTGGATCTGCTCTCTTATCTATTCTTCGAGTCCAGGAATTCTCGTGGTGGGGTTTTCCGTAGTACCTTCAGGGTTTCGCTTCCTCCTTTGGTAACGGTGTGGCTACATTTGGTCTTCATGCCATCCGATGGGTCGTTCGTCTGATGGACTTCTCTTTGTTCCCTCTCGTGCCTTCCGGTGTTTTCTGACGCGACGACATCATCCACGCCAGATCCGATGCAGAGTCTACATCACCCCTTTTGTTTCTGAACCTCGCTTGTCGAGATCTTCAGTCTGATTCCGAGAATGGTTGCACGCTTTTCCACTGATTGTGCAGAGTAATAGTTTGGGTGCGTGATGGATTGGCCCCCATGCCGACTACCCTTTCTATCCGCTCTCGTACATTGAAGTGGGATAGGCCGCATCTTTTCTCACCTTCTATCGAAGTTAGAGGTGGCTTTATTTGTGGATACCTCTACCTTCGCCCTTTTGTTCCCGGAGTGTTCTCTCGACGATCACGGACAACGACCTCTTGTTAGTGGTGTCGCGAGGATCTACACGAAGCGAGGAGATGCAGATCACCGACCTTTCTTCCCGGTACCATGAGGCGGATCTCGAGGGCGAGATCCATTATTAGTGGTGTCGAATTGTGGCATCCCGCAAAACCACTACTAGAAAATCGCGTTGTTTTTGTGCATTGCATCGTCATCATCATGCATTTGTTTGTCTGAAACTATTTTCTAAAAGCCTATTTTGTTCTCTAGATATTCCCCGCTTTGTTCAAATTCAAACCCTAGATCTGCCCGGACCTTTTGTTTGTCTAAAACCCTTTTACAAATGTTTTGATTTCAAAACAAAGAAAATAATAAATATTATAAATCTGTTTTGTTCCGGGAAAGGCCGCCACCGGCCAGGTCCAAACGGCCCAGCTGGCAGCAGTCTACTACTCAGATAAATATCTAAATCAGCCACCCAAAAATCCTTTTATACCTAGTCCTAGTCTACCACCCCACCTCCACCTCACCCCCTCCAATCGCTGGCCGCCACGTCACCCCTCCCTTCCCACTAACCAACCCCAACCCGCCACATCAGCCTGGCCCCACCCCACAGCCCCTCTCTCCCCACTCACCCCTGCCACCCAACCCACCCAGAGCACGCACGCGCCCCTCCCACCACGCGGTCAACCCGCGTCAGGCCCCCACCCCGCGGCCCCAACACCGACACCCGCCCGTCCTCGCGTCTCTCTCTCCCACCCCGACGCTCCTCTCTCTCCCCTCTTCCTCCCCTCCGGCGCTCTGCTCGCTCCCTCCTCGCTCACCCTCTCCTCAACCGCCGCTGCCCCGGAGCTCCCCCTCGCCAGCGACCCCGGACGCCGCCTTCGCCCTCGCCCCCTCCACCGCCGCTCCCGCTCAGTCTCGCCTCCGCGCTCACCATCGTCCACCACCGCCGCCGCCCCGACCTCTCCCCGCGTCCTCCTGCGCTCACCGGCCTCGCCCCTTCCGCCGCCAGGAGCCCCGCCTCCAGCCATGGGCCACCTCCCTCCTCCTCGGCCCGCTCTCAGCGTCTCCGGAGCTCCTCCGCCCGACCTCCGCCCATGGCCTTGCCTCCCGAGCCCCACCTCGCTGACCCTGCCTCCGTCGACCGCGGCCCGCGCTGCCTCCGACGCCTCCACCTCTCCGCCCTGCCTTAGGTCCTCCGACGCCTGCCCTCGCCAGCGTCCGCTTGAGCTCCCCGCGGCCGCCGCCGTCCGCCGGCCCTCTGCGCCTTCCGCCTCCCTGCGCCTTCTGTCGCGCCTGCAGCAGCCTTCGCCAGCGTCCCTCCCTGCCCCACGCCTCGTCCTCGGCGTCGGCCGCCCGCGACCTCCCCGAGCGCCGCCGTCCTCTGTGTCCCAGCGTCGCCGAGGTCCCTGCAGAGCTGCTGCCCTGTTCTAGTTGTGCTTCTCTGGGTCGCAGGTAGTGTCCATCGTGAGTTCCTCCCAGAGTTGTGTGCCCCTGTGGCCCTCTAAAGGTTGTAATCTTGTCACCAAGAACGCAGATGCCAAGATAGTGGGAGGTCGGACAAGGGATACTACGGTTGTGCGACCTAAGACCATCGGCTAACGATCCACGAACATCACCGACCACAAGATCTTCAACATGGCCCCCGATGACAAGATTGATTCTGTCAAGTACCCGCAAGATCTTCTTGAGTCACTGCCGCTCGAAGGCCATCGACACAAGTTCGATTCACGAAACAACAAGTACTCCGACATGGAACCACGAAGACCCGTTGTCGAGCCCCAAGTTCGCCACCGATGATCAGGATGATACCCCAAGATCGCCTTCCCGGAATTTGACGCCTCGATCCTGCGGGCCCGAAGACGACGGATGCGACAAGGTCTACCTCACGGAACACCCAGAACTTCCCCCCTGAACGCCAAGGTCGCCGACACGGATGCGCCAAGTACTTCCTCGAGGACGCCAAGTTCTTCACCCGGACACCGAGACCCTGGACGACAAGTTCTCCTTCCCGGAAGCATTGACGCTCGTGCGACAAGATCTACTACCCCGATCTGAAGACCCTAATCCCGGAGTCCGAGAACGATCCGTCGAACCCTGAACCCTGAGACCGACCCCGAACCCCGTCGAACCCTAACCAAGATCTTCGACCCCGATGTGTGACCCCTTTTCTCGAGCCCTATTTTATAAATGAAATAACAACTTGTTGCATATTAATTGTTCATCTCGCATGCATTTTGTGTGGTTGGGGGCCTTATGCCGATTCACCTTATAATTAAATATGGGGCCCATATGCGGGAAAATCTAGTCTTATATTGGCCTCATTTAAATTTGTGTAGCGAACCGGTGATATATTTTGTCATGTTAAGACAACATTTAATTGCGGGGTAGTTTAATAACTTGAACCATATGATTAAATGTCGGGACCCCGGTTCCACTTAATATTGCCTAATTGCATCGCACCTTTGCCATGCCATACATCATTCATGCATCATGCCCGATCTTTCGCCGAAGTATTAAATATTGCATCCGGTGTTCCTTCTAGTGATTTGCTTCTTTGCGGATAAGGCCGTTGAGTTGATGCGAGTGACGACCCGATCTTCGGTCGAACCTTCGACAATGTTTTCAGGCGAGCATCCCCCCCTTTTCTACCTATCTTACTTTTATAGTATTTATTCCCTCCTGTTGATCTATTGCTATCTGTGTTGCGATGCTCTAGTTTTTCGTACCCGTGATATCCCTTGCAGCCATATAATGCCTTGGACACATCCTATTACCTGTTGTTTGATAGATAGTTGGACCTGCGTGTCGTAGTCGCTTGCTCAAGTGTTGTTGCGTGTCGTCAAGTACCACAGTTGTTGGAGCCTTGCCGCATTGTTTGTTGTTGGAGATGATCATGGTTTTACTTATCGTTCACTTTAATTCCTGTTTAACAACTAAAATTGAAGTAAGTAGCGAGGCAGTGGGCAATAGATGTTATTTGGTTGTTAACCGTCCACTTGTGTCCGTGAGGACCCAGTACTTGATACTGTTCCTTGATTTATCGCGCTATCCACATCCGGAGGATTATGGGACCCCGAGGCGAGCTTGATTCATTCGTATTTCTTGGGGCCACAAACTAGTTTGAGGTTTTATTTACTATCCTGTACCTATGCCATGCTTTTTGCTTTATTTACGATTGCGAGGAGCACCTTTGTCTTTAGGTAAGCGGAATGTTTTCGCGGTATCGACAAGCCCAGTTTTGGGTTCCCGGTCGTTCTGACCATTGTCGAAACCTTGAGTCCGTCTCGAGTCACCGTTCGCTATGGTCTACTCAATGGGGTGGCCCCCTGAAATATTTCTGAATCCTGTGATTGCTTTGTCGTGAAGGCCTCGTTGGGTTTTGATTTGGTTTTTCCGAGGTTGATCGAGTGTGTGTTGCTATTTGTGCACCCCGGCCGGGTAAAACTTTCTGAAAGCCGTGTCCGCGGTTATGGACGACTTGGAGCACAGTATCTCGATCATAGACAACTATAACTAAAGTAGTGCTATAAATTTGACTTTATAATGACTAGTAATCAGCTTCACTATAATGGAATGGCTACATAAAACTGCCCACAATTGCTTGTTTGGTTTGTCGCTTGCGACAATTGTATCTGACTAGTAAGTACTGCAACTACAACGGAATGGCTAAATAAAAGTACCAACAACTGCTGGGTTTTGGGTTATCTCATGCTATGGTATCTGACTAGTAAGTGTTGCAACTATCACGGAATGGTTAACTAAAAGTGCCCACTGCTTATTTTATCAGGATGACTATCTATACTTGACTAGTAATTGCTGCAACGATAACTGAATAAATAAAACTGCCAACGGTGTGAGTTCCTCGGTTGACTTCCTCGTTTGGTCTCGAGGGGGAAACACCAGGATGGGTTTGTCTGATGGTAGAATCAGGTTGGATCCGGATAGGTCTTTCTTACCCCTCTCTGATAGCCGCCAGTTGTATCGAGTCTCTATAGGTTGTTTAGTGCATGCTGCCGCTGCCGCTTCAGTCCACCATACCTATGTAGGCGAGGACCGCCGAATTCTAGCCTCGCCGTGTACTGGCCTCAAGATCTTGCTCCTATTTTTCCTTTGCCCTTTGTCGGCACCTTTTTTGTTTAAGCAGGTTTTGAGATCGGCGTCGTTAGCGAGGTTACCCTTCCGGCTTGGCACGGGGGTTATGGACGCCATTGGTTATTCTTGGGGCTCTTAGCCCCATTTGCATCTTGTCCGTAGTCGGACGCTCTATCGTTTTCAAGGTGATTTGGATCTTTGTATATTATATCGTATTCTTGACTCATGGAGTCATTATATATATATCTTACGTGGGTCCCATCGAGGACTGTTGTGTAATGTTATTACTTCGTTTTCCACCCGCACGAAAGTGCCTGGTGGGCACCTTTGAATCGTTTCTATGCGGGTTTGGCGGGTTTCGCTAAAACTTGCATAGGTCCGATTCTGAGGGTGTTACAGCCAGCTAGAGGGGCCACACCCCCCAAGAAGGCCACAGGTGGGCCCATGCCTGGATAGGGTTTGGCCGCCCTGGCCGCCGCCTCGGCCTTCCCCTTCGCCTATAAGAAGCCACCGATGCAGAAACTCTGAGTACCCGATCAAAAATCCACGAAACCATCTGTAGCCGCCGCCACCATCGTCCCTAGATCGGGAGGAGGATCTGAAGTTCTTCTCGGCACCCTGCCGGAGGGGAGATCATCCCGGAGGCCTTCTCTCCGGTATGATGCGTGAGTAGTTCCACCTTGTACTATGGGTCCATGTAGTATCTAGATGGTTGTATCTACTTCTTTGTGCTTTTATGTATAGATCTTGTGAGCTCTGTTCATGATCAAGATCTAATCTATTTGTAATCATGCATGTTGTGTCTGTGGGGATCCGATGGATATTGAGATTATTATGTTGGTTTGATTAATGGTTTTGTCTTTATGATTCTATCATGTCTATGTTGTTTGTGATCTTGCATGCTCTCTGTTGTTAGTAGCTATCTTGGCCACGTAGTTGCTAGTGACTCTAAGAGGGGGTATTTATGCTCGATAGTGTGTTCATGCCTCTAGTTTCCAAGGGAAGTGACAATAATCTCTTCGGTTGTAGATGTGCTGTTGTTACTAGGGAGAAAACAACGGTCTCTTGTTCATGGAACATGTGGACTGGTTACCTTACACACTTTGTTTAAGCGGTTTGTCATTGCTTGCAACTTAATCTTTGGAGGGGTTCGGATGATAACCTGAAGGTGGACTTATAGTCATAGATGCAGTTGGATGGCGGTCTATGTATCTTGTTGTATTGCCCAATCGAATCTCATAGGATCTTTCTGACTAGTAATTGCATTGTTATGCCTTGCTCAGTTCCTGTCAATTGCCCTTCTATAATTTGTTTACCCTTCATGCCATGTTGTTTATCGAAGGAGAGCACCTCTAGTGAACTATGGACCCCGGTCCAATCTTTACCATCAATACATCCTCTACTGTTACTTGTTTACTTGCTGCAAACCATTACCTTCCACACCATACGTTTAATCCTTTGTTACAGCAAACCGGTGAGCTTGACAACCTCACTGATTCGTTGGGGCAAAGTCTTGAGTTTGTGTTGTGCAGGTCTCCGCGTTGCTTGCAACACCTGTGTGACGTTTCCTTCCTCCTTCTGGTTCGATAACCTCGGTCTCAACTGAGGGAAAACTTGCTGCTTGTTTTTCACACCCTACGCTTGGGGTTACCAACGAAGTGCCGCGTCGAGCATCATCAAGGCTTTTCTGGCGTTGTTGCTGGGGAGGCTAAGGACATCTTCACAAGGGGAGTAATTCACTTCCTTTCTCTTTACTTTGTTTTTAGTTTGCTTTGTTCCTTCTGCTTGGTTTTGTTTGCCTCTTTAAAAAAAACAAAAGAAAATTAGTCTAGTTTGTTTTGCTTTCTTTATTCAATAACACAAAAAAAATAGTTCCTGCTCTAGTTGCCACCCTGCTCTAGCTCACCATGTTGCTCCCCAAGTTCACCCAGAAAGATCTTGCAATAGGTAGTGGCTCCAGAATTGGGAAAGATAATATTGAAGAATTCTTTAATTATGTTAGCAAGCATGATGATATTGAGGATAAATCTATAGCAGAGCTTGCTTCTAATTATGAAATTGCTTCAGCTTCTTTAGTTCATATGTTGGAGGCTAGATTTGTTAGCCTTAACCCCTTCACACAATTCTTGTTCCTGAAACTAAAAGAAGAAAAGAATGCTGAAAAGAGGGAATTCATCCTTGAAACTTTATTTAACGAATTCCATGATGTTGCTAGGGAAGCCAAAAAGGTCTTTGAGCGTTTCAATATGCTAGGCTCAGATGTAGATGTTTTGGGTATGTCTGATATAACTAAGCCTAAAGAAGAATTTAAGATACCCATATCCTTTAAGCTCATTGGAATGCATGAAGCCTTTGAAAAGAATTTTGATTGGATTGCTCCTGAAAATCTTTTTGATAAAATTAGTAGACCAAAGTGAGATGAGAAGGGATCCTCCAAAACCCATTTTGATGAGATAACTTTCATAGTTGAAGACCTTGCAAGTATGGATTTTAATGCTTCTTTATTTGAAAATACTTGATTCTTCTTGCTTCTTGTGCCTAACTTAAACGCGTTAAAGAAAAGTACTTGTTGGGAGATAACCCAAGAGTTTCCTTGAGTTTTGGAAGTTATTACTTCAGTAATGACCTCTTATTATCCTTTTTGTTTGCTTTTTGTGCCAAGAATGACCTCTAATGAGAGGGAAGTAAGATTTGGGGAGTTGTTGTCCTGAAACAGATTTCTGTCCTCCGCCAAAAAAATCGTGAGGCGTTTCTGTAACTCGGATTGAGCTCAAAATTTACGAATAAATCTCCCAGTATGTTATATAAATTTCGTTAGTTTAACATTTTTTGATTTGAGCAACAGAAGATGTTCGAAAAAAACGGTTTCTACCTGCTGGTCTATTTTGACAGATTTCTGCCATTATTTGCATTTGCTTCTTATTGATACTTTTTTTAGTTATTTTTGGGAAATTGAGCTTTTTGAAGGACTTGATACAGTAGCTTGTGTTTTTAGTGAAAGGTCTTGTTGTTCCAAAGCTTTGCTAGTGGTCTAATATCTTTTAAATAAACTAATGTTGCTAATGAAGATTGTGTAAAGTTTTGTATGAAGGAAAAATTTCAGGTGTAGAGAGAGAATGATGTAATGAGATGAAGAATGGACAAAAGCTCAAGCTTGGGGATGCCACCATGGTGTCACCCCAATAAATATCCAAGAGGTACAAGCTTCAAAGCTTGGGGATGCCCAAGGCATCCCCTTCATCAATAAAAAGCTCACATCTGTCTAGACGCTTCATTTTTATTGTTTCATGCACAGTTGTGTTGTTCTTCGAGCGTCTTAGTTTTTGTTTGCTTTGCTTAGGTTGTTTAGTTTGCTTGAATAAAGTAAGTTTGGACCCCCGTTCTCGCTGTGTTGTTTTGCAAATAAGTTTGCTTGGTGTTGGAAAGGAGTAGTAAATTCTTACTTGAAGTGCAAGAGGAGCTTGCATTGACTGTGACTTAGACTTTAGCATGGAATGTTAGGTGTTGTTTTAGCATTATGCTTAGTGATTATTGCTATAGCATGTGTTGTTCCAAACAATTGGGATTGTTTAGTGTGCCTTGAAGAAATTATGCGTTGTTTTAGCATGCAAAAGCTTAGTATTGTGGTATTCTCCTTTGATGCTTTGCGTGGGTTGACTTGGCACATGCTTACACCATGTTATGACTCTCACAAGTCACCATAGCCTCTTTGATCATTTAGTCCTTGACTTGTAGTACCACTCTTTGCTTTGATTAGTATGCTTTGTTGCATTGCATGATTATGGCCAGTATGCTCTCTTAGTTGGTTGATCCCAGTCTTTTGCTAGCCTCCACTTGTATGAGTAAGTTCTACTCATGCTTCCAACTCCCAAGAAACCAAGTTTTTCCAAAGTGTCCACTATAAACTCCTATGCATGGTGTGTTACACTATTCCAAGTATGTTCTTGTTTTCAACTATCTTCCAATTAAAAACTGTTTTATTATGTGAAAACTTATTGATTAAAGCCCTCATGAACTTGATGGCACACTTTATTCTTTGCCCATAATAAACTTGAACCATTGTGACAACTTTGTTGTATATGCTTGCACTTATAAGTTGGAATTAGCAGAACCGTGCTATCACGGGGAACGTTTTCAACATTGCACTTGTACTTTTGTACTCAGTTGATATCATGCTCTTTTGTCTATGGATGTCACCAGTATGAAATGAAGTGGGAACTTGTAAGTCCATGGAGTTTGTATTCTGTGTTAGAGAAAAACCTCGGCCGCTAGCCTAAGCCATCCCTAATCATGGTGGAAACTTGCAGCATCACCATAGTGAGCTATCTATGAAGCATCCTCAATAAAAAGCTATGCATATGGTAAATAAAAAGATTGCTGAGATGCTCATTATCTGCTTGCCTTGTCATTTTGGTTATGGGAAAGCTCCTGTACCATGTTCAAGGGGTACCCCGTTGGCGGTTCTCAATGATATGCAAATACTTACAATGACAAGAACTTGTCTGGGCCCAAAGTTGAGTATCCATGAGGTGTGGCCCTCGTATTCAAGGGACTTGAGATTGAAAACTTATACTTCGTCAAGCATATACCCCAGCTTTGCCACTTTAACCTTAACCACTTCAAGATTCTTATGATAGGGGCAATGAGGTCTGAAAGCTAACAAGTACCATAATTTTTGGAAGCACTTTTTGAAACTTGTAATCCCTGCTTCCTTTATAAAAAGGCCTTTCTTCCACCATTATTTGAGTCTCCACCTTCTACCTTTAGGCACCATTAAGAGAGCATAGTTTTCATTCTGTGTGCAGTGTTCCAAAGCTTATTAATTGATGCATATTGTGTTATTACTTGTTCTTGTGCTATTTGTTTCTAGTCACCCTTGTGAACTTTGCTGGTGTCCTATGCATCTATATTGATACTCTATTAGGGACAAGCTGATTGCCACTATGCTATGTTTTCTGCATGTGAAACAAATAAAAATTTTTAATGCATGTTATTCATGATCTTTGTTTGTATCTTTTCATGTTGCATGCATAGTTACTATGTACTATTGTTATAACTCTATCTTTCATGCACATGTTTAGAGTTCTTTGATCTCAGCTTTCAATGCTTGCAAATGGTTGGATCTTTATTGTGAGGGTCCATGTTCACCTCAAAAATTAATCTGTTTATCACTTACCTACTCGAGGACGAGCAGGAGTTAAGTTTGGGGATGTTGATACGTCGGAAACGTATCTATAATTTTTGATGCTCCATGCTTGTTTAGTATCTACTTTGCTTTACTTGTCTACACTTTGAGGTGCTTTTTACATGTTTTCTGGTACTAACCTACTAACAAGTTGTAACGGTGCCAGATGCCTGTTTTTTGCTGTTTTTGGTTTCAGAAAAGTTAGTAAAGAAATATTCTCGAAATTTGACGGGACAAACGTCAAAGTCAATTACTTTACGTGGGGAACAAGAAGTACAGAGGGGAGCCGAAGGGGCCATCCCCCAAGCGCGGCCATAGGTGGGCCCACGCCTGGCTAGGGTTTGGCCGCCCTGGCCGCCGCCTCAGCCTCCCCCTCGCCTATAAGAAGCCCCGATGCAGAAACCCTGAGTATCCGATCAAAAATCCACGAAACCGTCTATAGCCGCCGACACCATCGTCCCTAGATCGGGGGTGGGGGGATCTGAAGTTCTTCCCGGCACCCCTGCCAATGGGGAGATTATTCCGGAGGCCTTCTCTCTAGTATGATGTGTGAGTAGTTCCACTTTGGACTATGGGTCCATGTAGTAGCTAGATGGTTGTATCTCCTCCTTTGTACTTTCACGTATAGATCTTGTGATCTCAGTTCATGATCAAGATCTAATCTATTTGTAATCATGCATGTTATGTTTGCGAGGATCCGATGGATATTGATATTATTATGTTGGTTTAATTAATGGTTTTGTCTTTATGATTCTATCATGTCTGTGTTGTTTATGATCTTGCATGCTCTCCGTTGTTATTAGCTATCTTGGCCAAGTAGTTGCTAGTGACTCCAAGAGGGGGTATTTGTGCTCGATAGTGGGTTCCTGCCTCTAGTTTCCAAGGGAAGTGACAATAATCTCTTCGGTTGTAGATGTGTTGTTGCTACTAGGGAGAAAACAACGGTCTCCTGTTCATAGAACATGTGGACTGTTTACCTTACACACTTTGCTTAAAGAAGTTGTTTGTTGCTTGCAACTTAATACTGGAGGGGATTCAGATGATAACCTAAAGGTGGAATTATAGTCATAGATGCAGTTGGATGGCGGTCTATGTATCTTGTTGTATTGCCCAATAGAAGCTCATAGGATCTTTCTGACTAGTAATTGCATTGTTATGCATTGCTTAGTTCCTGTCAATTGCCCTGCTGTAATTTGTTTACCCTTCATGCCATGTTGTTTATCTAAGGAGAGCACCTCTAGTGAACTATGGACCACGGTCCAATCTTTACCATCAATACATACTCCACTGTTACTTGTTTACTTTCTGCAAACCATTGCCTTCCACACCATATGTTTAATCCTTTGTTACAGCAAACTGGTGAGCTTGACAATCTCACTGATTCGTTGGGGCAAAGTCTTGAGTTTGTGTTGTGCAGGTCTCCGCGTTGCTTGCAACACCTGTGTGACGTTTCCTTCCTCCTTCTGGTTCGATAACCTCGGTCTCAACTGAGGGAAAACTTGCTGCTTGCTCTTCACACCCTATGCTTGGGGTTACCAACGAAGTGTCGCGTCGAGCATCATCAACTTCTTCCACATACGATATTAGATCAAGGGGAAACAGTGCACTGATCTAACACCTAATGTGACTACCAGTACTACAAGCGCCATAACAAGACACATGAGAATATTTGGAGTCAAATGAGCTCTCAATGATTGAACATAGTGCACAAAATAATACTGCACATGAAGACAAGAACACATGAAGAGAACAATGGCCAAGAGTTTGGAGCTGATTCTCCTGGGATCGCGAGCACGTCCACGTCGGGATCCAATCCCGCGTCAGGCGATCTACCTCGGTCCCGCGCACGCCAGGAAGACGACGCCGCCACCGATGAATCCGGAGGGGACCCGTCCCGGTCCCATATGCACCATCAAGCGATCGCCATGTTGCCCATTTCATCTACGCCCGAAGGAACCAGCGGGTCACACATCGCCGCACCAGGTCCCTCTGATGGGCCTATCATCTCGGATCCCAAGCATGGTTGTATGACCGTCTGGCGTGATGCGACCGTGACCAGGAGGACAAATCGGGGAGCTCCCGCCTGAGGAAGGTCGGGTGCACGCACTGCGGAGCAAGATCGCTAGGGATCCGTTGCGTTGCCTAGACGTACAGTTCCAGGATCTTCTATGGCCACAGAACAAGCACCCCCCCTGAATATCTGTTAAACAGTGGTTTGGTGGAAACTAGCTCAACGCATCTGGTGCGTGGCCTATCACATATATATGGGTACCAAAGGGTACAATACAGATACAGTTACAATTGTGTTACAAATATACAGTCTAACACCCTCCCTCAATCTTAACTGTGGCCTGAAGTAGTCAGTAAGTTAAGATTGCGTCTACAACCTATGAACAACGGGAGAGCCAACGGTTTGGTGAAGATATCAACAAGTTGATCTTTGGAGGAGATGAACTTGATCTGCAGGAACTTCTTTGCAACACGTTCTCTCACAAAATGATAGTCAACTTCGATGTGTTTCGTTCGGGCATGAAATACCGGATTCGACACGAGGTATGTAGCACCGATGTTATCACACCAAAGGACAGAGGTGATGTGAGAAATCTTCAACTCTCGAAGAAGGGACTGGACCCAAATAAGCTCAGCAGTAGCATCAGCAACCGCCTTGTACTCAGCTTCAGTGCTACTACGAGAAACCGTAGCCTATTTCCGAGCACTCCAGGCGATCAAATTAGGACCAAAGAATACTGCATATCCCCCCGTGGATTGCCTGTCGTCTGGATTACCAGCCCAGTCCGCATCACTAAAAGCCGAGAGCACACCAGAGGGTGCCGGCCGGAGATGCAGTCCATATGCTTGACAGCAGTCAAGTGAGGCTCTCGAGGGGCATGAAGATACTGGCAGACACGGTTAACTACATAGGAAACATCAGGTCGTGTGATGGTAAGATACTGAAGAGCCCCAACAAGACTTCTGTACTCAGTAGCACCATCAGCAGAGAGCAGAGTACCATCATCAGCAGAGAGAGACGCAGTGGAAGACATGGGAGTAGTAGCAGCCTTACAATCCAGCATGCCGACGTGCAACAGATCACGAGAATACTTACGAGAAAGGGCAAGACCATCATGTGGATAAGTGACCTCCAAGCCAAGAAAATAATGAAGTTTGCCGGATCCTTGACAAGAAATCAGAATGAGAGCGAACCAAGCGATCGGTCAGAGGAGGCGACAAGGATGATATCATCAACATAGACCAAAATGTACATGGTGACTTCTGGCCGCTGAAGGATGATATCATCAACATAGACCAAAATGTACATGGAGGGAACAAACCCATGAGCACGAAGCGCAGAACCCAAGCGAGCATGCCAAGCTCGAGGAGCCTGTTTGAGACCATACAGCGCTTTCACCAAGCGACAGAGGTGTTGAGGGCGATCGGGATCAACAAACCCAGGAGGCTGACGCATGTAGACCTCCTCCTCAAGAACACCATGCAGAAACGCATTCTGAACATCCAACTGACAAAGGGACCAACCTCGAGTAACAGCAAGTGAAAGGAGCAGCCGAATCGTGGTTGGCTTGACAACAGGACTGAAAGTATCCTCATAGTCAAGACCGTACCGTTGCTTGAAGCCTTTAGCAACCAGCCGAGCCTTGTACCGCTCGATAGATCCATCTGCATGCCGTTTGACCTTGAAGACCCATTTGGAATCAATGAAATTAATACATGGGTGAGGAGAGCCAACTGCCAGGTGCCATTCTGACGAAGAGCCTGAATCTCGAGGTCCATAGCAGCACGCCAGTGAGGAATAATCATCGTTGCTTGATAGTGTCGGGGTTCAGCAGTAGGATCAGACTGCGCTTGAGCTAAGCAGGCAACGATCCATGCAACAGTGTCGTCGGTGCGTTCCTTGGGCCGATGAATACCACTTCGACTGCGTGTATGCGAACGAGGCGCAACAGGGGCGGGAGACGGCTCATCGATGACCTCGTCGGTAGAGGGGGGCGATGCTGCAGGAGACGAGCTCCCAGGCAGAGGCACGGACGGTGGCGAGGCCGGCCCAGGAGGCGTTGGCGACGCGGTCAGGGAAGAGGCCGGCCCAGATGAGGCAAAGGCGACCAGCGGTGGTGACGCCCGAGAGAGGCGGTGGTGGCGACGACGCGGTGAAGACCGCGCGGCGGCGAGGAGGCGGCGGCCCACGGCCGTCCGAACAGCGGCAGAGCGGTTGGGCGACGGAGCCGGAGGCGGCCTCGCGCGTGTCCGCTGCATGATCCATGCAGCGATCAACGTCGCAGCCAGGAGCAGTCTGGCGACTTCGAGTTCATGAAGGAGCTCGAGGCGAGCGCCACGTCCGGTACCTGCACCGTGGTTAGGCAATCACACAGGCGAATATGCAACATCCTCAAGTTGGTCAGGCGAGATAATGGAGTTACGAGTGGAGGTAGACAACGACGGAGAGGTGGCATATTCGAAAAAGGAAACAAAGTTTCGTCAAACACGACATCACGAGAAATATATACTCTATTTGTTGGAACATGGAGACACTTGTACCCTTTGTGAAGAGCACTATACCCAAGGAAGACACACTTTTTAGAGCGAAACTCAAGCTTACGACTGTTGTAGGGGCGAAGATGGGGCCAACAAGCACAGCCAAAAACTTTAAAGAAAGTCAGGGAGTTCATTAAACAACAGTTCAAGCGGTGTCTTCATTTTTAACACTCGAGTGGGAGTACGATTAATCAAGAAACAAGCAGTGGTAAAAGCATCACTCCAAAACCGAAAAGGCACGGAGGCATGAGCAAGAAGTGTAAGGCCAGTTTCAACTATGTGTGCTTGCTCGTTCAAAGACACCGTTTCTTGATGTGTGTGTGGGCATGATACACGATGAGATATCCCAAGCTTATTAAAGAAGGAATTAAGGTTGCGGTATTCACCCCCCCAATCCGACTGAACATGAATGAATTTATGCTTTAGGAGTCTCTCAACATGCAATTGAAATTGTAAGAACACATTAAGCACATCGGCTTTGCTTTTGAGGAGATAAAGCCACGTAAAGCGACTGTAGGCATCAATGAAACTGACATAAAATTTATGACCACTGGCAGAGGTTTGGGCAGGGCCCCATACATCTGAAAACACAAGCTCTAAAGGTGTAGTAACAACTCGAGAGGAAGACACAAACGGTAACCGATGACTCTTTCCTTGTTGACATGCATCACATACGGCTAAACTTTTATTACTAGACGAAGTAGGGAGCTCATGTCGATGCAAAACATGGCTGACTATGGGAGACGCAGGATGACCAAGCCGAGCATGCCAATGGGACACCGACGTGCGGACAACGTTGAAGACCTCCGGCATAGACGACGCCTCCAACGCATACAAGCCTTGATGTATGCGACCGCTAAGCAGAACCTCCCGTGTGACCCGATCCTTAACAAGGAGATAAGACAGGTGAAATTCACAAAACACGTCATTATCACGAGTAAACTTACGAACAGATAGTAAAGGACGAGTGACAAGTGGGACACGAAGAACATTACGAAGGCGAAGCCGACGAGATGAACTAGACAGAAGGGAGGCCTGACCAACATGAGTGATGGGCATACCTGAGCCGTCAGCGGTGCGAACGTGGTCGTGGCCGCGGTAGGGCTCCTGCGCCTGAAGATGACCAGCCGCGTTGGTCATGTGCTCCGTGGCACCCGTGTCGAAGTACCAGGCGGGGTCGATCGGGTACACGGGGTGTACCCTCCTCCGCCGGAGTAGCCACCGCTGGAGTAGCCACTCTGCTCGGCGATGGCGGCCTGTTTCTCGTTGTCGCGCCCGTCGTTGCCAATGCCAAGGAAGTCCTTCTTGAAGCGACGGTGACAACGAGGCGAGGTGCCGTGGATGCCACAGGCGGCGATCGACATTGGGGCGGCCACGACGATCGGTGGACACAGGAGGACCACGGGGCGTCGGCGGCGGAGAAGGCGGGCGACCACCACCTCCCGTGGGCGGGCAAGCAGGGGGACACGGCTGTTTGTAGCCACCAGGAGCGGCCCCACGGTAGACCGCGTTGGCGTGGGGGTCGCCTTGCAGCTCAGCGTGACGGGCGGCGACGCGCTGCTCGGTGAAGAGGAGTCGCGAGTACAAGTCCCGTGGGGACATGGGCGTGTCACGGCCCCGGACCGCCTCAACCAGGTTGTCGTAGTCGTGGTCGAGGCTGCGGAGAACAAAGCCCGTGAACTCCTCATTGCGAAGCGGCTGCCCGATGGCGGACAGAGTGCCGGCAATTGTCTTGATCTTGTTGAAGTAGACGTGTGCCGAGGAGTCGAGCTTTTTGCACTCGAGGAGTTGTTGGCGAAGGGCCGACGCACGAGCCGAGGAGTTGGCGGAGAAGCTGTCCGCCATCGTCGCCCAGACATCGTGAGACGTGGCAGCAAAGACGACTAAGCCAGCAACACCTTCGGTCAGTGACGATTGGAGAGCATAAAGGATGGCCTGATCCTGCGCAACCCAGGTGCGGTACGCCGGGTTCTCAGCCGAGACCCGGGCGCCGGTGGTCGTGATGGCGGAGATGTAGCGGGGCGGGCACGGGTGACTCCCATCGACGAAGCCCTCAAGATGACGACTGCGGAGGAGGGGGAGGATCTGCGCTCGCCAATACAGGAAGTTATCTTGCGAGAGGGGCACTGTGATGAGGTGCGTGAGTTGGTACGGACCAGTGCTCGGACCTTCGGTGACCGGGGATCCAGCAGGGGCGACGACATCGGCCCCGGTAGATGTGGCATCCCGCAAAAAAAAACCACTACTAGAAAATCGCGTTGAATTTGTGCATTGCATCGTCATCATCATGCATTGTTTGCTTAAAACTATTTTCGCAAGCCGATTTATTTTCTAAACGCCCCATCTTTATTCAAACACCGACACCGGGTCTCCGGAATTATTATTTTTGTTGTCGGCTATCGGGTTGCGAAAGCCGTGTTTTAAAATAATTAAAATTTAAATTATTTTAATAGGGGCAGTCGAACGGGCCGATTGACCCGATCGACCACCCCAGAAAAATATAATCGGTCCACCCCTTTTTCCTAAACCTACCAACTAACCTACCCACCCCTCTGGCCACCTCACCCCCACCTATCCTAGGCCGCCACCTCACCCTCTCCTCTCCTCCCATCCAACCACAAACTGCCACGTCAGCCTCACCAGCCAACCCCCCTCTCTCTCTCTCTCTCCCCCACTCTCTCCACACCACACACACACGCCAACCGCCCCTGGGACCCACCCGTCACACCCCCACTCCCCTGCCACCCTCTCACGCGGCGCCAGCCCCCCTGGCCCACCATCTGGGCGCGTGCCCCAACCCAGGTCCACCCGCGCGCAGCCTTCCCCTACCTCCCGCTCGAGCCGGCCATGCGCGCCGACCCCCGCATCCTCCCGACGGCGCGACCTCCTCGCCGCTCGCCCCTGCCGGGCGCCGCACCCCACGAACCGCCTGCCGCCGCGCCAGCTGGCCACCCCGCCTCCGCTGGAGCCGCCATCGCCCGGCCTCGCCCTCTCGCCCGCCAGACGCCCTCGCCGCCACCTCCCCGCTGCCGCGCCACAGACGCCGTGCTCGACGCCCGCCGGACCCGCAGCATCTCGCTGCGCCGCCGGGCGCCTGACGCCTCCTCCGTCGCCCCCGACGCCGTCCCCTCTCCGTCGCCTCCGCGCCGCCCTGCCCCTCACCGGACCGGCCCGCCTCGAGCTCGTCCCGCCCTTCCACGCCCAAGCACCTCATGGGACTCTCCTCCATGAAGCTCGGCAGCCGCCGCCGCCCTCTGGCTGGGGCCCGCACCCACGCTCGCCGTCGAACCCCTCCACCTGGCCGTCCTCCGCCGCCTCCAGCAGGACCCCCTCGCCTGCGTCGGCCCGGTCCCAGTCAAGCCGTGCCGGCTCCGTCGCTCCTCCTCGGACCGCCCTGCGAGCTCCGCCCCGCGCCGACAAGTACCTCCCCTCCGGCCCAAGCTCGCCGTGGCCGACTCCATCGACGCCCCTGCGCGTCCTGGACCGCGTCCACCGCCGGTCGCCGATCCGCCGTGCCCGCCAGCCACCTCAGCGCCCCGCTCGACCACGTCTCCCGGAGCGAAGCCTTGCGTCACCGTGGCTGCTGCCTGCCTGACGTGCGTGTGAGGTAGTACTCGCGGGCGTCCGTTTGGTTCTGCGCACACGTCTCGGGGAACCCGGCACGTTTGGTTAGCCCCAAGCTCTTCGATCATCGACATCGTCTCTCGGTATTTTTCGTCATGGGCGCCAAGCACTTCGATATCGAAGACCGACGCGCGCAGATGAACCGAGGGATGCCAAGAGGATCAGCAAGGACTACCTCATGGAACCGAAAGAGCGTTCCCCGGACTCCAAGAGCCGAACCCAAAACCGTTCCGAGGTCGCCGAGTTCTCCTTCCCGGACGGCAAGTTCATCGAGGACCCGCGGTACCTGGAGGACGACACCGGACCGCAGTGGCAAGACCTCCTTCGCGGAACACCGAGAACTAACCCCCTGAACACCAAGGTCGCCGAGACTCCGGCGCGACAAGTACTCCCCCGAATGCCAAGACCGACTCGATGGCGCGGACCCAACAAGACCCGTGCAACGGCAAGAACGACCCCGTGGGACCCGGCAAGACCTTCACGACAACAAGAACGACACCGACCAGGGTTCAACCGATGCGCCGACGCCACGCCAAGTTCATCTACCCGACGCCAAGAACTACTTCCGAGCCGCCTACACCGATCCGTCGAACCCCGAACCCCAGATCCGAACCCCGCGACCGACCCCGAACCCCGGAACCCCAAGATCGTCGAGACCCCCTCTAATGTGTGACCCTTTTCTCGAGCCTTATTTTATAAATGAAATAAAACTTGTTGCATATTTAATTGTCTTGCATGCATACATATCTGTGGTTTGGGGGCCTTAGGCCGATTCACCTAATAATTAAATATGGGGCCCATATGCGGGCAAATCTAGCCTTATATTGGCCTCATTTAAATTTGTGTAGCGAACCATATTATCTTTTGACATGTTAAACAACATTTAAAATGCGGGGTAGCTAAACAACATAAACCACCTAATTAATTGTCGGGACCCCGGTTCCGTTTAATATGACCTAATTGCATCGCACCTTACCATGCCATACATCATGCATGCATCATGCCGATCTTCTGCCGTTGTATTAAATAGTGCATCCGCTGTTTCTTCTAGTGTTTTGGTTCTTCGCGGATAAGGCCGTTGAGTTGATGCGAGTGTCGACCCGATCTTCGGTTGAACCTTTGGCAATGTTTTCAGGCGAGCATCTCCCCCTTTCTACCTATCTTACTTTTATAGTCTTTATTCCCTCCTGTTGATCTATTGATATCTGTGTTGAGATGCTTTAGTTCCGTACCTGTGATATACCGTGCAGCCCTATATTGCCTTGGACACATCCTATTACCTGTTGTTTGGTAGATAGTTGGACTTGCGTGTCGCAGTCGCTTGCTCAAGTGATGTTGCGTGTTGTCAAGTGCCACAGTTGTTGATGTTTTGCCGCATGTTGATGATGGAGATGATCATAGTTTTACTTATTGTTCACTTTAATTTCTGTTTAACAACTAAAATTGAAATAAGCAGAGGCATCGGTGGGTGATAGAAAATATTTGGTTTCCGAACGCCCACTTGTGTCCCGTAAGACCCCGAGTACTTGATACCTGTTCCTTGATTTATCGCGCTATCCACATCCGGGAGGTATATGGGACCCCCCTGAGCTAGATCTTGATTCAGTCTTATTTCTTGGGGCCACAAGCTAGTTTGAGGTTTTATTTACGATCCTGTACTTATGCCATGCTACTTATGTATTTAAATTGTGCGACAGATAGCACACTGTACTGTTTAGGAAAGCGGAGTGATTACGCGGTATCGACACCCCGAGTTTTCGGGTTCCCGATCGCTTCTGACCATTGTCGCAAAACCTTGAGTCCGTCTCGAGCTAGCTTACCGTTGCTATGGTGTACTCCAAGGGTGGCCTGAAATACTTCGAATCTGTGATTGTTCATCGTGAAAGCCTCGTTGGGTTTTGATTTGGTTTTTCCGAGGTTGATCGGCGTGTGTTGCTATTGGTGCACCCGGCCGGTAAAACTTTCTGAAATCCGTGTCCGCGGATATGGACGACTTGGAGCACAGTATCTCGATCATAGACAAGCATAACTAAAGTTTATTGCTATAATTTGACTTTATAATGACTAGTAATCAGCTTCACTATAATGGAATGGCTAATTAATACTTCCCACAACTGCTTGTTTGGCGTGTAAACTGCGACCATTGTATCTGACTAGTAAGTATTGCAACTACAACGGAATGGCTGAATAAAAGTACCAACAACTGCTGGGTTTTGGGATTATATCATGCTATCTGTATCTGAATAGTAATTGCTGCAACTATAACGGAATGGTTAACTAAAATGACCCACTGCTTATTTTATCAGGATGATTATCTATACCTGACTAGTAATTGCTGCAACGATAACTGAATAAATAAAACTGCCAACTGTGTGAGTTCCTCGGTTGACTTCCTCGATCGGTGTCGAGAGGGAAACACCAGGATGGGTTTTGTTTGGTGTTAGCTTCAGGTTGGATCCGGATAGGTCACTCTTACCCCTCTCTGATTACCGCCAGTTGTATCGAGTCTCTATAGGTTGTTTAGTGCATGCTGCCGCTGCCGCTTCAGTCCACCATACCTATGTAGGCGAGGACCGCCGAATTCTAGCCTCGCCGTGTACTGGCCTCAGTACTGACGCTCCTTCTTTTTCCTTTGCCCTTTGTCGGCACCCCTTTTGTTTAAGCAGGTTTTGAGATCGGCGCCGTTAGCAGGGTTACCCTTCCGGCTTGGCACAGGGGTTATGGACGCCATTGGTTATTCTTCAGGGCTCTTAGCCCCATTTGCATCTTGTCCGTAGCTGGACGCTCTATCGTTTTCAAGGTGATTTGGATCTTTGTATATTATATCTGTATTTTTGACTCTTTGAGTCGCTGTTATATATATCTGTTCTGTGGGTCCCATCGAGGACTGTTGTGTAATGTTATTACTTCGTTTTCCACCCGCACGAAAGTGCCTGGTGGGCACCTTTGAATCGTTTCTATGCGGGTTTGGCGAATTTTGCTCAAACTTGCATAGGTCCGATTCTGAGGGTGTTATAGTAGAGACGAGGGGCGGCGCTGCAACCTCGATCGCAGCCGAGGAGAGGCCGATCGACGGCGAGGACGAGGGCACCGATGGCACCGATGGGGGCAGGGGCGGTACCGCACTAAACGGCACCAGCGGCGCCGACACATAGGACGACGGCGGCGGAAGGAACCCGGGGGAGAACTGCGAGGCGCCGAGGTACAGGGGGCGCGAGGTTGAGGACGAAGCCATCTGGCTTGTGGTGCTGGCAGCGAGGATCACCGCGAGCTGCGGGGGAATCATGGAAGGGGACGGCGAGGAGCCGGGCAGGGCAGCGGAAGAGGCCGAGGACGAGCCGGAGGAGCTCATGATGGCGATCTTGGCGGCGGCGGCGCGACCGAGAGAGGCGGCCAAGGGCGGCTAGGGTTTCGAAACCTAGTCTGATACCATGTTAAACAGTGGTTTGGTGGAAACTAGCTCAACGCATCTGGTGCGTGGCCTATCACATATATATGGGTATCAAAGGGTACAATACAGATACAGTTACAGTGTGTTACAAATATACAGTCTAACAATATCGGACCAGATCCACAACATGTAAAAGAAAAGAAAAGGTATATACCGACGACACAGTTAAGTACGGACTGTCGTGTTTGTCAAATGAACTAGAAAACTTGCAAGTAGCATTAGAAGATAAAAAGTGGAAAAATGCTATGGATGATGAGTACAAAGCCTTAGTTGAAAATAAAACTTGGCATTTAGTACCACATAAGCAAGGCATAAATCTCATAGATTTTAAATAGGTATATAGGATTAAAAGGAAAGCAGATGACACTATTGATAGATAGAAAGCTAGATTATTAGCAAAAGGTTTTAAACAACGATATAGAATAGATTATGAGGATACATTTAGTCCTGTTATCAAATCCGCTACTATCAAACTTGGGCTAGCTATTTCGGTTTCCAAATGATGGAGCTTAAGGGAACTAGATGTGAAGAACGCGTTTCTTCATGGTGTTCTGGAAGAGGTAGTCTATATGAAGCAACCACCTAGGTATGAAGATCCTCATGCACCCTTTCATGTGTGTAAACTTGATAAATCTCTATATGTTCTCAAGCAAGCTCCAAGAGCATGGTTTGCAAAGTTGAGTTCAAAACTGCAAGAACTTGGCTTCGTTGCATCCAACGATGACACTTCACTATTTATCTACAACAAGTCAGGTATCACAATTTTTGTGCTAGTATATGTTGATGATATCATTGTTACTAGCTCATCCAACAAAGCAATCACTTCACTCCTTCAAGATCTTAGTCCAACATTTGCTTTAAAGAATCTTGGTGACTTAAGTTTCTTCTTGGGAATTGAGGTAAAAAATTTCAATCAAGGTATTGTGTTGACTCAAGAAAAATATGGTTCATATTTGCTTAATAGAGTTGGTTTAAAGGGGTGCAAATCATTACCAACACCATTATCAGCTTCAGAAAAACTTTCAGTCACAGAAGGAGAACTCCTAGGGCTAGAAGATAGCACTAGATACATAAGAATTGTTGGAGCTCTTCAGTACCCGACGCTTACAAGACCAAATATTGCCTTCTCAGTCAATAAAGTATGTCAGTTTCTTCATGCACCAACTACTGTGCACTGGACATTCAATTAAAAGAATCTTGAGGCATGTCAGTGGAACTGTAAGTCTTGGACTAACCTTCATAAGATCATCCTCAACTCTTGTAAGTGCCTTTTCAAATGCAGATTGGGCAGCGTGTGTAGATGACAGGAGATCCAAAGGAGGTTTTGCCATATTTTTTTTTGGACCTTACCTGATTTCTTGGAGTGCCAGGAAATAGGAAACAATGTCAAGATCAAGCATAGAAGCTGAATACAAATCTCTACCAAATGCAACTGAAGAAATCATCTAGATCGAGCCCCTATTAGAAGAACTTGGAATTCAGAAGAATCAAAAAATCATGTCTATGGTGTGATAATACGGGAGCAACTTATTTATAAGCAAGTCCTATATTCCATGCAAGGACTAAGCATATTGAAATAGACTTTCATTTTATGAGAGAAAGAGTAGCAAGCAAACAGCTAGAGATCAGATCTATCTCATCTAAAGATTAGGTGGCAGATGGCTTCACAAAGGCCTTACCAACTCGGCAACTTGAAGAGTTCAAGCACAATCTCAACCTAAGAGAAGGTTGTGATTGATGAGGGGTGTTAGCGAGAGTTGTCACGTTAACAATAGGTGTACAAGTTAGAGATAGAGTTTGTTGTGTTTAAAAGTGTAAAAGGTCTAATCTAGTATATAAAGATTAGATCATAATCTCGATCTCTTTCGAACCTTCTCGATCCCTAGCGATCCAAGAGATCATTGTAACCTCTATCTGTATTGCTGAGGGCTTCTGCCTATATAAGCAACATGTAGCCGATGCTAGCTCCACGCATCGTTAACCTAAACCATCACACCTTGATCTTGGGTGAACCTTTCGTTGAGTATGTGTGTTCCCAAATGGTGGTGGTTGATGTTTTGTTCTGCTGCTGGATGTGGTTGAAAACTTTGGCATAACTTTTGGGGCCATGTATTTTATTTTTATCTTTATGTAATAACTAGCACGGTGGCCCTCGCAAATGCGAGGGCATCATCTTTCGAGTTTCATTTTTTTTTCAAATTTTATATTTAATTTACATATTTTTTATCAAATAGTATTTCCAAAAGAATCCTAAGTGCTATGCTAATAAGTGCGAGTGTAACATTTTAATCATATCACATGATACTCTTATCTCACATATATTTTAGTACTATTTTATTTTGAGATTGTATGGCGATTATATTATCCAAGACGACACAATAGTATTTACCATGTATGTCTTTTTTATATTGCATCACACAATATGTTGAAATAAAATTCTGGCAATGAATTGCAATAGTTCTTATGCAAGTTTATACAAGTATGCACTCTTATCCCAGTTTTCTATATGTTATGGTCCAAACATGCCTAAGCGAGAGATGTGTCACTCGAAAAAAGAGCACTTAAAGATCCTAGGGTCCACATTTAAGGTGGGTGTCTCAGAAGACATTCAAACTTTATGTGGGCACTTTACTTTTTGTAAATTTTATTATCTGCATGCTCCCTGCTGGATACATGGTTGAATTAAACATATGGGAATTTTTTCACTTCAATCAACCCATGAAGGAGATTTTGTTTTATCTGAAATCTTCTTTGTTGGCCTTAATTTTAGTTTTTATTGACCAAATATGCTTTAATAACGGATGAAATGCTTTTTTGTTCTTCTATTTTTTCTCCTTAGTTCTGAAATGGATAACATGTTGGCAGCATGACTAACGAGAGATGTGTCCTTAGACTTTGGAGATCAAAGATCTTATGGTCCAGTTCTAACATTTCCTTAGCCAAGATGGGTCCACTGACAAAGTGCGAATAAAGATCTTAGGGTGTCCATATTACATGTGGGCGACTTTTACAGTTTTCAAATCTTATGATATTAGATTAGTTTTTGTAAATTCATCACCATTGGCATGAAGAACTTATATAATAAAAATGCAGGTGTTGATTTTGAGAGACCTTGACAGTGCTTTCATCTCTATCAAGAATTTTTGTTTGCCCCTGTTCTATTTTATTTATCCAAGATATTTATAGTAGATCTATAAATTCATACAGTATAAGTGGGTTGGAGGAAGCGCTTTAGAAAAATATTTTTACAAATTCTCTGTATGTTTCATTATTTATAGTCTACTTAGTAATATAGGTAATTTTTTATCATTTTTGTGTACTCATTCACATTTTCATACATAGACGCATATACTTTTGTAAGGAGACCGGATACTATCGATCAAACTTCTCTTTTGCTGCGAGTGTGATCAAAATTTGGAAATATTTTCCATGTCAATAGCTAGCACACACCAATATTTTATACAAACTCTTTTTATAACATGTTTTTTCTGAATTTATATATTATATATATGAAGGTAGAGAAAACCCTACCTTATCTGTTGCAACAGAATTACAACAACAGCGTGGCAAAATTACATAGGCAGAGGAGAAAAATAAAAAGGCAAGCAGACTAAGGTAAAACTAGCAAAGCTAGAAAACTAGCAAAGTTGTGATCCATGCACTATCCTTGGATCCAGTAGTTTGTTCACCCAATACATGAGCTGTTGTTCCATCTTAAGCTCCCGAGACGCCCAGAGAGCAAGTTCATCATCAATGTTTTTCAGCAGAGGCCTCTCTGAGATTTTCTTGTCGTTGAACACTGTTGTTCCTGGCCTTCCAAAGATGTAGTAGGCATGCGGCTAGACAGACTGGCCAAGTATCGTTTTGCAAATGTTTAGCCATGTTTTGCAGATCATGTGTCCTTGCTGCAATTTGTAGTACCCCAAGTTTGCCCCAGACCCAATCTGCCTGCCGGCAGTGCAGCGTGATGTGCTCAATAGATTCCACAGCCGGGCATTGATCGCAACCGGCCTGAGGGCACCATTTCTTGACCACCATATTGTCTTTCGTGTTTAGTCTCCCCTTGTATGCTAGCCAAAGGAAAATTTTGTGCCTGTGTGGGATGATCTTGCGCCACACCCAAATGCCAGGTGCCCAGACCAAGCCTCTGTCGCTGAACAGGTTGTAGAAGTCTTTTTTCGTGGGGCACTTCCCAGTCGTGACCAAAAACCTGTTATCATGCATGTTAGCTCCTTGGGGGCCAATGTTGCTTAGCTCTTGTAACAACGGTTGAAGCTGGATGTGTGCAGTGTGAGATAAAGGGTTGTGTGTAGCCGTAGGTTCCATATCCCGAGCGGCCGTCGTGACTGTACGGTGCAGCAAGGATCTAGTGCAAAGGAGTATAGAATCGGCATCTCATAACACAGCCGCCCAGGTTTGTCCAGTTGTCGTGCCAAAAGGCTGCTCTGTCTCCATGGCCGATTTTGCAAAAGGTCGTGTTCTGCACGGTGGGGATTAGCGCCACAATAGATTTCCAGAATGGCGTGTCAGTGTGTATTGTTTGCCGTGGTATGGAGTTTGAGATGTACCACTGCAAGCCAGGAGAAGCAAGGCCCGGTGCCAGAGGAGAGAAGCTTAGCCGTAGTTATCGTTGCAGTTATCTATTTTTGCCGTGTCAGTGTGTATTGTTTGCCATGGTATGGAGTTTTTATAACATGTAGTTGTAGTTATCTTTTTTTTTTTGCGTAGTTGTAGTTATCAATTTGTTTATTTTTTCAGAAATTGTTGATCAAAGTTTAATGATTTTGCTGTGTCGACACGTGAGGATACTTCGTACCGACACCTTTTCAAACGGTATCTCATACGGACTCCAATGCAAATCCCAAAGAAAAAAGTTCACCTGACTTGTCCAAATATTTTTAATGGTGTGGACTAACCTAAAATGTTCTCCGAGTTTAACCTTGGCAAAGGAAAACATAAAACAGAGAGCACGGGTGTCTTTGAATTTTTCAGAGATATGCATGGCATGGTACACTCTACAGTACGTATAGTGATATTGATCTCCTACAGGCTACAACGATGCACGGGGCTAGTGAACAAACAAGCTACACGATCTCCGATTCACATAGGAGTATATAGATGCAGAATCCCAGCTAGCTAGTCCCTCTCAGCTAGGCCGGGCAAGCATTGCTGCCTTTGAACTCGACCCCGTCGCTCTCGGGCGTTGTCGCAGTTGGGGGCTGCCGGTAGAGCGCCGTCATGAGCGGCGTCGCGACCACCGTCGTCGTGAGCGCCATGATCACGAAGATCGCGAATGTCGTGTCGTACAGCACCTGCGCAAACACATGATCTCTTTAGTAATGACATGCAGTAATGACAACGTTCGTGTATGTATACAAGCTCACCTTCTTCTCCTTGCCGATGTTGAGCACGATGAGCTCCACGAGCCCCTTGGCGCTCATGGCCACGCCGAGGGCGGCCGCCTCGCGCCTTGCCATGCCGGTCCCGGCGACCGCCACCGCGAACGTCCCCGCGAATTTCCCCGCCATGGCCACGGCCACCACGAGCGCGACCATCCCCCACGCCGCCACGCCCCGGACGCTGTCGACGTCCGTGTGCAGCCCGCTGGTGGCGAAGTAGAGCGGCAGCATCAGCCCGGACACCAGCGGCGCCACCTTCTCGCCGGTGCGCTCCGCGACGCCGCCCTCCCGAGGCATGGCCAGCCCGAACACGAACGCGCCGAACACGGGGTGCACGCCGATGGCGTCGGTCACGGCGCCTGCGAGGAGCGCGCACGCGACAGCGCCGGAGAAGGCCAGGTCACCGTCCGCGCCGCCGGGACGCGTGTATCGCGCAAGGCGTGCCATGAGTGGTCGGAGCGCGACGAACGTGAACGCCACGAAGGCGGCGCCTGACGCGAGGATGTAGACCGGCGTGAGAGGGGGTCCCTTCGGCTCCCGTCCCCCGCCGGAGACGGCGAGCGCTAGGGAGAGGAGCGTCCACGCGAATACATCGTTCACAGCGGCTGCCGCCATGGCCGTCTCGCCGAAGGGCACACCGAGGAGGCCGAGCTCCTTGAGGATGCAGGCGAGCACGGGGAGCGCGGTCACCGAGAGCGCGGCGCCGAGGAACACGCAGAGCGAGAAGTAGGAGGCGTGGCGGGGCGCCGGGACGGCGAGGTCGAGGAGCGGCACGATGCCAGCGGCGGCGAACAGCGGGGGCACGATGCCCGCCGCGGCGATGGCCACGCTGCGGGGGCCCACGCGGCGAACGGAGCGGAAGTCGAGCTCGAGGCCTACCAAGAAGAGGAAGAGGAGCAGGCCGAGGCCCGACACTGTGTCGAGCGCGGCAGTGCTCCACTCCGGGAAGAGCGTGCGGCGGAAGGCGCCCCACCTACCCAGGGCCGAGGGTCCGAGCAAGATGCCTCCCTGCACAAATTGGACATGAAAGCATCTATACAAGTTAAAAACTTAAAATAAGTATAATCTTGTCCTATACTCACGCATGACTTAGCCTTGCAAATTAAAGCTATAAAAAAATGGCGATGTCCCGATCTTTCTCCCCCGCTTCAAATATTTGAGATTCATGCTCTATTTTTTACATTAAATTTCTTCAACTCCATACAATCACATTTTAAGTATTTCTTGCACAAGACACCTTACCTTTTATTCATATGTACATGTTTCTTTTCTTTGAAAAAAGCTGTAAAAAAACACGTGAATCATAATGTGATTTATAAAAAATATCACAACTCCATATATTATGTATCAAGATTCGATGATCAGCAACATGGGATCCTACAAAGCATTCTTCATAAAGGTATCACGATTTAATGCGGTTAGATATAGGTTATATGAAGGTATCTTACAAAGCATTCTTGCTTCATGAAGAAACATAAAAAATGTTTATGAGGTATTAAATTCCAACATAGTTTCCCGAAAGTACATAGATGTGTGCATACTTTTACACAACACTTTCGGTGAAACCTTAATTGAAACCATTTGTAAAACTATAAAGAAACCTTTGGTGCTACTATCCATTTCAAAATCTTTGTGAAAACGAAACATTTATGAAACCTCCCTAAGTTGAAGTGCATGCATTTTCTTATAAAATAGAAGATTCTATATGCAAATATCTCAGCAATCAACATATTTGATATGAAGTGCATGTTGATCTTCTTAAAAAAAATGATATATATAGTTTCCACCGTATACTCTGACTCATGCCTATCATGGTCTAGAAATGCTTACTCGTTCTACTTTAGCGCACTACTTGTGTAAAAAAAAGGAGGATACAAATGTCAAATGAATATGGTCGTATGCACCTTTAGAATAGTATACGAAATTAGAGATAGATTAGGACGCTACTTCTTATACTCCAAGTCTCTTCCCCTCCTCCTGAACTTTTGTATATATCCCATATAAGAGTCAACAAAATAAACACAATAAAATATTAGGGATTCTAAACTTTCCACGTGCACCAGTCCCCACCAAAAGTGAAGTGTTGTTCTTCTGATGATCTTAGTGAATTGATCGCCAACATCGTATACTCGTTGCCAATTTCCTGACGGCTATGCTATATACTAGCGGCTAGCTAGTAAAAAAATACATCTTTAGTTATGTCATGCCTGTTTAGTTATGTCTTTTGTTTTGCCAACACAAAACATACATAGTTACTACTCCTATATAAAGATCAAAGAAAAGAATAGTTAAGCAGCGTAGTATACATGTATACCAAGATCTCGGCGACGACCCTAGGCTGGCGCAGGGGCTTGAGGGCCAAGGCGAGGCCCTGTGTGACGATGAGCACAACAGCTATCTGCACCGCGAGGAGTGGCAGCACGAAGTCGAGAGGGTTCTCGCCCTGCCATAGGCCGTCTGATGCCATCTTCACGGCCATGGGTAGGCTCAACTGCTAGGTGCTTACACGCACCCAACGGTTGATAAACTATCTCAAAGAAATGAACGGCTGGGATAATAATCTTGCAATATGTGTCTGTGTCTGTGATTGCATGCATGCGATATGTGGTGGGTGTTTTGGACTGAAACAGCACTCCCAATTTATAGGCTGGTCGATGCAACTTGGCTAGCTACCCCGTGCACCTGATGATTCAATAGCTTAGTGGCCTTCTCCATCATTAGGGGAGAAAGCTAGTTAGGGGCCGGGGTATATTTTGGACGGACGTGAGAAATATGCCCGCTTTCTACTTGATTTATAAAATTATGCAGTAATTAAACTTTTGTGATTAACAACTTTGGCACTACTAGCAGATTGAAAATGTTTGTATTGCAAGGTGAAAATAGTATTGTTGGATGCCCAGGAGAATTTTCCACTAACATATGCATATGAAAACTAATACTAATAGTCAAGGATTTGTATATTAGCTGTAACACCCTCAGAATCGGCCCTATGCAAGTTTCAGCGATTCCGCCAAACCCGCATAGAAACGATTCAAAGGTGCCCACCAGGCACTTGCGTGCGGGTGGAAAACGAAGTAATATCATTACACAATAGTTCACGATGGAACCCACAGAACATATATACAACAGCGATTCAATGAGTCAAGAATACAGATATACAATACAAAGATCCAAATCACCTTGAAACGATACAGCGTTCGAGTACGGACAAGATGCAAATTGAGCTAAGAGCCCTGAAGAATAACCAATGGCGTCCATAACCCTGCCCAGACCAAGCCGGAAGGGTAACCCTGCTAACGACGTCGATCTCAAAACCTGTTTAACAAAAGGGGTGCCGACAAAGGGCAAAGAAAAAAAGAGCGGTCAGTACTAAGGCCAGTACACGGCGAGACTAGAATTCGGCGGTCCTCGCCTACATAGGTATGGTGGACTGAAGCGGCAGCACAGCATGCACTAAACAACCTATAGAGACTCAATACAACTGTCTGCTATTAGAGAGGGATAAGAAAGACCTATTCGGATCCAACCTAATACTAACACCAATCATACCCATCCTGGTGTTTCCCCCTCGATACCAATCGAGGAAGTCGCACCGAGGAACTCATATAGTTGGCAGTTTTATTCATTCCGTTATAGTTGCGGCAATTTCTAGTCAGATATAGATAGCATGAGTCATCCTGATATAATAAGCAGTGAGCAGTTTTAGTTAACCATTCCGTTGTAGTTGCAATAATTACTAGTCAGATACATATAGCGTGAGGCATCCCAAAACCCAGCAGTTGTTGGTACTTTTATTTAGTCATTCCGTTATAGTTGCAATACTTACTAGTCAGATACAATTGTAACAGGTGACAACCCAAACAAGCAATTGTTGTCACTTTTATTTAGACATTCCATTATAGTGAAGCTGATTACTAGTCATTATAAAGTTAAATTTATAGCACTACTTTAGTTATAGTTGTCTATGATCGAGATACTGTGCTCCAAGTCGTCCATAACCGCGGACACGGCTTTCAGAAAGTTTTACCCTGCAGGGGGCACAAATAGCAACACACGCACGATCAACCTCGAGAAAAACTAATAAAACCCAACGAGGCATCACGACAAAACAATTGCAAGATTCATATAAATTTCAGGGGGCCACCCCACCAAGCTACCCGCGACGAAGTTGGCCGGCTCCGAAACGGACCCAGAGGTTTGTGTCAATGGCTGTAAACGACTGGGAACCCGAAAGTGTGACTGGGCTTGTCGATACCGCGGAAACATTCCACTTACCTAAACAGTACAGGCGCTCCACGCGCAATCGTAAATAAAGCAGTAAAGCATGGCATAAGTACAGGATAGTAATAAAGCCCCAAACTACTTTGTGGCCCCAAGAAATAAATATGACTCAAGCTCTGGCTAGGGGGATTCATGGTCCCACATGCGGATAGTGCGAATATTCAAAGAATAGGTATCAAGTACTCGGGGTCCTACGGGACACAAGTGGACGGTTAAAACCAAATAACATCTATTGCCCACATGTGCCTCTGCATTATTTACCTACTTCAATTTTGGTTATTAAACGATAATTAAAGCCATGATCATCTCCAACATAAAGCATATGGCAGCCTTCCAACAACTGTGGTACTTGATGACACGCAACAACCCTTGAGCAAGCGACTACGACACGCAAGTCCAACTATCTACCAAACAACAGGTAATAGGATGTGTCCAAGGCAATATAAGGCTGCAAGGAATATCACGGATACGAAAACTAGAGCATCGCAACACAGATAGCAATAGATCAACAAGAGGAAATAAAGACTAGAAAGATAAAATAGGTAGAAAGGGGGAGAATGCTCGCCTGAAAACATTGCCGAAGGTTCATCCGAAGATCGGGTCGACACTCGCATCAACTCATCGTCCTAGCCCGTGAAGAAGCAAAACACTAGAAGAAACACCGGATGCAATATTTAATACTACGGCAAAAGATCGGCATGATGCATGTGTGATGTATGACATGGCCATGGTGCAATGCAATTAGGCCATATTAAGCGGAACCGAGTCCCGACATTTAATTATATGGTTCAAGTTATTTAGCTACCCGCAATTTAAATGTTGTCTTGAGAAGGCAAAATATAGCACCGGTTCGCTGCACAAATTTAAATGAAGCCAATATTAGATTAGAAAAGTCCACATATGGCCTCCATATTTAATTATGAATTTAAATATGATGTGAATCGGCATAATGCCCCCAAACCACACAAATATGCATGCGAGTATGAATGATTTACATGCAACAATTCATAATGTCATATATTATAAAATATAGGATGTCGGATAGGGGTCACACATTAGGGGGTTCATGCGATCTTGGGGGATCGGTCTTAGGATCCGAGAAGTCTATCCTGGCGGTCCATGACGATGATCTTCAGATCCGGGGGTCTCTGGGTCTTGGCGTTCCATGTAGAAGGCCCTAAGGTCCCATTTTGATCAATGATGACGAACTTGGTCTCGGTCGTCGGGTCTTGGTCTTCGGGGAGGTGGAACTTGATAGCGAAGTGTGCACAGGAACGTGAGACCTTGTTGGCACCGCAACATCATTGTTTGCTCACCAACGCCACCACAAAACACATCACAAGATAACAGTTGCTCTCCGAAGTACGGGTTCCAGTACCTGAACAAGGCATCAACGAGCGCGCATCGCATCCCGTGCTGGACTTGAATCGACCCCAGGAAGGCGCAAGGTCCCGGGGAAGTGGAGTAGAGGACCACCAGGGTCGCAGGCAGCGGCACGCTCATGCGGAGAGGGAAGCGCGTGCGGCGGTGCCTGGAGAAGACGGTGTCCGCGGTTGTCGGCAACAAAGTCGCGGGAGACCAGAGACAGGGATACGAGGAGGAGCCAAGGAGGTCCCGCGGGTGCTAGAACAAGGAGGGCGTCGGCTCACTGTTCTGCTGCGTGGCACGACGAGGTGGAGGCGCGGCCATAGGAAGAGACCGGGGGCGGCGTCACCATGGCCGGAGGCGGAGCTTGCAGAGGAGAGCAGGCCGGTGAGATGTAGGCGAGGAAGAGCGACAAGTGAGATGCGGGGACAGCCTCCAGCGACGGAGGGAGAACAGGGGAGCAGGGCATCGCTGGCGGCGGCGGAAGATTCCTGGCGTCGGGGAGGAGTCGATGCGGGTGGGTGGTTGCGTTCAGGATGAAGGAGGGGCTCGAGGGGTGGGGATCGAGCGGAGCCAGGAGGGTGGGGTCACGAGCGGGATGGTGGGTCCAAGGAGCGAGGGGGGCTACCGGTAGCAAGGTGGGCAGTACTTGCTGTGGGCAAACCTGGCCAACGGGCCGGGCTTTTGCGGGCCGACCCGCAGCCCGCGGAAAAAGCATGGCACGGGCCCGGCCCGGCACGTGCGTACGCGTGCCAGCCCGCTGCGCGGTGATGCGTCCGGCTGCGATCTCAAGCACGCGGGCCAGCCCGGCATGGCCCGTTTAGCATGAGCCTGGCAAGATTTTCAAATATAGGTAAAAAAGGGGTGGAATGGGAAGTCGAACTCAGGATCTACAACTCCCATCCCTTCCACCTAACCAACAGACCACCACAGAGTAGCTGATAACATTGATATTCTGTACATATTGAGGTTTAATTTGACGGGCCAAGCAAAATCAGTAACGGGCCGCCGTGCTTCGCGTGCCGCGGGTCGGCCCGTCTAACGCTGGCGCCGTGCCCGGGCCTCGGAGGCAGGCCCCCGTGCCGGCCCGGCACGGGACGTGGCTTGGCGGCCACTGCGGGCCGTGCCGCGTGCCGTGCCTGGGCCGTGCCGGGCCGGCCCGTAGGCCAGATTTGGTTGTGGGAGCGGGAGATTTCGTAGGGAGAAAAAAAAATGGGGACGGGGTCAGGTGAGCGGGGAAGGGGTGTGTGCGTGTGTAGGCAGGCGTGCGTGGTGTGTGTCGAGAGGTGGTGAGCATGAGTGTTGTGGGTTGCCGCGCGGGTGGTGAGTGGCGGCGGCGGCGGGGAGAAGGGATATGGTTGGAGGGGTAGGATTAGGGTTTGGTCAAAGGTTGGTCTAGGGTTAGGGTTTGGTTTAAAACGGGCTGGGCCTATCGGGTAGTAGGTGGCCTGGCCTAAACGGCTAGGCTGCCTCCCCGAAAAAATATATTTTATTATAAAAATATTATAATTTATTTTAAAGGCTTTTACAAATAGTTTTTAGGCAAAACAAAATAATTAGACGAGCCCGGTTTTGATTTGAGATAAAAGACGGGGGGAATATTTAGAAAAGAAATAGAGGCTTTGAGAAAATAGTTTTAGACAAACGATGCATGATGACTTCATGATGATGCACATAATACAAACAACAACGATTTTCTAGTAGTGGATTTATCCGGGGTGCTACATTAGCCCATGTCCATGTCCACAGTAAGTTAAAGTTAGAGAAGATAGGGATATTTCCAAAATAGGGTTGGCCACTGTCTTGCTAATTTTGCAAGGATAGAGTTTTGAACTATGGTGTGGCTTGGTTCTGGACCCTGATTGTGTTATTCAAGATCTAGACCATGATCTCCTTGTAATCCCTATTGCTTAATATATCCTCTTTTGCCCGCAAAAAAGGAACATTTTGTTCAGTATTTAACCTTTAAATCTCATTGGATCAGCTGGGATGTTCTAATAAGTTCCAAACCTCACGGTGGTTTGGGCTTTAGGGATATGCGTATCTTTAATCAGGCTCTGCTGGCACGTCAAGCATGGAGGCTTATAAGCCGGCCTGGTAGCCTTTGTGCCCGGGTGCTACGTGCAAAATACTACCCCCAAGGTAACCTTGTCGATACAGTGTTTACGGGCAATCCATCTCCCACTTGGACTGCCATTGCCTACGGGCTAGAGCTATTGAAACATGGACTGATCTGGCGAGTTGGGAATGGAGGATCTATCCGCATATGGCGTGACAGCTGGATTCCGAGAGAAGAGGAGCTCAAAGTTATTGGCTCTAAAGGGCGTTCAAGGTTGAAGTGGGTATCCAGCCTGCTGGATGAACATGGTAATTGGAATGAGGCTCTCATACGCAGAACTTTTCCACCGATTGATGCAAATATTATTATGCGTATTAAAACCTCACAAAGGAAGCCAGAGGATTTCTTAGCTTGGCAACCAGAGAAGACTGGCATTTTCTCGGTGCGAAGCGCATATCGTGTGGGGCTTCGTCTGGCCCAACAGAGCTTAACGGTGGGTGCGAGTAGTGCATCACCACATGGGGACAAGCCAATATGGAAGAAGGTGTGGAAGTGCAACATACCTGAGAAGGTCCGGATCTTTGCGTGGAAGGCCATTTCCAATGCCTTAGCCACTGAAGATAATAAGCTGCGACGTCACATGCCGGTGTCGGGAGTGTGCCAAATTTGTGGCGGTGGGAAAGAGGATACTTACCACGCCTTAATTTTATGCCCGCATGCAGCCGGTCTCTGGGAAGCGATGAGGCAAGTTTGGCAAATTCCAAAGATAACTAAACCTGTGCATGATGATTGGCTTGAAGCATGGTTATTAGCTATGTCAATGGATATGTGTAGCCGCGTTCTTATGATTGCATGGAGGGTTTGGTATGGCCGCAATGAGGTTACTCATGACAAGGCATTACCAACAATTGAAGGGTCGAGACGTTTCATTTGCAGCTACCTCCAATCTTTGGAGAGCATTCGCAAGCTATCGCCCGAAGAGATTGTGAAGGGGAAGCAACCTATTGGTTCCCAGCCGAATGAAAGGAAGGAGGTACTGGCTCCTTCATCTACGAGTGAGACATGGTCTAAACCTATTAATGGAACTTTTAAATTAAATGTTGATGGCGCATATTTAGCTCAGAGTGGAGCGGCTGGTACAGGTATGATCCTCAGGCGAGGAGATGGCTCCATTGTTTTCTCAGCTTGTCGTACATTGAGATTTTGTTCATCGGCACTTGATTCAGAATTGAATGCATGCCTAGAAGGTATCAACCTAGCACTTGATCTGAGTCATGAGAACATTGTGGTTGAAACTGATAGCATGGAACTGGTGAAGATGGCACGGAGTAATACGCGAGATGGATCTTGTTTGGGGCACCTGATGGAAGACCTGCGACTGCTTCTTAATTCTCCTCGTATTGTATCGTTTACTAAAATTTCTAGAGGGCAAAATAGTGCTAGTCATGAATTAACTAGATTTGGCATGCTACAAAACAGAATTGCTGTTTGGTTAGGTGCGGCTCCAGATGATCTATTGGATCGTATCCTTCGGGATTGTAATGTCACAGCTATCTAATTAATACAATCCCATTTACCCCGCAAAAAAAAACCTTTAAATCTGTTAACTTATTTTGAATGGTAACTCCGCAAATAATTGTAAGACGCTGATCAATTCTCAAAATCATCCATTCGACTACTCCCTCTACCGAAAGTGAGATTTTTTACCAGCGTATCCTCAAACATTTCTGTGAGCCAACAAAAAATCCTGAGATATTCTCCACTTGAAAAAATCACTAAAAAATCAACATCACCTTTTCATGAGAAAAATTATTTGTAGATTAGGATTTTTAGGAAAATTAGTTAACTTTTGGGTTTAAAAAAATAGAAATTAGGATATACTAAAAATAAAACTATATAAGCAAAAATAATGTTAAAAGGAAAACATAATAAAATAACATTAAAAATTATAAAAAGGAAGAAAATTATTGGAGAATGAATCATTAATGAGTTTTATTTTTTCTTTGCAACTTGGACTAGTTGAGTTAGATGTTTGTGATAAAGTGTACGTGTGTCAGCAAAACAAACTAACACTTAGGTGCCGTGACAATCAACACAAATCTAGACGGATATTTTGAACAGGTTTGGGAGTTGACGAGTGTCTTCAATAAGAAGGAACCAAAAGATATAAAAGAATAAATGCTACAATTTCCTACTCCCTCAGATACAAATTAATTGACTCGGATTAGTCTAGATTCATATGCATCTCGACATATTTTAGTGCTAGATACATCCGAATCTAGACAAACCCAAGTCAATTAATTTAGATTGGGGGAAGTAGCAAATTTGTAGTAGTTCCTGTAAAAAAATTAAGTTGCTAGAGCAGTGATCAAAGTTAAGTATTGGCACCCTTTTTTTACCTACAACTTCTGTGAACCTGTGAGAGTAACATTTGGTCTCTATAGTAGCATTATCAGATTCTTCATAGTTTGGACTTATCCCCCATGGCCCATGCCCTATCTTAGCCAATGTTAAGACACAAATAGCGAGGCCACACAAAGTGCAGACGCACAAACTGATGTCTGCATGCCTGCCGCCGGAGAAACACTAAAAGACATATCGTTCAGAAATCATGCACAACAAATAGGAAGTAATAGTTGACATATATCACCACTCGCTCAGAATGAATCATGCCACTCGCTCCCACTAACGGAAGCAAAGTTGGTGAGTAGCGACTCTACCGATTCAAACAGCCATGTGACTCCCATCTTCCTTTCTCTCCAACGTTCCAGAACCCTGATCCAGATGGGCTCTGTGGACGGCACAGCTCGATCGAACCTTACACAGGTCAACACCAGCACGTCGATCGACCCCTTGGTGGCCATCTGTGTTTCATCGATCTAAAAAGGGCGGCACAGCTGCAGAGATCGAGCAGCTATCAGGCTATATCTGATAGCCTGATCACGCGGTTGGAGCAGCCTGATTGGCACAGCAACACAATGCGTTTCCCTGACCACTCAATCAGGATTCCTTAATTTAATGACGGTCCCTTAATCTTTAGATGGGTTGGAGGCCATGATTAACGAGAAACGTTTCCTTTCGAGAATCTATTGGGGAGATTGATTGGAGAGGTTTGCACCACTGATACTACATGCTAGGATTAATTAAGTTGGTTTGAGAGGGTTTTGGTGGTCTGACATGTCATTACTGGAGTGGGTATTCTGATCGAGGTGGACTGCCACCTCATTCCGACTTGTCATTGGACTACTGGAGAGCAAATGAGTCTCAGCAGAATGCTAGCTCTGTAAGGGTTATACTTAGGGGTGCAGTAGACGGAGTGCCCGTGTAATTTCTGCAAGGAATCAATTGATTAAGGATTAGTGCTGATTAGAGAAGGAATAGGACAAGGTGGACAGGACTAGATGCCTACACGGACGTCCACTTACATCCCTAGTAATACTACCGCCATTTCAAAGAGTAAGGTTTATAGATTAAGTTAAAAGTCAATAACTTCTAAGTTTGACCAATGTTTTAGACAAAAATGTAAATTATAATACCAAATCTATATCAATAGATTATAGGTTTTACTAATTTTTTGGTTTTCCCGTTTGTTTGTTTTTAGTTTTTCTTTTCCCTGTTCACCTTTTTCTTCTTTTCTTTCGGTTCCTTTTTTCTTTTATTTTTATTTTTATGTTTTATAGTAAAAATGTTCATGATTTGTGGGAAAATGTTCAAATTATATAAATGTTTATAATAAAAAATTATTCAACTAAGATAAATGTTCTAATTGCAAAATTGTTCAACTGGGATAAATATTTTATATTGGAAAATTATTGAAATAACATAAATGTTCATACTAAAAAATTGTTCAAACAAAATAAATGTTCTTCTTGGAAAATTGTTCGACTGAGACAAAATGTTCTTATTGAAAAACCTCTCAAATAAGATGAATGTTTTTATTTAAAAATCCATTTAAATAAGACATGTGGTCTTTATTAGTGTTATTTGATATATGTGAATATTTTCTTTTTTTTTGTAACTCATGATCTTTTCTTCCATTGATGTATTTTCCATAAATAACGATAAAAGATAGTAGAAAATTAAATAAAGCAAAAGCCAAAAAAATAATAAGACGTATGGATTTATTTATCTACTAGCTGTTGGGTAGCGTTTGCTAATCTAATGTTCAACTTTGAAACAACACCCTAAATAGATGCTACAGAGACCGGCCACCTGCCAGGGATTAAATTTCTTTTTACGGGTGCTGCCATCGGAAATTCATTTTGGCTCCACGAGATCGAGTGCTCCCGCTTATTTTTTTTAAAAAAAACTACACTTATAAGTTATAAGTTTAAAAATCATGAAATAAAATCCTAAATGTTGCTAATAGTGTATCCCACAAGCGTGAAAAATCTCAATTCAAAGTACTTCATATTTCGAGCTACAAAAAAATAACAAAGTGTGACTTTTTGGTGATTCAGAATTACTATACTCCCTTTGATTTATATTAATTGTCGTCGAATTAGATATATCTGGACATTTTTAGTGCTAGATATATCTGATTCAAGGACAATTAATACGAATCGGAGAGAGTGCTATAGATCTACAATTTTATCATTTTTATGAACTCAAAATACACATTATTCCAAACTGAGTTTTTTGCATGTTTGTAACATAAATCATGGGCTACATCCTAATTTTTTTATTTTGTTAACTTAAAAATATGATTTATTTTTTAATAAAGGAATCACCGGTGCCTATGTGCTCCAAATCTCCACCGGCCACGCATTAGTTTTTTTATTCAACCACGCATTAACTCTGAGAGAAAGAAACATGAGGCACAGGTGGAATATAGTGGGATTGGCCTATTTGATGTTTTCTTCAGGCGTCGTGACCATACTGCCCGCTAAAAGTGGGCTTGGCCTATTTGATGTTTTCTCTGGCCCGATTGGGTTGCCATTTACAGTGGGCTAAAAGGTCCCCCAAAATACTGTTAGCTGAATAACTTCTGTCAACAGCTTACAGTTTCTTCTCTAAGCACATGTTGGTGCTTCTTGCAGATTACGATCACAGATGCAATTAGAAAAAGAAGTGCTTTCTGTTGATTTTTTATACCGCTACTCCGTGTTGTGTTACAAAATGTATCACTTTCTTCGCTTAATTCATAAGCTGGGCCATCACTCAACAAGAAGATTCGTCTCATCTGAATTCTTGCTCAACTATGTGCAAGTACTAGCTACTAACTATATATTTTGAGGTCCAATTGATTATTGAGTTTAGTTCTATTTACCTTAGCTGTGGTTGTGAATATGTTGACATTACTTACATCTTTTTCAGTTAATCTTTACTGACACAACACCAGCAAAATCGTGATGATGTCCAGCTTTTGTTCAATATATATTGCAAGATGTCCTGTTTATCTTCCACTTATTACTCACCCAAAGTTTATTCTATAATTGTAGCAAATAGATAATATTTATTCTAGAAAGGAGGCATGACACATCTGTGCCATTCTGTTTAGTGCTGGCATTTATCATGTGAGGTGAAATAATGTTGAAACTTTCAATGTGGTATCTGTGGCTCGAAGATACATCTGATCATTTGTGTAAAATTGTACTCCCTCCGTTTAGAAATATAAGACATTTTATCTTTGTGAAAGGAATGTATTGTCACGGACCGCGTGGGCCACTGTACTGGGTCGCATGGGCCGCTACAAGAAAAGAGGCAGAGGCCCAAGACATGAGGAAAGAGGGATGCACACATGCTGTACTAAAAGGGGATCAAGATCAAACAGTGAGGTCGGGGGAAGAACTGGAAGCTGGACGGAGGACCCTGGCAAGGGTGGACACGACTCTTTCTTCCTCCCTAAACTCTCTCTACTGTATCTATCATCTCGTACCAGATCGATTGTAGTCTGAGCTGCTGCCAAATCCTTCAATACTTTCTCTAGCAGTGCCAATACAAGTGGGATCGTAACAATATCTACAAGTCTTCTAGTGTATAGGTTCAGTTCGAACCTCTACAAACCTATAAACTAAAAGACGTTTAGATACATTCGATTCACAAAGCTAAAACGTCTTATATTTCTGAACGGAGAGAGTACATTGTAAATTAATGCATCCCAATGATGGAATTTTATTTCGTTTGTTGCCTCAGAATACTTCATTCATATTGGCTTATCTTAGTGTTATTCCAATTCAGAATGACAACACACGGAGATTCATCTAGTAGTAACTTAGTAATCATCGACAGTGATTTCAAATAAGAATAGATAGTGATAATGTATTCCACCGATTTTCTACTGGGGTGCGATTGCAACACTCCAGCTAGAAAACACAAAACAACAAATGTCAGACAGCCAATCTTATATCTCCAAACAATCTAACTGCTTGCTGCACACAAAAGTGGGTAAGGGGTTTGATCTAGTACTACCCCTTCCCGTTAAACTCGTATAAATATGTTCACCTATATATTAAACATATATCTAAATAGAATATTATCTCTATAGAGGCATACGTACCAGGATATGTAGTTATACGCAATTCCCGCACGCACATGATCCGGACTGCTCCCGCCGTCGGCCATCGTCGCGACCACCGCCGCTGCGCCAACCATCGTCGCAACCGCCACCACCAATCTCTCCTGCGCCGCCTCCGCTGGACAGTCTGGCAAGCCGCCAGACAAGTCACCAGACAGTCCGGCGAGAAAACGGACAAGTCGCTCGACAAGTATCCGGACAAGTTGTCGGACAGTCCAGCGAGTTGCCTGACAGTCCGGTCGCTGCCACCAAGCTCTCCCGCACCGCCACCTCTGCGTGTCGCCGCTATCGCCATGCCAGTCCGGCCGACATACACCTACGAGGCCAAGCCAAGGCGTGTGTGCTGCCTAGGCCGATTCATCGGCTCGCCAGACCCAACTGCCACCATTACCACCGTGCACGGACACGGCCGTTATCGTACTAGTATAAATATGGCTAGATAAACGTATTATTAAGTTATATGGTGTTTTATACAAGATTATATATATTCTTTCTAATTATGAAGGGGTATCAAGCGATCTGAACCGTTCTTGTATTTGACATTATAAGAGTTTAGAAGGAAGGGGGTTGTACTAGATCAGAGCCCAAGTGGGTAATAAGGCCCAAACCATGAGCAACAAAAGCACAAAACCTCACAACTCCTAACACAATCTCGAAAGCTACAAATTTATAACCTTTTTTTACATTAACCAATATCTAGGTAGCCATTATTTATCAGTCAACTCTGCCAAGGGCAGCTAAAACATAACTCCAACTACGACGAACCTAAGACCAGCTTTTCTTACTTCGTTAGGAGCCATTTGCTTTTGCTTCGAACCGTCTCCGGGAGTATGACACTGCACTGTGGGAAGAACTGAAGATGCATATGTGGATGTGGTGTTCGCTAAGCAGTGATCTTGTCGATGTGCACAAAATCGAAGGCCATGGCAAACTGAAGATGCATATGTGGATGTGGTGTTCGCTAAGCAGTGATCTTGTTGATGTGCACAAAATCGAAGGCCATGGCAACGCTGCCGTCCGTCCTCTTCACCACGAACCTCTCCACCAACACCGACCGGCCGGAGACCCAGCCGGTTTCCTCGTCGACCCACCCGCCCATGTACTGCTCCCATCGCATCCTCTCCCACACGGCTGTAGCCACCCCTACCCTCTGCCCCGTAGCAGGCGATCGGAACCAGACATACCCGTTACCATAGCCTGAGCCTGACCCGCTGCTCGAGACCTCCTGCGTCGCCTGGACACTCCCGCCGATGAGCACCCTGGACGAAACGGCGTCATCGCGGATCGGCTCCCAGCGCTGCTCGAGCGTCACCTCGTAGAACGCTGCACGGTCCAACTGCTCCGGCGGGGAGAGGCCTTCTTTGACGAGGTAGAATGGGCAGTACCATTTCCCCACCAAGGACGATGGCGTCGAGTCATCCGCGAGCTGGCGCGACCGGAGCGCGGCGTTGATCCCCACCGCCTCGCTGAGGTCGAAGTTCTTTGGCTTGGAGGCGTACGCGTGCCAGTACTTGCTGCGGTATAGCCTGTACGGGAAGCCGTCCGGCGCGACGGCCCTGGCCGTGAACTGGCCCCTCCGGCGCTGGACGATCTCGATCTGCTGGTAGATATCGGCGGGGTCGAACGGGCGCGGCTCGACGTCGTTGACGCGCATGCCGAAGCAGCACGGGGTCATGTCCGCCTCGCGGGAGCACGCCCTGACCAGGCCCTTCCTTCTCCCGGAGGCGATGACGGCGTAGTACCGGTTGGAGGCGAGCGGCTGGTCGAGGACGGGCACGAACAAGACGGTGTTGGTGGCGTTCTTCTCGCCGTCCCCATCAGTATCCCCAACCGTGAACACGCGGTTCTGTGGGAACGGGAGGCTGTGCACGTGTGACCTGATGCCGATGCCCGTGCAGCAAGCCCCCTCGTCGACGCTGTCGTCGCTGGTGTCCTTCACGACGAGGTAACCCGAGTTTCCGCCATCGGGCGGTGGCCACACCGCCGCCTCCGGGTTGCTCTGGAACAGGGAAAGCGGCCAGGTCGCATACATGTCTTGTGCGTTACGTCCTGACCTGTACCGTCAATTTATGCTTGGGATGATACCTTGCTATGCGCATCCATTTTAGTTGATTCGCCATTAAAATTGGATTAGTCGCCGGCGTTCTGAACAAGGCACTGCGTAATCGATGTCGATGGCCGGACGGCCGTCACTTGATGCCAATTGCGTGAATACATAACCTTTCTCGGTCAGCTAAGATTTGGTTAATTAAATCTCAGTCAACTTGTAACCCGTTGTTCCCTGGTGCTAAGATTCACTACGGGAAACCGAAATACTGCTGAGTGTCTCGCGGTTTGCCGAATGTCTGAGACCCGGATACACGGCAAACTCTGGCTTTGCCGAGTATCGAAAAAATAATACATGGCAAAAAGCAAATACACAGCAAAGTTCACATATGCCGAGTACCAATCGAGGGAACACTCAGCAAAGAGAAAAATACACGGCAAAAAATCGAAAACACAAGGCAAAATTTAGAACACACGGCAAACTGTGGGACACGTGGACACCGCGTCTGCAGTTAACGGCACAGTAAACTCTGTTAGCCTTTGCCGAGTGTCTACTAACAGACACTCGGCAAAGATCCTATTGCGCCAATTCTTTGCATGTGGGAGGGAAAATTCTCGAAACTTTGCCGAGTGTTATCAAGAAGATACACAGCAAAGGAGGTATTTGCCGAGTGTATTTAAAAAAACACTCGGCAAATTTGAGTTTTCTCCTTTTTCTTGCCACGTCCTGTCCTTCCCGCCATAGTTTTCTATTATTTTTTCTTGGCCATATCAATGATGAAGTGACATGTTGTATGTGTAAATATGTCGTGGTGATAGCACGACAGATGTCATGGGTAAGCTAAAGTATGGGACCAATGGATGCTAGAGTGATCCGGGGAGGGAAGATGTAGTGATTTCTACACTCAACTGAATAATGGATAGATCTTTATTCCTCTTCTTAAGAATTACAAGTGCTCCTAGAGCTGTATCATAGATAAGAAGAAGACTCATACGCGAGCCTTTAGGTGTGGAATGAATCAATCCCCCTCTCTGGAGCCCGTTCCCCTCCTTATAAAGGGATTCCTTGATTCCTCCTAGGGCTAACGTGGCAATCATATTCTTGGAATATGCTTGTCCCAAAGTGGTAACTCGGCGGCCTCCTTTCCGTGTCCCCCTTCTATCGGTGGCAATGTTCCAGAGAGCTTCACATGCGCGCATCGGGCCTCCTCACTGTCACCTTCGTGACGCTTGTCTGCCCTTCTGCAGCTCTGCTTCTGGTCCTTAGCGCTTGGCTCTGTCTAGATTCCTCCTAGCCAGCAACTAGGGTTTGACTATAGGCACCTCCTTCTCCTGCAAGTTTCCTCTTACTCGGCATCATCTCGCATAACTCGGCTCGGCCTTTATCTGCATATAAGTCGATCAGTCTCATTCGGCCGACATAGATCATACGTCGGCTGAGTAAGGTGTTACTCATTCTATCTTTGCCATGGTTCTACTTATCTCGGCCGGATCTTACATGATTCGGTCGACACAGCCAGTAATTCGGCTTAAGGTAAGGGAAACTCCTTTCTTCTTTTCCCTATCTTGACCCTATCCGGGGTCACCCCCCACCAAAATATGATTTTTGCAAAATATTAGGAGGAAACTATGACGCATGGAGTTCAATTTCCACCTTCTTCCTGCTAACTCGGCAGAAAGTTGTCTTTTTATGAGCACTCGCTTCAAAGCGCACGATTTAAGATACATGGTGAATCGTATAAAAAAAGTGTCCTAGTTTTTTTAAAAATTGCGTTGGTCCAATTATCAATCAGGTATGGTAGGTGCTTCACAAAACAACCCAATTTGGGCACTCAGAAATTAGAAAATGATTTTTTATATAAATAAAATAAAAACTTCTTTCGTCAACATTGTTTGCCATTCCAATACACACACTTGTGAAGAATAAGCCCTCGTGGAGACCTAATTTTTCTCGGGTGTGAACAACACATCTTTCTACTCATTCTTCCAGCATCACCATCCGATGCATGTTGTACTCAACGAATGCATAGAGATATATTTGGCGGAACCTTGTAATCTAATATACAAAAGAAATACAACAAAACATGAGTAGTTCTTTACCTCCAAGAGTGAGGGGCCGTACCTAGATAACTTGCATGTACCAATCTCATCCCCGATTCACCTGCTATTGTTGCACTCTGCTTCCCTGGACTCTCTCGCGATGGTACCCGCCAACATTTGGCGCCCACCTGCTCGATGACGAACTCGACAAGAGATCCAAAGATGATATTGGTCCAAACCCGATGTTCTAGGTGTCATGGCTTTCAGGTCAAACGACCAATATTACGGCCAAAATCGTGGCATAGATTGTGATAATGTGCCCATATTATGCACACATTACTTTTTGGGATGGCGAACAATGTTACAGGAGGATTTTTTTCTTTTCGTCGCACAGAAAAGGCATTTTCCATTTTTCGAGCGAAAAAAGGGGTTTTGTGAAGCAACCACCAAAGGGCTAATTCAAAATGATGCCACCCTATTTTTCAAAAAATACTAGACCATCTTACATGGACGATGACCTAACCGGGGTATCTCAAACCTTTTCGTCTACCCCAGGTAAAAAGTCAAATGTCTGCCAAATCGGTAAAAAGTTGGTCCGGTTTAAACTACATGTGCATGGTCTAATGCTCATGATTTTTTGTTACAAAAAATTATTTTTAGACGCACAATATGATGTTTCTTCAGAGATCCAATGCAAGTTTTAGCGAGGCTCATCAACTATCTTCGTGCCCGCCATTCTCACCATAGTTTGAAACAAGGAAAATTTTGAAACGGGTATAAAAAATTTAGAAACGGCCCAAACAATATAAATCCTTCGCGTAGTGTCATATTATGTAACACAGATGCAAAAAATACAAAACTTGGTATATTGGTTATGTCTAATGCCGAATCGGTAGGAAGTGGATCCGTTTTAAACTACCTGTACATGATCTAATGCTCATTATTTTCTGGAAAAATTATTGTTAGACTCATAATGTGTATCTTGGGTTGGCGAATAATGTTGCGGGAGGAATTTTTTTCTTTCGCCGCACAAAAAAGTCATTTTCCATTTTTTGAGAGAAAAAACTGGGAATTTTGTAAAGCAACCACCAAAGGGCTAATTCAAAATAATATCACCCTATTTTTCAAAAATACTAGACTAGCTTACATGAACGATGCTCCAACCGGGGTATCTCAAACCTTTCCATCCATCCCGAATAAAAAGACAAATGTGTGCCAAATCAGTAGGATGTGTATCCGGTTTAAATTACAATTAATGATTTAATGCTCATAATATTTTGAAAAAATCTTTTTAAACTCATGATATGATGTTTCTTTAGAGATTCCTGTTTTTGATGAGTGCCAGCAAAGGCACATATTTTCTCAGCGTTATGCGGCGATGCACTGCAAAGTTTATGCATTCTGATTGGTTGAAACGTAAATCCCATGGATCGTGCCACCATGCCGTTGGATCCTCCAAGATCTAACGGTTCCTCTCTCTCTACTTTCCTCTCTCTCCTCACAATAACCCACGCCCCCATCCTGAAAAGGTAGAAAAAAACAAGCACACGACTACTCTGAAATCTTATCCCTCGATGTCTAGTCTGGATCGATGCCTACTCTGAAATCTTATCCCTTCTCTCTCTCTCCAAGTTCTTCACCCGACGGGCAGCTCTGAAATCTTATCCCCTCTCTCTCCAAGTTCTTCACCCGATGGGCAGCTGATGCCGTTCTCCGTCCTGCCAGTGCCTCCCCGAGCAGAACGGCCTCCGTCGCCAGCCCCTCCAAAGCTAGACCACCATCGCCGGGCTAGATGACCGCCACCAGGTCCATCACCGGCCAGAAGACCGACGCGGCCGCAGTGCGCCACTAGTCACTAGAGCCGACCTCCGCCGCCCATGGGAGCCTGACCACCACGTCTCGTCTCACCCTCGGCGCCTCGTCTCCGACCGCATCTCCGGTGCTCCGCGCTCAAGATAAGGTGTCCGGCGAGGACTTCCCGCACGACGTCGTGGTCGACGCCCAGCAGGCCGACGGCTGTGGCTGGGTTGCCGTGCACGACTGCGCTCAGGAGGGGGGATTCGCAGGCGACGACCGCGTGCAAGCCGGCGAGGTCGACGCTGCAACGCACCACCGCGTTCAGGATAGAGGGCGCCGAGGCGACGACTGCGTGCATGCTGACGAGGTCGACAACATCGCACCACCACGCCAGGACGGCGAAGGGCCCCGGCGTATCGCAGCACACCGGTGAGGTCGACGCTGCCGCGCACCACCAAGCTCAGGACGGAGGGCTCCAAGGCGACGGCTGCAGGCACGCCGGCAAGGTCGACGCTGCCACGCACCACTGTGCCTCAGGAGAGATGGACACATGGCAACTAACGCTGCTGTGGTTGAGGACGTCCCGCTAGGCTCGTTCCGGTGCCGGCGACTTTTTTTTTTGTCACCGTTCAGAAAATTTGCCGAGTGTCCTGTCAAACACTCGTTAAATGTCTTTTCCATCTTTACCATTTTCTATTATTTTTTGACTAGGAGAAAAACTTTACCAACTACAACATAAAATACCTAGCAAAGGCTTAACGCCGTCTGTGGTCGTGCGCACCGTCAACCCAGAATTTGCCGAGTGTCTTGCATTTAATACCCAGCAAACACTTTACCGAGTATCCGGGTTTTAGACACTCGGCAAACTCGTCTTTTGCCGAGTGTATATACACAACAAAATTATGCCGAGTGTTTTTTGAGCTTTGCTGTGTATTTTTACGGATTTGCTAGTTCTTAGCCGCCTGAGAACTTCTTTAAGTCTCAGTCGCCTCTTTCACCGTTTGATTTACCTCGTGATTCGTGCAAAATGAAAGTTACACATGAGTTACAAGTCGGGTGTAACTGAGAATTTAATGAGTTGCAACTAGGTTGTAACTGAGAACTAGTAACAAATCTTATAAGTTGCAACTAGGTTGCAACTGAGAATTAACACAAATATTAGGATGAAATCAGCGACTTAGACATAACTAGTTCTCAGGCGCATGAGATCTAGACACTCCCGTATTTTTAATACACAACAACATTTTGTTTTTTCTAGTGATTTGCACTATTTTTTTGTCTATAGTTCCTTTTTTTTGCATGGTCTAGTTTGTTTATTGGAACATGGCCATACACGGTGTGTGCTAGTTTTTTTTAGGGAAAACATCATGACACGCTTTATTAATTAGGGATCACAAATACATCGTCCGTCAATATAGGCATAAGATAACCAGGAGGATCATCAATCCAATCAGTCAGACTATGAACCCTCGATCTATTGGCAAGCACATGCGCCACCACATTAGCTTCCCTAGGACAATGAGAAAAATTAACCATAATAAAACTAAGAGTATATGAGTTCATTATTTGTTTGTTTCGTTTTTGTTTGCCATGTACTTTTTTTAGTTTTTATTATTTTATTCTTTCCACTTTCTCTACTGAATCTATATGTGTCCCAATTTGTTTTGCATACATTTATTGACAGTGTTTAGTTTGAGATTTTGCATGTTTCATGAACACGTCATAGAAGTCAGTTTCTTTGAATTGTAGATTCAGGTGTGATTTGGATGCATTCAGAGGATCTGTTTGTCTTCTGAAAGGGGATTTGGACCTGCTTGAGGGGGGTACAAGATAAAAGAATACGCATAACTCGTCCATCACCTTGTAAACATGTCTCCCTTCGATTGACAAACATGTTATGAACATACATATCTAGCTCAAATCAGATGTAGAATCCTTGTATAAGTCTATAAGGAGAAGATTAGGTATTCAATGTCAGCACAGAACTTGCTTAATTCATTACTGGAAACAAGGCCTTAATGAAACATGTTCTCTAAATTGTTTCCACATCTAAAAATGCAAAGCATCTAATTTATTACCTACATATGTCATTGTTGGGTTAATAGAAGGTGGATTTTGGCTTGCGAGCTCTAATGAAACAAATTTCGAGTTTCCCACTCCAAAAAGAGTTATGATGTGTAAATCTGAGAACATGCTATGATGGGTTAGGGATAAATGAATTTAGAGTAAGTTCCCGTTTCCCCCCTTATTTGACACTTTTGACAATAATCACCTCATTTAATAACTTTTTATTCATAATTAACCCGTTTCAGAAAGTTATACCAAATCTTTCCCCTTCTAAATTTTTGGGATCATTTGAACAATGGGTCCCCGTTGTTGAGTACACCTGGCGTGTCATAGATATGGTTTTCTCTTTGCGATTTTCTCCTTGCAATGTCCCGCCGCGAGTGTGTTGCCTGTCAAAACTCACCGGCGAGCAGCGACGAGCAACACGAAGAGCCGGGAGGCTCCCAGAACTGCTGGTGGGCCCTGGTCCCTCGGGCGACGGCCCGCAAAACTCCGGCACACGTCCTGGCTTGGTTCGAGGGCGTGCCACCTGACCTATACCTGGCCAGGAAGGTGAAGGATTGCTCCGATTGATTTCCTGCATGGTAAACAAGTATACGTAAAATTCGAGCCGTGACCGGCTCCCAGGTTTCCACGGCTCCTAGAGCCGATTGCCCCATGGTTCTGCATTAGATTTACGATAACATGGGGTTTTGCTTGATCACTACAAGTTAAATCGATCTACGACAGTTTAATGTTTTCACCACGTAGCTGGAACGTCCTACACGTAATTGAGCCTGGTATGTACAAAAGATGAAGAATATTAACCCTAGAGGAGGCCTAATAACCAACGTAAAGTTAATTACCGGAACAACTTCTCTAGAACGAATAAGCCACTTCCCTACGTACTACTGGATCGTTCAACCCGTTTGTAAGGCCTGACTACGTAGATATCAAACTAAACCTTGGCGAGCAAGGCACAACCATAACAGATCGAATCAACTAAATAAAGATTAAGCAAGATGCTACCCTTGCACTTGGGAAGAGGTGCAAAGGTAGCGAGGTAACTTAGAGGTAGCATAAACAAACGATTATAACGAAGAACACCGATGCTAGCCTCAACAGATCTACGATAGTAGTGTTACTCGCCATCAAAAAGGCTTCAGTACGAGTAACACCAAATAACGCATAAGTAAAGATACTGCCTAGATCGCAAGATGCGATCTAGGCAGCATGACACTTACCCGAAAGAAACCCTAGAAACAAGGGGTGGCGATGCGCCGAGATTGTGTTTGTTGTGAACGTGATTGTCCTCCTTTTCTTGATAACCTTAGGTACATATTTATAGTCCGGAGACTCTCTACTTTTGGAATAACTCTACAACTCTATCTTTACCTAAACTGAAACGGAACCTAAACTGAAACGAAACCTACTATGATACAAGATACACGGGCAGTTTAGCCCAATTCTACGTACTAGGCCGATCCAACAACACGTTGAATATACACATCTTCCAAGCCCATCTTGATCACGGCCCATCTCCTTCGTTGGCCAAAATATGGCGATAACACATGCCCCCCTGGTTTTGGCAATGATAATTCCAAAACCACTTTGTTTTTTTCTTCTTCTTCTCCTCTTTTTTTTATCGGGCTGCGCGTTGACAGAATGCGTGGCGTAATGTAATCGCCACGCTACCCTTCATCATGATGTCTGTCTTCTCAACTCCTCCGCATTGCATGATTTGACGATTTTGGCAAGACAACTGGGAAACCGCTATGGCATTGAACCGTCTCTCCACTATTCCCTTATTTAAATTCGCGAGCAGTTCGCAGCCCCATCTTCTTCCAAAGAGCTGAAAACCCTTCTTCCTCCGCCGGAAAACCCATGTTTCTTCGCCATGGCCTCCTCTGCTTCCTCTGGCCTGTCCTCCCACGCCTCCAACTCAATGAGTGACCGAGAGCCAACGCCGGAGCACCCGCCGATGGCGGCGTACAACACTCTCGCCCCACAATGGTGGGACGAGAGGGGTTGGGATTTCTCCGTCTGGTCGGAGGACGACGCGTCCTTAACCGACGGCGAAGAAGACCTACGCCTTGCCGATGGGGAATCGAGGCAAGATCGACGACGCCATGTCCTAGGACGGCGTCGACTCCTCCGAAGAAGAGGAGGAAGAGGAGGACACCTCCTCCGAGGAGTACCAGCCGGTGAAGTACTTCCGCACCGGGTCCAGTGAAGACACCGAAGACGACGACGAAGACGAGGAGGCCCCCGCTTCTTCAAAGAAAGAAATAAGACGACGCCCGGCAGCTACCGAGGACAGCGAACACGATGGCGGCAACGGCAGCGACGACGACCTCGGCCTAGATTAGGAACCAGTAGTCGTAGTAGTAGTAGTATTAGTAGTAGTAGGCTCCCTTTTGTAATCCATCAGCCGTTTGTAAGCAATCCGCTTTTGGATGAATGAATGAAAAATCCGTTTCTCGCAGATTGTCTTTCCGCCCCAATTTTGTCGATAACATAAATAAGTCGATGCTCCAGGAGCCGATAGCAACGCATCGGCTTTCACCTTGTTACGTTCTCACAACAACCGTTATAACCCAAAGAGCCGATGCACATCGGCTTTCCCGAAATCGTTGACAAGGTCAAACTCAGTCGCATACTTAGGCAAACCTAAACGGCCACTTCTTAGTTTCAAACGGTAACCTGCGACTTTCTTCAAAAAGGGCGACCTAGATCCCCAACTGCCCACCGACCAGATCGAGCTCACAGCAACAAGAACCCTCAATCCTCAATCTGCATAGATCCATCTCCGCCGGCAAACCAGATGGCAGAATCGTCCAACGCCAATCCAGAGGTCTCCGGTCTGAAGGTACGCCTACCCCTCGCAGTCTGAACGCAATGTTAGAACTTAATGGCGAACACCTGAATTAATGCTTTTATTCCACCATTAAACTTTCTAGGTTTCAGACATTCTGCTGCCGCATCCTTCTCTCCCAAATTCTCTCTGTCTTGGCCTCGCATGATTTCTAGTCCTGCCCATCCGATTTCTTGCGAAGCAAATAGAATCCTTCGAAGCCAAGACCTAGATTCGAACTCTTGGGCCGATCGCTTGCAGCCTGGCCTAATCCCCGAACATTGGGTTTCTTGGTTCAGTAGGGTAGCTAGAGCTTACCAATCCCAATGGGAAACTTTGGGAATAGCCGATGCCTTGCATCTATCGTTGTCTCCTCTTGAGAAACACGAGAATCTTCTCAAAACCATCGGCTATTTCTGGTCTGATGCTCTGAACTGCTTTATGTTCGGCCATGGCCCTATGTCACCAACCTTGCTAGACGTGGTGATGATCACTGGTCTGGATGTTACATCACCCAGCCCCTCTGCTTTTAAACTGACCAAAGTCCCCTACAAACTCTCTTCCAAAACAGACTGTACAAGTTGGGGTGCTTATCTCCAACGCCATATGAAAACAAAGGGCCCTGTTTCAGAGAAAGAACATACAGCCTTTCTCAACTTCTGGCTAGAGCATTTCATCTTCTGTGGCCCTTCCTTGCTCCAACCAAAACTACCTCCCTTAGCCCATGAACTGCCAAAGGTACTCAACTTGGCCTCGCAAATTGTTTCTTGGAGAAGTCTATCGATACCTCCAATTGATGTCTGCTGTCGTTCTCCGGCATAGCAGCTTAAAACAGTGGTCCTTGGTGGTTTATTCAGCTATGGGCTCAGCTGTATTTCAAAAATCATATCCCAAACTTCCCCCTTTTGGCGAGCTGCACCTTTCCAGATGTGAAAGGGAAGCAGATCCGATGCACCAGCTATGGCCAAGCTTTGTATCGATTGCCAGGCAGTAAACTGACCTCTCAGGAGGCATCTAAGTGGTTCAGCACTTTCTTCCAAGGCCTGGACAACCCTACCTTCTTCCCTTACATGGAGGAATCAGAACACTTTGAAAATCCACTCTCCTTCAGGCTGGATAATTTTGCCGATGATACCAGCACTCGGCAGCTCTTTTCCACCGTGATTCGTCCCTGTTTCCTTCCAGTTGGCATGAGTACGTCCAACAGAATAATCAAACCTGGGTATGAATTCTACCAGCCAGTCGTAGTGGCTCGCCAATTCGGCCTTGGACAAGTAGCTCCCCACTTCTTTCTCCATCACCTTACGGAGAGCAGAGCCGATCTGCCTGATCCTCTCACCAGCCAAAGGTGTTATTCCTTCTTTGATGCTCTGACCATCCCAATTCCCAACGACCTCACCTTTGCCTCATCAACCGATGGCTTTGAAGACTGGTGGTCGATGTGGAAGACTCACGTCTTCAGGAGAGCTCTGGGACCGTTGCTGAAACAGCTCGATGCTGACTATGACATCCCCGTGGACCAGGTAGCTCTACTTGCAAATTTTCTTGATGCAGCCTGCAATCGATCCTTTTATTAATCCACTCTTTCTCTTTGCAGCAACAAGATGGCCCTGAGCCACGATAACGATGGCTCCCCTTCGAAGTTCTTCCCCGCCACTCCTGTGGTTCTTTTACGCAAAGACTCGCCACCTCGAGAAAGGTCATAATGCGTAAACACCGATAACCCCACAATCGGCTTCCAAGAAACCAGCAGCTCCTAAGTCATGCCCCTCGAGTTCGACTAAAACCGAGCGATGGTGAGGAAGGTAGCTGCTAGGAAGACTTTGAGGCCGGAGCCCTTCTCCGCATACGCATGTAAGCTAATTCAGGCCTTGGTCGATCCTGGTCATTCTTCCATTCTTGCAGACATGCTCGCGATTACTGATCCTCCTCCTTTACAGGCTTCCGTCGAAGACACCTCCAGTGAGGATACCCAGACCAATCGAGGAGAACTAGGCCCAACGGATTCTGAGAGGACCATCACACCGAACCAGCCAGATTCACCAGCGTTAGTCGAGGCGGGGCCAACTGCGGGTCCCAAGAGAACTTGCAAAGGACTACAAGCTTCTTCGTCGAGTCAGGAGGTTTCGAAAATCACCACCCTTTTTTGTCTGCCGATTTATCGTTATTTACACCGGCTAAGAACACCTTTCATGCAGACGCCTGCCGTTTCCAGTGGGAAAGCCGGGGCAGTGCCGACGCCGGATCTAGGAATCCCCGAAGGTGCAGATGAAACGGCTACTACTCTGGCCAAGCCTCCAGCAACCACACACAAGCCGATGGTCTCCTCATCGGCTATCCCCTCGATCTTAGGAGAGAATGCGTTTAGGTTCTTCGGCTCATCCTTACGTTTGGATGCATACCGACGCTTTTCGTCGAGTTGTGATCTTTCAGGTTTCTTGTCGTTCGACCACGAATCCATCGAACCAACTCCTCTGTTGCCACGCTGAACCACAAGCCAGGTTGCTCTACCTCAATTCCAGCGTCTTAAAACCTTGCTGTCCTCCCGATCGAGGAGTTGATCGAGGTTACGAGAAGTGAAGAGCGTTCTTGCCGAAATTCAGGACCATCTTCCAGTAGCATTGCAAGTGAAGCTTTGGTCAGTTGCAAATCTGTCCTTCTTAGCTCGTGAAAGGATCAATCTGCGCCACGCCCAACTTCCGCTGAAAGCCGATATTGCAGACAGATGTCAGCAGCTTAACGAGAAAAAGGCGTCTCTGGATGCTAAAACTGACACCTCCGTCAGTATCGCCGAGCTCGCATCCTTGAAAAAGGAGCTGGAAGATCTTGAGGAGAAGGTCCGGGTGACTAAACAGCTCATCCGCGACAAGGAAGAATCCATCGCCCGTTCCCAAGACGAGGCGGAAGGCCTCAAATCTCAACTGAAGACCGATCTGGCAGACATACGTGCCCTGAGCAAGCAGCTAGTGATGGGTAAGGATGAAGATGATGAAGCCGAGATTGCCGAGGTGGATCGTGTCCGTGCTGACGCCCTCCACGCCTTCGAGGCATTTCTTCAGTAGCTCGTATGTGTAAACTGGCATCTGTTTGTAACGTGTGTGGACCTCTAGAGTCGATGACCGTGCATCGGCTATATTTTTTTTGTTTGTTTGGTCATGGCCTTGTATCTTATCCGTTTAGATGCCCCCCGAGCCGAATCCTTCAAGTAATTGAAGATATCGGCTCTCCAGTCGTCTGCTTCCAGGAACTGTACCTGAACATCGGCTCCTTCTGCTACATCCTTGTAGCCTGAAGCCATTTGTGCAAGATCATTTGCCTCTGTATTCTGCGACCGTGGGATCCAGGTGAAGTTTATGTACCGGAACTGCGCCATCAGCTCACGGCAGTGCAACCATAATGGGAAGAGGGACTCGCTCTCACACTTGTACTCCTCCGTGAGTTGGGAAATCACCAACTTGGAGTCTCCAAAATTTCCACGCTTCGCTCCCGAGAGGAGTAACTCCATTCCCTTGCGTATCGCCTCGTACTCGGCTACATTGTTGGTGCGAGAGGTAGACAATCTGACGGAGAAGGAAAATGTTGCCCCCTGGGGCGACACGAGTAAAATGCCGATGCCTCAGCCATCGTCACAAACCGATCCGTCGAAAAACATAGCCCACGCTCTTATGGACAGTGCTGCTATGTTAGTGTTGATCCTTTCAGCGATAAGATCGGCCAGCGCCTGTCCCTTAACTGCTTTCGCAGGTTGATACCGGATGTCAAACTCTGATAATGCAAACATCCATTTGCCCAGTCGGCCTTTTAACATAGGAGCCGACAGCATGTGCTTTATGACGTCTGACTTGCATATGATGACAATCTCTGCTGATAGCAAAATATGGCGCAGCTTTGTGCAGGTGAAAAACAGGCAGAGGCACAACTTATCGATATCAGGGTACCTTGTCTCTGCGTCCAGCATCCTTCTGCTTATGTAAAAGACGACTCGCTCCAGCCCATCATAAACTTGCACCACCACCGAGGCGATGGACGTGTCACCATCGACAAGTAAATGTAGAACGGCTGTCAGTGCGGTGGAACTAACATGCGGCTTTGTCGATATTCTTTGATCTCGTTGAAGGCTCGTTGTTACGCCCCCAATGAATTCCTCGTCAGATTTGATTTTTACTAGTCCCATGAACGGCTCTATCCTTCCTGACAGGTTAGAGATGAATCTTCTGACGAAGTTGATCTTGCCGATGAGGGATTGCAGTTCTTTCTTCGTGGTGGGTGGCTTCATTGTTCGCACTGCCTCCTGACTTTTCAGGCCGATTTCAATTCCGCGTTCATGGACCAAAAAACCCAAGAACTGACCGGCCATCACCCCGAAGGCACACTTCTTTGGATTCATCCGTAGCCCGAATTTTCTTGTGCGGTCCAGGACGCGTTGCAGATCGTCCAGGTGTCCGTGCGCTGAAGAAGACTTGACCACCACGTCGTCGATGTAAATCTCCACCAGTTTGCCAATCAGATCATGGAAAATATAATTCATGGCCCTTTGGTACGTGGCGCCGGCATTTTTCAGTCCAAACGTCATGACTACATATTCAAATAACCTTGACCACAGGACTCTGAATGCGGTCTTGTGTATGTCTTCTGGAGCCATAAAAATTTGGTTGTAACCGGCATTGCCGTCCATGAAGCTCAAGATCTTATGACCAGCCGCTGCGTTGATTAACGTTTCTGCCACCGGCATCGGATACTCATCCTTTGGGGTAGCTCTGTTGAGATCCCGAAAATCTATGGCAACACGCCACCGGCCATCCTTTTCTCTACAGTGCACGATACTAGAAATCCACTCGGCATACCGCATGGCCGATTAACTTGGTCAACATTTTCTCGACCTCTTTCTTGACTTCTTCGAATTTCGCCTTCATTTGTCGTGCTCTGCTGAAATGGCGAAATCCTTTTTTGAGCGGGATTCGATGCTCAATGATGCTCCTGTCTAACCCAGGCATCTCTGTGTAGTCCCAGGCGAAGCAGTCTGGATATTGTTTCAACAGGGTTATCATCGGGCCCCGCAGATTCGGATCTAACTTCTTGCTGATAAATGTTGGTCGTGGCTTATCCCCAGGACCAATGTCGATTTCTTCTAGTTCATCAGCGGATGTGAACCCGTACCCTAGCTTCCCGTCACCTGTCAAATCGATGCTAAACACAGGGCAAGCGGTAGGTGAGGATAACAAAAATAATTTGGGCTGATTGCTTGAATCGGCCCCCTTTTTGCTTGCACTAGTCAAGGATGGTTTACACCTTATTGTTTCTGATGGCGAGCATCTCTGCCTTTCGACTACATGAGCCGCTTGTCGTATGATCGCTGCTTTTTATTTTTGTGGCCGATCGCAGGATCGGCGTACCTGAATGATCGTGGGCTTTTCTACTCTGTAAGGCCAGTGGATAAGACCAGCCTCACCCCGTTTTTTGTAGCTTCAATACGCTCACAGCCGTCTAGACTGATTCCCGAGATCGTCTCTTGGTCTTCTGCTTCCCAGACGTTCATGCCAGCTATGGAGATATCGATAGAATCATCTGCGTGGATGACCTCCACTTCATCTCCATCCTTGGATTAAACCGGTGCATTGTGGACGGGATGCAGCAATTAGCGTGAATCCAATCCCTTCCTAGCAAGACAGTGTAAGTGATTTTGCTGTCCACGACGAAGAATGACGTGGGGATGGTTTTTCTGCCCACGGTCAGATCTACGTTCAGTACGCCTTGCGTTTCCAAAGTCTGACCGTTGAAGTCGCTTAACGTGACGTTGGTTTTGATCAGATCTGCAGTGGAGCGTCCCAAACGTCGTAGCATGGAGTACGACATGATGTTGACTGCCGCTCCGGTGTCTACCAACATCTTGCTGACAGGTTGCCCATTGATGTAACCTCGTAGGTACAGGGCTTTCAGATGTTTGTAACCCTTCTCACGTGGCTTCTCAAAGATAACCGGCTGTGGGCGCTGATCGCTGTGCCCCGGTAGCTCATTGGTTCTTGTGCGCGAATTACGGCGGAAGTATGAACACCATGTTTGTGCCAGCCGATGTCTGTGCATCGGCTTTTGCTGGTTTGGGGCGCCATTCTTTCCTTGTCGGGCGGTCTTCCGTTTCCAGGGTCTGCCTAATTTTGACGGCCAGATCGGGCCGTGCTTTCTTTAAAGCGTGGAGATACTGCGCTTCAGCTTCCTCCAAGTTACGCAGCCGCTGCACTCTACGCTTCTGGGTGTGTCTGAGTCCGTCGGGACACCACCTTGGACGGTGATACCTGTCTTCGTCTTTGTCATTCTTTGGCTTCGAGGTCTTCGCCGAGCGGACTCCGTAACAGCTACGGGGTGGAAGAGGCCCTAGACGTTTGAACACGACCTCGTGTCCTCCTTCTCGACCGCATTCCGGGCAGTTGTCGATTGTAGGCAATCGGCTCATTCCCGCGCTCCAGCAATACTTGAAGAAAGGACAATCCCAATGTTTGTCTGCACCTTCCTTTTCTTTTAGCGGTCCCCTAGCAAGGTGCTCATATCTTTCGTCGTCTCGCCCGGCGACGTTGGTCATCTTGGCGCTCATACTTGTTAAGGAGATCGTGGAATGTGGCTCCGATATCGCACTCTCCTCACTTGTTCCTCTGTTAAGTACCTTTGTCATTGTGGGCGGTCGCGTGGACTAGCCTCCTCTCTTTCTTTGCCCCGAGAGCGACCACCTTCCTGCTTGTACGTGTCATGGTGGTACCCAGACCCTGCCATATTAACGCCGAACGAGAAATCCAGCTGACGCCTCGCGGAGCGACTGAGTTCCACCATGTTGACGCCGGGAAATGGGTTTGTGTCCACTTTCATGGCGAACTGCCCAAGGATCAGACGGCCTTGTTCTATCGCCATTTGGATTTGGCGGCGAAGCTCTTTGCACTCATTGGTGGTGTGGGTGAACGAATGATGCCACTTGCAGTATGGTCTCCCGTTCATTTCCTGAGCCGTAGGGATTTTGTGGCTCTCGGGTAACCTCAGCTGCTTCTCCTTCAGCAGCAGATCGAATATCTGCTCGGCTTTGCTCACATCGAAGTCGAACCCTTTGCGTGCCCTTGTTTCACCCATTTGCAGGCTACATGATCGCCCCCGAGCCCATTCAGCACGGCCACCTCCACGGTCTTGTAGGATCACCTTCTTCTGTCGACCAGGCCTATCGGACGCTTGAATTTGTCTTGGTATAACTCGGTGGCGATGTTCATACATCGCCGGTTCGGGCCATGTCGCCAATGAGTTGTACTCTCACCGAAAGCCAGATCCTTGATGGGTCCGAGAGACCCTTGCCAGCTCGACCGCTTCCTTCTCGGTTAAACGAGCGGAGTAACATCGGTTCTTACGGCGGTCTGAAGCTGGATGTACTCGGCTACAATTTCTCCCGCTTACGCACTGCGCCAGTGCGCAATGCCACCTCGGTAGCCTCTGAATGGTCTGGATGTGGAACTGCTCTTCCAGCTTCCGGTATGAATCGAATCGGTGGCGCGAGGTGTACCACCCAAAAGCTGGTCTGTCGTGATTGTGCAAAAAACCTTACGCGCATCGATCCGATGCGAAATTATGCCTAGTGCGGTGTATCGGCTTATGTGCTCGATCGAGCTTGACCCTTGACCCGCTAAACCTTGAGAACTCGGAGTCGATACTTGGATGGCGGAATGAGATCAAACTTCGTTGAAGTACGGCTTTGAATAGCCGATTGTCCTTCTCTTGACACGAAGCCGAACCGGTCTCTCGGGATGGTACGGATTTGCTCCTTTGTTTGAGCTGCAGGGCTAGATTCTTATGACTCGTTCGATGGCATACTTGGATAGCCACGCTTTGTTTGTCGTCTATCCTGACATCGCTGCTCGAAACACACCTCTGAAGATCCCGCCCAGAACCCCCCGCCAGTAAACTCCCGCGGTTGCAATCTGGTTGGTGCGTGTCAGGTTATTGCAGTCCGGCACGTAGGCGCATATATATATCCGTGTGGGATTTCCTTAGGTGGTTCAAACAGGAATTGGCAATCGCCTGGGTCGCCTCGACCTTGTAGACGACGTGGCCGCTGCTCTGGCGGCTCTGGAGCCGCAAGTGTGAATGGCGGTGTGGCACAGTGCAGGCGGTCTTTCTCCTGGTGAGTCCCTAAAGTAGGCCCGACGGAGAGTACCGATGTTTCATGATCTCTTGAACTACTGACCGCGACCGCTCGAAAGCGTTCACGGGCTCTCGAATGGCGGTGCAGAATGAGCCACCATGTAGTTGACTTCGTCAGAGCTCAGTGCGCTCCTCCGAAGAGCAGACAGATCTACCTCATCAAGAGCACCCTCGGGAGAACCCCTCCACTTGATGCCATGCTTACGGGTCCTCTCAAAGAGCCGATGAGGTCTTCTTGAAGAGCTTTGATCTCGTCATACTTGGCCTTGTGCTCGTCGGGTAGATCGTCGTAAGTGGTGATGTCATTCTCCATCGCAGCGTCGGAGGTTGATGTAGACGTTGTTGAATGTCCCACCGGACGTGCCAGAATGTGTTGCCTGTCAAAACTCACCGGCGAACAGCGACGAGCAACACGAAGAGCCGGGAGGCTCCCAGAGCGGCTGGTGGGCCCTGGTCCCTCGGGCGACGGCCCGCAAAACTCCGGCACGTCCTGGCTTGGTTCGAGAGCGTGCCACCTGACCTATACCGGCGGGAAGGTGAAGGATTGCTCGATTGATTTCTGCATGGTAAACAAGTATCGTAAAATTCGAGCCGTGACGGCTCCGGGTTTCCAGAAATCGGCTCCTAGAGCCGATTGCCCCATGGTTCTGCATTAGATTTACGATAACATGGGGTTTTGCTTGATCACTACAAGTTAAATCGATCTACGACAGTTTAATGTTTTCACCACGTAGCTGGAACGTCCTACACGTAATTGAGCCTGGTATGTACAAAAGATGAAGAATATTAACCCTAGAGGAGGCCTAATAACCAACGTAAAGTCAATTACCGGAACAACTTCTCTAGAACGAATAAGCCACTTCCCTACGTACTACTGGATCGTTCAACCCGTTTGTAAGGCCTGACTACGTAGATATCAAACTAAACCTTGGCGAGCAAGGCACAACCATAACAGATCGAATCAACTAAATAAAGATTAAGCAAGATGCTACCCTTGCACTTGGGAAGAGGTGCAAAGGTAGCGAGGTAACTTAGAGGTAGCATAAACAAACGATTATAACGAAGAACACTGATGCTAGCCTCAACAGATCTACGATAGTAGTGTTACTCGCCATAAAAAAGGCTTCAGTACGAGTAACACCAAATAACGCATAAGTAAAGATACTGCCTAGATCGCAAGATGCGATCTAGGCAGCATATTACTACCGAAAGAAACCCTAGAAACAAGGGGTGGCGATGCGCCGAGATTGTGTTTGTTGTGAACGTGATTGTCCTCCTTTTCTTGATAACCTTAGGTACATATTTATAGTCCGGAGACTCTCTACTTTTGGAATAACTCTACAACTCTATCTTTACCTAAACTGAAACGGAACCTAAACTGAAACGAAACCTAATATGATACAAGATACACGGGCAGTTTAGCCCAATTCTACGTACTAGGCCGATCCAACAACACGTTGAATATACACATCTTCCAAGCCCATCTTGATCACGGCCCATCTCCTTCGTTGGCCAAAATATGGCGATAACAGAGTGATGTGAACCTGACTCACCCCACCTTGATCGACCCACTCACCCCCGGTAAACTAAATCCAAATGTATCACATCGAATCATCCAGAATGTAGCTCCCTTTCCCTTGATTGTCACACAGTGATTCGTCTAGTAGTTTAGCATGAATCGTGCTTCAAATTGGTTTCATTCGTTTGGATTGGACTAGACGACACAACACTAGAATATGGAAGGGACTCACATGTCAAAATACTCACAAGTATTTAAAAGGCATGAATTTGGCACAGCTTTTTCTAAATCAAATAATTAGAATAAAAAATTGTTAAAGGGGGGGGGGGGGGAATTAGTGTCAAACCAGGGCACAAAAGTGGAATCTGGTCTTAAATTTATTTTCGACTTGCATGAGAAAATAATGAGCGTTTGCGACAATTCAACGCTATAAACCATCTAATCTGAGTAACGAGATAAGATTCATGCAAAGAACAAAATAAAAGAAGAAATGCTCTTGGAGACATGGTAAGTAGGATTATGTTATTATGTATAGAATGTCAGATTTATATTACTTCCTCCGTCTTAAAATAGATGTCGCAGGTTTATTAAAATTTAGATGAATCTATATACTAAATAGTTTCTAGATTTATTTAAATTTTAACAAATATACGATACCTATTTTGAGATAAACAAAGTAGAATAAGGATTTGAATTAATAAAGTACATATTGCATTGGTTTTTCAAAACTGCGTCGTTGGAAGGAACTTGCGAAAAGAGAAGAGTAGGAGTATGAAAATCACCACTAATACAATTACAAAACAGTGAAATGACTTTTTTTTTGTCAAGGTCAAACTGCTCGATCTGTGGCAACACGGGTAATTTACTGTATATAAGAGAAAAAAGTTTAGGATGGTGGGAAGAAGACAAATATAAGAGAAAGAAAAGTATTTTACCGGGGCTCCGCTGTCAGCGAGCGTAGTGTTTAATCCCATGCGGGACTATGGCTTTGCTGAGGTATCAAACACGTTCAGGGTTTAATTTAGACAAGGATTTAATAATTTAGGTTATGAACGACAGTGATTTTGATTTCGGGATTTAAACTGCCAAATCTCTATAAGTTTAGGGTTTAAAATGAACGTTTTGATTTTATCCGGTATGGACACGTGCCACCGTTAGCCACTTCGTCCGCTCCTTGGTCCTATATTTTTAAGTACAGGACTGTGCGTCGCGTCCCAGCCTCCGGCTTGTACCGCCGACACGTGTTCAGTTTTGTTTGAAAAGTTCACTTTTGTTTCTACATAGCAATAAATTTTTCCGTTTTTGCTACGTGTTGCAAAAAACGATGCGTCTGAAAAAAAAAAAGAGAGACCGACTTCGCCGGAGATCTCGCCGAAATCTAGTAACAAAAAAGATACGCTAATGTAGCAAAATCATATGACGGCTGTAGCAAAAAAAATCACCGGAGACATCGATGGAATTCTCGCCGGAGACCACCTAGCAAAATAGTTCTTCTAATGATACAAATTCACAGAATCGTATGGAGCAAAAATATTATACTATTGAGCAAATCTGATTTTGTCGGAGACTTCGCCGGACACCTCGCAGGAGACGTCAAAGCAAAAATGTTGCCCTATGGTAGCAAAACCAAGTTCGCCCGAGATTCTTGATGAAGAACTCGTAGCAAAAACTTTATACTCTTATAGCAAAATCACAGAACGAATGTAGCAAAAAAAATGTACGATGGTAGCATCGTAGCAAACAAATTCTGGCGAGACTCTTATGTTACAAAATTACAGAATGGTTGTAGCAAATAAATTCTTCGTATGATGTAAAATCACATAACAGTTTAGCACAAAAAATCTACTAAAATGAAAAATCCAAAAAATGGTTGATGCAAATTCGGGAACTGGTGGTAGCAACACCGGTACTCGCTTGCAGCACCCAACTCCGGTGGGCAGCACCGGCCACCTCCACCGTGCTCGACTACCTTGGAGATCCCCCGCTGCCGCTCGAGATCGTGGTTTGCAGCTACGCCACATCGTGGGATTGGGGATGGACATGGGATGATCATGGCTCTCATCGGAGGTAGGAGAAATAGGGGGTTGGGGATGGGGAATGCAACGGGGGGCAGAGTCTCTGGTACAGGTGTGGCGGTAGCGACACATCAGAGGTTGATGGGCTCGCCGACGTCCATGGATAGGCGAGCGCATGGAAAAGCAGCATGTAGGTGTGGCAGGAAGCTCCGTCTGGCGGCGGGAGGAGGCGCTTCGACCGCGACGGGTGAACATGCTCCGGCCGGGAAGGATCTCCGGCAGGCGACGTCGGGAAGGTGCTTTGGCAGGTGGCGGCGCGATTAGCGGGTGTAGGAGGCGGCGAGGTGCAAGCTGCGGTACACACGAGGAAATTTTCGTGTCTAGTTCTCTCTGCTAGGGAAGGGATAAGCACACATCATGGTGGGCCCTCCAGGGACACGCGTCACAACTGGGAGACAGAGGACGCGGAGACGTTCTCTGACGGAACGGAAGCATTTTCCTATTTTTAATCATCGGCGACTATGGGTCGCAGCGTTTGGTCAGAATCACAAATTGTAAATTTTAATAACGTTTCAATTTGACCAGAACTAATATGTCTAGTAGAAACATTTTTAGCTCGAATAACTTTTTTTAGGGCAGGAAGAACAACTTATCTGCTTAGAGCAACTCTAGCAGATCCTATAAACATGTGACCAACACGAGTAGAGGTGACTGAACTCCTTTTTAAGTTTATTAGTAAACATTCGCACAGAACAGTTACAGAATGGAACGGAACATTTCGAAATTTTGCACTTGTGGCAAAATTTAACGAAGAACACGAGTTCGATCATATGTAATATTTCACACAGTACAGTAATTTAAAAGTTACTCACAAAAATACGCATAATTACAAACCCTAGATATGCTACAACCGCTCCCTATACCAAAACTGAGCTTCGATGACGAGCTTCTGGGTGCGGTGGTGTAGCCGCGCGGAGGCGGGACGCTTAGTCCTCGAATAGGTCGATCAGGTTCGCCGGAGCCATCTTGACGACGGTCACGGCGCTCGCATCCTCCCACTCCGTAGCCACGCACGCCTCGACGAGCGTGACAACCCTCCGCCTCTCCTCCTGCTCGCGGACGATCTCCGCTTCGCGGTAGCTCCGACTTGCGCGTGAGCATCTTCGGCCCGAGGCGCTCCTTTTCGGAGTCCCGCGCGTAGTCTGCGGGCACCACGACAGAAACATGAGGGGGAGGGGAAGCTACAGACGTTGAAGGAGGGGGCGGAGGAGCGATGCATGAGGACCCGACCTTCCCGATGTGCGTGTACCTATGGATGGTAGGAATGTGCTCCGGCGATGGCCGGCGGTACCTCTCTACTGCCGGAGCGTAGCGTCGAAGGGAGGGTGGGGGCGAAACCCCGCGGTTGGTCCACCACCGCGCCGCCCGCTTCTTCGCGCCCTCGAAGTGCATGATGTGCTTCCTCTCCTCCCCGAAGAGGTCGCCATAATGGCACGGGGGCGATTGCGGTCACCTCCGCCTCTGCTACAGCCACCCTAACTCCAAATAGGCCGCGATGGAAGACATGGCTAGATCTACCCCTGAAGCTCACAGAATCTCTTGCCGGAGTTGGAGCTGGGCGCGACGGCTAAGAGCGGAGCTAGGGTTGCGCCGCCGCAGAGAGAGTGAGGGTTTGGACCCGCACCCGCCGATTCGGTCGTTATTTGTATCGACCCCTCTCGCGAGTTCATGGGCCATTGTAAACTTTTTTACTGGCCGGGCCTATTTACGAGAACGGCTAGCTCGCGCGAATACATTTACTTATCTAGATCAAGTAAATCTAGACCCTAAAGATAGTTTAGATACATTTGCTTTACAAACCTAAAACATTCTATATTTTAAAATGAAAGGAGTATTCTCTAGTGTATTTACAGGGATCGAAGGGCCTAACTCAAATGCCGCAAAACCATACCGGATTTAAACGTGATATAATCCTGAAATACCCTGCAAATCTTCTTACTACTTTTTACTATTTTTTTCTAAATTATAAACTCTTCACCGTACTTTTTTTTTACCCATCCCCAAACCTCGTCTCCCTCAATCCCCAAATTGATTCTGCCGTCTCCGGTGCGGCGGCGGCGGCGGCGGACTCACACTGGAGAAGATGACCAAACCCGACAGGGTCCGTGATGATGGGACGGAGGCGGAGAGGGAGACAAAGAAGAAGAGAAACTCATCGGGGGCGGAGCTGGAGGTCCACCCTCCGTTGTTGGAGCCCGACGATCACGCCGCCCTCCAGTATACCCGTCCAGAGATAAGAGGAGTCGGAGGTAATCTTTCCCCAACCCTATTTTCCTGCTCATTCGTGACAGATTGTTGCATACTGGGAGTTTACTTGTTCTTGCTGTACGCTTTTCTGTAGATGATCAGGACGAGCCTGTGACTGAAACAAATGGCGCACGAGTCGACGAGATGACCAAGGAAGAGGAGGACTCCTTTACACCCAAATCTCCAATCAGCAAGCCCTACATCCCCGACGAGCTAAATGATCCGACTGCCTATCCTGACATACTCCCCGCCTTTGAGGACGCCCTAGCCAAATACGAAGCGAAATTAAGTAATCCCCTACCCAAGTCCCTCTATTCTTCTCAGGTTTTCAGCCTGACACTGTGCCAGCTTAGTTAGTTGTACGATTCTCTGTAGGTCGCCGGTCAGCTCTCTTCACTTCTGAATATAGGCGTAAGGAGGCACCTTCGTGCCTTTTTCATCACGAGCACCTTCATCCCATCCGTGAATCTGCGAAAAAGGCGGTGCTCCGTGCTGCTAAATCTATCATCAGGCTCTCATCCTCTGTCGGTTCGTATGTCGTAACATCATGCTTGGTTGCTTGCTCATTAATATTTGCAGAAGGGATCGAGGCGCTAACTGACTGTTGTGGTTCGTGTTTGCAGAGGGGGAGCCACTCACAAACTGCTGTGGTTTATGGACTGATTGGGACAAGGAGAGCAAAACAGGCACCATTTTGACGACTGCACATCTCATTCGCTCAAAGCATCCCACGGAAAACCACTGGAAAGGCAGAGATGAGTACGATCGTGAAGCCAAGGTGAGCTTCTTAACACTAGTAAGGTGCCCGGGTGTTGCGACGGATACACATTGAAGAGTGATGATGAACAGAACATGATCTCATGAATAGTTCTTGGTTCATATATGCTATTTGTTACATAAAAAACAAAAACATAGTTGCTTAATTCTAACAAATAATATGGATCTTCTTCCACACTACATAACACAACTGTGCTATGAGTTACTCCCTCCGTTTGGAAATATAAGATGTTTTAGGTTTGTGAATGAGATGTATCTAGACACATTTTAGTGTCTAGATTCATTTGAACCTATACACTAAAAGATGTCTAGATACATCTACTTCACAAACCTAAAACATCTTATATTTCTAAACGGAGGGAGTACATAGTTCTACACAATATTCTAGGTAAATGTCCTAATACGAATAATGCTATCATCCTTTACTGTCCCAGCCAGTGCTTTAAAGTTTTTGCCGATGTAGCTCGGGAGAGATTGAAATTGATAGGAAAAGAAAGTACAAGTGTTATCTGAAACAAGGAAAAGACAGAAAATGGGGACATGTTGCAGCAGTTCTCACCTTTCAAGCTTTGTCATCTCCTTTGAAATTGTCGACGTCTTCATCGATCCAGGACTGCAGAAAATGAAATGCATTATGCATATACAATGTTCAGTGGGTATAAATCAATCAAATGCTTGTTTGAGCAAAATCAAAATAATTATCGACGAATAATTGTAAACATGGAATTGGTAAATTGTACTTCAAACGAAAACTTTTTGGTGCATTCTTTGGATGACTCAACCAGTAGACGCAAATCATCACTTGCACACGTGCTTCCCAATTCCCAAACTCCCTTTGGAATAATTTTTGCTCTACATAAATCTAACTACTACAACGGGTTTAAGTTTTACCAAGCAATAATGCAAACTTGCACTTTGGAGAGGAACTGGAATACCATCCAGTGAGCTGCATGTTGTCTGCATCTTTGTTGACATACAGCACCTCTGACCCCCACCCGGCGAGTGAATGCCGCCTGAGTTTGCACTGCCGCGTACAATGAGAAGATGCAGGCTCAACTGACTATAGGAGTGGAGTACGCCAACACAAGAAATGTACTTCTCTTCTTTTCATAACCAATGAGAGTATGTTTAAATGGATTACACTGTAAAATATATTGCCTTTTTGAATACTCGCTGTGTATGTACTCCCTCTGTTCCATAATTTGAACTAAAAGCACGACTAGGATTATGGAACGGAGGGAGTAAGTATGAGCACCTGAGCAGCATCAACTATTTTTTATGAATATAAAGATGCACTTAGAGTAGCATTAAAGATTCTATTTCATTCTTCTCCAATCTCTATTTTGTCTCCTGACTTGCAGTTTTTTGACGATGATCATAATCACACATGCCTCCTGACCTGCAGTTGTTTCATATGGAAATAATCAGACTAATGTTTCCTGTAATTATATTCCTGAAAATGAGCTACTCTATTGTATGGAATGATAAAAAGTACAAGCAATGCTCGGTAAGTATAAAATACTACTATTCATTTGAGAAACATAGATAGGGGAAGAAAATTACCACCCTGTTAATTTCTCTTCGGTTCTCTCCTGTCCAAAACACCTCTCCTGTTTTCCCCTTGACGGCGCTCAGATGCTGGCCTAGAGAAGTAGAGATAGCATCGGTGCATGAGAATTTTCCGGGCAAGTAGTAAGAGAGCCCGCGGAGTCAAGACTCAAGAGGTGTGGCATACGCCAGTGTCAGTCTCCAAGAGACGCCGTGGCCATGGCATCCTATTTGTAGACCCTACGCCATTTCTCCGATCATCAGGTCAACAGTTGAAGGAAAAAGATTGTTATTAGAACCATCGTCCTTGTAACTACATAGGATAATCGCCTGGCTTCTTATGATACCTGCTGCAACAAATGCAACGATGTTTTTAGGCATCTTATCAAACACATACCATGCAGTTGATTGCAGAAATATACCTTGAGCCTCGACACTCCCGGTTCTCAACGAAGCCACTGTCCTGTCTGGTCTTGAGAGAAGCGAGGGTAACATTCATTTAGCGGCGAGCAATTCACCGCCCAGCTAGCAGCCCCCACGCACACACACACCTTGTCATCCGCTGCCACAATGACACCTGTTCAAGAGAACCCAGGAACGTGTCGGAGCTTGCCACGGAAAAAAGCTTACCATGGCCATGGAAGCAGCTGGCCGCGACGCGGTGGGGATGGGGGAGGCATCGCGCCGAGGAATGTGGCTCCGATTGGTGGGGGGATTGGGTTGCTGAAAAGATGAGCGTTGTGAGTGGTTGCCTTTTTACTGCGTGCGTGGGTCGCCATTTTACTCTGGTTTTATTCGAGGTTTTCTCCCGTTTATTCTTTGTAGTTCTTTTTTTGCGGGGATGTACGAAGGATGGGGGGCGATGTACGGACCAGGTGCATCTTTATATTAGTAGAGATTCACTAGTAGTACATTTTTTCTTGCGTCTTAGATTAAGTTATTTGTAATGTCTTAGCTGCTAAACCCAAATGGGGGTGGTGTAGGATAGCTAGTTACAAAAATGTAGTGACATGATTTTTCCTGCTGTCATTTCAGGTTACTGTTCACTTGCGGGATGGCACCACCGCAAAAGGTGAACTCCTCTACCATCAGGAGCATTATGATCTTGCATTTTTTAAGGTTAGAGTGGATGAACAGGTCCAGTTTGCCTCTTTTAATGGAAGCGTGAATTGTGGTCAAGATGTTTTCCGACTTGGAAGAGATGAAAATATGAATTTAAGGATAACCCATGGTAGAGTGGAATATTGGAATCCAGCAAGTTATGAGAGATATCACTACATGTATTTTCTCCATGAACATGATGACTATCTGGTATGGAATAAAACTTAATTCTTACTCCATGTTCTGCAATTCGGTGTTGCTACTTTGTTATTGTAAATTGTAATATTTGTCGCTACTACTATGTTGTAGTGTGATGACGATGGAGGTCCCGTCGTTGGTTTGGATGGGAAGGTCGTGGGATTAATTAACAATCACCTTAGCGCATCTTTTGTGCCTTCTTCTATTTTGGCGAAGTGCGTGGATTTGTGGAGGAAATTTATGTACGTCTTTCCCATCTATTCTTTGTTTGTGCTGTTAAGCTAACACATTCTTCCTTATTGGTTTTTCTTCTTGTAGTTGGAGTTAAAAAAAACAATTGATCTGATTAAAAAGTGTTTTCATGCTTGAGTCCAGTATTATTATGTATCGTAGGAATACTGTTTGCTAAGATTCCAAACTCTATTTACACCATTTAGTTTGTCTTTTCTTGTAATTTTTACCTCATGCAAATATGCAATTGAATGACTACAAAACTGTCTAATTTGTGATTTTTTAGCATGCTAGATATGATTTATATTTTAAAGGAGATGGATCTGTAAAACAGTGAAGTACTTCTGTGCACCTACTTTTAGATGTGTTCTTGTATTAAATGATTATATATTTGTTAAAGGTGCATCCCTAGGCTCCATCTTGGAATGAAATTTGCTTCAATCAGTTTTCTAGACCCTATTAATGTTGAGAAGATGTGGCGCATGCATAACATAGAGGATGGCCTTATTGTTGAAAAGGTATATAGTGCTGTATAGTATTTATAGCTATGTATTATCAAACTTTCTATTTGTTTTCCTATAAATGTGTTGCTCATATGATATTATGAAGTAGTCATGGTCAATTGAACTTTAGGTGTCAAAAGAATCGCATGCTGAGAAACTTGGAATCTGCTTTGGTGATATTATTGAGTGTTTTAATGGAGAACGTATTTCTACTACAATTGAGGTAGGTGTATATTGAGTTTCAATTAAAATGGAGTATATATTTGTGTTATACTGTATGCTCTTGATGTTTGTAACTTTGTCAGTTGGAGAACATGTTGCTGGACAAGTGCAAGGACCATTTTGATCAAGGAAATAAGATGCACGACAAAATAAATGTTTCAGTAAGTTAGTTTTATTTTATAAATTTTAACTATGATTTACTTGATTTATGCCAATCATAGCACTAAAATATAATACTTTATAGATTCAGGTATTTCACACGGACGAACAGCTCAGAAGGACTATAAATTTGAATGTAGAAGTATCAGATCATGGAGAGATCGTTAAAAAAAGTAAGCATCTTCCCTTTTGACGTAGTATAGTATTATTTTGATTGTGAATCGCAAGTTATCACATATTCTTCTTCTGTAGATTCAGTATGTTTTAACTCAAACTTGAAGGTCATCTCTGTTATGCAATAGACACGTAGATTATACGAGCTTGCCTATCAGCAAAGAAAGTAACAATTGTATAATGCTGGTTTAATAAGGCGATCCGCACTCAAGTATCAACAACTTCTCAGGCTGAACTATTCTGTCCCCAACCAGGCACGGCAGTATTAAGTTTTACCATGCTAGGCAGACACAATAAATGTAAATCAGAAAATCTCCTTGTCTAGGAGTCTTGTTTCGGCATTAACAAAAACTTTTAGATATAAAAGAATGTACATGTGAGGCTACTCAATGGAGGACCAATTATCTTGCTTCACTTGTTCCAGGAACATCATGACCATAACATCAACCAACTCCATGGATAAAAGATCATCGGTTAATAGTTGCTCTTTTAGTCTTGCATCGATGGTTCTCTGGTAGGTTAGTCAACAGAAAATCCTTCAGGACCATAGATGTAATAGTAGACCATTAATTGTGACACCAAAGCATATTTAGAAGGTCATGCTGACTCACTTTAGAAAAACAGGAAGGGGTCAAGAAAAGCTTACATTGTATCTGTCATTGACCATACCAAAAGCCTTGTGCTCGCGTTCACTATCCGGCCACAATATGGAGAAGGTTTAAATAATGGTATCATGTGGTGCCAAAATAATTGGTCTTGGTAACTTGAGAAAAATCAAGTAGTATACAGATTTATCTGCTCATGTATTGGAGTTTACACCAGCATTGTTAATCTGTAGCTGGGTTATGAAAGATACAGACAAATATCTGCTGTATCAGTACCATACTACTGGCTGTATGCTTATGGTATTGGCTTCCTCTATATTTGTGTGTGCGGAACAAAATAGAACTAATCTCTCTACATTAGATACAGGTCCAAATAATTAGTATTCTGAACTCAAAGTAGTACAAGCAATTAGGGACCAGTATTTACAGCCATGCCCTATGAAACTATCTGAATAGAGATTAAAAAATGAAGTGGCTTGCAAACTGATTTTGAGGAAGCAAATAGTTGATTGATCACTTGAACGGCACACGCTACGTAGCAGGGGGCGAGCAGCAAGAGCTCATAAGGAAATGCGTGCCACCATGGGTTCCGCTGTCGTGCCATGGAGGCAACCCACAGTGTCCGCAAGTCGAGCTGCTGCCACTCCAGACTCCTGTCCCATGTTGCCTCCTGTGCCTCCTGGAGATTGAAGCAAGGATGACACCCCTGTCACCAAGTCACCAACAACACGACACCGCACCGGCACAACCGCTGATAGGGCTTGTAGGGAAACTGTAACTAGGCTTCGTTCCCCACTTGAATGGTAAGGCATGGCTAGAATCGAACTCATACTTGCCGGGGTGGTGGAACCCATTCATCGCAGCGTGGGTGGAAGTAAGCGGCGCTTAAGTTGGAGTAGGAGGAGACGTCTTTCGACCGAGCCTAGGTGAAAAGCGTCTGGATCTTCATACCACGATGAAGTGTTGGCCTTCCACTGCACTGCGGGCCCAAGACCAGGCGGTCCCGGTGGCTGTTGCGTAGGATTCAAAGCCTAGAGTAAAGGAAAGCCCACTGTATTAGCTCAAATGGATGTATCAAAGTGCTCGTCTCGCAGGGAGGCTCTGAGCATGCACCGAGGAAGCCCCACATCAGGCTGCAAGGGATTCCTGCAAGGTCGTACCTGAGGAATTGAGGGGCCAATGTGAAATCTTAAATTAAGCCTTAGATAGTGGAAAATATAATTACTGAAAACATGAATTATATATCATTAGCTAATTATCGTGCTCTGCTATTGTAAATACACAATTATATTAAGAGATTGCTCACTATGTCGGCTTGCTCATCTGAGTTTTTGCTAGACCGGTGTCAGGCCTCTACTTTTGTGCACAGCCGGTAGTCGCCCCTAGTTCTTATTACTGCCTTTCCATACATTAATTTGTTAGAGATATTTTAGGTGCTGGTGTTTCAGTTTTAATGTTCCTAACAATGAAATCTTCGTAAAACAAAGACTGCGACTTCTAATTATTGCTTTATCATTTTGCACAAACATGTCATGCTTCTGGCATTCCTGGATGCAATTAGGTTTTTACATGTATCTTAGGACATCAACCGTTTTAGTGTAGAAATACTTTTCTCTACAGATGCAAGTCAACATAATTCTATACGTAGCAGTCATATTATGAGTGAGCGAGGGAGGCACTGAGTGAGTGAGGAAGGAAGATTCTTAGGGGTAGTAATCCTTTACTACAGCTAAGTCCTCGATTACTACTTCTAAGTAACAGTACTTAAATAATCCATCGATGTCCCAGTACAAGGGTGCATCCATTAGATGTTTAGAATATTTTAGTATCATAATATTATTACAATGTCGTCTCGTGGACATGTTTGTAGTTTATGATTTATTTTCAGGATGTGGCTGCTGGTGTGCAACCAACATGGTTGAGAACAAAGTTCGAGATCATTTTTGGCTGAGAGATAATGTTTGTATGTGTAGCTTGCCCTGCCTTTGTTACGCAGTGCTTGACATCATGAAAAAAATGTGTATTAAAGGAAAATTGATTTTCAATTTACATGTTTGCAGAACAATCGTGTTAACAGAGATGTTCTTATGTGTGTAGGCACTTACCCCATCACTGCTGCAAAAAGGACGGCTGCTACGGTGCAATATAGCCAAAATGTGGCAGGCAAGTGACCTTTGTTGTGTTTGCGTTAGCTATGACAACCGGAACTACGTGTGCCATTCAACGAAGGGTTTGGGATTATCCCGTGCTTCCTTACATTGTCTACTTGTTTTTTGCAGGTTTAAAATGTCTTACTTCCTGTTGAGTTGGGATCGAGAAAAAGCCGTATCGTTGGCTGCCTCTCTGAGTAGTGCAGCTATTATGACTTAGTATAGTATGAATAATGTATATTTGTAGTATAGTCCTCAACTTTAAATTATGGTGCCTTTGTAAGATGCAATTCATGGACCGTAGAAGCTGCTTAATTAGAGCAGAACCTGTTACTAGGTACTTGTGCACATCCTCTGTGTATGGTTGTGTGGCGTGCTGAATTGAATCGGCTTAAGCTAGAGTAGAACTCTTGGCACAAGATTATTATATTTTACATTGCCAATTTCTCACTATATGTGCAGCAGACATATAAGCTTGCTGTGTACAGGGTAAAAAGAGAACAAAAGGCATCACGTAGCAGTGTACATTGTTGCTCAAATCACAAGATTTTACATGTAAAAAGAGAACAAAAGGCATCACGTAGCGTTTTCTTCATCTTGACAAAGTAATGCCACCATCTGCTCTTAACAATCATTGCCATCGGTTTTCAATCACAATAACTACCAATGGGCACTGGGTCAAGATCTGACTGCGATAGCCCTCATCACCATCAGTTCCAACTGGGAGTGGGCGGGGATAGAAAGCATCGCCATTGATTTCAAATGAGAATCGATCGATAGTGATAATGTCCCATCCCATTGGTTTTCTACCAGGGAGCGATGGTGACACTCCAGCTAGGAAACCCCCAAACAACATAATTTGGCCTAGACACATTGATAAAGACTAAAGAGTTTGCACAAGAGATACTCATCTTTATGCATCATCAATTGATAGTAGCATTATACAAGTATTGAATTACATAACACAAACAACCTGATATCTCCAAAAAATCTAATTTGATGCACAAGAAGAGGTTAAGAATGCCTAAACCGGCTAACAGTTGGATGAACAACAAAAGCATATATAGAACCTCACAACTTCTAGAACAATCTCAAAAGTTACAAATTCACAACTTTTTTTTACATTAACCAATATCTCTATTTATCTAGGTATATATGACACCGCCATCGTGGGAAGATATGTAGTAGTGGTATTGGCTAAGCAGTAATCTTGTTGGTATGCACGAAGTCGAAGGCCATGGCGACGCTGCCGTCCGTCCTCTTCAGCGTGAACCTCTCCACCAACACCGACCGGCCGGAGACCCACCCGGTTTCCTCGTCGACCCACCCGCCCATGTACTCTTCCCATCGCATCCTCTCCCACACGGCTGTGGACACCCCTACCCTCTGCCCCGTAGCAGGTGACCGGAACCAGACGTACCCGTTACCGTAGCCTCCTGACCCGCTGCTCGAAAGGACCTCCTGCGTCGCCTCGACGCTCCCGCCGATGAGCACCCTCGACGAAACGGCATCATCGCGGATTGGCTCCCAGCGTTGCTCAAGCGTCACCTCGTAGAAGGCGGCACAGTCCAAGTGCTCCGGCGGGGAGAGGCCGTCTTCTCTGACGAGGAAGAATGGGCAGTACCATTTCCCAACTAATAATGCCGACGGCGTCGTGAGCTGCCGCGACCGGAGCGCGGCGTTGACGCCCAGCGCCTCGCCGAGGTCGAGGTTCTTTGGCTTGGAGGCGTACGCGTGCCAGTACTTGCTGCGGTATAGCCTGTACGGGAAGCCGTCCGGCGCGACGGCCCTGGCCGTGAACTGCCCCCTCCGGCGCTGGACGATCTCGATCTGCTGGTAGATATCGGCCGGGTCGAACGGGCGCGGCTCGACGTCGATGACGTTCCAGCTGCCGAACCAGCCTTCTCCCGTGTCCTCCTTGCGGGAGCACGCCCTGACGAGGCCTTTCCTTCCTCCCGAGGCGATCACGGCGTAGTATCGGTTGGAGGAGAGCGGCTGGTCGAGGACGGGCACGAACAAGACGGTGTTGGCGGCGTTGTTCTCGCCGTCCCCATCAGCGGTCCCGACCGTGAGCACGCGGTTCTGTGGGAACGGAAGGCTGTGCACGCGCGAGCTGTTGTACGGCCCCAGGCAGCATGACTCGCAGCAATCATCAATGTCGTCGTCCTCCATGTCCTTCACGACGAGGTAACCTGAGTTTCCACCGTCCGGTGGCGGCCATGCCGCCGCCTCGGGGTTGCTCTTGAACAGAGAGAGCGGCAATGTCGCGTACATGACTTAATTTGATGGTTTGTGCCTAACTCAATTTATGCTTGGGACGATCGATAATGGTGTGCCTCGCTTTCTACGACATCCATTTCATGGATTCGCCATATAAAATAGATCTAGTCTAGTCACCAGCGTTCCAAACATGGCGCTACATGATGTTGATGTCCGGCCGGCCGGCCGGCACTTGATGCCAATTGCATGAAGCCATAGACCCCACCAAATTAACCAGAGACTCGCAACAGCAATAGCACCACCAATGGTGACAACACCCTGACTCTAAAAAAAATCTTCTCGAAAACGACGTCTCAAAAAATATAATAGTGCATAGACACCATCATTGTCTTATCAAATCTACATTATTGGTCATATCCTAGGTTTTCACCTTTAAGAAGGTCCAATCTCCAGACATTGTCTTCAACAAGGAAATGACTACACACTATAGGATTCAGGGGCTAGGCCGACGGCTTTTGCCATCGGTGTACCCACGATTGTCGTCGGCCTACCCATACGCCAACGGCAGCCGTTAGCGTCTCTCTGTCGGGCTAGGTCGCGTCGGCGTACCGCCCTGGCCGTGGGATTCTCCACGGCTGTCGGCGTCTCAAGCTAGGCCGACCGTTTCCCATGGATGTAGGCGTAGCACGGTCCTCAGCGTGCGCATATGACGATCGCCCAGATGACGGTGAGTAGAGACGCCGACGGCAACACATGATGGCACGTGGCAGCAACATGGGACCCACGCAGAAGGTATGCTGACGGCATTGCCGCCGGCTTAGTTCTCCGATCAAATTTAAAAAATTCCCAATAGTGGTCGCCATCGCCATCATGCGCGCGATGCTCCTCCTCACCATCGACCTCTCCCTCGTCGCATGTTTCCTTGTCGTGGCAGTCTTGGAGGACGGCTTCCTCCTCATTGGTCCGACCACCAGATTTAGGGAAGGAGGAGAGGGGATCATGGAGGTGGGAGATGGGGTCGGGTGTCGGTCACCATCATTTCTGTAGGGCATGGGAAGGTGCCGCCTCACCTGCATGAGAACACTAATGGCTGGAGGGAGGCAGGAACATTAGAGAGGGCGTGTTCGCCACCGGCTCGCCAAAGCCTACTACCTCACCTAGGTGCAGGAGGCCGAGGCCAGCCCGGGCGAGAAGGAGGCGACGAGCGTAGTCTGTGGAACTAGGATCTCGGGCATGGCGAAGGAGGCTTCGGTGAGCAAGAAATCGGCGACGGCAACCTGTTCCGGTGGTCGAGGAGGCGTGCGGGCTGATAACCCACAAGTATAGGGGATCGCAACAATCTTCGAGGGTAGTATTACCCAATTTATTGATTCGACACAAGGGGAGCCAAAGAATACTTGCAATCCTTAACAACTGAGTTGTCAATTCAGCTGCAACTGGAAATAGTTCTTGCTCACAAAAGTTTATCAGTAGCAACAGTTTGATAGTAGCAACAGCAAAGCAGCAGCAACAAAACAAGAGCAATAATAACATTAGTAGCAAACACTAGGATATGAGTGCGGCAGACATAGGGATGGATGGACGGGCGTTGCATGGACGAGTCTAAACATGTAACTTCAAGATCTAGGATAATTGCAGATAAATAAGGATAAGCATCCAAGTACTAAACAATCATAGGCATGTGCTCCATATATAGTCATGCGTGCTCGCAATGAGAATTTGCACAACATCTTTTGTACTGCCAGCGTGTTGCAGCGGTGCCTCAAGGGAACTACTGGAAATTAAGGTGCTCCTTTTAATAGAGAACCGGAGCAAAGCATTAACACTCCGTGAACACATGTGATCCTCATATCACATCCATCCCCTCTGTTTGTCCCAATTTCTGCCACTTCGAGGCCTTTGGATCCGGACAATGATATGTGTACACAACTTGCAGATAAGATCACAAACAATACTATCATAATGATTCAATAATAAGTTCAGATCTGAGATCATGACACTCGGGCCCTAATGACAAGCATTAAGCACAACAAGTTGCAACAAAGTCAAATAGCACTAATAGAGATACTAGACACCATGCCCTAACAATCTTATTCGATTGCATGATAGAACTCATCCAATCCCTACCATCCCCGTAGCCTATAGCTGGGTATTACTCACTCATGGATGGGGGAAACATGGATGGTTGATGGAGAGGCGTCGATGATGATGGTGGCGACGATCCTCTCCAAATTCCCCGTCCTGGCAGGGTGCCAGAACGGAGTTTCTGGTTCCGAATCGCGGTTTCTGGTGGTGGCAGCACAACGGAACTCTTTCTGGAAAAACGTCGACCTCTCCCCCCGGTTTTTAGGTCAAGAGGCATCTTATAGGTGAAGAGGGAGGCCGAGGGAGTGCGTGGGGAAGCCACACCCCTCCAGGCGCGACCTGGGCCCACCCACACGGCAGGGTGTGTGGGCCTCTCAGGCCTCCCCTCTGTCTCGTACTCTGGCTCCGTGAGTCTTCTGGTGAAATAGGAATTTTGGCATATTTTTGGGGATTTTTCCTGATAGTTTATTTTCTGCAAAAAACTAGACACCAAGGTAATTCTGATGAGAACAGCGTTAGTCCTTGTTAGTTGTATCCAAATCACACAAGTTTAGAGGAGAAACAATAGCAAAAGTGTTCGGGAAAGTAGATACGGTTTGGAGTATCAACTCCCCCAAGCTTAGCTTATTGCTTTTCCTCAAGGAACTCTATTGAAAACTGAGTGCGATAAAAGAACTTTCACGAACACATTTGCTTCATATGATGTATATATTCTCAGCACAGGAGTAGATACTTAAACCATTCATAATAAGAAGTATGCAACTAAGTCTACTCAATAGTCATTGCAAGCTATGAATAGAAACCAACTCAATAATAATAAGTAGCATGAAACATAAACATAGGAAACATTGCAATGCTCATAAGAAGGTATGATAGAGTGGTATCTCGCTTGCCTTTGTTTGTAGAGCACAATATAAATGCCAAGGCACCTCTAAAGTTCAAGTGAAGACTAGAAGTAAAGATATCAGAGGTACAAGCATCAAAGTCATGACATAATAAACCATGTTTTGAGACAAACACAAGAATGACAACTATGTTCTCAAGAAGGTGCTCATAGAATAAGTGGTGACTCAACAAGGAGGTGAAAAGGTTTTGAAAGGTTTGAAAGGCTTACAGATGCTGAAAGTAAGGTACTCATTATCTTTGAGCTCTCATTTCCCCTATCATAGGCATCTTTATATGGTTGAACGTGAGGTCCAATATGAGTTATATGCTTGACATATCATAAACTGGAAATCCCATGTCCCTTGAGTACGAGGGCCGCTCCTCATGCTACTCAACTTTAGTTACCTGTAAGTTCTTGTCATTGTAAATACATGCATATCATAGAGAACCGCCAACAGGGTACCCCTTGCACATGATATAGGAGCTATCCCATTATCAAAATGACAAGGCAAGCAGACAATAAGCATCTCAGTGATCTTTTTATTTGCTATTTGCATAGGTTTTTATTGAGGATGCTTCACAGATTGCTCATTATGGTTATGCTGCAAGTTTCCACCATGATTAGGCATGGCTTAGGCTAGCGGCCCAGGCATTTCTCTAACACATATATATATAACTCCATGAACTCACAAGCTCCCCTTTTATTTCACACAGACGACATCCGCAAAGAAAAGAACATGATATCAACTGGATATGTATCCATAAGTGTTGAAAGTTTTCCCCGTGATAGCACGGTTCTGCTAACTCCCAGCCTATAATTTGCAAGCATATAACTTTCATGGACGGTCACAATGGTTCAGGTTTATTAAGTGCAAGGAATAAAGTGTGCCATCAAGTTCGTGAGAGCTTTACTAACTAACTTCCTCAAAACAAGCAAACATTTTATTTGGAAGAAAACGAGGCACAATGAATATGCATGGAATAGCAAATGATGCTAGTAGGTAGGTATGATGGACACTGCTGACAATATTGGTTTTGGGGAGTTGGATGCACAAGTAGAGCTCATACTTAGTGCCAGTGAAGGCTAGCAATAGAGAGGGAGCGACAAAGGAGAGAGCAATAACTATTATAATCATGCTTGCAACAAAACATGACTAATTATGGCATGAAAGTGATACAAGAACTCTAAGGCAAAATAAATCATCGAGGCTTATTGACTATTGTTTAGTCATATGCATGCGTGAGCATGTGCCAAGTCGATCCACATGAAACATTCAGAGGAGGATACCACAATATCATACCAAGTTCATGTACCAAGTTATGACATGCTACAAACTATTAGCAAGCTGGAGCTAATCACAGGAAAGCAAAAACTACTAAGCATACATAAACAACATACACCTTACATGGACAGACTAAGCATGCTCACAATGATGAGTATATGTACAAAAATGAAAACAAATAGAGTTTGTTACCAGCCTCTTACCACACCTCAAGTTGTCTTAATCTTTATTATTGCCATTCACTTGTGTGGCTTTAATAATAACATAAAACCAAACTCTACTAAGGACGGCTGAACCCTGCAAAGAACTCACAAAAGCAAGAAGAACAACAAATATTTTTGGTGTTTTCGATTTTTTTAAAAACAGGCAAACAAAGCAAAAACAAACAAAGCAAAAATCTTTTTGGATTTTTCTTTAAGGCAAACCAAAGCTAGAAAACAAAGAAACAAAACAAGAGAAACAAAGAAAATATTTTTGATATTTTTGTGTTTTGAGAAATCAGAAACAAAAACAAAAAAAAAAGCGAAACAATGGATATACAAAGAACCGACGAAATATGATATATATATGAGTGTGATGTCGGTATACCTCCCCCCAAGCTTAGGCTTTTGGCCTAAGTGGGGCTCAATAGCGCGGGTAATAACCCCAAGCTGGTGGGTCATCGTAGGAATGGTTATTGTCAGGCGCTTGCAATGAAGAAGACGTGCCCAATCATAGGAGGGCTGCTGGTATGAAGACTCTCCCATGTTGGAGGGCTGAACCGAATCATCTTCGGCATCCTCTCTAACATTCTCCTCTTGCTGGGAGAGCTCCGCCATGTAAGTTTCAAACTCCTCCGTGAGCGACCATCATTGCCTGTTATCAAAATTAAACAAAGCAGGTGCAGGCAAATAGACTACTTTCTCAGTCCTACCCCCTCTCCAACCACGATTGGCAAAGGAAAATTTGTTGGAGATATGCCCAAGAGGCAATAATAAAGTGGTTATTATCATATCTTCACACTTATGATAAATGTTTACATACCATGCTATAATTGTATTAACCGGAAACATTAATACTTGTGTGATTTGTAAACTAAAATTAGAGTCCCTAGTAAAGCCTCTTGTTAAACTAGCTTGTTGGTTAATATATGATCATGGTTTCCTGATCATGAACATAGAGATGTTATTAACAACATGATCATATCATTAGGAGAATGATGTGATGGACATACTCCTATAGATAAGCGTAGCATAAAGATCAAGTCATTTCAATAGTTTAATTGCTATATGCTTTCTGATACATAGTAACCTAATTCCTTCGACCATGAGATCATGCATATCACCTTTTCCAGATGGATGCTTTGATGTCATCAAACACCACACCGTAACAGGGTGGCCATAAAGGTGGCATTGAGTGTTCAGAAAGTATTGGTTGAAACACATGGATCAAGAGTGGGATTTGTCCATCCATATGACGGATAGATATACTCTGGGCCCTCTCGGTGGAATGTCATCCAATTAGCTTGCAAGCATGTGACTGGCTCACAAGGGATCACATATCACGGGAACGAGAAAAGAGTACTTATCGGTAACGAGGTTGAACTAGGTATGCAGAGATACCGATGATCATAACGTCGGATAAGTAAACTATCGTGAGACAAAGGGAAATTGGTGTCGTATGTAAGTGGTTCATTCGATCGCAAAGTAATCGTAGAAATATGTGGGAGCCATATGAATTTCCAGATTCCTCTATTGGTTATTGTTTGGAGAAGTGTCTCGATCATGTCCGCATAATTCACGAACCGTAGGGAGACACACTTAAGGATTCGACGTTGTTTGAGTAGTTATGGTATTATGAGAAAGAGACCGAATGTTGTTCGAGTCTCGATGGGATCCGGATATCACGAGGTGATCCGAATGGTCCGAGAATAATATTCATATAAGGAAAGTCCTGCTTCGAGTTCGGGAATGATTCCGTGTTTTCATCGGAATGTTCTAGAAGGTTCGGATTGTCCGACACTCGGGGAGGGTACATGTATGTGTCATTGCATATTGGAATGATTGCATCATGTACTAAGTGTTCTCGCTGTTCCAAAAAAAGGATTAAATTGAATCCCAAACAGAAAGGTCAAACGGCCAGGTTGAAAGGCAAACGGCTAAAACAGGAAACTGTGGGAAACAAGCAAGAGGTGGTTGGAACCGACTTGGGGGAGAAGTCCCTCCAAGCCGGCGCGCCAACCAAGGCCGACTTGGGGAGGACTCCTCCCTTGGCCGCCCTCCCACCTATAAAAGGAGGGGCCTCCTCCTCTAGACACACAAGTTCCTATCCTCTAATCTCCGGTTTAGAGCCGTTTTGGTTTAGAGCTTATAATTGCCCTAGCCTTCGGTTTAGAGCCTTCTAATTGGTGTGTCTAAACCCTAGACCACTAATAGCTCTCTCTCATACTCCACCATAATCGCTCCGGCTTAAGAAGCCTCATGGGATCTTCCTCTACTTCCCAGACCACGCCGTCAGCCGAATCACGAGGAGAGTGCTACAACCTCCGCCTCGCCGAACAAGGGAGAGGAAGGTCTTCACGAGTATCGAACGATGTGACCGATCATGGAGCGCTGCCGAACGCAGCCGGAAGGATCGTCTACGCGATCTTGAGATCGGAAAGAGTACGACTACATCACCCACGAGAATCTGCTCTCGTTAACCGCTTTGGAATCTTCGAGGGTAAGTTATTCCATCGACTCGTTGCTACAATATAGTAGATAGATCTTGGCTTGTTTGTTTGTATGTGATAGAAATTTTTTGTTTTCCATGCTATGAACCCCTACAGTGGTATCAGAGCCGTGTCTATATGTAGATCTGTTGCACTAGTAGAACACAATGGTCATTGTGGGCGTTGATGCTTTTATTGTCGATTGCTTCTTGTGTACTTTGCATCTTGCGGTATGTTGGGATGAAGCGGCCCGGGCTAACCTTACATGATATTGTTCATGAGACTTGCTCCACGCTTGACATGCAACTTGTATTTCATAAGTGGCTTTGCGGGTGCCTGTTTCTCCTAGCATAGTTAAGATCCAATTTACAACGGGTGATTGACAATACTAGTATCAATGTTGTGGTTCTTGTTCGTAAGTTAGAACGACACTTATTGAAAGCCCCAAACCACGTAAAATATGCAAATAAAGTAGAGGCGTCTAACTTTATTTTGCAGGGGTGTGCAGTGATGTGATATGGCCATGATTGTGATTATATTTGATGTATGCAATGTTCCTTATTGTAAGTCAGCAACCAGCAGGAGCCATATGGTTGTCTTTAATTTATGTTAAGACCCGCGTGTCTATTCAAAGTAGTTGTAATAGTTGAAGCCGGTGGACGACAACCATGGAGAAGCATCATTGAACTTGATGCAATGTCGGTGATGATGGAGATCATGTTCGTGCTTGAAGATGGAGATCGGAAGCACAAAGAAGAAAGGCCATATCATATCACATATTATTGAATTGCATGTGATGTTAATCCTTTATGCATCTTGTATTGCTTAGTAGACGACGGTAGCATTATAAGATGATCCCTCATGCACATGAATTTCAAGTCATAAAGTGTTCACCCTTAGTTAGCACCGTTGCTAAAGCTTGTTGTTTCGAAGCACCACGTGATGATCGGGTGTGTTAGATTCTGCAAGTGTATACAACGTGAGCAAGCCAGATTTGCTCATGCAGAAGCTAAGGTTGATCTTGACGAGCCTAGTATGTACAGACATGGTCTCGGAACACGGATCACCGAAAGGTAAAGCATGAGTCATATAGTAGATATGATGAACATGTTGATTGTTCGCCATTGAAGTTGCATCAACTCTCGTGATGATCGTTTTTGATGTGGTGGATTTGGTTCGTGTGATCACTAAAACAATGTGAGGGATGTTGTTTTGAGTGGGAGTTCACCTAGATTAATTTAATTATTAATTAGAACTCAATTTATCATAAACTAAATCAAAGTGAATTTGCATAGTTGTTGTAGTCATTGGCATCCGTTTACCACCTTGCGCTTAGTTATAATTGAGATAATAGAACTATAGAATTCTGGTTAGTTACTTTACGAACTGGTATCGTATTGTTTTTGAGTGTTGATCTAAAGTTTAAAAAGTCCTATTGCAAACTTTCAGTAAGTTCCGGTTACTCCATGAAGTTTAATAATTAGTATTAAATCAAGAGTAAAAATTCCAAGTGTTAGTGTATAAGTATCATGTTTGTTTCCATGATTCTTGATATTCAAAGGATTGTCTTAATATCAAGGTTATCTAGGATCTGAAAGAGTTGTTTCAGAAACCATGATGTGTGGAAGATATTGTGATATCTGAAACGAAGTTTTGGTTGCAACATGATAGAGTATAATATGGGAAAGTTCATGTTCTCATATTTTGATGAGAATTTGCAAAGGGTTGTAGACACTAGTTGCCCTAATCCTCCAAAAGGTTTTGGAGAGCAACATTATACTTGCGATTCACCGTTACAAGCTAAAATTAGCTTGATCATGGATAAATCCATGATGAGGGTGAATATTTGATGTAGGTAAAATGTTTACTACACCAAGAGATTACTAAAGAAAGGAAATTGGAAGAACACCAAACATTTGATGATGGTGATCTACTTCAAAGTGCAAATCCAAAGACATTGGTATTTAACTATACACGCTTTGGACTATGTGTCATATATATGACTCCACTATTGATGCTGATAGATTCTTTCAAATAGAAAAGGAAATACTGAAAGAGAATCTCATAAATATATGGCAGAAAAGAAAAGACTAGAATTGTTCAGCTTGAGTATATAGATGATATACGGGTTATGGCTATATTCTTTGCTTATTAAACAATGTGGTTTCTAAGTATTTGATACTGAATTTGTTGGTATGAATCGTCATACGAAACAACACAATTCATGAACTACAATGGCCTAAGTAACTGGCAAAAGAATATGTGATGATGTTTATCGAGAACAAATAAAGGGTTATTGTGTTGCTCGTTAAACATCAAAGCTTGCCTTCAGCATTTGTTTTATCAGGTATTATGAGAACAAAAGGGTTGTTCAAATAATTTCCGTAATCCATAAAAGATGGATGATTCACAAATCTCGTTGGAGAAATCACATCCATAAAACTAGTGCTAAAAATGTCGAAAGACAAATTGATTAAAAGATCACTTAGGAAGTGACATCGCCGTTTAAATTATATTGGAAAGAAAACATGAAGAAAATCCATATGGATGGAATTTTGGAGTCTATTTGATTTTGATCAAATGACGCTTGAGAAACTTTCCTAGAGATAATTAAAACTTCGTTCATAGGCCAAAGGGAACGAATGACTAGCTTATTGAAACTTGTACATATTGTTGTACGAAATCCATTATGTGTAGTCAAGAGCGATGGATTTCAACTTCATATGCTTTCTCCGAAAATTTGAGTGAATATATGAATATTTACTTAATAAGGATGAAGTGTGAAATATTTGAAAAGTTCAAAGATTTTCAAGATGAAGTGAAAAATCATTGTAACAAGAATATAAATAGTTTATGATAGGATCATAAAGGAAGATATTTGAGTTACAAGTTTAGCATAATACCTAAGATTTAAGGAATCGTTCCGTGGATTTGCATTTCCCGAAACACCATAAGAGTATGGAGCGTTCGAGATATGTAATTAAAACTTGTTTGACATGGTAAGATCAAAGGTATAATTCATAAAAATGCCATTATATTTTAAAGATTAAAAGCTTTAGAGATTACCGTTTTTCCACTGAAATGAGCTCCATCATAATCCGTTGAAATGACACCATATGTTATGGTTTGGGATTAAACCCAAGTTGTCCTTTCTTAAAACATTGGTATGCTTTGCATAAGAAAGATGTTTGCAACCAAAGTCGGATGAACCTGTCTTTGTATGATTATTTCAATAATCATGAGTATTCCTACATAACACCAGAGACAAAAGTATTTGTCGCTTAGAACGTCAAAGTTTCTTTGGGAAGGAATTTTTCGTGAAAAGATAAGTGGGAGGACAATAGAACTTTGATAAGGTTAAAAGAACCTTAGCTATATGTGCAAAGATGCGCAGAAAAGTGTTCCGAGTTAGCAAACAATGCTCATGGCTCACGCATCAAAGGTTGTGGTCACGAGATCCAAGTTCCTATTGAAACAAGTAGATCGGATGAACAATCAAATACCAAGATTTGAGAGTTAAATCATTATTTGACAATAATGATCCGACTACGTGCAAAGAAGCGATGATGAGCCCCGACTCAAATGGCTTGAAGCCATAAAATCCGTGATAGTTCCATACACGAGAAATCAAGTTTTGAACTTGAAGGACCCTCGAGAAAGGTGTAAGACCTTACAGTTGTGTCTGGATCTATAAAGAAATAGACATGGATGTTTTACATCTATGAAATAGTCGACATGTTGGGAAAGAGTTCACGAAATGTTCAAAGGTTGACTATGACAAGATTTGATCTTCCATAGTGATATTTAGTCTAGACGGATTATTGTAGCAACCACTACATATAATTTGTTATATGGTAGTTGAATAAACAAAACAAGTTCTTCTAATAGAATCGCTTTAGGACATGTGCATAAACACGGTCCATAGGGTTTTGTTAATTCAAAGGATGCTAAAAGCATATGCAAACTTCAATGGTTAAAGTGAGCATCATGGAGTTGGAATCTTCACCGTGATGAAACTTAAAGGAGTTTAAAAGTTCATTAGAGACGATGAAGATGCTTGCATTTGCAAGAAATTAAGTGGAGCGCTTAAGACATGTTTCTAATACATTATGTGAAAGACATATTGTTGATTGGAAATAGTGTATCTTTTATTAACACATATTAAGAATTTCATCCCGATGAAAGACTTAGTAAAACCCAAATATTTGGCATCAATAGACGCTAATATGGTTGTGCCGTATACATAGATAAGATATTGAATGAGTTCAATATAGAAACTACAAGAAAGGTTCTTGTCGCACAGAAAGGATTGAATGAGTTCAATGTTGATGATATATTCAAGTGTATTGACATTTGGTAAAGTGAAACAAATAATCAAGTATAAATTGATACTTGATGTATGAAATCACAAAGAGTATTTATATCAATCATACTGTGATATGTACAAATCCAGATATGTCATATGCTCTAAATGTTGTGAGCATATACCAGAATGATTCGTAAGATGATCATTGGACAATAGTAAGGATATTCTTATGATCTTTTGGAAGAACTAAGAGTATAATATTTGTAGAAGTGAAAAATAGATGGTTAGTTCATTGTAAAAGTACTACATTGATACTAGCTTTGTCACAAAGTACAAATTAAGTTTATCTCAATCTAAACTAAGGGTGGCACAATATAATGGAAAGTGAGTTCCATAATGGATTTGGATGAGTTCCAAAGTTAAGACATTGTGACAGATACTACAACAAAAGGCTAAGTATATGACTGCTATTTTAGCAGCAAAAGAGGGCATTTGTGTCAAGTAGTTTGTTATCAAACTAGGTGTAGTTCACAGTGGGATAATACTATGAAGATATATTGTGCGACAATATTATCAACATGTTTTAACCCCAAAGAGCTAAAGGTCACACCGAAAGACCAAATTTGTACAAAGCCATCTCATTAGAGAATGAGTGATGCGTAGAGACACAAAGTGTGGCATCCCGCAAAACCACTACTAGAAAATCGCGTTGAATTTGTGCATTGCATCGTCATCGTCATATGTTGTCTGTCAAAAACTATATTCGCAAAGCCCGTTTTGTTTTCTAAATGTCCCGTCTTTTATTCAAACGCCAAACCCCGGGTGCTGCCGGATATTTTTATTTGTCTAAAAACCACTTGCAAAAGTTCATCGCAAATTAAATAAAATCTTTAATTGTTTTAGGGCAATGAACGGCCAAGCCGACCAACCATCAGGTTTTTACAAAGGGCCCACCTAATCGGCCCCTTCTAAATCCTAAGCTACCTATTAAACTACCCAACCCCGGCCACATCACCCCACCCAATGGCTAGTCGCCACCTCACCCTCTCCTCTCCTCCACCACTCCTAGCTGCCACGTGGCCTAGCACTCACACCACCAACCCCAGTGGCCCCACACGACGCACCACACTCACACGCGCCAGGCTACCCCCCTTCTCTCCCCAAACCTCTCTCCACCCGGGCCCCCCAGGTAGCACCCACTCACCCTCCTCCTCGACCTGGTCCACTCTCCCCTGGACCCACCCTGCCCCCTGTCTCGCTCACCTTCCTCTCTCTCCCTCTCCCACGACACCGCACTCCAACCACCGCCGCTTCTTCTCCTCTCCGGCAAGGCCCACCTCCTCCAACCTCCATGTGCTTTCCCACCGCCTCCGCTGCCTGCCACAAGGCACATGAGCTGCCTGCCTCCGTCGCCGCTTCGCCCTGCCTGCCGCTTCTCACAAGATGCCGCCTTCGCCAAGGCCCGCTTCCACGCCGCCACCGCCGGCCTCCTCCAGCGCTCTCGCCTCCTCCACGACTGTGGCTCCACCGCCAAGCTACCTCCGCCGGGCGGGCCTCAGCCTCCTGCCTCCTCCGCTCGCCGCCCGCCTGCGCCCGCCTCCAGCCGCCCGCGATGCCCTCCGTCCCGCTGGCCCCGACGACCTGCCTCCCCCGCCATCGCTGCTGCCCCTCCTCATGCTGGCGAAGCCGCGCCTGTCTCGCTAGGCTCGCCGCCTCGACGACCTCGCGGCCGCTAAGCTCCGCCCCGCCTCCGCCTGCGTCGCAGCGCCGCCTCGCAGCCCGCCGCCCGCGCCACCACCTCTCCCCGCCCGCCACCTCGACGACGGTCGATCTCCGGCTCAGCGACATCGGCCAAGGCCTTTTTTTCGCTGGTGGTCAATCACGGGGATCCGCGCCGATGGAGACGAGCTCGTCTTCGAGGTGGGCTCCGTCTCCGCCAAGTTCGCTCCCCAAGACGCACAAGTCCCCGAGCCGATGGCCAAGGGAACCATCTCGGAACGCCATGAGCTACTACCCCGACCACCGAAGACGGAACTCCAAGCACGCCTTTTCGGACAACGGGAACCGCGAAGACCGTACCCGGATGTGGATATCCCGTAGGCCGATCTCGCCCTACCCTGGAACCCCGCCAAGATCGCCTCAAGGACCCGTAGGACCCCCGGTATCGAGCCCGAGTTCGCCAACGACACTGAAGACGGAACGCTAAGACCGTGCCCGGATCCGGAGTCCGAACCCGATACCGCCAAGGCCGCCGACACGGAAACGCCGAGTACTTCACCCCGGACACCGAGACCCCGGTGCGACAAGTGCTTCAGCCTGAATGCCAAGACCGACTCGATGACACGGAACCGACAAGACCCTCGCCACTGCAAGCTCGACCCCATGGAACCCGACAAGATCTGCATGCGACAAGAACGACACCGTACAGGGCGAGACCGATGCGCCCCCGACGCCGACCAAGCCTCGCTCTGCTATGACAATACCTACCCGATGGTCGAATGTTACGCCAAGATCGAACCCTAGACCGGACCTCGAGACCGAACTCAACCCCGAACCTCAAGTTCGTCGAACCCTAATGTGTGAACCCCTTCCCGAAAACCCTATTTTATAACATAATAACAACTTGTTGCATATTGAATTGTCATACTCGCATGCATATCTGTGGTTTGGGGGCCTTATGACGATTCACCTAATAATTAAATATGGGGCCCATATGCGGGCAAATCTAGCCTTATATTGGCCTCATTTAAACTTGTGTAGCGAACCAGTGCTATCTTTTACCCTGCTAAAACAACATTTAATTTGCGGGGGGTTCTAAATAACTCGAACCATCTAATTAAATGTCGGGACCCCGGTTCCGCTTAATATGACCTAATTGCATCGCACCTTGCCATGCCATCCATCACACATGCATCATGCCGATCTTCTGCCGTTGTATTAAATAGTGCATCCGGTGTTTCTTCTAGTGTTTTGCTTCTTCGCGGATAAGGCCGTTGAGTTGATGTGAGCTTCGCCCCGATCTTCGGATGAACCTTCGACAATGTTTTTCAAAGCAGCATCTCCCCTTTCTACCTATCTTACTTTTATAGTATTTACTTCCTCCTGTGATCTATTGCTATCCGTGTTGCGATGCTTTAGTTTCCGACTGCGTGATATACCGTGCAGCCCTATATTGCCTTGGACACATCCTATTACCTGTTGTTTGGTAGATAGTTGGACTTATGCGTCGTAGTCGCTTGCTCAAGTGCTATGCGGTCGCTCGTGCCACAGCTTGTTGATGTATTGCCGCAAGTTGATGTTGGAGATGATTCTAGTTTTACTTATCGTTCACTTTAATTCCTGTTTAATAACTAAAATTGAAGTAAGCACAGGCATCGGTGGGTGATAGATAATATTTGGTTTCCGAACGCCCACTTGTGTCCCGTAGGACCCCGAGTACTTGATACCTGTTCCTGGGTTTATCGCGCTATCCACATCCGGAGGTATATGGGACCCCCGAGCCGAGCTTGATTCATTTTATTTCTTGGGGCCACGAACTAGTTTGAGGTTTTATTTACGATCCTGCACTTATGCCATGCTACTTTCAGTATTTAAATGTGCGAGGAGTACACTGCATCGTTTAGGTAAGCGGAGTGATTACGCTATCGACAAGCCCAGCCACACTTTCGGGTTCCCGCCATGCTACCATTGTCGCAAACCTTGAGTCCGTCTCGAGCTTGCTTACTCCGCTATGGATCTACTCAATGGGTGGCCCCTGAAATATTTCAACTCGTGATTGTTCAGTCGTGAAAGCCTCGTTGGGTTTTGATCTGGTTTTTCCGAGGTTGATCGAGCGTGTGTTGCTATTGGTGCACCCCGGCCGGGTAAAACTTTCTGAAAGCCGTGTTCGCGGATATGGACGACTTGGAGCACAGTATCTCGATCATAGACAAGCATAACTAAAGTTTATTGTTCTAAATTTGACTTTATAATGACTAGTAATCAGCTTCACTATAATGGAATGGCTAACTAATACTGCCCATAATTACTTGTTTGGAGTGTCGCTTGCGACCATTGTACCTGACTAGTAAGTATTGCAACTACAACGAAATGGCTGAATAAAATTACCAACAACCGGGTTTCGGATTACATCATGCTATCTCAGACCGATTAGTAATCTTTGCAACTACAACGGAATGATTAACTAAAAGTGCCCACTACTTACTTAATCGTGGATGATTATCTAAACCCGACTAGTAATTGCTGCAACGATAATGAATAAATAAACTGCCCACCGTGTGAGTTCCTCGTTGACTTCCTCGCTTGGTCTCGAGGGGAAACACCAGGATGGGTTTGTTTGGTGTTAGCTTCGTTGGATCCGGATAGGTCTATCTTACCCTCTCGACCGCCGCTTGTATCGAGTCTCTATAGGTTGTTTAGTGCATGCCGCCGCTTCACCACCATACCTATGTAGGCGAGGACCGCCAATTCTAGCCTCGCTGCATCGGCCTCACTCTCGACGCCCTTCTTTTTCCTTTGCCCTTTGTCGGCACCCCTTTGTTTAAGCAGGTTGGAGATCGACGTCGTTAGGTGGTTACCCTTCCGGCTTGGCTCAGTGGTTATGGACGCCATTGGTTATTCTTCGTGGCTCTTAGCCCCATTTGCATCTTGTCCGTAGCTGGACGCCTATCGCTTTCCGTGATTTGAATCTTTGTAGAATATATTCGTATTCTTGACTCTTTGAGTCGTTATATATATATCTGCTGTGGGTCCCATCGAGGACTGTTGTGTAATGTTATTACTTCGCTTTTCCACCCGCACGAAAAGTGCTGGGGCACCTTTGAATCGTTTCTATGCGGGTTTGGCGAATTTTGCTCGAACTTGCATAGGTCCGATTCTGAGGGTGTTACAGAGTGGTATCAGAACTCAGCAGTTGCGATACCCCACAAGTCCAACCTGTAGGATAACCTAGCTAACGGCCGAAGTAGAGTGTCCAAAACTATTTTGCAAAGTCGGTTGGGTAGTTCTGGTTAGGTCTGATTTTACTCCTTACCCCTCTGCTATTCCCCTCTTACCTCTACGTGTTTTGAATCCGCTCTCTTCTCTCTCTTCGAGTCCAGGATTTCTCGTGGTTGTGTTTCCGTCGTACCTTCAGGGTTTCGCTTCCTTCTTCGATAACGGTGTTCTGCCATCCGGTGTTCCAGCTGCCTGATGAATCCGTTTACGGTGTTACCATTCTTTATTCCTTGTTTGTGCCTTCCGGTGTTTTCCGACGCGACGACATTCTCTACGCTAGATCCGATGCAGAGTCTGCATCACTCCTTTGATCCGAACCTCGGTTGTCGAGATCTTCAGTCTGAATCCTGAGGGTTGGTTGCATAATCTGTCTATTCGTGTACAGAGTAATGCTTTGAGTGCGGGATGGAGTCGCGACCATACCACTACTCTTATCATTTGCTCGGTATATTGAATAGTGGATCGATGCAATTTACTCCTTCCATGAAAGTTAGAGGTGGCCTTACCTTTAACTTCGTCCGTTGTTTATCCGGAGTGTTCTCTTGACGAACAGGAACAACGACCTCTTGTTAGTGGTGTCGCGAGGATCTACACGGCGCCAAGGATCGATCGCCGACCTTCCTTCCGGATTATGAGGCGGATCTCGAGGGCGAGATCCCTTGTTAGTGGTGTCGAATTGTGGCATCCCGCAAAACCACTACTAGAAAATCGCGTTGAATTTGTGCATTGCATCGTCATCATCATATGTTGTCTGTCAAAAACTATATTCGCAAAGCCCGTTTTGTTTTCTAAATGTCCCGTCTTTTATTCAAACGCCAAACCCCGGGTGCTGCCGGATATTTTTATTTGTCTAAAAACCACTTGCAAAAGTTCATCGCAAATTAAATAAAATCTTTAATTGTTTTAGAGGGGGCAGTCGAACGGGCCGTTTCGACCCGAACGACCACCCCCAGGTTTTTACAAAGGGCCCACCTAATCGGCCCCTTCTAAATCCTAAGCTACCTATTAAACTACCCAACCCGCTGGCCACATCACCCCACCCAATGGCTAGTCGCCACCTCACCCTCTCCCTCTCCTCCACCACTCCCTAGCTGCCACGTGGCCTAGCACTCACACACCACCAACCCCAGCTGGCCTCACCCCACACGACGCACCACACTCACACGCGCCAGGCTACCCCCCTTCTCTCCCCAAACCTCTCTCCACCCGGGCCCCACAGGTAGCACCCACTCACCCCTCCTCCCCCTGGACCTGGTCCACTCTCGCCATGGGACCCACCCCTGTCCCCCGCTCTCACCTTCCTCTCTCCCCTCGTCTCCCACGACACCGCACCCGCCAACCACAGCCGCCTCTCTCCTCTCCGGCCAAGGCCCACCTTCCTCCAACCTCCGCGCCGCTTCCCACCGCTGGCTGCCACAAGACCGCCAAGGCGAGCTGCCCTGCTCCTCCGTCTCTGCCGCCGTTGCCGCTGCCTCACACAGATGCCGCCTCGGCGAGCTCGCCTCCAAGGCTGCCTTCCACAAGGCCACTGCTGCCGCCGACCTCCTCCAGCGCCACCCGGCTCGCCTCCTCCCCAGGCTCCACTGCCGCCAAGATCTCCGCCGGCGGCTCAGCGCCTCCTCCGCTCATCGCCGCCAGGCCGCCCGCCCCTCCCTCCGCCGCGATGCCCTCCGTCTCGCCCGTCTCCCGACGACTGCCGCCTCCCCCGCCATCGCCGCACTGCCCCTCCTCACTGGCGAGCCATTGCCTCGCCAGCCGCCGCCTCGACGACTGGCCGCCAAGCTCCCGCCTCCGCCCGTTCCTGCAGCTCGCGCCGCCTCGCAGCTCCGGACGCCCGCGCCACCAGCTCTCCCGCCTGCCACCTCGACGACGGTCAGATCTCCGGCTCAGGCATCGGCGCCAAGGCCTTCTTTCGCTGGTGGTCAATCACGGGATCCGCGCGATGGAGACGAGCTGCGTCTTCGAGGGCTCCGTCTCCGCCAAGTTCGCCCCAAGACGCACAAGTCCCCGAGCCGATGGCCAAGGAACCATCTCGAACGCCATGAGCTACTACCCGACCACCAAGACGGAACTCCAAGCACGCTTTTTCGGACAGCGAACTGCTAAGACCGATTCGGATGTGGATATCCGAGGCCGATCTCGCCTACCCTCGAACCCCGCCAAGATCGCCTCAAGGACCCAGGGACCCCGAGATCGAGCCCGAGTTCGCCAACGACATCAAGACGGAACGCTAAGACCGTGCCCGGATCCGGAGTCCGAACCCGATACCGCCAAGGCCGCCGACACGGAAACGCCGAGTACTTCACCCCGGACACCGAGACCCCGGTGCGACAAGCGCTTCATCCTGAATGCCAAGACCGACTCGATGACACGGAACCGACAAGACCCTCGCCACTGCAAGCTCGACCCCGTGGAACCCGACAAGATCTGCATGCGACAAGAACGACACCGACAGTGGCGACCGATGCGCCTGACGCCGACCAAGCCCCGCTTCCGATGCGACAAGACCTACCCCGATGGTCGAGAATGTTACGCCAAGATCGAACCCTAGACCCTGGAACCTGAGACCGAACCCCGAACCCCGGAACCTCAAGTTCGTCGAACCCTAATGTGTGAACCCCTTCCCGAAAACCCTATTTTATAACATAATAACAACTTGTTGCATATTGAATTGTCATACTCGCATGCATATCTGTGGTTTGGGGGCCTTATGCCGATTCACCTAATAATTAAATATGGGGCCCATATGCGGGCAAATCTAGCCTTATATTGGCCTCATTTAAACTTGTGTAGCGAACCAGTGCTATCTTTTACCCTGCTAAAACAACATTTAATTTGCGGGGGGTTCTAAATAACTCGAACCATCTAATTAAATGTCGGTACCCCGGTTCCGCTTAATATGACCTAATTGAATCGCACCTTGCCATGTCATCCATCACACATGCATCATGCCGATCTTCTGCCGTTGTATTAAATAGTGCATCCGGTGTTTCTTCTAGTGTTTTGCTTCTTCGCGGATAAGGCCATTGAGTTGATGTGAGCTTCGCCCCGATCTTCGGATGAACCTTCGACAATGTTTTTCAGGCGAGCATCTCCCCCTTTCTACCTATCTTACTTTTATAGTATTTACTTCCCTCCTGTTGATCTATTGCTATCTGTGTTGTGATGCTTTAGTTTCCGTACCTGTGATATACCGTGCAGCCCTATATTGCCTTGGACACATCCTATTACCTGTTGTTTGGTAGATAGTTGGACTTGCGCGTCGTAGTCGCTTGCTCAAGTGCTATGTCGCTCGTGCCACAGCTTGTTGATGTATTGCCGCAAGTTGATGTTGGAGATGATTCTAGTTTTACTTATCGCTCACTTTAATTCCTGTTTAATAACTAAAATTGAAGCAGAGGCATCGGGTGATAGATAATATTTGGTTTCCGAACGCCCACTTGTATCCCGTAGGACCCCGAGTACTTGATACTGTTCCTTGATTTATCGCTATCCACATCCGGAGGTATATGGGACCCCCGAGCCGAGCTTGATTCATTTTATTTCTTGGGGCCACAAACTAGTTTGAGGTTTTATTTACGATCCGTATTTATGCCATGCTACTTTCAGTATTTAAATTGTGCGAGGAGCACACGCATCGCTTAGGTAAGCGGAGTGATTACGCTGCATCGACAAGCCCAGCCACACTTTCGGGTTCCTACCGCCATGCCATTGTCGCAAACCTTGAGTCCGCTCGAGCTTGCTTACGCTATGGATCTACTCAATGGGTGGCCTCAAATATTTCTCAATCGTGATTGTTCACCGTGAAAGCCTCGGTTTTGATCTGGTTTTTCCGAGGTTGATCGAGCGTGTGTTGCTATTGGTGCACCCCGGCCGGGTAAAACTTTCTGAAAGCCGTGTCCGCGGATATGGACGACTTGGAGCACAGTATCTCGATCATAGACAAGCATAACTAAAGTTTATTGTTCTAAATTTGACTTTATAATGACTAGTAATCAGCTTCACTATAATGGAATGGCTAACTAATACTGCCCATAATTACTTGTTTGGAGTGTCGCTTGCGACCATTGTACCTGACTAGTAAGTATTGCAACTACAACGAAATGGCTGAATAAAATTACCAACAGCTGCTGGGTTTCGGGATTACATCATGCTATCTGTATCTGATTAGTAACTGCTGCAACTACAACGGAATGATTAACTAAAAGTGCCCACTACTTACTTAATCAGGATGATTATCTAAACCTGACTAGTAATTGCTGCAACGATAACTGAATAAATAAAACTGCCCACTGTGTGAGTTCCTCGGTTGACTTCCTCGTTTGGTCTCGAGGGGGAAACACCAGGATGGGTTTGTTTGGTGTTAGCTTCAGGTTGGATCCGGATAGGTCTATCTTACCCCTCTCGACCGCCGCTTGTATCGAGTCTCTATAGGTTGTTTAGTGCATGCCGCCGTCCACCATACCTATGTAGGCGAGGACCGCCAAATCTAGCCTCGCTGCAATCGCCTCGATCGACGCCTTCTTTTTCCTTTGCCCTTTGTCGGCACCCTTTGTTTAAGCAGTTGGAGATCGACGTCGTTAGTGGTGGTTACCTTCCGGCTTGGCCTGGGCAGGGTTATGGACGCCATTGGTTATTCTTCAGGGCTCTTAGCCCCATTTGCATCTTGTCCGTAGCTGGACGCTCTATCGTTTTCAAGGTGATTTGAATCTTTGTAGAATATATCTGTATTCTTGACTCTTTGAGTCGCTGTTATATATATCTGTTCTGTGGGTCCCATCGAGGACTGTTGTGTAATGTTATTACTTCGTTTTCCACCCGCACGAAAGTGCCTGGTGGGCACCTTTGAATCGTTTCTATGTGGGTTTGGCGAATTTTGCTCGAACTTGCATAGGTCCGATTCTGAGGGTGTTACACAAAGACATGCAATTACACACGGACCTGAAAGTGTCAGATCCGGAGATCAGTTGACCACTAGCAATCGTGTACATACAACACCGGAAAGCCATAGGTGTTGAATACACAAAGGTTTGAAACTAGATTATTGACTCTAGTGCAAGTGGGAGACTGTTGGAGATATGCCCAAGAGGCAATAATAAAGTGGTTATTATCATATCTTCACACTTATGATAAATGTTTACTTACCATGCTATAATTGTATTAACCGGAAACATTAATACTTGTGTGATTTGTAAACTAAAATTAGAGTCCCTAGTAAAGCCTCTTGTTAAACTAGCTTGTTGGTTAATATATGATCATGGTTTCCTGATCATGAACATAGAGATGTTATTAACAACAGGATCATATCATTAGGAGAATGATGTGATGGACATACTCCTATAGATAAGCGTAGCATAAAGATCAAGTCATTTCAATAGTTCAATTGCTATATGCTTTCTGATACATAGTAACCTAATTCCTTCGACCATGAGATCATTCATATCACCTTTTCCGGATGGATGCTTTGATGTCATCAAACACCACACCGTAATGTGGTGGCCATAAAGGTGGCATTGAGTGTTCGAAAGTATTGGTTGAAACACATGGATCAAGAGTGATTTGTCCATCCATATGACGGATAGATATACTCGGGACCTCTTGGAATGTCATCCAATTGGCTTGCAAGCATGTGAATGGCTCACAAGGGATCACATATCACGGGAACGAGAAAAGAGTACTTATCGGTAACGAGGTTGAACTAGGTATGCAGAGATACCGACGATCATAACCTCGGATAAGTAAACTATAGTGAGACAAAGGGAAATTGGTATCGTATGTAAGTGGTTCATTCGATCGCAAAGTAATCGTAGAAATATGTGGGAGCCATATGAATTTCCAGATTCTTCTATTGGTTATTGTTCGAAGAAGTGTCTCGATCATGTCCGCATAATTCACGAACCGTAGGGAGACACACTTAAGGATTCGACGTTGTTTGAGTATTTATGGTATTATGAGAAAGAGACCGAATGTTGTTCGGAGTCTCGGATGGGATCCAGGATATCACGAGGTGATCCGGAATGGTCCGGAGAATAAGATTCATATAAGGAAAGTCCCGCTTTGAGTTCGGGAATGATTCCGTGTTTTCGCTGAATGTTCTAGAAGGTTCCGGATTGTCCGACACTGGGGTACATGAATGTGTCATTGCATATTGGAATGATTGCATCATGTACTAAGTGTTCTCGCTGTTCCAAAAAAAGGATTAAATTGAATCCCAAACAGAAAAGTCAAACGACCGCTTTGAAAGTCAAAGCTAAAACAGAAACTGGGAAACAAGCAAGAGGTGGTTGAACCGACTTGGGGAAGGAGTCCCTCCAAGCCGGCGCGCCAACCAAGGCCGACTTGGGGAGGGACTCCCCTCCCCTTGGCCGCCCCTCCCACCTATAAAAGGAGGGGCAGGCCTCCTCCTCTAGACACACAAGTTCCTATCCTCTAATCTCCGTTAGAGCCGCTTTGGTTTAGAGCTTATAATTGCCCTAGCCTTCGTTTAGAGCCTTATAATTGGTGTGTCTAAACCCTAGACCACTAATAGCCTCTCTCATACTCCACCATACTCGCTCCGGCTATGAAGCCTCATGGATCTTCCCTCTACTTCCGTACCACGCCATTGCCGGAATCACGAGGAGAGTGCTACAACCTCCGCTGCCTGCTGGAACAAGGGAGAGGAAGGTCTTCGTCGAGTACCGAATGTGTGACCGACTGCGGGAGCGCTGCCGGAACGCAACGCCAGAAGGATTGTCTACGCGATCTTGAGATCGGAAAGAGTACGACTACATCACCCACGAGAATCTGCTCTCGTTAACCGCTTTGGAATCTTCGAGGGTAAGTTATTCCATCGACTCGTTGCTACAATCTAGTAGATAGATCTTGGCTTGTTTGTTTGTATTCGATAGAAAATTTTTGTTTTCCATGCTACGAACCCCTACAAAATTCATACGGTAAACTTCTCACCGTTGCCCAAGAAGAAACAAAATTATGCTGAATCATGGAATCAAGATCAAGCCTCTCTATGGGAAACCGATAATCTGAATGGTGAGGCACTAAACCATGGAAAGCTAGCAACCTAGAGGCAATGAGACCTCCACAAATTCCACCCTTCTCGCGGTTAGTGGTAAGACGGTAAGCTATCAAAGCACCCAGGTTATAAGATATATCCCTATTCAAAGCAGCTGAGATAAAAGCTATATCAAAAGAAGATAACATTCTAGCAATCTTTCTAGCAAGAAAGCACTTGGTAATGAAATAGGCAAAATATCTAATGGATGGGAACTGAATGTTCCTAATTTTACCACTTTCCTTCGAGAAGTCAAAACGTTGGCAAATTTTAGCATATAAATCCATAAGTGACTTAGGCCTCTCCTTGATCTTCTAACAAGATTCCCAATGAGGCACTCTAATAGTTGTGCAGAAATCAGCAAAAGGCAGGTTGGCAGCTAGATTGTATATTTTATAATGGACCATGGGATTAGACGAGGACCAAGTAAACCGGAAGTCCTGCACCACAGCCATGGTTAGCTTAACATACTGAGATGGTTCTTCTTCAACAAAGTGTTCCAACCCTGCATTAGTAATCATAGTCTGAAAGTCCTGGAAGATTCCCGCGGCTCTCATAAATTCAGGGCATGGATAAATGGAAGGGAAGACTCCTTCCTCGCGTTGGAATTTCATTGGCTCAGGTACCATCAAATCATATTGATTCAGTGGGTATGCACTCATCTTCCTTTCCGAAAATTTTAGACAAAAATCAAACCAAGTGATTTCCAAGTTGGTAAATGATGAGAAACTACTATAGGAACTTGCTAGAGGGCTACACATGCACCAAAATGAAATCTCTAAGCATATAACAAGCATGCAATCTCACACAACCTGACACCTTGTAACACCCTCCGAATCGGCCCTATGCAAGTTTTAGCAGAACTCGCCAAACCCGCATAGAAACGATTCGAAGGTGCCCACCAGGCACTTTCGTGCGGGTGGAAAGCAAAGTAATAACATTACACAACAGTCCTCGATGGGACCCACAGAACAGATATATATACAACTGCGACTCAAAGAGTCAAGAATACAGATATAATATATAAAGATCCAAATCACCTTGAAAACGATAGAGCGTCCAGCTACGGACAAGATGCAAATGGGGCTAAGAGCCCTGAAGAATAACCAATGGCGTCCATAACCCCCTGTGCCAAGCCGGAAGGGTAACTCGCTAACGACGCCGATCTCAAAACCTGCTTAAACAAAAGGGTGTCGACAAAGGGCAAAGGAAAAGAAGGAGCGCCAAGATCGAGGCCAAGACACCATGAGGCTAGAATTTGGCGGTCCTCGCCACAAAGGTATGGTGGATCAAGCGGCAAAGATGCACTAAACAACCTATAGAGACTCGATACAAGGCCAATCGAGAGGGTAAGATAGACCTATCCGGATCCAACTCGAAGCTAACACCAAACAAACCCATCCCGGTGTTTCCCTCGAGACCAAACGAGGAAGTCAACCGAGGAACTCACACCGCTGGCGCTTTATTTATTCAGTTATCATTACAGCAATTACTAGTCGTATAGATAATCATTCGATAAAATAAGCAAGGCACTTTTAGTTAACCATTCCGCTAGAAGTTGCAACAATTACTAATCGATACATATAGCATGATGTGATCCGAAACCCAAAGCTTGTTGGTACTTTTATTCAGCCATTTCGCTAGAAGTTGCAATACTTACTAGTCGATACAATGGTCGCAAGCGACAACCAAACAAGCAATTGTGGGCAGTATTAATTAGCCATTCCGTTGTAGTGGAGCTGATTACTAGTCATTATAAGTCGATTTATAGTAAACTTTAGTTATGCTTGTCTATGATCGAGATATCAGGCTCCAAGTCGTCCATATCCGCGACACGACTTTCGTAAAAGTTTTACCCGTCGGGTGCACCAATAGCAACACACGCCGATCAACCCTAAAAAACCAAATCAAAACCCAACGAGGCTTTCACGATCGAACAATCACAGATTCAGAAATATTTCGGGGCCACCCTTGAAGTACACCAACGAAGTAAGCAAGCTTCGAGACGGACCCAAGGTTTGCGACAATGGTCAGAACGACAAAGCAGTCCCAATCGGGATCGCTGATACCGAAAACATTACGCTTACCTAACAGATAGTGTGCTCCTCGCACAAATTAAATACGTAAAGTAGCATGGCATAAGTACAGGATAGTAAAACACCTCAAACTAGTTTGTGGCCCCAAGAAATAAGAATGAATCAAGCTCGCTGTGGGGGTCCCATATACCTCCCGGATGTGGATAGCGCGATAAATCAAGGAACAGTATCAAGTACTGGGTCTTACGGACACAAGTGGGCTCGAAACCAAATATTTTCTATCACCCACCGATGCCTCCGCTTATTCAATTTTAGTTGTTAAACAGAAATTAAAGTGACGATAAGTAAAACTAGAATCATCTCCAACATCAACATGCGGCAATACATCAAGAATCGTGGCATATGACGACACACATCAGCACTTGAGCAAGCAACTACGACGCGCAAGTCCAACTATCTACCAAACAACAGGTAATAGGGTGTGGCCAAGGCAATATAAGGCTGCAAGGGATATCACAGGTATGGAAACTAAAGCATCGCAACACATATAGCAATAGATCAACAGGAGAGGAGTAAACACTATAAAAGTAAGATAGGAAGAAAGAGGGAGATGCTCGCCTGAAAACATTGTCGAAGGGTTCAACCGAAGATCGGGGCGAAGCTCACATCAACTCAACGGCCTTATCCGCGAAGAAGCAAAACACTAGAACAAACACCGGATGCAATATTTAATACAACGGCAGAAGATTGGCATGATGCATGTATGATGCATGGCATGGCAAAGAGGCGATGCAATTAGGTCATGTTAAGCGGAACCGGGGTCCCGACAATTTAATTAGGTGGTGCAAGTTGTTTAGATTCCCCCGCAATTTAAATGTTGTTTTAACAAGGCAAGATTATAGTATTGGTTCGCTACACAAGTTTAAATGAGGCCGATATGAGACTAGATTTGCCCGCATATGGGCCCCATATTTAATTATGCAGGTGAATCGGCATAAGGCCCCCAAACCACATGATATGCATGCGAGATGACAATTAAATATGCGACAAGTTGTATTATGTTATGAAATCGGGTTCGAGGAAAGGGTTCACACATTAGAGGGGGCTCGACGATCTTGGGGTCCGGGGTTCGGGGTTCGATAGGGTCCAGGGTCCGGTCTCGGGGTCCAGGGTTCTGCCGGGTCGTTTTGGATCGGGCAGATCTTGTCGCCGGTCTCGGCGTCCGGAGCGTAACTTGGGTCGGTGTCGGGGCGCATTGGCTTCTTCCGGGTCGGTGCCGTTCTCGTCATCGCGAAGGTCTTGCCGGGTCCCACGGGGTCGGTCTTGCCGTTTCGAGGGTCTTGTCGGGCCCGCGCCATTGTGTCGGACTTGTCGTCCGGGGCATTCCGATGTTCCGAGGGGAAGATCTTGGCGTTCCGGATCGGGGTTCTTGTCGCCTTTGAACCCGGGGACTTGGCGTCCACGGTCTTCGGTTCCGAGAAGAAGGACTGGTCGCATCCGACATCATCGCCTCCGGTTTCCATGTTGGAGCACCCCGAGTGGCGTCGCCTTGGAGATCTTGAGGTTTCCTTCACTTGACGAGCTTGGCGTACCGGTGGAGCAGTCTTGTATTTCAGGGCGCCGGTGGTTCATCGGGCCTATTGGGTTGGTGACGGTCTCGGTGAATCATCCTCGCGAAACGGATGGCGGCTTCCTGGAGGTCTTGACGGTGGGCAGTTCTTGTGGGATCCTGCTTTCTTGGACAGCGTCATCGACTCAGTACTGGTGACCAATCGCAACAGATCATCACCGAGGCCAACTCAGCATCGAGACGAGGTCAACCCGCCATCGGCACGCACGCCAGAGCAACAGGCCGAGCGTCTGGAGGGCGCGCAGATGCAGGTCGACGAGGCTAGGCGCGGCCGCAGGGAAGAGGGCCGCGGTGAGGCGGCTGCGTGAGACACGCTGAACGGAAGGCGCGGCCGGTCATGTCGCTGGCGGCGAGCTGCTGCGGAGGCCGGGGCAGGTGGAGTCCTAGGCGGGCGGCTTGGAGGTGAGCGACGGGAGGCGGCAGAGGCGGAGACCATGGCGCCGTGAGAGGGCGGCGCAGGACCGGGTCGCTCAAAGTGGAACGGCGGGCTAAGGCGGCGGTGGCCAAGGGCGAGGCGCGCCGAGGGCGAGCCTGGGAGGAGGTGCGCGCGAGGAGAGAGCCGAGCGCGGGTTGAGGGCGAGGCGAGGGCCGGGTGCCGGGAGGTGGTTGCGGGCCGGGCACAAGGCCGGCGAGGCGGCGGGCGGCGAGGAGGCCATGAGGCGAAGGCGCAGGGGGTCTCATGAGCTGAGCGCAAGGCCGGGAGGTCGCGCTTGGGAGGAGGGCGTGAGGAACGGAAGTGAGGGAGAGGAGGCGGCGAGGGCAAAGGTGGAGCGGCGAACGCGGAGGAGCGGGGCGGCTGGCCGGGGTCTAGGGGCGAGGCGCGCGTGGCCGGCGCAGGGGAAGAAACGCAAGGAGGAAGAAGGTCTGGGGGAGGGTGCGCGCGGTGGGGCCAAAGGGGTCGGGGTGACGGGGGAACAGGGTCGGGAGGTGTTACCGGGGAGGGGTGGTGTGTGTTTGGTGTGGTGGGGCGTAATGAGTGAGAGAGAGATAGAGGGGTGAGGGCTGGGACAAGTGTCGTGGGATTGGGTAGAGGGAGAGGGAACCGAGGTGTCGATGTGAGTGGCCAGGTGAGGTGGAGGGTTGGGTGAGGGTAGCTAAGTTGGTAGGAATAGGATTAGAAGGGCGGTTCAGCTGGACCGTTTTAAAAACAGGGGTGGTCGTTCGGGTCGGGTTGGCCCGTTCGACTGCCCCTACTAAAATAATTAATAATTTTATTTATTTTTAATTATCTTTTGTAACTAATTTTAGACAAACAAAATATCCGGAACAACCGGGGTTTGGCGTTTGAATAATTGTCGGGGCGTTTTAGAAAACGAAAGCGGGCTTTGCGAAATAGTTTTATGCAAACTATGCACGATGATGACGATGCAATGCACAAATTTAACGCGATTTTCTAGTAGTGGTTTTGCGGGATGCCACAATTCGACACCACTAACAATGGATCTCGCCCTCGAGATCTGCCTCATGGTACCGGAAGGAAGGCTGGCGATCTGCGTCTTCTCGCTTCGTGTAGATCCTCGCGACACCACTAACGAGGGTTCATCCTCCATCTTGAAATTGGCGACACCACCAACAAAGGGTCGTTGTTCCTGATCGTCGAGAGAACACTCCGGAGAAACAAAGGACGAAGGTAGAGGTATCACACGATAAGGCCACCTCTAACTTCCATGGACGGAGTAAAACTGCTGGATCCACTGATTCGACGTACAAGAGCGAATGATAAGAGCAGTGGTAGGGTAGCTACTCCATCCCACACTCAAACCATTACTCTGCACACGAATAAGCGGATTAAGCACCCAACTCTCGGAATTAGACTGAAGATCTTCTTAGATGGTATCCGGAACAAAGGAATGTTGCCAGCAGAAATCGTATGAAAGACACAATGATTAGGTTCCGCGATGGTTCATTGGCATGAACAACACATGCCCAAGGTCGACTCCAACTTCACCAAAGCTCGTCCTTCTCATATGTTTTTCAACGACCGTTATCCGCAAGGAACACATATGGATAGAGAGCTCAAGACAAAAGATCGATGTAGGGCACAATGTATGTTGCGATTGATGATCGTAGCACCTCCATAAAAGGAAGAATTCAAACTCAAGGTACGAAACCCAACCACGAGAAATCTCGGACTCAAGAAAGAGAAGAGAGCGGATTCAAAACACGAGGTAAGAGGAGAACAGCAGAGGGTAAGGAGTAAAATCAGACCTAATCGTAACTATCCAACCGGTTTCGAAAATAGTTTCGACACTCTACTTACCGTTAGCTAGGTTATCCTACAGTTGGACTTGTGGGGTATCGCAACTGCTGAGCTCGATACCATCAGACACCTCCGAATCGCCCTATGCAAGTTTTAGCGAACTCGCCAAACCCGCATAGAAACGATTCAAGGTGCACCAGCACTTTCGCAAGGGTGGAAAGCAAAGTAATAACATTACACAACAGTCCTCGATGGGACCCACAGAACAGATATATATACAACTGCGACTCAAAGAGTCAAGAATACAGATATAATATATAAAGATCCAAATCACCTTGAAAACGATAGAGCGTCCAGCTACGGACAAGATGCAAATGGGGCTAAGAGCCCTGAAGAATAACCAATGGCGTCCATAACCCTGCCCAAAGCCGGAAGGGTAACCTCGCTAACGACGCCGATCTCAAAACCTGCTTAAACAAAAGGTGCCGACAAAGGGCAAAGGAAAAGAAGGAGCGTCGATCGAGGCCAAGACACGGCGAGGCTAGAATTGGCGGTCTCGCCACAAAGGTATGGTGGATCAAGCGGCGGCAAAGATGCACTGAACAACCTATAGAAACTCGATACAACTGGCCACAGTCAGAGAGGGGTAAGATAGACCTATCCGGATCCACCTGAAGCTAACACCAAACAAACCCATCCTGGTGTTTCCCCCTCGAGACCAAACGAGGAAGTCAACCGAGGAACTCACACCGCTGGCGCTTTATTTATTCGTTATCATTACAGAATTACTAGTCGTATAGATAATCATTCGATAAAATAAGCAAGGGCACTTTTAGTTAACCATTCCGCTAGAAGTTGCAACAATTACTAATCGACATATATAGCATGATGTGATCCCAAACCCAGCGATTGTTGGTACTTTTATTCAGCCATTTCGCTAGTTGCAATACTTACTAGTCGATACAATGGTCGCAAGCGACAACCAAACAAGCAATTGTGGGAAGTATTAATTAGCCATTCCGTGTAGTGGAGCTGATTACTAGTCATTATAAGTCGATTTACAAAGAAACTTTAGTTATGCTTGTCTATGATCGAGATATCAGGCTCCAAGTCGTCCATATCCGCGGACACGGCTTTCGAAAGTTTTACCCGCCGGGTGCACCAATAGCAACACATGCTCGATCAACCTCGGAAAACCAAATCAAAACCCAACGAGGCTTTCACGACGAACAATCACAGGATTGAGAAATATTTCAGGGGCCACCCTTGAAGTACACCCAAGCAAGTAAGCAAGCTCGAGACGGACCCAAGGTTTGCGACAATGGTCAGAACGACGAGGTCCCCAATCGGGAATGTCGATACCGAAAACATTACGTTACCTAAATAAAGATAGTGTGCTCCTCGCACAAATTAAATACGTAAAGTAGCATGGCATAAGTACAGATAGTAAAAACACCTCAAACTAGTTTGTGGCCCCAAGAAATAAGAATGAATCAAGCTCGCTCGTGGGGGTCCCATATACCTCCGGATGTGGATAGCGCGATAAATCAAGGAATGTATCAAGTACTCGGGTCTTACGGACACAAGTGGGCGTTCGAAACCAAATATTTTCTATCACCCACCGATGCCTCTCGCTTATTCAATTTTAGTTGTTAAACAGAAATTAAAGTGACGATAAGTAAAACTAGAATCATCTCCAACATCAACATGCGGCAATACATCGCAATCGTGGCATATGACGACACACATCAGCACTTGAGCAAGCAACTACGACGCGCAAGTCCAACTATCTACCAAACAACAGGTAATAGGGTGTGGCCAAGGCAATATAAGGCTGCAAGGGATATCACAGGTACGGAAACTAAAGCATCGCAACACAGATAGCAATAGATCAACAGGAGAGGAGTAAACACTATAAAAGTAAGATAGGAAGCAAGAGGGAGATGCTCGCCTGAAAACATTGTCGAAGGGTTCAACCGAAGATCGGGGCGAAGCTCACATCAACTCAACGGCCTTATCCGCGAAGAAGCAAAACACTAGAACAAACACCGGATGCAATATTTAATACAACGGCAGAAGATCGGCATGATGCATGTATGATGCATGGCATGGCAAAGAGGCGATGCAATTAGGTCATGTTAAGCGGAACCGGGGTCCCGACAATTTAATTAGGTGGTGCAAGTTGTTTAGATTCCCCCGCAATTTAAATGTTGTTTTAACAAGGCAAGATTATAGTATTGGTTCGCTACACAAGTTTAAATGAGGCCGATATGAGACTAGATTTGCCCGCACATGGTCCCCATATTTAATTATGCATGTGAATCGGCATAAGGCCCCCAAACCACATGATATGCATGCGAGATGACAATTAAATATGCGACAAGTTGTATTATGTTATGAAATCGGGTTCGAGGAAAGGGTTCACACATTAGAGGGGGCTCGACGATCTTGGGGTCCGGGGTTCGGGGTTCGATAGGGTCCAGGGTCCGGTCTCGGGGTCCAGGGTTCTGCCGGGGTCGTTCTCGGTATCGGGGCAGATCTTGTCGCTTCGGGGTCTCGATGTCCGGGAGCAGAACTTGGGTCGGTGTCGGGGCGCATCGGCTTCTTCCGGGTCGGTGCCGTTCTCGTCATCGCGAAGGTCTTGCCGGGTCCCACGGGGTCGGTCTTGCCGTTGCGAGGGTCTTGTCGGGCCCGCGCCATTGTGTCGGACTTGTCGTCCGGGGCATTCCGATGTTCCGAGGGGAAGATCTTGGCGTTCCGGATCGGGGTTCTTGTCGCCTTTGAACCCGGGGACTTGGCGTCCACGGTCTTCGGTTCCGAGAAGAAGGACTGGTCGCATCCGACATCATCGCCTCCGGTTTCCATGTTGGAGCACCCCGAGTGGCGTCGCCTTGGAGATCTTGAGGTTTCCTTCACTTGACGAGCTTGGCGTACCGGTGGAGCAGTCTTGTATTTCAGGGCGCCGGTGGTTCATCGGCCTATTGGGTTGGTGACGGTCTGTGAATCATCCTCGCAAACGGATGGCGGCTCCGGAGGTCTTGACGGGGCAGTTCTTGTGGGATCCCGTTTCTTCTGGACAGCGTCATCGACTCGGTACTGGTGACCAATCGCGGCGCATCATCACCTGAGGCCAACTCAGGTACTGAGACGAGGTCAACCCGCCACTGTGCACGCACGCCAGGAGCAACAGGGCCGGAGCGTCTGGAGGGCGCGCCAGATGCAGGTCGACGAGGCTAGGCGGCCGCAGAGGGGAAGAGGGCCGGCGGTGAGGCGGCGGCGAGACACGCTGCGAACGGCGGAGCGGGGCCGGTCGGCGTCTGGCGGCGAGGCTGCTGAGGAGGCAGGTGGAGTCTGAGGCGGCGGGCTTGGAGGTGAGCGACGGGGAGGCGGCAGGAGGAGAAGACCGGCGGACGCGGCGGAGCAGGCGGCGCAGGGACGGCCGGGTCGTTCTCAAAGGGAACGGGCTAAGGCGGTGGCGGCGCGGCCATGGGCGAGCCTGGGAGGAGGTGCGCGAGGGAGGAGAGCGGGTTGAGGGCGAGGAGAGGGCCGGGGCCGGGAGGTGGTTGCGGGCTGGCCACGCCGGCATGAGGCGGTGGTGGCGGGCGCGAGGAGCGCCATGAGGCGAAGGCGCAGGGGGGTCTCATGAGCGGGCTGCTGGCCGGGAGGTCGCACCGGGAGGAGGGCGGTGAGGAACAGTGCGGAGGGAGGAGGCGGGCGAGGGCAGCGTGGAGCGCGTAACGGAGGAGCGGCGCTGGCCGGGGTCTAGGGGCGAGGCGCGCGTGGCCGGCGCAGGGGAAGAAACGCAAGGAGGAAGAAGGTCTGGGGGAGGGTGCGCGCGGTGGGGCCAGAGTGGGCCAGGCGGGGTCGGGGTGACGTGGGGGAACAGGGGTCAGGGGGAGGTGTTACCGGGGGAGGCAGGGAGTGGGGTGGTGTGTGTTTGGTGGGCGCGTAATGAGTGAGGAGAGATAGAGAGGGGTGAGGGCTGGGACAAGTGTCAGGTGGGGATTGGGTAGAGGGGAGAGGGAAACTGAGGTGTCAGCATGTGAGTGGCCAGGGTGAGGTGGAGGGTTGGGTGAGGGTAGCTAAGTTGGTAGGAATAGGATTAGAAGGGCGGTTCAGCTGGACCGTTTTAAAAACAGGGGTGGTCGTTCGGGTCGGGTTGGCCCGTTCGACTGCCCCTACTAAAATAATTAATAATTTTATTTATTTTTAATTATCTTTTGTAACTAATTTTAGACAAACAAAATATCCGGAACAACCGGGGTTTGGCGTTTGAATAATTGTCGGGGCGTTTTAGAAAACGAAAGCGGGCTTTGCGAAATAGTTTTATGCAAACTATGCACGATGATGACGATGCAATGCACAAATTTAACGCGATTTTCTAGTAGTGGTTTTGCGGGATTCCACACACCTATAGCAGAAAAATACTCAAGATACAGTCTACCAATCACAAATCTAATTGGACAAGCGGAGGAGGCACATACCAATGAGCAATCCCTCCAAAAATCAGCAGCAAAGATGGGCTGAGCAAGGAGATCGAAAATCGGGAGCAAGAACAGCAAGAACGCGAGCTTGAGAAAGTTTTCCAGTGTTTTTGGGAGAGAGAAAGAATGTGGCTGGGAGGAGACAACTTGGACGGTCTCGGGTGGGTCCCACCCATGCTAGGCGCTCCCCTAGGGCTGGCCGCGCAACCAGGGGGTGTGCTGGCCGGGGGGCACTGGTCCACTCCAGGTGTCCCTCTGCCCCTTTTTTGAGGAAAAATTTAATATGAATTTTCTGGAATTTTTCGCGAAACTTTATTTTTGGCCAATTTTCAGGGTATGAAAATTGATTTTCTCGCAGAAAAGATTTTTTTAGAAGAATAAAAAGCAAACCAAAACCAAAACTACAAAAGTTTTAAGACACTCTAACAAGCAAACAACTAGCAAAACCAAAGCTAACAAGAGAAAAATCAAAGACTAGGAAGGAGAAAAGTAAAAGTGAGCAAGTATAACCACAGTGAAAACATTATTTTGTTCATTAAAATCTTTTTGTTAACAAGGTTGATCAGGTCTTGTTACCAGAACAATCTTATATAAAACAAAACTTTGCATTCCACAAAGTGATTATGTTACCTCAAACTTGATAGCAATGGTCCCAATCATAATAGTTTCAAAACTTTCTTGTGGAATGGGACAATATATTTCTCCAACCTCGATGTTCTCAATATTTTCAATGGAGTTTAGACAATAGCTCTTAGCAACCTTCTTGGGGAAATAAACAGTATGCTCTTTGTCATTAATATTAAATGTTACTTTTCCTTGATTACAGTTGATGACAGCACCTGTAGTATTAAGAAAAGGTCTCCCAATAATAATAGACATATTATCATCTTGAGGCATTTCAAGCACAACAAAATCAGTTAAAACCAAGCAATTATGAGCCACCTGAACAGGAACACCCTCACATATACCAACAGGAATAGTAGTTGACTAGCCATTTGCAAAGATATATCAGTTGGTATCAACTTTTCTAGCTGGAGTCTCTTGTAGAGGGAAAAATGCATAACACTAACTCCAACTTCCAAATCACATAAAGCAGTTCTAACATAATTGTTCTTAATAGAGCAAGGAATAGTTGGTATACTTGTATCACCAAGTTTCTTTAGAACCTTACCATTGAAGGAATAATTAGCAAGCAAAGTACAAATTTCCTCATTAGGAATCTTCCTTTTATTAGAGACAATATCCTTCATATACTTTGAATAAGGAGGCAACTTAATAGCATCAGTCAAAGGAATTTACAAAAATAAAGGTTTCATCCACTCACAAAACTTGTGGTAGTGTTCTTCCTCCTTTGTCTTGTGTTTCTTATTTGGAAAAGGCATAGGTTTCTGCACCCAAGGTTCTCTCTCACAACCATGTTTATTAGCAATAAAATCTTACTTAGTCTACCTAGTATTCTTAGTGTGCTTCTTAGGTTCTTCCTCAACTTCCTCCTTATCAGGAGCATCATTTTTATCATTACCACTCTCAGTTTTAACATCTGAGACAGATATACTATTAGGATCTACAGCAGGTTCAAGTGGTTCCTCAACTATTTTATGTTTCTTTTTCTTTATCTTAAGAGGACTACCACTACTTTCACCTTGTTGAGAATCCTGCTCAATTATTTTAGGGTGTCCTTCAGGATATAAAGGATCTTGAGTAGCTATACCACTCCTAGTTCTAATTCCATAAGCTTGTTTATCTCCTGAGGAATTAACTAGCATATCCTTTTGTACCTTAGCAAGTTGATCAATTCGGGTTTGAACCATTTGAAAGTGTTTACAAAGTATTTTAATATCATTAGCAGTTCTTTCCACAATATATTTCACCTCCTTAATATCTCTAGAGTTTTCCAATAAATGATTCTGAACTTGTTTATTAAAATTACCTTGTTTAACAATAAATGTGTCAAGTTCCTCTAAGCATTGATCAGGAGGCTTACCATAAGGAATATCACCTTCATCAAAGTAGAGAGAGTGTACCTCAATAGTATATGAGTGGAGAATTGGCTTACATAATTCTTCTATAGGAGTTAGATTCTTCACATCTACAGCTCTAATACCTTTCTCCTTAAGACATTTCTTAGCTTCTTTCATCACTTCATCATTTAATGCAATCATTCCCCTCTTCTTTGGTGTTGGTGTTGGAACTGTTTCAGGCACAACTGGTTCAGGAGTAACAGGCTCAGGTATATTTAACTTAGTTGAAGTCCAATCATCATAATTCTTGCTTATTTTAGCCATTAATTCTTCAGCATTTGTAGGAGTTCTTTTCCTGAAAACACAATTAGCAAAGCTATCTAGGTATCTCCTAGAATCATCAGTTAGTCCATTATAATAAATATCAAGAAGCTCATTTTTAGGTAATAGACATCCAGGATGTGCATGAATCAAGGCACATAACCTTGTCCATGACTCAGACAATTTCTCTTCTTCTCCCTGTTTAAAATCAAAATGTTTCTGCAAAGCAGCATGTCTAGCACTGGGAGGAGAATATTTCTGGAAGAAAGAAGCAATCAAACAATCAGGACTATCAATGGATCCAGGTGGTAATCTATTAAACCAAGCCTTAACTTCTCCTCTTAGTGAAAAAGGGAAGATCTTAGTAACAAAGTACTTGCACATCTTAATTGAAGGGTTTCGCGGCATAGTAAATCAAAATTTTCTACGGATGCGAACAGAGGGAAAGCCAAGATCTAATCTAGGAGATGCAATCAACGAGAGAGATTGGATTAGATCTTCATACCCTTGAAGATTCGCACAGCGGAACATTCGTCAGAACGTGGGTGATGTAGTCGTACTCGCTTCTCCTCCTCGCGATCCGATCCGATCTAGCACCACAAGTGGCGGTGCCTGCGTGAGATGCACACGTGCAGCACCTCGACGTCTCCTCCTTCCTCGGACCAGCGAGTATGGTGGAGAGATAGATTGGATCTATAACACGACGGCGTGGTGTATATGGTGGAGAATTTCTGCTGCAGGGCTTCGCCTACAAACAGTCGGGAGGGGAGAGGAAGGTAGCAAGGCTACTAGGGTTGGAGGCAAGGTGTAGGGGGGAGGGGGCGCACCAACCCTCTATTTATAGAGGGGGGCGGCCAGCCCTTTCCCCTCCTCCAAGCCTTGGGCCGGCGACCAAGGGAGGGAGGAGTGGGGGGCAAGGACTCTCCCTCCTTCTAGAAATTCTATCCCTAGTTTAAACAATTTAAACCCTATAGGATCGGCTGGGCCCTATGGGGCCTTGTGCCCCTGGCCCAATGCGGCCAGGACACTCCCTCATAGGCCCATGCCCCCTCCCGGAAGGTGGGGCCACGTTGGTCCCCTTCCGGAAGGTTCTAGAAGCTTCCGGTACAATACCGATTAACCCGGAACAATTCTGAACTCCAAAAACTGCACTGCCTTATATGAATCTTATTCTCCGGACCACTCCGGAACCTCTCGTGATGTCCCATATCCCATCCGAGACTTCGAACAAAAACTCATAAACCATTTATCCAATCTATCCTAGCGTCGAGACACGTTAAGTGTGTGACCCTGCGGGTTCGAGAATATGCAGATATGATCTTCTATCAATAATCAACAGCGGGGTCTGGGCACCCATATTGACTCCCACACATTCATCGATGATCATATCGGATGAACCACGATGCCAGGATTCAATCAATCCCATATATATATTCCCTTCGTCTCGCGATATTTTACTTGCCCGAGATTCGATCGCCGGTACCGTCATACCTAGTTCAATCTCGTTCACAGCAAGTACTTTACTGATCCGTTCAGAATCCGATATCACTTTGTGATTAACTCCTTAACCACATGCTTGCAAGCGTGTTGATATCGACACGAGTGGGCCCAAGTATATCTCTCCGACTTGGAGGGACAAATTCCATCTCGATACATACAACCCAATGATACTTTCCGATCACCGAGAGACACCTTTATGATCACCCTCTCATAGGATGACGTTTGATGACCTCAAAGCTTTCTTCCGATACCAGTGGAGTTGTATTATCTCATGGTCTAAGGAATACAATATTTGACATAGGAAAAGCTTCGCAAAGATGAACACGATGATATGATCTAATTGTTCGCTTAGTTTGGTCCATCCATCATATCATTCTCCCAATGATATGATCTCATTATCAATTGACAACTCATGTCTATGGTTAGGAAACCTTAACCATCATTGATCAATGAGCTAGTCCATAGAGGCGCATTAGGGACACGGTGTTGTTCACAAACCACACAAGTATTAAAGTTTCCGCTTAATACAATTCTAGCATGGAATATAAACTTTATCATGAACAAGAATTATAATAATAACATCTTTATTATTGCCTCTAGGGCATAATTCCAACATCCTCCACTTGCACTAGAGTCAATAATCTAGTTTACATTCGGCAACAATCTCACACCCATGGCAATCGAGGTGCCGATCATGTTTTACACGTGGAAGAGGTTTAGTCAATGGATCTGCGACATTCAGATCTATATGTACTTTGCTAATCTTCAGATCTCCATCGCTATATAATCTCGGATTATATGAAACTTATGTTGATATGCTTGGTCTTTGGATGATATCTTGGTTCCTTAGCGAGTGCTATGGCGCCGTGTTGTCACAATAATATCTCCAGTGGGTCCAATGCACTTGAACCACTCCAAGCTCAGTGTTGAAGTTTCGATCCAAACTCCTTCACTTGACGCTTCGCAGCAGCCATGTATTCCGCTTCTCAGTAGATCCTGCGATCACGCTTTGCTTGCTTTTCTCCACAGCTCCTCCATTCAAAATATACACGATCCGTCTCGAGATTTAGAATCATCCTTGTCGGTGTCGAAACTAGCGCCGACGTAACCTTTACGACGAGTGTTCATCACCCCATAGACTAAGAACATTTCTTTAGTTCTATTTAGGTACTTTAGGATGTTCTTCACGGCTGTCCAAAGGTTCCACTCCGGATCACTTTGATATCCGTCGTCAAACTAAGAGCATTGGACACATCCGGTCTAGTACACAACATGGCATACATGATGGAACCTATGGTGAGGCATAAGGCACTTTGCTCATAGCTTCCCTATCATTTACCGTAGAATGGACACCGAGACTTGCTCAATATCTTACCCGACAACATAGGCACCGAACCTTTCTTTGCCTTATCCATTCTCGAACCTTTTCATAACTTTGTCTAGGTATGTACCGCTTAAAGCTATCAGCGCCTTTGTCTATCTCTATAGATTTTGATGCCCAATATATAAGCAGCTTCACCTAGGTCTTTCATTGAAAAACACTTGTTCAAATAACTCTTCACATCGTTAAGCATGTTGATGTCATTTCCGATAATCAATATGTCATCCACATATAGTACCAGAAACGTCACCGAGCTCCCACTCACTTTCTTGTAGATGCAAGCTTCGTAGCAATTTGGAACAAATCCAAAGCTCTTGATCACTTGATCAAAACGAAGGTTCCAACTCCGAGATGCTTGCTTCAGTCCATAAATGGAACGTTGAAGTTTGCATACTTTATCAGCATCCTTAGGATCGACAAAACCTTCGGGTTGCATCATATACAACTCTTCATCAATGTTGCCATTGACGAACACAGTCTTGACATCCATCTGCCATATTTCATAATCATGAAATGCAGCAATTGCTAATAAAATCCGAATGGACTTAAACATCGCTACGGGAGAGAAAGTTTCATCGTAGTCAACACCTTGAACTTGTCGAAAACCTTTCGCGACAAGCCGTGCTTTATAGCTGGTAACATTACCATCCGCGTCCGTTTTCTTCTTGAAAATCCATTTGCACTCAACGGCCTTTCGGTCGCTAGGAGGGTCCACCAAAGTCCATACTTGGTTTTCGCTCATGGATCCCAATTCGGATTTCATGGCTTCCAGCCATTTCTCAGAGTCTGGGCTCATCATCGCTTCCTCATAGTTCGTAGGTTCACTGTCTTCTACTAACAAGACAACAAGACAGGTTGCCATACCACTCAGGGAGGGGCACGCACGCGACCTTGTCGACTGCGACGCTCAAGAGCAAGATCGTCTCAAGCTTCATGATCCTTGTCATTAGCTTCCTCTATTGTTGGTGCAAAGTGCAATCGAACAATTTCAGGTGCCGCACTACTCCAATTCAAGAGAAGGTTCAATAACCTCGTCTAGCTCTACTTTCCTCCCAATCACTTCTTTCGAGAGAAACTCCTTCTCGAGAAAGGAACCGTTCTTTGACAAAACACTTTGCCTTCGGTTCTGGATAGAAGGTATACCCAATAGTTTCCTTAGGGTATCCTATGAAGACGCATTTCTCCGCTTTGGGTTCGAGCTTGTCCGCATCAACTTCTTGACGAAGCTTCGATCCCCAAACTTTAAGAAACGACAACTTAGGTTTAGCACCAAACCACAGTTCATACGGTGTCGCCTCAACGGATTTAGGTGGAGCCCTATTTAAAGTGAATGCAGCGATTTCTAATGCATAACCCCAAAATGATAACGGCAAATCAAGAAGAGACATCATTGATCGGACCATATCTAATAGGGTTCGATTCCTGCTCAGACACACCATTGCTACTGTGGTGTTCGGGTGGCGTGAGTTGTGAAACGATTCCACTTGCTTTAAGATGCGTGAGAAAATCATAACTCAAATATTCACCTCCACGATCGGATCGTAGAAATTTAATCTTCATACGATGGTTCTCCACTTCACCGAAATTCCTTGAACTTTTCAAATGTTTCAGATTTATGTTTCATTAAATAGATATACCCATATCTACTTAAGTCATCGGTAAAAGTGAGGAAATAGCGATATCCACCGTCAAAACACTCATCGGTCCGCATACATCAAGATGTATGATTTCCAACAAGTCCGTTGCTCGCTCCATCATACCGGAGAACGGGTTTTGATCATCTTGCCCATGAGGCATGGTTCGCATGTGTCAAATGATTCAAAATCAAGAGACTCCAAAAGTCCATCAGAATGGAGTTTCTTCATGTGCTTTACACCAATATGACCTAGACGACAGTGCCACAAATAAGTAGTATTATCACTATCTACTTTGCATCTCTTAGCCTCAATGTTATGGATGTGTTTTTCATCCCTTTCGAGATTTAGAAGAAATAAACCATTCACAAGAGGTGCATGACCATAAAAGATGTTACTCATATAAATAGAACAACCATTATTCTCCGATTTAAATGAACAACCGTCTTGCAATAAACACGATACGGAAATGATGTTCATGCTCAACGTAGGCACATAATAACATTTATTAAGGTTTAAAACTAGTCCCGAAGGTAAAACTAAGGAGAGCGTGCCGACGACCATCACATCAACTCTTGATCCGTTGCCAACGCGCATCGTCACCTCATCCCTCGCAAGCCGCCGTCTATTCCGTAGCTCCTGTTTCGAGTTACAAATATTAGCAACTGAACCGGTATCAAATACCCAGGCACTACAACGAGGGCTAGTAAGGAAAACATCAATAACATGTATATCAAATATACCTTTGACGGTGTCAGCCTTCTTGTCCGCTAAGTACTTCGGATTTTATGCCCAAAGGACCTTGTCCTTGCAATAGAAGCACTCAGTGTCTGGCTTAGGACCAGACCTGAGCTTCTTCTCAGCAGGGGTAGTACGCTTGCCGCCGCCCTTCTTGAAGGGCTTCTTTGCACCCTTACCTTTCTTAAAGGAGGGTTTGTTGACCATCAACACATGATTATCCTTCTTGATGTCCACCTCCGCAGCCTTCAGCTTTGTGAAGAGCTCGGTGATCGTATCAAGGAGCCAACTGATTATGAGTCACTACAAACCTTTTGTAGCTGGGAGGAGTGATTGCGAACCCTGTCAATCTTGAGCTCCTCCGAATCGTGCATTCCAGCTTGCTCAAGCGTTGAGTGTAGCCCGACATCTTTATGGCGTGCTCACTAACGGAACTCCCTTCCTCCATCTTGCGCTTAAAGAACTTCTCGGAGATCTCATATCTCGTAACGGGCCTGAGTCTCAAACATGGTTTTCAGCCTCGAGAATCTCAAGGGCCCGGATACTCTTCAAAACGCTTTTGAAGCTCCGGTTCCATAGCAAACAACATGGTGCTCTTAATCACACCATAATCATCTTTGCGCCGATCGATAGACAGCTTTCATCACCGGTAGCGATGTTAGGGGGTCACCTAACGCTTACCAAGTACATAGTCCTTTGTCCGCCAGATAGAATGATTCTTAGATTGCGGAACCAATTGGTGAAGTTAGACCCATTGTTTCTAAGCTTTTCCTTCTCAAAGAAAAACGTTGAAGTTGAAGTTGGATTTGGCCATGTGATCTAAGATTTGCAAGTACAATTTAGACTATGTTCATGATAAATAGTTCAACTTAATCAAATTACTAGATGAACTCCCACTAAATTCAACATCCCTCAAGTTGTTTAGTGAACACGATCCAAATTCACCACACCTAATCCGATCATCACGAAGAGATGTGGTTTCAATGGTGGACAACAAAGTGTCGATCATATCATTCATATGACTCATGCTTAACCTTTCGGTTCTTGTGTTCCGAGGCCATGTCCGTACATGCTAGGCTCGTCAAGTTAGACCCAAGTATTTCCGTGTGTGCAAACCGGCTTGCACCCGTTGTATGTGAGCATAGAGTCTATAGCACCCGATCATCACGTGATGCTTGGACACGATTTAACTTTCGCAACGGTGCATACTTGGGGAGAACACAGTTTTATCTTGATCTTTAAGTGAGGAATCATCTTATAATGCTACCGTCATGATCTAAGCATAATAAGATACACAAAGGATAAACATCACATGCATATAACTTTATGTGACATGGTATAGCCAATCTTCGCAAGAATGATCTCCATCTTGTGCTCCGCATGATCTCCATCACTCCACCATGATTGCCTCCACCACGAATAGCAACTACAACTATTGCTAACTACTTAGCGATAAAGTAAAGCTACTACATGGCGTATAAGAAGTTGACTCGCAGGTCATACACAATTATAAAGACAACCATATGGCTCTTGCCGGTTGTGTACTCATCGACATGCAAGTCGTGAAACATTACAAAACATGATCATCGCATACAATATACACATCACATCTTGGGCCATACCATATCACAGAAAACACTCCCTACAAAAACAAGTTAGACGCCTCTACTTTGTTGTTGCATGTTTTACGTGGCTTATGGGAGTAGATGCTAAGAACGATTCTTACCTACGGAAAGCCACAACGGTGATATTATGGTTGCCAAACTCCGGTGTTAATCCCATGACAACTATAGTAAGAGAACCGACATCCACCACCGCATGTGGAACAAGGCACACGTCAAGTGCGGAGCCGGTCTCGCGAACGACGTCGCGTAAGGTTGGCCTGGACCGCTTCAATCTCACTATCCCACGTCATAAGAAGAACATAAACAAGAGGCTTGCAACAGAAAACATCAATGCCCGCAACAACCATGTTGCGTTCTACTCGTGAAACACATCTACGCATAGATCTAGCTCTGATACCATCGAAGGGTTTCGGCATAGTAAATCAAAATTTTCTACGGATGCGACAGAGGGAAAGCCCAGATCTAATCTAGGAGATGCAATCAATGAGAGAGATTGGATTAGATCTTCATACCCTTGAAGATTCGACAATGAACGCTCATTTAACGTGGGTGATGTAGTCGTACTCGCTTCTCCTCCTCGCGATTCGATCCGATCTAGCACCACAAGTGGCGGTGCCTCCGTTAGATGCACACGTGCAACACCTCGACGTCTCCTCCTTCCTCGGACCAGCGAGTATGGTGGAGAGATAGATTGGATCTACAACACGACGGCGTGGTGTATATGGTGGAGAATTTCTGCTGCAGGGCTTCGCCTACAAACAGTCTGGAGGGGAGAGGAAGGTAGCAAGGCTACTAGGGTTGGAGGCAAGGTGTAGGGGGGAGGGGGCGCACCAGCCCTCTATTTATAGAGGGGGGGCGGCCAGCCCTTGCCCCTCCTCCAAGCCTTGGGCCGGCGGCCAAGGGAGGGAGGAGTGGGGGGAAAGGACTCTCCCTCCTTCTAGAAATTCTATCCCTAGTTTAAACGATTTAAACCCTATATGATCGGTTGGGCCCTATGGGGCCTTGTGCCACTGGCCCAATGCGGCCAGGACACTCCCTCATAGGCCCATGCCCCCTCCCGGAAGGTGGGGCCACGTTGGCCCCCTTCCGGAAGGTTCTAGAAGCTTCCGGTACAATACCGATTAACCCGGAACAATTTCGAACTCCAAAAACTGCACTGCCTTATATGAATCTTATTCTCCGGACCACTCCGGAACCTCTCGTGATGTCCCGGATCCCATCCGAGACTTTGAACAAAAACTCATAAACCATTTATCCAATCTATCCTAGCGTCGAGACACGTTAAGTGTGACCTCGGTTCGAGAATATGGACATGATCTTCTATCAATAATCAACAGGGTCTGGGCACCCATATTGACTCCCACACATTCATCGATGATCATATCGAATGAACCACGATGTCGATTCAATCAATCCCATATATATATTCCTTCGCTCGCGATATTTTACTTGCCCGAGATTCGATCGTTGCTACCGTCATACCTAGTTCAATCTCGCTCACGGAAGTACTTTACTGCTCCGTAATCCGATATCACTTTGTGATTAACTCCTTAACCACATGCTTGCAAGCGTGTTGATATCGACACGAAAGTGGGCCCAAGTATATCTCTCCGACTTGGGAGGGACAAATCCCATCTCGATACATACAACCCAACAGATACTTTCCGATCACCTGAGAGACACCTTTATGATCACCCTCTCATAGGATGACGTTTAATGACCTCAAAGCTTTCTTCCGATACCAGGGAGTTGTATTATCTAATGGTCTAAGGAATACAATATTTGACATAGGAAAAGCTTCGCAAAGATGAACACGATGATACGATCTAATTGCTTCGCTTAGTTTGGTCATCCATCATATCATTCTCCCAATGATATGATCTCATTATCAATTGACAACTCATGTCAATGGTTAGGAAACCTTAACCATCATTGATCAATGAGCTAGTCCATAGAGGCGTACTAAGGACACGGTGTTGTTCACAAACCACACAAGTATTAAAGTTTCCGCTTAATACAATTCTAGCATGGAATATAAACTTTATCATGAACAAGAATTATAATAATAACATCTTTATTATTGCCTCTAGGGCATAATTCCAACATTAATATCATCAGAGAATAAAGCACTCATAGTGGAAAGCTCATTCATATGAGCTACATTAATCTCATTTTCAGTCCCACAAAAAGGTTCTTTCTCAACAATGTTTAAATAGGATAAATCAAGAGAAAAATCATAATCTTTATCTTTAATATCTATGGGAGAGGTGGCAAACTTAGGATCAGAGGGCAGTTTAGGAATAATGGTACATCTCTCAAGGAGACTCTTAATAACACTAGCACCATGTGTGTTTCGGCACTCCTCAACAAATTCATCAGTAAACTCAATGTAACCATCATTAATATCATATCTCTCTCTAGACTCAGGTGAGCTAATAGGTGTAACAGTGTCTTCACTAGGAGTTTCAGTATTTCCTAGACTAGCCATAGTAGCATCTAGGAAAGGACCTAATGAACCACTTGCATCAAGCACAATAGAAGTAACATCATGAGTATCAGAAACAGTTTCAGATTCAGCAGCAGTAGCAGTTTGTGTAGCATGAGTATGTGGTGGTGGTGTAACAAGCTTACTTATAATAGACGGTGAATCAAGAGCAGCAGAAGTGTTTAGGACTGCACCTCTTCTTGTAGTGGATGGTAAAATAGGAAACTTTCCATCACGAGACTTACCCATGATGAACGGAGTAGCAGTGAACAATAGTAGATCCAAGTGAACTTACAAATAAAGCTATGCTCGCCGACAACGGCGCCAGAAAATAGTCTTGATGACCCACAAGTATAGGGGATCGCAACAGTCTTCGAGGGTAGTATTACCCAATTTATTGATTCAACACAAGGGGATCCAGAGAATACTTACAAGCCTTAACAACTGAGTTGTCAATTCAGCTGCACCTGGAAATAGTCCTTGCTCATAGAAGTTTATCAGTAGCAACAGTTTGGTAGTATCAACAGCAGCAAAACAAGAGCAATAGTAACAGTAGTAGCAAACAGTAGGATATGAGTGCGGTAGGCATAGGGATGGATGGACGTTGCATGGATGAGTCTAAACATGTAACTTCAAGATCTAGGGCAATTGCAGATAAATAAGAATAAGCATCCAAGTACTAAACAATCATAGGCATGTGCTCCATATATAGTCATGCGTTCTCGCAATGAGAACTTGCACAACATCTTTTGTCCAGCCAGCCCGTTGCAGCGAGGCCTCAAGGGAACTACTGGCAATTAAGTTGCTCCTTTTAATAGAGCACCGGAGCAAAGCATTAACACTCCGTGAACACATGTGATCCTCACATCACAGCCATCCCCTCCGGTTGTCCCAATTTCTGTCACTTCGGGGCCTTTGGATCCAGACAATGATATGTGTACACAACTTGCAGATAAGATCACAAACAATACTATCATAATGATTCAATAATAACTTCAGATCTGAGATCATGGCACTCGGGCCCTAGTGACAAGCATTAAGCACAACAATTTGCAACAAAGTCAAATAGCACTAATAGAGATACTAGGCACCATGCCCTAACAATCTTATTCGAATACATGATAGAACTCATCCAATCCCTACCATCCCCATAGCCTACAACGGGGGATTACTCACTCATGGATGGGGGAAACATGAATGGTTGATAGAGAGGCATCGGTGATGATGATGGCGATGACCCTCTCCAAATTCCCCGTCCCGGCAGGGTGCCAGAACGGAGTTTCTGGTTCCGAATCGCGGTTTTTGGTGGTGGCGGCGCAGCGGAACTCTTTCTGGAAAAACATCGACCCTCTCCCCCCGGTTTTTAGGTCAAGAGGCATCTTATAGGCGAAGACGGAGGACGAGGGGGTGCCTGGGGGCAGCCACACCCCCTCCAGGTGCGGCCTAGGCCCACCCACACGACAGTGGGGTGTGGGCCCCCTAGGCCTTCCCTCCGTCTCGTACTCTGGCTCCGTGAGTCTTCTGGTGAAATATGATTTTTGGCATATTTTCCGGGATTTTTCCTGATAGTTTATTTTCTGCACAAAAAATAGACACCAAGGTAATTCTACTGAAAACAGCGTCAGTCCGTGTTAGTTGTATACAAATCACACAAGTTTAGAGGGGAAACAATAGCAAAATTGTTCGGGAAAGTAGATACGTTTTGGATGTATCACGGGCCCGGGTGGTGTCAGGGAGGCGTGCGGGCGCAAGTGGGGTCGGGGAGGCGTGGGTGGTTGGCAGAGTTGGGTTTGGATAAGGTGAGAGAGAGGAAGATAAGGAGAGAGGTGGGTGGTTGGACCAGTAGGAAATGGATGGCCCGGATCTGTTTCAGTAGGGTGATCCATGGGTTGTTTTTTCATGTCATGTGATTGCCTCAATGTGTGTTTCTTCGGTGAAGTTTTGACCATAGTTAAACCTAGCAGTAGAAAATTATAAAAAAACATAAAAATGGGAAACCTTTGCTCACGTGTGCGTATTGGGATGATAAGGAACGTGACAAAGAAATTTTGCAGCCGCACGAAAAGTTGATTTTCTATTTTCAACTCCCGATTTAGCTCAAAGTAGGAGAACTTTCATAGTTTTTACCTGGGGTATAAGTTTTGAATATGGTCACACTCGTGAGCTATATATTGCCTCTATAAACCTTCCACCACACTTGTACACATATTCAAGGCCACATGCAGGTTTTTAAGGTATTCTGGCACTCAGGCAGTTGGTTTCCACCGAAACCCTAAACCGGGGGCCCCATAGATTTACCCCTTTAACCGGCCTCCAACGATGGTTAACCAATGGAATTTTATCTTAATTTTTGTTTTTTAGTCCATACCTACATGGAAAACCAAGGTTGAGATAATTTTACCACAAGCTTCACTCTGATTGCCCCGTAGCAGGAGCTTCCAACTATCGGTCCAAAACTTTACTAAGTGCTATCACGCGTATGTGAACATGGTCACACATGGTAGCTATATATTTCCTCTATGAATCTTTCACCATAGTTGTACACATATTCAAGGGCCACATGCAAGTTTTTTAGGTATTCCAGCGCTCAGGCAATCGGTTTCCACCGAAATCCTAGACCGGGGGCCCCGTAGATTTACCCCTTTAACCGTCCTCCAACGATGGTTAACCAATGTACTTTTATCTTAATTTTTTTTTTGGCCATACCTATATGGAAAACCAAGGTTGAGATAATTTTACCACAAGATTCACTCTGGTTGCCCCGTAGCAGGAGCTTCCACCTATCGGTCCAGAACTTTACTAAGTGCTATCGCGTGTATGTGAACATGGTCACACGCGGGAGCTATATATTGCCTCTATGAATCTTCCACTATAGTTGTACACATATTCAAGGGCCACATGCAAGTTTTTGAGGTATTCTGGCGCTCCGATGATTGATTTCCACTGAAACCCTAAATCGGGGGCCCCGTAGATCTACCCCTTTGACCGACCTCCAACGACGGTTGACCAATGGAGTTTTATATTTATTTTTGTTTGTTAGAACATACCTACATGGAAAACCAAAGTTGAAACCATATTAACACAAGATTCACTCTGGTTGCCCCGTAGCGAGAGTTTCCGCCTATCGGTCCAAAACTTTACTACTATTTTCACGTGTATGTGAACATGGTCACACCTGTGAGATAGATATTGCCTATATGAACCTTTCACCACACTTGTACACATATTCAAGGGATATATGCAATTTTTGAGATATTCCGGCGCTCCAATGGTCGGTTTTCACCGAAATCCTAGACCTGGGGCCGTTAGATCTACCCCTTTGACCGGCCTCTAACGATGGTTGACCAATGGACTTGTATATTCATTTTTGTTTCTTGAGGCCATATCTACATGGACAACCAAGGTTGAGATTATTTTACCACAAGATTCACTCTGGTTTCCTAGAGCGGGACACCTATCGGTCCAGAACATTGATAATGTGTAATAATGCTTCGCGTGCGACTATGTTCTTCGACATGTTGTTGCTATCTGATGGGGAAATACCAATCGGGTTACACCCATGAAGAGGAATCGCTAGCTGGATCGCTAATCCCAGAGCAGGTTGACTCTTCGGATATGACGACTACTGGACCCATACAACTGACGCCGACTAGAGGCCCAAGACGACGACTCATATACATAGCCCACCTTGTAAACCTTAACCGACTGCATATATAAAGCCACCAGGGGCACCCTTTGGGGGACATCCTCTCCCACATTAGATTAGATCTAGTCTTTCCCTCCGCTTACGACGACTCCATTGTAAATCAATCTATGATCATATACTGGATTGACAGCAGGACGTAGCGATCCTTCATTGAGGAGACGTGAACTTGGGTACATCGTGTGCCAATTTCGCTCCCGGATTGTTCTACGTCGTCTTGTTCCCTCTACGTAACCTTATCTCAGTAGCATCTGCCGTGTCAATATCACGACAGTTGGCGTTCATCGTGAGGCAAGCATACTTGGAGATGATAATCCGGATGAGATCCCTCGCTTTCGCCGACGGCTAAATCGCATCTGGTGCGACGTCCAAGAAACTTCTATACAATTACTGGGATGTTGGATGCCTATTTTCCGATCCGGCTGGTTCCTGCCGACGCGGAACAGGCGCCGCGTGGCACATTTATCGGTTCCATCGGTTCTTATTTGATTCCCTTGCATTGATTACTTTTTCAATTGATTAGTTTATTTCATCTAACCTGCGTGCAATTCACGTGTGCGTATGTTTGGAGGATTGGGTCCTGGGAGAAAAGCCGAATGTGGGAATATCTCTATGGTGCGATCCGTCGGCAAGGACACATGAACTGGTGTTTCTTGCTATTTCCAGCTGTGACTGCTCCTCGACGGCAACTACTTCAGCGCCCTAACGGCGACCGCGACGCCACTTGCGATAGACATTGTACAAGCTGCATTAAAATAATCTTCGATGAGTCAATTCCGTTTCTCTCATTAGTCACTTTGTTATTTAATTATTTTATTTGATCTAATGTGTACACATGTTGTCTGTACAAATATTTAGGGAAATTAATCCGTGAATGCCGAATTGGATCGAATAGTCTGGCTACATCCGGCACCCGGCAATTGAGCTGGAGCAACGATATCGGAGTTTGTTTAACACGCCATCGTCGGCTCGGCCCTCACGGACTCGCTTAACGCGGATATAAAAGCAACCATGCGAATGAAGCAGCGAGAAAACAAAACGTCTACCGCCATGCGTTCATAAATTTCTTTTATTCAATCTAAATCTTTATCACTAATTATTCCATCGATTTTTTTATTAAGACTCTTATGTGCATACTGCGGTAAAATTGATCCATGGAGGCGAGGCGATCTGGCGACTATCTTCATTCAGTTCCAATCGCCTAGTGGCTCGCCAAGCTCGACTCGATCCGCCTATCTTCAAAAGCTGGTTCACCACCACACCCGGGGACACTCCGCTCGTGAGGCCGCCATCGTGGACCTCTCCACGCTTGGGGACTCATCCGCCGCGGACACGCCCCTCACGGACTCGCTGCCCTCGTAGACTCGTCACTTTCGGTGACTTGTTTACCGCCGACTCGCCGCCGCAAAATCGTCATGCTACCGCACGTCTCCACTAAAGCAGCTCTGCCACGCGACTCAGTCTGATCAATGGTCCGATCGAGCTCGCTACCACTACTCGTCCGCCGCGTCGACTTCGCCATAGCGCGATCCCCGTCCGTCGCGTCGATCTTGTGTCCGCCGCGTCGACTTCGCCAAAACGCGACCATACGTCCCCCGCGTCGACCCCGTGTCCAACGCGTCGACTTCGCCATAGCGTGACCTCCATCCACCGCGTCGACTCTGTGCCTGCCGTGTCTACATCGCCATAGCGCAACGTTCGTCCGCCGCGTCGACTTCGCCAAAGCGCGACCTCCATCCGCCGCGTCGACCCCGTGTCCGCCGCGTCGACTTTGCCATAGCGCGACCTCCGTCCGTTGCGTCGACCCCGTGTCCGCCGTGTTGACATCGCCATAGCGCGACCTCCGTCCGCCGCGTCGACCCCGTGTTCGCCGTGTTGACTTCGCCATAGCGTGACCTCCGTTCGCCGCGTCGACCCCGTGTCCGCCGCGTCGACTTTGCCATAGCGCGACCTTCGTCCATTGTGTCGACTCCGTGTCCGCCGCTTCGATTGTTTCCGGTTAAATGCCATGCGACCCCGTCCGCTACAACAAATGCGTACGTCGTGCCTACTAAGGGACCTTCATCTCCCGAGTCGCCAGAGAGGGCCGCATGCCATGCTGCATGGACTCACCACTGGGCTTCTCTTCCCTCCGGAAAAAATCAATTCGCCTTTGTCAACCTTTGAAAGAGCGACTCGCAATGGCCAAATAGTGCGGACGAGGACAAGCAAACCGAGCCTCGAGTCGTCCACGAAAAACGCTAAACAAGAGCCATCACTGGAGTTGCCTTGCTCGACTGGCCTTTCGGGCCAAGAAAAATGGCAGTGCTACACAAATAGCACCATGTCCTCCTTAACCTTAGACAGCACGACTCGTATGGCCAAGTACTACGGACGAGGACTCAAAAACCGAGCCTTGAATCGTTTAGGAAAAACGTCCAGCCGAGAGCCATCTTTGAAGTCGCCATGCGACTGACCCCCGGGCCAAGACGAGAGACTTTCTAACAAAAATAGCGCAATCAACATCATTGCGGACTCGCTATCATCGCGGATTCTCAACACTCGGGGACTCTCCCCTCGCGGACTCGCAATCACGGCTAACTCTCTTCACGCGGACTCGCTCAACGCGGACTCGCCATGCTTAGCAACAACCACTACTATTTTCAGAATTTGCATCTTTAGAGAGCCTCAAGTCGCCTCTACAAGCCAACTCGAGCCTCTGGGACTACTCCTAGGCATACTGCGTGTACGTGTTGTTCCACGACCGCGTCTCTCCCCGCTCGGGGACTCGTCACCGCGGACTCGCCCTCGTGTACTCAACACGCTCGGGGAGTCGCCACCACGGACTCACCCTCGCTTACTCAACACGCTCGGGGACTTCCCACCGCGGACTCACCCTCGTATTGGTACATGAGACCTAGCCTCCCTCGTATATAAAGAATAGGAGGGTCTAACGATGAGGGCACGACCTAACCTCTCCCACAATAGACAATAGATCTACAGATCTAGACGGAACACATCATAACCTAGCATACACCACGCCAGATCCTATCTGTGCACCCCTGTAACCCTCGTTTCCGTCATTAATCAAGAGCAAACAAGTAGGAGTAGGGTTTTCCCTCCGGGGGCCTGAACCTGGGTAAACCCCGTGTCCCGTGTTGCTTGTATGTTACCCGTTCCGTGATCTCCAGTGTCCTCTCCTTCTCCAAAATCCAAGTCCATAACAATGGAAATTAACGAGTCGAACCCTTGTTAGTGTATGTGTGGTTGTTTTTGGTATTAACTAGAATACGGTAAACTGTTGGAAGTAATTACTATGAATAAACCAGCGCAAGTAAAATAGACCTAGTGAAGTGGAGTGATGGCAATTTTTCTCAAGGGAGTAAATGTTTAGGCAAATTGTTATTTCATTCATTTGATTGAGACAATTAGTGAAGCACATAGATAGTCTTTTTATTGTTTCTTCTAGGAAGAGCCATAACTAGGTGTAGCCATAGATATGAACAAATACACCACTAGTGATTGATCTCAAGGCCAGTTAAGAAAAAACAAGAAAATAGTAAGACATAAAGTCTAACCACCGCATTTAGATCTAAGTTCGTTAACCATGAATTAATACTACACATATTTCTAAGACTTGGGATTCGGCTTCTGTAAAACTCCGTCTATGTCTCATCCTATCAACATGAAACGATGACAACCTTGTGCATCCCCCAACATATGTGTGCACTCATGTGCTAGTACATCAAGATCATCATAGAAGATAACAAACTTGTATGCAACCAATCAATAAATTATATCACAATTGCCATAACAATCACTACTCAAACTTAGACATAGATACAATAAATCATGGGAGAATAATAGATTATACCACACATCAAGTTTGCCAAGATATTACGGTAGATATATGAAGGGTATCTCGCTGTAGATGGTGATAGACATGTTCCTCCCCAAGGGGGAGAGGCGGCTCCAGCATGGAGGGGGTGGCGCCAGCGGCAGGGATGCCCCGGTGGCCTCCTAGGGGCGGCGGCTGCCCTTGCGGGCAGCGCCCCCTTGGCCCTTCTTCTTCCTTAGAGATGGTGCAGCAATGGAGGGCCTTCTCCCCCTTCTTGGGGGCTGCCAAGGAGGGGGAATTTCGTGGTTATGGATGGATTCCTCCACAAATAGGGTTTTTCCTGAATATATAGTGGTGGAGGCTTCACCGAAGCCATCAGATTAAAACCCTTGGATACAAAGGCTCTTGGAAGCCTATAGAACCTTCATGGTGACTTATAAAAAGTCCCATAAGTATCCAAATTCATGGCTTGGCCGAATTGATCTCATATGGCAAGAGTTTGAGTCAACCACGTCACCAAATTTGGGAATCTCGAAACTGTTTATGTACGCTTAAGTAATCGGGCCATGAAAAATGCATCCGGACTCCGATTAGAGCTAATTTTATGTCTAAATCGTATGTCTTGAAATTCCCTATAACTTCCTTTTTGATCACCTTTTCATTTTACGTCATATTAAATCTTTTCCGAGTCAATCTTTGAAAAGTGTTCAGCAGGAGAGATTCCAGGAAACTTCAAATATTGTCATATTGAGCGATTTTCTTTCATATTCATCTTTTTACTATACAACAAAGTGTAAAACAAGAACTTGTGCACTTTTTCAACTATTAGTAGGTTAGTATCAATAAATATAATAAATTTTCAAAATAATAAGCATTTTGAAGCAATAAACGACAAAGTTCATGGATGCATTTTACATGCATCAAGGATCTCCAAGCTTAACCTATGCTCTTCCTCAAGCATAAAGGTGATAAAAATAACATGGACTTTGAATTTTGTTACCTTTGCTTCCTTCATTATCATGTAAAGTTTATAGGCTCAATTCTTTTTGATGAAATATAATATGCAAGTGTACTATCAAGTTGTATCTTTTACACATCTATAAACATGTTAAACAAAAAGTAATGATGTGATAAAATAAATGATGAACAAAACAAACCTTCAAGACACTTTGATGAACCTATAGAATAAGAAACTCTTTTCATGTTTGGCATTGGTGTTTTATGCCTTTATTTTTGGGCTACTTCTTAGTTTCATGCCCATGACTCAAAGACTCACTTCTTAGTTTTATGTCTTCCCTTGAGATGTTTTGCATCTCGTACCGAAAGTAAGCATTGAATACATATGTTAATCTTCCATAAATAATGTAAAATAAAATTTTGAGCTATATAGTTCATGTTAACAATACTAATAAGGATGGGGTTCCAAGTATCTTTTATTTCAAAGCTTCATATAGTTTATGTGCTAAACGCACCATACCTATGACCTTGGACTCCTCATGCTACTCAACTTATGCTTGTCATTGTATGCACATGTTGGTCTTAGAAACCACATCACTGAAGTACCTCTTGCTCCCTGTGTAGCTATATGCCCTCCTCTTTATTTATTTATTCATTTAGCATAAGAGTTGATATAATTCCTTGGTTATGTTCAAGGTGGGAGGGGGCAGTATCTCTACTCCAGAAGAACCAAAAAACAGACATATGAATCATATCAATAAGGATCATCATTTTGTAAGTTTCCACCATGAGTTGCTGCACGACGCATGGATTTGACTAGCGGTTCAGGAGCGTTTTGTCTCAACATGCCTACTATAGTGTGCACACTTTATTTCACATCGATGCAATCCATAGGAATAACTTAAAACTATTAATTATCAACATTCAAAATTGAAAGCTTGTGCCATGCCATCATGGTTTAGCCAACAACAACTAATAAGATGTAAAACACAAAAAATTCCATAGTGGTATCACCCCCAAACCTTACTTTATTATGAGCTTTAAAATACATGAAAAGGGTGTTTTTAAGAATGTTTGGAGGATTAACATGCATACAATACTTGAAAGTGGATTTTGCCACAAATAGGTGGATATGCTTAGTCTAGTTTGTGGCGTTTGGAACAAGTCTTAGCTTGTATTGTGAAGGCTTAGCAAAAAGAGATCTAAAGAGTGTGCCATCTAGTTCATAATGTCAACATTTATTTTCTCACCTTGATCCTTAATGTTGAACATAAATACACACAAGCAAAGGATACAAATTAATAGGCACAAAACAAATCATGCTTCATATAAAGTACTTGAGCTTAAGAACTAGAAACAACATGAATTTCAACCTTTTGCTTTTATCTCCCCTTTTCTTTTGATAGCACACAACTTATTCTCATCAAGGAATTTAATCATGGGATAGATTGTTTCATTAGATATTTACTAAGAATGAAAAATATCTATCATGGTTGTTTCATTTATTCTCAAAGGAACATGAAAAACTAGACAAAGACGCTCCAAGTTTCTACGATCATTCTATGTTGATCAAAAAATAAAGTTTAGAGGTTTGAAAACCGAGAATTTTATAGTTCCAGTGGGGTTACTGGGGAATCCCCAAGATTATGGTCTTAACTTGGATAACTCTTAGTGTGGTGTTCCTTCATTCCGTGTCAAAAAACTTTAACACAAAACATTCTCTCATTTCTTTTCTATGGGGTGACATTAGTGGTACAAAGATATAGTGCTAGCTGTGATAAAAGCCCCAAATAAAATTTGGTTTTAAATTTCTAGAGATTTAATTAAGTTTACACTATCCATAAAATATCATAAGATTCAAATAAAATCAAATCAGAACTCAAAAGGCCACTCTTGCAACAAAAGACGGATTCTGTCCAGAAAACAGAAGCTACAGAACATATTTATTTCGCCCACTTAAACATGTCAAGAATTTTAGCCAATTTTTATGCGTATATAGGATAAAAAGTTGTAATTTCAATAGAAAATTTAGCTCAATCGGAGTGACATAAAAAATCATAAAAATCGTTTGGTAAACAGAAGAATGCAGAAATTTTCAACTCCAAATATATGTTTTAACTTTTACCATCCATTATGGGTAAAACTTGGTACTTTATTTTTGTAAATATTAAATAAAAGATAAAGCCTTTATTTTAACAGAGAACAAATGTCCAAAAAACAAAAACATAAAAGAAGCAAAAAGAACCAAGAAAGAATCAAACAAGAAACGAGAAACAAGAAAAAGCAAATCTTTTTGTAGTTTTTGTTTTTCTTGAAAAGGCAAAAAAGAAGCAAAAAGAACCAAATAAACATAAAATATTTTTGGTATTTTGTTTTTATAAACAATATGCAAAATAATATCCAAACAAAACAAAAAGGTAATTCAAACATGGTTTCCACAAACATACAAACAAGAACACGAAGGTAAAACTAAAACATGAGTTTGGAATGATATTACTTAAAATACTTGAAAGAAGAGAGGGATGTGTGGGCATCTCCAAGCTTGTGGTCTTGCTAGTTCTTGTCCTCTACTTCTTTCTCATCATATCATGTTACTCATCTCAAACAAAGAAATATTTTCATCTTCATGTTACTTCAATGCCTACAAAATGGTTAGTTCTCCAAACAAATGATATAATAGTTTCTACCATGATGCAAATTTTAGTAATTATTGGGAAACCATTTTATTCAAGAAGCTAATATATTAGAAAATAGACACTCTTTTTATTTTCTTTTTATCCGGGGAAAGTTTTTAATGATATAGGATTTGCAATGGTTCATTGGCATGAACAACACATGCTCAAGGTCGACCCCAACTTCTCCATTGCTAGTCCTTCTCATTTGCTCTCCCAAATTTTATATTTAGTTAGAATATTAAACTAAGTGTTAAATAACAGTAGCTAAAGTTATTTTACATGTTACATGGATATCAAGGTGTGCTCAAATAGAATTGTATTTGAAAGCATATGGAGCACACAACAAAGCATATAGACATTAACATTTAAGTCTAACTTTATTTCTATGCATTGACATTTTATATATGAATACGTAGCATCAAATTTGTGGTAACTGATGCATATAATGATCAGTAGCTTGCATAAATAAATGGAAACATAAAAAGGGGTTTTATTTCTTCCTCTTTCATAGTTATTGCAAGCATCAAACGCAAACTTAATCTCATAGTTTGAATAGATTCACCATATAAAGACAAGTCATCTAATGAGCATAATGGATCATCTAACTAAATTGTATCACTTTCATCCTCCCATATATTAGACGTAATTGTTCCACATAGAGGACTACTAGGCAATGAAATATCATCATCATTATAAGAAGATTTGTTCATGGGAATTTGTGTGTTACCCTTGTTGGGAGTAGGAGATGGGTAGATACTCCATTATTCCTCCACCTTTTCTTCTTTCTCTTCTATCTCCTTTTCTTTGGGATGCATGGGCATCCCCAAGATTAGCCTTTTGTCATATTCTTACCTAACACTTTCATCATGATTTCTTGCATTCAAAAAGTTAGTGCCCAAGGGAATATTCAAGATTTCAACATATTTGACTAGAATATCATACATATCATTGTGAGCCTTGTGAAAAGGATCCATAGAATTTTCCATTATCCAATTTCTTTTTGGGTTTTAATTTTATATGTAAGGTACTGAAAATAAACTAGCAATCCAAACAAGATAGAAGCTTAGCGCTACGCTCCCCGGCAACGGCGCTAGAAAAGTATCTTGATAACCTCCAAGTGCAAGGGATCACCCTAGTACAATTCGATAAGTATTTGAGTGTTGAACCCACGAGGAGCTGAAGGTGAACTATCTATTCTCTAAAGCCCTATAACCCACTTATATAGCCTTCTATGCAAATCTAGGATCTGTATGTGTGGTTATTTTTGGTATTAACTAGAATGCGGTAAATTGTTGGAAGTAATTACTATGAATAAACTAGTGCAAGTAAGATAGATCTAGTGAAGTGAGTGATGGCAAGTTTTCTCAAGGGAGTAAATGTTTAGGCAAATTGTTATTTCATTCATTTGGTTGACACAATTAGTGAAGCACATAGATAGTCTTTCTATTGTTTCTTCTAGGAGGAGCCATAACTAGGTGTATCCATAGATATGAACAAATACACCACTAGTGATTGATCCCAAGGCCAATTAAGAAAAAACAATAAAATATTAAGACATAAAGTCTAACCACCGCATTTAAATCTAAGTTCCCCATGATAATACCCCCGTTAGTTAACCATGAATTAATACTACACATATTTCTAAGACTTGGTATTCAGCTTCTGTCAAACTCCGTCTATCCCTCATCCTATCAACATGAAACGGTGACAACCTTATGCATCCCCCAATATATGTGTGCACTCATATGCTAGTACATCAATATCATCATAGAAGATAAAAAATTTGTATGCAACCAATCAACAAATTATATCATAATTGCCATCACAATCACTACTCAAACTTAGACATAGATACGATAGATCATGGGAAAACAATAGATTGTAACACGCATCATGTTTGCCAAGATATTACAGTAGGTATATGGAGGGGATATCGTTGTAGATGGTGATAGAGATGTGCCTCCCCAAGGGGGATAGGCGGTGGCGGCGTGGAGGGAGGCGGCGCCAGTAGCAAGGAGGCCCCGGCGGCCTCCTAGGGGCAGCGGTTGCCCTTGGGGGCAGCGTCCCCTTGGCCCTTATTCTTCCTTAGAGATGGTGCAGAAATGGAGGGGCTTCTCCCCCTCCTTGGGGGATGCCAAGGTGGGGGATTTTGTGGCTATGGGTGGATGTCTCCAAAAATAGGGTTTCCCCTTAATATATAGTGGTGAAGGCTTTACCGGAGCCATCAGATCAAAACCCTTGGATCTAAGGGCTCTTGGGAACCTCTAGAAACTTCATGGTGACTCTTAGAAAGGTCCACAAGTCTCCAAATTCGTGTCTTGGCCGAAGTAATCTTATATGGCAAGAGTTTGAGTCAACGACGTCACCAAATTTTGGAATCCCGAAACTGCTTCTGTATCCTTCAGTAATCGGGCCATGAAAAATGCATCCAGACTCTGATTGGGAAGAATTTTATGTCTAAATAGTACGTTTTTAAATTCCCTTCAACTTTAGTGTTGATAACTATTTTATTTGACATCATATTCAATGTCTTCCAAGTTAATCTTTGAAAAGTGTTCAACAGGACAGATTTCAGGAAACTCTAAATATTGGCATATTGAGAGATTTTCTTTCATATTCATCTTTTTCTACACAAAAAAGTGTAAAACAAGAATTTGTGCATTTTTTCAACTATTAGTAGGTTAGTCTCAATAAATATAATAAAGTTACAAAATAATAAGCATTTGGAAGCAATAAATGACAAAGTTTATGGATGCATTTTATATGCATCATGAATCCATTTCAGGTTTGGTTTTTGTTGGCGAATAATGTGAGTAGGACTTGACATATCATCTGTATGCAACACGAATTTACCTTTAACTATATCTTGCCCAGGGTGAAAGTTGATTTGGATCAATGAATCAAGATAGCTTACTAGAAATGTTTTAGAAGCATGAACTGGCGGTGGGTTCTTAGCATGGATCACCTCATTCCGAATGTGCCAGCCCCTCCATAGTGTCATCAAAACCATATTAATAGATCTCCTTGGAATTTTCATGAGCGGGTTGAGAAGCCACTCAACACATGTATTCTCAATAGTTGCAATATCAGGAAGTTACCAATCCTCAGCCATAGTAGATATCGATCTCACCAATTGACATGATGGTGTAGGTCGTCACGAGCTCTTTAGACGGAATCCATGTCTCATCGAGAAGAACGAGAGGGACGTCGCTAGCATAGAGAACACGGTCGATGGCGATTGTTTTGCCGATTCCTGCACGAGCAGATTCCGCCCGAAACAAAGATCCGAAGGTTACATGCCCCACGGTGGGCGCCAAATGTCGTCAGATTAATGACAAGTACGCCATAGGGGGTCCTAAGAGCGTTGAGAAGATAGGGTGTGAGCCGTACGATATTATGGGAACGAGCACAAGTTTACCCAGGTTTAGATCCTACTCCTGCTAGCAACCCAGTAATATAGCGGAGAGAGCCGGATGTTACAGTAGATTACATGAGAGGTTCACCTGTGCGAGTTGGTTGTGGTTGTTCTAAGTTATGCCCTAAAGTCTCCTGTAGGTCCGGCTTATAAAGGCATCAGGACCTAGGGTTACATGAGAGACATATCCGTCTATACGTTATAGAGTCGATACTAGATACATCTTGGACTACAAGTAATACTACAGGCCTAAGTCGGTAAGTCTTCTGGGCCTTGTCGTAGATGGAATTGACTCCGTCCTCTTTCCCTGATTGGGTCGTCCGTGAATCAAAGCTCTAACCCGTTAGTAGGCCACCCTGGTCAGCGAGTCACATGGGTATACCCGGAAAGTATATCCCCAACAGTAGTCCCCAGAAGTCTCCAAGATCCAAAGTCGGATTATCGTCTAGCTTGATGGTTCTTCGGCTTGAAGAATCTTGAAGGGTTCTAGAGATCCTTAGCAAGAGTACACCAGACGAAGGGATGGAAATTATCCTGGGCTTCAACACCACAAATAGGTCATTAGTCAGAACTTCCAGGTTCTTTCTCTGTTTATTACACCAAGTAGGAAGGGAATTTGTTGCAAGTCACCATGCAAAGTGTTGTACCTTGGGCGGCACATCTGATTTCCAAATGAGGTCCCATATTTTCCTATTCCTATCCAGAGCGGAAGCTAGAAGAAACAGAAGATGGTCTCCAAGAGTCCTCCATGGCAAACCAATATGCACTGCGAACGGTGCCATGTTTATCCGGAGCATAGGCGAGCTGGTCTGGTGCGAGTCGTGGCGAAGGTTTGATCTTCAAAATCTCATTAACATCTGCCATACAGAAGTACTTTTGCAGTAATTCCATTCTCCACAATCTCCCATGTTGATCGATAAGTTCCGACACAAAGCATAGCCTGCATTTGCCTTTAGGAGTGATCGGTTTAAACGATGTAGGTCTAGGAATCCACCGGTCTCTCCAAATACGTATATTCTGACCATTTCCGACACACCAAATCAAGCCTTTTTTAAGAGATCCAAGCCATAGGAGATAGCTTGCCAAGTAGAGGAAGCATTGCCCGTGAAGACGGTGTCCTCTAATTGGCCATTTATAAAATACTTCGCTTTCAAAATCCATGCACATAAACTGTCAGGTCTGGTTATAAGTCGCCATGCTTGCCGAGCAAGGAGCGCTTGATTAAAGACCCGATAATCACGAAATCCTAACCCGCCTTGCCTCTTTGGTCTTTGAAGTTTTTTCACGCCTTTCAATGCGTTTCCCTTTTCATTTCTTCACATCCCAGTAGAAATTCCAGAGTAAGCTTGTCAAGTAGAAATTCTGGACTAAGCTTGTCAAGTCATCACATACAAAAAAAGATAATTTAAAAACTTACATCAAATATACTGGAAGATATTGGGTAAAGGATTTAATAAATACTTCCCGACCAGCTTGTGCAAGATGTCCATCACCCCATAGCAATAATCGTTTAGTTAATTGAGCCTGAGGATTTTGCATTTTTCCTCTCGTCATGAGACCATGAGGGTAGGCAAACCAAGATATTTTTCATCAAATGCCAACGATCTAACACCCATGATTCCCGACCTCATCTTGTAACCCGGAGGGACAAGACTCGCCAAATAAGAAGGAGCTTTTAGTAGGATTAATAACCTGGCTAGTGGGAGAAGCATAAGCCTCCAAAATATGCTTGACAGAATTAGCCTGATCATGAGTTGCTTTGGAGAACAATATTGTGTCGTCGACAAAGACAAAGTGTGATATTCCAGGAACACGACGACAAACTTTAAGTGGTGTTAAGTGATTCTCAACAATTCCTTTATTCAGGAGAGCAGATAAACCATTAGCAACTAGAAGGCATGAAAAGGGGATAATGAGTCACCTTGCTGAAGCCCACGCGATGGTGCAAATGAATCCAAGAGGGTTCCATTGAGTTTGATAGCATATCTCACCGATGTCACACATGTTATAATCCACTCGACAAAACGGTGAGGGAAATCCACCTTTTGCATCATTTGCCTCAAGAAATCCCATTCAACCCTGTCATATGCCTTAGATAAGTCCAGCTTATAGACACAATAGCTCTTTGTAGGGTCCTTTTCCTGTTTAATGTGGTGAATGCATTCAAAGGCCAACAATGCATTATCAGTAATCAGGCGTCCTAGGACAAAGGCGCTCTTCTTAGGAGAAATAATGTCATCCAGAAGAGGTCTCATTCTGTTAACCAGACATTTGGATATAATTTTGTAAACAACATTGCACAAGTTGATCGGTCGATATTCAGATAGTTTGCTTGGGTTGTTCACTTTAGGAATCAGCGATGTTGTATTAGCACCCTATGGCATTAATTATGTTGGAAGAATCTTGCGGGAGAACCATCTGGTCGTGATGCCTTTAAGGGTCCAATCTAAAAAAGAGCATATGCAATTTCCTTATCTGTAAAATCAGCGCAAAGGCTATCATTCATATCTTCCCCATACGTGTCTCAAACAGACCAATCACACGGGCAGGTATCACCTCTTCATGAGCTGTGAACAAGGTTTTAAAATACTCTGTTTTCATATGCCTCAAAGTGCCAACGTCCTCGTGGACATTACCGGCATCATCTACCAACTTGCGAATTTTATTCTTCCTTACACGCCACACTAACTTGCTATGGAAATATTTAGTGCTTTTATCCCCTTCCTTTAACCATGTCAATCTGGACCTCTGAAGACACATCATCTCTTCTCTATATAGCATACTATAGAGCCTCCTTATTGTTGCTTATCGGCATTCATATGCAGCAACTGTTCTAATTGGTCCCGAGATTTCTGCAGTTGCAATCGAATACCGCCAAACTTAGTTCTGCTCCATATATGCAGCTTGTCCATAGTTTCTTTTAGATCCCTTCCAACATCACCCAGATAACGAATGACACCCGAATCATGCCACAAATTTTTGATAACCTCTGGTAACGTGTGGTCTCTCTCCCACATGACTTCAAACTATTTGCATCTTCTCCTCGTATCTTGAGGTTCATCAACATCACCTTTGATGAGCGGAGCAAGGTGATCTGAACATTGTGTCACTAGGTGCTTAACAGTACAATACAGATAGATGTTTCTCTAGCCATTAGAGGCTACAGCCCTATCTAGGCGTACCTTCACATTTGCTGCCCTAGATCGCTTATGATCATATGTAAAAGGAACCCCTGAGAAGCCTAGATCCATCAAGCCACACAATTCCAACGTATCCCGAGAGACAACCATTTGCTATTCTGCTCTCGGTGTAGATGAAAAGTGCTCGAAGCTCCACATGCATTGTTAAAATCTCCCGCCACTAGTGATGGACGATCATGCCCAAGGTGCAAACACTACAGAACGGGAAGCTACGCCGACGGCCAAACATCGGGGCCGTCGGCGTAGCCATCGTCTAGGCCAGCACCACCAAGCAGCCGTCGGCGTAGAATTGCCCTCGGCATATCCTATGCTACGCCGACGGCTGCCCTCGGCGTAGCATACGCCGACGGCTGCCCTCGGCGTAGCTATTTTTTATTTTATCTCATTAAACATTGAAAAATCATAACTAAATCATTCTAATCCGGAAAAATACAAATAATATATCAAAATTTGCAGAAAAATAAACCTATCTATCTAAACTCAAATATTACACATTTGTAAATAAAAATTAAGTAAAACATAAAACATTATATATAGTTTAAAACGGGCATAAAAAATTCAAAAATGATCGCAACAATGCGAAACCTTCGCGTGGTGTTATATTATGTGACATAGTTAGAAGGAAAAATACCAAACTTTTTATATTGATTATGTCTCAAAGAAACCTTCACAAAATGACCTATCTCATTCGAGGTTTCTTGGCTTTGGGTCAAATGACCAATGTTATGGCTAGAATCAAGGCATAGTTTGTGATAATGTGCCCATATTGTGCATATACATGCATCATGGGATGGCGAACAATGTTGCAGGAGGAAGTTTTCTTTTTTGTCGCACCAAGAAGCCATTTCCCATTTTCCGAGCACAAAAAAAGGACGATTTTGTGAAGCAACCACCAAATGGCTAATTCAAAATGGTACCACCACATTTTACAAAAATACTATACCACCTTATATAGACAATGTCCCAACAGGGGAATTCGAAACCTTTCCGTCCACCTCTGGTGAAAAAGACAAATTCCTGCCGAATCGGTAGGAAGTGGGTCAGATATGAACTACAGGTACATGATCCGATGCTCATGTTTTTTTACAAAAATCATTTTTAGGTTTACAATATGCTATTTTATCAAAGATCCAATGCAAGTTTAGAGAGGCTCGGCCCCGAGGTAAGAATCTTCATGCCCGCCGTTCAACAAAGTTTGACGATAGTTTAAAACGGGCTTAAAAAATTCAAAGACGATCGAAACAATGCGAAACCTTCGCGTGGTGTTATATTATGTGACATAGTTAGAAGGAAAAATATCAAACTTGGTATATTGATTATGTCTCAAAGAAACCTTCACAAAATGACCTATCTTATTCGAGGTTTCTTGGCTTTCGGGTCAAATGACCAATGTTATGGCTAGAATCAAGGCATAGTTTGTGATAATGTGCCCATATTGTGCATACACATGCATCATGGGATGGCGAACAATGTTGCAGGAGGAAGTTTTCTTTTTCGTCGCACCAAAAAGCTATTTCCCATTTTACGAGCACAAAAAACGGACGATTTTGTGAAGCAACCACCAAATGGCTAATTCAAAATGGTACCACCACATTTTACAAAAATACTATATCACCTTATATAGACAATGTCCCAACAGGGGAATCCGAAACCTTTCCGTCCACCTCTGGTGAAAAAGACAAATTCCTGCCGAATCGGCAGGAAGTGGGTCAGATATGAACTACAGGTACATGATCCGATGCTCATGTTTTTTTACAAAAATCATTTTTAGGTTTACAATATGCTATTTTATCAAAGATCCAATGCAAGTTTAGAGAGGCTCGACCCCGAGCTAAGAATCTTCATGCTCGTCGTTCGATAAAGTTTGACGATAGTTTAAAACGGGCATCAAAATTTCAAAAACGATCGAAACAATGCGAAACCTTCGCGTGGTGTCATATTATGTAACATAGTTATAAGTAAAAATATTAAACTTGATATATTGATTATGTGTCAAAAAAAACTTCACAAAATGACCTATCTCATTCGAGGTTTCTTGGTTTTCGGGTCAAATGACCAATGTTATGGCTAGAATCAAGGCATAGTTTGTTATAATGTACCCATATTGTGCATACACATGCATCATGGGATGGCGAACAATATTGCAGGAGGAAGTTTTCCTTTTCGTCGTACCAAAAAGCCATTTCCCATTTTCCGAGCACAAAAAACGGACGATTTTGTGAAGCAACCACCAAATGGCTAATTCAAAATGCTACCACCACATTTTACTAAAATACTATACCACCTTATATGGACAATGTCCCAACAGGGGGTTCCGAAACCTTTTCATCCACCTTTGGTGAAAAAGACAAATTCCTGCCGAATCGGTAGGAAGTGGGTCATATATGAACTACATGTACATGATACGATGCTCATGTTTTTTTATAAAAATCATTTTTAGGTTCACAATATTCTATTTTATCAAAGATTCAATGCAAGTTTTCCTTTTCATTGCACCAAAAAGCCATTTTTCATTATCCGAGCGCAAAAAGGGAATTTTCTAAAGCAACCACCAAATAGATAATTCAAAAATGAAGGGTTTGTGATTAGTTGATATGGATATAATATTTGGATTCCTCTCATTTTTCTGATCAATTTAGACATATTATTTGTTAAATTTCAATTTATAGATTTAAAGATATTAATTATTCCATATTAAATAGAAAAATACAAAAAGGTAAAATTATTATATTTTTATTTGAATTCAATAATATTTTTACTTATTTATTAATGTTTATTTAAATAATTGTTTGTAATTTCAAAAAATACAAACATGTGACATGTTGATATAAGGGTTAATAGGATTGATATCATAGTATTGACAACAATGTATGAATTACTTTGTTAAGGGAAGTTCGACCAAGACTGCAATTTAATTAAATATTAAGTGTAATTAGTGTTAAAAATGTTCAAAGTGAAAGATTAACGAGTCAAACAATTCAAAGATTCAAAAATTGAGAAAAAAAATAAAATAAAAAATTTAAATTTTTTTTTAAAAAAAAACATTTTTGCAACCTGTCGACAAGCTATGCCGACGGCCGCTACGCCGACGGCAATGCCCTCGGCGTAGCATACGCCGACGGCATTTTAATACGCCGACGGCCTCTATGTGCTCCGCCGAGGGAGCCCTTTGCCGAGGAGGCTACGCCGAGGGCAGCCGTCGACGTAGCATACGCCGAGGACATTTTAGCCTACGCCGACGGCTTTTGCCCTCGGCGTAGCGCGCGCGTGCTATAGTGAAATCACTTAGAGCTAACCACATAACATAACGGTGTTCCACACACGGCTCCCCGTACACACATGTAATGCGCCATTGAAGCACATCAGCTGAATCTCATACAAGGGCAGCACGGTATCTGGCAGTAATACCTACCACATCAATAGACAATGACTCGTGCCAAAATAACGCCAATCCCCCAAACATGCTAACCACAGCGCCCCCAATGCAACGGTGACATGCGCCGAAGGTATCGGTATACCATGTGGATCTAGGATGTTCAGGCATGTGTTGCGTTCTATTTCATCCGTCGGCGAGGAGAATATCATCTCCAAATTTAGGTGCTCAAATGTTGAGATAGGTATTGTTGTTTATAGGAGTCCAGTAGTGCTGAATGAGGTCTAAGGACATGTTGCGCGCTTGTCCAAGTTCCGTATCTATGAGGTGGGGTTGGAACCGACATACATTTCTTATTGTCCGGCAATGCTCACTCGTAGTCTAGAGAGCCGACTCAGGCCCTGGTCATCCACTAGATGTTGCTCGTCCAATTAAATGTTGGTCATTCTCTATTGTACGTATGTTACTCCCTCCGTTTTAAAATATAAGATGTTTTAGGTTCGTGAAGAAAATGAATCTAGACTTGTTTTAGTGTGTAGAAATACTCCAAAGTTGAGTGAACCTATATTTGCTTCACAAAGCTAAAACATCTTATATTTTAAAACGGAAGGAGTACATGCTAGTCTGTTCATTGCTAAGTGCTAATGCGTGATGAAACTGATAATTTGATTCCTGAGACGTGTTGTCGTTGTCATTCGGTAGAGAAGAAATTATCGGCTGCAATATCTCAAGAATATGTTTGTGTTTCCCATTTTCACTGGAGATCATGAAGATAACATCTGTGGGTGTACCGGTTTCACATGCTTTTCAAATATGAAAGCAAGTTCATTTGACTTTGTGAAAATTATATAATCCCTAATATTTCGGTGTATTGATTTGACTCTTATGGGGAGTATATATATACGTATAAATTTGGAGGGCAAGAAGCCTATGAATTGGAATACAAGACGATCTCTAAAGTCCTAGTCTATCTCTAGTTATGTATGTACACGTACTCTAACATCCCCCCTCAGTCGAAGCGGGAGTGAAACAGACGCTTGCGACTGGATTTGAAGTCTTGCGCCTTTCGTCGTCTTCTTCTCCTTGTCATCATCACCTGCGTGGACATGATCATGGCTGGCACCTAGGGGCGATAACTGCGTCCCCTTCTAGTACCTCTCTTCCCTCCCGCAGTCACAGCGAAAGTGGCGTGAACGCAAGTGACGACGCGGACGCTGTTGACTGAAGTTCTTGAGTTGCTGTAGACGTTGTTTTTGATGTCGATGTCGAGGTAGCCGATTGTGATGTAGCCGTAGTCGATGTAGGTGTGGTCAATGTTGTAGTCGTCGTAGTGGTGTGGCCGTCATTGTCGGAGGCGCAACGCGTTTTTTTTTTGTTGTTGACGAAGCTGCAGTTGTGGACGTTTTGCACCTTGTAGAGGTACCGACGGGGCGTCTCTTGGACGCGGTCATAAGTGAGACCACCAGTTTTGCCAGAACTGGAGGAAGTCACCAAGCACGCACGGTTTTGCCAGAACCGTATGCGCGGTCGTAAGGGCGTCACAATTGTGATGCCGATTTGTTGATGCAGTCGTCGGGGTCGTGGACGTGGCGATGCCGTCGTCGTGCCTTGCAGTTGTACTGTCAGAGGGCGTTGTAGTTGTATGTCCATCATGTGGACGGGTGTAGCGGCGGCGGCGATGTGTCGACGAAGATGTGTATGAAGACCACGTTGATGTAGACCTTGGCGATGATGTGTCGGCGATGAATGAGTTGGCGTGTCGGCGATGATCGTCGCTTGAAGGCGTCCCTTGTGGCGGCGATGATGTCGAGGCCTTGATGTTGGAGAAGTCGGAGAAGTAGTGTTCCACACCGGCCTGGCATGTGGATGATGTTGATGTCGCTTCTCCGTGGCTGTCATCGACGAAGATCTTGGCATGTAGCCTGAGATAGTCGTACATCTTGATGTCATGATTTGATCGTTGTAGTTTGTGTCGGTGTAGTGCAGATCGGTATGCCTTGATGTAGAGGAAGTGTCCAGCTTCGACCGCGTTGCTGCCCTTGTTCCTCCACGGACGATCTGCAATACGGGGATGTGGATGTGTTGGCCGTAATCCGAGTAGCAGCAGAAGAACCGAATGTGGCCTTGAGTGTCACGTCTTGGAACATCATGCATGCGAGGCTTGATCCACACGTGAAGTTCCTTGCTCTGGTACATGTACATCTGATCCTAGATATCGGTGAACTCCATGGTCTCCTTTTGGCCGTGTCCGCACGCGCTCACGGAGTCGTCGGAGAGCCTGGACTCCTGAGGCGAGGAAACACGCGTGCTGCAATTGGGCGCCGCTGACGGCGCGCACGTCCGTGTGCGCTAGCCGGCTGGACCGGCCGGCTGACGCGCAGATGATCCGACGGAAATTGATGTCGTCTTGGTTTCTACAAGATTTTCAGAGGAGGGTTGTAGTCTTGATCTAGGAATTTATTTTGGGGCTAAACTAATTGGATCTAATCTAAGAAACTAGAATTTCGAAAATTTGGATCTAATCTAATCTAGAGAACCGATCCGATCTTTGATCTAGACCGGGTGCCGCGCCTCCGAGGAGTAATCTCCCCTGGGCGGCGCATTGTGGAAGTGGTGAAAGAACCTAGGATCGGCGCCGTGAGGCTAACCGCTCTGATACCATGTGAAAATTATATAATCCCTAATATTTCGGTGTATTGATTTGACCCTCATGGGGAGTATATATATACGTACAAACTTGAAGGGCACGAAGCCTATGTCTTAGAATACAAGACGATCTCTAAAGTCCTAATCTATCTTTGTATGTACACGTACTCTAACAGACTTAATTGCACTGTAGCAACGCATGCGCTCTTCACTAGTCACGATAGAAATCAAATAGTCGAGGATATTTTTCTCAGTTGACTAGTCATAGGCTATAGCATGTATCACCATGCAATCCTAAAACCTAAGCTAATTCTGAGTAAAGGGAGAATTACTACTCCCTCCGATCCATATTAATTGACTTTGATTTATCAAAATTTAGATAAATTATATATTAAATAGTGTCTAGATTTATTTAAATTTAGACAAATTTGAGTCAATTAATATGGGTCGGAGGGAGTAGCAAAATTGACTAAACACAGACTTCGAAATTTCAGCTCATCGCCCGTCACGGGAAAGAAACCATACGTGGGTGGTCCATGGCCGACGGTAAGAAAAACAATGGGAAAAGGGTGAAAGGGATGGATGGACTGTGTGGACGTTTCAACCTTCGCGCACTACAAATTGATATGTGGAGGGAGCTCGATTCCTTCCCAAATCCTAAGTTTTTTAGTGGCACGGAGCAACCATGGAGATCGCATACCTCGTATCCGTGCTCCTCTTCATCACAGCCGTCATCCTCTACGTCCGGCGCCGCCGAGCTTCCCCGTCGAAGGCAGGAACGGCCAACTGTCCCCACCCTAACCCCGTCCTGGGCAACACTTTGGAGTTCATCCGCAACCGCGGGAGATTCTTCGACTGGTACACCGACATGCTGCGCGCGGCGCCCTCCAACACCATCGAGGCTTGGGGTGCTCTCGGCTCCAGCCACGCCGTGACCACCGCCGACCCGGACGGCGTCGACCACCTGCTGCGCGCCAGCTTCGCCAACTACAACAGGGGCGCGCAGTTCCGCGCCGCGCAGTCCGAGCTCATCGGCGACGGCATCTTCGGCGCCGACGGCCGCCTCTGGAGCCTCCAGCGCAAGCTGGCGTCCTACGCCTTCTCCTCCCGCTCGCTGCGCCGCTTCACCGAGGACGTCCTCGCCGTCCACCTCGGCCGCCGCCTCCTCCCGTTCCTCGACGCCGCCGCGGGGTCCGGCGAGGCCGTCGACCTGCAGGAGGCGCTGCGCCGGTTCGCGTTCGACAACATCTGCCACGTCGCCTTCGGGGTCGAGAGCTCCACGTTCCTCGAGTGGGACGACCCGCAGCACCAGGCGCTATTCAAGGCGTTCGACACGGCCGTCGCGATCTCCTTCATGCGAACGCTGACGCCGTCCACCCCGGTGCGGAGGCTCACGAAGCTTCTTAACATCGGCAAGTCGCGCCAGCTCGGGGAAGCCATCGGCGTCATAGACGACCACGCCATGTCCGTCATCGAAGCCAAGGAGGCGAGCCAAAGAAACAACAACCAGGGCGAGGGCGACCCGGACCTGCTCTCGCGGTTCATGGCGGCCATGGACGAGGAGGACGGCGGCGGAGAGCTCGCCGCCATGTTCCCCACCCCGGATGCCAAGCGCCGACTCCTGCGGGACGTGGTCGTCAGCTTCGTGCTCGCCGGGAAGGACTCGACGACCTCGGCCCTCACGTGGTTCTTCTGGCTCCTCGCCGCGAACCCGCGGTGCGAGCGGCGCGTCCACGACGAGGTGTCCCAGTCACCTGACGGCGACGTAAAACGTATGCTCTACCTCCACGCCGCGCTCACCGAGGCGATGCGGCTGTATCCGCCGGTGCCCTTCAACGGGCGGGTGGCCGTGGCCGACGACGTCCTCCCGGACGGCACGAAGGTGCGCGCCGGCTGGTTCGCCAACTACTCGGCGTACGCGATGGGGCGGATTGAGAAGCTGTGGGGCGAGAATTTCCTGGAGTTCGTGCCTGAGCGCTGGCTCGGCGAAGACGGCGAGTTCGTGGCGGTGGACGCGGCGCGGTACCCGGTGTTCCACGCCGGCCCGCGGGCGTGCCCCGGGAAGGAGATGGCGTACGTGCAGATGAAGACGGTCGCGGCAGCCGTTCTCCGGAGGTACAGTTTGGACGTGCAGGCACCGACGGCCAGCATGGAGTCGCCGCCGGCGTACGAGATGACCGGGGGAATGAAGATCATAGACGGGCTACACGTACACCTCAAGATACGTACCGACAGTGAACAGTGATGCTGGACAAGAAGTGGACTAATCGTCATATCGAAATGCGACTAGTCGACGTCTGCAGGATTAAGCGCCAGTAGTAGGTTTTAGAAAGGAAAAGTAGGCCATGGAACCTTATCTCACTAGCATATATAGCAGGTATTTCAACGTACACGCCAACTGGAATCTTGTCTCACTAGATCAATACTGTTTACTGCTCGCGATGCGTGGCTCCAGCCTCCAAAAATAAGTTAATTATTCGGGTTTGTATATGTCTCAGCCCGATTGAGATTTTCTTAAGTCTCAATCACACGAGAAAAGTGTAACTTTAGTTATGTACAATTCGTTCCAAACTTTTATATTTTTCTATCAAAAAAGTGAAACTAAAACCAGTAGTAGCATTTTTTTATGCACATTCTTTTATGACCAAGGCTTAAAAAATACTCGGTTGATAGAGAAATAGCAAAACCAATAAGATAATGGAATGTCTAAGACGCAGTCGACTGTGACATAAGTTATGTCACAGTCGAGTGACGTCGGCGCCGGTGCGTGATCCAGTTTTCTAGCTACGATCTCTTAGTTGTCTCTATTGGCCTTTGTTTTTATTTTTGGGCTGTTGTGGTGTCTTGGTCTTTTAGTTGTTGGGCTTATTTGTTGATTTGATTGTTGTCTCTGGTAGGCCGCTAACTTGTACACAAGGGCATATTGACCTGTGGATGACGTGGTTACATGAAATCTCAGTAAAAATAGGCTGTACAGGGGCCGAATTAGTACGATAGGCATGCAGCTCTGAATCCGGATTACCCATTTACACATGGGCTGATTTTCGACTTTCCAAAAAAGTTTCAAACAAATTCGAAAAAAATACCTACATGTAGACAACGAACTGCACTACACATCTGCAAAGTTTTAATCAAAACTTCAATTATTTTTGGTGCAGAGAAAATAACAAATTTGACAAATTTCGCATGTGTATCGTTCGCGTCCCAAAATTTTCTTTTTTTGTGCGAGTCCAAAAAACAATGTATTTGTACACGATTTTGGTATGTGCGTAGCGTATATCATTGCATACATGCTATATTTATTTCGTATTTTTTTAAATCTTCAAATTCGAAGTTTTCAAAGTTTCAAAGAAAATAAATAAAGGGCTCTGTATCACCCGACCGCCATAACGCCGACTCCTATTTAGTTATGAAAGAATACATAGACTGAAATCTATGATCACAAGAATATATTTTGAAGCATTCTGCATTCTTTGTTTTCTAAATCACCCAATAAACCGTCGAACCTCTAGAGAGGATAACACCCGGTACGTTGAGACACAGTTAAAGAGTCAGTCCAGGTCCTAGCAAACTCTTGTACTTATCTATAGTTGCAACTCTCCATAAAAGAATCCAAAACTCCCCTTTCCCCGATGAGAAAATACAGTTGCGAGTCAAGTTACAACTCGTAAGTCAAGAAAGGACCTACACCTAAAAACAATCCTCAGTTTTATCTACGGTTGCAACTTCTCACAAGAATTCATAACTCCTGCTTCCCCTGTGAGAAGTGTCATTTTCGCATCAAGTTACAACTCAAAGTCAAGGAAAGACATACGGCCAAAAAAAACCTCAGTTGCATCTATAGTTGCAACTTCTCACAAAAATTCAAAACTCCCCCTTTCCCCTATGAGAATAGCAGTTTCAAGTCAAGTTGTAACTCGAAGTCAAGGAAAGGACCCACATCCAAAAACAATCCACAGTTGCATCTATATATAGTTGCAACTACCCACACTAATTCAAAACTCCCTATTCCCCCCTATGATAAAACCAATTGCGAGTCAAGTTGCAACTGGTAAGTCAAGAAAGGACTCACGGTCAAAAACAATCCTCAGATGCAGCTACAGTTGAAACTGCCCACAAGAATTCAAACTACCCGTTCCCCTGTGAGAAAAAGACAATTTCAAGTCAACGAAGGACCCATGGCTAAAAACAATCCTCAATTGCATCTATAGTTGCATTAACTCACAATAATTCAAAACCCCCCTTTACCCATGTGAAAAAAAACCAGTTTCAAGTCAAGTTGCAACTCAATGTCAAGGAAGGACCCACGGCCAAAAACAATCCTCAGTTGCATCTATATTTGCAACCACCCACAATAATTCAAAACTCTCCCTCCCCCCATGAGAAAACCAATTGCGAGTCAAGTTGAAACTCGTAAGTCAAGGAAGGACTCACAACCAAAAACTATCCTCATTTGCAGCTATGGTTGCAAATTCCCACAAGAATTCAAAACTCCCCTTCCCCTTGTGAGAAAATCCATTTTCGAGTCAAGTTGCAACTCAAAGTCAAGAAAGGACATACGGCTAGAATTAATCATCAGTTGCATCTATAGTTGCAACTCCCCACAAGAATCCAAAACTCTCCCTTCCCCTGTGGGAAATCCCAGTTGCGAGTCAAGTTGCAACTGGTAAGTCAAGGAAGAACCCACAACCAAAAACAAATCCTCAGTTGCAGCTATGGTTGCAACTCCCCACAAGAATTCAAAACTCCCTTTCCCATGTGAGAAAAACCATTTTCACGTCAAGTTGCAAATCGAAGTCAAGGAAAGACAGAGACAGAAACAATCATCAGTTGCATCTATAGTTGCAGCTCCCTACAATAATCTAAAAATCTCCTTCCCTCCTTATGAGAATAGCAAGTTGTGAGTCAAGCTGCAATTGGTAAATCAAGGAAGGACCCACAGCCAAAAACAATCGTCATTGCAACTATGATTACAACTCCCCACAAATAATTCAAAACTTCCCCTCTGCTCCTGTTAGAAAAGCCAGTTGCGAGTCAACTTGCAACTGGTAAGTCAAGGAAGGACCCACAACCAAAAATAATTCTGAGTTGCAGTAATTGCAATTGCCTACAAGAATTCAAAACTCTCCCTTCCTCTGTAAGAAAATCTAGTTGCGAGTCAAGTTGCAACTCGAAGTCAACAAAAAGACCCATGACTCGTGTGTCAATTTGTGAGTCCAGTTGAAACTTATTACAAACTTGCAGTAAGTTAGAGACAATCGCCCAATTGACAATGGTTGCAAACTCTCAGACGAAAAAACCTATCCTTAGTATGATTTCAGATACTCTAAAAAATAGTGTTGGACTACTAAACTACATCAAGTAAAGAATTCAAATAGATTAAAAACACAAACAACACACAATAAAAATAAAAATTATTACATTAAAATACATTAAAATATTACAAAACATAGTAAAAAAACTTATTACATGAAGAGAAAGAAAACAATTCTAAAAAAATATGATAGGATATTATCTTGTTGTACTAATCCTAGCCATCAACTAGGGAGAAATCAAGGATGATCCATTCAAATCTAGTGAATATGTTAAAATCTTCATTCTTGATGTCTACCATTGCGACGACGAGATCCCCAACATTCAAGTTTACGATACTACGAAATTCATCCCAATTATCAGCAAATCTCACGTACTCTCCACGGCGTCCTAAATATGATCCTTCCAAGACATAATCATCATGAGGGTACTTAGCTATGCCTTTGATTGGAGCTTCATATTCAAAATAAAGAACGTCAATGGGTACATCTTGATGGAATAAAAAGAGGAACTAAAATTAAATTCACAAAACATTACTTATGTCATATAAAATACAAAATCATGCCAAAATATGCCTTCAAGAATTTTCCATCACCATTATTCGAGATAACGTGTATATCAAACAAATTTTCTTCTTCATTGAATGAAAATGTGATGATATCTTCCAGCTCTTCCTCAAAAGCTTCAATTAGAGATACCCAATATGGTCAACACAGAAAAATGTTGTTATGAAAACACGTAAAAAAATATGGTGGGTAGTTTCTAATTCCATTTCATCCAAAAACTGTATCGTAGTTAACCCTTAGTGTTCAACCATTTTTTAGGACATAATCTATCCAAGGTTGCATTGAAACTTCAAGGTGCATTCTGTAAAAAAAATGGATATAAATGATAAAAAGATCTCCTATTTAAAACAAAAAACATAATAAAATGATTAAAATATACACATACAACTCCGAGTTCAAAATTTGGTTTCGTTATCATCACAGAGAATTGTAGCCCGTTTTGCCTAGTACGACGACAAATATTGGAAGGTTGCCATCATACTACACATGGTTCAACATCCATGCCTTTTATATTATAAAGGAGCTCTCCTCTACTAGTATTTTATTTAAAGACCATGAACATGATAAACTATATCGTGACTTCCTATTCATGTCTCGTCCATTGAATCGATCGAAAAAATAGCTAAAACAAATGAATGGTTAAGAATAAGTCATTTGCATGGTTGTGGTTACAGGAAGTACTAATTTAGCCAATTTATAAAAATAGAAAGAGAACTATGAGATAAACAACACAAACCTATATATACTTCCACACGCCCATAGGGCTGGTCCTGAGATTTCGGGGGCCCGGGCCAAAACTAAAATTTTGGGCCTCTTATTATATTTTTTTGCATATATGAGATGATAAAAAATTAATATTATACGTATACTCCAACTATAATATTTATATAGAAATAAAAATGTTTACATGATACCTTAAAATTCTCCGAACATTTCTAGAAGCAAAGTCAGAAAATTACAATGGAACTTAAATAGGAAAAAGTTCAAAAACATGAGAAAACAATCACGATTACTGTTGAAACACAATTTTAGTATGGAAAAAAATCGCAAGAGATAGATTTTTTAGAATAAGCAGAAACAATGTTTAGAGACATGAGCAACAAAGTCATAAAAAATATAAATCCAATTTAAACATGATAAAAGGTAAAAAGAATAAAATTGAAAGGAAAAGGCGTGAAAGAAATATACCAAAGAAAAAAATAGGAAAAATGATGAAAGGGAATGAAACAGAAAGAAAATACGCAATGGAACTTATGTAAGAAAAATAAAAAAATAAAGAAAAGAGACATGCGTTGATATATTGAAAAGAACATGCCTCGTATGTCTCTGATCAGTACTCCCTTCGTCCGTAAATAAATATACTTCTAGCTTTTAACTAAGTCAAACTTTATCAAATTTGATCAAATTTATAGATAAATATAGCAACATATATTGCATCAAATTAATATATTTTGAAATTAATTTGAAAACATTTCTATTGGTACCAATTTAGTGTCATAAATGTTGTTACATTTTGCTATAAAGTTGGTCAAACTTTACTAACTTTGACTTAGGACAAAACTAGAAGTACGCTTATTTGTGAACGCAGGGAGTATGCCGATACATATTTGAGTGGATGCGGGGATCGATAGTCTGATAACACCCGAAGCTACAGGCTCTAAACAGGCCCAACCCACTACCGATTTTCTTTAGCGAAACTATACTAGGAAATGCTCGTGCGCGACTCGGGAAGCGAACGGGAGATCTATGAATAAATCAATGTCTAGAACTGTTCACTGGCAGTCGAGCGTTGCCCACAAGTCTAATAAAAAAATCTTTTTTATATATATACTAGGCTTATAATTTTTTGGGCCCCTAATTTTTTTAGGCCCGGAGCGGCTGCCCCGCCGGTCCCCGGGCCGGCCCTGGCCCATACAATCCCGCCGAGAAAAAACGAATAGCTAAGAATTAGTCAGAAAACACACTCCCGTCAGGCAAAAAAAAAACAAAAAAAGACAAACAAGTGGAAAAACCAGGCGATTGGCCAGAGTACAATCGGACACATGCTGTAAAAACCAACCCAGCGGCCCTCCTCCTCTACGAATAGTAGCTTTAGTTGTCAAACAAGCCTACTATGGCCCAGCCTAGGACATCCGAGAGGCCATAAAACTTACGACGCAACAAACAACGATCAAACAACGCGAAGCAGTAAGACGCGACCACACCAATCTTTACTATCACAACGAATCAATGGTTTAGGACCTAGCTGTGACGTAAGATATGTCACAGCTAGTAAATCCGATAAGATAAACCTGCTTGCTTGAGCTTTGTATCGCATCAAGATTCTATCATAGAAGTTAAATTACGGGAAAAGACAACCGGTCACGCTCGCGGGGGGAAATCCTAGGACACGTGTGTTCCAACTGTATTTTTCTTTCCACGTGAGTGGTAGCTGTAGGTCATAGATTATCGCTAATTCATCTCCACGTATTTTTCTAGAGCAAATTCTCAATTCATTCTTGACTTTCACCGATGCTATTGCATTGTTGCCACCATTTTTGCTAGCTTGCTGCCACAAACTACAAGCTACTCCCTCCATCGATAATTACATGCCGTTCTAGCTTTACATATTTTAACTTTAACCATCAATTTAATCAATAATACATGAAACAAAGACAAATATTTAAAAAATTATATCATTGAAAATGCCTCGATGTTGATCCACAATTGCCCTACCACTCCTGAATCAGTTGTTAAAAACGAGGGACACCAATGAAGATTGAAGCAATGATCATGAGCATGTTCAATAGAGGCTATTTCACACCTATCATATATTTGTATGTCTGACCCAACCGAACTGCCCGCAACGGTGAGAAGAGGCAATCCAGAAGCAACCTAGGGTTTTCGTTCCCTCGCAGGTGATGTCGTCTTGGAGGTACGCTGGACCATGGCGCCTCACTGGCGTGAGAGTTTTTGTTCTTCTTATACGAAGTTGTAGTGCCTTCTCTAGGATGGTGATGCGATGAGGACATCTTAGGGTGTGTTTGGTAGGATGTATCAACCCAGAATCCTTATCTCCACTCATACATGTTACCCTTAGACAAGCTGCACTCAGATTTTCTCCCGTGTTTGGTACCCCGGATCTGCTGAAATAATCTGCACTGAGACGTTGTTTGGTGTCTTGTTTGAGTTAAGACAAGCTCAGCTCGAAATTTTTACATAGAGGTCCTTGCGCAAAAAAGAAAAGGCCAATTGAGTCCTTAGACAGACAAACAAAAAAGCAATCGGGTCCGGGAGGTCGCCAGCTTCTTTGGCCGCGCGAGCCAATTGCCACCGCCGCGCGAGGAGCCGTCAATTGCCACCGCCGGCGATTTTGCCTGCCACGGGCCAAGACAAGAGGTCGTTCTTGGTGCGAGGGCCACATCGCCAGAGCTCCGACTTGACGCCAATAGTGTCGGGGCTAGGCGGCACAGAGGAGCTCGGAGATTGGGGGAGGAAGGAGTGACAGGGCGGAAGAGCTTGGCCGATGGGGCTGGTTGGCAGGTGTGCGTGGAGGCGAGGAGGTGCTAGGCGGCGACGCTTGTAGACGATGGGAACGCCAGGGAGAGAGCGATGGAGAGAGATAGGGCTAGGGGGCAAATGACTCGCTCGAGGTTTACGGGTCTCCGACCCTTGCGGGCTGCGAGATTTTTTCGGGACGGACTCAGCCAAGCTGGATTGCGAAGCTCGATTTGAGCTTCACAACTCGGCATGGCTGAGAGCCCTTTTCTGTATGAGGTGAGCATAGCCCAATACACCCGACCCGACCTAATAAACAGCTAAACGTGGGTTCAATTGAGAATTTCTGGGCTCAGCCGATCTACAAAACACGCCCTTAAAGTCAGAATAAGGTCATTTTCGCTCTATCCCCGCTCAGGTGGTGTGCTTAGCACCGATAGAGGGCACGTGAAGTTCGGTGTCCAGCGAATCTGTTGTATCTTGTAGAGTTTCATGTTCCTTTATGTGGTTACGGGTCTGTCTCTTTCGATCTACCGTTCCCATCATTAATGATGGTTGCATCATGTTTTCTTCCTTTAGGACATTAGCATGACGACTTCAGGTTTGTTTACTATGAAAATCTCTACTACGATAAGTTTTGCCCTGCTCAGGTGATGGAGGGGCGAGAACAGCATCGCGACTTCGGCTCGCTCGAGTGTTTAGAATCTTCGCTATTGTTCTATTTATAATTTTCATTACTTTTAAATTATTTCTAGGCTTTTAATATGGGATCCCTTGTGGGATTGATCCTAGGGTGGCCCAATATTCACAGATTTGAGGCGGAGAGTGAGGAAAAACCCGATGAACATGATAAACGCAACTCAAATGCAAGGTAAAGATAGAAACACACGCAAGCACACCTGATTCGATTTACTCCTGTTGGTTCGAACAACCAATCCAATAGAACCCTCGGCGAGAGACCTTGCGATAGAATCATCTATGGAGAGATCGGCAAGCGCATGATAGAATCCAAACCATAGGAGAGAGTAGCAACCAAGTAGAATCCCAAAGGGGCGAGACCTAGCACTACTAGAATCCTTGATAGGGAGAGACCAAACACTTGAGGAGGGTCTTGACGACTTGGAGACAAACACCGAGCTCCAAGACCTTGTACAACTCATAGATTGACTATAGAGAGGGTTTCACATCTAGGACTAGGCACAAGCCTTCATTCATCTTCAACTCTAGGGTTTCAAGGAGGGGTGTGGGCATATATATAGGCGAACCACGAGCTAGGGGTAGTTTAGGTATACACAAGAAGTTTTGGGGCGTTACATGGGCCAAGCCTAGCTCCAAGGCGCGCAGGCCCATCACTTAGGCTGGATACTCCGGTGTAGAGGGGCCGGAGACGCCGACCGCAGCTTCGTTCTCTAGGGCAGTATCCGGGGGGTGTACTAAGAGCTCCAGACGCTGGTCCGGAGCCCTTTGGGCGGTAGGCCGAAGACTTCGGTCCTCCTTTAGCAGTTTCTTGTGTCTTCTCTTTCGGGCCTCTCGCTTGGGGGTCTTGGCTCCTGGGGCTTCCTTGTCTTCTCCTCTTGATGTCATGGTCATGGTCTAATTATACAATATGCATTTGTCTCAAGTAGAATCTCATTCACATGATAACCAAAGGAAGACGAGATATGGAGCGGATTCACCTTTGTAGAAATAGTTGGCGTAGCATGATGTGAACCAAGGTTGATTGACATGTGTTGGGATGCATCAGGTTTGCTAGCGCAGGAACGTGCCCCCGCTTGTGTGGGCGCACGACACCCCTCTTGGTCACACGATTAGGATCCGATGCAGCAAGAAAAAACCCAAAGAGACCGAAGTAAAAATGCCATGAAAAACATGAATAATACTCTTGCAACTTATGTTTGTGTGTTCTGAGTGACTAGGGAGGTCACGTTTTCTCCTTAGATTTTGATTTTTTTTTACTATCGGCGGACCTTTTTTTAAAATAGTACTAATATGGCTAAAACTTGGCTAATATGGATCGAAGGGAGTAGTAGATTTTTTAGAAATAAAATAGGCCTACTGAAGATAGGAGTTGTGTTAAGCACGGTTGGATTTGTAAAAGTTTGGGCCTTTTTCAGGCTCCTTGTTAGGCTCGTACCGGAATTAAATCGACGGGCTCTTGTCATGTCATGTCTCGGGCTCTTGGCCCATTCGTACGCGGCGGTACGCGTCACTACGAATGAGCCAGTGCGCTGTTCAGCTCCGAGATTCAGTTCCGCTGAAAGAAAAAAAAGCTTCGAGCTTCAGCTCGGGCACCAGCTATCTGCTGCCTTCCGACATGCTCACTTACACAAGCGAGGCAGGAAGACGTGGCGTGCATGGTCCTGTCTTAGCAGGCCGGAGCTTTATACTCCGTACGATCAATGAGCAGTAGTACTGCGCCGAGCACATGCCGGACGATCGGCGCCTGTCGCCGTGATCTTGGGCAGCCCTCGCTGCCACTGTCCGCACGGACAACCACTGGACCAGACACTGACACACGGAGCACGACCTCCTTGGAAAACAATCAGGATGGATGGGGAAGAAATAACAGCTTCGAAATTTATAGTATGATCGAATGATAATAGAATTTTATTCATCCGTGACGTCCCAACCTCAGCTGCAGATGTTGTTACAGGCTCGATAAATCAACAACGATTCAACATACAAACTCATACACAAATGACGAGATCTCGAAAAGAAATAAACACACACACGCGCGCGCACGGCCGGCCGACGTGCCAGCGCCACCGGAAGAAGAACAAGAAGAACGGCGCTCCGTCCGTAATCAAGCAATTACTTGCCGACGATGAGCGAGACGAGGGCGTCCCTGAAGTGCCCGTGTGCTTTGCCGGCGACGGCGTCCTCGAGCTTGGCCCCGAACTGCTCCTGATACGCCGCCCTGATGCCGTCCATGTCCACGTCCGACCGGGTGACCGCCACCCTTGCCAGGGCCTCCTTGCCGTGGTGGTCGGCGCCGTCCCTCAGCGCGGCGTCCATCACCTGGCTGAAGTACACCTCGGGCGCCGCCAGGCACTGCACGGACTCCCCGAGGGTCTCCTCACTGGCCAGATCCTCCAGGATGTGCCTGCCGTGCAGCTCCTTGTAGTGCTTGAAGGTCTCCACCAGGTGGGGCTTGCTCCTGGTGGTGAGGATCCTCACCACCTCCTCGTTCTCCACCAGCTTCGCCCCCGCCGCGCTCTTCACCGCCGCGCCCAGCGCCTTGGCCTCCGCCTTCGCCGTCTCGCCGCTCACCTTCGGCCCTTCGTACCGGTACGCGCTCACCAGCCCCACTAGCAGCTGCACCCAACATTCCACAGATCAGACCACTGACTCATTGGCTCTGAAGAAGAACAGACATGGATCGAGAGAGGGGGTAGGGTAGGTAGCTTACGCTGCAGTAGGGCTTGTCCCTGGCGCGGTAGGCGACGTCCTCCTCGAGGGAGTGGTGGAAGAGCGCCATGTAGGCCTTGCGGGCGCCGAGGAGCTCCTCGGCGGAGCGGGTGCAGGCGATCTCCACGACGATGGCGGCCGGGTGGGCCTGGTGGAGGACGTGGTGCGCCAGGCGGGCGTCGCGCTCCCACGGGTGCATCGCCCACAGCACCATAAGGTTCTTGAACCGTGAGAACTCCGCGGCGAGGTGGAGCATGTACTCGTCCTCGCAACGCTCGATCACGCCGTGCTCCTTGAACAGGCCGGGGAAGCTCTTCCGGAACCCGGAACGCTTCTCCGGCTGCCTCCGCCAGCTGGCCAGCGCCGTCACCATCGTCGACTCGTCCACACCAAGGCCTCCCAGACCTTCATGGATTGATCAGTTTCCAATGTCAACAAAATTTTCAGTTTGATGGATAAGAATCAATGTCGGAATCAACAACCGATCGATAATGCAAACCTGAGAAGGCCTTGGTGAGCGCCTGAACTTCGTCAGCCATTGCCTTGTTTTTCTCTGACGAAAATGCTAACCCCTCAAGGTTGGAGGAGACGCCGGAGACGATCGATGTGGGTTCAGACTTCAGAGGATGATGGATCGCTGTGTGTTGCTCTGGCTCCTCATCGTGGACGATCTTTATACTGGAGAAAACGGTGTCTTTGCTGGGAAGGCAATTATGGGCAGTGCTGGTAATATAATTTGCCCAGCTAATCAAAGAAACGCTCGATCGTCAATGGTTTACACATGGTTACACGTCCGTCCGCGTCGAATGCATCAATCAAATAAATGAAGTGACAACCCACGACGCGATGAGTTGGTGACTGCTCGCATCGTGGAACACGGGCTGATTTGATGACCACAGTTGTCAGCTCTACTGCCCTTATCATGCCGCTGTGTCAGTTGTCACATGACATAATTCTTAGGGTACACATTTTTCTCCACAAGTTAGAAAATTTTCTCAAATAAGAGTTCTAAGTCTTCCAGCATGTAATCGTGTGACCAACTTATGAAGAACATCTAAGAAAAAGTTTATTGTGTTTTTTTTTGCTGTCAGAAAAAGTTTATTGTGTTTAATGCTGCAAATATCTTGGGGCCATTAGTAGGGCCACCTAATATTTCCAGCTAATAATAATTAGTAGTAACAAGAGGAGAAATCTTCATGATTACTGAGAAACTTCAAGGTGATCTGCAGCAACCTGCAAAAAAAAGGTGATCTGCAGCACATGATCGAAGGTCCCAGGGGCGGATCCAGGCCCCTAGCAACCAGGGCCACGGCCCGGGGTGCAGCGACGATGCTCAGGCTTGATGATGCACTATAGCAAAGTTTTAGGAGACATTGTAGCTAAAATTACTGAAGGTGGCCCGGGGCATAGTGAATTTCTAGATCCGCCACTGGAAGGTCCCATATGGTCGGGGTCCGTGGATATGGAAGAACACAATCACATGAACAGATCAAGTCTACCTCCAAAAAATGAGATCTCTTCGGTCCCTGTACTATTTCGTTTATAAAGAATATCAATAAGAACTATTGTAAATTGATATTTTTTGGGGGGAAATTGATAGTTTTATTTTATTTGATTGGTAAGAAGAAAAATCATGCTCTTAAGGTACTCATAATTCACATTTCAAATTTATGATCGGAGAGCTAAAGATGTTTTGATTTCCTTCTCTTAATGCAATGCAGATGTGTCTTGCGAATTATCGAAAATTATATATAACCACTGATTTTGTTTCTCTCCAATAACAAAGATGATAAGACTATTACATACATTGGTATGGAGTAGCAATTAAATTGAGTACAAGAGTAGTAGACCCTACAACCCACCGTGTCATCCTTATCCTCCCCACCAGCATCGTCATTATTTTCAACAAATCATGCATGGTTGGTTTATGTCTTATTCAATTTAAGGCTCTTCCGGAACACAACTTTTGTTTCAAGTTTCTGTTGTCTGGTCGTGACATACGTACCACAGCCAGATGGACAACATATTAGCTTCTTGTCATTTGGCTTTTTCTCGCTAACAAATCAATCAGAGCTTTTTTGTGGCCATGGAGAGACGAAAAAGAGAACGGATCAAACATATTTTTTGCCTTCTAGAAATGGTCGATTCGAGTTACAGTCCAGAAATAATGGCCGAGTTGGAAAATGGATGGAGAAAGGCTTCAGGAAACATTTCCACTCCCTAATCTAAATTCAGATAACTAGGTCTGGACTCTGGAGGGATTCAAGGGATATCATGTTGTTTTGCTAGTACACATCAACTTCTCCCTAGATAATACTATATCATAAATTAATTCACAAAAACTAATTGTCAAATCTTCATGCATGGAGATTACTGAATAGGGTGGGATTTGGTCATGCGCACCGTTTGGTTTCAGACTGAGCGATGTGAAGCTCTGCTAACTCTTACCATCATGAGGCACGCTATCTCGTTCCATAGTGAAGTTAGCTGGCGAAGAATCACATGAAAGCCAAGATCTGAGGATTAGCAATGGTGATTCGAGTTTTTGTGGCAATGAGAAATTGGCTTGGTGATTTGTGACTTGGGCAACGGCATCGTAAGTGGAGCGGCGACACGGGAGAAGTTTAAAGCCTTACCTTTCAGGGGGAAAATTAAACGTTTAGACTTATTGGTTGTGTCTGAAAATGGTCTTGTTGAAGATATTATTTTGTGAGCGAGGACTTCCTCCAGGGTGAAAACCTAAGATCTATGATCCGGCGACGATGGCGCTTGTGCACATTTTCCTTTTTTGAAGGAGTCGTTTTTGGAGGAGCTGGACTTCTGGTGTCATCTTGATGGTGTTAATACTGCTGCTATAAGGAATAGATCATCGTAGCGGTACTTCTCTTTAATTGTATTTTTTCTTCTTTTTTGGGTTATGCGCATCCGCTGGGCGGATAGGGCAATGATTGGGTGGACCCCACCCGCCACACGCTCGCCCACCCTACTCGGCGGCCCTAGGCCTGGCCGGCGGCTCCCTTCGGGGATTTGGCCCATTAGTAGAAGTTGCCCCTTAAAATTAATTTCAAATATTACTTTTACTATTATTTCTAGTAATTAATATTTAAAGCATATTTAAACATTTCCTAATGATCAAAAACTCCTTTTTGATCATTCCGAACAACTTTGGACTTTATCCGAAACACTTCGGGTTTTTTCTCTTCTTTCCGACTGTGATCCCAACGATTCCATAATGATCTCCATGCGTCGTAAGACCCTTAAGTATGTTACTCTACGGTTCAGGAATGTCACATACATGATCATATCAATGATCATTGGCAGGACTGGGAGGCCCATAATGACCCCCATGCATTTCACGATGTTCTGTCGCTTGAACTGTAAACTTCGAGTCCAACTCCTTTTTGTTTCTATGATACATAACTTGTTCGAGATTTGTTCATTGGCATCAGTATACCAATCTCATTACCGGCAAGTTTACTTAACTCGTTACCATGATATCACATCCTCATGACCTAGTCATGCGTTGTAGCTTATTGGATGCAATGTCACCGAGTGTGCCCCGTGTATCCTCCCGTCACTCGAGAGAACAAATCCTGATCTTGATGCATACGCCTCAATGTGTCCCTTTGAAATACTCAATATACACCTTTATGATCACCATATTATGCTGTGACGATTGATGCAGTCTAAACAGCCTTGGGTGAAAGTGATTAAGCATGATCTCATGGTCTGAGGAGAAGGTCTCTTAGTTTCTAACTATTGCAACGGTATACCTTGTGACTTGATCACATTGCAATACTTATATGGGTAATTTTCATCATATCATTCTCCAATATCATGACTTTATTGTCAATTGGCATAAATGCTTCATGATCAGGAAACCGTGATCATCGGTTGCCTAACTAAATAGTATGTATAGAGGCTATTAGGGACTTGGTTTGTTTACATACCACACATGTATCAATGTTTTCGCTTGATACAGTTATAGCACAATATGAAATGATTATGAAGTGATTGAGATATGATAATAAACCCATTTCTTATTTGCCTTTAGGGTATATCTCCTTCAGTAGCATGTTTGAGGTTTCTACGAGGGTAGATGCAACCAACTCTAAACCTAATTGCGCTATCGCGGCAATAGGTGCACCGATGTCAACATGATCAAGGGTAGAGATGCCAGCCATGGTAGCGACAGTGATTTGCAATACAACTGTATCCCAATCTGGAGGAGGCAGAGCATTGCAGATGGCGTAAGCTTCTATTATATTTCATGCTTTTTTGGCCCTGCGTATAGGGGATGGTACACAACCACGCTTGTGGCTGGATAACACACAGAAAATTGCAAGAGGATCCCTTTTTTCCAAGTCTGACATATGCTAATGACAAGGATGGTATGGGTCGGTCGAAGAGGCCCTAACTTAGGTTTAGGCAGTGAATGTCTATAACACTCTAGCCACTCCCCGAGTTGGTAGTACTTACTCGTGCCAGCTCTCTAGGATCTAAAATTGGTGCCACATATCAACACTAGTCTTAGTACTTACTTCTAGCAGCACTGTAAGATCTAAGAGTAGCCACATAGATTGACACTCGTTTTATCCAACTATCTTTGCCCTTACTCACACACCCCAAAAAATTCCGGTGGGTCTCCAATCCCCAAATTGCTCCAACTCAAACACGCTTAGCCTTAGCCAAGAATTATAAAGAGGTCTATGGAAACCAAATACAGAAAAAGAGAAGATGTGTCTTATTAGTATGAGTATTCTATCAATCGTATTGGTCCAAGATGTCTCATTTAAACTCTTGTCACCACCTCGACAACAAGCTCATATGGACTGTTTCGGTCACATGGTGTGGATCAAGTCATAATTGTGTGTGCGGGCGTTGGTTGCAAGGTCCAATTTCCCTGATGTTGCGATCCCTCAAGACGCTTTGATATGTCACGTTCCACTAATATCTTGTGTGAGTCTTATGCATACTCGTTGCTGACTGTTCCGGGACACAATGCATATTTGTAGGCGTATGAGCATATGTCTATGTTTGGCGGTGTCAAGGTGAAAGGATACAGATGTCGCCTAGAGGGGGTGAATAGGCGATTAAAAACTTTTACAAGAGTGGTTTAACAAAGGCGGAATAAAACCAACATTTACTTTGTTAAGCACAAAACATAGAACAATCTAGGGTTCACCTATATGCACCAACAACTTATGCTAAGCAAGACAAACGCCTATGTGATAGCAAGATATATACTTCAAGCACGAAGGCTATCACAAAGTAAAGTGCATAAGTAAGAGTTCGGTATAGAGATAACCGAGGCACGCGGGGACGACGATGTTTTATCGAGTTCCTCCCAACATGGAGTACGTCTCGTTTGGAGAGGGGGTGATATCTAACCACCTATGCCACAACAGGCCTCCCTTATTCTCCGGTGAATCTCACCCCAACGGGATCGATCCACACTTCCACTATCGGTGCACTTGTCGATGGCAAACCGGAACCTCTCACAAGGTTGGGGCACTTCTCCACAACTTAATTAGAGGCTCCCAACAAACACCACCAAGTACACAACCTACAACACCAACAAACCGTCTAGGGTTTCAAGAACCCAAGAGTAAAAAGCTTATCACCTTTCACTCAATCGAATCCTCACTGAGAACTCAAACCAATGCACCAAATACAATGGCAAGAACACAAGTAGTGCTCAAATCCTTCTCTCCCAAATTCCACCAAAGCTGCAAAATCTTGTGGGGGAATAAGAGAGGAAGAACAATGGAGGAAATCCACAAAAGACTCCAAGATCTAGATCCCAAGATGTTCCCCTCACTTAGAGGAGAGATAGATTGGTGGGATTATAGATCTAGATCTCCTCTTTCAAATCCCTAAAGTATATGCAAGAATCAAGGGAGGGATTGAAGGGGAATCAAGCTCAAGAGGGTCAAGAATGGAGGATAAATCCTGTAAAACTCGAGCAGAGTCATTGGGGAAGAAGGGCCCCTTTTTATAGGCCCACAAATTTCTGACCGTTTTCTGCCCGTTGGGGAAAAGTCAGACCGGAGACTCGGTGTGCAGACCGGAGACTCCGGTCTACACCGGAGACTCCAGCCCATCTCCGGACCAGTCTTCTGGTTGTCCTAGGCCTTCTGTGAGCCAAGAGGACCGAGACTCCGGTCTAGGGGCAACGGAGACTCCTGTCTGAGGCCCACACCGAAGACTCCGGTGTAGACTCCGGACCTTGCTCCAAACCCCCTCACAGACTGTCCCATCCATAATCCCGATGCCCCGTCCGGGGGTTCCTGCGGAGATTCCGGACCACACCGGAGACTCCGGTCTAGCCAGACCGGAGACTCCGGTCTAGACCAAATAAGAGGCAAACTTCAAATGGCGATATCTAGAGTTTGGAAACTCCGATTAACTCGAAACCAATTTTGTTGGAAAAAGGACAACAAGAGCTAATGTGAGGCACCTCCCTGAAAATTTTGACCTGAAAATATTGGATACCACCAAGTGAGAACATTTTATGTATTCTAATGTGAGGTACCTCCCTTGGTGAGAAACCAGAAAACCTCAAGGATCAAAAACGCAATATGATATAGAAGGGAAATCCGTTTTTGATGAACTAGAGCTTGTTATGAATAGTACCACAAGCTCTAGAACCTCACATGGATAAGATCCAAATAAAAACCAAGAAAGGATGATGCTAAGTATGCAAAGGTTTGAGCTCTCTCTGAAAGATATGATCGAGTTACTCACTTGAGAGCCCCTCTTGATAGTACGGTTATCTATCCTATGAACCGGTCTTCCCAACTAACACCACGAGACCGGTAGGAAGGAAACCCGATCAACATCATACCTTTGCCTTGCGCATATTCCACTTGATCTTGATGTACACGATCTTGTCCTTCTCAAGATGTAACACCTTTCTTGATTGCTCTTGCACGCACATGCTTGATGAAGACTTGTAAGTTGCTCCCCCATACGACATGGGGAAACCTTTACTTTGACCTTGTCTTCATCGATCCATAATCACCGAGGATGGCAAGCATCAACCATGAGATCTTCTATAGATGGCACATATTGAGCTTGCAAAACATATCTTCTTCGTATTTCATCGACCTTGAAGCCAACACATGCTCCAAGCGATGCCAATGGACAAATCCTACAAGTACAACTTAATATATACATTAGTCCATAAAGATTGTCATTAATTACCAAAACCACACATAGGGCCCCACATGTCCTTTCACAAGGCTATTAGGAATGGAGGTGGTGGTGAAGCGAAGGGGACATTACATCGTGGCTAGGGTTTGGTGGTGCTCCTTGAGTACCGGGATTGGAGCTCCGGGGTGAAACCCTTGGTCTGACCTTTGTCGGTTATACCTGGCAATGACGGTGCTTCAACACTGTTACCTTGTTGAAGGCACAACATAAAAATTTATCATTCCCGCTCTTCAGCGTGAAAATCGACAATCTAGTCTTTGAATGTATTCAGTGACGGCGACCCTTGTGTTTTTTTACCCTTCCTGAATATGTTGCTTTTGGAGCAGTGGCGTACATTATTGATATTAATGTATTACCCTTTATCAGAAAATAAACTGATGGTTAAAGATGTGACAAGCTATTCTTTCCGCCGAAACTTGTGGCAAGAGAATCATACGAACACGTACTGTCTAGGTTAAGTGTGGTAACATCAGAATCAACAAGTGGTTCAGATTAACTAAAAAAACAAGTGATTCAGATTAACAAAAATATTACCCCTGAACGATGGGCCACCTTCTTCAATAATAGCATGTCCTGATTATTTCCAAACAAATCAGCCATATTACTGGAGTTTCAGATATGGCTGTTGATTTGTTTGCACACAAAAAACCTGGTCATTTGGCACATAGCGACCCTAAGGCAGTTGTCCATGCATATTTTGTCAAAGATCTGGTTATGCGTTGGCAACCAATTATTCCATGACGTTATTAGAAAACATAAGATCAGATCAGTGTGATACGCGAGAACACTTGTTTTCTCTAATATTTTTAAACAAGCAGTTCTACAGTCAGCTCAACCCTTGCCAACTGTCCTTCTCTTGTTTCTGTTTAAAATAAATAGCCTTGCACAGTTGTCTGAAAGCAACTTAATTCTGTATATATTTATATATTTCTTGGAGGTCACTCTTGTACTGTTTTTTTTTTTCATTTGCTGGTAATGGCTCCCAATCAGTGTCGGTTGAAAGAAGAAAAACAACAAAGTAAGAGAAGAACATACTGTGGTTTTCACATGGAAAGCAAAAGGAGACTTCACATGCCGTGTGAAACGTGGTATGGAACGTCCAAAGCAAACCCTCGAGTGTTGAAAGGGTTCCTGATTTTTCTTATCTTGGATCCCATGCCGCATCTTGTTCTTTAAAATGATGATGGGCTGAAGTGTAAACATATTATTACAGATGTTTGCAAAATACTGGAGACGGTATTATTCTAGACAAGATACCGTAGAAGAAACCTTACAGGTTAAGCAATGCCATGTGTTTCTGAAGTTTGCAGTAGCTTTTATGAAAATGTGTATGCTTTTCCTTTTGAAAGCAATACTATACAGCAAGTTCTTTTCTGTTCTTGACAATTGTTGTTACTAAAACACCTTTGTTGTTGCACATGCTACCTTTCCGATTATGGAGGGAAACACAGGGTAGTAGTTCGATCAAGCTGAAACTTTACCAAAGAACATATAATAGGACGAAGGCACTAACTTTGTAATTCCTGTAAAAGAATTACTGTTCTGTTTCCTGTACATTCTAGTACTACATCTTGAATAAAATGGCAGTGTGCTTCTACATTAGGACTAAAAACAGTACTGTCTAGAAGAAATGGAATATTCAGTACGTCAAAGCGCCTGTAGCTCAGTGGATAGAGCGTCCGTTTCCTAAGCGGAAAGTCGTAGGTTCGACCCCTACCTGGCGCGTGTTCATTTTGCTTTGGTCAAATGTATGGTTTGCTGTGTACTGTCACCACTTTTTTTTCTACGAATCTGTTTTTTATTTTAGCCAACATTTGTGCAATTGCAACGTCATTGCAGCAATTTTCCACAGTGAGCTAAAAATGCGCAAAAACATTGTAGCCTTTTTATTTTAGCCAACATTTGTGTCCATGCCCGACCGCGTGATAGGAACCGAAAGATGGATCCCCGGCAAAATCCTATCATTTTCCTTTTTATGCGTGTGTAATCTACTCCCTCTGTTTCATTAGAACTGTGGTAGTATTGTTGAAGCAAATTTTATACTTCCTGAGAGGGTACAATACAGACACCTACGCAAATAGGTAAAGCATGTAAATTGGTAAGAATTTATTTATTTTCCCTTACTCAAAGTCTTAAAATAAATCACGCAACATGTAAACACATGATTTATTTGTGTGGGTGAAGTGAAAAAGAAAATCATTAGTGTATTAGTTATTTTAGAGTAAAAGCTTATGACTTCTTTAATGTTAATTAATTTCTCCGAAAACTATTAATTAAGTCATTAACATATTTCAACCAACAAAATACACCTAATATGAGTTGTGTATGAAAGAATTTATTGATTTCTGTGACTTCAAGTCTGAAAATAAATCAGACAATCCTTAAACACACGATTTATCTATGTGGGTTAAAATAAAAAATAAAATCATTAGTGTATTAGTTAACTTTCTCAAGAATACAAGCTTATTACCTCTTTAATGTTAATTTAGTCATTAACATGCTCCAACCCATAAAATACACCTAGTATGAGCTGTGAAGTGTAAAACAACGCAAATCCCCTAGACAAAGGACAATATGAGCTGTGTACTCTACTCCCTCTGTTTCATTGGAACGGAGGTAGTATTGTTGAAGAAAATTTTATATCCCTCGAGAGGGTACAATACAGACACCTATGAAAATAGGCAAATCATGTAAATGGTAAGAATCTATTGATTTTTGCTTACTTGTAGCCTGAAACTAAATCCGCAACCCTTAAACACACGACTTATTTGTGTGGGTGAAAGTGAAAAATAAAATCATTAGTCTATTAGTTAACTTTTTTAAGAATACAAGTATATTACCTCTTCAATGTTAATTAAGTTAAATAGACCAAATATGAGGTGTGAGGTATAAAAGTACTCTCTCTGTTCAGAAATGTAAGACGTTTTATCTTTGTAAATCGAACGTATCTAAACGTCTTTTAGTGTATTGGTTCGTAGACGTTCGGAGTGAACCTATACACTAAAATGCATTTAAATACATTCATTTTATAAAGCTAAAATATCTTACATTTTTAAACGGAAAGAGTATTTATTAATTTCTGCTGATTTCAAGTCTGGAGATAAATGGGGCGGTCCTTAAATACATGATTTTTTTGTATGGGTAAAAGGGAAAAAGGAAATCACTATTTAGTGCCTTATTTAACTTGTTCAAGAATACACGTTTACTGTCTCTTTAATGTTAATTAAGTCATTAACATACTCCAACCCATAAAATACACCTAGTATGAGGTGTGAAGTGTAAAACATAGCAACTCCCACACTGCCTATACTGACCTAACACGCGAAAGGCTATCAATTATGAGTCGAACCCATCAGAACTCGTCTCTAAGTATCTGAAAATGAACTACGAAAGCACGATCAAATACGCACGCGAAACACACCAGGAAAATAATTAGTAGGCAAAAGGCTCGTTGCAGGGGAAGCTTTCGCGTGCCATGTGTTGCTGGTGCTGCTGCCTCGAGTGCATCCATAACATCCCTCCCCTCAATCTCCTCTTCCTCCACTTCGACTCCACCTCGGCTCCACGACACGAGGAGGAAGAAGAACCAGAAGCAGAACCTGTCGCCTCCATGGCGTCCATCTCGGTCCCGGACATAGTCCCCTCCCCAGCTGAAGATGCAGAGAACATAAGAAAAGCAGTACAAGGTAGTATATTATAATTTTATTTTTCAAGTTGTGCATTCTTGATGATGATGTCTCCTGGAGAACAGAGTCGTTGAAATTTGTATAGTAGATTTTGTGAGCTCTCCTGGTCAGTCCCTCACTTTCATCTGAAGCAGTTGTTGCTCGAGTCTTGTTGTTGGCGAGTAATCAGTCGCGCTTCTTTTAATGAAATTAAAAGACGAGCTCCGAATTTGTGCTGAATCAAAAATGAATTGGGAACAGGATGGGGGACGGACGAGAAGGCGCTGATCGAGATACTGGGCCACCGGACGGCGGCGCAGCGCGCGGAGATCGCCGTGGCTTACGAGGGCCTCTACGACCAGACGCTCGTCGGCAGGCTCCAGGACGAGCTCTCCAGCCACTTCAAGGTACCACTTGATCTGGCGAGTGAGTCCAATGGACACAAACTGACTGACAAATTTCTGCTGTTTGCTGGTCAGGGTGCGATGACGCTGTGGACGATGGACCCGGCGGCGCGGGACGCCAAGCTGGCCTACAAGGCCCTGCGGAAGAAGGGCGGCGAGCGGCACGCGTGGGTGCTCCTCGAGGTGGCCTGCGCGTCGTCGCCGGACCACCTCGTCGCCGTCAGGAAGGCCTACTGCTCCGCCTACGACTCGTCGCTCGAGGAGGACGTGGCCGCCTGCGCGCTCTACAAGGATCCCCTCAGGCAGGCAAGGCGTCGTCGTGCAGATCCTGGCATCCTTTTTTTTTTTTCCGTTTGTCGTCTCCGTGGATTGAATCTTGCGCGCGCTGCAGTTCTTGGCGCGGCTGGTGAGCTCGTACCGGTACGGCGGCGACCACGTCGACGAGGAGCTGGCGAGGGCGGAGGCGGCCGAGCTGCACGGCGCGGTGGTGAGCAAGAAGGAGGCGCTGCACGGGGACGTGGTCCGCATCGTCAGCTCCAGGAGCAAGCCGCAGCTCAGGGCCACGTTCCAGCGCTACAAGCAAGACCACGGCAAGGCCATCGACGAGGTCTCCTCGCTTCCTGTCGCCGTCTCACGCACACGCTTATGTCGCCACAATCAAAAAATTGACTTCATTTTGATTCGTCACATGAAGATTCTACCGTCTCTATGATTGCATGAGTACTTTTAAACTGTGACTGATTTTTATGTGCCATCGATTCACAGGTCCTCGAAGGGAATCGCAGCGACAAGCTCTCGGCGATGCTGAAAACTGCGGTCTGGTGCTTGACATCGCCTGAGAAGCATTTCGCAGAGGTAACAATCTAAACATTTTCGAGTTCAGCAACAATCTTCAAGATCCACCTCCGCTTGCGAGACAGGACAGGAATAATTTGCTTCATTCAGCATGACTTGACCTTTTATTTTTCAGGTGATCCGGAGCTCAATCATCGGACTCGGCACGGACGAGGAGTCCCTGACGAGAGCCATCGTCTCGCGTGCCGAGGTCGACCTGAAGAAGGTGAAGGAGGAATACAAGGTGAGGTACAAGACGACGGTTACTGCAGACGTCGTTGGCGACACTTCAGGGTACTACCAGGGCATCCTGCTCGCCCTCATCGGGCCTGAGTAGCCATGAACAGGATCACACAAGCTCGGATGTAGCTGTTCAGGGACAACAGCACGTTGCTGGTAAAATTGCTCATTTGGTTGAACGGAATGGCAAAGTAGTGTGCACAATCTAGAGACTGAGATGTCTGTTGTGAGATGAGACATGCGATAATTCATTTGGTGTATCCAGCACTAGTTTGAGACAGCATTATTTCCGTCGCCATCTGATTATCCAAAGATACAGAGTGCTATGATATCGTAAACTCGTCTTATGCACATGATTCGACAGAAATGACACCAGGCTAACATTAGAACAGCCGACAGTACAGAAGCCTCCTACTTCATCAGTAAGCAGATGCCATCTCACTTCTTCCTTGCAAGAGCAGCTGCGATCCCGCCCACAATGAGTCCAACTGCGGTTGTGGCGATTCCTATGCCAATCACACCATCTGCATGAAACAGGATTATTAATACGAGACAGCAAGTCTCACGTTACTCGGTTTTCAAGTCAGCATAAAATACTCATAGCGTACTATCAGTCACTTCAACAGAAAAAATGAATCACAGAGCATTTTACTGAACATTGAGGACCACGTGAAAAAAGATCAAATGTTCCACTTGTGAAACAATCCGGCATGTAAGTCAAACAGAGAACAAATGGAAATATAAGAAAGAACTGTTAATTAATTTTATCTCACCTTTAGCAATTTTATCCTCTATTGCCTTCTTTAGAGATGATGCCTGCCTCCAATCAGGTTGGATCTACAAGAAAACAGTGAAAATTACTTCAAATTTGAACAGAAAAAGATTACAAAACCAACATTATCCTTAACACATGATTAAGAAACATATGCACTTATATTCAGCTAGCATGCAATATAAAAATGGCAGTCTTCAAAATGGTCTGAGATTACACGATAATCTCTTCATTTTGCGTAATTTTATTCCAATTCAAATACTCCCCATATTAGTTGACTTGGATTCATCTAGATACGAATGTATCTAGTCAAGTTTTAGTGCTAGATACGGACAACATATTGAGTCGGAGGGAGTAAAATTTCTCAAATCAATTCCAATCTATAGGCCGCTCGGACAACAAAGGCATATTAACTCTACGATGGCTAAATAAACATTACAAATACCATACAAGGCATGCATATCAAGCAAAACCAACAAAACGATGTTCAACATACATAAACAACATGCCGGGTGCAGAGATGCTACTTTGGTGTTTGGTATTAGGCTCAAGCATAGAAAAATCTTGAAGTAGAATAGCACACAAGGAATCAGCCACAAGCATACCCATGACCTTCAACTGATAAACCTTTTCTTAGCGAGAATTACTTGACAAGGCTGGGGTGTTGAACTAATGGAAGTATAAAACATGAGTAGAGCAGTTGAATGGGTTCAAAAACAAGTTCGATGAATTTGCATAACAATAATATAATAATGTTATCTGCATAGCCATATGTCGATTTTTCTTGATTATTCCTACTGCAAAAACTTTCAAGTGTTACATCAGGACAGCGGACAGATTTATTACCAGGCTGGGGATTTACTGGATGGTGCACATCTAGGAAGAATATTTTCAAGCTTGATTAAGAAGTAAGCAAACCAAGCAAATCATAAATATCAAGAAGCTCAAAAGCATGCCTAATGTTTAAGCTTAAAAGGTAACAAATATTTTGTTTTATCACTATGTCATCCAGCACAGAAACATTATTAGCTAGTAGTTACACAAGCAATATCTTAGTAAGTGTAACTGGAATAAGTTCTACCAAGTGTCATCCAGGAGATCAGCACGAAATCGTACTAGTTAGTAGTTCACAAACAAATACAAAATGAGTTACCACGAGTCCACTGTACAAAGCTACTTGCATTAATTGAATGTATGGTAGAAACAAATAATTTGGTTTGCAGTTAACATGAAACCAGTGATATATTTCTTTCCCTTTTGCAGGCAGAAAGACTAACTAGACATCAAGAAAGTATGCATTATATAAGGCCATCAGAAGGTAGAAACATTGCAGCCATACCTCCAAACAACGGTCCGCAAGTTGCCGGCTTCTAACATAGTTACCATTCCTGAAGTGCCCAACAGCCAACAGATACAGCTTTTCTCTAGTCTGCAGTGGGCTGGTGGACTTATCGAGAGAAGCTGTACCACAAATAAGTTGATCAACACATAGCTGAGAAGAATAGATGGCGAGTATAGGATGGTAGGTTGCAATAAGTAAATCTTCATTCATGCAAACAGGGAGAGAGAAGTCATCTGACCTTCAATCATGCCAATCCCACGGTTCACATCATCCGGCTGCCTGGAATGGACGAGAGCCCAAGACAGCCTCATCATGCTATCGTTTTTCTGTTCTTCGGTTGCAGCCTCCGCAACCTCCCTTTCGCATCCCTAGTTTATATAGAACAACGAATAATCATCAGCATCAGAACTATAAGCTCTAATTGCTCTTTGAACACGATTTACAGACCAAAATAATAAAAATGTGAACTACTGATGAGGAATAGAAAAGCATACTTAACAATGACATCAGCCAAGAACAGACGACGGCTGACAGTTGGTGTTTGTGAACAATACGTTAACAGTAGATTTTAACAGATTGAATTTCTTGGTGCTCCGAGTGGGCATTTCAGAGAGAGTGAACCATCTAATGATTTTAGCAAAAACATGCAGCCTCGGGTACCAGAAGAGACCAAATGCGCATCCACCATTCCCACTTGGTAAATCGAATGCTACAACTATTAGGAAATCACATCAACTAACTGAAGATACATGATAAAGCACCACCGTGTTTAACAGATATAGGCTGGTCTCCCACCACCAGGACAGCATCAAGCATAACGAAGCTTCTATTAATTCACTCTCCTCACCTAATATGGTGTGCACCCTAGAATAAATTAATTCCCAACTACAGGGCTGGATTTCACTGGCAGGCGGGAGGTCCATTAAGCAAAGGGTGGGGCTAAGGGGGAAGGGGAGGAGGGCACTTACGGCGATGATGTCGCGGTCGCACCAGGGGATGTTGTCGCCGCCGGTGAAGAAGTTGCCCACGGAGTCGAAGAACTTGCTCATCTTCGCCTCCATCGCTCCTGGGGGGGCGGGGGATCTGCTTGGGGGTCGGGTAGGGGATTTCGATCTCGGGGGAGGAGGCGGTGCCTGCCCGGTGGCGGTGGGTGGACGAGGAGGGTTTCTGGATCAAAGCAGCAGGAGACGCGGAACGAAGTATCTATGGGCCAGGAGAGTATGCAACTGCGATGCGAGTAGCAAACCGCGTGGCGTGGTGGATTCGCGTTTGCTTAGCCCACGAGGCAACGACTTCCGGGTTATATGGGCAGTGGGTCCCACGTTTAAGCAAATCTTCAAACCTGGGAGATATTCAGTATGACAGAATTCACAAGCTGCCTCGTCCGCTTTGCCTTTATCTGATTGATGACTGAAGAGGTTTCATACGGATTTTGGAGGATTCTAAACCATAAGTTCAATTAAACCGCCTTGGAGATCTTAAGATTGATGTCACCAAATCATAATGCAATCCATTCTTATTTCCTCCATATTGGAGAAAACTTAACATGATCCTGAGCGCCCATTTTTATATATTTTTTCCATTGATAAGTACTCCCTTTGTTTAAAATATAAGATGTTTTAGCTTTGTGATCCTAAGATTCACTTCGAACCTACACACTAAAAGTAGTCTAGATACATTTCATTCACAGAGTTATATCTTATATTATAAAACGGAGGGAGTACAATGCATTTGCACTCTGTCTCTTTCTAATCTCTCCTCATCCTCCAATTCTCTTCTGTTTGTTTTATGTGCGCCATACAAAGATCAACTGAAAGTCCGCATGTGATGACGTGTCAGGGGCTCACTGGTCGGAAACGCTGTCAAAGAGGCATTACACGTTCATAGTGCAATCTGCAAGGCTGCAACGCCCTATTCCTGAAGTGTTCCTTTTTCATAAAAGTATCAAAAGTGGTAGCAATACCCCTGGTGGGAGTTAACATAAGAACAATAAGAACTCAAATTCTTATCGATACCCCCTAGTGCCTTCTGCAAATTCAACTAATACACCTGACAATATTTCACCAAGACATAATATGAGCAATCCCATCCCCCATTTGAACTATGCGACTAATATTCTCAATCTATACTTTCCTATTATGTTGTTCAATACGTTCACGGAAAATTTTATGAATTCCGTCGACTCAAAGGGTTGCCATTAGCGTTTCTTGACTCTTTTTTTGGAAGCTTGGGAGGAAATAATGTCTACATTCTAACTGAAAGTAGCAGTTCAAGGCCTAATTAATTTAATTATCTCTTCCATTCCATGGACCCGAGAGCCAATATTAGCACAAACCATACGGAAATGCAACTCGGTATTCAAACAACTATTCTAAGTTCCTAGAGCTCCTTGTACGGCCTGTTGGAAAATCGGGTCTGATTCATTGCCCTTTGTTTTTCCACATTACTCAGCATGCATTCTAAGATAAGGTTTACAGAAAATTATATGGGGTTAAGCTACTTAGCAAGATACTCCCTCCGTTTCAAAATATAAGATGTTTTAGATTTATGAAGAAAATGAATCTAGACTTGTTTTAGTATATAGGTTCACTCAACTTTGGGATGAATCTATATACTAAAAAAAGTCTAGATTCATTTTCTTTACAAACCTAAAACATCTTATATTTTGAAAAAACGGAGGGAGTAATTCTTCTTCATCTAGCATGGAGAGCTCAGCGTGTTCAGTGACAGAAGTAGATGAGCATAGAAAGCCTTTCCTTACAACATCACATTCAAAGAAACGAGTTGATCTATCCTTAATGAAGGATAAAAGGATTTACAGGTAACACTAATCCTTTTTTATACAACTGTCCTCAAATTGCAACTGCACACAAATAGCTATGAGCCTGACAAAGAAACACAACGCTTTTCTAACTGTTGGTAGTTCTCAGGCATGACTGAGCATATGCAGATCAACTGAGTTCTAGCCCATGTGAATTCAACGGTGACCATCACAGTATGACGCATCGAACGCTGACGCATCTACACACACAGCCACCTCTTCGCTTTCTCATGTCAGGATATTGTAATTTGCCGCTTTTGCAACCGGGAAAGATGGATGCATTTACAATCCTGGCATTCAGTATGGCAGGTCTACAGGCCAGAACATTTGCACAGACATGCTGGCTATGGATGGACAATAAAATACCTAGATCGTTCTGGGCTATCGCACCATTCTGAATTAGGGTGCCAATTGTGATGGCTAAGACTTCTGTGAGCACCTAGGATCTGACCTCGTACCTTCCAGCCTGAGTCTGGGCTCGGAAACCTTTGTATGGTGCGCTCGGTGTATTTTTCACTTCCAGTTTATCAATCTGAAGCCCAGACAGTGCAACCCCCATAATCCTGAATTTCACCTGAAATGTGGGAAATGCATGCAAATGAGCCAGTCCTTCCTCAAGACGTAGATTTCCAGAGAGGGATGGTGCTTTATCTTTCGGAATGTGCCCGACTGTCCAAACGCAGGTCTGTGTAAACAAAGAAGGGGTGCTATTAGACAGACATTTCGAGGTATATGTAGAGTTTTGAAGTGTAGACAACATCATACTTATCCAGTAAAAATCAAGTAGTACAGTATATGATGGTTGAATTGCCACCATATCATTTAGGTGTATTAGCATCAATCAAAGTTAGAAACTAATGGTAAACAATGTACTGACCTGATCGGCAAGGATGTCGACTGTACCGTGGTTTGCAGTCAAATCAGCAGAAGCAATAAGGGGAGGCAACTGAAACTGCACTGTTATAGAATCAATAGCTTTCCCAGGATCATTTCGAATCCCCACCATCACATTAACACGGCAATTACCAGAATCAGATAATAATTGTGGTTTCACATAAATTGGTGTGGTCTTCAGTTTCTTAACCCTGATCATTTGTGATCAAAGGATGAGAATATATAACAGGCAGCTCAAGATAGCAAAAACATAGAAGAAATCATAAGATTTAAGTGGGGAAAAAATTATGCACCTATAACTCATAAGCTTGAACTGCCCATCAGGAGGAACAAATGATAGGATCTGATTGGACTCCCAAGGTCTGAAGCGAACACATGGGTGGAACCTCACATCATTGATAAGTGTGGGGTTAGCAAATGACAAGGTCAATTCTGGTAATCCAGGAAGGCTGGAATTCACTTCAATTTCACCACATGCCTCACATTTCACTAGAACCCCTTCTCTGCAAATACAATCAATCAATAAAGATGCAGAGATCAGAAATATTTCTTTCACAGACGCGGACACCAAAAGATAATAACATCAGGTAGTTGGTTTTTCTCATCAGACATAACGAAAAGAAGAAAAAGGATAAGATCTACTACATTGCTAACAACCACTTCTCCTACTGTATTAACATTGGCCTTCTGTTTAATATTTAGTACTCCCAGTTTCCCACCATATCATGAATATGACGTTTGAGACAACAAATTGGATACAAAGGTGGTGTTAATTACAGTGCTTGTTTACCATCTTGCCCCTACTTAATATAGACGAGGTTTCACATGTTGACCAATACAGTTGTCTAGTGCAGATGATGGGAGCGCTTCACGGTGACATGCAGGTACAAGCATCAGATCCTAGTGCTTGCATTTTTTAGGGGCATTAATAACACAAGGACAAACCTGACCAGGGAATGCCTAAAATCACCCAATGTCATCTTTTCGTGTGCTTTTTGAAAAAACCTCCGACCTCATGTTTTCGTAATACGGAAGGAGTGGCACTTATCATAACTAATGGTGGTTTGGAACACAATATTGAATATTTAGTAGTTAGTACATTGGATATTACCGAAGTCCAGTCATAGTTTCCTGCAGATAGGTCCTAGAAGTCACAGTTGCAGATTTGATAAATTTTCTGTTTCTTCAAAAACTAAAATGTGTGAACTGAGAATATCTGTTCACATGTGCATAAAGGGGTAAAAAAATCCAAATTTACAGATCTGATGAAATAAATTTACTATGCCTAGAGAAATGGCGATATACCTGTTCACACATGCATCTAGTTCCTCAACTATGTTAACATAGACTTCATTGCTTGCATCCTTGACAAGTGTTGTTCTCCAAGGTACAAAAGAAGCAGTTGCATCTGGAAGTTTGTTACCAATAGTAGAACTCTTACCAGTCATAATATTCAACATTTTGCTGACCATGTTAGGTTGGGCAACCAACTCTTTCAAGATGTTTGGCTCAGTAGTGAGTGGAAACCCATTGTCCATCATTTCATCTAGAATCTGGATTCATATAAGAATTATATTGTTTGGAGAACTTGCTGAAATCATTATTGAAGTCTCAAATGCAAAAGACATCCTGGATTGATGTTGCTTAACAGATGTAGCGCCTAATTTTCAACAAATAGATAGTTGCATGTATTGAACTTACTTGAGCTTTTGTAGCTCTCTATATGCAATTCAATTTTTCCATACTAGAACTGCTAATTCTAAAGTGATATCTTATTTTCCAAAACTTTAAAGCTTAATTCCTTCATAAACTAGCAAAGAAAATCATCCTAGTATGAAGGAACATGACATTGTAATACCAGTTGCATAGTTATAGTGTGACAACTGACAAGATCACAAGAGTAAGAAAGCATACCTGATAAACAATTACAAAGTTGTCCTTGATTGTATCTTCATTTATATCTCCAAGGTAGTCTGTCAAGACATCAGCCACGCGAGAGAGAAACTGGATACAAAAAATCATATGGCCACAGGCCACACCAGTATAAAGGTTATCAAACATTAAAACTTGCAGTAAATCAGGCTACCTGCTATTTCAGGGATAGATAACTTTCTGAAGTTACTTCAATATGACCATTTTAAGAAAGGACAGACTCATGGATAACGAAACATTTTTTAGCTTCAATTTGCAAATCCTCACTGGAAGTGCTTCTGATGTCCCAGAGTTAACATATTACTATACGCATTCAAAAACTTTAACACAAGAGACGATTTTGTAGAATATGAACCATTTCAAAAAAGAAAGCCAGATGACATCTTAAACATAACTACTGCTCAGAATGGAGCACCTAATCCAAGATGGAAAATTTTAAATTCATATCATCAATAAATTGCAACTCTTAGATAAGAATGAGCAGGTTTTAACACATTTTCATTAATATTTTTCAGTATGAGAACTAGCATATGTTAATGTAGAGATTCTATATATTTTCCTTGCAAAACAAATACCATGAAAGAATATCATCTATCAAGTTTTTCATTTAAAGTGTTAGTATTTTTTAGGCTTCTTGATTTTGATGCAACAAATGTATTACAGAAAATTCTAGAAACATTAGATATTTTTATTTATACATATCATGTATTGTTGATATACCAGCGAGCTTAATTGTGGTGATCATAGCGAATGTCACATATTCTTCTGAAACTGCAACATCATATGAAACTATACACCATGAACATGATGCAATCTCAATTCCAATTAAAATTGGTAGCTCTTGTTGAGACAACTATGTTACATTGTGTCTTCTAAGCACAAAAAGGACAACGAATTAAAGACAAAAGAGTGTATGGATATGAAGCACACACCTCGATAGCCATCAAAGGGGGCATCTCCACTTGGGTGCACGCCAAGAATGTCACACCATTGCAATATACTTGGAACAAGTAGTGCGTTGGGGACACCACAACCTGCAAGACCTTCCAGAGTCCAAGAAACCTAATAAGCGGCGGTCCAATGGAATCGATGCGCAGAAGCAAAATAATCATGAGCTCGAAATTCACTCGTTTAAACTGAATTTCTGTACAGTAGCAACAGCAATGACACAAGATACTGAAAACCTCGGACCAGCCCGAGAGTCCTCAACAGAATTCAGCCAGCCATAGGCAACAGGTGCACAGGAAACCAAGAACTAGGAACTCATCAGTGAGTATGCTAATCGACGGGGCACGCACGATAAGAATTCGGTCGGACCAGATGCTGGTTTACCTTGGACGGGTCGCCGGCGGCGTGGGCGAGGACGTACTCCCAGAACCAGCCGCAGATGGCGCGGTCCACCCGGTGCGCCGTCATCTGCTTCTCCACCAGCACCTCCCTAGAACCACGCACCGGTCCCAAATCACATCAGATTTATTACCAATCCGGCGAAGGGGCGGACGGATCCGGCCATGAAAGATGGGTGTGAACGAACGATGAGGATGCTGGGTGGCGAAAATCAAGTGATGTGGCCTGGGGGGAGGGGATTACCCGGAATCGGAGAGGAGGAAGACGCACTGCAGCATTCTGCTCCCTTTTGCGGATTTCGACGCGGCGGAGTGGTGCGAGGATCTCAGGAGCGACTCCCGGAAGATACCCCGTACTGGAGAAGAAGCTGCAGCAGTAGAAGGGGGGAACGGGAGTCCTGCCTTGGCTGAAGCCGAACTCGAGAACCTGCAAAAGATTCTGATGTTCTTAGAGCTAGTTCGGTCAGTACCATTCAGGCCCAGCTTTGTGAGAGTTGTACGATGATGGAAGCCACGACCAAGAGCCTCACCGTGGGGATCCGGTGAAGGGGACCTCGTTGTGGCAGCGTAGTGCCTCTAGGCGGCGGCCAGAAACTATTGGCAGTAGCAGTTGACCTCCTGGCGGCGGGGAATTTCAGTTGAGCTCCTGGCGACGGCGCGGACCGGCCTTGAGCGCACCCAGCCAGTTCTGGTGAGGAGGGGATGATGTGAGAAATTGGTAGAGGGAAGCGAACCAGATCGATCCACGTCCTTACCTTCGAGAGGCGAGCACGGGGGCGGCCGTAACCGAGGCGGCGGTGCGACGAGGGCCGCAGGAGGCTGTTCCTGCCTGGGGACGACCACTTCCTGCCTGAGGAAGACGACCAGGCAGGGGCTGCACATGGGCCTCGTTGGACTGGACATGTGAAGAAGAGAGGGGCAAAGATGTGGAACTTGTCTAGATTTGGCCCAAGATGTTTTTTTTATATACTCCCTTCGTTCTAAAATAGATTTCTTAGATTTATTAAAATTTGATAAATTTGTATAATAATAGTGTCTAGATTCATAATTTTTTTGACAAATCTGAGACATCTATTTTTAGACGGAGGGAATAGTAGTTTTCTCCTGTTATCAATTGTTGTCTAATAGCATAGGTTAGTTGCCCAATTCTGCTAATATTAGTTGCGCGATTAAGTTATTTATTGCCTAACAGTACACTATCGTTACAATTTTCCCTAATAGCGGTTAAATTATTAAATTCCGAACTTGCTTATGGTGTTATAAAGTTGCCAACAGAAAAACTAAGTAAGCAACTTTGGTGCCAAATATAGAAACTTTGTTATGCAACATAGCAACTTTGGTACACTTCAGAAATAATAAATTCACAACAATAGTAAGTTACTTTGATGCTTGGCGGAGCAACTATGGTGGTTCAACATAACTTTAGATCAACAGTACGCAACTTTGGTACTTGACGAAACGACTTTGGTACCCGATGGAGCAACTACAGTGTGCAACACAGCAACTTGGTGCTCCACGGAGCGACGTTGGTGCCCGACAAAACAACCGTGGTGCCTGACAAAGCAATTTTTGTCCCGACTAAGCGACTTTGGTGCCTAACTAAGCAACGCGACAAAAAATAAATTCAGACAATGGTGGGAAAAATTTTGGTTCCTAATGGAGCAACTTTGGTGTGCGGCGAAGGAACTTTGGTGCGCGGCGAAGGAACTTTGGTGCCCGATGGAGCAATTATGGTATGTGACGAAGCAACTTTAGGGCATGTTTAACGGGGACGCTAATGACGAGCGCTAGGCTTAATTTCCTGACCGTTAGGGCTGAATCCCATCAGATGCTGGGATTTGGTCTCGCGTCGACGCAAAAGCAAGCGTCGGACGCTAAGGATCTTTCCGATCCAATTAACCAGCGCTTTCCATCCTCATTAGCGACCCGAAATAAGCGTTATGCATTGGGAGCCGGGACTCTTAGGTGATTTTCCGATTTTGTTGCATTTATTTTTTCTCACCATAGCGCCTAACTAAGCGTCTACGAAAGTACATGCCCTTAGTGTCCAACAAAGCAACTTTGGTGCGTGAAAAAAGAACTTTGATGCCCGATGAAACAACTATGGTGTGCGATAGAGCGACTTTAGTGCTAACGAAGCGACTTTGTTGCACGTCGAAAGAACTTCAGTGTCTAGCGGAGCAACTTTAGTGCACGACAGAAAAACTAAAATCACAACAAGTGAGCAACTTTAGTGCGTAACGAAATAACTTTGGTACCCGATGAAGCAATTTTACTGCGCGGTACAAAAACTAAAATCACAACAATGGTATTGGTGTCGGACAAAGCAACTTTGGTGTCCCATTGAGCAGCGTGACGAAAAAATAAATTAATAACAACAATAGACATCTTTGGTAAAGATGGGGAAATTTTGGTACGCAGCAAACAAACTTTTGGTATTTCAACGGAGCAACTTTAGTTGCGTGATAGGGAAACTAATTTCAAAGCCACGATAAGCAATTTTGATGTCTAATATAGCAACTTTTGTGCATGAAGAAATAAATATGGTGTCGAACAAAATAACTTTGCTAGGCAGTAGAAACACTAAATTCAGACCACTTTGTTATCCGACCGGCCAACTTTGATACGTGGTAAAGCATCAATAATGTGTCACGGAAAAAATCAAAATCACAAACAACATAAAAGCTAGGGTGATGATAAACCAACCTTCTCCCCACGACGAGGTGGGCGACACGGCTCTTACATGGACGAAGGATTGTGTATTGGATGAGTACTTAGTATTGTGTTATCATCCTTGCCACATTGACGATGAAATATGAAGGAAAAAATACATTTATAAAAGTTTGTTACTTCATTTTGTCTTTTACATTGGAGCTTTTCCTGTGAAAGTGGGTCAACTAGGAAAGAAAAGGAACTAGACACGTCAACATTTTTGACCAAAGGGATGATGATATATCTTAAATAGTATTTCCTTCGTTTTATAATATAGAATGTTTTAGCTTTATGAAAAAAAATGTACCTAAACTACTCGTAGTATGTAGGTTCAGAGTAAACTTCTGTGAAACTATACACTAGAAGTAGTCTAGATATATTTCTTTCATAAAGAGCTTATATATCTTATATATTTTAAAAGAGAGAGAGTATTTGATCTGCAATACATCTAGCAATACGGCAACTCTAGGATTCAGTCCAATACAGATTTCGAAGTTCAGAAACATCTCCCGCTGAACTGCACCGACACAAACTGCTGTTGTTTGCAGTGCAGCAGATCGAGCATTGCATCTGATTGGGGAGGGCCGCTGGTCGAGGGGTCACTTCAGCGCAGGAGCTTGTCGGACGCCACGACCGGCTCAATCACACGCACACGTGCTAGGGGCCTTGATTGTCCACGCAGTCCACAGCCTCTGCCGAGCCGCATGGAGATGGCCGCTGCCGCTGCGAGGGAGGCATTCGGCGGCGAGGAGGCGCATGGAGATGGTCGAGCGGCGAGCGCGGGTAGCCGGCGAACATGTCGCGGAGAGGCAGTTGGCCGGACTGGCGCCTCGGGAGGATTCAGACGTGGAAGATCGAGTTACTCTCTCCTTCCACAAACGAAGTGATTTGTTTTAAGTTCAACTTATTTAGATTTGATCATTTTTATAGCAATATTTATTATACCAAATTAGTATCACGTGATTCACTTTGGAATGTAATAACTTCATAATATATCAATATGATGCCATATGTTGCTACTATTTTCTATAAAATTGGTCAAATCTAAAAGGTTTGATTTAGAACAAACATACAAGTACACTTATTTGTGGACGAAAGAAGTCTATTATGAAAAATATATATACTGAGCTTCCATTTTCTAGAGACTTTTTGAGTCGTATAAAGTTAAAAAATTAGAGGACGGGGAGTATTTTAATAGAAAATAGTCGGTGTTGCTCTTGCACCACCGCTAAAAAATCCGAAGGAAATCCTCACCATTGTTATCCCCTTTCGCCATGGACAACCAAAGGAAATGGTTGTGGCCGCGTCGTTGATCTCATCGTTGTTACCACCATCCTAGTCATAGGCGCCACCCATCCGAGTCGTCAGATGCTTGTGCATCCACCTCTAGCCACAACACCAAGCCCTCGCCAACTACCTCCGCCCATGGCCTCGAGCTCCACCCAACTCCACTCCGCCCACATGATTGTAGAGGATGAGCATGATGGAGCCAATGAACTAGGAGGGTGACACTTTGAGGGGACTTCGATTGAGCCCGAGCATGAACCCCAAGGGTTTGAAAATTACCTCCAGATGCATGGTGAAACCCGTCTCGGCTACTCATGTTCAACTTTAAAATGTTATGGTTGAGCATATGTGGATCCACAAAGGAAATGAGTAATCCTCATTTGATGTACTGTGTTGGAAAATTTATCAAACTTTAGATTTGAATTTCAAACAATTGTGTCAAGGATGTTATTTGAATATTTACTTTTTTTGAACGGGAAAAGCCCCGAAGGGCCGAGACTCTGCATTCCATTAAGCGGCAAGGGGTGTACAAATTACAAAGAGGACCCTAGGGAGTAATAAAAACACAATGGTCCAAGAGTTTTACACCTAACACCCTACAATCAACCACAGAAACGTGATCGAGTCCAAGGACGCCGCTGAAGGCTCACCTCTGGATCCGGACACCACTGCAAGCGTCGGGGACGATACTGAAGGATTCGCAGCATAGAAAACAAAAATTTTCCTACGATGTGAACTATATACCAAGATCTATTTATACTAGATACAAACAACGGGCGGATGTATATCCGTAGAGAACATACCCTTGAAGACCGACAAAGCTTAACGAGTCCAAACTCGTGGTTGATGTAGACGATCTCTTGCCGATCTCAAGATCGAGAGGAAGTCCTAGCGCCGCAAATCAGCCGCATCCGGTGCACACACGCTCGAGGCACCGAGCAACCTCCGCCTCGCCTCATGCGATGCAGGAAGCACAACTCTTTCTTGCCGAAAGCCACCGGAACATGTATCTCGCTAGTCCGAGACCATGGGGATAAATTCTAGAGGGGAGAGATCCTTCACGAGGAGGTGTGAGTGAGAAGTGAGAGGAGGGCTCCTTTTATAGGAGGAGGGGGAACCCCAAGGGGTGGCAGGCGCATGGGGCTGCCCTTGCCCTCCCTCATCATGTGGGTGGACACTCCACTCACAAAATGACCCTTCAAAAGTCCACTCAAAATCCCACTCAAAAATCCCATTAAATTTCCACCAAATTTAATGCAAACTCTCATTAAATAAAACTCTTTTATTTTATTCAGAATTTTGTCAATTACTTTAATGACAAACATTCAAAAATAACCCCTTGCTAGAATTCTATTTCACATGCATAACCACTTTATGCAATTTCACCCAAAACTGCTTTGGTATCTAGTGAAATAAATTCCTGCGCTTTGTTTATTCTTTCGCATGAAACTTTTGCTCCAATTGGATGTCGGTGTCTCTTAAGTGTGTCACCCTACGGTTCGTGAATAATGCGGACATGATCGAGACCCTCTCGGATCAATAATCGAAGGGATCTGGAGACCCATACTGACTCCCACACATTCAACGATGACTTTCTTGTGATCGTCGGAACCTTTTACGCTAGTATCTTAATCCCTTTGTCTCACGATATATTACATGTCCGAGATTCGATCATCGGGATCTCCATACCTAGTTTGATCTCGTTATCGACATGCACTCTTTTCTCGTTCCTGCGATATAACATTCTAGTGATCAAATCACTTGCTTGCAAGCTAATCAATGTGATATCACCGAGAGGGCCCAGAGTATATCTATCCGTCATCGGATGAACAAATTCCACTCTTGATCCATGAGCCTCAACATAACACTTTATTAGTTACGAACCCATCTTTATAATCACCTGTTACGGTGACGCTTTGATGTTATCAAGAAACTCTTAGGTGTTAGTGATTGACATGATCTCATGGTCTAAGGATTAGGATCACTTCGTAAGTTGTTATAGCAATATAAACTCAATGACTTTGATCGTAATGCTATACTTCGGATGAATGTTCATCACATCATTACACTAATGTTGTGATCCCGTTATTAACAACATCCAATGTCCATGATCAGGAAACCTTGATCATCTTGTTAATCAACGAGCTAGTTTATGAGAGAGGCTTAACTAGGAACTTTCTGCTTGTTTATTAAACACACATGTATTAACGTTTCCGTATTAATACAATTATAGCATGCAAAATAAACATCTATCATATAATTGGAATACACATAATAAACAATTTATTATTGCCTCTCGGGCATATTCCCTTGCCTCCCACTTGCACTAGAGACAATAATCTAGTTACATAGTGATATATCTAACACCCATTGAGTTACGGTGTTGATCATGTTTTGCTCTAGGAGAGTTTTAGTCAACGGATCGCTACATTGAGATCCGTATGTACTTCTAAATCTTTATATCTCCATCCTTGACATGCTCGGATGGAGTGAAACCGCGCTTAATATGCTTGGAATGCTTGTGAGACCTTGGCTCTTTGGCATTGGCAATGGCACCATTGTTGTCACAATAGATCACCATTGGGTCCAACGCTTGCCACAACTCCTAGTTCGGATATGAACTCCTTCATCCAAATCGCTTCGAGCCGGCTCAAGCAACATATTCGGCCTCGTTGTTGATCCCGCTACCACAGTTGTTTGGAGCTCCTCCAACTAACCGCCCGCCATTCATGAGAAATACGTATCCGGATTGAGACTTAGAGTCATCCGGATCGGTGTCAAAGCTAAGCGTCGACATAACACTTAGCGACGAGCTCTTCTTCACCTCCAGATACAAGAAACATATCCTTAGTTCTTCTCAAGTACTTAAGGATATTCTTGACCGCTATCCAAAGGTTCAACTCGATCCGATTGGTACCTACTAGTCAAACTAATAGCGTGTGCCACATCCGGTCTTGTACATAGCATGGCGACATTATAGAGCCTATGGTGAAGCATAGGGACTTTGTCCATTATCTCTTTCTTCCAGAAGCCGGACTTTGAGTCTTACTCAATGTCTTGCCTTGCAACATAGGTAAGAACCCTTCTTACTTAGTCCATTTTAAACTTCTTTAAAATCTTATCAAGGTATGTACTTTATGATAGCCCTATTAGGCGCCTAGATCTATCTCTATAGATCTTTATGCCTAATATGTAAGATGCTTCACCTAGGTCCTTCATTGAAAATTTCTTGTTTAGATAACTTTTAACACTGTTTAAAAGTTCTATATCATTTCGATCAATAATATGTCATCCACATATAGTATCGTAAATGCCACATTGCTCCCACTCACTTTCTTGTAAACACAAGCTTCTCCATAAGTTTGGACAAATCCAAACTCTTTGATCACCTCATCAAAGCGAGATTCCAACCGTGATGCTTGCTTCAATCCATAGATGGATCGCTGAAGCTTGCACACCTTGTTAGCATCCTTAGGATCGACAAAACCCTTTGGTTGTATCATATACAACTCTTCTTCAATATTACCATTGAGAAACGCGGTTTTGACATCCATACGCCATATTTCATAATCGAAATATGCAGCAATTGCTAACATAATCCTAATCGACTTTAGCATCGCTACGGAGAGAAAGTCTCATCGTAGTCAACTCCTTGAATTTGTCGAAACCCCTTGCGACAAGTCGAGCTTTATAGATGGTCACATTACCATCAAGATCGCTTTTCCTTTTGAAAATCCATTTGTTCTCCACGGCCTTTTTCGTGAGGTAATTCCACCAAGTTCCAAACTTGATTTTCATACATGGATTCCATCTCGATTTCATGGCTTCTAACCATTTGTTGGAATCCGGGCTCATCATCGCTTCTTCATACGTCGCGAGGTCATTATTTTCATCAACCATGAAATTTATGACAGATTTCCGTCTGTTCGGAGCCGCACGTCTGTTTGACCTGCGAGGTTCGGTAGTACTCTCTTCGAGTTTCATGATCATTATCATTAGTTCCTTCTTCAACAGTGGAGCCAACTCGGAGCGACTTCCCGCGCTACTCGCCATACTTTGAAGAGAAGGTTCCATAACCTCTTGAGTTCTACCTTCCGACTACTCACACCTTCGCGAGAAACTCTTTCTCTAGAAAGGATCCATTCTTAACAACAAAAACCTTGCCCTCGGATGCGTGATAGAAGGAATACCCAATAGTTTCTTTAGGGTATCCTATGAAGACGCATTTTTCCGCTTTGGGTTCGAGTTTATCCGGTTGAAGTTTCTTCACATAAACATCGCAACCCCAAACTTTAAGAATGACACTTAGGTTTGTTTCCAAACCACAATTCATACGGTGTCGTTTCAACGGATTTAGATGGTGCCCGATTTAAAGTGAATGCAGCGGTTTCTAGTGCATAACCCCAAAATGACAACGGCAAGTCCGTCGGAGACATCATAGATCGAACCATATCTAATAAAGTACGATTACGACGTTGACACACCATTTCATTGTGGTGTTCGGCGGTGTGAGTTGTGAAACAATTCCACACTCTTTCATGTGAGTGCTAAACTCGTAACTTAGATACTCACCTCCACAGTCGGACCGTAGAAATTTGATCTTTCTATTACGATGATTTTCCACTTCATTCTGAAATTCCTTGAACTTTTCAAAGGTTTCAGACTTGTGTTTCATCAAGTAGATATAACCGTATCTACTCAAATCATCCGTGAAAGTAACAAAATAACGATATCCACCTCGCGCTGACACACTCATTGGACCACATACATCAGAATGTATGATTTCCAATAAATCTGTCGCCCGTTCCATTGAACCGGAAAACGGCGTTCTAGTCATCTTGCCCATAAGGCATGGCTCACATGTATCAAATGATTCATAATCAAGTGATTCTAAAAGTCCATCCGAATGGAGCTTCTTCATGCGTTTAATGCCAATATGACCTGAGCGGCGATTACCACATATGCGGATATATCATCACTAAGTTTAATCCTTTTAGCATCAATATTATGAATATGTGTAACATTATCATCGAGATCCAGAAATAAACCATTCAACATTGGTGCATGACCATAAAAGATTTCATTCATATAAATGGAACAACCATTGTTCTCAGATTTGAATGAAAAACCACTTTGCATCAAACATGATCCAGATACAATGTTCATGCTCAGTGCAGGCACCAAATAACAGTTATTTAAGTTTATAACTAATCCCGACGGTAAGTGGAGAGGTAGCGTTCCGACGGCGATCACATCAACGTTTGATCCATTGCCGACACGCATCTTGACCTCACCCTTGCTAGCGGTCGCTCATTCTGACCACGATTCGAGTTACAAATATTATGGCGAACGGTATCAAATACCCGGTGCTCTGCGAGCACTAGTCAAGTACACATCAATAACATGTATATCATATATACCTTTGTTTGCCTTGCCTTCTTATGCGCCAGATACTTGGGCGATTCTTCGATGGCCAATCCCTTACAATAGTAGCACTCGGTATCGGACTTAGGTCCAACTCGGGTTTCTTTTTCAGCGGCAACAGGCTTGCCGCCCTTACTTCCTTCCGTTTTCCCTTCTTGTCTTTCTTGAAACCAGTGTTCCTATTGATCATCAACACTTGATGTTCCTTTTGATCTCCACTTACGCAGTTTTTAAGCATTGTGAAGCTCGGGAGACTTCTTCATGCCTTGCATATTATAGTTCATCGAAGCTCTTATAGCTAGGTGGCGAGACCTGAGAACACGATGGATGCCTAAGTCAATGGGAATCGTTATTCCCAAGGACACAAGCTTATCGGCGTAACCCGACATCTTGAGTACATGCTCACTAATGAAATGTTCTCTTCCATCATGCGACTAAAGAACTTTTCGAATCATTGTAGCTCTCTACAGCATGTGTGTCGAAAATCATTTTCAACTCACCCATTGTATCAAAAGCATTGCCGTTTTAAACGCTTTGAAGTTCGGCTCTAGCCCATACAATATGCCGCAATGAACTAAGTTGTGGTCCTCTGACGAGTCGATAGACATTCTTCTCCTCGTCGGGGCATCGTCAAAGGTGGGGGCCTAACGGCTTCTAGCACATATTGCTTTTGTGCGTGAGAGGAGAATCCTCAAATTCATGGCCCATTCAAGTAAAGTTGCTACCGTTCGTTGCTAGTTTCTCTTTCTCCATGAACGCATTGAAATTAAAAGCGGTGGTGCCATCTACAGCGAATTTGTAAAGTTTAGACTAAGTGTATGATAGATTGAGTTCAACTAATCTATATTACCAATGAACTCCCACTCAAAAGCGACATCCCTCGTGTCCTTTTGGTGATTACATGAACCAAATCCACTACACCAAGTCCGATCATCACGTGAGTCGGTAGCTTCAAAGGCGAGCATCAAATGGGCATCATATCAACTATATGACTCATGCTTAACCTTTGATTACGTGTTCGAGGCCATGTGCATACATGCTAGGCTCGCCAAGTTAGAACCTTAGTATTTTTGCGTGTGTAACTGTCTTACACCAAGTATGGTCGAGGATCCAAGTACACCCGATCATCACGTGATGTCTTGGAGCGAAAACATAATCGGTGCATACTAAAGGAGAACACATTCTTATCTTGATATTTAAAATGAGGATCATCTTATTATGCTTAACAAAGCGCTAAACAAGCAATATAAGATGCAATCAAACATCATATGTTTAATAGTGAAATTATATGGTTCCCGCAGATGATCTCTATCATGTGCATCGTGGTATGATCACTATCATACCTATATGTGTAAATCCACAATCTATGGGTTTTACGCTATGTGTGTTGTAAGAGTATCATCTCATACTTCTACTTACAACACTACCATATCATAACACTAGCCCGAACAATCTAAACTAGACGCTTCTAATTTATCCATTGCAAGTTTTACGTGGTGAGGGCTTTCGAGATAGAACCGTTCTTACCTACGAACATGAACCACAACGAGGATAATCAAATTGTTGACAACTCGCTTGCAAAATAGATATTGACTATAGTAGGAGAGACACCCGCTAGCCACTTATGCAAACTAGTTGCATGTCAAGCGTGGAACAGGTCTCATGCGAGGACATGTAAAGTTTGTCCGCCGCTTCATCCCACTATGCCACCAATATCCAAAATCACAAGAAAGGAGCAACAACATGATCATCATCGCCACATACTCATATGTGTACTACCCGTGTAAAGTATCTACGCATAGATCCGGCTCACGATACCCTTTGAAGGATTCGCAGATAGAAAACAAAAATTTTCCTACGATGTGAACTATATACCAAGATCTATTTATACTAGATACAAACAACGGGCGGATGTATATCCGAGAGAACATACCCTTGAAGACCGAAAGCTTAACGAGTCCAAACTCGTGGTTGATGTAGACGATCTCTTGCCGATCTCAAGATCGAGAGGAAGTCCTAGCGCCGCAAATCGCATCCGTGCTCGCACACGCTCGAGGCACCGAGCAACCTCCGCCTCCTCGCTCCAGCGATGCGTGAAGCACAACTCTTTCTTGCCGAAAAGCCACCGGGAACATGTATATCGCTAGTCCGAGACCATGGGGATAAATTCTAGAGGGGAGAGATCCTTCACGAGGAGGTGTGAGTGAGAAGTGAGAGGAGGGCTCCTTTTATAGGAGGAGGGGAACCCCAAGGGGTGGCGGCGCATGGGCTGCCCCTTGCCTCCCTCATCATGTGGGTGGACACTCCACTCACAAAATGACCCTTCAAAAGTCCACTCAAAATCCCTCAAAATCCCATTAAATTTCCACCAAATTTAATGCAAACTCTCATTAAATAAAACTCTTTATTTTATTCAGAATTTTTTCAATTACTTTAATGACAAACATTCAAAAATAACCCCTTGCTAGAATTCTATTTCACATGCATAACCACTTTATGCAATTTAAACTGGCAACCTGTTTAGGTATCTAGTGAAGTAAATTCCTGTGCTTGTTCATTCTTTCGGCATGAAACTTTTGCTCCAATTGGATGTCGGTGTCTCTTAAGTGTGTCACCCTACGGTTCGTGAATAATGCGGACATGATCGATACCCCTCTCAGATCAATAATCGAGCGGGATCCGAGACCCATACCGACTCCACACATTCAACGATGACTTTCTTGTGATCGTCGGAACCTTTACGCTAGTATCTTAATCCCTTTGTCTCACGATATATTACATGTCCGAGATTCGATCATCGGTATCTCCATACCTAGTTTGATCTCAATTCGACATGCACTCTTTTCTCGTTCCGTGATATAACATTCTAGTGATCAAATCACTTGCTTGCAAGCTAATCAATGTGATATCACCGAGAGGGCCCAGTATATCTATCCGTCATCGGGATGAACAAATTCCACTCTTGATCCATGAGCCTCAACATAACACTTTATTAGTTGAACCCATCTTTATAATCACCACATTACGGTGTGACGTTTGATGTTATCAAGAAACTCTTAGGTGTTAGTGATTGACATGATCTCATGGTCTAAGGATTAGGATCACTTCGTAAGTTGTTATAGCAATATAAACTCAATGACTTTGATCGTAATGCTATACTTCGGATGAATGTCCATCACATCATTACACTAATGTTGTGATCCCGTTATTAACAACATCCAATGTCCATGATCAGGAAACCTTGATCATCTTGTTAATCAACGAGCTAGTTTATGAGAGAGGCTTAACTAGGAACTTTCTGTTTGTTTATTAAACACACATGTATTAACGTTTCCGTATTAATACAATTATAGCATGCAAAATAAACATCTATCATATACTTGGAATACACATAATAAACAATTTATTATTGCCTCTCAGGGCATATTCCCTTCAGATACCACTTTGGCCTGCAGCAGCGAAGAAGACCAGACAGAGGGAGAGAACAAGCCTCCCATGTCGGAGGTTGAAGAAGCTCTGGCCGACATGGCCATCGAGCCTGGCTTGGCCTAAGATAGCAGATACCCATCTAGGGCTCCCCTGGTGAAGCGCCGAAGAAGAAGCAGAGTCGCCCGGGGTCGCCAGGCCAACAGCATCACCAGCCAGAACCACCTTCCCAGCTCCACCCCTTCTCTCTCCCTCGCCTCCATGGTCGGTCGCGAGCCAAAGAATGGAGCTGCTCTTATTGTTCTGCCGGTGAACCACGAGCAGATCCTCTGAGCTGCATACGCCAAACCACCTGCCACCGGCTCCCACCATAGGAGCGTCAAACAAGGGCCTGCATAGCAACCTCCTGGCACTGCTCCAGTGCGTCCAGGAGTAACTCGGCAGCAGCAAACGAACTTGCCGCACGCCATCATCCTCTCCACGCCCTCGCCACCACGGACGAGCAGCAGAAGAGAGCACTTGGCCAGCAACAAACCATCCCCACCGACATAAACAACTTTACTAGAATAAGTTGTGGTCTCCTCTGCCGCCGCCCGCTCACCACCGAGCAGAAGAAGGAATAAGGAAAAGACCCCTATGCCGTCCCAGATCTGGCTGCTCAGACTCCAGGCGGAGCTTCTCTCTACGGGCATCTAGCACAAACACGGCAACTCGCCACACACACTATCTACAGTGAGGTTCTCACCCTCCTTGGCCCGAGCCACGAGTGAAGGAGCCGGGAAGCACAGAAGAACTCTCAGAAGTTGCCTCTCGTTTCGTGCGGGAAGGGAGTTGTCATTTCACCTCATTCTTTACTGCCCGCTTTCCAACCCCATTATTTACTTATTTATATGTGTTAATTTTAGCAATTTTAGATATACATGTGTATAGAATGGTGGAGGAAAATATGGCACAGGCGGACATGGCGTGTCTGTTTGGACGCGTTGTTGGGTGCAACCGGTCCGACATATGTCTGCCGCCTTCCCCAGACGAATAAATACACAAAATGGACACAATTTGGGAAGGGCCATTGGAGGTGTTCTTAGAGGATTTTGACCCCCGAAGCCGAGTTGTGGTTGACGATGCTAAAACTACAAACTATTTTCTTTTTAAGGAGAGAATGAGGTGTTTCTTTTCTTATGCGGTGATTTATCTTTTTTTACTTGATTGGGTAGATATTCGTTGTGTGACGGGGTGATTGTGGATATGTGTACTTGATCTTTGATCGACTCTAGTTGACCACCACGTTTGCAAATGACGCTAATGAATTGCGGGAAGTTTCTACGAAGCTACCACTTACAATAGATGAACTGCACATGAGAGCATAAGGCTATGGGCCGGCACATATGGCTGATCTTCGAAAGGACATGAAGAGAGTGTAAAAATGCAATCGGTTTTCTGTTGAAAGTGTGTAGATTATTCTTTAGAAAAAATATATGTAAAAGCTAGTATGTGCCATGATGAGTTGATAGAATAGGAAGATTATGTGCAGGAAATGAACGGAACGAGCATTTGCATGTGGTCGAGCCTCGGAATGGATCGTGTCTAACAGGTGTGCCCATGCTGAAAACATGAACGCCGAGGAGGTGTCCTTGTACAACACGTGGGGGTGGGTTGAAGACTGAAGAGCATGCGACCACCACTCTGCAAAGTCATCTCGAGCAATAGGCGACTTGGATGTGGATCGGACCCATGAAAGCACCTTTGAGTCAGATAGTCCGCAAGAAGCAGGGGCGGATTCGTGCATGGTGCTACTGGTGCCGTAGCACCGTCCGGACGGCTGCACAGTCAAGAACAGTGCTAATTTTTAAGGCTAAAAATATGAAAAATAGAGATAATTAGCATCATTAAGGTTGTTTAGCACCGGTCTTAGGCTCATTCCAGCTCCGCCCCTGGCAAGAAGGAACGCCTGGTGAGAAGGCTTGGCATTGCCTCCTCATATTGATCACACAATAGACACCTTGGGGATATGGGACTAAGACAAAAAATAAATTACACGTGTATATGCATGAACATGATATGAATTTTCCATGCTTAGTGGGGGTGGTTTTCTTTGAGGCATGCAATACGGACACCGAACCGGTACGGGCCTAGAGAGAGAGGCTCTTTCAAGAGGCGGAGGCAAAATCCATCTAGGGTTCTTTACCTCCGTCAGCGACGCCACTGGTCCGTCGCGTCTCCGGCGGCCTTAGGGCCTTGGAGGCGACCCTCGTTGGTGGGAGGTCTTAGTGTTTTATTTAGACTATTTTTAGTGTCTTTTTTAGGATCTTGAGGCCGCGGCTACGTCATGAAGGTAAAATAAGGTACTCCCCGTCCTATTCACGCTCCGGTGGTGCGTTTATCATCGACGAAGGGCGTGCGGAGTTGTGTGTCTGACAGATCCCTCGGGATCTAGTCATTTTTTGTTGGTGTGTTTTGAGGTCAGTCTCATTCGATCTACGTTGGTCATCTTTGACGATGGTTGTTGCTCTGGTGTGCTGGTCCTTTGGGGCCTTAGCACGACGACTTCCCGTCTGTCTACTACAACAAGCTTTACTACGACAAGCTTTGTCCGGCTCCGGTGATGGAGAGACGAGGACGGCGGGGCGCCTTCGGCTCGTGCCAGTGTTTGTAGTCGTCGCTAGATAGTCCATTGACCTATTTATAATTTTTATTATTTTTATGACTCTTTGTACTGCTGTTGATGATTATTAATAGATCGATGGAATTTCGCAAAAAAAAATCACTACCAATTGCTATTGCTACATTTTCTGAGCTAGAGCACCTTGCATTACATATGTGGCCTGCCTCCCTCCTGTGAAGTATAGAATGCAAATGATTCCAACCATCTCTTATTCCATCGATGTTCAACATATTTATACAAGGAGAAGAGTTGCATCGAAGAGATGCGTCTGTTCCTGAGGGGTACTAGAGAAGTCGGTTTGCTACAAACCGACATAGATACAACGGACGGATTATCTCTTTAAATAACTTATTTAATTAAATCCTAACACTCCCCCTAATCCTTCCTTGTCTTCATGATTGATCATCTTTGGAATCATCTTTGAAATCACTTCTCTAAAAACCATGTGGGAAAAAAATGAGAAGAAACATACAAATATGCCATGAAAAACTCCTTCCAAAAATCCTGTGAGAAAATAAGGAGAAAATGACATATTTCATCCATACTTGTACTGATATTGCCTCATTAAAAACCTTACGTGAGAAATCATTAGGAAAAGCTCACAAAGGAAAAGAGTGCAATACCGAAGATCTGATGATCTTCAACAGGTCTTAACCTGGGAGATTTCTCCCCCTGAACTTTGCAAGTCATGAAGTCTTCTCATACCAATTTCATGTACATATTTGTGAAACAACGAACTTGGTAAGGACTTGATAAACAAATCAGCGAGGTTATCACATGACTTCGTTTGCAAAATATTTATTTCCCCACTCTTTTGTAGCTCATGAGGATAAAACAACTTAGGAGCAATGTGCTTTGTAATATTGCTCTTAATTTAACCTGTTTGCATCTGTATAATACAAGAAGCATTATCTTCATAGATAATGGTAGGCAATTCTAGCGAACCAATCCCACTTGAACCTTGGACAAAGTTCATCATTCTGTGAAGCCATACACATTCTCGTGATGCTTCATACAAAGCAATTATCTCAGAATGATTCGTGGATGTAGCCACCAATGTTTGCTTTGTCGACTTCCAAGAGAAGGTTGTACCTCCATGTAATAAGACAAACCCAGTCTGTGATCTGGCATTATGGGGATCTGACAAGTATCCAGCATCACAATACCCCACCATGGTTCTCTCTTGATTTTTCTGATAGAACAAACCAAGATCTTTGGTGCCCTGAAGATATCTTAGAATATTCTTCACACCAACCCAATGCCTTTTTGTTGACGATGCGCTGTATCTAGCTAAGAGATTAACTACAAACGATATATCAGGTCTCGTGCAGTTTGCTAGATACATTAGTGCACCAATTGCACTAAGATATGGAAACTCGGGTCCCAATATCTCTTCATCGTCATCCTTAGGTCTAAAAGGGTCTTTATCTCTATCAAGATACCTAACAACCATAGGTGTTTTATATGGGTATGATTTATCCATATTGAACTTCTCTAATATCTTTTGGATGTAAGCAGACTGGTGAACTAATATTCCTGAAGAAATATGTTCAAGTTGCAAACCGAGACAAAATTTGGTCTTACCCAAATCTTTCATCTCAAATTCCGTCTTTAGATGATTAATAGCCTCATTTATCTCTTGTGTAGTACCAATGATATTCAAATCATCCACATACACAGAAATTATACAAAATCCATCAGTAGATTTCTTGATGAACACACATGGGCAATCATCATCGTTTAAGTACCCTTTCTGCAAAAGGAACTCACTTAGTCGGTTGTACCACATTCTGCCCGACTGCTTCAAGCCGTATAACGACCTCTGTAGCTTTACGCAATACATTTTGCGATCAGCCTTTGGATATGGAATCTTCATTCCCTCAGGGACTTTCATGTAGATATTCGTATCCAGCGACCCATATAAATATGCGGTCACCACATCCATCAATTGGATATACAAATTCATTTGCACTGCCAGCGATATCAAGTATCGGAACATGATTCCACTCATCTCAGGAGAATATGTTTCATCGTAATCAATGCCAGGTTTCTGTGTAAACCCTTGTGCTACAAGCCTCGCCTTATATCTCACCACCTCATTGTTTTCGTTCCTCTTTCGAACAAAAACCCATTTCGCCCCTACGGGGAAAACGTGCTGAGGAGTAGGTATCACTTTACTAAATACCCCTCTCTTGGTAAGCGAGCGCAATTCATCCTCAATTGCAACCATCCATTTGGACCAGTCTGAGCGTTTCATACACTCTGCCATGGTCTTAGGTTCACGGTCCAATGCCAGGTCATCTGCAATCTTTGAGGAGAAAAATATGTCGACATTTGTAGACTTTATGTTGAACGATTCTCCTGATTCAACATAGTTCATGGATATTTCTTCAATACCTTCAGACTCATCGTGATTTCCCTCAACGATTGAATCGAGGTGTTCCAATGTCCCAGCACCTATATTTGTGTGCGCACTTGTGCTGGGCCCTGGATGATGAACATCCTTTAGGTGTCTTTCTTCAACACTTGGTTGAATATCAACCCGTGGTTGACCTACATTTACTGTTTGAGAGATCCTCATTCCCCGCAGACGCTTTTGAGAAGCCTTGTCCTTTTTGTCCAGATTTCTTCCCCTCTTGGGCAGTTGACTGGTCTTTACTATCTCAACTCTCTCTGGGACATTCATAGCGGGAACATGAGATTTAGTGACACCTTTATAGTCAGTAAATGCATTTGGCAGATTATTTGCAATATTTTGCAAATTTATGATCCTCTGAACCTCCAGTTCAGATTCGTTTGTGTAGGGGTTCGTAGCATGGAAAACAAAAAAATTCTATCGCATACAAACAAACAAGCCAAGATCTATCTACTAGATTGTAGCAACGAGTCGATGGAATAACTTACCCTCGAAGATTCCAAAGTGTTTAACGAGAGCGGATTCTCGTGGGTGATGTAGTCGTACTCTTTCCGATCTCAAGATCGTGTGGACGATCCTTCCGCTGCATTCGGAGCTTCCGATCGGTCACGTTCGGTGCTCGTAAGACCTTCCTATCCCTTGTTCCAACAAAGACTCTCCTCGCGATTCCGGCTGTGGCGTGTGCAGGAAGTAGAGGAAATCCCAGGCTTCGCCTTAAGCCGGGCGAGTATGGTGGATTATGAGAGAGGCTATTAGTGGTCTAGAGATTAGACACACCAATTATAAGGCTCTAAACCGAGGCTAAAGCAATTAGAAGCTCTAAACCAAACGGCTCTAAACACGAGATTAGAGGTAGAAACTTGTGTGTCTCAAGGAGGATCCCCTCCTTTTATAGGTGGAGGGCTAGGGCGCCAGAGGGAGGAGGAGTCCTCCCAACTCGGCCTAGGGCTGGGCGCCGCCAAGGAGGAACTCCTCCTCCTAGTTGGTTTCAACCTCCTCTTGCTTGTTTCCCACAGTTTCTGTTCACAGTTTCCTGCTTTCCACAGTTTCTGTTTTAGCCGTTTGACTTTCAAAGCAATTTGACTTTCATGTTTTGGAACAGCAAGAACACTTAGTACATGATGCAATCATTCAATGACACACTCATGTACCTCCCCGGAGTCTTGGGACAATCCGGACCCTTCTAGAACATTCCGATGAAAACAGGAATCATTCCCGAACTCCAAACGGGACTTTCCTTATATGAATCTTATTATCCGGACCATTCCGGATCACCTCGTGATATCCTCAGATCCCATCCGAGACTCGAACAACATTCGGTCTCTTTCTCATAATACCATAACTACTCAAAACAACGTCAATCCTTAAGTGTGTCTCCCTACGGTTCGTGAATTATGCGGACATGATCGAGACACTTCTAACAATAACCAATAGAGGAATCTGGAAATTCATATGGCTCCCACATATTTCTACGATTACTTTGCAATCGAATGAACCACTTACATATGATACCAATTTCCGTTTGTCTCACGATAGTTTACTTATCCGAGGTCATGATCGTCGGTATCTCTGCATACCTAGTTCAACCTCGTTACCGATAAGTACTCTTTTCTCGTTCCCGTGATATGTGATCCCTTGTGACCCAGTCACATGCTTGCAAGCTAATTGGATGACATTCCACCGAGAGGGCCCAGAGTATATCTATCCGTCATATGGATGGACAAATCCCACTCTTGATCCATGTGTTTCAACCAATACTTTCCGAACACTTAATGCCACCTTTATAGCCACCCAGTTACGGTGTGGTGTTTGATGTCATCAAAGCATCCATCCGGTAAAGGTGATATGCATGATCTCATGGTCGAAGGAATTAGGTTACTATGTATCAGAAAGCATATAGCAATTGAACTATTGAAATGACTTGATTTTTATGCTACTTGATCGCTTAGGCTTGGCTGGAGCTCAGCTACCTTCATTTTCCGACGCGAATAGATTTTGTTTTTGAATTTCGAAATAAAGGCTTATCTATAGGAGTATGTCCATCACATCATTCTCCTAATGATATGATCCTGTTGTTAATAACATCTCCATGTTCATGATCAGGAAACCATGATCATATATTAACCAACAAGCTAGTTTAACAAGAGGCTTTACTAGGGACTCTTATTTTAGTTTACAAATCACACAAGTATTAATGTTTCCGGTTAATACAATTATAGCATGGTATGTAAACATTTATCATAAGTGTGAAGATATGATAATAACCACTTTATTATTGCCTCTTGGGCATATCTCCAACAGTCTCCCACTTGCACTAGAGTCAATAATCTAGTTTCAAACCTTTGTGTATATAACACCTATGGCTTTCGGTGTTGTATGTACACGATTGCTAATGGTCAATCGATCTCGGATCCGACACTTCTAGGTCCGTGTGTAATTGCATGTCTTTGCGTCTCACGCATCACTCATTCTCTAATGAGATGGCTTTGTATAAATTTGGTCTTTTGTGACCTTTAGTTCTTTGGGGTTAAAACATGTTGATAATATTGTCGCACAATATATCTTCATAGTATTATCCCACTGTGAACTACACCTAGTTTGATAACAAACTACTTGCCACAAATGCCCTCTTTTCGCTATAATAATAGGTCATATACTTAGCCTTTTGTTGTAGTATCTGTCACAATGTTTTAACTTTGGAACTCATCCAAATCCATTATGGAACTCACTTTCCATTATATTGTGCCACCCTTAGTTTTAGATTGAGATAAACTTAATTTGTACTTTGTGACAAAGCTAGTATCAATGTAGTACTTTTACAATGAACTAACCATCTATTTGTCACTTCTACAAATAATATACTCTTAGTTCTTCCAAAAGATCATAAGAATATCCTTACTATTGTCCAACGATCATCTTACGAATTATTATGGTATATGCTCATAACATTTAGAGCATAGGACATATCTGGATTTGTACATATCACAGTATGATTGATATAAATATTCTTTGTGATTTCATACATCAAGTATCAATCTATACTTGATTATTTGTTTCACTTTACCAAATGTCAATACACTTGAATATATATATCATCAACATTGAACTCATTCAATCCTTTCTGTGCGACAAGAACCTTTTCTTGTAGTTTCTATATTGAACTCATTCAATATCTCGTCTATGTACTTCTGGCACAACCATATTAGTGTCTATTGATGCCAAATATTTGGATTTTGCCTAAGTCTTTCATCGGGATGAAATTCTTAATATGTGTTAATAAAAGATACATCTTTTCTAATCAACAATATGTCCTCCACATAATGTATTAGAAATATGTTTAGCGCTCCCACTTAATTTCTTGCAAACGCAAGCATCTTCATAGTCTCTGATGAAATTAAACTCTTTTAACAGTTTCATCATAGTGAAGATTCCAACTCCGCGATGCTCACTTTAACCATTGAAGTTTGCATATGCTTTTAGCATCCTTTTGAATTAACAAAACCCTATGGACCGTGTTAAGCACATGTCCTAGGTAACGATTCTATTAGAAGAACTTGTTTTGTTTATTCAACTACCATATAACAAAATTATATGTAGTGGTTGCTACATTAATCCGTCTAGACTAAATATCACTATGAAAGATCAAATCTTGTCATAGTCAACCTTTGAACATTTTGTGAACTCTTTCCCAATATGTCGACTATTTCATAGATGTAAAACATCCATGTCTATTTCTTTATAGATCCAGACACAACTGTAAGGTCTTACACCTTTCTCGAGGGTCCTTCAAGTTCAAAACTTGATTTCTCGTGTATGGAACTATCACGAATTTTATGGCTTCAAGCCATTTGACGGAGTCAGGGCCCATCATCGCTTCTTTGCATGTAGTCGGTTCATTATTCTCAAATAATGATTCAACCCTCAAATCTTGGTATTTGATTGTTTACCCGATCTACTTGTTTCAATAGGAACTTAGATCTCCGTGACCACAACCTTTGAGGTACGTGATCCATGAGCTTTGTTCTTGCCTCGGAACACTTTTCTTGCGCAACTCTGCACATATAGCTAAGGTTCTTTTAACCTTATCAAAGTTCTATTGTCCTCCCACTTAACTTTTCACGAAAAATTCCTTCCCAAAGAAACTTGACGTTCTAAGTGACAAACACTTTTGTCTCTGGTGTTATGGAGGAATACTTAACAGTTATTCAAAATAGCATACAAAGACAGGTTCATCCGACTTTGGTTGCAAACATCTTTCTTATGCAAAGCATACCAATGTTTAAGAAAGGACAACTTGGGTTTTATCCCAAACCATAACTTTATATGGTGTCATTTCAACGGATTATGATGGAGCTCTTTTTAGTGGAAAAACGGTAATCTCTAAAGCTTTTAATCTTTAAAATATAATGGCAGTTTTATGAATCATACCTTTGATCTTACCATGTCAAACAAGGTTTAATTACATATCTCGAACGCTCCATACCCTTATGGTGTTTCGGGAAATGCAAATCCACGGAACGATTCCTTAAATCTTAGGTATTATGCTAAACTCTGTAACTCAAATATCTTCCTTTATGATCTTTATCATAAACTATTTATATTCTTGTTACAATGACTTTGCACTTCATCTTGAAAGTCTTTGAACTCTTCAAATGTTTCATACTTCATCCATATTAAGTAAATATTCATATATTCACTCAAATTTTTGGAGAAAGCATATGAAGTTGAAATCCATCGCTCTTGACTACACATAATGGATTTCGTACAACAATATGTACAAATTCCAATAAGCTAGTCATTCGTTCCCTCTTGGCCTATGAACGAAGTTTTAATTATCTCTAGGAAAGTTTCACAAGCGTCATTTGATCAAAATCAAATAGACTCCAAAATTCCATTCATATGGAGTTTCTTCATGTTTTCTTTCCATTATAATTTAAACTGCGATGTCACTTCCTAAGTGATCTTTCAATCAATTTGTCTTTCGACATTTTTAGCACTAGTTTTATGGATGTGATTTCTCCAACGAGATTTGTGAATCATCCATCTTTTATGGATTACGGAAATTATTTTGAACAACCCTTTTGTTCTCATAATACCTGATAAAACAAATCTTGAAGGCAAGCTTTGATGTTTTAACGAGCAACACAATAACCCTTTATTTGTTCTCGATGAACATCATCACATATTCTTTTGCTATTTACTTAGGCCATTGTAGTTCATGAATTGTGTTGTTTCGTATGACGATTCACACCAACAAATTCAGTATCAAATACTTAAGAACCACATTGTTTAATAAGCAAAGAATACAGCCATAACATGTATATCATCTATATACTTAAACTGAACAATTCTAGTCTTTTCTTTTCTGCCATATATTTATGAGATTCTCTTTCAGTATTTCCTTTTCTGTTTGAAAGAATCTATCAATATCAATAGTGGAGTCATACATATGACACATAGTCCAAAACATGTATAGTTAAATACCAATGTCCTTGGACTTGCACCTTGAAGTAGATCACCATCATCAAATGTTTGGTGTTCTTTCAAATTCCTTTATTTAGTAATCTTCTTGGTGTAGTAAACATTTTACCTATATCAAATATTCACCCTCGTTATGGATTTATCCATTATCAAGCTACTTTTAGCTTGTAACGGTGAATCGCAAGTATAATGTTGCTCTCCAAAACCTTTTGGAGGATTAGGACAACCAGTGTCTCCAACCTTTTCCAAATTCTCATCAAATATGAGAACATGACTTTTGCCATATTATACTCTATCATGTTGCAACCAAAACTTCGTTTCAGATATCACAATATCTTCCACACATCATGGTTTCTGAAACAACTCTTTCAGATCCTAGATAACCTTGATATTAAGAGAATCCTTTGAATATCAAGAATCATGGAGACAAACATGATACTCATATACTAACACTTGGAATTGTCACTCTTGTTTTAATACCAATTATTAAACTTCATGGAGTAACCGGAACTTACTGAAAGTTTGCAATAGGACTTTTAAACTTTAGATTAACACTTCAAAACAATACGATACCAGTTCGTAAAGTAACTAACCAGAATTCTATAGTTCTATCATCTCAATTATAACTAAGCGCAAGGTGGTAAACGGATGTCAATGACTACAACAACTATGCAAATTCACTTTGATTTAGTTTATGATAAATTGAGTTCTAATTAATAATTAAATTAATCTTGGTGAACTCCCACTCAAAACAATATCCCTCACATTGTTTTAGTGATCACACGAACCAAATCCACCACATCAAAACCGATCATCACGAGAGTTGATATAGCTTCAATGGCGAACAATCAACATGTTCATCATATCTACTATATGACTCATGCTCTACCTTTCGGTAATCCGTGTTCCTGAGACCATGTCTGTACATGCTAGGCTCGTCAAGATCAAACCTTAGTTTCTGCATGAGCAAATTTGGCTTGCTCACGTTGTATACACTTGCAGAATCTAACACACCCGATCATCACGTGGTGCTTCGAAACAACAAGCTTTAGCAACGGTGCTAACTAAGGGTGAACACTCTATGATTTGAAATTCATGTGCATGAGGGATCATCTTATAATGCTACCGTCATCTACTAATCAATACAAGATGCATAAAGGATTAACATCACATGCAATTCATAATATGTGATATGATATGGCCTTTCTTCTTTGTGCTTCCGATCTCCATCTTCAAGCACGAACATGATCTCCATCATCACCGGCATTGCATCAAGGTCAATGACGCTTCACCATGGTTGTCTTCCACCGGCTTCAACTATTACAACTACTTTGAATAGACACGCGGGTCTTAACATAAATTAAAGACAACCATATGGCTCCTGCCGGTTGCCAACTTACAATAAGGAACATTGCATACATCAAATATAATCACAATCATGGCCATATCACATCATTGCACACCGCAAAACAAAGTTAGACGCCTCTACTTTCTTTGCATATTTTACGTGGTTTGGGGCTTTCAATAAGTGTCGTTCTAACTACGAACAAGAACCACAACATTGATACTAGCATTGTTGATTACCGTTGTAAATTGGATCTTAACTATGCTAGGAGAAAGCAGGCACCATAAAGCCACTTATGCAATACAAGTTGCATGTTAGCGTGGAGCAAGTCTCATGAACGATGTCATGTAAGGTTAGCCCGGCCGCTTCATCCTAACATATCGCAAGATGCAAAGTACACAAAAGCAATCGACAATAAAAGCATCAACGCCCACAATGACCATTGTGTTTCACTGCAATGAGATCTACATATAGACACGGCTCGATACCACTATAGGGGTTCGTAGCATGGAAAACAAAAATTTCTATCGCATACAAACAAACAAGCCAAGATCTATCTACTAGATTGTAGCAACGAGTCGATGGAATAACTTACCCTCGAAGATTCCAAAGTGTTTAACGAGCGGATTCTCGTGGGTGATGTAGTCGTACTCTTTCGATCTCAAGATCGTGTGACGATCCTTCCGGCTGCGTTCGGCGCTTCATGATCGGTCACACGTTCGGTACTCTCGAAGACCTTCCTCTCCTTGTTCCGGTGACGGAGGTTGTAGCACTCTCTCGCGATTCCGGCAAAGACTGTGGCGTGGTACAGGAAGTAGAGGGAAATCATGAGGCTTCGCTTAAGCCGGGCGAGTATGGTGGATTATGAGAGAGGGCTATTAGTGGTCTAGAGATTAGACACACCAATTAGAAGGCTCTAAACCAGGCTAAAGCAATTAGAAGCTCTAAACCAAACGGCTCTAAACACGAGATTAGAGGTAGAAACTTGTGTGTCTCAGGAGGATCCCCTCCTTTTATAGGTGGAGGGGCTAGGCGGCCAGGGAGGAGGAGTCCCTCCCAACTCAGCCTAGGGCTGGGCGGCCAAGGAGGAGGAACTCCTCCTCCTAGTTGGTTTCAACCTCCTCTTGCTTGTTTCCCACAGTTTCTGTTTCCCACAGTCTTGTTTTCCACAGTTTCTGTTTAGCCGTTTGACTTTCAAACGGCAATTTGACTTTCATGTTTTTGGAACAGCAAGAACACTTAGTACATGATGCAATCATTCAATGACACACTCATGTACCCTCCCCGAGTCTTGGGACAATCCGGACCCTTCTAGAACATTCCCGATGAAAAACCGGAATCATTCCCGAACTCCGGCGGGACTTTCCTTATATGAATCTTATTATCCGGACCATTCCGGATCACCTCGTGATATCCCGGATCCCATCCGAGACTCCGAACAACATTCGGTCTCTTTCTCATAATACCATAACTACTCAAAACAACGTCGAATCCTTAAGTGTGTCTCCCTACGGTTCGTGAATTATGCGGACATGATCGAGACACTTCTCCGAACAATAACCAATAGAGGAATCTGGAAATTAATATGGCTCCCACATATTTCTACGATTACTTTGCGATCGAATGAACCACTTACATACGATACCAATTTCCCTTTGTCTCATGATAGTTTACTTATCCGAGGTTATGATCGTCGGTATCTCTGCATACCTAGTTCAACCTCGTTACCGATAAGTACTCCTTTCTCGTTCCCGTGATATGTGATCCCTTGTGACCCAGTCACATGCTTGCAAGCTAATCGGATGACATTCCACCGAGAGGGCCCAGAGTATATCTATCCGTCATATGGATGGACAAATCCCACTCTTGATCCATGTGTTTCAACCAATACTTTCCGAACACTTAATGCCACCTTTATAGCCACCCAGTTACGGTGCGGTGTTTGATGTCATCAAAGCATCCATCCGGTAAAGGTGATATGCATGATCTCATGGTCGAAGGAATTAGGTTACTATGTATCAGAAAGCATATAGCAATTGAACTATTGAAATGACTTGATCTTTATGCTACGCTTATCTATAGGAGTATGTCCATCACATCATTCTCCTAATGATATGATCATGTTGTTAATAACATCTCCATGTTCATGATCAGGAAACCATGATCATATATTAACCAACAAGCTAGTTTAACAAGAGGCTTTACTAGAGACTCTTATTTTAGTTTACAAATCACACAAGTATTAATGTTTCCGGTTAATACAATTATAGCATGGTATGTAAACATTTATCATAAGTGTGAAGATATGATAATAACCACTTTATTATTGCCTCTTGGGCATATCTCCAACAGTTCGTACGTGGATCTAAAGACTGAATGCCTTCAACATTCCAATCTATTTCCCGGCATTCCTTGTGGTCCTTTTCTCCCCCTAATGCCGGAAAATTATCCTCATCGAAGATGCAATCAGCGTACCGGGCTGTGAAGAGATCCCCTGTTAGAGGCTCCAGGTACTTTATAATCGCCGGAGAAGTGTACCCCACATAAATACCCATCTTTCTATGTGGACCCATCGATGTACGATGAGGTGGTGATATCGGCACGTACACAGCGCAACCGAATCTTCGAAGGTGGGAAATACTTGGTTGATTTCCACGTACTAACTGCAACGGGGAGGCCGTATGGTATGCAGTTGGTCGAATTTGTATCAATTCTGCGTCATGTAACACCGCATGTCCCCAACATGAAGTTGGGAGATTACAATTCTGTAGGAGCGGTCTTGCTATCAACTTGATCCTCTTGATAAGTGATTCCGCAAGACCATTTTGTGTGTGTACATACGGTACAGAATGCTCCACAGTTATGTCCAAAACTAAGCAGTAATCATTGAATGCTCGTGAACTAAATTCAGCAGCATTATCCATTCTGATGGATTTTATCCTATGTTCAGGATGATTAGCTCTCAATTTTATGATTTGAGTAATCAGCTTTGCGAATGCATGGTTCCTTGTTGATATGAGACACACATTTGACCATCTTATAGATACATCAATGAGTACCATAAAATATCTGAATGGTCCCGATAACGGTTGAATTGGACCACATATATCTCCTTGAATGCGCTCAAGAAAATTTAGTGGTTCATTCTTGACCTTCAGGTATGAGGGTCTAGTGATTAATTTCCCAGTTGCACATGCAGTGCAAACAAAATCTGAGGATTGTGGGAAATTAGCAACCGTTATGTTGTGTCCAATAGAACCATCAATAATTTTCCTCATCATCCCAACACCAGGATGACCCAGGCGATCATGCCATATCTTGAATTTATCAAGATTTTGGAAAATTATTTTATAGGCCAAATGTGGCTCTGGCTTTATGTATGTATAATATAATCCAGAAGATAGAGCAGGAAGTTTCTCAAGGGTCTTCCTTTCGGAACCCTTTTTCTGAGTTATGAGTAGGCTTTCAACCTCACCATCTTCATGAGTTTCGATGTGGTAGCCATTACTCTGAATGTCCTTAAAACTCAGCAATGTACGAGTTGAATCCTGATATAATAATGCCTCCTGGATCATAAGCTTTGTACCATTTGGGAATGTAAATGTGGCCTGACCAGAACCAACAATGACGGTGTCGCGACCACCGATAGTCATGACACTCCCCTTACTCTTTTTTAGAGTTTGGAAGTATTTAACCTCCCGTAATATTGTGTTAGAGGCACCACTGTCCGCTAAGCAAATTTCCTCCTCCATTGGATTTTCAGAAGATTTCTATAGAGTAAAAAGAATAAAATTTAGTATTTTATCCAAACTCATATAGAATATACACATACAATACATATACTATGTATGTCTGCTCACGTATTACAATACATTATGTTCGACTACATAATTATTACAATACCATATGTATTATGACATAAATATTTTACAACACACAATATATGTAAGGACATTATCACAATACTTATGACACTATAAGGAGTTTAAAGTTGATCTCCATATATGTCACTTGTAGAAGTGAAATCCACTAGCATGTCTTCAGCATGAAGTGTTGGTCCTTCCTTTTGCTGAGGCTGATCATGGTTCTCCATGTTCTTTTGAACACTGTTCTGTTGAACACCTTGGGAACTCTCGACCATCGGTCCAGTGAAGTGAGCTTCGTACTGGTGCCCTTGGGCCTTCTTGCCTTTGACTGATTGTTGATACAACGACACCAAATGCTTAGAAGTTGTACACTTCTTTGCAATATGAGTGTTACAACCACATCGATAACAACTTTGAGAATTGTTACCCCTATCATTTTTCTTGAAATGATTCTTGCCCTTTTGGACTCGATGGCTATTCTGATTCTCATTGCGTTTCCACTTTCCCTTAGACCTCTCACGGTTCTTCTTTGAACCACGGAAGTTTTGAGCATTGTAAGAATTGAAATGTGCTTCAGGCAGCGAATGTTCCCGTTGGACGGGAAAGGTTATTCTTATCAAGAATTTCATTGTGCTTTTCTGCCTGAAGGAGTGCATATATCAATTCAGAATGCTTCCTATACTTTTGGTTACGATGCTGTTCAGCAATCAACCTCATATTAGGATGGAAAGTAGAGAGCGTCTTCTCAATGAGATCCGTGATCTGAAGCTGCCTTGCGTAATCTCAACTTTGAGTTGATTTGATGCCGACGGAGTTGTATCTTTTAGCGGACTTAAAATCCTGGAAGCGGATTAGTGCCCATTGCCTTTGCGCTTCAGGCAACATCACCGATCTCTGTTGATCATAGCGCTCCTTTAAGGAGTCCCATAACGATAGAGGATTTTCCTCCATCATGTACTCATCTTTCAGAGCGGGATCGAGGTGATGTCGAATAAAGTGTAAAGCAGCATACTTTGCCGGTTCTGGTATAGCAGGAGCACCTTGAGCAGGTGTGGTTATAGTGCTGATCAAATTCTTGAATGACAAGTTAATCTTGACATCCATTGCCCAGGTCAGATAGTTTCTGCCATCAAGTGCAAGTTCAGCAAATTCTTTCTTGGATATGTTATCCATAGCCTACATGAAAAATATCATGCCCATTAATTTACCAACAAGTAAATTAATTGTGTGTAAAATAGCATGCTTGATTCACTTGAAGGTCTAGGAAAAGCCTATTCAACCCATCATATGACATTCTACAAATAGATAATCACCATATATGGTGTAGATCATATTTGTAGGACACATGGAGATAGTCACTACCAAGTAGTGTAGATCTCACTTACATGTATACTTTTATTTTTGCTTTAAACACAAGGTAATCACTACAAAGTAGTGTAGACCGACCTCTTAGGGTACTTCACACAACCTTGTGTTTAATAAAACACATTGAAGGTAGTCGCCAACTTGGTGGCGTAGACCTCACAGTTGTGTATCAAGTAATTCATTGATATTTAACCAATCCATAAGTTGTGCGCAAATTTGAAATTTGTCATATTATTTTATCAAGCATAGTCAACATAGAGCAATCAAAAAATTGCAAAAATAGTCTAATGTTGACATTTGAATGTGCAGACACTACATAGTTAGTGCTAGATAATACCATACATACACACATATATATAAAAAAAACTGAAGCTAAATAGCTAATCAGAAAAAGAGAATCGAATTTATAATATACTAGGCCAAATATACATAGCCCAATACGGTAGCTCATTCCACCTTTTAGTTCTTTTCGATCTACTCTTTTTTTTCACGTAGGGTGATCCTTCACGAGCGTGACTGCGTGAGCACGTGACCAACCACAAGTCGTACGTGAGCAACGACACGTCTGACCAAGTCGTGACGGATGTGGACGCTTCTGGACACAGGTCGAGCGAGAGGATAAGGCAGGAAGGGGAATTAGTGCTCCGTCGGTGCGACAAAAACTGCTCCCCAAAATCCTCTCCCCAATCCTCGGCGGAGCCCCTCTGCACCACGGACGTCCCTGCACCACCACGTCCGCCCGCCCCCGTCCACAGTTCTCTCAACGGCGAGCAGCGGAGGGTCCCAATGCGCCTTCCTCTTCCTCCGACGAAGATCCGCCGGGAAGCTGCGTCCCAGGTGCCACTCCATCGGAGAGGCCATTGGAGAGCCCGAGCCCACGGGGCTCCACTCCCCCGACCGTCGGCCGGCTCGGCTCGCCTCTAGCACGGAGCACGGAGCACGACACGACGAAGCGGATGCGGCGGCTAGGGCTCGACGCTGGAGCGGCGGAGCTACCCGCCCTGTTGTCGAGTATGTCCCCAAGCGCCGTTGCCGACACGGCGAAGCCGGCGTTTGACGGAGCGGTCAACGGCTCCGTCGGCCGTCCAAGCTAAGAAGATGAAGGAAGAAACTCAGGAATTTCCTCCAGTCATCCTTACCTTTTCGTTCTTCTTCTCTGGTTCTTGTTTCTCCGGCGATCGCCGGAGTTCGGCTTTTGCTCTCGTTGGTAGAGACGGTGCTGATAACGTTTGAAGTATAGAATGCAAATGATTCCAACCATCTCTTATTCCATCGATGTTCAACATATTTATACAAGGAGAAGAGTTGCATCGAAGAGATGCGTCTGTTCCTGAGGGGTACTAGAGAAGTCGGTTTGCTACAAACCGACATAGATACATGTTCCTGAGGGGTACTAGAGAAGTCGGTTTGCTACAAACCGACATAGATACAACGGAAGAATTATCTCTTTAAATAACTTATTTAATTAAATCCTAACACCTCCCACTATTTTCTGTTATACACCGATGATGTGTAGTCTTATAGCAACAAAAGGAGTAAAATCTGTTCAAAAGCAAGTAGAATTAAGCTACTGCTATGCTCGAAAGGATCACGTACGTGCCAGGTGATTCTTTAGTATTCAGCTCTTGTAGAGCACAAAAATCTAGTGGTCCTAGAAGGCGCGAGAGATTGTCACTTGCGAAAGCGACAATCATTTTTGTTAGGAGGTTGTGCTTAAAGAATTTACAGTCGTCATCACCAAATCATGTATTAGCCCCTTCGTGATTGTTTATTTCAGTTACCAAGTCTATTTTGTCCTTATAATAGTACCGTAATGTTCGTGTCGTGTCATATATGTCGACCATAGTCCAGTGAGTGAAGCAGGGCAAGGTCCGGCGGCCGCGCGACGAGCTCCAACGGCTGCTAGTGCTAGGATCGGGACCGTGGCCGTGGGTTTGGGGTTCTATTGTAAGGCTTTGTATGCAAGTTTTTTGTGGCAAATGACATCTGGCCGACGGTCTGAAAGACTGAAGCAGTCTTCCTCCAAAAGCTCCGAAAACCCTTTCTGCCTTTAACTAACCTGCCACTTGATAGTATGGTTTAGATGGAACTTCAATCCAATGGCCACTTGTAGTCTGATAACGATGTCTCCCCAATCTATCTTCCTTTTGGTGGATGGGGAGGAAACGCCATGTCGCCATCTCTGGGATTTATAAACCAAGAGGTAGCTATTTGTTTCTTCTTTTGCATATGCGGTGTCCACACCATCGATATCCAACTAAAACTGTGAGTTCTCACCAGCACGGGCGTCTCAAGAGATGCCTTTCTGGCGTCCCAGCCCATAAAAGTTAGGCTGGTTGTGAATTTTTTACACCCAAAGACACAACATATCGGTATGACCTATAATTTTTTTTACGGTCCACCATAAACCGAGCCCCTCGAGCGATAAATCTAGGGTTTATCAACGGCCCTCGCCATTTGACCTCGGCGATTCTGCCCCCTCTGGCCACCGCCCCCACTACATCCAGAACGCTCGCAGCAGGATGTGTCCGTCAACTATTCACTGGATGCGGGGTGAGGCCGTGGAGCTCGAACGACGTCACCGCGCAACTATGGAGCTTCGGTTCCATGTGGCCATGGGAGCTGCATCTGCCCACGAGGAGGCACACGGTCGGGAGGTGGTGTCACGTGTCGTGTGAGTCCGGTTTAAATCGTAGTTTTAATTGTTGAACTACCTAGGTCTGAAATGCATGGACGAACTTATCCATCCAGTCCTATGTATGATGATTTTATGTTTCTGTGTTGAAAGAAGCGCGAAGTGTGTTTTTTAAAATTTCACAGTACAATTTTAAGGTACTCATATTTGTTATGGGGATGATTACCATAACGAAAAGCGGTTTCAAGGGTATCAGAGCCAAGCCAGGTTTTTAGGTACCGTGTTTTAATGCTAGTTATAGTGGGAGTAACTTAGCTAGTAAAATGTATATACATGCAATGTCAACTAAGCAAATTGGTGACATGGTATGATAATTAATGAAGAAAGAAAGAGGTGGTAACGTAGCTACTCCCTCCGTCACGGTTTGGAGGCATTTTAGAAAGATTGATGGAACTCAGGTGGACGCTGATTGGGACCAGATTTGTGCCAAAATATGCGTCCATTAGTGATACGGCACCCTATTAAACGTAATTATTCAATGAAAACGAGGAGTTTAGACGCATGCATAGGTGAAGTTGCATGCAAAAATTAATTGCTTGACTACATGAGTAGGAAGTGAGGACGAAAAAAGAAGCATTAATTCTGTAATTAAGTCTAGCGCGCCTAGGAGTAAAGGAGTTTTGAAAACGCATGGTTTTTATAAGACGCCCTCCAAACCGTGACGGAGGGAGTAATAATATATGCAAGTTATTAGTCTAAGTTACTTAACACAGTGCCGTGCCTAAGGTACAATATCTCCAGGGGGATTCTCACACGCAAAATTGGCAACTTGTACGGACTGGATGACTTGGGAATTGCGATTAGGGGCCAGATAGGGTGTTGGAGAAAAGACCGCGAAACGGAGATGACTTGGGAATTGCGATTGCCAGATCATGAAACTGTCATCAATCAAAGTAGTGTTCCCTTCCTCATGAGATTTTTGTTTGGACAGCTTCATCAGATCATTTCTTGAGATATTTTTTGAAGGTAGTAGATGATCTCTTATTTGTGTGTGCCCGAAGCAAAGCACACCAGGTAGACAGGGACACGTCACCCCTTGGCCAAGTCACCTGCCAAACACGAAACGTACACCTCGATTGCAATTTGACGGCACACTCAAAACAGTGGAAAAGCAATGGAGAAATCACGGGAGAGGTTCTTGTGCTGCGGCGCATGCCACGTCGGTGATCGGCGCAGCAGGCAAAGGCGAACCACGGAGTCAATCCAACGCACTGGGATGAAGACAAGGCTGCAAAGTGCAGAAGATGGCCATACCATACGAGACAATGGGGAAAAACCATGCCCGCACCAATTGTGTCCAGGGCTCTCACGAGGCAGATAGAGTATATACATGCCGATGGTAGGAAAAACACGGGGAAGAATAGTGAATCGAGAACGCAAACCGGATGCCAGAAAAATATGTGCAGTATAGATTTCTGTAGATGACGGTGTGTGTAGAAATTTCTGTACAGCAATGTGCAGTAGCGGTGGTGGATCGACGGCACCTAATCAAAATCGGCGGCCTCGCTCGCAACGTCCTCGTCGTCGTTGGCGTTGGCGTTGGCGGCGGTAGCAGAGGCGTGCGGGTTGCAGTCGTCGGAGTAGAAGTCGTTGCGCTCGAGGAGGGAGCGGAGCCCCGGGTCCTCCTTTCCGTTGGCGCTCGGGTTGGCCTCCAGCCTGCAGTCCCCTTCGGGGCAGATGCAGCACCACGCCGGCAACGCGGCGGCGGTTCCCGCGCCGGAGCCGGAGCCGGAGCCGGCGCCCTCCTCGACCTCGACGGCGTCGCCAACGCCAGCGCCAGGCCTCTCTCTCCGGCCCCTCCTCTCCTGAACCACCGAGACGCTGTTGCCCCAGCAGGAAGGCGCGGCCGGCAGCCTGTCCCGGATCGCCCTCACGACGTCCTCCCGCCGCCTGCTCCTGCGCCGCCCCAGCCTGTCCTTCCCTCCCCTCTCCTCCGCCTCCCCGCCACCGGACGAAGACGACGCGGCCGAGCCTGACGAGGACGCGTTGGACTGGGGCTGCTTCTGCCGCCGAACCGCCTCCACAGGAGCGGCATCAGCGCCGGCTCCCTCTGGGCCGACTCCCCCATTGGCTCTCCCCTCCCGCATACATGCAACCGCCAGGGTCGACACGCGGCAACAGGACCGGCCGCCACGGGCGCTCCACCCACCAAGATGGCGTTGACGACTAGTAGTACTGCTCCCGGCCGCCGCCAAAACCCGCCGTCGCGCGGCGGCGATTTCGGGAGCGATTCGTCAGGGGGGATTGGCAGGAGGGGAAGGAGGAGGAGGAGGAGGAGGTTGGGCTGGGCGTGCACCTACAACTCGGTTCCGTTCCGTGCGCTGCGGTATTATTGCGGGCGGACAGCTTGCAAATTGCATCTACCTTGTCGCCGTGGCTTGGCTGGACTTCGCTATCTCGTTCGCCTCTCGCTTTCGCCACAGGTGTGGGTCACGTTGAGAAACACGGAAGGAACTGCGCCTGCTTCGTCGAAAAATTAATATGAAACGAATTATTCAGAGGGTGGTGTGGTGGCCAGTATCCGAAGAGAAAAGGATAGTCTGGATTATTGTGTGACCAGACCAGACCGGTGATGATCTAGCAAGGGAGCAATAGGATCACCGTTGGTGGTGCGGCGACACGTTGTTACCAAGGTGACGTGTCCAAATGAATGGAATATAGTGATGGCAGTTTTTTTAGTAGTAAATTCTAGTGAAACCACACGTACTCCTTATTTTTAATTTTATGACGGTTTTTATTTTATTACTTTCTTTAATTTGATAAGACGAACTAATGTGTGTGAATTATGTGTCGGTCGGGCGGACAATTAGGTGAAACATCTTGCACACTCATGTTGTGGCTTAACACGTAGAGGTAAAACAACCACTCCGTTTTTTCAAGGAAGAATAAAATTTCAACCAACAAACTCCAACCACATTAGTCCGTAACATTTTCGTAAGCCAGCTAGTCCGTAAGTTTAGGATTACGGATTTGGAGAGGAGGAGGAGATGAAGGACATAGAGAGAGAAGATAGTGAAGTGTTAAGAGGTTCTAAATAATAAAAATGGGGTAACCCAATCTGGGCATATTATTGATCCTTGGACATTACTTGGATCACAAATAAATATCTTTATAAGGGCGTATAAAAGACACTAGATATTTTATATATAATAGTCGTTGCCCTGAGGTAAACTCTAAGATCTCCTACAACGGACCGAACGTGAAATAGAGCACTACTTTACAAACAGACCTTGCCCTACAGAACAGTCCATTTGGCCAATTTCCTGTTCTAAATTTGGACCGGCTTTGTAGTCCAACTGACAGTCCGCATGACCGCGTCGTAGGTCTGGTACGGTCCCTCTAGCCAACTACACATCTGCCAGGCTAGCCCTTTCCAACACCCCTATTTCCATATCATTCCTTCGTCGTTGTGCCGCTACCTTTTGCCTGCCATGGCCTACTTCGCCACCAGTTCCGGCCGCTTGGTAGCAGGGGTGGAGATGGAACTATTCATTGGTATGCGGTGAATACCAAAACAAATTAGCAAAAGAAATTCATAAAATAAGTCTATACACGCATGTATATGTATGGTAGCAGTGAGAAGCACGGAAGGAACTGCGCCTGCCTCGTCGAAAAATAAGTATGAAACGAATTATTCAGAGGGTGTTGTGGTGTGGTGGCCAGTATCCGAAGAGAAAAGGATAGTCTGGATTATTGTATAACACCAGACCGATGATGATCTAGCAAGGGATCAATATGATCGCCATTGGTGGTGCGTCGACACATTGTTACCTAGGTGACATGTACGAATGGATGAAATATAGTGATGGTGCATTCGAATATGGCGGTAGTTTTTTATATGAATTCTAGTGAAATCACATGTACTCTTTATTTTAAATTTGGTGACGGTTTTTATCTTGTTATTACCTTCTTTAATTGGACAAGGCGAACTAATGTGTGAAAATTATGTGTATGTCAGGCGGACAATTCGGTCCCATATTCGTTAGGGATGTTTCTCGTCGGGCAGAGGGGCAACGTGTCGCAGCTAGCCATGTTTACCAAGTACAATCAATACACCTTTTTATCTAGCCAAAATTTATAAAGTTGTTAGTAACAGACATAACCACAACTAAATCATATGTGTAGAGGCCATTCGTGAGAAATTTGAAAGTTATGCCTACTCCACGTTCTACTTTCATCGGTGTTGTTCAGGCCATGGTGAATTAAGGGGAAGCCACATCAAGCACTATGAGGAGAGCTTGATCAGCAGTTGCTAGGCATGCAACATGAAAAGCAGAAGGCAATGGTAGCCAGGAAGCAATCAATTTTTCAAGCTAGATATCTTGCTCAAGTGAAAAGAACATATGAGACATCATATAAGAGACTATATCAGGAAAAGAAGGCTGAGAAAGAACAGGCTAGAGCAATAGTTCAAGCAGCAAAAATGGAGAAGAAAATACAAGAAGATGAGATCAATAAGCTTGCAAGAGCAAAAACTAGGGAAGATCATAACAGATGTCAGGAAAGAAGTGGCGGGAAAGAAAATGGTAGAAGCTGCAGAGAAGAAGAAGAAGAAGAAGAAGAAGGTGGTAGCAAAGACAAAAGCATTAGAGTGTTGCAAGACAAGCTACATCTAGAGCAAGAACTGGACTAAGTAATCCAGATGCTCAATCCAGTTAAGCTATGGTTGATGAAGATGTTATTGTGCCTCAAATAACTAAGAAGGTCAACATTTTTAACGAGTTAAGAAATACTGGTCAAAGATGAAATAGTATTTTTCCTTTCTTTCTGTAGAACTTCAGCCAAAATGTTGTGGATGAACTTGTAATGTTAGGTTTATAACTTTTTTGTTCACTGTAATTTTGGAAGTACAACAATGCCTGTTTGGTGCACTGATACGTCCAAAACGTATCTACTTTTCCGAACACTTTTGCTATTGTTTTTCCTCTAAACTTGTGTGATTTGGATACAACTAACACGAACTGATGATGTTTTCAGCAGAATTACCTTGGTGTCTAGTTTTTGTGCAGAAAATCAACTATCAGGAAAAATCCCAAAAATATGCCAAAAAATATATTTCACCAGAAGATCCACGGAGTCAGAAGACGAGACGGAGAAGGGGTCTGGGGGGCCACACCCCTGCCAGGCGCGGGCCCACCTCTGGTCACGCCAAGGAGGGTGAAGCCACCCCAGGCACCCCAACGGCCTCCCTGTGCGCCTATAAGTTGCCTCTCGACCTAAAAACAGATGGGGTTCGATAGTTTTCCAGAAAGAGTTCCGCTCCGCCGCCGCTACCAGAAACCAAGATTCGAATCAAGAAACTCCGTTCTGGCACCCTGCCGGGATGGGGAATTTTGAGAGGATCGCCGCCATCGTCATCACCAACGCATCTCCATCAACCATCGATGTTTCCCTCATCCATGAGTGAGTAATCCCCCGCTGTAGGCTTGGGGATGGTAGGGATTGGATGAGTTGTATCATGTAATCGAATAAGATTGTTAGGGCATAATGCCTAGTATCTCTATTAGTGATATTTGACTTTGTTGCAACTTGTTGTGCTTAATGCTTGTCACTAGGGCCCGAGTGTCATGATCTCAGATCTGAACTTATTATCGAATCATTATGATAGTATTGTTTGTGGTCTTATCTGCAAGTTGTGTACACATATGATTGTCCGGATCCAAAGGCCCCAAAGTGACAATAATTGGGACAACCGGAGGAGATGGCTGTGGTGTGAGGATCACATGTGTTCACGGAGTGTTAATGCTTTGCTTCGGTGCTCTATTAAAAGGAGCACCTTAATTGCCAGTAGTTCCCTAGAGGCCTCGTTGCCACGGGCTGGCTGGACAGAAGATATTGTGCAAGTTCTCATTGCGAACACATATGACTATATATGGAGCACATGCCTAGGATTGTTTAGTACTTGGATGCTTGTTATTATTAATCTGCAATGCCCTAGATCTTGAATTTACATGTTTAGACTTGTCCATGCAACGTCCGTCCATCCATCCCTATGCCTACCGCACTTGAATCCCACTATTACGGTTACTGTTACTATTGCTCCTGCTTTGCTGTTGCTGTCGCTGTTGTTGTTGCTTTGTTGTTGCTACTACAAACTATTTCTACTGATAAACTTCTGTGAGCAAGAACTATTTTCCAGGTGTAGCTGAATTGACAACTCAGTTGTTAAGGCTTGCAAGTATTCTTTGGCTCCCCTTGTGTCGAATCAATAAATTGGCTAATACTACCTGAGAAGACTGTTGCGATCTCCTACACTTGTGGGTCATCAAGACTATTTTCTGGCGCCGTTGCCGAGGATCATAGCTTTATTTGTAAGTTCACTTGGATTTATTATTGTTCACTGCTACTCCTTTCATCATGGGGAAGTCTCATGATGAAAAGTTTCCTATTTTACCATCCACTACAAGAAGAGGTACAGTCCTAAACACCTCTATTGCTATTGATTCACTGTCTGTTATAAGTAAGCTTGTCACACCACCACATACTCATGCTATACACACTGCTACTACTGCTGAGTCTGAAACTGCTTTTGATGCTCATGATGTTACGTTTACTGTGCTTGATGCGAGTGGTTCATTAGGTCCTTTCCTAGATGCTACTATGACTAGTCTAGGAAATACCGAAACTCCTAGTGAAGACACTGTTACAACTGTTAGCTCACCTGAGTCTAGAGAGAGTTATGATATCAATGATGGTTACATTGAGTTCACTGATGAATTTGTTGAAGAGTGCCGAAATGCACATGTTACTAGTGCTATTAAGAGTCTCCTCGCTAGATGTACTATTATGCCTAAACTGTCCTCTGATCCTAAGTTTGCCACCTCTCCCATTGATATTAAAGATGAAGATTATGATTTCTCTCTTGATTTTTCCTATTTAGATATTGTTGAGAAAGAACCTTTCTGTGGGCTAAAAATGAGAGTGTTGTGGCTCATATGAATGAGCTTTCTACTATGAGTGTTTTATTCTCTAATGATTTTAAGATGCGTAAGTACTTTGTTACTAAGATCTTCCCTTTTTCACTAAAAGGAGAAGCTAGGGCTTGGTTTAATAGATTACCTCTTGGTTCCATTGATAGCCCTGATTGCTTGATTGCTTCTTTCTTCCAGAAATATTTTCCTCATAGTGCTAGACATGCTGCTTTGCAGAGACCTTTTGATTTTAAACAGGGAGAAGAAGAGAAATTACCGGAGTCATGGACAAGGTTTTATGCCTTGATTCATGCACATCCTGGATGTCCATTGCCTAAGAATGAGCTTCTTGATATTTATTATAATGGACTAACTGATGATTCTAGGACATACCTAGATAGCTTTGCTGATTGTGTTTTCAGGAAAAGAACTCCTACAGATGCTAAAGAATTAATGGATAAGATAAGCAAGAATTATGATGATTGGACTTCAACTGAGCTAAATACACCTGAGCCTATTACTCCTGAACCAGTTGTGCCTGAACCAGTTTCAACACCAACATCAAAGAAGAGGGGAGTTATTGCATTAAATGATGAAGTGGTGAAGGAAGCTAAGAAGTGTCTAAAGGGGAAAGGTATTATAGATGAAGATGTGAAGAATTGATGACCCACAAGTATAGGGGATCACAACAAGCTTCGCGGGTAGTATTACCCAATTTATTGATTCGACACAAGGGGAGCCAAAGAATACTTGCAAGCCTTAACAACTGAGTTGTCAGTTTAGCTGCACCTGGAAATAGTTCTTGCTCACAGAAGTTTATCAGTAGCAACAGTTTGTAGTAGCAACAGCAATAGTAACAATAGCAGTAACAGTAGGATTCGAGTGCGGTAGGCATAGGGATGGATGGACGGGCGTTGCATGGACGAGTATAAACATGTAACTTCAATACCCAGGGCATTGCAGATAAATAATAACAAGCATCCAAGTACTAAACAATCCTAGGCATGTGCTCCAAATATAGTCATACATGCTCGCAATGAGAACTTGCACAACATCTTATGTCCAGCCAGCCCGTGGCAGCGGGGCCTCTAGGGAACTACTGGAAATTAAGGTGCTCCTTTTAATAGAGCTCCGGAGCAAAGCGTTAACACTCCGTGAACACATGTGATCCTCACACCACAGTCATCACCTCCGGTTGTCCCAATTATTGTCACTTTGGGGCCTTTGGATCCGGACAATGATATGTGTACACAACTTGTAGATAAGATCACAAACAATACTATCATAATAATTCAATAATAAGTTCAGATCTGATATCATGGCACTCGGGCCCTAGTGCCAAGCATTAAGCACAACAAGTTGCAACAAAGTCAAATAGCATTAATAGAGATACTAGGCACTATGCCCTAACATATCTCATTCGATTACATGATAGAACTCATCCAATCCCTTCCATTCCCAAGCCTACAACGGGGGATTACTCACTCATGGATGAGGAAAACATCAGTGGTTGATGGAGATGCGTTGGTGATGACGATGGCGATGATCCTCTCCAAATTCCCTGCCCCGGCAGGGTGCCAGAACAGAGTTTCTGAATCCGAATCTTGGTTTCTCGTGGCGGCGGCGGAGCAGAACTCTTTTTGGAAAACTAGCGAACCCCCATGTTTTTAGGTCAGTAGTCAACTTATAGGCGCAGAGGGAGGTCGAGGAGCTGCCTAGGGTGGCCAGACATCCCCCAGGAGCGGGGTCAGTGGGACCGCACCTGTGGTGGGTCTGGCCCCCCAGGCCTCTCCTCTGTCTCCCCTTCTGGCTCCGTGGATCTTCTGGTGAGAAATAGTTTTTGGCATATTTTCCGGGATTTTCCTGATAGTTCATTTTCTGCACAAAAACAAGACACCAAGGTAATTCTGCTGAAAATAGCGTTAGTCCGTGTTAGTTGTATCCAAATCACACAAGTATAGAGGAAAAACAATAGCAAAGTGTTCGAGAAAGTGGATACGTTTTGGATGTATCAACTCCCCCCAAGCTTAGCTTATTGCTTGTCCTCAAGCAATTCAGTTGAAAACTGAGTGCGATAAAAGAACTTTCACAAACACTTTGCTTCATATAATGTACATATTCTCAGCATAGGAGTAGATGCTTAGACAATTCATAATAAGGAGTATGCAACTAAGTCTACTAAATAGTCATTGCAAGCTATGAAGAGAAACCAACTCAATAATAATAAGTAGAATGAAACATAAACATAAGCAACATTGCAATGCTCATAATAAGGTATGATAGAGTGGTATCTCGCTTGCCTTTGTTTGAAGAGCACAATATAAATGCCAAGGCACCTCTGAAGTTCAAGTGAAGACTAGAGGTAAAGATATCAGAGATACAAGCATCAACGTTATGCCATAATTAACCAAGTTTTGGAACAAACACAAGAATGACAACTATGCTCTCAATAAGGTGCTCATAGAATAAGTGGTGACTCAACAAGGTTGTGAAAACGGTTTTGTGAATGTTTTTGAAAGGCTTCCTAATGCTGAAAGGAAGGTACTCATTAGCTTTGAGCTCTCATTGCCCCTATCATAGGCATCTTCATGTGGTTAAGGTGAAAGTGAGGTCCACTCTGAATCATATGCTTGACAGACCATAGACTGGAAATCCCAAGTCCCTTGAGTATGAGGGTCGCTCTGCATGCTACTCAACTTTGGTCACCTGAAAGTTCTTGTCATTGTAAATACATGCATATCATCGAGAACTGACAACGGGGTACCCCTTGCACATGGTACAAGAGCTTTCCCATAACCAAAATGACAAGGCAAGCAGACAATGAGCATCTCAACAATCTTTTTATTTACCATATTCATAGCTTTTTATTGAGGACGCTTCATAGATGCTCATTATAGTGATGCTGCAAGTTTCCGCCATGATTGTCATGGTGGTGCCACGGCAGATGCCATGGGTAGGCTTAAGTTGGGGGCCGAATGGGTGCTTGTGGTCACCAGGGAGGGAGTGCACGACCGAGCCATGCACGAAGAACAAGATGAACTCTCCACACTTAGCGATTTGATTGATCCCCGAGAATTACAAGTGCTCCTTGATCTGTATGATCTAGTGTACTATGCACTAGTTCCCTACTTGGTCCAACCTCCTCTATACTACAACTATGCCCCCTCTTATATAGGAAGTGCTAGCTAGCTTATACCCCTTTGGGTTCTAGGGTTTACTGTTTAGATCTTGGTCCCCACAATGTGGGCCGGGTCATAGGCTTGCCCTATGCTTAAATGGCCTGTAGGGGTTCGTAGCATGGAAAACAAAAAATTTCTACCGCATGCAAACAAACAAGCCAAGATCTATCTACTAGATTGTAACAATGAGTCGATAGAGGAACTCACCCTCGAAGATTCCAAAGCGGTTAATGAGAGCAGATTCTCGTGCGTGATGTAGTCGTTTTCTTGCTGATCTCAAGATCGCGTAGACGATCCTTCCGGCGCTGCGTTCCGGCAGCGCTTCCGCAGTCGGTCACACGTTTGGTACTCGATGAAGACCTTCCTCTCCCTTGTTCCAGCAGGCAGCGGAGGTTGTAGCACTCTCCTCGCGATTCCGGTAGCACGACGGCGTGGTACCGGAAGTAGAGGGGATATCTCGCAGGGCTTCGCCTTAAGCCGGAGCGAGTATGATGGACTATAGGAGAGGCCTTGGAGATCTAGGGTTTAGAAGGAACCAAGGGTAGAGTGTAGCCAGCGGCTAGGGTTTGGGATCACCCCAACTCGGCGAGTTGGTGGTGCCCTAGGCGGCGGTAGCAGCAGGGGTGGTGGCGCCGGCGGTTTAGGGTTAGGGTTTCGGGGCGTGAGAGGTGTGTCCTAGAGGGGCACCCCTTCCCCTCCTTATATAGGAGGGAGGGCGCCAGTTGGGAGGAGGGAGTCCTCCCCCAACTCGGCCTCCTTGGCCGGCGGGTGGAGGGAGGAGGGCTTCCTCCCCAAGTAGGTTTCCTACTGTCCCTCCACCAAGCAAAACTGTCGTTTGACTTTTCAAATTGGCGTTTGACTTTTCAAACTAGGATTTGATTTCTCCCTTTGTTTTTCCCAGCCATGATACCTAGTACATGATGCAACCATTCCACATTGACATGACACATTCATGTACCCTTCCCCTCCGGAGTGCCGGACCTTCCGGAACCTTCTAGAACATTCCCGATGAAAACACCGGAATCATTCCCCAACCCCGAAACAGGACTTTCCTTATATGAATCTTATTCTCCGGACCATTCCGGATCTCCTCGTGATATCTCGGATCCCATCCGAGACTCCGAACAACATTCGGTATCTTTCTCATCATTCCATAACTACTCAACAACATCGAATCCTTAAGTGTGTCTCCCTACGGTTCGTGAATTAGGCGGACATGATCGAGACACTTCTCCGAACAATAACCAATAGAGGAACCTGGAAATTCATATGTCTCCCACATATTTCTACGATTACTTTGCGATCGAATGAACCACTTACATACGATACCAATTTCCCTTTGTCTCACGATAGTTTACTTATCCGAGGTTTTGATCGTTGGTATCTCTGCATACCTAGTTCAACCTCATTACCGATAAGTACTCTTTTCTCGTTCCCGTGATATGTGATCCCTTGTGATCCAGTCACATGCTTGCAAGCTAATTGGTTGACATTCCACCGAGAGGGCCCAGAGTATATCTATCCGTCATATGGATGGACAAATCCCACTCTTGATCCATGTGTCTCAACCCATACTTTCCAAACACTCAATGCCACGTTTAGAGCCACCCAGTTACGGTGTGGTGTTTGATGTCATCAAAGCATCCTTCCGGTGATGGTGATAAGCATGATCTCATGGTCGAAGGAATTAGGTCACTATGTATCAGAAATCATATAGCAATTGAACTATTAAAATGACTTGATCTTTATGATACGCTTATCTATAGGAGTATGTCCATCATATCATTCTCCTAATGATATGATCTTGTTATTAACAACATCTCAAATGTTCATGATCAAGAAACCATGATCATCTATTAATCAACAAGCTAGTATTATGAAGAGGCTTTACTAGGGACTCTAATTACGTTTACAAATCACACAGGTATTAATGTTTCTGGTCAATACTATTATAGAATGAATGTAAACATTTATCATAAACACAAAGATATAATAATAACTACATTTATTATTGCCTCTAGGGCATATCTCCAACAGTCTCCCACTTGCACTAGAGTCGAGTAATCTAGATTACATGGTAATATACCGAACACCCATGGCATTTTGGTGTTGGTCATGTTTTTCCCTCGGGAGAGGTTTAGTCAACGGATCCTCCACATTCAGATCTGTGTGTACTTTGCAAATCTTTATGTCACCATCTTGGACATGTTCTCGAATAGCGTTAAAACGTAGCTTGATGTGCTTCAGCTTCTTGTGTGACCTTGGTTCTTGCGCATTGGCTATGGCGCCCATGTTATAACAGTAGATAGACATTGGGTCCAGCGCACTTGGAACCACTCTGAGCTCTGCAATGAACTCCTTCATCCATATCGCTTCTTGTGAAGCCTCCGAAGCAGCTGTGTATTCCGATTCAGTTGAAGATCTCGCCACAACGCTTTGCTTTGCACTCCTCCAGCTAACTACTACACCATTCAAAGTAAATACGTATCCATATTGTGATTTAGAATCATCCGGATCGGTGTTCCAACTAGCATCGGTGTAACCATTAACAACGAGATGTTCATCACCTCCATATGAAAGAACCATATCCTTAGTTCTTATCAAGTACTTAAGGATGTTTTTGACCGTTGTCCAATGATCCACTCCTGGATCACTTTGATATATGCTAGTAAAACTAACAACATATGCAATATCGGGTCTAGTACATAGCATGGCATACATTAGAGATCCTATGGCTGAGGCATAGGGAGTCTTACTCATCCTTTCTCTATCTTCTGCCGTTGCTGGACTTAGAGTTTTACTCAACGTCGTATTGGGCAACATGGGCAAGAACCCTTTCTTGCTATTTTCCATTCCAAACCTCTTTAGAACTTTGTCCAAATATGTACTTTGTGACAATGATATTTGGCATCTCGATATATCTCTATAAATCTTTATGCCTAATATGTAAGCTGCTTCGCCAAGATCTTTCATTGAAAAACTATTATTCAAATATTCCTTGACACTATTAAGAAGGTCTACATCATTCCCAATCAACAATATGTCATCTACATATAGTATTAAGAATGATACAGAGCTCCCACCCACTTTCTTGTAAATACAAGCTTCTCCATAAGTTTGTATAAAACCAAAACTTTTGATTACCTTATCAAAACGTTGATTCCAACTTCGAGATGCTTGCTTCAACCCATATATGGACCGTTGAAGTTTCAATACCTTGTTAGCATCTTTAGGATCGACAAAAACTTTGGGTTGCATCATATACAACTCTTCATCAATGTCTCCATTGAGGAACGCCGTTTTGACATCCATCTGCCATATCTCATAATTATAATATGCAGCGATTGCTAACATAATCCTCACAGACTTTAGCTTCGCTATTGGTGAGAAAGTCTCATCGTAGTGAACTCCTTGAATTTGTCAAAACCCTTTTGCGACAAGTCGAGCTTTATAGACAGTAACATTACCATCAACATCTGTTTTCTTCTTGAAAATCCATTTGTTCTCGACAACCTTCTGGCCATCCGGTAAGTCCACCAAAGTCCATACTTGGTTTTCGTACATGGATCCAATTTCGGATTTCATGGCATCTTTCCATTTATTGGAATCTGGGCTCATCATCGCTTCCTCATACGTCGCAGGGTCATCGGTGTTGTCCACCAACATGACACTCATAACGGGATCATACCAATCAGGAGTGGTACGAGTTCTCGTTGACCTGCAAGGTTCTGTAGCAACTTCAACCGAAGTTTCATGATCATCATCATTAGCTTCCTCTCTTATTGGTGTAGGCGCCACAGGAACTTCTTCCGGTGCTGCGCTACTCGCAAGTTTGAGAGAAGGTTCAACAACCTCGTCGAGTTCTACTTTCCTTCCAGTCACTTCTTTCGAGAGAAATTCCTTCTCTAGAAAGGATCCATTCTTGGCAACGAAGATTTTGCCCTCGGATCTATGATAGAAGGTATACCCAATAGTTTCCTTCGGGTATCCTATGAAGACGCATTTTTCCGCTTTGGGTTCAAGCTTGTCCGGTTGTAACTTCTTTACATAGGCTTCGCAACCCCAAACTTTAAGGAACGACAATCTAGGTTTCTTCCCAAACCATAATTCATATGGTGTCGTTTCAACGGATTTAGATGGTGCCCTATTTAAAGTGAATGTGGTTGTTTCTAATGCATAACCCTAAAATGATAGCGGTAAATCTATAATTGACATCATAGAACGAACCATATCTAAGAGAGTTAGATTACGACGTTCGGACACACCATTACGCTGTGGTGTTCCCGGCGGTGTCAATTGTGAAAGTATTCCGCATTTCTTCAAATGCTCGCCAAACTCGTAACTTAGATATTCACCTCCATGATCAGAACGTAGAAATTTAATCTTCTTGTTACGTTGATTCTCCACCTCATTTTGAAATTCCTTAAACTTCTCGAAATTTTCGGACTTATGTTTCATGAAATAGATATACCCATATCTAATCAAGTCATCCGTGAAGCTAAGAACATACCGATAACCACTGCGCGATGCTACACTCATTGGACCACACACATCGGTATGTATGATTTCCAATAAGTCCGTAGCTCGCTCCATCATACCAGAAAATGGAGTCTTAGTCATTTTACCCATCAGACATGCTTCGCATCTTTCAAGTGATTCAAGAAGTCCATTGGAATGGAGTTTCTTCATACGCTTCACTCCAATGTGACCAAGACGACAGTGTCACATATAGGCCGAGTTATCGCTCAATTTCAAACGTTTAGCTTCTATGTTATTAATATGTGTATTTCCACTATCGAGATTCAATAAGAATAGACCATCTATCAAAGGTGCATGTGCATAAAACATATTACTCATATAAATCGAACAACCATTAATCTCGGACTTAAACAAGTAACCGTCTCGCAATAAACATGATCCGGATATAATGTTCATGCTCAACGCAGGCACCAAATAACAATTATTTAATTATAAAACTAATCCCGATGGTAGATGAAGAGGTAGTGTGCCGACCGCGATCATATCAACCTTTGATCCATTTCCAACGTGCATCGTCACTTCGTTCTTCGCTAGCTTCCGTTTATTCTGCAGCACCTGTTTCGAGTTACAAATATGAGCAACCGAACCAGTATCAAATACCCAGGCACTACTATGAGTACTAGTGAGATACACATCAATAACATGTATATCGGATATACCTTTGTTCTTGATGTTGCTGTTCTTCAAATCCGCCAAGTACTTTGGGTAATTACGCTTCCAGTGACCCTCTTGCTTGTAGTAAAAGCACTCAGTATCAGGCTTAGGTCCAGCCTTGGTCTTCTTCGTCGGTGCGGCAACTTTCTTACCACCCTTCTTGAAGTTTCCCTTTTGCTTAGACTTGCCTTTCTTGAATTTGGTGGCCTTATTGACCAACAACACTTGATGCTATTTCTTGATCTCCACTTCTGCAGATTTCAACATGGAGAAGAGTTCTGGCAACGTCTTGTTCATGTTTTGCATATTGTAGTTCATCACAAAGTTCTTGTAACTTGGTGGCAGTGATTGGAGGACACGGTAAACCCCCAAAGCATTAGGAATCACTATACCCAAGCTTTGGAGTTTGTTTGCGTGCCCAGACATCTTAAGCACATGCTCACTGACAGAGCTGCCCTCTTCCATCTTGCAGTTAAAGAACTTTTTAGAAGCCTCATAACTCTCAACTGCCGCATGAAGGGAATATGCCCTGAGAGGCAATAATAAAGTGTTTATTATGTGTATTCCAAGTATATGATAGATGTTTATTTTGCATGCTATAATTGTATTAATACGGAAACGTTAATACATGTGTGTTTAATAAACAAACAGAAAGTTCCTAGTTATGCCTCTCTCATAAACTAGCTCGTTGATTAACAAGATGATCAAGGTTTCCTGATCATGGACATTGGATGTTATTAATAACGGGATCACAACATTAGTGTAATGGTGTGATGAACATTCATCAGAAGTATAGCATTGCGATCAAAGTCATTGAGTTTATATTGCTATAACAACTTACGAAGTGATCCTAATCCTTAGACCATGAGATCATGTCAATCACTAACACCGGAAGAGTTTCTTGATAACATCAAACGTCACACCGTAACAGGGTGATTATAAAGATGGATTCAGAACTAATAAAGTGTTATGTTGAGGCTCATGGATCGAGAGTGGAATTTGTTCATCCCGATGATGGATAGATATACTCTGGGCCCTCTCGGTGATATCACATTGATTAGCTTGCAAGCAAGTGATTTGATCACTAGAATGTTATATCACGGGAACAAGAAAAGAGTGCATGTCGGTAATGAGATCAAACTAGGTATGGAGATACCGATGATCGAATCTCAGACATGTAATATATCGTGAAACAAAGGGATTAAGATACTAGCGTAAAAGGTTCCGACGATCACAAGAAAGTCATCGTTGAATGTGTGGGAGTCAGTATGGGTCTCCAGATCCCGCTTCTGATTATTGATCCGAGAAGGGTCTCGATCATGTCCGCATTATTCACGAACCATAGTGTGACACACTTAAGAGACACCGACATCCAACTGGAGCAAAAGTTTCATGCCGAAAGAATAAACAAGCGCAGGAATTTATTTCACTAGATACCGAAACAGGTTTTCGGGTGAAATTGCATAAAGTGGTTATGCATGTGAAATGGAATTCTAGCAAGGGGTTATTTGTGAATGTTTGTCATTAAAGTAATTGCAAAATTATGAATAAAATAAAAGAGTTTTATTTAATGAGAGTTTGCATTAAATTTGGTGGAAATTTAATGGTAATTTGAGTGGACTTTTGAGTGGAGAGAATTTAAAGGAGATTTGTGAGTGGAGTGTCCACCCACATGAAGAGGGGAGGGCAAGGGGGCAGCCCCATGCGCCGGACACTCCCTTGGGGTTCCCCCCTCCTACTATAAAAGGAGCCCCCCTCCTCACTTGTCTCTCACACCTCCTTGTGAAGGATCTCTCTCCCCCTCTAGAATTTATCCCCCATGGTCTCAGACTAGCGAGATACATGTTCCCGGTGGCTATTCGGCAAGAAAGATTTGTGCTTCCGCTACATCGCTGGAGCGAGGAGGCGAAGGTTGCTCGGTGCCTCGAACGTGTGTGCGAGCACGGATGCGCTGCTGATTTGCGGCGCTAGGACTTCCTCTCGATCTTGAGATCGGCAAGAGATCGTCTACATCAACCACAAGTTGAACTCGTTAAGCTTTGTTGGTCTTCAAGGGTATGTTCTCTACGGATATACATCCGCCCGTTGTTTGTATCTAGTAGATAGATCTTGGTACGTAGTTCCCATCGTAGGAATTTTTTTGTTTTCTATGCTGCGAACCCTACACCGCATGAGTCTCAAATATCAATTTGAGTTCACGGATAATATCATGTGGGTCATGGTTCTCAAACCTTTTCCGAAGCTCCGATTCCAAACAATACAAGATAGCACACTGAACAGTGGAGTACTGATTCTTCTGAGCGAGGTAAACATTCTTTACTTCATCGGTAGCATCATTGCGGGTCACCAATGTGCATCCAACACATAGGTCAAATTACCAGCATTGAGGACAATCCTCAAATTGCGGAACCAATCCGCGAAGTTGCTTCCATTGTTTTTCAACTTTTCTTTCTCTAGGAACGCATTAAAATTGATGGTAGGGGCCGCCATTGATCTACAACATATTTGCAATATTTTAGACTAAGTTTATGACAAATTGAGTTCTAATTAATAGTTAAATTAATCTAGGTGAACTCCCACTCAAAACAATATCCCTCACATTGTTTGAGTGATCACATGAACCAAATCCACCACATCAAAACCGATCATCACGAGAGTTGATGTAGCTTCAATGGCGAACAATCGACATGTTCATCATATCTACTATATGATTCATGCTTTACCTTTCGGTGATCCGTGTTCCGAGACCATGTATGTACATGCTAGGCTCGTCAAGATCAAACCTTAGCTTTCGCATGAGCAAATCCGGCTTGCTCACGTTGTATACACTTGCAGAATCTAACACACCCGATCATCACGTGGTGCTTCGAAACAACGAGCTTTAGCAACAGTGCTTACTAAGGATGAACACTTTAAAACTTGAAATTTATGTGCTTGAGGGATCATCTTATAATGCTACCGTCGTTAACTAAGCAATACAAGATGTATAAAGGATTAACATCACATGCAATTCATAATATGTGATATGATATGGCCTTTCTTCTTGTGCTTCCGATCTCCATCTTCAAGCACGAACATGATCTCCATCATCACCGGTATGGCGTCAAGGTCAATGGCGCCGCTCCATGGTTGTCGTCCACCAGCTCCAACTATTACAACTACTTTGAATAAACACGCGAGTCTTAACAGAAATTAAAGACAACCATATGGCTCCTGCCGGTTGCCAACTTACAATAAGGAACATTGCATACATAAAATATAATCACAATCATGGCCATATCACATCACATCACACCCTGCAAAACAAAGTTAGACGCCTCTAATTTTCTTTGCATATTTTACGTGGTTTGGGGCTTTCAATAAGTGTCGATCTAACTTACGAACAAGAACCACAACGTTGATGTTTGAACTATCAAGTGCCCGTTGTAAATTGGATCTATACTATAATGGGATAGACATACACCCGCAAAGCCACTTATGCAATACAAGTTGCATGATGAGCGTGGAGCAAGTCTCATGAACGATGTCATGTAAGGTTAGCCCGGCCCGCTTCATCCCATCATACCGCAAGTGTAGGGGTTCGTAGCATGGAAAACAAAAAATTTCTACCGCATGCACACAAACAAGCCAAGATCTATCTACTAGATTGTAGCAACGAGTCGATAGAGGAACTCACCCTCGAAGATTCCAAAGCGGTTAACGAGAGCAGATTCTCGTGGGTGATGTAGTCGTACACTTGCCGATCTCAAGATCGCGTGAGCGATCCTTCCGGCTGAGTTCGGCGCTTCCGTAGTCGGTCACACGTTCGATACTCGACGAAGACCTTCCTCTCCCTTGTTCCATGAGGCGGAGGTTGTAGCACTCTCCTCGCGATTCAGCGGCAACTGGCAGCGTGTGGGAAGTAGAGGGAGATCTCGCAGGCTTCGCCTTAAGCCGAGTATGGTGGAGTATGAGAGAGGCTTTAGTGCTCTAGGGATTAGACACACCAATTAGAAGGCTCTAAACCGAAGGCTAGGGCAATTAGAAGCTCTAAACCAAAACGGCTCTAAACCGTAGGCTGTGGCTAGGGTTTAGATTTAGGGGATAGGAACTTGTGTGTCAGGAGGGGCCCTGCCCTCCTTTTATAGGTATGAGGTGCGGCCGGAGGAGTCCCTCCCCAACTCGGCCTTGGGTGGTCTTGGCCTTGGAGAGGAGGACTCCTCCCCAAGTCGGTTTCAACCTCCTCTTTCCTCTTTCCTCACTTTCTGTTTTAGTTTGACTTTCAAATGGCGTTTGACTTTCAGTTTGGGATTCAATTTAATCTTTTATTTGGAACAGCGAACACTTAGTACATGATGCAATCATTCCAATATGCAATGACACATTCATGTACCCTTCCCTCTAGAGTCTTGGGACATTAGAACCTTCTAGAACATTCCGATGAAAACACCTAATCATTCCCGAACTCAAACGGGACTTTCCTTATATGAATCTTATTCTCCGGACCATTCCGGATCACCTCGTGATATCCGGATCCCATCCGAGACTCGAACAACATTCGGTCTCTTTCTCATAATACCATAACTACTCAAACAACGTCGAATCCTTAAGTGTGTCTCCCTACGGTTCGTGAATTATGCGGACATGATCGAGACACTTCTCGAACAATAACCAATAGAGGAACCTGGAAATTCATATGGCTCTACATATTTCTACGATTACTTTGCGATCGAATGAACCACTTACATACGATACAAATTTCCCTTTGTCTCACGATAGTTTACTTATCCGAGGTTATGATCGTCGGTATCTCGCATACCTAGTTCAACCTCGTTCGATAAGTACTCTTTTATCGTTCCGTGATATGTGATCCCTTGTGAGCCGGTCACATGCTTGCAAGCTAATTGGATGACATTTCACCGAGAGGGCCAGAGTATATCTATCCGTCATATGGATGGACAAATCCCACTCTTGATCCATGTGTTTCAACCAATACTTTCGAACACTCAATGCCACCTTTATAGCCACCCAGTTACGGTGTGGTGTTTGATGACATCAAAGCATCCATCCGGAAAAGGTGATATGCATGATCTCATGGTCGAAGGAATTAGGTTACTATGTATCAGAAAGCATATAGCAATTGAACTATTGAAATGACTTGATCTTTATGCTACGCTTATCTATAGGAGTATGTCCATCACATCATTCTCCTAATGATATGATCCTGTTGTTAATAACATCTCTATGTTCATGATCAGGAAACCATGATCATATATTAACCAACAAGCTAGTTTAACAAGAGGCTTTACTAGGGACTCTTATTTTAGTTTACAAATCACACAAGTATTAAAGTTTCCGGTTAATACAATTATAGCATGGTATGTAAACATTTATCATAAGTGTGAAGATATGATAATAACCACTTTATTATTGCCTCTTGGGCATATCTCCAATAGTCTCCCACTTGCACTAGAGTCAATAATCTAGTTTCAAACCTTTTTGTATTCATCACATATGGCTTTCCAGTGTTGTATGTACACGATTGCTAGTGGTCAACTGATCTCCGGATCTGACACTTCCAGGTCCGTGTGTAATTGCATGTCTTTGCGTCTCTACGCATCACTCATTCTCTAATGAGATGGCTTTGTATAAATTTGGTCCTTTGGTGAGACCTTTAGTTCTTTAGGGTTAAAACATGTTGATAATATTGTCACACAATATATCTTCATAGTATTATCCCGCTGTGAACTACACCTAGTTTGATAACAAACTACTTGACACAAATGCCCTCTTTAGCTGCTATAGTAGCAGTCATATACTTAGCCTTTTGTTGTAGTATCTGTCACAATGTCTTAACTTTGGAACTCATCCAAATCCATTATGGAACTTACTTTCCATTATATTGTGCCACCCTTAGTTTAGATTGAGATAAACTTAATTTGTATTTTGTGACAAAACTAGTATCAATGTAGTACTTTTACAATGAACTAACCATCTATTTGTCACTTCTACAAATAATATACTCTTAGTTCTTCCAAAAGATCATAAGAATATCCTTACTATTGTCCAATGATCTTCTTATGAATCATTCTGGTATATGCTCATAGCACAGGACATATCTGGATTTGTACATATCACAGTATGATTGATATAAATATTCTTTGTGATTTCAAACATCAAGTATCAATCTATACTTGAATCTTTGTTTCACTTACCCTGTGTCAATACACTTGAATATATCATCAATATTGAACTCATTCAATCCTTTCTGTGCGACAAGAACCTTTCTTGTAGTTTCTATATTGAACTCATTCAATATCTCGTCTATGTACTTCTGGCACAACCATATTAGCGTCTATTGATGCCAAATATTTGGGTTTTGCCTAAGCCTTTCATCGAGATGAAATTCTTAATATGTGTTAATAAAATATACATCATTCCCAATCAACAATATGTCTTCCACATAACGTATTAGAAATATGTCTTAGCGCTCCCACTTAATTTCTTGCAAACGCAAGCATCTTCATTGTCTCTGATGAATTTAAACTCTTTTAACAATTTCATCATTGTGAAGATTCCAACTCCGCGATGCTTACTTCAACCATTGAAGTTTGCATATGCATTTTGCATCCTTTGAATTAACAAAACCCTATGGACTGTGTCATGCACACGTCCTAGGTAACAATTCTATTAGAAGAACTTGTTTTGTTTATTCAACTACCATATAACAAAATTATATGTAGTGGTTGCTACATTAATCCGTCTAGACTAAATATCGCTATGAAAGATCAAATCTTATCATAGTCAACCTTTGAACATTGTTGTGAACTCTTTACGAACATGTCGACTATTTCATAGATGTGCAACATCCATGTCTATTTCTTTTATAGATCCAAACACAACTGTAAGGTATTACACCTTTCTCGAGGGTCTTTCAAGTTCAAAACTTGATTTCTCGTGTATGGAACTATCACGGATTTTATGGCTTCAAGCCATTTGACGGAGTCAGGGCTTATCATCGCTTCTTTCTATGTAGTCGGATCATTATTGTCAAATAATGATTTAACTCTCAAATCTTGGTATTCGATTGTTCATCCGACCTACTTGTTTCAATAGGAACTTGGATCTCCGTGACCACAACCTTTGAGGTACGTGAGCCATGAGCATTGTTGCTACCTCCGGAACACTTTTCGGCGCTGCGCAACTTTGCACATATAGCTAAGGTTCTTTTAACCTTATCAAAGTTCTATTGTCCTCCCACTTTTCTTTTCACGAAAAATTCCTTACCAAAGAAACTTGACGTTCTAAGCGACAAACACTTTTGTCTCCGGTGTTTTATGGAGGAATACTTAATATTTATACAAAGACAGGTTCATCCGACTTTGGTTGCACACATCTTTCTTATGCATAGCATACCAATGTTTTAAGAAAGGACTACTTGAGTTTTATCCCAAACCATAACCTTATATGGTGTCATTTCAACGGATTATGATGAAGCTCTTTTTAGTGAAAAAACGGTAATCTCTAAAGCTTTTAATCTTTAAAATATAATGGCAGTTTTATGAATTATACCTTTGATCTTACCATGTCAAACAAGGTTTAATTACATACCTCGAACGCTCCATACCCTTATGGTGTTTCGGGAAATGCAAATCCACGGAACAATTCCTTAAATCTTTAGGTATTATGCTAAACTCTGTAACTCAAATATCTTCCTTTATGATCTTTATCATAAACTATTTGTATTCTTGTTACTATGATTTTGCACTTCATCTTGAAAGTCTTTGAACTTTTCAAATGTTTCATACTTCATCCTTATTAAGTAAATATTCATATATTCACTCAAAATTTCGGAGAAAGCATATGAAGTTGAAATCCATCGCTCTTGACTACACATAATGGACTTCATACAACAATATGTACAATTTCCAATAAGCTAGTCTTCCGTTCCCTTTTGGCCTATGAACGAAGTTTCAATTATCTCTAGGAAAGTTTCACAAGTGTCATTTGATCAAAAATCAAAAGACTCCAAAATTCCATCCACATGGAGTTTCTTCATGTTCTCTTTCCAGTATAATTTAAACGGCGATGTCACTTCCTAAGTGATCTTTCAATCAATTTGTCTTTCGACATCTTTAGCACTAGTTTTATGGATGTGATATCTCCAACGAGATTTGCGAATCCATCTTTTATGGATTACGGCAATTATTTGAACAACCCTTTTGTTCTCATAATACCTGATAAAACAAATCTTTGAAGGCAAGCTTTGATGTTTAACGAGCAACACAATAACCCTTTATTTGTTCTCGATGAACATCATCACATATTCTTTTGCTAGTTACTTAGGCCATTGTAGTTCATGAATTGTGTTGTTTCGTATGACGATTCACACCAACAAATTCAGTATCAAATACTTGAGAACCACATTGTTTAACAAGCAAAGAATATAGCCATAACATGTATATCATCTATATACTTAAGTTGAACAATTCTAGTCTTTTCCTTTCTGCCATATAATTATGAGATTTTCTTTCAATATTTCCTTTTCTGTTTGTAAGAATCTATCAACATCAATAGTGGAGTCATACATATGACATATAGTCCAAAGCGTGTATAGTTAAATACCAATGTCTTTGGACTTGCACTTTGAAGTAGATCACCATCATCAAATGTTTGGTGTTCTTTCAAATTCCTTTCTTTAGTAATCTCTTGGTGTAGTAAACATTTTACCTACATCAAATATTCACCCTTATCATGGAATCGTCCATGATCAAGCTACTTTTAGCTTATAACGATGAATTATGAGTATAATGTTGCTATCCAAAACCTTTTGGTGGATTAGGACAACAAGTGTCTCCAACCTTTTGCAAATTCTCATCAAAATATGAGAACATGAACTTTGCCATATTATACTCTATCATGTTGTAACAAAAACTTCGTTTCAGATATCACAATATCTTCCACACATCATGGTTTCTGAAACAACTCTTTCAGATCCTAGATAACCTTGATATTAAGAGAATCCTTTGAATATCAAGAATCATGGAGACAAACATGATACTTATATACTAACACTTGGAATTGTTACTCTTGATTTAATACTAATTATTAAACTTCATGGAGTAACCGGAACTTACTGAAAGTTTGCAATAGGATTTTTATACTTTAGATTAACACTTCAAAACAATACGATACCAGTTCGTAAAGTAACTAACCAGAATTCTATAGTTCTATCATCTCAATTATAACTAAGCGCAAGGTGGTAAACGGATGCCAATGACTACAACAACTATGCAAATTCACTTTGATTTAGTTTATGATAAATTGAGTTCTAATTAATAATTAATCTAGGTGAACTCCCACTCAAAACAATATCCCTCACATTGTTTTAGTGATCACACGAACCAAATCCACCACATCAAAACCGATCATCACGAGAGTTGATATAGCTTCAATGGCGAACAATCAACATGTTCATCATATCTACTATATGACTCATGCTCTACCTTTCGGTAATCCGTGTTCCGAGGCCATGCGTACATGCTAGGCTCGTCAAGATCAAACCTTAGTTTCGCGCATGAGCAAATGCTTGCTCACGTTGTATACACTTGTAGAATCTAACACACCCGATCATCACGTGGTGCTTCGAAACAACAAGCTTTAGCAACGGTGCTAACTAAGGGTGAACACTTTATGACTTGAAATTCATGTGCATGAGGGATCATCTTATAATGCTACTGTCGTCTACTAAGCAATACAAGATGCATAAATGATTAACATCACATGCAATTCATAATATGTGATATGATATGGCCTTTATTCTTTGTGCTTTCGATCTCCATCTTCTAGCACGAACATGATCTCCATCATCACCGACATTGCATCAAGGTCAATGATGCTTCTCCATGGTTGTCGTCCACCGGCTTCAACTATTACAACTACTTTGAATAGACACGCGGGTCTTAATAGAAATTAAAGACAACCATATGGCTCCGGTTCTTGAGCTTACAATAAGGAACATTGCATACATCATATATAATCACAATCATGGCCATATCACATCACAGCACACCCCTGCAAAACAAAGTTAGACGCTTCTAATTTTCTTTGCATGTTTTACGTGGTTTGGGGCTTTCAATAAGTGTCGTTCTAACTTACCAACAAGAACCACAACATTGATACTAGTATTGTCAATCACCCGTTGTAAATTGGATCTTAACTATGCTAGGAGAAAGCAGCACCAAAGCCACTTATGCAATACAAGTTGCATGTCAAGCGTGGAGCAAGTCTCATGAACGATGTCATGTAAGGTTAGCCCGCCGCTTCATCCCAACATACCGCAAGATGCAAAGTACACAAGAAGCAATCGACAATAAAGCATCAATGCCCACAATGACCATTGTGTTCTACTCGTCACAGATCTACATGTAGACACGGCTCGATACCCTTTGTAGGGGTTAGTAGCATGGAAAACAAAAATTTCTACCGCATGCACACAAACAAGCCAAGATCTATCTACTAGATTGTAGCAACGAGTCGATAGAGGAACTCACCCTCGAAGATTCCAAAGCGGTTAACGAGCAGATTCTCGTGGGTGATGTAGTCGTACACTTGCCGATCTCAAGATCGCGTGAGCGATCCTTCCGGCTGCGTTCGGCGCTTCCGTAATCGGTCACACGTTCGGTACTCGACGAAGACCTTCCTCTCCCTTGTTCCAGAGGCTGGAGGTTGTATCACTCTCCTCGCGATTACGGCAAGACAACTGTGGTACCGGAAGTAGAGGGGAGATCTCGCAGGGCTTCGCCTTAAGCCGGAGCGAGTATGGTGGAGTATGAGAGAGGCTTTAGTGGTATAGGGATTAGACACACCAATTATAAGGATCTAAACCGAAGGCTAGGGCAATTAGAATCTCTAAACCAAAACGGCTCTAAATCGGAGGCCGTGGCTAGGGTTTAGATTTAGAGGATAGGAACTTGTGTGTCTAGAGGAGGGGGCCCTGCCCCTCCTTTTATAGGTGGGAGGTGCGGCCAGGGGGAGGGAGTCCCTCCCCAACTTGTCCTTGGGTGGTGCGCCGGCTTGGAGAGGAGGGACTCCTCCCCCAAGTCGGTTTCAACCTCCTCTTTCCTCTTTCCCTCACTTTCCTGTTTTAGCCGTTTGACTTCAAACTGGCCGTTTGACTTTTCAGTTTGGGATTCAATTTAATATTTTATTTGGAACAGCGAGAACACTTATTACATGATGCAATCATTCCAATATGCAATGACACATTCATGTACCCCTTCCCCTCCAGTCTTGGGACATTGGAACCTTCTAGAACATTCCCGATGAAAACAAGGAATCATTCCCGAACTTCAAACGGGACTTTCCTTATATGAATCTTATTCTCCGGACCATTCCGGATCACCTCGTGATATCCGAATCCCATCCGAGACTCGAAAACATTCGGTCTCTTTCTCATAATACCATAACTACTCAAACAACGTCGAATCCTTAAGTGTGTCTCCCTACGGTTCGTGAATTATGCGGACATGATCGAGACACTTCTCGAACAATAACCAATAGAGGAACCGGAAATTCATATGGCTCTACATATTTCTACGATTACTTTGCGATCGAATGAACCACTTACATATGATACCAATTTCCCTTTGTCTCACGATAGTTTACTTATCCGAGGTTATGATCGTCGGTATCTCTGCATACCTAGTTCAACCCGTTCTTGATAAGTACTCTTTTCTCGTTCGTGATATGTGATCCCTTGTGAGCCAGTCACATGCTTGCAAGCTAATTGGATGACATTTCACCGAGAGGGCCCAGTATATCTATCCGTCATATGGATGGACAAATCCCACTCTTGATCCATGTGTTTCAACCAATACTTTACGAACACTCAATGCCACCTTTATAGCCACCACATTACGGTGTGGTGTTTGATGACATCAAAGCATCCATCCGGAAAAGGTGATATGCATGATCTCATGGTCGAAGGAATTAGGTTACTATGTATCAGAAAGCATATAGCAATTGAACTATTGAAATGACTTGATCTTTATGCTACGCTTATCTATAAGAGTATGTCCATCACATCATTCTCCTAATGATATGATCCTGTTGTTAATAACATCTCTATGTTCATGATCAGGAAACCATGATCATATATTAACCAACAAGCTAGTTTAACAAGAGGCTTTACTAGGGACTCTTATTTTAGTTTACAAATCACACAAGTATTAAAGTTTCCGGTTAATACAATTATAGCATGGTATGTAAACATTTATCATAAGTGTGAAGATATGATAATAACCACTTTATTATTGCCTCTTGGGCATATCTCCAACAGCAAGATGCAAAGTACACAAGAAGCAATTGATAATAAAAGCACCACCGCCCACAATAACCATTGTGTTCTACTTGTGCAACAGATCTACATATAGACACGACTCTGATACCACTGTAGGGGTTCGTAGCATGGAAAACAAAAAAATTGTACCGCATGCAAACAAACAAGCCAAGATCTTTCTACTAGATTGTAACAATGAGTCGATAGAGGAACTCACCCTCGAAGATTCCAAAGCGGTTAACGAGAGCAGATTCTCGTGGGTGATGTAAATGACGATCCTTCCCGTATTGCGCTCGGCTAGCTTCATGATCGTCACGTTGATTTCGATGAAGACCTTCCTCTCCCTTGTTCCAGCAGGCAGCGGAGGTTATAGCACTCTCCTCGCGATTCCGGCAGCACGACGGCGTGGTACCGGAAGTAGAGGGGAGATCTCGTAGGGCTTCGCCTTAAGCCAAAGTGAGTATGGTGGACTATGACAGAGGCCTTGGCGATCTAGGGTTTAGAAGGCACCAAGGGGAGAGTGTAGCCGGCGGCTAGGGTTTGGGATCACCCCTACTCGGTGTGGCATCCCGCAAAACCACTACTAGAAAATCGCGTGGAATTTGTGCATTGCATCGTCATCATCATGCATTGTTTGCCAAAACTATTTTCGCAAAACCCATTTTGTTTTCCAAACGCCCCATCTTTATTCAAACGCCAAACCCCGGGGCTCCGGATTATTTTGTTTAGGCCGCTATCGGTTTGCAGTCGGCCGTTTAAAACAAATAAACGTTTTAATTATTTTTAGTAGGGGCAGTCGAACGGGCCAACCCGACCCGAACGACCGCCCCAGTTTTTCTAAATTCGGCCTAACCAGTCCTGCCCCTAAATCCTATGTCTACCCAACATCCTACCCAAGCCTACCCTCCACATCACCCCCTCCACTCACACGTCGCCACATCATCTCACCCCTCTCCCCTAACCAACCAGATCTTGACACTTGGCCTCTCCCTCTCTTTTCTCTCTTCCTCTCTCACAGCTCACCTCCCACCAGCCCTCCACTTCCCTGCCCCAAAGACGCCACCCCACTTGACGCTACACCAACCGCCTGGCTCCTCACGCCACGACGCCCCCCTCCCGCGTGGGCCCTTGCCGACCCCTGTCTCCTGCTCCTCCCCACGCTGAGCATCCCAGCCCTCGCCAGCATCCCGTGCGCCCCAACCCTCTCGGCGACCCCCCTGCCTTCCTCGCCGTCGCCTGGCCGCCCCCTCACCTCCGCGCTCCCCGGACCCCTTGCCCGTGTGCTCCTCTTCGCCGCCAGCTCACTTCCCAAGCTCTCGCCCGCCCCAGCTCACCGCCTCCTCGCGCCTCGCTGCCAGCCCGTCCAGCGTCCGCTGGCCGCCCGCCTGGCGTGCCCGCCCGCCCAGTCATGGCGCCTCACGTCTGGCCGCCTCGCTCCGGCCATGGCCCGCACGCCCCTCCTCCGGCCTGCGTCCGGCCGCCCCGTTCTCGCTCGCCGGAGGCCGCCCGAGAACCTCGGCACCCCGCATCTCCGACCGCCGTCCGCCCCCGACCGCTGCTCCTCTGCCTCGACCCGCGTCTTCCGCCGGGCCCTCCCTCTCCCTCATCCACGAGATCCCCTGGTCGCCACCGTCCGTGGGTCCCGGCTCGCCCAACCTCGCCGGAGCCACGCCAGCCTCGCCCTTGTCTCTACCCCGCGCTGCCTCCGTCAAGCTCGCCCGGCCTCTGCTTGGCTGCTGCTGCCCGTGCTCCTTCTAGTTAGACACACTATTGTGTGGTGAGACCGATAATATGTAACCCTCTAGCAGTAGCATGTATGTGATCTGTTTGTTGAAGCCAGATGGTTACTTGTGCCTTGTTCGTCTCTGTTCCCTCGAGAAGATCTGCATAGAATCAGTGTGCTCGCAAGGTGACAAGGTTCGACAAGATCTTCGGAAGACAAGGATGCACCTCAAGATCGCCTACCCGGTGCCCCAAGACCCCTGAACCCTGGCGCTTCAAGTTCTTCGACCCCGAGGACCGATCCATAGATGCGTGAAGTACTTCCTCGAGGACGCCAAGTGCTTCTTCCCACGCCAAGATCTTCACCCCGGACACCGAGACCGCGAATGCGACAAGATCTGCCCCTGAGCCCGAGAGAAAGATCCCGCCGAAAACGCTGCCGTCGAACCCTGAGACCGACCCCGAACCACGGAACCCTGAGTTCTCCATCAAGGACGCCAGGACCGTCGTCATGACCCAAGTCCCGCACCCGGAGGCGCCAAGACCTACCCCGGAATCCGAGAACGTTTTCCGCCGAACCCCCGAACCCCGGAACCCTAACAAGATCGTCGAGCCCCCTAAATGTGTGACCCCTTTTTCCTCGAACCCTATTTATAACACCATATAACAACTGTGCACATTAAATTGTCATACTCGCATGCATCTCATCATATGGTTTGGGGGCCTTTTGCCGATTCACCTAATAATTAAATATGGGGCCCATATGCGGGCAAATCGAGACTCATATCGGCCTCATTTAAACATGTGTGTAACCGGTTCCATCTATCGTCTTGCTAAACAACATTTAATTTGCGGTATCTAAATAACTTGCATCATCTAATTAATTCGGGACCCGGTTCGCTTAATCTTGACCTAATTGCATCGCACCTTGCCATGCCATACATCATGCATGCATCATGCCGATCTTTTTGCCGTGTATTAAATATTGCATCCGGTGTTCCTTCTAGTGATTTGCTTCTTCGCGGATAAGGCCGTTGAGTTGATGTGAGCTTCGCCCGATCTTCGGATAAAACCTTCGACAATGTTTTCAGGCGAGCATCTCCCTCTTTCTACCTATCTTACTTTTATAGACTTTATTCCTTCCTGTTGATCTATTGCTATCAGTGTTGCGATGCTCTAGTTTCCGTACCCGATATATCCCCTGCAGCCTTATATTGCCTTGGACACACCCTATTACCTGTTGTTTGGTAGATAGCTGGACTTCTGGCGTCGTAGTTGCTTGCTCAAGTGCTGATGTGTGTCGCCATATGCCACAGTTGCTGATGTATTGCCGCATGTTGTTGTTGGAGATAATGCTAGTTTTACTTATCGTCACTTTACTTTCTGTTTAACAACTAAAATTGAATAAGCAGAGGCATCGGTGGGTGATAGACAATATTTGGTTTCGAGCCCACTTGTGTCCCGTAAGACCCCGAGTACTTGATACTGTTCCTTGATTTTGCGCTATCCACATCCGGAGGTATATGGGACCCCACGAGCGAGCTTGATTCGGTCTTATTTCTTGGGGCCACAACTAGTTTGAGGTTTTATTTACGATCTGTACTTATGCCATGTTTCTTTGCTTTATTTACGATTGTGCGGTCGCACCTTTGCATCGCTTAGGTTCGAATGTTTACGCGGTATCGACAAGCCCAGCCACACTTCGGGTTCCCGCTTCATGACCATTGTCGCAACCTTGAGGCCGCCTCGGAGCTTGCTTACTCGTTGCGGATTCTACTCAAAGGGTGGCCCCGAAATATTTCTGAATCTGTGATTGTTCGATCGTGAAAGCCTCGTTGGGTTTTGATTTGGTTTTCGAGGTTGATCGAGCGTGTGTTGCTATTGGTGCACCGGCGGGTAAAACTTTCGAAAGCCGTGTCCGCGGATATGGACGACTTGGAGCACGATATCTCGATCATAGACAAGCATAACTAAAGTTCTTGCTATTAATTTGACTTATAATGACTAGTAATCACTATAACGGAATGGCTAAATAATCGCCCACCATTGCTTGTTGGTTGTCGCTGCGACAAATGTATCGACTAGTAAGTATTGCAACTACAACGAAATGGCTGAATAAAATTACCAACAAGCTTTGGGTTTTGGGATTATCTCATGCTATATGTATCGATTAGTAAATCGCCACTATAACGGAATGGTTAACTAAAAGTGCCCACTTACTTTATCGGACGATTATCTAAATCGACTAGTAAAGTGCCACCACTATAAGCGAATAAGTAAAGCGCCCCTTGTATGCGTTCCTCGGTTGACTTCCTCGTTTGGTCTCGAGGGAAACGCCAGGGATGGGTTTGTTTGATGATAGTCTCGAGTTGGATCGAATAGGTTTTCTTACCCTCTCGATAACCGCCGGTTGTATCGAGTCTCTATAGGTTGTTCGATGCTTCTGCCGCGCTCGATCCACCATACCTATGTGGCGAGGACCGGAATTCTAGCCTCGCTGTCTTGGCCTCGATCTTGGCTCCTTCTTTGTTTTCTTTGCCCTTTGTCGGCACCCTTTTGTTAAGCAGGTTTTGAGATCGACGTCGTTAGCGAGGTTACCCTTCGGCTTGGCCTGGGCGAGTTATGGGCGCCATTGGTTATTCTTCGAGGCTCTTAGCCCCATTTGCATCTTGTCCGTGGCGGACGCTCTATCGTTTTCAAGGTGATTTGGATCTTTGTATATTATATCTGTATTCTTGACTCTTTGAGTCATTGTTATATATCTGCTACGTGGGTCCCATCGAGGACTGTTGTGTAATGTTATTACGTTTTCCACCCGCGAAAAAAGTGCTGGTGCACCTTTGAATCGTTTCTATGCGGGTTTTGGCGAATTTTGCTCAAACTTGCATAGGTCCGTCTGAGGGTGTTCAGTGGTATCGAGCTCGTGATTGCGATACCCCACAAGTCCACACAGAGGATAACCTAGCTAACGTCAAGTAGAGTGTCAAACCTATTTTTGAAAATCGGTTGGATAGTTCTAATTAGGTCGATTTTACTCCTTACCCTCTGCTGTTCCCTCTTACCCCTCGTGTTTTGACTCCGCTCTCGTCTCTTTCTTGAGTCCGAATTCTCGTGGTTGGGTTTCCGTCGTACCTTTAGGGTTTCATCCTTCTTCGATAACGGTGTGGCTACATCTGGTCTTCGTGCTATCCGAGGAATCCTTAAATCGTGGTGCGTCCTTTGCTCTTTGTTTGTGCCTTCCGGTGTTTTCCGAGCGACGACCTCATCTATGCGAGATCCGATGCGCATCACCCCGGCCGAACCTCGCTTGTCGAGATCTTGATCGATTCGAGAATGGTTGCACGCTCTTCTGCGATGGTGCGGAGTAATAGTTTGGGTGCGTGATGGATTGGCCCCATGCCGACTACCCTTTCTATTCGCTTTTGTACATTGAAGTGGGCGAGAATGCATCGATTCCCTCTTCCACGAAGTTAGAGGTGGCTTTATTTGTCGATACCTCTACCTTTGACCTTTTGTTTCGAGTGCTCTCTCGGCGATCACGGACAACGACCTCTTGTTAGTGGTGTCGCGAGGATCTACACGGCCTTGAAGGATCGACGCCGACCTCCTTCCGGTACCATGAGGCGGATCTCGGCGAGATCCATTGTTAGTGGTGTCGAATTGTGGCATCCATAAAACCACTACTAGAAAATCGCGTTGAATTTGTGCATTGCATCGTCATCATCATGCATTGTTTGCCAAAACTATTTTCGCAAAACCCATTTTGTTTTCCAAACGCCCCATCTTTATTCAAACGCCAAACCCCGGGGCTCCGGATTATTTTGTTTAGGCCGCTATCGGTTTGCAGTCGGCCGTTTAAAACAAATAAACGTTTTAATTATTTTTAGTAGGGGCAGTCGAACGGGCCAACCCGACCCGAACGACCGCCCCAGTTTTTCTAAATTCGGCCTAACCAGTCCTGCCCCTAAATCCTATGTCTACCCAACATCCTACCCAAGCCTACCCTCCACATCACCCCCTCCACTCACACGTCGCCACATCATCTCACCCCTCTCCCCTAACCAACCAGATCTTGACACTTGGCCTCTCCCTCTCTTTTCTCTCTTCCTCTCTCACAGCTCACCTCCCACCAGCCCTCCACTTCCCACGCGCCAAAGACGCTACACCCCACCGCCTGGCTCCCTCACGCCCACGCCTGATCGCCCCTCCCGTGGGCCCAGACCGACCCACCTGTCTCCTGCTCCTCCCCACATGAGCATCCCAGCCTCTCGCCAGATCCCGTGCGCCCCAACCCTCTCCGGCGACCCCGCGCTTCCTCACCGTCGCCTCACCGCGCCCCCTCACGCTGGCCGCTCCGGACCCGCCTTGCCCGGTGCTCCTCTTCGCCGCCAGCTCACTGGCTCGCCGCCCAGGCTCACGCCTCACTGGCGCCTCGCCAGCCATGGCGTCAGCTCCAGCGGGCCGCCCGCTGAAGCGTGCCCGCCCGCCACAGGCGCCTCCGTCTGCGCCGCCTCGCTCGCCATGGCCCGCCGCCCCTCCTCCGCTGCGTCCCGCCCGTTCTCTTCATGGGAGGCCCGAGAACCTCGGCCCGCATCTCCGACCGTCACCCCCGGCCGCTCCTCTGCCTCGACCCGCGTCTTCCGCCGGGCCCTCCCTCTCCCTCATCCACGAGATCCCCTGGTCGCCACCGTCCGTGGGTCCCGGCTCGCCCAACCTCGCCGGAGCCACGCCAGCCTCGCCCTTGTCTCTACCCCGCGCTGCCTCCGTCAAGCTCGCCCGGCCTCTGCTTGGCTGCTGCTGCCCGTGCTCCTTCTAGTTAGACACACTATTGTGTGGTGAGACCGATAATATGTAACCCTCTAGCAGTAGCATGTATGTGATCTGTTTGTTGAAGCCAGATGGTTACTTGTGCCTTGTTCGTCTCTGTTCCCTCGAGAAGATCTGCATAGAATCAGTGTGCTCGCAAGGTGACAAGGTTCGACAAGATCTTCGGAAGACAAGGATGCACCTCAAGATCGCCTACCCGGTGCCCCAAGACCCCTGAACCCTGGCGCTTCAAGTTCTTCGACCCCGAGGACCGATCCATAGATGCGTGAAGTACTTCCTCGAGGACGCCAAGTGCTTCTTCCCACGCCAAGATCTTCACCCCGGACATCGAGACCGCGAATGCGACAAGATCTGCCCCTGAGCCCGAGAGAAAGATCCCGCCGAAAACGCTGCCGTCGAACCACGAGACCGACCGGAACCACGAGTTCTCCATCAAGGACGCCAGACGTCGTCATGACCCAAGTCCCGCCGGGCGCCAAGACCTACCGGAATCCGAAGCGTTTTCCGAACCCCGGAACCCTAACAAGATCGTCGAGCCCCCTAAATGTGTGACCCCTTTTTCCTCGAACCCTATTTATAACACCATATAACAACTGTGCACATTAAATTGTCATACTCGCATGCATCTCATCATATGGTTTGGGGGCCTTTTGCCGATTCACCTAATAATTAAATATGGGGCCCATATGCGGGCAAATCGAGACTCATATCGGCCTCATTTAAACATGTGTAGCGAACCGGTTCCATCTATCGTCTTGCTAAACAACATTTAATTTGCGGGGTATCTAAATAACTTGCATCATCTAATTAATTGTCGGGACCCCGGTTCCGCTTAATCTTGACCTAATTGCATCGCACCTTGCCATGCCATCCATCATGCATGCATCATGCCGATCTTTTTGCCGTGTATTAAATATTGCATCCGGTGTTCCTTCTAGTGATTTGCTTCTTCGCGGATAAGGCCGTTGAGTTGATGTGCGCTTAGCCCGATCTTCGGATAAAACCTTCGACAATGTTTTCAAAGAGCATCTCCTCTTTCTACCTATCTTACTTTTATAGACTTTATTCCTTCCTGTTGATCTATTGCTATCGGTGTTGCGATGCTCTAGTTTCCGTACCGATATATCCCTGCAGCCTTATATTGCCTTGGACACACCCTATTACTCGTTGTTTGGTAGATAGCTGGACTTGGCGTCGTAGTTGCTTGCTCAAGTCTTGATGTGTGTCGCCATATGCCACGATTCTTGATGTATTGCCGCATGTTGTTGTTGGAGATAATGCTAGTTTTACTTATCGTCACTTTACTTTCTTTAACAACTAAAATTGAATAAGCGAGAGGCATCGGTGGGTGATAGACAATATTTGGTTTTCCGAACGCCCACTTGTGTCCGTAAGACCCCGAGTACTTGATACTGTTCCTTGATTTTGCGCTATCCACATCCGGAGGTATATGGGACCCCTGAGCGAGCTTGATTCAGTCTTATTTCTTGGGGCCACAACTAGTTTGAGGTTTTATTTACGATCTGTACTTATGCCATGTTTCTTTGCTTTATTTACGATTGTGCGAGGTGCACTGCATCTTGTTAGGTTCGGAATGTTTACGGTATCGACAAGCCCAGCCACACTTCGGGTTCCCGATCGCTTACCATTGTCGCAACCTTGAGGCCGCCTCGGAGCTTGCTTACTCCGTTGCGGATTCTACTCAAAGGGTGGCCCTGAAATATTTCGAATCTCGTGATTGTTCGATCGTGAAAGCCTCGTTGGGTTTTGATTTGGTTTTCCGAGGTTGATCGGCGTGTGTTGCTATTGGTGCACCCGGCGGGTAAAACTTTCAAAGCCGTGTCAGCGGATATGGACGACTTGGAGCCGATATCTCGATCATAGACAAGCATAACTAAAGTTTACTGCTATTAATTTGACTTATAATGACTAGTAATCAGCTTCACTATAACGGAATGGCTAAATAATACTGCCCACCATTGCTTGTTCGGTTGTCGCTTGCGACAAATGTATCTGACTAGTAAGTATTGCAACTACAACGAAATGGCTGAATAAAATTACCAACAACCTGGGTTTTGGGATTATCTCATGCTATATGTATCTGATTAGTAAGTACTGCCACTATAACGGAATGGTTAACTAAAAGTGCCCACTGCTTACTTTATCAGGACGATTATCTAAATCTGACTAGTAAAGTGCCACCACTATAACTGAATAAGTAAAACGCCCTTTGTATGCGTTCCTCGGTTGACTTCCTCGTTTGGTCTCGAGGGGAAGCGCCAGATGGGTTTGTTTGATGATAGTCTCGAGTTGGATCCGAATAGGTTTTCTTACCCTCTCGATAACCGCCTTGATTGTATCGAGTCTCTATAGGTTGTTCGATGCTTCTGCTTGCGCTTCGATCCACCATACCTATGTAGGCGAGGACCGCCGAATTCTAGCCTCGCTGCATCGCCTCGATCGACGCTCCTTCTTTGTTTTCGCTTTGCCCTTTGTGGCACCTTTTGTTAAGCGGTTTTGAGATCGGCGTCGTTAGAGTTACCCTTCCGGCTTGGCCAGGCAGGGTTATGGGCGCCATTGGTTATTCTTGAGGGCTCTTAGCCCCATTTGCATCTTGTCCGTAGCGGGGCCTATCGTTTTCAAGGTGATTTGGATCTTTGTATATTATATCGTATTCTTGACTCTTTGAGTCATGTTATATATATCTGCATCGTGGGTCCCATCGAGGACTGTTGTGTAATGTTATTACTTCGTTTTCCACCCGCACGAAAGTGCCTGGTGGGCACCTTTGAATCGTTTCTATGCGGGTTTTGGCGAATTTTGCTCAAACTTGCATAGGTCCGATTCTGAGGGTGTTACACTCGGTGAGTTGGTGGTGCCCTAGGCGGCGGCAGCAGCTGGGGTGGTGGCGCCGATGGTTTAGGGTTAGGGTTTCGGGACGTGAGAGGTGTGTCCTAGAGGGGCACCCCTGCCCCTCCTTATATAGGAGGGAGGGCGCTGGTTGGGAGGAGGGAGTCCTCCCCCAACTCGGCCGCCTTGGCCGGCGGGTGGAGGAAGGAGGACTTCCTCCCCAAGTAGGTTTCCTACTCTCCCTCCACCAAGCAAAACTGTCGTTTGACTTTTCAAATTGGCGTTTGACTTTTCAAACTAGGATTTGATTTCTCCCTTTATTTTTCCCAGCCATGATACCTAGTACATGATGCAACCATTGCAAATTGACATGACACATTCATGTACCCTTCCCCTCCGGAGTGTCGGACCTTCCGGAACCTTCTAGAACATTCCCGATGAAAACACCGGAATCATTCCCCAACCCCGAAACAGGACTTTCCTTATATGAATCTTATTCTCCGACCATTATGGATCTCCTCGTGATATCCCGGATCCCATCCGAGACTCCTAACAACATTCGGTCTCTTTCTCATCATTCCATAACTACTCAACAACATCGAATCCTTAAGTGTGTCTCCCTACGGTTCGTGAATTATGCAGACATGATCGAGACACTTCTCCGAACAATAACTAATAGAGGAATCTGGAAATTCATATGACTCCCACATATTTCTATGATTACTTTGCGATCGAATGAACCACTTACATACGGTACCAATTTCCCTTTGTCTCACGATAGTTTACTTATCCGAGGTTTTGATCGTCGGTATCTCTGCATACCTAGTTCAACCTCGTTACCGATAAGTACTCTTTTCTCGTTCTCGTGATATGTGATCCCTTGTGAGCCAGTCACATGCTTGCAAGCTAATTGGATGAAATTCCACTGAGAGGACCCAGAGTATATCTATCCGTCATATGGATGGACAAATCTCACTCTTGATCCATGTGTCTCAACCCATACTTTCCAAACACTCAATGCCACCTTTATATCCACCCAGTTACTGTGTGGTGTTTGATGACATCAAAGCATCCTTCCGGTGATGGTGATAAACATGATCTCATGGTTGAAGGAATTAGGTTACTATGCATCAGAAAGCTTATAGCAATTGAACTATTAAAATGACTTGATCTTTATGCTACGCTTATCTATAGGAGTATGTCCATCATATCATTCTCCTAATGATATGATCTTGTTACTAACAACATCTCAAATGTTCATGATCAAGAAACCATGATCATCTATTAATCAACAAGCTAGTATTATGAAGAGGCTTTACTAGGGACTCTAATTTCATTTACAAATCACACAAGTATTAATGTTTCTGGTCAATACTATTATAGCATGAATGTAAACATTTATCATAAACACAAAGATATAATAATAACTACATTTATTATTGTCTCTAGGGAATATCTCCAACATGGCCCAGTCCACAAAGCTTGACAACTAACGGTCTTCTGGTACGTCGCCTCATGTTTCTTTTGGCGTCACACTGTAACTTTGTACGTCAGTGTATGCTTTGGGCGTCTCCCGACTCCTTTTGTGTCACCCGGCGTCGCCCTTCTCTTTTGGCCATGCTTTGCCATGGTCCCTCCTAAACCTTACTCGGAAAGGTGTCACGCGTCCTATTTGACTCGGCCCTTCCTCGGTAGACTCGGCTCGTTGGTTCCTGCAAGAATAACAACTTTGTCTTATACGGTCCGACATAGTTCATATGTCGGCTGCACATGCTTCGATCTCCCGACCGTTCTTACTCGGCTTGGTTCCTTCTTCACTCGGAGCCTGCCAAGCTATGCTATGTTTCACCCCTCGTGACCCTACCGGGGGTTATCCCCCCGACATTAGTCCCTGAAGCTGGTGAGGTCTAGCAGTTCAAGATGTTAGGCGTCTCCAGGTTCCTTTTATGTGACTGGAACTTAATTTTTGTCTTTATTTGTCGCAATCTTGCACCTTGCCGAGTCTATCTGACAGTTTTCGGATCCCCTCTTTGACTTCCTGGCTCGTTTTTGCCTCGTGTCGAGTCACCTTGGCCAATTCCGGGTCATTTTCGGCGTGCTTCAGTCACTAACAACTGGTAATCATGATTAATTGCCTCAAATTTTGTTCCAAGATCTAGCAACATAGTGACGGCTACGTAGTTATTCCATCACTGTGGCAGTCCCATCGGCCTGCGCCCCTTGTCCTTCCTTTCATGACGTGGCACGGGATTTTTTGTGTATCTCTGGCTACGTGGCGCCCGCTGATTGGCTTACCCGTCCTGGTACACGGCCACACGTTGGCCGCACGGCGCAGATGGATCCCACGACAAGGGTTTTTACTGCCCTTAAGTAGGTGTTTGGGGGGTTTCGACTTCCCCCACGCCCTTCAGTTTTCCCTTGCCTCTTCTTCTTCCTTGCGCCTGCAATATCAAACCGCCCTCTTTGCGGTTTCTTCTTCCTCCTGTTCTTGCCCTGCAATTGCTCCACTTGTCTTTCCATTCCACCACGGGTCCGCGTTCTTCCAAACCCCTTCAAACGGCGGAGGAGACTGAATCTGCGAGGGTCATGGACGCTCGCGATGGCGCCGATGGTGCGGAGGAGTAGGAGGTTCCCGTCGGCGAGCGCGGCGGCTGGGAAGGCTCGAAGGTCTCCACGAGGAGGTGGAATGGCTCCGCTCCACCAGGCGTATTCCGCTGCAAGTGGATTGCCGTCTTCCCGCCGGTGAGATCTCTCCCAAACCCGATGCTAATGAGCAGGTGGTTTTCCTTTCTCACTTTGAGCGTGGTTTCGCTCTTCCAGTGAGCACCTTTTTCTCCTTGTTTCTCTCCACTTTCCACCTGCAAACCCATCATCTTCCTACCAATGCGATTGGCTCTCTTTCCTGCTTGCGAGGCTTACTTCGGGATTTGGCCTACAGTTTTTCTGTGGGCCAAATATTTAGCTTTAGGTTTCAGGTTGTTCCCCAGCTCGATGTTTCTCGTTCCGAGAAAAGGCTGACTCGGTGCGGTGCTGCTAGCATCACTCCTAGGAGGGGCTCCATCTTTCCTCGGGTTACTGGCCTTGACTCTTGCAAAAAATGGCATAGGGCCTTTTTCTATGTCAAAAACAGCGGGTCCACCGACAACATCCGGCTCCCCCCTTTCTCAGACGAGGTCCCCAGCAAGAAGCTCTGGCATCTTGACCCGCGCGACCAAGACGTTGCGGTGAACGAGGCTAATGCGATCCTAGAAAGGTTGTTGTCGCTGGATGAAAACTTTCATCTTGCTGACACTGACCTCATGTGCACCTTCATCTCACACCGGGTAAGCCCCATCCAAGCAAGGAGCCACAAGATGTGCTTCATGAGTGGCTTCCACGACCCCACTCGGCACTCCACTTTGGAGCTCACCCATGACTCCATCGCTCGCCGAGTAAGCTCAATCTTCAAACTGAACTTGGCAGATGATTGGGCTTGGAGTTGCCCTCCGTTTAGCCGGGTTAGGCCTGTCCCCTGGGTATGTCTTCCGAGTCTTTTTCCTTGCCGAGTCAGCTTTATCTCTTTTGCCACTCTCAGTCTAGTTTTTGTTACTCATTCTGTTTGTCTCTCGCAAAACCTTGTTCACCAGGTTGATGACAGTATTGTCCCTCCCTGCGGTTATAACGGGGACCGCTCCGACTCCGACAAAGTCGAGTTTAACCTGGAGTGCTTCATGCCCATACCGCATGCTACCGCTGCTTCAGCTTTGGTTAAGAGTCAATCTCGCAACCCCTTACAAGATTGGTCTGACGATGATGAGGATGATGATTGTACAATTTTGGAGGTACATGCCTTATGATCTTAGTTTCCCAACTTATCCGAGTAAGCCTGTTATTTACTTATGCAGCTAGCCGGGTACATGACACTCCTCCTCTCGCCGTGGGCGGAGTCGGCAAGATCCCCGTCGCCAAGTCGAAGCGACGCGGAGCCTCCTCCAGCACTCAACCGGCCAAGAAGAGCAAGCCCACTCCAGCAGCTCCTGCTGCCTCTGCTGCTACCATGCTGGCTGGGACTCGCCAAGCCGCTGGGCGCCGAGTCACACGCCGAGTCACCCGTGACCCGGTCGTCACCGGGTAAGCTTTTATACTCTGATTTCATTATTCTTTCTCTTTCGTTACTGTTGTTCTCTTATACATGTCTTGTTGTTTTCAGCGCCGCATCTTAGTCAGCGAACCAGGCTGCTTCTAGCATTGCCTCGCCGCTAAGGCCTGCGCCTCCTCCAGCTGATTCGATGGTGCCGAGTCCCGTCCGAGTCGTGGTTCCCACTGTTGAGGCTCATGCTTCTCAGTGTCAGTCAGACCCGGTGGATCACTTTCGGTGAAGTATTCGACCTGGCGCCCTGGTCTTGGCCCAGAACGACTTCACGATCTTGGTGCCAGCAATGCTGGTGCCGAGAAGACCTCTACCACCAGTTCCTCTGGTGCCAGCCCTCTTGCTGGTGCGAATGAACAAATTCCTGATCTTGGTGCTAGCAAAACTGCTGAGCCCAGTCAGGGGGATTCTCTTTGTCCTCCTAACAATCCTGCTCGCTCTTATGTTCTGTCAAAGAGCCAGAGCCAACCTAAGGCTGCTGGTTCGGCTCGCCCCTCATCCGGCAAAACTACCACCAAGCAGACAACCTTGGTGTGTGCTCCGGGTTCTGCTCCTCAGATCCGCCTTCGACGTTGGCAACAATGCTTGCTTCAACGGTCAAAGCGGACGAGTACGCGGCTGCCGGGTCAGGTGATGGCTCTAAAGTTGTTGCCCTTCATACTAGTGCTGCTGCGACCCGTGCCAACGTGGGAACTACCCTGAAAACGGGTCAAGTTCTCACTCGGACACTCAGCGGGAAAAGCCTTGGTTCGGCTGAGCCTTATGCTTTGGCATGGAATGCAGCTGGCGAGCAAGAGGTCAGTACCCGAAGCGTCAAGAAACTCGTGCTAGGCCCCAAGGCCGTCTCTGACATGACCCAGCAGGTCATTTCCCTAATGGCTCGCGCCGACGAAGTGAACGAGGTAAAGTAACTTCTTACTCTTTTGTATTGTTGAGTATTTATTTTATACATATCACCTAGTCCCCGAGGTTACTGCCGAATGAAGAACTTATTCGGCCGTAAGCTCTCAATAATCACTTAGTCTTTAAACTTTCACGCCAAGATTGTATGCTAGAGCTTCGATCCCTAGCCCTCGAGGTTACTGTCGAATGAAGAACTTATTCTGTTGTAAGCTCATATGTTAGATCTTCAATCCATAGCCCTTTTTATTTCCTTATGCCAAACTCATATGTTAGATCTTCAATCCATAGCCCCCGAGGTTACTGCCGGATAAGAAACTTATTTGGCTGTAAGCTCTTAAGCTTTTTTTACCAAACACATATGTTAGAGCTTCGATCCCTAACCCTCGAGGTTACTGCCGGATAAGAAACTTATTCAGCTGTAAACTCACATATATGAACCATTCCTTATCTATCTGGGAGCTTGATTTCTATTTGCTCAGTGTTCTTTTCCTTTCTTGTGACTTACATAACGAGCGCACCAAGGTGCACCAAGCTCTCGTTCGGCGCGCCATAGCTCGGCTGGCGTATGAAGCTGAGGCCGACACCTAAGGCCAAGGTAATGTTCTTACTCGTCCTTTCTTTATTCTGTGTATTTTTCTCCGGTTCATTTTCTCAATCTCTTCTTGCTCTTTTCTCACAGCCTCTGCTCAATCCACCATCGAGGCTCTTCACTCGCAGATCAGCGAGGCAGAGAGTAAGTTTCTTGCCTCACTAATCTGACAGCTGAAGGTATTTCTTTCGGTGTTGACAAGTAGTTTGTTCCGAATGAGCAGAGAAGCACCAAGCCGAACTCCAGAAGGAGCAAGATGAGGTGACTCGGTTGAAGAAGGTGATGGCCGAGACGGAGCAGAAGCACTTGTCCAAGGTGAAGGGGCTGAAGGAAGAGCTTGCCGAGAAGAATGAGCAGCAGGCCGCCAGCGCTGAAAAGACCAAGAGGTTGCTCGACAAGGCCGAGTCATTGGTTGAGTCGGCAAACCTGAACCTTGACGCACTCCAAGCTAAGGCCAAAATTTGGCAGAGCAAGCTCGGCGCTGTCAACTCCTTTCTCGGTAGCGAGTTCTTACTCTTTTTGCACTGTATAGGTCGCTCTGGACTTCTTCCATCTACTTTTGTTATTTTGCTAACTTTCTCTTTTGCTTGCAGAGAATTTTCCTGAAGCCAATATGTTTGCCATCCAAGCCATGAAGAAAGTGAGGGTAGAATCTGGCGCTCCGGCTGATGGCGAGGTGACCATGGACGAGCTTCTCGAAGCGGTGTCAGAACGGGTCAAGACCCTCAAGTCTTGCAGTGTGGACCTGCTCAAGTCAGTTATTCATGCGTTTCGCATGCTCTGGCCGGATGAAGACGCACCTGAACTCATCGAGCCACTTGCTGAGAGATTGCTCCTTACCGAGGACCGGCTGGATCAGTGGCGTGAGTCGGTCGGCCGAGCCGCAGCGGACAAGGCTCTTTCCTTCGTGCTTTCATGGTACGAGGACATCAATCTTGATGTTCTTGCTCGCATAAGAGGAGATGGAAAATGTCTGAATGACCCGGAGCTGATCAAGAAACGACAGGAGCGAGCCTACGCCATGATTGAGTACACCATGGTGCATGCTTGGTGCGACGGGCCCAGCTTCCTCGACCTCGGCAACCCGCTTGTCGAAGTTGCTGATGAAGAGGGTACCGACAGCGAAGCAACCGAGTCAGATGGTCCCGATGACCCGGTCACTGACGCCCCTGACTCGGCAGATGCTCCAAGCGACGCTCCTAGCTCCAAGGGTGCCCCTCCGAGTCCTGCTGCTTCTTAGGCTAACAAGAACTTGAACTTTTGATTAGATACCCGGTATGCCGTGTACAGATGTAATGTACATTAAGTTTGATTATGCACCTTTTGATAAGGCTTTATATATTTTTGTTATGTTCTGAGTGTGAATCATTCAAGGGCAAGTCCCCGAGTCTCATTTTGCCGTTTCACCTTTCCTTGACTTTGGCCCCTGTCTACCTTTTTTGGTGTTCGCCCATGTTGGTATCGGTGGTTCCGGGTCTGCTTCAGCATCAATTTCCATTGGCTTCGCCGACATATGCTCTGCCGACATGATCTAAGGAGTCCCCGAGTGTGATTCGGCAGCCCCTGAAGTGAGCGGATCAATCCGCGAGTGAGTCAAACCTGTCTCTGAGTCGATATCCATTGGTACCACGTCTGACTCCTGATTCGCCGGGGTGACCCTGATCGAGTCGGATTATGGTGACGGCTTGATCAATGGTTTCCTAAGGTGCTCCAGCGCTACTCCTGGTGGTATTGCTTGCCGAGATGACCCTAGTTTGGACAGTACATCTGCTGCTTCATTCTCTGCTCTAGGAACGTGATGGAATTCACATCCGTCAAAGTATCCCGAAATTTGTTGCACATGGAAACGATATAATGCCATGTTTGCGTCCAGCGCATCCTAATGTCCAGACACTTGCTGAATCACCAAATCCAAATTGCCAAAACACATGATCCTTTTGATGCCAATCTCTTTGGCCACTTTGATGTCGTGGACAAGTGCCTCATACTCGGCAACGTTGTTGGAAGAAACAAAATGAATCTATAACACATACTTGAGTTGATCCCTCTTTGGAGATGTGAGTACTATCCCGGCGCCCAGACCCATTTTTTTCTTGGACCCGTCAAAATGCATTTTCTAGTAGTTCGGATCTGGAAGTGGTGGTTCGTACTGCATTCCATCCAGTCTACAAAGAAATCTGCAACAGCCTAAGATTTGATTGCATCTCGCCTGTCATATTGTGGATTATATGGTGCTAGTTCTATGGCCCATTTTGCGACTCGGCCGCTAGCATCTTTATTGCCCAATATATCCGAGATAGGTGCCTCGCATATTACCCGGATTGGGTGTTCTTGAAAGTAACGTTTCAGCTTCTTTGCCGCCATATATACCCCGTATGCCATCTTCTGATAATGCGGGTAATTCTATTTCGAGACAGAGAGCACTTCGCTCAAGTAATAAACTGGTCTTTGGACTGATTTGCCCCTTCTTCACGTTCAACCGCTATTACCGCACTTACAACTTTGTTGGTTGCGGTGACATAGAGCAACGTTGGCTCTTTGGATAGTGGTGACGCTAATATTGGTGTTGTTGCCAACATTTTCTTTAATTCATGGAAAGCGCTATCAGCTTGCTGTGTCCACGTGAATTTGTCTGATTTCTTCATCAATTGATATAGTGGTAGGGCTTTTTCACCTAGCCGACTAACAAACCTGCTCAACGAGGCCAGGCATCCAGTAAACTTCTGGACATCGTTGAGGGTTTTTGGCAATTCCATTCTCTTGATGGCCCTGATTTTTGTCGGGTTAGCTTCAATTCCTCGGCTGGATACAAGGAATCTGAGTAATTTGCTAGCTGGGACACCAAATGTGCATTTTTCCGGGTTAAGCTTCATCCGGAATCTTCTCAAGTTTGCGAATGTTTGACGCAAGTCCTCAATTAGAGTATAACTTTGCTTGGTTTTTATTACCACGTCATCGACGTATACTTGAACGTTTTTGTCCAATTAATCTTCCAAGCATTTTTGCATTCATCTTTGATATGTTACACCTGCATTTCTCAACCCAAATGGCATGGTACGATAGCAATAAGCCCCATACGGGGTGATAAAAGTTGTCTTTATTTGATCGTCCGGATTTAGTGGTATCTGATGGAATCCAGAATACGCATCCACAAATGACAACAAATCACATACAGCAGTAAAATCTATGACTTGATCGATCCGTGGCAGGGGAAATGGATCTTTTAGACATGCCTTATTGAGGTTCGTGTAATCAATACACATGCGCCATACCACTGCCACGTTCGGGTCATCTTTTTTCTTCTCGACCAAGACTGGATTTGACAACCAATCCGGGTGCAATACTTCCATTGAATCCAGTAGCTAAGAGTCTGGCAATCTCGGTAGCTATTACTTTCCTCCTATCTTCGGCGAAGTGGCGGAGGGGTTGCTTCACCGGCTTGGCATCTGGTCTTACATGAAGAGAGTGCTCAGCCAGCTCTCTCGGAACTCCTTGCAGATCCTGAGTGGACCATGCAAAGATATCCCGATTCTCACGGAGGAATCTAGTGAGATCGCTTTCCTATTTGTCCGTGAGGCCAGCCCCAATGGTAACTGTGCGCTCTGGGAAAGTCTCATCCACCTGTACCTTCTTGATTTCCTTGGTAGCTTGAAATGACACATTGCCATGCGGGTTGGTGAGTGCCGGCATGGACATTTGTGCTGCTTTGGCCAATGCTGCCACTTCCAACATTTGATGATTTTCTTCAGCTATGACGAGTGACTCGGCCAGTGAAGATCCGGCTGAGGCACAAGCAATGGATCTTTTGTAGTCCCCTTCAACTGTAATCACCCCACATGGGCCTGGCAGCTTCATCTTTAAGTAAGCAATGTGGGGAGTAGCCATAAACCTTGCCATAGCCGGCCTGCCGAGTAAGGCGTGATATGAGCTGACCAAATCCACTACCTCGAACTCTATGGCTTCAGTGCAACAATTCTCTCTGTTGCCGAATAGAACGTCGACCCGGATCTTGCCAATTGGCTCATAGGACAATCCCGGCACAATACCGTTGAAAGTGGTCTTGGTCGGCTCCAGCATGTTCATGGTAATGCCTAACTTGAGCATAGTATCCTTGTACATGATGTTGATGCTACTGCCATCATCGATCAACACTTTTGAAAACTTCACATTGATATCTGGGCCCATGAACGTTGGATCCAAAACCAGAGCATATCCTCCTGGGGTTGGCATGATCTTAGGGTGATCTTTTATGCTCCAAGTTATCTCTTGCTCAGACCAATGCATGTACTTGGGAATTGTCGGCATTGTGGCATTCACCTCCATCATCTATCGCTGCTGGCTCTTTTTGTCATTCGACTCTGTGACAAAAATAACATAGCTCTGGTGATGTTATCTGAACTCATTTCTAGTTCCGTGGCCGACATGAGCATCGTCACCTCTTGGATTGTGCACCTGGTGCACGGTTTCTCTTCTTTCTTGATTATGATACCTCGGCTGCATGTTTTCATATATGTTATCTGTTCCCACTGCTTGAGCATTTCCTCCTATAAGTGGTGGAGGTGGAGGTGGTGGAAGCTGCTTATTTGGTGAATTCATTCTATGTCCTTTCTGAAACCAAGTGCATTGCATTGTTGTGTGATTGGCCGGTTTACTCGGACTAGGCGTGTGAAATTTACACGGCTGGTCCAACATCATCTCATAGGTATATTTCTGTCGGTCCTGATATTGCTTCCTTTGTTCGTATGGCTTTTTGCCATCATTCTTTGGCACCCACTTTTGTTGTCCACTTGTCCTTTGGCGTTGGCTACTTCCAGCATCCGGATGATCCTGACTTACGGCCGCAACCTGAGTCAAACCATATCTGTAGTCTGGCCTTTCATCTCTTCTCTTGCTTCTGTATTCGGATCTTTCCTAGCGCCTTTGCGACCCGGCAGCGTCATAGATCTGAGTCTCAGTCATTCCGTTTGCCGACATCCTGCCGGAGGGGAGATCATCCCGGAGGCCTTCTCTCCGGTATGATGCCTGAGTAGTTCCATCTTGGACTATGGGTCCATGTAGTAGCTAGATGGTTGTATCTCCTCCTTTGTGCTTTCATGTATATATCTTGTGAGCTCTGTTCATGATCAAGACCTAATCTATTTGTAATCATGCATGTTGTGTTTGCAGGGATCCGATGGATATTGAGATTATTATGTTGGTTTGATTAATGGTTTTATCTTTATGATTCTATCATGTATATGTTTTTTGTGATCTTGCATGCTCTTTGTTGCTAGTGGTTATCTTGGACAAGTAGTTGCTAGTGACTCCAAGAGGGGGTATTTATGCTCGATATTGGGTTCATGCCTCTAGTTTCCAAGGGAAGTGACAGAAATATCTTCGGTTGTAGATGTGTTGTTGCTACTAGGGAGAGAACAACGGTCTCTTGTTCATGGAACATGTGGACTGTTTACCTTAAACACTTTGCTTAAAGCAGTTGTCTATTGCTTGCAACTTAATACTGGAGGGGGTTTGGATGATAACCTGAAGGTGGACTTCTAGTCATAGATGCAGCTGGATGGCGGTCTATGTATATTGTTGTATTGCCCAATCAACCTCATAGAATCTTTCTGGCTAGTAATTGCATTGTTATGCCTTGCTCAGTTCTTGTCAATTGCTCCGCTGTAATTTCTTTACCCTTCATGCCATGTTGTTTATCTAAGGAGAGCACCTCTAGTGAACTATGGACCCCGATCCAATCTTTACCATTGATACACCCTCCACTGTTACTTATTTACTTGCTAAAAACTATTACCTTCCACACCATATGTTTAATCCTTTGTTACAGCAAACCGGCGAGCTTGACAACCTCACTGATTCGTTGGGGCAAAGTCTTGAGTTTGTGTTGTGCAGGTCTCCACGTTGCTAGAAACACCTGTGTGATGTTTCCTTCCTCCTACTGGTTCGATAACCTCGGTTTCTTACTGAGGGAAACTTGCTGTTGTGATGCTTCATACCTTGCTCTTGGGGTTTCCAACGAAGCATCCCACGACAAGTACTGGGCTCCATCAAGCTATTTTCTGGCATCGTTGCCGGGGAGGCTAAGGACGTCTTCACTAGGGGAGTCCTTCACTTCCTTTCTCTTTACTTTGTTTTTAGTTTTCTTTGTTTTTAGTTTTCTTTGTTTCTTTTGCTTAGTTTTGTTTGCCTCTTTCCAAAACCCCCAAAAAAATTAGTCTAGTTTTGCTTGCCTTATTCAAAAACACAAAAAATTTAGTTCCTGCTCTAGTTGCTACCATGTCGGGGTCTGCCTTTATTTACCCTATGGTAGAAATCTCCACTTTTAAGCAAAAAAGTGAAGAAAGTTTTAAGGAAGCTTGGTCTAGAATCTCTGCTTTCCAGAGGGAAACTGAGCCTGAGGTAAGCCTCAGCCTGGTTATTGTTAGTTTCTACCACGGTATTGCTCTTCGTTATAGATATGCTTTGGATGCTGTGGCCAAAAAGATTTGTTTGCTTTGTACTGAGGATGAAGCTTATGATGCTATAAGGAAATTAATCATGACCTATGGTACACCTGGTAAGTCCGATTCCTCTTTCACAAGTATTTTTGCTAGGTTGAACCATCTTGAGACCAGTATTGCTGCCATGAATAGTTGCTATCACACTCTTAGGGCTTACCATGATTATGTTCCCATAAATTCTGAGCCTTCAAATTGGTTTCCCACAAATAAAGTCTCAATAAACACTACACTTTTTGATGCTCGTTGTGATATCATGTCTGAATTTTGTATCATGCCTAAAGATATTTTTGATTCCTTGATTCTTTGGGGGCTTATTGAAGGAGGAGAGGAAATCTATCTTACCAACAATGCCACTATATTGCCCATTGGAATAGCTAAAGGTGTGTTTACAAAAATCTCAGGGAAAATGGTGTCTACTGATTATCTTGTTATTAAATGTGTAGGCAAAGGACAAATCACACTTGGGAGATCTCTACTGAAACACCTCGGGGCAGTAATAGATGTGGGAGAAGGCATCATGCCCTTTACTCCCCCGGTAAGCAATTATATCTTCCCTAAGAAGAAAAAGAAAGGTAAGAAAAGGAGGAACAAGAGGGGCAATTTTTCATTTGAAAATACTTGATTCTTCTTGCTTCTTATGCCTAACTTAAAGGCGTTAAAGAAAAGTACTTGTTGGGAGATAACCCAAGAGTTTCCTTAAGTCTTGGAAGTTATTACTTCTGTAATGACCTCTTATAATCCTTTTTGTTTGCTTTTTGTGCCAAGAATGACCTCTAATAAGAGGTAAATAAGATTTGGGGAGTTGCTGTCCCAAAACAGATTTCTGTCCTCCACCAAAAAAACGTGAGGAGGATATGTAACTCGGATTGAGGTAAAAATTTACGAATAAATACCCCAATATGTTATCTAACTTTAGTTAGTTCAACACCTTTTGATTTGAGCAACAGAAGATGTTCGAAAAAAATCGTTTCTACCTGCTGGTTTGTTTTGACAGATTTCTACCATTATTTGCATTTGCTTCTTATTGATTCCTTTTTAAGTTCTCTTTAGGTAAATTGAGCTTTTTGAAGGAGTTACTACAGTATCTTGTGTTTTTAGTGAAAAGCCTTGCTATTCCAGAGCTTTGACAGAGGTCTAATATCTTTTGAATAAACTAATGTTGCTAATGAAGATTGTGTGAAGTTTTGTATGAAAGAAAAATTTCAAGTGTAGAGAGAGAATAATGCAATGAGATGAATAATGGACAAAAGCTCAATCTTGGGGATGCCACCATGGTGTCACCCCAAGAAATATCCAAGAGGTACAAGCGTCAAAGCTTGGGGATGCCCAAGGCATCCCCTTCTTCATCAATAAAAAACTCAGGTCTGTCTAGACACTTCGTTTTTATTGTTTCATGCACAGTTGTGTTGTTCTTGGAGCGTATTAGTTTTAATTTTCTTTGCTTAGTTTGTTTAGTTTTCTTAAGTAGTTTGGACCCCGTTCTCGCTGTGTTGTTTTGCAAATAAGTTTGCTTGGTGTTTGGAAAGGAGTAGTAAGTTCTTGCTTAAAGTGCAAGAGGAGCTTGCATTGACTGTGACTTAGACTTTAGCATGACATGCTAGGTGTTATTTTAGCATTATGCTTAGTAATTATTGTTGTAACATGTCTTGTTCCAAACAATTAGGATTTCTTAGTGTGCTTTGAAGAAATTATGCGTTGTTTTAGCATGCAAAAGCATAGTATTATGGTATTCTCCATTTATGTTTTGCTTGGGTTGACTTGGCACATGCTCATACCATGTTATGACTATGACAAGTCACAATTAGCCTATATGATCATTTAGTCCTTGACTTGTAGTACCACTCTTTGCTTTGGCCATTATCGCTCTCTTAGTTGGTTGCTCCCAGTCTTTGCTAGCCTCCACTTGTATGAGTAAGTTCTACTCATGCCTCCAACTCCCAAGAAACCAAGTTATTCCAGTGTGTCCACTATAAACTCATATGCATGGTGTGTTACACCATTCCAAGTATATTCTTGTTTTCATCTATCTTCCAATTAAAAACTATTTTATTATGTGAAATCTTAGTGATTAAAGCCCTCACGAACTTGATGGCACACTTTATTCTTTTCCCCTAATAAACTTGAACCATTGTGACAACTTTGTTGTATATGCTTGCACTTAAAGTTGGAATTAGCAGAATCGTGCTGTCACGGGGAACATTTTCAACATTGAACTTGTACCTTGCTCTACTTAGTTGATATCATGTTATTTTATCTATGGATGTCACTGGTGTGAAATAAAGAGGGAACTTGTAAGTCCATGGAGTTTGTATCCTGTGTTAGAGAAACGCCTGGGCCGCTAGTGTAGAGGTCCCAACCTTTAATAAGGTAGATATCCCTGTGTTTACAATGCTAGTCCCTGGATCAATAGCTGGCATCCACAGTTAAGATGTAATATCCAGAAACAAAGGTCATAATACAACTTTATAACCAGGAATAACATAATTTATTACATCTTACATAGCCCATTTGGCTATTACATTACATTGCAGCAGAATATCTATAAGCATGGGGTCCTTCATCTTCAAAGTGCCACAGGCAAACATGTTGGTTGTAGACTTGTAATCCTAATCAATAAACTTCACTAACACCAAACCATCCTGCAACATTACAAGTTCTGACCACAAGGGTCAATACATTTGAATTGTATTGGCAAGTTTCACTACTATGTAGAAATAAGTGGATCCTAACATTACATGCATATTTGGCTAAGTAGGGTTTTAGGCTCATTTGCAGAAAGCAGTATAATTTATCCTATCTTTTTCAAAAATAGTTTTGATCTTTTGTCAGATCTTTCTAAACTCCTTGGAAACCTCCAAGTGCTTCAAGTCTCTTGTTGTCACTTTCAAGTTTTACTTTTAGAAATTGGAATGTCGAGATCTTCCATAGCTTCAGGCCTTAGTTGCTCAGTATTGTCCATAACCAGGGACACGACTAAGTACTTAGATTTTTTATCTTCTGCAGAAGTTGTACACTTTACCCACATGACACAATCTCATCTTTTTGCCACCAGTGGCCGCTGGATAAGTACTCACCAAGATGGAGTACTGGCAGATTGAGAATGTGACGAAGTCTTTCCATAGGAGTCCTCCCAATACACAATGCTGGCTTGTCTACCAGGCACCAATGTAGGGTTTCAAGTTCCCTCATTCTAGTTAACCTGAAGAGGCCAATGCATGAGTCTTCCACTATTTAGTTAACTAAGCCAGTGCCCATTTAGCATGTGGTTGTACACGGAAGCCACTGTACGAGAAACATGTTCAATCTCTAAGTCCCTGGGTGGTTTTCTTCTAGTGCACATACAAAAGAGATTGCCATATAAACATGGTTCCTTTTGTTGCCACCTAGTCCAAAACTTGAGTATCCTTGTCCACCCAGGTGGTTCATTGAGTACTTGTTTTATTATATAAAACACAAGTCTTTTCAATACTTCATATAATCTCAACATGTATCCCTTCTCAATATATATAGCAGGGCTAAGCATATTACAACTACATTGTTTTTACTAAGGAATATATAAGGGTATCCTAATAGGATTTAGCATAGCAAAATATAGCAGTCCTTATCATGCATGTTTCAAAAATCCACTAAGTGTAAAAAAATAGTAGGACATGGATGATAGTGTCACTTGCCTTTTTGGTAGAGGATGCTGGTTCACTTTTTGATCTTGATAATAACACACTCTTCTAACTTCACTACGAATCAATCAAGCAAACATAGCTTCAACTAGCATTCCAACCAATATTCAAACAATTCATCACACATAAAATAATAGAAACAAAGTCATGCATGCAAGCATGCAAAAGATAATTTCATTTGCAAAAGTGGTTTCTACTAGGCTCTAAACATTGTAAGGTTCAAAGTGGTCATTTTCTAAAGTGGTAAAACCATTTGTAAAAGGGTTTTATCTATAAACCATTTCTTAAATCAAATCATTATTTCATGTGGTGGAAAATTCTTTTAGAAAAGCAATATTCTTTTAAAGGGTTCACCAAATACATTTTAATTCTCAAAACTTGGTGTTTAGGGTCAGTAGGTTTGAATCTAATCATTTCCCAAAGGTTTTACTCAAAAATCATTTCCATATCAAAATCAATGTTTTTATTTGACTAGAAATGAGCTAATTCAAGTATTTATTCCTAAACTTCACAAAATACATTTTTAAATCCATGAGTTGGTTCCTGGGGTCAGTAAGTTCACAACAAACCATTTTGCAAAGGTTTCACATTAAAATTTTATCTAGAACAATTTTTATATTCAAATTAAGCCTACACAAGTTTCTGCTAAAACAAACATTTTACCAGAAGCTTTTTACTAAACAAAGTGCATGGTTGGCTAGGGATTGTTTTTCTGAATCCATTGATATAAAATTTGCAAATTTTGGACATGTAGATTTAAAGTTATGCAATTTACAAGTTTGCATTTAAATCAGATTCTAAATTCTGTTTTAAACAGAACCAGTGCCACGCGGCGTGTTTCTACTGGCCGGTACCGTTTCGTGCGGATTGGCCTCTGCGAACCGTAGGATCTAACTTAAAACGAACGACGCTGATCAACTCGTACCTCTTCATCTAGTTCTAAGCTCAGCCATCAGATCGTGATCTAACGGACACAGACACGTGGTCAAACTGCGGGCTGTGGCAGCGGCGTCTGCGCTCTGGCGAGCTTGCCGACGATGTAGGGAGCGGGGAAGAGGGGGAAGGGGCTCACCATGCTCGCAAGGCGGTGATGAAGCTCAACGTGTTGTTGGTTTGACGAGGGGCGCACAGGGACGGTGGCAATTCTTCGCCGGAGTTGGTGACGGTGTCAGGCGGCTCTGGAGGTCGTCGAGGGCGACGCTGCAGTTCACCTGTAACACCCTCAGAATCGGACCTATGCAAGTTTTAGCGAAACCCGCCAAACCCGCATAGAAACGATTCAAAGGTGCCCACCAGGCACTTTCGTGCGGGTGGAAAACGAAGTAATAACATTACACAACAGTCCTCGATGGGACCCACAGAACAGATATATATACAACACGACTCCATGAGTCAAGAATACAGATATAATATACAAAGATCCAAATCACCTTGAAAACGATGGAGCGTCCGACTACGGACAAGATGCAAATTGAGCTAAGAGCCCTGAAGAATAACCAATGGCGTCCATAACCCTGTGCCAAGCGGAAGGGTAACCACGCTAACGACGCGATCTCAAAACCTTAAACAAAAGGGTGCCGACAAAGGGCAAAGGAAAAAAGGAGCATCGATCGAGGCCAAGACAGCGAGGCTAGAATTGGCGGTCCTCGCCTACATAGGTATGGTGGATCAAGCGGCGTGGCAGCATGCACTGAACAACCTATAGAGACTCGATACAACTGGCGGCTATCAGAGAGGGGTAAGAAAGACCTGTTCGGAACTAACCTGATACTACCATCAAACAAACCCATCCTGGTGTTTCCCCCTCGCGACCAATCGAGGAAGTCAACCGAGGAACTCACACCGTTGGCAGTTTTATTTATTCGGTTAGCGTTGCAGCAATTACTAGTCAAGTATAGATAATCATCCTGATAAAATAAGCAGTGGGCACTTTTATTTAACCGTTCCGTTGTAGTTGCAACACTTACTAGTCAGATACAATTAGCATGAGATATCCTAAAACCCAACAGTTGTTGGTACTTTTATTTAGCCATTCCGTTGTAGTTGCAGCACTTACTAGTCAGGTACAATGGTCGCGAGCGACACCCAAACAAGCAATTGTTCGCAGTTTTATTTAGCCATTCCATTATAGTGAAGCTGATTACTAGTCATTATAAAGTCAAATTTATAGCACTACTTTAGTTATAGTTGTCTATGATCGAGATATTGTTTTGACAGATTTCTACCATTATTTGCATTTGCTTCTTATTGATTCCTTTTTAAGTTCTCTTTAGGTAAATTGAGCTTTTTGAAGGAGTTACTACAGTATCTTGTGTTTTTAGTGAAAAGCCTTGCTATTCCAGAGCTTTGACAGAGGTCTAATATCTTTTGAATACACTAATGTTGCTAATGAAGATTGTGTGAAGTTTTGTATGAAAGAAAAATTTCAAGTGTAGAGAGAGAATAATGCAATGAGATGAATAATGGACAAAAGCTCAATCTTGGGGATGCCACCATGGTGTCACCCCAATAAATATCCAAGAGGTACAAGCGTCAAAGCTTGGGGATGCCCAAGGCATCCCCTTCTTCATCAATAAAAAACTCAGATCTGTCTAGACACTTCGTTTTTATTGTTTCATGCACAGTTGTGTTGTTCTTGGAGCGTATTAGTTTTAATTTTCTTTGCTTAGTTTGTTTAGTTTTTTAAGTAGTTTGGACCCCGTTCTCGCTGTGTTGTTTTGCAAATAAGTTTGCTTGGTGTTTGGAAAGGAGTAGTAAGTTCTTGCTTAAAGTGCAAGAGGAGCTTGCATTGACTGTGACTTAGACTTTAGCATGACATGCTAGGTGTTATTTTAGCATTATGCTTAGTAATTATTGTTGTAACATGTCTTGTTCCAAACAATTAGGATTTCTTAGTGTGCTTTGAAGAAATTATGCGTTGTTTTAGCATGCAAAAGCATAGTATTATGGTATTCTCCTTTGATGTTTTGCTTGGGTTGACTTGGCACATGCTCATACCATGTTATGACTATGACAAGTCACAATTAGCCTATATGATCATTTAGTCCTTGACTTGTAGTACCACTCTTTGCTTTGTCCATTATCGCTCTCTTAGTTGGTTGCTCCCAGTCTTTGCTAGCCTCCACTTGTATGAGTAAGTTCTACTCATGCCTCCAACTCCCAAGAAACCAAGTTATTCCAATGTGTCCACTATAAACTCATATGCATGGTGTGTTACACCATTCCAAGTATATTCTTGTTTTCATCTATCTTCCAATTAAAAACTATTTTGTTATGTGAAATCTTAGTGATTAAAGCCCTCACAAACTTGATGGCACACTTTATTCTTTTCCCCTAATAAACTTGAACCATTGTGACAACTTTGTTGTATATGCTTTCACTTAAAGTTGGAATTAGCAGAACCGTGCTGTCACGGGGAACATTTTCAACATTGAACTTGTACCTTGCTCTACTTAGTTGATATCATGTTATTTTATCTATGGATGTCACTGGTGTGAAATAAAGAGGGAACTTGTAAGTCCATGGAGTTTGTATCCTGTGTTAGAGAAACGCCTGGGCCGCTAGTGTAGAGGTCCCAACCTTTAATAAGGTAGAGATCCCTGTGTTTACAATGCTAGTCCCTGGATCAATAGCTGGCATCCACAGTTAAGATGTAATATCCAGAAACAAAGGTCATAATACAACTTTATAACCAGGAATAACATAATTTATTACATCTTACATAGCCCATTTGGCTATTACATTACATTGCAGCAGAATATCTATAAGCATGGGGTCCTTCATCTTCAAAGTGCCACAGGCAAACATGTTGGTTGTAGACTTGTAATCCTAATCAATAAACTTCACTAACACCAAACCATCCTGCAACATTACAAGTTACAGCCACAAGGGTCAATACATTTGAATTGTATTGGCAAGTTTCACTACTATGTAGAAATAAGTGGATCCTAACATTACATGCATATTTGGCTAAGTAGGGTTTTAGGCTCATTTGCAGAAAGCAGTATAATTTATCCTATATTTTTCAAAAATAGTTTTGATCTTTTGTCAAATCTTTCTGAACTCCTTGGAAACCTCCAAGTGCTTCAAGTCTCTTGTTGTCACTTTCAAGTTTTACTTTTAGAAATTGGAATGTCGAGATCTTCCATAGCTTCAGGCCTTAGTTGCTCAGTATTGTCCATAACCGGGGACACGGCTAAGTACTTAGATTTTTTATCTTCTGCAGAAGTTGTACACTTTACCCACATGACACAATCTCATCTTTTTGCCACCAGTGGCCGCTGGATAAGTACTCACCAAGATGGAGTACTGGCAGATTGAGAATGTGACGAAGTCTTTCCATAGGAGTCCTCCCAATACACAATGCTGGCTTGTCTACCAGGCACCAATGTAGGGTTTCAAGTTCCCTCATTCTAGTTAACCTGAACAGGCCAATGCATGAGTCTTCCACTATTTAGTTGACTAAGCGGTGCCCATTTAGCATGTGGTCATACACGGAAGCCAATTGTCGAGAAACATGTTCAATCTCTAAGTCCCTGGGTGGTTTTCTTCTAGTGCACATACAAAAGAGATTGCCATATAAACATGGTTCCTTTTGTTGCCACCTAGTCCAAAACTTGAGTATCCTTGTCCACCCAGGTGGTTCATTGAGTACTTGTTTTATTATATAAAACACAAGTCTTTTCAATACTTCATATAATCTCAACATGTATCCCTTCTCAATATATATAGCAGGGCTAAGCATATTACAACTACATTGTTTTTACTAAGGAATATATAAGGGTATCCTAATAGGATTTAGCATAGCAAAATATAGCAGTCCTTATCATGCATGTTTCAAAAATCCACTAAGTGTAAAAAAATAGTAGGACATGGATGATAGTGTCACTTGCCTTTTGGTAGAGGATGCTGGTTCACTTTTTGATCTTGATAATAACACACTCTTCTAACTTCACTACGAATCAATCAAGCAAACATAGCTTCAACTAGCATTCCAACCAATATTCAAACAATTCATCACACATAAAATAATAGAAACAAAGTCATGCATGCAAGCATGAAAAAGATAATTTCATTTGCAAAAGTGGTTTCTACTAGGCTCTAAACATTGTAAGGTTCAAAGTGGTCATTTTCTAAAGTGGTAAAACCATTTGTAAAAGGGTTTTATCTATAAACCATTTCTTAAATCAAATCATTATTTCATGTGGTGGAAAATTCTTTTAGCAAAGCAATATTCTTTTAAAGGGTTCACCAAATACATTTTAATTCTCAAAACTTGGTGTTTAGGGTCAGTAGGTTTGAATCTAATCATTTCCCAAAGGTTTTACTCAAAAATCATTTCCATATCAAAATCAATGTTTTTATTTGACTAGAAATGAGCTAATTCAAGTATTTATTCCTAAACTTCACAAAATACATTTTTAAATCCATGAGTTGGTTCCTGGGGTCAGTAAGTTCACAACAAACCATTTTGCAAAGGTTTCACATTAAAATTTTATCTAGAACAATTTTTATATTCAAATTAAGCCTACACAAGTTTCTGCTAAAACAAACATTTTACCAGAAGCTTTTTACTAAACAAAGTGCATGGTTGGCTAGGGATTGTTTTTCTGAATCCATTGATATAAAATTTGCAAATTTTGGACATGTAGATTTAAAGTTATGCAATTTACAAGTTTGCATTTAAATCAGATTCTAAATTCTGTTTTAAACAGAACCAGTGCCACGCGGCATGTTTCTCTTGGCGGTGCCGTTTAAGTGGATTGGCCTCTACGAACCGTAGGATCTAACTTAAAACGAACGACGCTGATCAACTCGTACCTCTTCATCTAGTTCTAAGCTCAGCCATCATATCGTGATCTAACGGACATAGACACGTGGTCAAACTCTGGCGGCGCTGCGCGGTGGCAGGCGGCGGCGCACGCTCTGGCGGCGAGCTTGCCGACGATGCAGGGAGCGGGGAAGAGGGGGGAGGGGCTCACCGTGCTCGCAAGGCGGTGATGAAGCTCAACGTGTTGTTGGTTTGACGAGGGGCCAGTGGCAATTCTTGGCGGAGTTGGTAGCGGTGTCGGCTCGAGGTCGCCGAGGCGACGCTGCAGTTCACAGACACCCTCGAATCGGACCTATGCAAGTTTTAGCGAAACCCGCCAAACCCGCAGAAAGCGATTCAAAGGTGCCCACCAGGCACTTTCGTGCGGGTGGAAAACGAAGTAATAACATTACACAACAGTCCTCGATGGGACCCACAGAACAGATATATATACAACACGACTCCATGAGTCAAGAATACAGATATAATATACAAAGATCCAAATCACCTTGAAAACGATGGAGCGTCCGACTACGGACAAGATGCAAATTGAGCTAAGAGCCCTGAAGAATAACCAATGGCGTCCATAACCCTGCCCAGGCCAAGCCGGAAGGGTAACCCTGCTAACGACGTCGATCTCAAAACCTGCTTAAACAAAAGGGGTGCCGACAAAGGGCAAAGGAAAAAGAGGAGCATCGATCGAGGCGATGCAGCGAGGCTAGAATTCGGCGGTCCTCGCCTACATAGGTATGGTGGATCAAGCGGCGGCAACATGCACCGAACAACCTATAGAGACTCGATACAATGGCGGCTATCGAGAGGGTAAGAAAGACCTGTTCGGAACTAACCTGATACTACCATCAAACAAACCCATCCTGGTGTTTCCCCCTCGCGACCAATCGAGGAAGTCAACCGAGGAACTCACACCGTTGGCAGTTTTATTTATTCGGTTAGCATTGCAGCAATTACTAGTCAAGTATAGATAATCATCCTGATAAAATAAGCAGTGGGCACTTTTATTTAACCGTTCTGTTGTAGTTGCAACACTTACTAGTCAGATACAATTAGCATGAGATATCCCAAAACCCAGCAGTTGTTGGTACTTTTATTTAGCCATTCCGTTGTAGTTGCAGCACTTACTATTCAGGTACAATAGTCACGAGCGACACCCAAACAAGCAATTGTTCGCAGTTTTATTTAGCCATTCCATTATAGTGAAGCTGATTACTAGTCATTATAAAGTCAAATTTATAGCACTACTTTAGTTATAGTTGTCTATGATCGAGATACTGTGCTCCAAGTCGTCCATAACCGCGGACACGGCTTTCAGAAAGTTTTACCCGGTCGGGGTGCACAAATAGCAACACACACTCGATCAACCTCGGAAAAACCAAATCAAAACCCAACGAGGCCTTCACGACAAAGCAATCACAGGATTCAGTATTTCGGGGCCACCCTTGAGTACACCCAACTAAGTTAGCTGACTCGAGACGGACCCGAGGTTTGGGTGGACGGTGTGACGATCGGGAACCCAAAGCTGGGCTTGTCGACACCGCCAAAACGTGTCCCGATCCTAAGCGACAAAGTGTGCTCCTCGCAATCGTAAACAAAACAGTAGCATGGCATAAGTACGAATAGTAAATAAAACCTCAAACTAGTTTGTGGCCCCAAGAAATATGAATGAATCAAGCTCGCTCGGGGGTCCCATAATCCTCCGGATGTGGATAGCAAAAATCAAGGAATGTATCAAGCACTCGGGGTCCTACGGGACACAAGTGGACGGTTAACAACCAAATAACATCTATTGCCCACATGTGCCTCTGCTTACTTACTACAATTTTAGTTGTTAAACAGTAATTAAAGTGAACGATAATTAAAGCCATGACCATCTCCAACATCAAACAGGCGGCAATATTCCAACAACTGTGGTACTTGGCGACACGCAACATCACTTGAGCAAGCGACTACGACGCGCAAGTCCAACTAACTACCAAACAACAGGTAATAGGATGTGTCCAAGGCAATATAAGGCTGCAAGGGATATCACGGGTACGAAAACTAGAGCATCGCAACACAGATAGCAATAGATCAACAGGAGGGAATAAATACTATAAAAGTAATATAGGTAGAAAGGAGATGCTCTCCGAAAACATTGAAGGTTCATCCAAGATCGGTGCTCACATCAACTCAACGGCCTTATCCGCGAAGAAGCAAAACGCTAGAATAAACACCAGATGCACTATTTAATTCAACGGCAGAAGATCGGGCATGATGCATGTATGATGTATGACATGGCAAAGATGCGATGCAATTAGGCCAGATTAAGCGGAACCGGGGTTCACAATATTTAGGTGGTTCATGTTGTCTAGATACCCCAATTTAAATGTTGTTTTAACATGGCAAAGTTAACACCGGCTCGATGCACGATTTAAATGAGGCCAATATAAGGCTAGATTTGTCCGCATATGGGCCCCATATTTAATTATGCGATGTATCGACATAGTGCCCCCAACCACGCATAAGCATGCGTGCATGAACAATTTGATATGCAACAATTATATATCATTTAATAAAATAAGGTCTCGGTTCGGTTCACATTGAGGGTCTCGACGGTCTTGGGGTTCCGGGGTTCGGGTCGTGTATCGTTTCGACGGATCGGTCCGGACAATGAAAGGTCTTGTTGCATCCGCGGTGGTCGCCATGTTGTCGATCTTGTCGTCTCACGCGGAGATCTTGGCGTCCGGGTTCTCGGGCATCAGTTTCGGGAAGAAGCACTTGTCTCACATGTGGTCTTCGGGTCCGGGGTCTCGGTCTCATGCCGATGATCTTGGCATCCGTGTCCGGGGTTCTTGACGTACCATGTAGAAGATCTTGTGGTCCACGAAGGAGAACTTGGTTGTGTCGAGGAAAAATGTTGCGTTACGACTTCGGGTTCATATGTCCGACTTTGCGTTGATCCATTTGTCGCAGCCCCTGGTGAAGGTCGTGTCGACAGAAAACGCAGTGGCGAACTTGCCACAGGACACGCACACCCAGGCAAGCAGACAGATGACATTACACAGAAGTTGGAGCAGAGAAGGCAATGGCCGTGGCGGCAGCGAAGCGGCGGACAAAGGCGGAGGGCCGCAGCTAGGGGACGCTGGAGGAGCGGCGAGGAGGCTCCGGCGGGCTCTGCATCGAGGCGCCGACAACGGGGAGGAGGAGCGTCTGCGTCGGCCGGTGAGGAAGGAGCCCGCAGGTGGGAGGAGGGGCCCGACTTGAGGCGAAGACGCTGCAGGCGGCGTCGAGCACTGGGGTCGAGCGGCTGCTGGAGGAAGGAGGCGGGCAGCGAGAGGGACGAGGGGCGTGAGGCAGAGGGAGGGAGCGTGGGGAGGGAGGAGGCAGCGGGAGGTGGGGGACGGGGTGGGCCCCGCTGGGCTGTGAGATGGGGTGGGGCCAGGCGACAGGGAAGAGAGGGTCAGTTGACCGGGGAAAAAGAGAGAGAGGCTGGTGGGGCCAAAGACAGTGTGGGGCCCGGTTGGAAGGGAGGGTAGAGAGAGGTGTGGGTGAGAGAGAGGGAGAGGGACGGTGGATTGATGAGGTGGCGGGGTGGGTAGGAAATGGGGGAGAGGGTGAGGTGGCGAGCTGTGAGAGGTGGGTAGGATAGATTTGGGTGGGAATAGGTTTAGGTTTTGGGGCTTTGTGTTAGTTTGTAAATATTTACGGTGTTGTTTTTGTTTCAAATCTTTTTAGCAAATAACTTGTAGGCAAATAATTTGACAGGTAATTATAAGACTTATTTTGAAATAAGAGAAGGGCATTTTTAGAAAACAAAAATAGGCTTATTGGAAAATAGTTTCAGACAAACAAATGCATGATGATGACGATGCAATGCACAAAGACAACGCGATTTTCTAGTAGTGGTTTTGCGGGATGCCACAATTCGACACCACTAACAATGGATCTCGCCCTCGAGATCCGCCTCATGGTACCGGAAGGAAGGCCGGCGATCTGCGTCTTCTCGCTTCGTGTAGATCCTCGCGACACCACTAACAATGGTTCTTTCTCCATCTTGAAATCGGCGACACCACCAACAAAGGGTCGTTGTCCGTGACCGTCGAGGGAAACACTCCGGAAACAAAACGTCGAAGGTAGAGGTATCAACCAATAAAGCCACCTCTAGCTTCCGTGGACGGAGTAAAATTGCTAGGTCCACTGATTCGATGTACAAGAGCGAATGATAAGAGTAGTCGGATGGTGATCAGTCCATCGCGCACCCAAACCATTACTCGGCACACGAATAGGCGGATTATGCAACCAACTCTCGGAATTAGACTAAAGATCTCGACAAGCGAGGTTCAGAAACAAAGGAGTGATGCAGACTCTGCATCGGATCTGGCGTAGATGATGTCGTCGCGTCGGAAAACACCGGAAGGCACGAGAAGGAACACAGAGAAGACCACCAGACGAAGGATTCCTCGGATAGCATGAAGACCAGATGTAGCAACACCGTTACCAAAGGAGGAAGCGAAACCCTGAAGGTACGACGGATCCCAACCACGAGAAATCCTGGACTCGAAAAGAGAGAAGAGAGCGGATTCAAAACACGCAGAGGTGAGAGGAGAATAGCAGAGGGATAAGGAATAAAAGCAGACCTAACCAGATCTATCCAACCGATTTTTCAAAATAGTTTTGACACTCTACTTCGGCCGTTAGCTAGGTTATCCTCAGAAATTTGGACTTGTGTATCGCGATTTGAGCTCGATACCACTGTAACACCCTCAGAATCGGACCTATGCAAGTTTTAGCGAAACCCACCAAACGCGCATAGAAACGATCAAAGGTGCCCACCAGGCACTTTCGTGCGGGTGGAAAACGAAGTAATAACATTACACAACAGTCCTCGATGGGACCCACACGTATATATATACAACACGACTCCATGAGTCAAGAATACGAATATAATATACAAAGATCCAAATCACCTTGAAAGCGATGGAGCGTCCGACTACGGACAAGATGCAAATTGAGCTAAGAGCCACGAAGAATAACCAATGGCGTCCATAACCTGCCCAGCCAAGGAAGGGTAACTCTGCTAACGACGTCGATCTCAAAACCTGCTTAATCAAAAGGGGTGCCGACAAAGGGCAAAGGAAAAAGAGGAGCGTCAGTACTGAGGCCAGTACACGGCGAGGCTAGAATTCGGCGGTCCTCGCCTACATAGGTATGGTGGACTGAAGCGGCAGCGGCAACATGCACTGAACAACCTATAGAGACTCGATACAACTGGCGGCTATCAGAGAGGGGTAAGAAAGACCTGTTCGGAACCAACCTGATACTACCATCAAACAAACCCATCCTGGTGTTTCCCCCTCGCGACCAATCGAGGAAGTCAACCGAGGAACTCACACCGTTGGCAGTTTTATTTATTCGGTTAGCGTTGCAGCAATTACTAGTCAAGTATAGATTATCATCCTGATAAAATAAGCAGTGGGCACTTTTATTTAACCGTTCCGTTGTAGTTGCAACACTTACTAGTCAGATACAATTAGCATGAGATATCCCAAAACCCAGCAGTTGTTGGTACTTTTATTTAGCCATTCCGTTGTAGTTGCAGCACTTACTAGTCAGGTACAATGGTCGCGAGCGACACCCAAACAAGCAATTGTTCAGCTTTTTATTTAGCCATTCCATTATAGTGAAGCTGATTACTAGTCATTATAAAGTCAAATTTATAGCACTACTTTAGTTATAGTTGTCTATCATCGAGATCTGCTCCAAGTCGTCCATAACCGCGGACACGGCTTTGAGTTTTACCGGCGGGTGCACAAATAGCAACACACACTCGATCAACCTCGGAAAAACCAAATCAAAACCCAACGAGGCCTTCACGACAAAGCAATCACGAGATTCGTAAGTATTTTGGGCACCCTTGAGTACACCATAGCGAAGTTAGTTGACTCGACGGACCCGAGGTTTGGGTGGACGGCTGTGAACGACTGGGAACCCAAAACCGGGCTTGTCGACACCGCGAAAACGTGTCCCGATCCTAAACAGTACAGTGTGCTCCTCGCACAATCGTAAATAAAACAATAGCATGGCATAAGTACAGAATAGTAAATAAAACGTCAAACTAGTTTGTGGCCCCAAGAAATATGAATGAATCAAGCTCTGGCTCAGGGGGGTCCCATAATCCTCCCGGATGTGGATAGCGCGAAAAATCAAGGAACAGGTATCAAGCACTCGGGGTCCTACGGGACACAAGTGGACGGTTAACAACCAAATAACATCTATTGCCCACATGTGCCTCTGCTTACTTACTTCAATTTTAGTTGTTAAACAGTAATTAAAGTGAACGATAATTAAAGCCATGACCATCTCCAACATCAAACAGGCGGCAATATTCCAACAACTGTGGTACTTGGCGACACGCAACATCACTTGAGCAAGCGACTACGACGCGCAAGTCCAACTAACTACCAAACAACAGGTAATAGGATGTGTCCAAGGCAATATAAGGCTGCAAGGGATATCACGGGTACGAAAACTAGAGCATCGCAACACAGATAGCAATAGATCAACAGGAGGGAATAAATACTATAAAAGTAATATAGGTAGAAAGGGGGAGATGCTGTCCTGAAAACATTGCCGAAGGTTCATCCGAAGATCGGGGCGAAGCTCACATCAACTCAACGGCCTTATCCGCGAAGAAGCAAAACGCTAGAATAAACACCGGATGCACTATTTAATTCAACGGCAGAAGATCGGGCATGATGCATGTATGATGTATGACATGGCAAAGATGCGATGCAATTAGGCCAGATTAAGCGGAACCGGGGTTCCGACAATATTTAGGTGGTTCATGTTGTCTAGATACCCCGCAATTTAAATGTTGTTTTAACATGGCAAAAGTTAACACCGGTTCGATGCACAGATTTAAATGAGGCCAATATAAGGCTAGATTTGTCCGCATATGGGCCCCATATTTAATTATGCAGTGTATCGACATAGTGCCCCCCAACCACAGACAAGCATGCGTGCATGAACAATTTGATATGCAACAATTATATATCATTTAATAAAATAAGGTCTCGGGTTCGGGTTCACACATTGAGGGGTCTCGACGGTCTTGGGGTTCCGGGGTTCGGGGTCCGGTATCAGGTTTCGACGGGATCGGTCCCGGACAACAGAAGTAGGTCTTGTTGCATCCGCGGTGGTCGGGCCATGTTGTCGGTCTTGTCGTCTCACGCGGAGATCTTGGCGTCCGGGTTCTCGGGCATCAGTTCCGGGAAGAAGCACTTGTCGCACATGTGGTCTTCGGGTCCGGGGTCTCGGTCTCATGCCGATGATCTTGGCATCCGTGTCCGGGGTTCTTGACGTACCATGTAGAAGATCTTGTGGTCCACGAAGGAGAACTTGGTTGTGTCGAGGAAAAAAATGTTGCGTTACGACTTCGGGTTCATATGTCCGACTTTGCGTTGATCCATTTGTCGCAGCCCCTGGTGAAGGTCGTGTCGACAGAAAAAGCAGTGGCGAACTTGCCACAGGACACGCACACCCAGGCAAGCAGACAGATGACATTACACAGAAGTTGGAGCAGAGAAGGCACGGCCGTGGCATGGCCGTGACGGCGCGGGACAAGACGGCTGGAGGGCGGCTAGGGACGCTGGAGGAGGCGAGGCTCCGTGGCTCAGATCGGGGCGAGGCCGACAACGGGGAGGAGGAGCCGGGCGTCTGCGTCGGCCGGTGAGAAGGAGCCCGCAGCGGGGAGGAGGGGCCCGAGGCGAAGACGCAGGCGAGGCGGGCGTCGAACCTGAGGTCGAGCGCTGGAGGAGCAGGGCGGCGCGGAGGGCGTGAGGCGAGAGGAGGGCGTGGGGAGGAGGAGGCGGAGGAGGTGGGGGGCGGGGTGGGTGGCCCAGGCTGGGGTGGGGCCAGGCGACAGGGAAGAGAGAGGGGGTGCGGGTTGACCAGGGGGAAAAAAGAGAGAGAGAGGGGCTGCGGGTGGGGCCAGGCGACAGGTGGGGCCCGGTTGGAAGAGGGAGGGGTAGAGAGGCTGTGGGTGAGAGAGGGAGAGGGGAGAGACTGGTGGATTGATGAGGTGGCGGGGTGGGTAGGAAATGGGGGAGAGGGTGAGGTGGCGAGCTGTGAGAGGTGGGTAGGATAGATTTGGGTGGGAATAGGTTTAGGTTTTGGGGCTTTGTGTTAGTTTGTAAATATTTACGGTGTTGTTTTTGTTTCAAATCTTTTTAGCAAATAACTTGTAGGCAAATAATTTGACAGGTAATTATAAGACTTATTTTGAAATAAGAGAAGGGCATTTTTAGAAAACAAAAATAGGCTTATTGGAAAATAGTTTCAGACAAACAAATGCATGATGATGACGATGCAATGCACAAAGACAACGCGATTTTCTAGTAGTGGTTTTGCGGGATGCCACAATTCGACACCACTAACAATGGATCTCGCCCTCGAGATCCGCCTCATGTTACCGGAAGGAAGGTCGGCGATCTGCGTCTTCTCGCTTCGTGTAGATCCTCGCGACACCACTAACAATGGTTCTTTCTCCATCTTGAAATCGGCGACACCACCAACAAAGGGTCGTTGTCCGTGACCGTCGAGGGAAACACTCCGGAAACAAAACGTCGAAGGTAGAGGTATCAACCAATAAAGCCACCTCTAGCTTCCGTGGACGGAGTAAAATTGCTAGGTCCACTGATTCGATGTACAAGAGCGAATGATAAGAGTAGTCGGATGGTGATCAGTCCATCGCGCACCCAAACCATTACTCGGCACACGAATAGGCGGATTATGCAACCAACTCTCGGAATTAGACTAAAGATCTCGACAAGCGAGGTTCAGAAACAAAGGAGTGATGCAGACTACGCCGGATCTGGCGTAGATGATGTCGTCGCGTCGGAAAACACCGGAAGGCACGAGAAGGAACACAGAGAAGACCACCAGACGAAGGATTCCTCGGATAGCATGAAGACCAGATGTAGCAACACCGTTACCAAAGGAGGAAGCGAAACCCTGAAGGTACGACGGATCCCAACCACGAGAAATCCTGGACTCGAAAAGAGAGAAGAGAGCGGATTCAAAACACGCAGAGGTGAGAGGAGAATAGCAGAGGGATAAGGAATAAAAGCAGACCTAACCAGATCTATCCAACCGATTTTTCAAAATAGTTTTGACACTCTACTTCGGCCGTTAGCTAGGTTATCCTACAGGCTGGACTTGTGGGGTATCGCGACTGCTGAGCTCTGATACCACTCTGTAACACCCTCAGAATCGGACCTATGCAAGTTTTAGCGAAACCCACCAAACGCGCATAGAAACGATCAAAGGTGCCCACCAGGCACTTTCGTGCGGGTGGAAAACGAAGTAATAACATTACACAACAGTCCTCGATGGGACCCACAGAACAGATATATATACAACACGACTCCATGAGTCAAGAATACAGATATAATATACAAAGATCCAAATCACCTTGAAAACGATGGAGCGTCCGACTACGGACAAGATGCAAATTGAGCTAAGAGCCCTGAAGAATAACCAATGGCGTCCATAACCCTGCCTGAGCCAAGCGGAAGGGTAACTCGCTAACGACGTCGATCTCAAAACCGCTTAATCAAAGGGGTGCCGACAAAGGGCAAAGGAAAAAGAGGAGCGTCAAGATCGAGGCCAAGACAGCGAGGCTAGAATTGGCGATCCTCGCCTACATAGGTATGGTGGACTGAAGCGGCAGCGGCAACATGCACTGAACAACCTATAGAGACTCGATACAACTGGCGGCTATCAGAGAGGGGTAAGAAAGACCTGTTCGGAACCAACCTGATACTACCATCAAACAAACCCATCCTGGTGTTTCCCCCTCGCGACCAATCGAGGAAGTCAACCGAGGAACTCACACCGTTGCCAGTTTTATTTATTCGGTTAGCGTTGCAGCAATTACTAGTCAAGTATAGATAATCATCCTGATAAAATAAGCAGTGGGCACTTTTATTTAACCGTTCCGTTGTAGTTGCAACACTTACTAGTCAGATACAATTAGCATGAGATATCCCAAAACCCAGCAGTTGTTGGTACTTTTATTTAGCCATTCCGTTGTAGTTGCAGCACTTACTAGTCAGGTACAATGGTCGCGAGCGACACCCAAACAAGCAATTGTTCGCAGTTTTATTTAGCCATTCCATTATAGTGAAGCTGATTACTAGTCATTATAAAGTCAAATTTATAGCACTACTTTAGTTATAGTTGTCTATCATCGAGATACTGTGCTCCAAGTCGTCCATAACCGCGGACACGGCTTTCAGAAAGTTTTACCCGGCCGGGGTGCACAAATAGCAACACACACTCGATCAACCTCGGAAAAACCAAATCAAAACCCAACGAGGCCTTCACGACAAAGCAATCACAGGATTCAGAAGTATTTCAGGGGGGCACCCCTTGGAGTACACCCGCAACGAAGTTAGTTGACTCCGAGACGGACCCGAGGTTTGGGTGGACGGCTGTGAACGACTGGGAACCCAAAACCGGGCTTGTCGACACCGCGAAAACGTGTCCCGATCCTAAACAGTACAGTGTGCTCCTCGCACAATCGTAAATAAAACAATAGCATGGCATAAGTACAGAATAGTAAATAAAACCTCAAACTAGTTTGTGGCCCCAAGAAATATGAATGAATCAAGCTCTGGCTCAGGGGGGTCCCATAATCCTCCCGGATGTGGATAGCGCGAAAAAACAAGGAACATGTATCAAGCACTCGGGGTCCTACGGGACACAAGTGGACGGTTAACAACCAAATAACATCTATTGCCCACCTGTGCCTCTGCTTACTTACTTCAATTTTAGTTGTTAAACAGTAATTAAAGTGAACGATAATTAAAGCCATGACCATCTCCAACATCAAACAGGCGGCAATATTCCAACAACTGTGGTACTTGGCGACACGCAGCAGCACTTGAGCAAGCGACTACGACGCCAAGAAGTCCAACTAACTACCAAACAACAGGTAATAGGATGTGTCCAAGGCAATATAAGGCTGCAAGGGATATCACGGGTACGAAAACTAGAGCATCAACACAGATAGCAATAGATCAACAGGAGGGAATAAATACTATAAAAGTAAGATAGGTAGAAAGGGGGAGATGCTCGCCTGAAAACATTGCCGAAGGTTCATCCGAAGATCGGGGCGAAGCTCACATCAACTCAACGGCCTTATCCGCGAAGAAGAAAAACGCTAGAATAAACACCGGATGCACTATTTAATTCAACGGCAGAAGATCGGGCATGATGCATGTATGATGTATGACATGGCAAAGATGCGATGCAATTAGGCCAGATTAAGCGGAACCGGGGTTCCGACAATATTTAGGTGGTTCATGTTGTCTAGATACCCCGCAATTTAAATGTTGTTTTAACATGGCAAAAGTTAACACCGGTTCGATGCACAGATTTAAATGAGGCCAATATAAGGCTAGATTTGTCCGCATATGGGCCCCATATTTAATTATGCAGTGTATCGACATAGTGCCCCCCAACCACAGACAAGCATGCGTGCATGAACAATTTGATATGCAACAATTATATATCATTTAATAAAATAAGGTCTCGGGTTCGGGTTCACACATTGAGGGGTCTCGACGGTCTTGGGGTTCCGGGGTTCGCGGTCCGGTCTCAGGGTTCGATGGGATCGGTCCCGGACAACAGAAGTAGGTCTTGTTGCATCCGCGGTGGTCGGGCCATGTTGTCGGTCTTGTCGTCTCACGCGGAGATCTTGGCGTCCGGGTTCTCGGGCATCAGTTCCGGGAAGAAGCACTTGTCGCACATGTGGTCTTCGGGTCCAGGGTCTCGGTCTCATGTCGATGATCTTGGCATCCGTGTCCGGGGTTCTTGATGTACCATGTAGAAGATCTTGTGGTCCACGAAGGAGAACTTGGTTGTGTCGAGGAAAAAAATGTTGCGTTACGACTTCGGGTTCATATGTCCGACTTTGCGTTGATACATTTGTCGCATTCCCTGGTGAAGGTCGTGTCGACAGAAAACGCAGTGGCGAACTTGCCACAGGACACGCACACCGTGCAAGGCAGATGACATTACACGGTTGAGCAGAGAAGGCGGCTGGCGGCATGACGAGGCGTGGACAAAGGGCGGCTGGAGGGCCGCGGCTAGGGGGACGCTGGAGGAGCGGCGGCAGAGAAGCGGCGAGGAGGCTCTGGCTCAGACGGGAGGGCGAAGGCCGGGCGACGGGGAGGAGGAGGAGCCGGGCGTGCAAGGCCCCGGCCAGGAGGAAGGAGCCCGCAGTGGGAGGAGGGGGCCCGATGAGGCGAAGACGCTGAGGAGGCGGCCGGAAAGGCCTGGGCGGCCGGGCACTGGAGGAGCGTGAGGCGGCCACGAGAGGGGAGGAGGGCGCAAGGTGGAGGCGAGGGAGGGAGCGTGGGGAGGAGGAGGAGCGGAGGGGGTGGGGTCACTGGCTGGGTGGGCGAGGCGATAGGGAAGAGAGAGGGGGTGCGGGTTGACCAGGGGAAAAAAAGAGAGAGAGGGGCTGCGGGTGGGGCCAGGCGACAGGTGGGGCCCGGTTGGAAGAGGGAGGGGTAGAGAGGCTGTGCGTGAGAGAGGGAGAGGGGAGGGACTGGTGGATTGATGAGGTGGCAGGGTGGGTAGGAAATGGGGGAGAGGGTGTGGTGGCGAGCTGTGAGAGGTGGGTAGGATAGATTTGGGTGGGAATAGGTTTAGGGTTTGGGGCTTTGTGATAGTTTATAAATATTTACGGTGTTGTTTTTGTTTCAAATCTTTTTAGCAAATAACTTGTAGGCAAATAATTTGACAGGTAATTATAAGACTTATTTTGAAATAAGAGAAGGGCATTTTTAGAAAACAAAAATAGGCTTATTGGAAAATAGTTTCAGACAAACAAATGCATGATGATGACGATGCAATGCACAAAGACAACGCGATTTTCTAGTAGTGGTTTTGCGGGATGCCACATCACCCCAAGGTAAAATAAGGACACAGTCAGATGCGTAGTGATCTGGGGAAGATGGGAGCATCAATATGAGGGCTCGGGGTGGTCTGGCTTACCAGGAAGACTCTGCCAGAGCGATGGCAGACGGCGGTGGCGAGTCGAGGTCGACGAAGGCGAGCTTCCAGAGTGCGCGGGAGCTAGCTGAGGCTATGGGCAGACGCGCAAGGGGCTGGAGAGCATGCTAGGGTGCAGTGGGGGTGAGGGGCGGGGAGGTGTGGACGGAATCGTTCGGAGACGCTCGCCGGAGCAGTGGCGGTGCAAGGGAATTCAGGGCAGCCTATGGGCAGAGGGAAGGAGCTGCTTGGGGGGGAAAGAGAGGGAAGGCACAGGCGATTAAATTGGCATGGTTACTGGGAGGAGTCAAGGCTGCTATCAACGCTTAATCAATGCCGGAGTTACTCGACTGCAACGGCAGGGGCGACGGGGTCGTGGTGAAGACGATGAACAGGAGTGTGGGGTCGTGCTGTCAGCTAGGGAGAGAGATAGGGAGAGGGGGCCACCTGTCTGTGACTCTGCGGGTGGGTTTGTGCGTAGAAAAACATTTCGCTGAGGGCGAGCTGGTGGGCTGCATTGCTGGGCTGTTGAGCCAGATGGGTTGGGCTGTGTTCGTTTCATTTTTTTATACTAATTGCCTTTTTCTTTTTCTATTTGATTTTCTGTTTTGAAATTCAATCAACAATTCAGACAACCAATGGATTCAAACTTTTGCTAAAATTTGTATTGATTTTAGTTCTGTTAATCAACATAATCCCAAGTCTAAAATAGAATAATATTTTTATTCTTTTTAGGGTCCATTATTAATTAAATAAATAGACCTTAGTCATTAATTCAAATAGGATTTGTTTTATTAAAATCTCCATTTTGAAATCTAAATAATATCAAAACCATTTCATTAGGTTTTATTTGAAAATACAAAACACTTGGAAATCTTGTTTAAAATATTATATCAAGTTTTAGTGTTTATTTAAAATGGAAAAGCCTTTACTTTAAAATTGGGTATCAATAAACCCTCATCATTTATTTAAATAAACCTTTACTCCTTTAATCAAAACAAAATATTTTATTTCCAAAAGCTTGGCCAAGATTTAATCCTTTAATCAAAACAAAATATTTTATTTCCAAAAGCTTGGCCAAGATTTAATTTGGCTCAATAAAAAGAGTCCTTATTTATATTTCTACCTTTTTATTTGAAAACCAAATCTTTTTATTAAAAGATCCAAAAATAGTAATTTCACTTATTTAAAATTTTCTTTATTAATTGTTTTTCTTTTCAAATCCCTTTAGGATTTGTTTGATCAAAAATAGGTTTTAAGGTTTCCAATTGGAATCAAAAGTTTCTTCTCACCCTGAAAATCAACAAAATTTTATTTTATTCATTTATTTTTCACATAACAAGATTTGGAAAGTCTTGGGATGTGACAGCTAGCCTAAGCCATGCCTAATCATGGTGTAAACTTGCAGCATCACCATAGTGACATCTATGAAGCATTCTTCTTAAAAAAAGACACATTGAGAATAGAGGAAAGAGAGAAAAAAGCACCATATTCCCATGGTACATAAGAAGAATTGCTGAGATGCTCATTGTCTGCTTGCCTTGTCATTTTGGTTATGGGAAAGATCCTGTACCATGTGCAAGGGGTACCCCGTTGGCGGTTCTCAATGATATGCAAATACTTACAGTGACAAGAACTTATCTGGACCCAAAGTTGAGTATGCATGAGGTGTATCCCTCGTATTCAAGGGGCATGAGATTACCAACTTATACTTCGTCAAGCATATACTCCATATTTGCCACTTTAACCTTAATCACTTCAAGATGCCTATGATAGGGGCAATGAGGGCTGAAAGCTAACAAGTACCATAATTTTTGGAAGCTCTTTTTGAAACTTGTAATCCCTGCTTCATTTACAAAAAAGGCCTTTCTTCCACTATTATTGAGTCTCCACCTTCTACCTTTAGTCACCATTAAGAGAGCATAGTTGTCATTCTGTGTGCAGTGTTCCAAAGCTTATTAATTGATGCATATTGTGTTATTACTTGCTCTTGTGCTACTTGTTTCTAGTCACCCTTGTGAACTTTGCAGGTGTCCTATGCATTATATTGCTACTCTATGAGGGACAAGCTGATTACCACTATGCTATGTTTTCTGCATGTGAAACAAATAAACGTTTTTTCAATGCATGTTATTCATGATCTTTGTTTGTAGCTTGTCATGTTGCATTCATAGTTACTATGTCCTATTGTTAGAACTCCATCTTTCATGCACATGTTTAGAGTTCTTTGATCCCAGCTTTCAATGCTTGCAAATGGTTGGATCTTTATTGTGAGGGTGCATGTCACCTCAAAAATTATTCTGTTTATCACTTACCTACTCAAGGATGAGCAGGAGTTAAGCTTGGGGATGTTGATACATTGGAAACGTATATATAATTTTTGATGCTCCATGCTTGTTTTGTATATACTTTGCTTTACTTGTCCACATTTTGAGGTGCTTTTTACATGTTTTCCGGTACTAACCTACTAACAAGTTGCAACAGTGCCAGATGCCTGTTTTCTGCTGTTTTTGGTTTCAGAAAAGTTAGTAAAGAAATATTCTCGTAATTAGATGGGACAAAGGACAAAGTCAATTACTTTCCGTGGGGAACAAGAAGTCTAGAGGAGAGCCGGAGGGGCCAGCCAGGGGGGCCAGACCCACCCCATGCACGGGGGTAGGTGGGCTCGCGCCTGGCTAGGATTTGGTGGCCCTGGCCGCCTCCTTGGTCTCGCCCCTTTGCCTATAATAAGCCCCCGATGCAGAAGCCCTAAGTACCCGATCAGAAATCCACGAAACCGTCTGTAGACGCCGCCACCATCGTCCCTAGATCGGGAGGGATCTGAAGTTCTTCCCGGCACCCTGCCGGAGGGGAGATCATCCCGGAGGCCTTCTCTCTGGTATGATGCGTGAGTAGTTCCACCTTGGACTATGGGTCCATGTAGTATCTAGATGGTTGTATCTCCTTCTTTGTGCTTTCATGTATAGATCTTGTGAGCTCCGTTCATGATCAAGATCTAATCTATTTGTAATCATGCATGTTGTGTTTGTGAGGATCCGATGGATATTGAGATTATTCTGTTGGGTTTGCTTAATGGTTTTATCTTTATGATTTTATCATGTCTGTGTTGTTTGTGATCTTGCATGCTCTCGTAGCTATCTTGGCCAAGTAGTTGCTAGTGACTCCAAGAGGGGGTATTTATGCTCGATAGTGGGTTCATGCCTCTAGTTTCCAACAGAAGTGACAGAAATCTCTTCGGTTGTAGATGTGTTGTTGCTACTAGGGAGAAAACAACGGTATCTTGTTCATGAAACATGTGGACTGTTTACCTTACACACTTTGCTTAAAGCAGTTGTCTGTTGCTTGCAACTTAATACTGGAGGGGGTTCGGATGATAACCTGAAGGTGGACTTCTAGTCATAGATGCAGCTGGATGGCAGTCTATGTATCTTGTTGTATTGCCCAATCAACCTCATAGGATCTTTCTGGCTAGTAATTGCATTGTTATGCCCTGCTCAGTTCCTGTCAATTGCCCTGCTATAATTTGTTTACCCTTCATGCCATGTTTTTTATCTAAGGAGAGCACCTCTAGTGAACTATGGACCCCGGTTCAATCTTTACCATTGATACATCCTCCACTATTACTTGTTTACTTGCTGCAAAACATTACCTTCTACACCATACGTTTAATCCTTTGTTACAACAAACCGGTGAGGTTGACAACCTCACTGATTTTTTGGGGCAAAGTCTTGAGTTTGTGTTGTGCAGGTCTCCGCGTTACTAGCAACACCCGTGTGACGTTTCCTTCCTCCTACTGGTTCGATAACCTCAGTTTCTTACTGAGGGAAACTTGCTGTTGTGCTACTTCATACCTTGCTCTTGGGGTTTCCGATGAAGCGTCCCACGACAAGTATTGGGCGCCATCATTGTGCAAGTTCTCATTGCGAGAATGTATGACTATATATGGAGCATATGTCTAGGATTGTGTAAGGGGTCCCAACCTGATAAGGTTGATCCCTCCTGTGTTTTACAATGCTAGTCCCTGGATCAATAGCTAGCATCCACAGTTAAGATGTAATATCAAGAAACAAAGGTCATAATATAACTTTATAACCAGGAATAACATAATTATATTACATCATACATAGCTCATTTGGCTATTACATTACATTGCAGTGGAATAAATATAGTCATGGGTCCTTCATCTTCAAAGTGCCACAGGCAGATGTTGGTTGTAGACTTTGTAATCCTAATCAAACAATCTTCACTAAAATCAATTAAACCTGCAACATACAAGTTACAGCCACAAGGGTCAATACATTTGAATTGTATTGGCAAGTGATACTATGGTAGTATAGTGGAGTCTATCATCTATATGCATTTGGCTAAGTGGAGTTGAGGCTTGCATTGCTCAAAATAGATTTTTCTTATCATTTTGAAAATACTAAGTTTTTTCTTGACAAAATCATTTCCTCAATCAAAGATTTCAAGATCCTTGTACCAAGCCATCTCTCCATCAATGATTGAAGAATTCAAACAATCCCTTGTTCAACCACAAGATTTTAATTTAGAAATTTGAATGATGAGATTCTTTGATTGTTTCCATGTCTTGATGCTCAAATTGTCCTTTACCAGGGACATGGCTAGGTACTTAGGTTCTACACTCTGCAGAGGTGGTGCACTTTCCCCACAAGACTTGGTTTCCCAAGACAAGATCTTTCAGAAGCCTTCCCTTAGACCAAAATGGACGCGCTCCAACCTATAAAACACTACCACCCACTGTCCATATGGCTAAGTTCTTGCAACCTATATGATCATGGCAGAGCCCATATTGCCAAGTGGTTGCACTTGAAGCTTCTCGGCATTTGACATCTCAAATCTCTTTGTTCCTGGGTGGCATACCACAAGTGAGATACACAAGCCAAGTCATGGCCTTGTGTAACCACTCAACATAAACCAATCCTTCCATTCCACCCAGGTGATTCATTAACTTAGTTGTTTTATTAAACAAAAACATAAGTCCTCAGACTTAGAGATTTTTCCATAGTGTGAATATATTTTCCACCCATGTTTTCTATTAGCTAGGCTAAGATTGATAGTAGTAGGAATCTTTAACTTAGGAAAATCCTACTAAGGATTCATCTACTAGGTTTTCTTATAGCAAGGTCTATACTTAGCAAAATCCATGCAAGTTTTACTTAGCAAAATCACTAATGCATAGAGAAAGTAATGGGACAAAAAGTATGAAGCATCACTTGCCTTTTTGGTAGGGAATGGTGGTTCACTCCTTGATCTTGCTAGTCTCACACTTCACTACAAGTCAATCAAGCAAACACAAATTCAATTCACATTCCAAACCAAAGTCAATCAAACAATTTTTCACACACAAAGTAATGGAATCTAAGTCATGCATAAGCATGCAAAGGTTGGTTCTATTGCAAGGATGGTATCCACTAGGCTTCTAAACTTTGTAAGCTCCAAATTGGTCATTTACCAAAATGGCAAAGTCACAAAATGCTTTAGTCCATAAACCATTTTTAAAATCCAATCATCATTTCACATGGTGAAAAATATTTTTATCAAAGCAAAACTTTATGGTTTTCACCAAGTGAGTTGCCATTTGCAAAGCTTGGTGTTTTGGGTCAGTAGGTTTGGTCCAAAACATTTTCCCAAAGTTTTCTTTGCAAAAACATTTCCATAATAAAATCAATAATTTTATTTGGCTAGAAAATGGCTAAGTCAATTAATCTAACCTAAACTTTACCAAAATAATTTTCAACACCAAGGGTTGGTTCCTAGGGTCAGCAAGGTCACATCAAACCATTTTGCAAAAGTTTTGACACCAAAATAAATTTTAAACAATTTTTCTACTCTAAACAAGTACACAAATGTTTCTGCAAATTCAAACAAGCTAACAGATACTATTTGTCAAACCAAGGCCATGGTTGGTTAGGGCTTGTTCTCCTGAATCCATTGATATAAAATTTGCCAAATTTGGACGTGTGGTTCAAAAGTTATAAGGGTTTGAAAATGGCATCAAATTCTGATTTCAAAATCTAATTCAGCTCATCTGGTGCCACGCGTCTTATTTTCATTCGCCAGTACCGCTTCGCTCGGATTGACTATTCTGGCGCGTTGGATCAAGTTAAATCGTGCGGCGCGCAGAGGTTACTTACCGCTTCAGTTAAATTCTATCGTGGCCTTACGATGACGATCTAACGGTGCTAGGCACACCAGCCACAGATGGGCGGCATGGTGGCTCTGCGGCGTTGTCGGTCGACGCGGTGCCAATGTTACAGGAGGTTAGGAGAAAGGAAGATGCTCACCAGCTCGGAGAACACTGCGAAGCTCAAGGTGCTCTAGAGATGGCAAGGCGACCTTGGTCTTGCAGGATTGCTCACGAGTTGCTTGGGCGGCGGTTTCGGGTTGTTGTTGCCGTTTAGGACCGCGCTAGGACAAAATAGAGGCATGGTTAGGTGCGCACGAGGGTCGTGGAGTAAGGAACATCATCGGGTTTGAGAAGGGAGGTCGGGTTCTACACAGGGACGTCGTCGGAGAATGAGACGCGCGACGCTCAAAGCTTGATGTAGCCGACGCTATGGGGCGCCCGCGGTTGAGAGGAGGATGCTGGGAGATGCGTCTGGCTGTGGGGGAGCTGTGAGCTTGGTCAATGAAGCAAGGGGAGGTCTGGTTTCGCCGGAATCGTCACCGGAGCATCATCGACAGGATGGGCGGTGTCTGGCGTAATCGTCCAAAAGGCAGAGAGGGGGAATGGTCTGGGGGAAACGGAAGAGGGGAGGCTGGCGCTTTAAGGTGTGCGATCACTGCGAGTAAAGGTCGTCGCGTTAAGGCGTAATCAAGACGAGAATTTATGTCTGCAACGGCGAGGAGAGGGGAAGAACCAGTCCGCGGGGTGGGGAAGAAGGGCAGTAGGGTGTGGGGTCCGCTGTCAGTGAGAAAAGGAGAGAAAGGGGGGAGGTCCACCAGTTAGTCTTGGTGTGGGTTAGTTATTTGGTGCGAATCGTTTTCTTCGGGGTGAGGGGAAACTGGGCTGTGGGACTGTTGGGCTGGGCCTTGTTGGGCTGGGTCTTTGCACTATTTTTTTCTGTCTGATTCTTTTTCCTTTTCTATTTCTATTTTCCTGTTTTGAATTTCAAACAATTATTCAAGCATTCAAATATTTCAAACAATTCAAACAATCATTAAACTTTGCATTGTGTTTTTGGTTCTGTTCATCAACATAATCCAACACTCCAAAATAAAATAATATTTGAAATCTTTTTAGGTTCCATTTATTAATTAAACAAAATGGACTATGGTTTATTAATAAAATAGGGTTTGGTTTAATTAATAAAATCCCCATTTGAAATCCAAATATTTTCAAAACTCAAACAATAGGTTTTATTTGGAAATAAAGAATATTTGGAAAATTTGTTTAAAACAAAATAACATCTTTATTTTAGAGTCCATTATTAATTAAATAATATAGACTTTCATTAATAATTCATCTAGGGTTTGTTTTATTGAGAATGTTTATTTTAAAATCTAAAATAAAGATAAAACACTTTATTAGGTTTTATTAGAGAATGTAAAATACTTGGAAAACCTTTTTAAAATAATTTAATAAGTTTTGATGTTTTAATTAAAATGGTAAAACCTTTTATTTGAATAAAATTTGGATATTAATTCCTTATTATTTTATTTAAGCAATCCTTTATTATTTTTAAATAAACCTTTGCTATTTTATTTAAAATAAAATGTTTTAATTCCCAAAGCTTGGCCAAGGTTTAATTGAACTCTATAAAATAATCTTTATCTATAAAACTTTTATTTCAATTGAGAACCAAATCCTTTTATTTAAAAGATCTAGAATAGTATTTCCAAAATATTTTGTTTTCCTTTAAAAAAAAGTTTATCTTTTTTAAATCCCCTTAGGATTTTATTTAATTCAAATGGGTTTGGAGTTCCAATTGAATTCAAAAAGTTTCTTCTGGATCTGAAAATCAAACAAAGTTTTATTTTATTCATTTATTTTCACATTACAAGATTTGGAAAATCTTGGGATGTGACAGATTGTTTATTACTTGGATGCTTGTTATTATTTATTTGCAATGCCCTAGATCTTGAAGTTACATGTTTAGACTTGTCCATGCAACGTCCGTCCATCCATCCCTATGCCTAACGCACTCGAATCCCACTGTTACTGTTACTGTTACTGTTACTGTTACTATTGCTCGTGTTGTCGTTGTTGCTGTTGCTACTACAAACTGTTGCTACTGATAAAATTTTGTGAGCAAGAACTATTTTCAGGTGCAGCTGAATTGACAACTTAGTTGTTAAGGCTTGCAAGTATTCTTTGGCTCCCCTTGTGTCGAATCAATAAATTAGGTAATACTACCCGTGAAGACTGTTGCGATCCCCTACACTTGTGGGTCATCATGCACCTGTGTTAATTGTGGAATAAACATTTGCATTGCTAGACAAGTGTCATTTTGTAGTTTCCTATCTTATGCCATTTTTGTATGATTTGTTGCAACTACCTATGTGTTTGTCCAATGACTACACTAGATCAACTAACATATATCACAAATACAAAGCATATTTCCAATGACAACATAGACAACAAGATACACTTCCATTGTTCCTTCCATACAATTACTAGATCATTACTACGCATATATCATTACGTAGCACTGAACATTAATTAGAATAGACCAACTAACAAACACAATAACAATGACCATCAACATAGGAAACACATGTTCATTTCTCCAGAATGACAAACACATAGAGAAAACACACTAGGACAACAACAATCTTCACTAGTAGGACCACTTTGTTCACTGCTTCCACCAATGCCAACATGGTCTTCATCAACTTCGGGAGGATTGGTAGGAATGGGACTGGAGGAGGTTGTGTTGGCGTTCACCTACAATTCAGTTACATTCCGTGCGGTATTATTGCGGACAACATGCAAATTACATCTACATTGTCGTCGTGGCTTGGCTAGACTTCACTTTCTGTTTCTTGTTCTCCTCTCGATTTCATCACAGGTGTAGGTCATGTTGATAAACACGGAAGGATCTACCTTGCCTTGTTGAAAATAAGTATGAAACGAATCATTTAGAGGGTGGTGCGGTGGCTAGTATCTGATACGTTGGAAACGTATCTATAATTTTTTATGCTCAATGCTTGTTTAGTATCTACTTTGCTTTACTTGTCCACACTTTGAGGTGCTTTTTACATGTTTTCTGGTACTAACCTATTAACAAGTTGAAATAGTGCCAGATGCCTGTTTTCTGCTGTTTTTGGTTTCAGAAAAGTTAGTAAAGAAATATTCTCGGAATTGGACGGACAAAGGACAAAGTCAATTACTTTCCGTGGGGAACAAGAAGTCTAGAGGAGAGCCGGAGGGGACGGCCAGGGGGGCCAGACCCACCCTAGGCACGGGTGGGCCCCACCCCGTGCCTGGATAGGGTTTGGTGGCCCTGGCCGCCTCCTCGGTCTCCCCCTTCGCCTATAAGAAGTCACCGATGCAGAAACCCTGAGTACCCGATCATAAATCCAAGAAACCGTCCGTAGCCGCCGCCACCATCGTCCTTAGATCGAGGGGATCTGAAGTTCTTCCTGGCACCCTGCCGGAGGGGAGATCATCCCGGAGGCCTTCTCTCCGGTATGATGCGTGAGTAGTTCCACCTTGGACTATGGGTCCATGTAGTAGCTAGATGGTTGTATCTCCTCCTTTGTGCTTTCATGTATAGATCTTGTGAGCTCCGTTTATGATCAAGCTCTAATCTATTTGTAATCATGCATGTTGTGTTTGCGGGGATCCGATGGATATTGAGATTATTATGTTGGTTTGATTAATGGTTTTATCTTTATGATTTTATCATGTCTGTGTTGTTTGTGATCTTGCATGCTCTCCGTTGTTAGTAGCTATCTTGGCCAAGTAGTTGCTAGTGACTCCAAGAGGGGGTATTTATGCTCGATAGTGGGTTCATGCCTCTAGTTTCCAACGGAAGTGACAGAAATCTCTTCGGTTGTAGATGTGTTGTTGCTACTAGGGAGAAAACAACGGTCTCTTGTTCATGGAACATGTGGACTGTTTACCTTACACACTTTGCTTAAAGCAGTTGTCTGTTGCTTGCAACTTAATATTGGAGGGGGTTCGGATGATAACCTAAAGGTGGACTTCTAGTCATAGATGCAGTTGGATGGCGGTCTATGTATCTTGTTGTATTGCCCAATCAACCTTATAGGATCTTTCTGACTAGTAATTGCATTGTTATGGCTTGCTCAGTTCCTGTCAATTGTCCTGCTGTAATTTGTTTACCCTTTAGGCATATTGTTTATCTAAGGAGAACACCTCTAGTGAACTATGGACCCCGGTCCAATTTTTACCATTGATACATTCTCCACTGTTACTTGTTTACTTGCTGCAAACCATTACCTTCCACACCATACGTTTAAATCCTTTGTTACAGCAAACCGGTGAGCTTGACAACCTCACTGATTCGTTGGGGCAAAGTCTTGAGTTTGTGTTTGCAGGTCTCCATGTTGCTTGCAACACCTGTGTGACGCTTCCTTCCTCCTTCTGGTCCGATAACCTCGATCTCTACTGAGGAAAGACTTGCTGCTTGCTGCTTCACACCTTACTCTTGGGGTTTCAAACGAAGTGCTCCACGTCAGCACCATCAGTATCCGAAGAGAAAAAGGTTAGTCAGGATTCATTTTATAACCATACCGGTGATGATCTATCAAGGGAGCAATATGATCACCATTGGTTGTGTGGCGACACATTGTTAGATATGCCACGTGTCCAAGTGGGTGGAATATGATGATATGTATAATTCCTTGGAATATAATGTGATGGTAGTTCATGTATCTATATATTAAAACATGCCTAGATACATACAAATTTGGACAAAATCTCGACACTTATTTGGAACGGAGGGACTAGAACAAATCATTTCGAAAAGATTCATGGTGCAAATATTAGGATATTTTTTCAACGTGATGCACGGTATGTACTAATGCATACGTTTATACACTATGTTATTGTTATGTAATCTAGATAGAAGAGGACAAGGAGATGAAGGATGAAGAGAGAGGAGAATATGGTGAAGTGTTAAGAGGTTCTAAATGATAAAAATGCGGTAACCCAATCTAGGCATATTATTGATAATTCGACATTACTTGGATCATAAGTAAATATAAATTTTTTAGGGGTGTATAGAAGACACTAGTCACTTTACGTGTAATAGTCGTCGTCATGCGATAAACTCTAACGGCCTCTCGCAAACGGATTGGACCATACTGAAACTGTCCACGCGGAATAGAGCACTACTCCGCAAACCGACCGTGCCTATAAAACGGTTCATTTGGCCACATTTTGGTTTAAATTTAAACTAGTTTTGTGGTCTAGCAGACAGTCCGCATGACCACGTCGTAGGTCCGGTAGGTCCCTCTAGCCAACTACACATCTGCCAAACCAGCCCGTCCCAACATCCCTATTCCCATATCGTTCCTTTGCCTTACCTTTGCCTGCCACGGCCTACTCGCCACCGGTTCCAGCCGTTTGATAGGAGGTGCGGAGGTAGAACTATTTATGGGTATGCGGTGAATACCAAAAAAATTTAGCAAAATAAATTTAGAAAATAAGTGTACATACGCATGTATATGTGTATGGTAGCAGTGTTTTCACGTCAAGACCTGAGGAAAATTTGTAACGGAGCAACCTCCCAAGCTTTTTTTGAGAACAAAAAAAAGTCGTGTTCCTAACCTTCCCTATCTGGGCCCAGCGTCTTCGGGCTGCTCCCCCACGCTGCACACTAAAAAGAAAAGAAAAGTTGTCCGGCCGGCCCGAATGGCGTAAGCCTATCAGTCCAGTCGAGTCCCTACACGCCAGCACAGGTGACTATATCATGAGTCAACTTTCTCATTTTGTTCATCTTCTCTTGATTAATTCCCAAACTGAGGATATATGGTCCTTAATTTGTATTGACTGATTAGTTGCAGCATAGCACTATATTTATAAATTTTGAAAAAATATAGTTTATGTATATTGATGATTTGAGGTGTTTTCAAGTTTATGGGACAGAGCTTCCAAAAATCCAAGGATAACTTCATTCTCAGCACCAACACCTGCCACACTGATATTATTGGTATTGCTTGCCAAGTTCAGGATCAAAACGTGAGCAATACTCTTTCAAATGATTTGCGCTTGGCACCTGTACAAACGCAAATTACCGGCACAAAACAAACTCGATTCGATCAACAAGCAATGTAGTTTCGTCCATGTTATTGTAAATTTTCATATCTTATATTATTGTGTGGCAAAAATATTGTGACATCAAATACCCAATATGAAAAACCTAGTTGTGCCACTAATTGGTAGTTGTACTTGTCTAGGGCTCTTGCCGCTGTTGTAGGGTCATTGAAAGAGCATTTCCTATCCCTAATGATTTTGGTGTTTTATAATAATACACATATCGGACTAATTATTTGCCAAGTGTATCACAGGTGCATTGAAAATGTTTTACAATGGTCAAATAACTGTCTGCCTGGCGCGGTACTACCGTACCGCTTTTTGCTACAGGATGCGATAGAAGGTTTTGACTAGATGTCAAAAAGCCTCTGCCGGGCTAGGTACTAAAAAGCGGTAGTACCGCATTTTAGTACCTAGCGCGACAGTAGTTTTTTGACCACTTGTCAAAAGCTACCGCCTGCTCCGGTACTAAAATTCGGTAGTACCGTGCGCAGCAGAGCCTTTTTCTAACCTATAAAAGGCCACTGCTCACCCCGGTACTAAAATGCGGTAGTACCTGGCGTGGCAGTAGACTTTTTGTATGTTGGAAAAAAGCCTCTAGCTGCCACAGAGAGTTTTTTCGACCAAGCTGTTGATTCCACTGCACGTCCGGTAGTACCGGTTGCCATTTGCGGTACTACCGCCTTACGGTAGCATCAAGTGTGGTACCGCTGTGGCCACAGCGTATGAAGTTTGAAAGATGGTCGTCCGGTACCAGGTCCGATAGTACCGGAGTTCTCCGGTAGTACCGCTTGAACTTCCGGTACTACCGCTGCATTAAAGACTCCAACGACCAAATTTCTTGGAGGGGTATAAATACCTCTCCACCTACCTTGGGACAAGAGGCTCATTCACATTAAAGTCAAGACCACCATTGGAGCCACCAAATCTTCAAGATCTCCTCAATCCACCACCCAAAGTCCTTGATCTTTGGGGAATCGAAGGAGGAGGCCCCGATCTACTACTCCACCAAAAGAGATCTTCATTTCCCCCTCATTCAATTGAGGGCCCCTTTGCTCTAGTGTTTTCTTGGAAGCCCTAGTTCTTGTTTTGGTTCTTACAAGCTTGTCTTTGGTTGCTTTGACAGCTTACTTGTATTTGGGAGCCTCCGATTAAGTTGTGGATGTGTGCCCCAAACTTGTAAAGGTGTCGGCTTCCACCTTGAAGGTTGCCGATATAGTGGAAGGTGAATCGATCCCGTTGGGGTGAGATTCATCGGAGAACAAGGGAGGCCTTTCGTGGCGTTGGTGGTTTGAAACCACCCCCTCTCCAAACGTAGACGTACTTCCCCTCAAAAGGAAGGAACTACGGGAAACAAATCCTTGTGTCTCCGCGTCCACCACTTTGGTTACTTCTTTCCTTTACCGCACTTTACTTACTTATTCTTACCTTGTGTTGTGGTAGCTCTTGTATAAGTGTCATATAGGTAAATTCACCTTAGTTGCATTATCTAGAGAATTTACCTTATTATCAAACCTTAATTTGAAAAGGAAGACAATTTGAAGTAGCACCTATTCACCCCCCTCTAGGTGCCCATACGATCCTTTCAATTGGTATCAGAGCCTCGGCTCTTTATTTGGGCTTTACTGCCTAAGAGAATATGGCTATCCAAGAAGGGGATGGTGGTAGTGAGCCGACCCCGGTGACCATGGAAGATCTCAGAAACTTGGAAACAAGATTGAGCTCTTTCTTGGTCAACGAAGTCAAGAAGATGCTTGAGCAACTTCTTGAAGACAAAGATGGCTCATCACCCCCATCTCCTCAAGAGGATCTACCATCCGTTGTACCTAAAGGGAATACTTTGGTATCCCCCGAGGGTATGATAGTGGGGGGTAAACAAGACAACGCTAATTCCTCCACACACAATGATGGTGGGAAGGGTGAGAACCGTGATTCATGGTACTCTCCCGACCCTACAGTCCCTCACCCTCATGTGTACAATATAGGTGACCCACCTAAGCTTGAAGAATTTGCTAATTTTGCTCAATGGCAATCACTAATGAGAACTCATGTGCGCAGCTCTTGCATTGAACTATGGAACATCATCGAGCATGGACTCTTTATTGGGGATCCAAACAACTTGACAAGAAGAGAGGTTGTCAATAGTCAACTCAATGCCACTGCTTTGCATATGATTCAACAAGAATTGGTAACAAAGGATTACCCACACATTGAGCACTTTAGCATTGCCAAGGAAGCTTGGGATGCTCTCACTGTGTTGTTTGTTGGAAATGAGAGTATGAGGAGGAACCGATATGATGCTCTAAGCAATGAAGCCGAAGGCTTCTACATTAAAGAAGGTGAAGATCACGAAGACATGTACCGAAGGCTCAAGACCACCGCCACCACTTTTAGGAATGTGGGTGCCTCACATGTGGATGATGCATGGATAAAAAGGAAATATGTGAGTGCACTCATGCCTTTTGAGCCCACCGACTTGAAGAGCCTACAAGGAAGACACAACTACCATCTCATGACCTCAAATGAAGTTATGCAAGAGATGGACGCTTTCAAGGTTGCCGCCAAGAATGCCAAAGATGCCCGTGCTCGTGCCCTTGGTATGAGCAATGTTGTCAATGTTGCTTTGAAGGCCAAAGTTGTGGATCATGGGGATGAAGATGATAGTGATGAAGGGCTCTCCATGGACCACCCCGATGAAGTCAAGATTGCTCATAGTCAATATATGGCCTTCTATGCAAAGAACTTTTGGAAGAACCCCGCCAAGGCCAATATGGAAATGCAAAGAAAAAGCAACCCAAATGGGAAAAGAGAAAATACAACGAGATTGAGAACTTGCTTCAATTGTGGTGACCGCTATCACTTTGTAGCAAGTTGTCCCTATTAGAAGAGAGAAGATCATGGGGGTAAGCTTGTGTTGAAGAAGACTCTCAAGGCACCTTACAAGAAACCGTCATCAAGAAGAATCCCATCAACAAGAAGTCAGGAGAAATTGTCTTGATCACTCATGAAGAATACTCCTCCGACAATGAAGATGATGAAGATGAGGAAGAGGAAACTTCTCATGGTGTGGCTGCTCTAGCCACCACCTCTACTCCGACATTCTCACTCTTCGATTCTCCAAATGAGAACTCTCCCACCAAGAACGTCACTTGCCTTATGGCAAGAGGAACGGAGGTATCCTCATCATCCCGCTCTACTCCCTTAGATAATGATGAAATTGATGATGAGATGTCTCTTGATGTTAAAAAGGAATTAATTGCCTTTGATGAGTTTATGACTAACCTAGAAGGAGATGCTAAGTTACATTTTGGAAACATCCTAGATCAACTTTCACATACTCAATAGCTTCTAGATGTAAGATGTAAACTTGGACATGAACACATGATTGAGCTAGAGGCTTTAAACAATGCTCTAGAAGAAGAACAAGAAACTAGGTTGTCACTTGAATTAAAACTTGAAGGGCTTGATGAGGCCAATGACATTATTGTTAACAAACTCATCAAAGAGCGTGATCATGCTATTGCTAAATACAAAAGTGCTAAAAAGGACAAGATTGAGTTTGGTGTGGTTCATGAAAAACTTGTTGAGGACTTTAGGTTGCTTAACAAGACCCACAAGGCCCCGGAGAGTGAACTCTTATCACTCACAAAGTCCCATGAAACACTTCAAACTCAATTGGCCAATATTCCTTCACCTAGTAACTTCATTCCATCTAGTAGTACAACTATTCTTGAAGAGAATGCTAGGTTGAAGGGGGAGCTTGCTAAGGCCACATTTCCACAAGGCAACAAGTCCATTGATGATCTTTTGAGTAAGCAAAGAACTAGTGGTGATAAAGGGGGCATTGGATTTGTCTCCAATTCTAAGAAGAAGAAGACCAACAACAAGAAGAAGGCCAAGCCCACACAAGAAACTAACAAGGCCATTGTGGGTAATAAGACCACAAGTGGTAAAACTATGTCTCATGATGACTTTGCGGGTAGTGCTAACCCTCACTATGTTCTAATGCGTGATTATTATGGTGATGTGTATGCACAATATGTTGGCCCATATGATGGTTATATTGCTTGGTCTATTTGGGTTCCCAAGACCCTTGTTGCTAACAAAAGAGGACCCATTGAAAAATGGGTACCTAAAAATTAGCTTGATCTTTTGTAGACTTATGCTTCCGGAGGGTCAAAGTGGGTGCTTGATAGTGGTTGCACAAGTCATATGACCGAAAGCTCGTCTATTGTCAAGGAGTTAAAGCCAAATGATGATCAAATCACCGTGACATATGCCGACAAATCAAAGTCTAAGGTAATGGGTTTCGGCAAGGTTGTGGTTGCTCACGACATTACACTCGTGAACGTCATGCTTGTTGAGACCCTTCGATACAATTTACTTCCAGTCCTTGCTCTTGGTAAGATGGGCTTTGCCTTCTTTATTGATGTTGATATTGTGGTCCTCATGTGGAGCAAGTATCTCAAGTTCGCTTTCGTTGGGTACGTCGAACATGACTTGTATGTGGTGGACTTTTCAGAGCAAACCACTACAGGTCCGATGTGCTTATTCGGAAAGGCCGATGTGGGTTGGCTATGGCATCGCCGACTAGCCCATGTCAATATGAGAACTTTGCAAAGTCTCCATAAGGAGGGGCATATTGTTGGACTAAAAGAAAATGTTTCCTTTGCCAAAGATCGTGTTTGCGGGGCATGTCTTCTAGGGAAGATGCATGACGCCCCTCACAAGCCTAAGAACCAAATCAAGTCTACCAAGATCTTGGAACTCCTCCATGTGGATCTATTTGGTTCTCCATCTCATGCAAGTCTTAGGGGGAAGAAATATTGTTTGGTGATTGTTGACGACTTTTCAAGATACTCTTGGGTTTATTTCTTCAAGTTGAAGAGTGAGACTCAAAAGAATTTTATCGACTTCATCAACTTGGTTCAACGACAATACAATGTTCCCGTGTTGATTATAAGAAGCGACAACGGCACCGAGTTCAAGAACTACACCTTGAATGATTTCCTTAGTGATGAGGGGATTAAACATCAATATTCCGCTGCATACACCCCTCAACAAAATGGTGTGGCCGAAAGGAAGAACCGAACTCTTATTGAGATGTCTAGGACCATGTTGGCGGAGTTTAAATCTCCATACAACTTTTGGGCCGAAGCCATCTCCACCGCTTGCCATGCTTCCAACCGGCTCTACCTCTGCAAAGAAATCAACAAGACTCCATATGAAATTCTTACTGGTAACAAGCCCAACATATCTTACTTCCGGGTGTTCGGTTGTAAGTGTTTCTATCTCATAAAAGGTGTTCGTTTGTCTAAATTCGAGTCTAAAGCATTAGAGGATATTTTTGTTGGCTATGGTCTCGAATCTCACACCTATAGGATCTATGATAAGCTCTCTGAAGCCGTCATAGAATCTTGTAGTGTGACCTTCGAAGAATGTGATGGTCCCCAAGGGGGGCGTGTTGATGCTTGTGATGCAGATGATGAAATGCCTCAGGATGCCATAGGAAGAACGGGTGTGGGATATATCCGCCCCGTTGAGGAACCCCTTATGGAGGATCGAGAATAACTATGCTCCACTCATGTGGAGCCCTCATCTTCACAACCTCAACATGATCCATCCACCGAACAGGACATTGACTCAAGCCAAAGACAAGATGTGGACCCTCAACATGGTGATCAAAGTGACAACTCTAGTCAAGGGGAGCTTGGTCCATTCGGCGGGTTGTCAAGTGGTGCCAAGTCAATTTCTCAAGGAAGATCCGTACAAACTGCTTTGAGACAAGCTCAAATTGACACTAGAAGAGCACTTGATTAAGACCAAGGTCAATCTTTGCCTCCCAATGTAGAGGATGATTCCAATGATGATCAAGGTCAAGATGATGGTCAATACGAGGATCAAAATGATGAAGAGGGTCCCCCAAGAAAAAACACGAAGATCCACGCTCGTCGCTAAGCTAGAAAGGAAAGAATGTTGGAATTAATAGACCACTCTCTACAAAATGTAGTTGGTGATCTAAGGAAAGGTATTTCCACAAGAGCACAATTGAAGAGGCTCAGTGAACATCAAGCACACATCTCCATGATTGAATCTAAGAAAGTATGGGAAGCTCTTGAAGATTCGGATTGGTTAGAAGCTATGCACAAAGAACTCAACAACTTTGAGAGAAACAAAGTGTGGAAGTTAGTAGAGAAGCCAAAGTATTGCCGCAATGTTATTAGAACTAAGTGGATATTCAAGAACAAGCAAGATGAGCATGGAATCATAGTAAGAAACAAGGCTAGATTGGTTGCACAAGGGTTCTCTCAAATTGAAGGCATTGACTATGGAGAGACATATGCACCCTTGGCTCGTCTTGAGTCCATTCGTATCCTTCTTGCTTATGCGGCACATCATAACTTCAAGTTGCAACAAATGGATGTAGAAAGTGCATTTCTTTATGGTCCACTAAATGAATTGGTATATGTTAAGCAACCCCCAGGATTTGAGGACCCCAACTTCCCAAACCATGTCTACAAACTTGATAAGGCGCTCTATGGGCTCAAGCAAGCCCCACACACGTGGTATGAGCACCTTAGATAGTTATTGTTTGACCGTGGCTTTGAGGTTGGGAAAATCGATCCCACTCTTTTTACTAAGAGATTCAATGGGGAGCTTTTTGTATGCCAAATATATGTTGATGATATTATCTTTGGCTCATCTAACAAATCTTTTAATGAATAATTCTCAAAGCTTATGACTAGTAGGTTCCGGATGTCTTTGATGGGGGAGTTGAGAGTATTTCTTGGCTTTGAGATCAAACAAGTTAGAGGAGGGACATTCTTCAACCAAGTCAAGTATACTCAAGATATTCTCAAGAGATTCAGAATGCAAGATTTAAATGGAGCTCCTACTCCCATGGCTACAAAGACTCATCTCGAACAAAATCCAAATGGTAAAGATGTGGATCAAAAGGTATTACCGGTCCATGATTGGTTCTTTGCTTTACCTTTGTGCATCTAGACCCGATATTGTGTTGAGTGTAGGTGTGTGTGCAATATATCAAGCGACTCCTAAAGAAATCCATTTGATGGCGGTCAAGAGAATCTTTCGATATTTAGTTCATACCCCATTCTATGGTCTTTGGTATCCTCGAGGATCAACCCTTTGTGGATACACGGATTCGGATTGGGCGGGTGATAAGGATGATAGAAAATCAACATCTGGGGCTTTCCAATTTCTTGGTAGGTCCTTGGTATGTTGGTCTTCTAAGAAGCAAAATTGCATATCTCTCTCTACCGTCGAAGCCGAGTATGTCGTTGACGCTAGTGCTTGCACTCAATTGCTATGGATGAGGCAAACTTTAAAGGAATATGGTGTCCATTATGACAAAGTGCCTCTTTTATGTGACAATGAAAGTGCCATCAAGATTGCATACAACCCGGTGGATCACACAAGGACAAAGCATATTGAGATTCGCCATCACTTCATTAGAGATCATGTTGCTCGAGGTGATATTGATCTATCCTATGTATCAACCAAAGATCAACTTGCCGATATCTTCACAAAGCCACTTGATGAAGCAAGATTTTGCTACTTGAGGAATGAACTAAATATCGTAGATTCAAGGAGATTGACTTGAGTATATTGCACTCTCACCTAATACTCGACCCATATTTGGTTTAGATGTAGGCATGGACATAGGGGGAGTGCGGTCCTAATTGATTGGACCATCCCTCCCCCATTATGCACAAAGTAAACAAAATCATTCCTCTTAATATCATTTTGTGATATGTGAGCTAAATGATGAGTTTCAGTAATGGACCCAAGATATATCTTCGTGGTGCCAAGCCGAGTATACTCAAACATGGTGGTCTAGGCCACCGCCCCCTCTCTAGCGAGAGGTTGATGTGCTTACTCGTGTTTGTCACTTTAAATTGGTTCTTACTCGTGTTTGTCATCCTCTAGTTGGTTTTTTTCTTTTGGTCGTGCACTCACATTTGGCTCTCCATATGTTTTTAGTAATTTTTTAGTGCATTGGCCCATATCAGTGACTCTCTAAACCCAGGCCATTCTTATCCCCCGACAAAACTCATCTACTCTGCACAAGAACCTTCCACTGTATGCATCTTGGCTCTCTGTCCTGATGGTTACGATACTACCGGTTCTTACTAGCGGTACTACCGCCAAACGGTACTACCGGAATTTACTAGCGGTACTACCGCTTCTGGATCAGTTTCCAGGCTCCTGTCTAGAAATTTCCCAGGTGCGTATTACTAGGTAGTTTACCTGATACTCAGATATGCAGTACTACCGTCATGATCCGGTACTACCGCTTGTGCGTTTTGGTTAAGATTGGAGACATGGGAGAGGCACCTCTCAGTGCCTCATTAGTCCCCCGTCTCCAATCCTCACCAGCGCCGCCGCCGGAGCACGAGACCGCCGCAGGAGCCCCGCCCCCTTCTCCTCTTCCCGGATCCACACCGGATCTGGCCTCCTCGCGGGCTCCTCCGTATTTTCCACCGCCATGGACACCGGTACTACCGCCCTCCTCCTCTTCTCACTTGTTTTCTCCATTGAATCTAGGGCAACTTCGATTCTTGGCTAAAACACGTATTCTTGAGGTTGTACCATGTGATATCTACCAGATCTACCACTTTGTCCGCTGGAATTATTGTTTTACAACAAATTTACTGCCCGTACATGGATTTCTGTCTCAGATATGCACTGAGGTCGCGGGCGGTAATCTAGGAATCTTTTTCCATTACCGCTTATGACTCTCTGGCAGGTCCCAGTACTACCGCCTTGTACTGACGGCAAATTTTTTTAATACCAAGATTTCCATCCTCTATTTGTCTCGGGTTCTTGTGCCCTTACCTCTATGCTATCTCCCTCGTTCTTTCACAGGTGCAGGGGGTTCCCGGGGATCTCGCAAACGCTCCAAATCTCTCCATGAGATTGAGGACTTTGAGTCAGAGTCAGAGACCGAGTTCGAAAAGGAGGTCATGCCTCAACCTAGTGCCCATCTGAAACTGCAAACAACTCGTGGTCGTCGGGGTGGGGGTGGGGGGGTCAAGCAAAGTGTTGGTCGTGGTAAAGCTCCTCCACCTCCTCCTCCCTCCGGTCCTTGCAAGAGCTACAGTTCCAGGCCATTTGGGCCAAAGCTGCTGTATGATTTGTCCGAGACAGAATTTCAGGACCTGCGGGTTGTCAATCCATATGTGGCTGCTCGCTCTCATGCTCGGGAAGGTAGCCTCTTCTATACGGAGTTCCAGGAACGGGTGTTCCATGAGATCCTCATGAAAGATGACAAAATTGTGGTTCCTCAAAAATGGATTGAGATGAATCATGTGAGGAAGAACCTGAACTACTTTGGTGAATCCCTTGACATTTGCACCAACATTGGCTTGCTTCCCATTATGGAGTTCCGGTGCAACTATGATCCAATGCTCATTACTCAGTTCTATGCAACCGTTCACTTTGCCAAGAATCAGACTCGGACTCTCACCTGGATGACCGAGGGTGTTGTAAAGCAAGCAACGTTGGCTGAGTTCGGGGCTATTCTCGGGTACGAAGACCGTGGCAAAGACACTCCCGTTGGCTTTCGGTGCCACGACAATGATCGTCCCATGAAGAAGGATGTTCTTGCACCACTGTACATCCGGGGGCGCAGCATCCCTAGAAAGATCAAAGGGCTTCTACCTACATATGACATCTTGCATCGCATCTTTTGTGAGACCGTCGCCCCTCGTGCTGGGAATGTTGATGAGATACATGCCTTCATGGTGTATATTATGCTCGCCACCCATCACCACCGTGACTCTGGCCTACCTATGGATGTGATGGATGTCATTTGGAATGAAATGGTCTGTGCCACTTTTCAAAGGAGGGTGCCTCCTTTTGCTCCGTACATCATGGCTCTCATTATTAGCAAGTGCCCTATGATTGCCCGTGACTTGCCTTCTCTTTGTCTTGCCACCCACCACCACAAGAATCTGTTGATCAAGACCCATCTCAAACCACGCAATGCCAATGGTCAGATTGTTGATGAGGATGGGAACCCTGTTGTGGAGGAATCCGGTGTTGCTGCTGATGCGCAGCAAGATGCTGCCTTTGTGGTCTCACGTCGCAAGCCAGCTCAGCCATCTTGGGCCAAGAGGTTTGAGGCCAAACTCAAGAAGATATTCTGCCTCCAAGTGGACAATCAGAAACGCATGTACGAGGCCCATGTCTATGCCAAGAAGTCATGTGCTCGTTAGAAGGAAATGATGGAGGCTCGGGGCTTGACCGTCTCCAAGGGCCCCGAGAACAACATTACCCCAGAAGACCAATGGATCTCCAAGCACAGCCACTGGGAAGATGATGCCACCTCCTCCTTCCGTGCCCCGCCACCTCATGATGATGCATGGGAGGACTGGGTTGATGATGATGACGAGTGATCTCCGGGACGTTAGTGTTGCTCTTGCCCCTTTTTGGCGTCTTGATGCCAAAGGGGGAGAAGTTGCACATTAGGTATGCGGGATTTGCGAGGGAAAAGTCATAAGCTCGTTCTTGCCATTGATTTTTATTCGCTTGTGAACTTTATTTGCTTGCCTCTTATTATGTGTGACTTATTATGTGTGAACTAACTATTTGTGCTATGTATGGTGAGAATATGTGGTTATCATATGGATCCATCTTGTGTGTAATATGGCTATTCTCATTTGGATCCATCCTAGGTGTATGTGATGACCTTCCCCATTCCTAATCAATATTGGTCATCACATGTTATTTAGCAAAGGTATGTGCTCTATGTGCGACTTCTACTCCCAGGTAACTTGTTAGAGAGTATGGGGCTTGTTTCTACATATCTAGGGTGAGCCACATCTATATCTTGTCATCACTAGATTTCCCTGCAAAATGTGTGTTGTCATCAAACACCAAAAAGGGGGAGATTGAAAGAGCATTTCCTACCCCTAGTGATTTTGGTGTTTTATAACAACACACACATCGGACTAATTATTTGCCAAGTGTATCACATGTGCATTGAAAATGTTTTATAATGGTCAAATAACTGTCTGCCTGGCGCGGTACCAAAAAGCGGTAGTGCCGCTTTTTGCTACCGGATACGATAGAAGGTTTTGACTAGCTGTCAAAAAGCCTCTGCCGGGCTAGGTACTAAAAAGCGGTAGTACCGCATTTTAGTACCTATCGCGACAGTAGCTTTTTGACCACTTGTCAAAAGCTACTGCCTGCTCCGGTACTAATACCGCATTTTAGTACCGTGCGCAGCAGATCCTTTTTCCAACCTATAAAAGGCCACTGCTCACCCCGGTACTAAAATGCGGTAGTACTGCATTTTAGTACCTGGCGTGGCAGTAGACTTTTTGTATGTTGGCAAAAAGCCTCTGGCTGCCTAGGTAGAAAAATGCGGTATGGCATGATAGAGAGTTTTTTCGACCAAGCTGCTGATTCCACTGCACGTCCGGTAGTACCGGTTGCCATTTGCGGTACTACCGCCTTACAGTAGCATCAAGTGTGGTACCGCTATGGCCAGGGCGTATGAAGTTTGAAAGATGGTCGTCCGGTACCAGGTTCGGTACCAGGTCCGGTAGTACCGGAGTTCTCTGGTAGTACCGCTTGAACTTCCGGTACTACCGCTACATTAAAGACTCCAACATCCAGATTTCTTGGAGGGGTATAAATACCCCTCCACCTACCTTGGGACAAGAGGCTCATCCACATTAAAGTCAAGACCACTATTGGAGCCACCAAATCTTCAAGATCTCCTCAATCCACCACCCAAAGTCCTTGATCTTTGGGGAATCGAAGGAGGAGACCCCGATCTACTACTTCACCAAAAGAGATCTTCATTTCCCCCTCATTCAATTGAGGGCCCCTTTGCTCTAGTGTTTTCTTAGAAACCCTAGTTCCTGTTTTGGTTCTTACAAGCTTGTCTTTGGTTGCTTCGACAACTTGCTTGTATTTGGGAGCCTCCGATTAAGTTGTGGATGTGTGCCCTAAACTTGTAAAGGTGCCGGCTTCCACCTTGAAGGTTGCCGATATAGTGGAAGGTGAATCGATCCCGTTGGGGTGAGATTCATCAGAGAACAAGGGATGCCTTTCGTGGCGTTGGTGGTTTGGTTTGAAACCACCCCCTCTCCAAACGTAGACGTACTTCCCCTCAAAAGTAAGTAACTACGGGAAACAAATTCTTGTGTCTCCGCGTCCACCACTTTGGTTACTTCTATTCTTTACCGCACTTTACTTATTTATTCTTACCTTATGTTGTGGTAGCTCTTGCATAAGTGTCATATAGGTAAATTCACCTTAGTTGCATTATCTAGAGAATTTATCTTATTGCCAAACCTTAATTTAAAAACGAAGAAAATTTGAAGTAGCACCTATTCACCCCCCTTTAGGTGCCCATACGATCCTTTCAGTCATCTTGGCGTCATGTTCGAATGCCTTCGTCTCGATCACCACCGCCTCGTATATGCCCGTGGTACGTGTAGCCTGCAACTTGTTCAACCATTTGCCGCGCCACCCAACTATGTAATTTGCAGGCCCTACAGTCCAATTTTTTAGTACATATATATGAAAATGACTGCTCATAGTGTGTTGTAATTTTTATAGATCATGACAGATAGTTCAGAATTCAGATGAGTTTTTTCTTCAGCCATATCATCCACACACCGTAGGTACGGATGGGTCTAATGATGACAACAAGATCATTTGGCTATGGATCTTCTCGTCCATGACCATGAAGATAACCAAAGGCCAAGGTTTTGGGGCTCAGTGTCGGGAGGAGTCTAGTGTTGAACCGCAAACCGCACCCTTAAAACAATTTTCCGTTCCTTCTATTTTGCGGAGTCTATTCCGCGAGAGGCAAAATTGGGTGTTAAATACAGTAGCAGTCCCTCTACAAGTCCGATCGGATCGATTTAGTCCTGGTACTTCTAATTTACACAATTTAACCCATGTACTTGCCAATTAGACTCGATTTAGTTCAAAAGCGTGTTTGTAGTCAATTTGAGCAGACCCAGATGACACGTGGACGCGGGTCCCACTTGCAGAAGAGCAACTGGCTTGGAAACTTGCAGGGACCCCCTCCCGAATCTAGAATGTACATTTCCGTGTTTGCTGGTGTCGCCTCGATGTTGTCTCTCCTCTGCGAACATTTTTGGTCCAGTGATCGCCGCCATTGTCGCCTCCCTCTCCCTCGACTCCTTTTCTCCCCTCTCGAACAAAACCATCTGGAACTGAAGGGCACCATAACGGCGTGCGGTGCTGGCTTATGGATTAGACTGGGAGGGATGCGGGCAAATATCTGCGAGCGGAAATGTACCGTTCCAGATGGAAGAAAGGGTTTCTACAAGTTTCCAGGCCATATGCAAGGGAACCCACGTCCACGTGTCATTCACGCTAGCTTAAATTTAACGGTAAACATAATTTTGAGTTAAATCGACTTCAGTTGACAAGTACATAGGTTAAAATGTCCCAATTTCAAGTACAAGGACTAAATTGAACAACCCGGACACACGTACATGGACCGCTGCTATATCTAGCTCAAAAAAATGGGTCCCCTAGAAAGAGCGTTTTGCGCCTGCGTGCAGAACCTTTTTTCGGACCGTAAGTTTCGATGAATGCTTTGCCGTGGAACACAAACATGACGGACGCTCACGCATGTGGCATGGCACGGCATCTCGCCTTGCCATTTTCTTCGAGGGCCGGAGATCTCGCCTTGCCCGTTGCCCACACGTGAAGTGAATCCCAAGAAATCCGACCCTCCCAGCCCCCTTCTTCTCTTCTGGACTCTGCACGCTGAGATCTGCTGCCTGCCACACCACCCCCCGGCGAGGCCAGGCCACGACAACCACGAACACAGCGCAGCAAAACTGTCCGTTACCGGGAGGACGGCGACGGCCGCACCGGCACCCGCGACACATCCACGTCCACCGGTGCACAGCGTGGAGGGAGAAAGGTCATAAATACCACGCTGTCAGACGGACGGACAGCGGTAGTACTAGTAGCAACTCGCACTACCGTCTCCTTCGCCGTTTCCTCTCCTCTCCCCCGTCCGTCCGCCGAAAGGGACGCGCGGCACGGGGACAAAATCCCCACCCCAAAGCCGCCGTCGCTGTACAGTACAGGGAGCAGTTCGCTACTACCTACTAGTTGCAGCCAGCCAGCCAGCGGGAGTGAACGCAAGCAGCAGCACCAGTGTCGGTCGCGATATCCGGAATTCCAGCCCAGCGCTTCCACTTCCACGGGCAGGGGTGCTGCGGCGGCCGAGGAGAGGAGCAGTCCGTGCCCGGAGTCAGGGGTTCGTTCGTCTCTCCCCCGTCCCTCACCGGTGCTCGTTCGTGGAAGGAAGAGGAAGGTATGTGCCCTTCGCCCCTTGCTTGCTTGGTGCCCTGTTTCTTCTTCCCTCTGTTCCTTTGATGATTTGCTGCTACTCTGGCCCCGTTTCGGCCAGATCCGGGACTCTCCCTCCAGGCGCCCCACTCGGTCCAGGGTTTCCGTGCATTTTTTCGCCTCATTTTCTTCCTCCCGACATCCCGGGGAGGGAGGGAGGGAGACGACATGTCTAACAGCTCTGTTTTTTGCTGGGATAATTTTTTTCCTCTTATCACGTTTCCTCTTCTGCAGAGAACAGAAACAGCCTTTTCTTTCGTTCGCTAAAACAAATCTTCTCTGTTGCAGAATTGTACTAAGATGGGCTTAGAATGTTGAAATCCCGCACTATTTTTCTTAGACTACTACTATGATCTGCTATCAGCTGCCGAGAAAGTAGTACTAGTACAAGTTGGATTCCATCGATTTCTTATGCCTTTTTTTTTCCGATTTGACAAATCGAGTAGGTAGTAAAATCAACCTTTTTTTCTTCTCTTTTCTGATGAATTGTCAAAACTAAATTATTACCAAACCTATAAATTAACTTTCCCTCAAAAAAAAAAACTTACGTTACTTTTTCTCGACTGGCGTTTCAAGATTTCCTCAAACATGGGGTTTCAATCCACTCGCGTGGACCTTACCCGATGCAATGAATGAATTTAGTATGCAGCCTTACGAGATTGTGTGCTGTAACGGTCACACGGCCTATAAGCAGTTTTTTTTCTTTTCTAAGTATTGTTTTCCCTATTTGCACATGGGCCAATGATGAGAACCAGGCAGGAGTGCAGCGCAAGCGTGTTGGTAGAGTTGGTTTTCATTGTGTCAGCCAGGACGCCTACTCTGCATGTGAGCAATTGCTAGGTACAAAGTAGAAGGATTCTTGGGTTTTATTAAAACCCTCTATATATGGGTTGCTACTCTTTTGGGTCCAGCTGTTGATGGCCCAAAGTTTTATATTGCCCATTCAGCATCTCACAGCTGATTTGATGGGGATAGCACTTGAGTTTGTCTGCAATGGGAATCACAATCTTAGGTGGCCTCGTTTCTGTTGCTGTCTCAGTTGGAATTATCAGAATTTTGCTTCATTTCTGTAGCTGTCAGATTTTCTTTTCTTTTTTCAAAAGGGGGTTAACCCCCCCTCCTCTGCATCAATTGATGCACACATACATTGTAACTGTCAGGTAGATATGGGCGGTCTCTCTGCCCCAAAGTTGAAGCATGGTTTCCATCTAGATTCTTTTTTGTGAAATACCATCTTCACAATATTAACCTATGGACTAGTACCTTTAAGTGCTAATTTCCATCTGTTTATTCCAATTACTGATTTTTCCTTCACATCTTTATGCTGAAGAAAAGTCATATTGCATCTCTGAAAAAAAGTCACTGCATCAGAGATCAGACATATTTTCGTTTCGTGGGTAATATTGGCATCAGACATTACCAATATTCGAGTCAAACAAAACATATATCTGGGAATCTCATACTTCTCCTGAGTTAAGAAAGCATTACTTGGTGCTAAAAGAATAGAATATTTTGGCAAACAAAGCTTTATTTTACTTGGTAGTTTCATATGAGTCGAGCTTCATAATCAAACTGAACTTAGGAGTAGTATTATTTCGTGATGGTTATGTTACATCAAGTAACCCAATTTTCAGTGTTTGCCTCCCTCGAAGTTTCATTTTTATTGCCATTCAGTTCTTAGATTTGATTTAGTTTAGGAGCTTGTTCTCATGACATCAAACTTTCTTGACAGTATATGCTTGTGTTTCATCCTTACATCTTTCACTAACAAATGTAGGAACACCCGGGAGTTATTTGAAGAACAACTATGGCGACAATTGAAGATATAGGTCTCTCTGCAGCTATCAACATACTGACTGCCGCCATATTCCTGCTAGCATTTGCTTTTCTACGGCTACAGCCCATCAATGACAGGGTTTACTTCCCAAAGTGGTATCTCAAAGGTGCCAGACAAAGCCCAGGCCATGGTGGTGCTTCTGTGCGCAAGTTTGTAAACTTGGATATGCGGTCGTACTTGAAGTTCTTAAGTTGGATGCCTGCTGCTCTCAAAATGCCAGAGGATGAGTTGATTAGCCATGCTGGACTTGATTCAGCTGTCTATCTGCGGATCTACTTAACAGGGTATGCAAACTTATACTTCATATACTGCGGTCATGTTTTAGTGTTCCATTTGTCATATCAAATTTCATCTCCCCACACTTCTACCCCACAAAAAACTTAGCTCTAGTTAATACAGTTTTCACTAGCGAAGTTCTTAGTTTCAGCATGGACGTGCATGATTTGTGAAATGCCTACAGAAGATTATAATTGTACAACGAATAGTACTTTATGGGTTAATTAATTGCACATATCCAGTATTCAACAGTCTCGAAATACAATGCAAGTTGAAATGAACTGGTGCTGCGAATGTGTCTGATATACTGCGGAGATCAATTTAGTACTCCCTCCGTCCAGAATAAGTGACTTAGGTTTATCTAGATTCGCATGTATCTATACACTAAACACGTCTAGATTCATGCGAATCTAGACAAATGCAAGTCACTTATTTCTGGACGGAGGGAGTACTAGTTTTTTCGCTCTTCTGAAGGGGAGCCTTGGCGAAGTCGTACAGCTGCTGCCTTGTGACCACGAGGTCACGGGTTCAAGTCCTAGAAACAGCCTCTTGCAGAAATGCAGGGAAAGGCTGCGTACAAAAGACCCAAAGTGGTCGGACCCTTCCCCGGACCCTGCGCAAGCGGGAGCTACATCCACCGGGCTGCCCTTTTTTTTTCCGCTCTCCTATATTTTTTCTTCAAGCTATCCTATAGGTTTGCAGTCGTTCTAGTATTTCCTTGTAACAAATAGTTCTGCAAGTTTTAGATACCACTATTGTGAACACATCTAGCTTCCAGTGTAGAAAACATCCACTTGCTTCAGTGAGTTCATCTTTGTGTTTAACCAAACATTTTTAGTTTTCATACTTATTTTTTTCTATTTTCATCGAGAATGTTATTATTGTATTGGTTCCAGATATAGAGAGTGCAGCACATGTATTAAAAATGTTAGGCCAATGGATGGATTGTGCTTATTGTGATGTCTAACTCCATGTTTTTGCTGAAGCAATACTTATAATTATCATGTTTAACCTTTTCAGGCTTAAGATATTTGTCCCAATCACAATTCTAGCATTTCTTGTTCTTGTTCCTGTTAACTGGACCAATGAAACCCTTGATGGACTGAAGGTAGAGCACAGTGGTATCGACAAACTTTCAATATCCAACATACCTTATGGGTCGAAGAGGTTAGCATTAAACGAATTCAGTTTTTTCTGTAAGCAACCTTACTGTCTTGTAAGGTTGCTTTTGTGATGGCATCACAAGTTGTTTTGGGGATCATTGGTTACCAGAAGCTAATCTGTGTCTGCATGTCTGAGCATGTAGTCCACATTAGGGAGGGAGCATGTAGTAAATTGCATACATTGGTAATGTAGAGCCTGAAGTTTATAAAGGGAAAGTCAATGGGAAAATCACAAATATTTTGTTGGGGACTTGGGGTTAATGCAGAATTATGCTATGTTCTTTTTTTCGAAAGTGTATGTTGTATGATTACCAGAAGCTAATCTGTGTCTGCATGTCTGAGCATGTAGTCCACATTAGGGAGGGAGCATGTAGTAAATTGCATACATTGGTAATGTAGAGCCTGAAGTTTATAAAAGGAAAGTCAATGGGAAAAACACAAATATTTTGTTGGGGACTTGGGGTTAATGCAGAATTATGCTATGTTCTTTTTTTCGAAAGTGTATGTTGTATGATTACCATTCCTTGTTCTGACAAGTCAAGAGTACCATGAGGCAGCACCGCAGCAGAGCATCACAACATACACCAACGTAGAGCTTGATTGTCAACTTTGGAATTGTTTCTTGAGTTTCTCCACGACTGAGTGAATGCTAATAAGTAACTCTTTGGATGCAGGTTCACAGCTCACTTGATTATGGCTTACGTTTTCACATGTTGGACATGCTATGTTCTATTGCGCGAGTATGAAATAGTTGCAACAATGAGATTGCGCTTTCTTGCATCTGAGAAACGCCGCCCAGACCAGTTCACGGTATGTTCTTGTAACTCTGTATATTCAGTATTTATGTTTCTAATTAGTAGATCAGGATCTAGTTATTTTGTCTACTACTACTTCCAAGTTATAAATATCGTTTTGGAGATCAATACTTCCTCCAGGCTACCTCTTCAATCACAGATGATAGAATCTACCTATTATGATGGTTCGTTTAACAATAAATCTAGTGATATGGGAATTCCTTCTTACAAGTAGGTGCAAATTTGAATATATGACATCCTTATAGTGAAAAACGATTCTGAGACAAGTAAATGTGCTTGAAAGGTTTTAGAAACCAGCAATATAGCCATTAAATACACGATGACAGATACTTTTTATACTGCTCATTCTGTAAAGAATGTTAAATAAGTTTGCACATTATCCTGTTAGGTTTCCTCAGGGGATCTGAATTATGAAAATTAAAATATTATGTAATGGCACCAACAGGCAATGAGTCAACTACTTGCGTTATTGCAGATTATTTTCCCTTTTCTTTTTTCTTTTCTTTTCTTTTTTGGGCTGGGTGGATGTCTTTACGATATTTTGTTGGTGCAGAGGCTGGGTGTATTTGATATCTTCGCAATATTAATATATTCCCTTTGTCGAAAAAAATCAATCTTGAATTCATGACCTGTTCGAAACAGAAGAATTTTACAGAAGAAAAATGAAGTGCAAAAATTATCATTATATGGCTTTGCAATCTTCAATTATGATAGAAACAAAGTTAGCCTACTCTCGTGAATGTTTACATCAAGATATATAATAATTTGAATGTGGCATTTTTACTGTTTATACTTTTTGTGTTAATAAGAAATCGTGATACATTAATTTGTGAACTCGTCTCTTCAATTTTTAACTATTGTTGATCAATAGGATTTTTGTGTTGTAGTTGTGTTTTGTGGCATACAGTTCACCAGTGCATTTTTAGGTCCTGGTGCGGAATATACCGCCTGATCCAGATGAATCGATTGGTGAGCTTGCGGAGCATTTCTTCCTTGTGAATCATCCTGATCACTATCTTACACAACAGGTAAATATTTACAATTTTCTGACCAGCCATGTTCTTGTATATCTTAGTTGTTATATGGATATGGGAAATTTATATTTTATCAAATTTAGATGGATTTCTATTTGACTCATATAAAGTAGTACAAGTAACTGCTTAATGTAGAATCATGATTGTGCACTTTAAATTTGGCTTTACGCTAAAAGGCATTACAAGAGTTGTTCTAATTAATTTGTTACCTGCACTCTCCCTTTGAAGGTTGTTTACATTGCAAATGAGCTTAATATAAATCATGATTGTGCACTTTAAATTTTCCTTTACGCTAGGAGGCATTACCAGACTTGTTCCTGTTAATTTGTTACCTGCACTCTTTCTTTGGAGGTTGTTTACAATGCAAATAAGCTTAAAATCATGATTGTGCACTTTAAATTTTCCTTTACGCTAGAAGGCATTACCAGGCTTGTTCTTATTAATTTGTTACATGCACTCTCTTTGGAGGTTGTTTACAATGCAAATAAGCTTTAAATCGTGATTGTGCACTTTAAATTTTCCTTTACTCTAGAAGGCATTACCAGACTTGTTCTAATTAATTTGTTACCTGCACTCTCTCTTTGAAGGTTGTTTACAATGCAAATAAGCTCGCTAAACTTGTCAAAGAGAAAAAGAAGGTGCAAAATTGGCTCGACTACTATCAGCTGAAGTATGAAAGAAATACAAGTAAAAGACCTACTGTTAAGGTTGTTCCATGACAAATACCATGTTTTTCTGTATTTTTTCTTGCATACTGTTCTGAGTTTCGATCGAATTAGGAAAATAGTACAGTAAATTTATTCTAGTTCTTTATTCTTCCTATAAAATTATTGCTCTTGTTCCAGACTGGTTTTCTTGGATGTTTTGGTTCCAAAGAGGATGCTGTTGAACACTACACATCAGAAATTGAGAGGATAGAAATGGAAGTAAGTCCAATCTTTGCCGCTTCCTTCAGTGGACTTATCAGCTTCGTTCTAGTGTTACTGTGGAACAGTATGCTTCCTCCATTAAAAAACTTTGATCTGTCATAAATGTACCTTCATACCATCATATTACATTTGCTACCATATTATTAGAAAAATCAATTATGAATCTGTGCATATGTGTCGATGACTGAAACAACACTTAAAAGAGTGGAGGAAATAACAAAAGGCTATGTTGTTTCAACTGAAGCTATGGTTTGTGTTATTTTGCTGAAGCAAGATGATGTGCTAATGATATCTCTTTTCTTGCTTTTGCATTTAATAGTACTATTAAATAATTTATGTTTTGATTGGGCTGTATAAGTAAAGATATGTCTTCCAGAATGTTATATGTTTTTTATTTTTCAAACAAAGAATTTCCTGCAATACCATTAACCGTCAGATTCACTGTCACTTACAAATCACACTTATTTAGGAAGCTGAAGAGCGTGGAAGGATCATGAAGGATCCCAAGTTAGTTGTGCCAGCAGCATTTGTTTCCTTTAGATCACGGTGGGGTGCAGCAGTGTGTGCTCAGACACAACAAACAAGTAATCCAACGGTTTGGTTAACTGAGTGGGCTCCAGAACCTCGTGATGTGTACTGGGATAATTTGTCTATTCCAATTGTTCACCTTACAGTTAGAAGGTTGATAATTGCAGTGGCATTCTTCTTTCTGAACTTCTTTTATATCATCCCAATCACATTTGTTCAGTCCCTTGCAAATCTTGAAGGGATTGAAAAGGCAGTTCCATTTTTGAAGCCCGTGATCGAAATGTAAGTGTACTTCAGCATGCTATTCTTCCGCAAAATGGCTTTTTGTGTTCAGTTGAATGCTGTTGATTATTCAACTTTTCTTGTGACTTCAATGCTAAATTGCTTTACGTTCCTGAACACCACCTATTTATGAGAAGGGTAGGGTGTAGGTTGGGTTGGACTCTAGAGTACTTAATCATGCCTAATACAGCATGAATTACAAAGAATAGAGTTGTGTATTAGTGTCTGATGATAGTAATCTATTGTAAATATGATGAAACAGGATCCATCTGAGGATTGCTTAGTGTCTGATTAAGATGAAACATAATTAGTATGTCCTTAGAGTAATACTTCAATTTGAAGTAAAAAATTCTAGTTCTTTTTTGCAAAAGCATATGAGCTGCACATGTAAAAGTTGGACAGATCCCACAAAAACCTCCAAGCTGCTGTTAAGAAGTGAAAATCAAGGGTTTTCTGAATCATAATGGAGGAAACGTAGTTTGTGTACTATTGCTATGCTGATACATGAGTCTGATGCTGACTTTGTTCTGATGTTTATACTGGTGTGCATAGTACCTACTTATTGCAAGTTGGTATGTAGTAGCCTTTCACTGTCACACTGTTGACAAAATGTACTGTTTGTATTGTTGACTGCGTGGGATCCATATGTGATGCTGATGGTTAATTATGTAATTTTTGTGGACAACAATGGCAAAAAAGTTGACAGACCTTGAATGAATCCATAAACTTTCTTAGTTTTTCTCTCTAGGTTTCTGTAGCACCATATAATCTGTACTCCCTCTGGTTTGGTTTACTAGGCGCATTAGTAAAATTGCAGGGACCTAGGTAGTAGTTGATTGGCGGAGAAAACAGTACCGCAGCGCCCAAATTTACTTGCGATGAAGCCAACCATCGTGGCCTATGCAATCGTTCATTGGTCATGCTTGCATGCAGGACTAACCTACTTCACACCGCATGCATATTTGGGGTGTTCACACCCGCATGCAGTAGGAAGGAAAGGAAAGGAAAGGCTGAGGAGGAGGGGATTAGTACGTCCTAATTAAACGGGGTAAATAAATGCAAACGCGCCTAAACGGAAGGCGTATTGAAACTGCATGATTTTTCAAGTGCGCCGAGTAAACTGAACTGGAGGGAGTAACTTGGAACTTCACTGAGGCCTTGTTTACTTTCTCGTATTCGCTAGTGTATTTACGGGGATCGGAGGGGATTATCCCAAATCCTGCAAAATCCCTGCAGTCCGTTTACCACGCCGGGTTTGGAGGGGATAATCCCGAGATATCCCTGCAAATCCTCTTATTTTTTCCTAGATTAAAAACTCTCCACCATACAAGTGTATTTTTTGGAAGAGTATTTGAGGGGTTTGGGTGAACACCAAATCCCCTCCCATCCCCAAACCTCTTGGGGATAAAAATATGAGAGAAGTAAGCAAGGCCTGATTGAAATATACATCCAGCAAGCAAGTTTAACGACCTTTGATGTAATTTGCTCATGTTTTACTTGTATTTGCTCTGCTGGCATTTTTTGTGATTTCTTGAAGTTTGTTGTTCAACTGTTGCTCAGGCCTACTATCAAATCATTCATCCAAGGGTTCCTTCCTGGAATTGCTCTGAAGATCTTCCTTATACTGCTCCCAAGCATATTGATGTTTATGTCAAAAGTTGAAGGATTGACATCAGTGTCTTCATTGGAGAGAAGATCTGCATCGAAATTCTATATCTTCATATTCTTTAATGTATTCCTGACAAGCATTATTGCAGGATCTGCTTTAGAGCAGCTACAAAGCTACCTTCACCAGTCAGCAAATGAGTATGTACTACACCTACTCATGTTTGGCACTTTGGCATCACATTTATAAACAGAAATTGACAATCATCCAACATCTCATTCAGATCAATGACATGATTGCACTCAAATAAGAACAGATGTTATGAACTAACATAGACTTTAGCATGTGAAATGAAGGTCAACCATAGAAAAAATGTATATAAATGCAGTCGATTGTTGACTCCTCCTTTTCTAAGCAACGTGCAAAAATTCAAACCTAAAACATCTTATATGTTGAAACGGAGGGAGTAGAATTTTTTTTCCTTGTAACACAGTATCTTGTCATATGTTTGCTATCCAGGACAGATTTGGAGGCCTTTGTATTTGCCTGGCATATTGAATAGTTTATTTTAATAACTCCTATTGTTCTCCATACGCCTTTGGACTATGAGGACATGGCTGTTTTGCTCACTAACAATATCAACTAAATCATTAGGATGGTCACAGGCATTGTATTATTTACTTGAATTTTATTTTATTTCCTTGTAACACACAATCTTGTCATATGTTTGCTATCCGGGACAGATTTGGAGGCCTTTGTATTTGCCTGGCATATTGGACAGTTTATATTAATAACTCCTATTGTTTTCCATTTGAAATTTTATCTATTTGCTTCTATAGGATACCAAGGACAATCGGTGTAGCAATTCCAATGAAAGCAACATTTTTTATAACATATGTAATGGTCGATGGATGGGCTGGGGTAGCTGGTGAAATATTGAGATTGAAGCCATTGGTAATCTTCCATTTGAAAAACTTTTTCTTGGTCAAGACTGAGAAAGACAGAGAAGAGGCAATGGATCCTGGAAGTATTGGTTTTGATTCAAATGAACCACAGATACAGCTCTATTTCTTACTTGGTCTTGTCTATGCTGTGGTCACACCATTTTTACTTCCCTTCATCTTGATATTCTTTGTGCTCGCATACGTGGTCTACCGCCACCAGGTAAGATTTGCTGGAACAATTATACTTTTTGAATGTTTTTTGTTCTTGATATAAATTTTGATGTACCATGTATACATGTTTCGAGTTTTTACTAGTCTATATCCATAAGAGGATACTGCCATATTTCTAACTAACTTTCTAAATTATTTTTGAAAAATCTTAATGATTTTTTTAATTCTGCTGGATATATGTTTGTTTTGTGCAAATAATAGTCAATCTTGGATTTATGGACCAAGTTGCTAGTTTTATTATGGAAGTTCCATATGACCATAAAACTTGTGGAATGGGTATGGTGACAACATCAGAAAAGTACATTGCCGACAAAAAATTCAAGGTTAAGAGCATGAACGAGCCCTAAAGGATAAAGATGGAGCCAGAACTTGGCTACTACCACCATGTACGAAGTTGAAGTACATGACTCTAGGTAGCTGTGTGCATAAACTGGACCATATACCTTGTGGAATGGGATGGTGGAACCATCAGTAAAGTACATTGCTGGCATTAAAAGTTTCAAGGTTAAGAGCATGCACGAGCCCTAAAGGTCTAGGTCAAGCTGCTGCCACCCCTCACCCGGCCGCTGCCCCAGGGCAAAGCCCGGGCGGCGGAAGGATGGCGGTGGCAGGGCTTCCCTCTGTCGTGGTTATGAGGCACGCTCGCGGCGTCCCTCGAGTGGGTGCTTGGGCTCAGGGCCTGTGTGGCCATGGCGTCGGTCGCGTAGTGAAGTGGGACCCTCTGGTTTCGACGGTTCGCCCTGGCGGACGGGATCCGGGTGGTGGTGCCGTCCTGGTGGCTCCCGAGAGGATCACGCGCCCTTGGGGCATGGCGGTCCTCTGCAAGGAGGAGATGGTGGCCCAGCCAGTGACAGGTGCAAGGGTCTATCGTCAATGGCGGCGCCCATGGGCATCATTTACCTCGTTGGAGGCGTTGTGGTGGCGTTTCTCGTTCCATACGTGCTTCGAGGGAAACCTCAGGTCACCCCTGTGGGGGCATCATCTTTGGAGACATACATCGACTGGACGGACAAGTGGATGGCTTCGGTGGCTTGGCGCCAGTCTCCTTGTGCTTCTCGCGTGGTGACCACGGTGGAGCGGTGATGCATCTACCGTGTCAACGGCTGCGAGTCTCGGAGGCGTGGTGCAGCGGGGTCTCAACGTCGGGCGTGACTTGATGGACTCGCGTAGGGCGGGGGTGCTGTCTGGCACCGTGGTGGTATCGATGGCAAGCCTTGCAAGGGTAATGCCTCGATCCCTATTCTGAAGATGGCCAGCTTGTCGTTGGGCGGTTTGGTGAGGCATCTGGTTTTGTGTTGATGTGTGTAGGTGTGAGCTAAGGGCGTATAGCCCCAACATGTCCTTCATCAACGTTGTAGGTTTTGCAACAGCTGTCGTTAGTGAGGTGGCTTCGGGTTGATCCTTGTTTCCTTTGTATGGTTTTGATGATGAATAATACTAATTAAAGTTTGATGCAGAGGCCAGGGGTAGCACTTCCATTTCGAAAAAAAGGCTAAAGCTCAAGTCAGAACTTAGCTACTATCACCATGTACAAAGTTGAAGTACTTGACTGTAGACTGTGCAGAAACTGCTGAAAGTTCTTACAATTATGTGCAAAACTAACAAGGTTATACTTTTGGGAGCACATCAAGTCTTAACCATGAAAGCTATTATGTCTCCCTCCCTCATACGGGCGACAGGCAGCGGAGGCGACCAACTCCCTCTAGATCTCAGCCGGCGAGGGCGCTGGTTCCCTCTCCCTCCGCTTGCCGCTCCGGCGGCAGGAGGAAGGTGGTGTTACAATTGCGACAAGTAAATAACGAAGAACGAAAACGAAATCACAGCAAGGGGACACAAACCTCTCCAACAAAGAGAGGAAAAAACCACGGGCGCCAGCCAGCGAAACTTCACTATATCTGGGAGTGTTTACAAACGCCGGGCATTTCATGGATCCAACTCATCCCAACCGGCGGCTTACAAGGGGTTTATATATCAGTGGAAACCTAGGTCTTCAACGATCCGTACCGTACCGCGGGGGGGCCTCGCTCCACTCGTCAGAAGTTGGCCTATACTTTGTAGAATTTGGATCAACATATAACAGGTGGAACCTCGTTTCTCTGCCTAGCAGTTAGGGTTAGGGTCTGTTTGCTGTGGGGCGTCGTTGGGGTGGTGGGAGTGGCACCTGGTCAAATAAATCGAATTTCGAATGTATGTTTTTTTAATCTATATAAGAGATTATCGTATTTTTGCCTTCACCATCACATGTTCCTATCTCAGTTTTTCTACTTCCATGAAATTGTTTGCTAACTTGAGCTTCTGTTCCAGATAATAAATGTATACAATCAAGAATATGAGAGTGCGGCTGCTTTTTGGCCAAGTGTTCATGGACGTATAATCACTGCATTGATCGTGTCCCAGTTCCTTTTCCTTGGATTGCTAAGCACAAAAGGCGCAGGCCAATCAACACCAGTGCTCCTTGTTCTCCCTGTAGTAACCTTTTATTTTCACAAATACTGCAAGAACCGCTTTGAACCTGCTTTTGTGGAATATCCATTACAGGTAATAAGGATTGCACTAGTTTTATGTTTCAGAGTCCAAAGTATGGACATGCCTCTGGAACTGAAAATAACCGCCAACATGTTGTGTTTTCTAGGAGGCAATGAGGAAAGACACTCTAGAGCGTGCGAGAGAGCCAGGGTTCGATCTGAAAACGTACCTGGCAGACGCCTACATCCACCCAGTGTTCAAATGCGACGACGATGACGAGAAGTTCTCCATGGGCGCCGAAGGGGAGGTGGAGCAGGTCCTCGTGGCTACTAAGCGGCAGTCGAGACGGAACACCCCGGTCCCGAGCAGACACAACGGTTCGGAAGTGCCTTCTCTGCCTGAGATTGTAAATGACCAGCGACTATGAAATGATAGTGAGGGAGTGGCTTGCGTGTGCTTAATTAGGTCTGTAGTTTTGTATACATGGAGTAAAGAGAGCAGCAGTAATGTGCTTGCGTGTGCTTAATTAGGTCTGTAGTTTTGTACATGGAGTAAAGAGAGCAACATTAATGTGCTGACGCTTCCGGTATTGCTTGTTCATTACAGTAAAAGGAGCAATATGCATGAAATGCGAGGTTCTGTCGTCCTGTGTTTCCACTTGTATGACGTCGGAATGTGCGGTTGGGATCATTGCTGTGGAGTCTGCGGCAACTCGGTTTCAATAATCCAATGTGCTGTGAACTTAGTGAATGGCACGTGAGAGATTGATTTCCACACCAGTAAAAGTCTCTCTTTTGTTTTTTTTTTCCATATAGACCAGCAGAAAGCCGAAACACCAATGTGTATTCTAGCCTTATTATGCTTATCAATCTCATTCAACAAGTTAGCAAATATATTATCCATAATAAGTATCATTGATTTGATAAAAAGTTATACTAAATCAACGATAATTATGTATCAGAGGGAATAGTAGCTGGTTGGATGTGGTATGTTATATGTAAAAGGTGATTCGCCAAATTATACATACAAACGGGCATGAGAGAAATACATGTTCTATGATCTCCGTCGGAAAAAACAGAGATTGATGACATCGCTGACGAAAGGGATGGTCTGAACCGAAGGGAGAGGAGACCGACTATGCTGCGAGGTGAACTAGTCTCTAGATGACAGCTGACTGTACCTTCCTATTCCCTCCGTTTCAAAATATAAGATGTTTTAGATTTGTGAAGAAAATGAATCTAGACTTCTTTTAGTGTATAGATTCATTCTAAAGTTAAGTGAACCTATATACTAAAATAAGTCTAGATACATTTGCTTCACAAAGCTAAAACGTCTTATATTTTGAAACAGAGGAAGTATTACGCTATTTGGAAGATAGAAATAGGGTTTCCATGGGGTCAACGCCTCCATGCATCTCTTTATATATATGCTTGACAGACGTACAAATACATGAATATGGTACATGTGGTGTCGTATGTGATAGTTCTTAACACTCCTCCTCAATTTAAATTATAGAATTGCGGAATATTGACTGTATTGATATTGATTGTGGTGATTACATCGTGAGCCTTTGGGCTGTTTATATAGTACTAGAAGACTTGGAAGGCAAAAAGACTAATAGAGATATAATTGGATTACAAACTTAAACTACCAAATATAGTCTAAACCGTGATATACTCTAACACTCCCCCGCAGTCGGATCGGTAGTGACGCGAACGGTCTGACTGGAGCATAATCCGAAGGCGGAGATGGGAGAGGATGTCGATGTAGCCGGAAGTAGGGCGTTGTAGTCGTGGTCGATGATGCCATTGGTGATGTAGTCGTCGTTGATGAAGTCGATGAAGTTGATGATGTCGTTGTGTTGTGGTCGATGTCATCGTTGAGCCTGGAGAATTCGTCGTAGTAGTTGAGGTAGATGTAGTTTGAGTTGGAGTAGTCGAGGTAGGCGACACGCCTTGCCAAACTTGCCAAACTCGGGAGCGTGCTGGGGACAAAGGCACGCGTCGATGTTGCCAATATCGGACGTGCGAAGACAGGGACTATCACAAGCCATGCGAGCCAGAGCCGGAGGGAGCAGCAGAGAAATTGTCCATGAACGGTTGGTGCGTAGAAGTTGTTCGCCGATTTGTCGGAGTAGATGAAGTAGTTGCAAGAAGAAAATTGATTTACTGCAAAAATAAAAATTAGACCGCGACTCTGGAAGCGAGGTCGTGGTGGACGAAGACGACGAGGTAGTTGTTGATGGCGATTGAATTGTTGCGGTAGTTGATATCGGGGATTAGACCCGTACTTTCCGCTTGTATGAGCGTGACGTCGCTCGTGAAGAACTTTTTGTTGGCGTTGACGTTGACCACGTTTGGTGGTGGCGGCGACGATGCGACGATGTTGTTGGTGTAGATGGTTGTTGGCGATGATGGCCACGAGTGATGAAGGTGTAGCCCTTTGTTGACGGTGAGGCGCGTACTCAGGGATGTGCGTCCTGGTCGATGTTGGCGAAGACGGTCCGGCGTGGTGAGGACGTGAGGACGGAGAAGATGAAGCAGCGCGTGAAGACGTCCCTTGCCGCGCTGCGCGAAGCCTCCTTGGCACGATCGTTGGCGATGATTTGCCGGATATGAGTCGATGCCGAGGTTGAAGTAGAGGCGCGTGATGACGACATGTGGTTGTGGACGATGCAATCCGACCTATGATCGGCGAAAGAAGAAGAAACGTTGGTCAAGCGGCCGGCGAGAAATTTTTGGCAAAGTAAGATCTAATCTACTATTGCGCGGCCCCCGGTGGAGAACGATCTTCCTGGGGTCTGTGCGGCGAAAGAGGTGGCTAAACCCTAGGCGGAGCGAACTGATGACCCACAAGTATAGGGGATCGCAACAGTCTTCGAGGGTAGTATAACCCAATTTATTGATTCGACACAAGGGGAGCCAAAGAATACTTATAAGCCTTAACAACTGAGTTGTCAATTCAACGGCAAATGGTCTTGCTCACAGTAGTTTATCAGTAGCAACAGTTTTGTAGTAGCAATAGCAAAGTAATAGTAGCAGTAAAATAAAGGCAGTAGTAATAATAGTAGCAAACAGAAGGATTTGAGTGCGGTAGACATAGGGATGGATGGACGGGCGTTGCATGGACGAGACTATTCATGTAATATCAAGATCTAGGGCATTTTCATATAAATAATATAAAACATCCAAGTACTAAACAATCATAGGCATGTGTTCCATATATAGTCATACGTGCTCGCAATGAGAACTTGCACAACATCTTTTGTCCTGCCAGCCCATTGCAGCGAAGCCTCAAGGGAATCTACTGACAATTAAGGTACTCCTTTTAATAGAGTACCAGAGCAAATCATTAACACTCTGTGAACACATGTGATCCTCATATCAGATCCATCCCCTCCGACTGTCCCAATTTCTGTCACTTCGGGGCCTTTGGTTCCGGACAATAATATGTGTAAACAACTTGCAGAGAAGATCACAAACAATACTATCATCATGAATCAATAATATGTTCAGATCTGAGATCATGGCACTCGGGCCCTAGTGACAAGCATTAAGCACAACAAGTTGCAACAAAGTCAAATAGCACTAATAAAGATACTAGGCACCATGCCCTAACAATCTTATTCGATTACATGATAGATCTCATCCAATCCCTACCACCCCCATAGCCTACAGCGGGGGTTTACTCACTCATGGATGGGGGAAACATGGATGGTTGATGGAGAGGCGTCAGTGATGATGTCGATGATCTCCAATTCCCCGTCCTGGCAGGGTGGCAGAACGAAGTTTCTGGTTCCGAATTGCGGTTTCTGGTGGTGGCAGTGCAACGAAACTCTATCTGGAAAAACGTCGGCCCCCCTCTGTTTTTAGGTCAGAAGGCTTTATGTAGGCGAAGAGGGAGACCGAGGTGGCCTCACCACCCCCAGGCGTGGCCTGGCCTAGCCCATGCGGCCAGGGGGTGTGGGCCCCTCGTGGCCTTCCTCCGTCTCATCTTTTGTCTCCGTGAGTCTTCTGGTAAAATAGGAGTTTTGCGATATTTTCCGGGATTTTTCCCGAAAGTTGATTTTCTGCACAAAGCTAGACACCAAAGCAATTCAGCTGAAAATAGCATCAGTCCATGTTAGTTGTATCCAAAGCACACAAATTAGAGGAGAAACAATAGCAAAAGTGTTCGGGAAAGTAGAGACGTTTTGGACGTATCAACTCCCCTCAAACTTAGCTTATTGCTTGTCCTCAAGCAATTCAGTTGAAAACTGAGTGCTATAAAAGAAACTTTCACGAACACATTTACTTCATATGATGTATATATTCTCAGCACATGAGTAAATACTTAGACAATTCATAATAAGGAGTATGTAAATAAGTCTACTCAATAGTCATGCAAGCTATGAAGAGATTCCAACACAATAATAATAAGTAGCATGAGATATAAGTATAAGCAACATTATAATGCTCATAAGAAGGTATGATAAAGTGGTATCTCGCTTGTATTTGATTGTGGATCAAAACATAAATGCCAAGGCACCTCTGAAGTTCAAGTGAAGACTAGAAGTAACGATATCAAAGATACGAGCATCAAAGTTATGTCATAATTAACCAAGTTTTGATACAAGCACATTACACTAAGAATGACAACTATGCTATCAAGAAGGTGCTCATAGAATAAGTGGTGACTCAACAAGGAATTGAAAAGGTTTTGAAAAGTTTGAAAGGCTTCCAAATGCTGAAAGTATGGTACTCAATAGTTTTGAGCTCTCATTGACCTTATCATAGGAATCTTTAGATGGTTAAGTTTAAAGTGAGGTCCAATATGAGTTATATGCTTGGCATACCATAAACTGGAAATCTCATGTCCCTTGAGTACGAGGGCCGTTCCTCATGCTACTCAACTTTAGTTATCGGTAAGTTCTTGTCATTGTAAATATATGCGTATCATAGAGAACCGCCAATGGGGCACCCCTTGCCCTATGATATAGGAGCTATCCCATATCTTAATGACAAGGCAACAGATAGTGAGCATCTCAACAATCTTCTTATTTACCATGGGAAAATGGTGCCTTTTCTCTTTTTTTTCTTTTTCTCTTCTCCTTTTTTCTATCTCTCTCTTTTTTATAATAAGAATGCTTCATAGATTTCTCACTATGGTGATGCTGCAAGTTTCCACCATGATTAGGCATGGCTTAGGCTAGCGGCCCAGACGTTTCTCTAACACATATACATAACTCTATGGACTTACAATCTCTCCTTTTATTTCACACCGCCGACATCCATAAACAAAAGAGCATGATATCAACAGGATAATATTTACAGGTGTTTAAAGCGTTCCCCGTGACAACATGGTTCTACTAACTCTCAGCCTATAATTTGCAAGCATATAACTTTCATGGACAGTCACAATGGTTCAGGTTTATTAAGTGCAAGAAATTAAAGTGTGTCATCAAGTTCGTGAGAGCTTTACTAACTAACTTTCTCAAAATAAGAAAACATTTTATTTGGAAGAAAACGAGGCATAATAAATATGCACGGAATAGCAATGAAGCTAATAGGTAGATATGGTGGACAATTTTGACAATATTGGTTTTGGGGAGTTGGAAGCACGAGTAGAGCTCATACTTAGTGCAAGTGAATGCTAGAAATAGGAAGGGAGCGACAAATGAGAGAGCAATAACTATCATAATCATGCTTGCAACAAAACAAAATTAATTATGGCATAAAAGTGATACAAGAACTCTAAGGCAAAATAAATCATCGAGGCTTAACTGACTTTTGTTCAGTCATATGCATGCGTGAGCATGTTGACATGGTTATGCCCTACGGATACCCGATGTTAGCCTACCTGGTCCAGCTCAACAGAAGGCCCACTCGACGATCTACCGAGGTCCACGACGCTCATGACGTTTCGGCTGCTATGAAGCCCATATGGACACAGTCTCAAGCGCACAAGACAAGGAAACCTCAAGACTAGAGTTTGGATACAACTTGTAACCTACTCGAATCGGTACCTGAGACCTAGCCTCCCCATATATAAAGGCTAGAAGGGTCCAACGAGGAGGGCACGACCTACAGACGCCATAATCCCCCAATAGATAGATCTACGATCTCCACCTCCATGATAGATCTGCAGATCTAGATCTCTCGACTCATACTTTCGCATACACACATCCACGCCAGATTGCATTTGTACACCCCTGTAACCTTCGGTTCCGCCGTAATCAAGAGCAGACAAGCAGGAGTAGGGTTTTCCCTCCGGGGCCTGAACCTGGGTAAACCTCGTGTCACGTGTTGCTTGTTTGCTAACCGTTCCGCGATCTCCAGCATCCCCATCTTCTCCAAAACCCAAGTCCATAACAATGGGCATTGACGAGATTAAACCTCGTCACATGTGCCAAGTCAATTCAAATGAAACATTTAGAGGAGGATACCACAATGTCATACCAAGTTATGAATATAACAATGCAAGCAAACATTCATATGACATGCTATAAACTACTAGCAAGTTGGAGCTAATCATAAGAGAGCAAGAACTACTAAGCATCCAATAAATACATACACCTTACATGAACAGACTAAGCATGCCCACAATGATGAGTATATGTACAAAAATGAAGACAAATAGAGTTCATTACTAGCCTCTTACCACACCTCGAGTTGTTATTAATCATCATTATTGCCTTTCACTTGTGTGACTTGAATAATAACATGAAACCAAACTCCAAAGGAGTCACTGAGGACCGCTGAACCCTGCAACAAACTTAATAAAACCAAAGAAGAACAACAAATATTTTTGGGTTTTCGATTTTTTTAAAGCAAGCACTCAAGCAAAAGCAAACAAAGAAAAATATTTTTGGATTTTTATTATAACAAACCAAAGCCAAAAGACAAAGAAACAAACAAAGAGAAACAACAAAAATATTTTCGGTCTTTTTGTGTTTTGGAAAGGAGAAACAAAAACTAAAAAGAAAGCGAAAAATGGATATACAAAGTACCGACAGAACATGATATGTAGATGAGTGTGATTTCGGTATACCTCCCCCCCAAGCTTAGGCTTTTGGCCTAAGTGGAGATCAATCCCAGCCTGGCCAAGAAGGAGTGCCTTCGTAATGTGATGAAGAGGCCCCTTCGTCCTGGTACGTGCTCGAGCTTTGAGAAATTTTCTAGTGTTTTTCGGGAGAGAGAAAGAAGTGGCTGGAAGGAGGCAAGGTGGAGGGCCAGGGGTGGACCACACCTGGGCCTGGCGCGCCCTGGGTCTGGCCACGCCACCAGGGGGTGTGCTAGCCTGGTGGGCCCCCCTAGGTCACTCCAGGTGCCCCTCTGCCCATTTTTTCAAGAAAAAATTAATATGAATTTTCTGGAATTTTTCGGGAAAATTTATTTTTGGCCAATTTTCAGGTTATGAAAATTGATTTTCTCGCAGAAAAAGATTTTTGGAAAACGCAAAAGCAAACCAAAACTAAAACTACAGAAGTTCTAAGACACTTTAAAAAGCAAGAAACTAGCAAAATTAAGACTAACAAGAGGAAAACAAAGATTGGAATGGAGAAAGATAAAAGTGAGCAAGGATAATCATTGTGAAAACATTGTTTTTCCATAAAAATCCCCTTGTTAACAAGGTTGATCAAGTCTTGTTACCAAAACAATTTTATATGAAACAAAACTTTGCATTTCACTAAATGATTATGTTACCACAATCTTGATAGCAATAGTCCCAATCATAATAGTTTAATTTTTTTCTTATGGAATGGGACAATATATTTCTCCAACTTTGATGCCCTCAATATTTGCAATTGAATTTAGGCCATAGCTCTTATCAATCTTCTTGGGGAAATAGATAGTATGCTCTTTGTCATTAATACTAAAATTTACTTTTCCTTGATTAAAATTGATGACAGCACCTGCAGTATTAAGAAAAGGTCTCCCAAGAATAATAGACATATTATCATCTTCAGGCATCTGAAGCACAACAAAATCAGTTAATACCAAGCAATTATGAGCTACTTGAACAGGAACATCCTCATATATACCAACAGGAATAGTAGTAGACTTATCAGCCGTTTGGAAAGATATATCAATTGGTATCAATTTTTCTAGGTGAAGTCTCTTGTAGAGAGAAAAATGCATAACACTAACTCCAGCTCCCAAATCACACGAAGAAATTCTAACATAATTATTTTTAATAGAGCAAGGAATAGTTGCAATACCTGGATCACCAAGTTTCTTTGGAACCTTACCATTGAAGGAATAATTAGCAAGCAAAGTGGAAATTTCCTCATTAGGAATCTTTCTTTTATTAGAGACAATATCCTTCATATACTTTGAATAAGGAGGCAGCTTAATAGCATCAGTCAAAGGAATTTGCAGAAATAAAGGTTCCATCCACTCACAAAACTTGTTATAGTATTCTTCCTCCTTTGACTTGTCTTTCTTATTAGGAAAAGGCATCGGTTTTTGCACCCAAGGTTCTCTTTCACTACCATGTTTATTAGGAATAAAATCTTCCTTAGTGTACTTAGTGTTCTTACTGTGTGATACGTCCAATTTGCATCACTATTCTATATTATAATTTACTGTTATTCATTGATATATTTCATATTAAGAGGTGATACTTATATTGTTTCATCTATTTTTGCATTTTGGATGACTTTTGGAGGATGAACTGCCGGAGTCAGGATTCTGTTGGAAAAAGCGGTGTTTGGATGCAATTTTCGCGAAGATCAGAAAATACCAAAAAATATATGGAAAATTCTATTTTTCTAGAAGACGAAGGATGCTAAAAGGGGAGGCTGAGATGGGCCACAAGGGTCCCACACCCCCCATGCGCGGGCCACCCTGGGCCGCGCCACCAGGGGGTGTGGCCACCCTGGCCCACCTCCTGCTCCACCCTTTCGCCTATATCTTCCCCTCGAAACCCTAATACACTGGGAGCAACCACAAAAAGATTCCACCACCTCTACGGGGCGAAAACTACCGAGAGAGAAAGAGCAATCCGGTAGACAGATTTCTGCTGTGGAAATTCCTTCCCGGAGAGGGGAGATCGTCGCCATCAACACCGTCATCAAGCTAGACTTCATCGAGATCATCATCATCATCTACACCACCATCTCCACCAGCACCATCATCACCACTCCATCCCGCTATAACAATTGTGTTGAATCTTGCATAGTTCATAGGGGAAACTTTCCCGGTGTTAATTACTTTTGTAGTTCATGCTTGTGAGTGGAACCATTGAATTATTGTTTATGTTCAGATTGTTATTCATCATCATATTATCTCTGATATTGATCCATATGATGTCTCGTGAGTAGTTTGTTTAGTTCTTTAGTACATGGGAGAAGTCATGTTGTTAGTAGTGGAATTGTGTTGAGGTATTATTCAATGGTTGATATTTAACTTGTGGTGCTATTATTCTAGTGGTGTCATGTGAACGTCGACTACATGATACTTCACCATTTATGGGACTAGGGGAATGCATTGTGTATTTGGCTACTAATCGTGGGGTTGCCGGAGTGACAGAAACCTGAACCCCCGTTAGGAACCTTTGCACAAGGGAGTGTAGGATCTCAGAGTTTAATGCTGTGGTTAGGTTTTTATCTTAATTAATTTATTGTACTTGCGGATTCTTTCAAGGGTTTTAATCACAAGTATGTGTTAGTCCAAGTAAGGTTGGTACATTAGCACAGGTTCACCCACACAACACTTATAAAACCAAAGAAGATTAATCAACTATATGAAACGAAAACACTTGATAGTATTCCCATGTGTCCTCGAGAACGTTTGGTCCTCATAAGTATTACAACCGGCTTGTACTTTGCTAATAAAGGATTGGGCCACTTGCTGCAATTATTTGTTGTCTTTATTTACTTGCACTTTATTTCTTTGCATTATCAAAAAACCCTAAAAATCCGTTTGCTAAGTATTTATAGATAATTCCTGCTCCAAACCACTAGTCAACACCTTCAGCTCCTCGTTGGGATCGACACTCCTATTTATCGAAAGTACTATGATACAACCCCTATACTTGTGGGTCATCAAGACTCTTTCTGGCGCCGTTGCCGGGGAGTAAAGCGCTATTGAAGAGTGGAACTAGTAAAGGAAACTTCTACTGTGAGTATTGTTTTTATTTCTGTTTTTTACTTTGTTTCCAATATGTATAACCCACTTGGTTTCCTATTTGTGAAAGCTACTACCACTGCTAGGGTAGTAGATGAACCACCACTTGTTGAGATAGATCCTTTTAAGATACCTACAAGAATTGTTGACCGTGCTATGGATAATTATTATTTTGGGGATGGAATTGTCCATCCTGGTGATCACTTGCTTTTTATCCATGAATTATGCGGGTTGTTTAAGTGTGTAGGTATCACAATGGAACAAGTTAAGAAGAAGTTACTCTCTATATCATTGAAAGGAAGAGCTGAAGAATGGTATAAGTTGCTGAAGAATAGACAGTATATGGAATGGGAGGAAATTGTACCTCTCTTTTTTTCTAAATTCTATCCTCCCAGTGAGATTCATAAGGATAGGAACCAAATATATAACTTTTGGCCTCATGAAGGAGAGAGTACAGCCCAAGCTTGGGGGAGATTGAAGTTACTAATGCTTAAATGTCCTATTCATGAACTCCCTAATAATATTATTATTAATAACTTTTATGCAAGGCTTTCTCTTTATGATAAAGATTTATTACATGATTCTTGTGCTGGATCATTCACACGTATGAAGGAAGAAACTAAATGGGATCTTCTAGACCGTATTCAAGAGAATACTGAAGCATGGGAGAATGACAAAGGAAGAAAGTCAGGTATAAATTATGATTATGAATGCATTAAATATTTTATGGGAACTGATGACTTTCATGATATTAGTAATGAGTATGGTCTTGATTCTCAAGTTCTTGCAAATTGCTTTAAGGCCTTTGAATCTTATATTGAAATTCCCCAAAAGGAGTGGAACAAGTACCATGCACCTTATAAAGATATTGTTAATCATGTTCTTGTTAGAAATACTGAAGTTTGTATTATTGATTCTATTTTTCCTGAACCTTATATTGAGAAAATACCTTTCCCTGCTAAGGTAAAGGAACATTATATTATAGCTAATGTGGTTAGCAAAAGTACAAAGAAAGCTGTTGAACCTGATGAACAAATAAATGTTGAACCTGTAGTAGCCATTGTGAAAGACCTTGTCACTAAAAATGTAGAAGATGGGAACATTATCTTTTGTGAATATGCTTATAATATTGTCTCTCATCCTAGCAAAGCTAGGAAAACTAGTGTTCCTATGCTTTCTGTTTGAATTGGTGATCATTGCTATTATGGTTTATGTGATACTGGTGCTAGTTCTAGTGCTATTCCTTATGAGATTTACAGGGAAATTATGCATAAAATTGGTCCTTGTGAACTTGAGGACATTAATGTGGTTATTCACCTTGCTAATAGAGAGACAGTCTGTCCAATTGGCATTGTGAGAGATGTGGAAGTTCTTTGTGGTAAGATTAAATATCCTGCTGATTTTCTAGTGCTTGGTAAGGAATCTAGTAAAACTTTTCCAATCATTTTTGGTAGACCTTTCTTGAACACTTGTGGAGCTATTATAGATTGTAAGAAGGAGAAATTTTTAACTAAATTTGATGGAGTATCTTATGATTTTAATTTTTCCAAATTTGCTAAAATCCTTATGAAAATGAATTGCCTAATGAGGATTTCAGGGTTGAACAACTTTCTGCTATTTATCTTGCTCCTAACAATGCCTTGCAGCAATATATGGAAGATCATGAAAGTGAGGTCTTGATAGAAGAAAGAAATGAGATTGACGAGATTTTCCTTCGTCAACCTGAGATGCTTAAGCATAACCTACCTATGGAAGATTTGGGTACCACACTACCACCTAAAGGGGATCCTGTCTTCGATTTAAAACCTCTACCTGATGATCTTAAATATGCTTATCTAGATGATAAGAAAATATATCCTATTAATATTAGTTCTAAACTTTCAGGAAAGGAAGAGGAAATATTATTAGAAGTATTAAAGAAACACCGAGGAGCTATGGGGTATACTCTTGATGATTTAAAAGGGATTTCTCGTACTATATGCCAGCATGCTATTAATATAGAACCTGATGCAAAGCCAGTTGTTTAACATCAACATCGTTTAAATCCTAAGTTGAAGTAAGTGTTAAGAAATGAGGTATTAAAACTTCTTGATGCTGCTATAATTTTTCCTATTGTTGATAGTAACTGGGTTAGTCCTGTTCATTGTGTCCCTAAGAAAGGAGGAATAACTGTTGTGCCTGATCAAAATAATGATCTTATACCTCAAAGAATAGTGGTTGGTTATAGGATGTGCATTGATTTTAGAAAGGTGAATAAAGTCACTAAGAAAGATCATTATCCTCTGCCTTTTATTGATCAAATAGTACAAAGGTTGTCTAAGAAGACTCACTTTTGTTTTCTTGATGGTTATTCTGGGTTTTCTCAGATTGCTGTGAAAGCACAAGACCAAGAGAAAACCACTTTCACATGTCCCTATGGAACTTATGCTTATAGGCGTATGCCTTTTGGTTTATGTAATGCTCCTGCTACTTTTCAGAGATGTATGTCTACTATCTTTCATGGTTTTTGTGAAGAAATTGTGGAAGTTTTCATGGACGGTTTCTCCGTCAATGGAACTTCTTTTGATAATTGTTTGCACAAACTTGATAAAGTTTTGCAGAGATGTGAAGAAACTAATCTTGTTCTTAATTGGGAGAAATGCCACTTCATGGTTAATGAAGGGATTGTTCTTGGACACAAAATTTCTGAAAGAGGTATTGAAGTTGACAGAGCCAAAGTTGAAGCAATTGAGAAAATGCCTTGTCCTAGAGATGTGAAAGGTATTCGTAGTATCCTTTGTCATGCTGGTTTCTATAGAAGGTTTATTAAAGATTTCTCAAAAATTTCAAAGCCCCTTACTAATCTTCTCCAAAAAGATGTACCTTTTGTTTTTGATGATGATTGTAAGGAAGCTTTTGAAACTTTAAAGAAATCTTTAACTACTGCTCCTATTGTCCAACCGCCTGACTAGAATTTAACCTTTGAAATTATGTGTGATGCTAGTGATTTTCTGTAGGTGTTGTTCTTGGGAAACGAATAGATAAAAAATTGAATGTTATATATTATGCTAGTAAGACTCTTGATGCTGCTCAAAAGAATTATGGTACTACTGAAAAGGAGTTCTTAGCTATAATCTTTGCTTGTGATAAGTTTATACCTTATATTGTTGATTCAAAAGTTACCATTCATACTGATCATGCTGCTATTAAGTACCTTATGACAAAGAAAGATGCTAAGCCTAGGCTTATTATATGGGTGTTGCTTTTACAAGAATTTGATCTACATATTGTAGATAGGAAAGGAGCTGAAAATCCCGTTCCTGATAATTTATCTCGTTTGAAAAACATTTCTTTTGATCCTATGCCTGTTAATGATAGTTTTCCAAATGAACAGTTGGCTGCAATAAAGGTAAGCCCGCGAGAGAGTCCTTGGTATGCTGATTATGCTAACTTTATTGTTAGCAAGTATTTGCCTCCAACCTTTACAACCCAGCAAAGAAGGAAATTCTTTTATGATCTAAGGCATTACTTTTGGGATGATCCACATTTATATAAGGAAGGATTAGATGGTATTATACGGAGATGTGTTCCAGAATATGAACAACAAGAGATATTGAGAAAATGTCATGGCAGTGCTTATGGAGGACATCATGCTGGAGATAGAACTGCACAAAAAGTTTTACAATCAGGTTTTTATTGTCATACTCTCTTCAAGGATGCAAGGAAGTTTATTCTATCATGTGAAGAATGTCAAATAGAGTTGGTAACATTTCTAGACGCAATGAAAAGCCTATGAATTATTCTCTTGTTATTGAACCTTTTGATTGTTGGGGATTCGACTTTATGGGTCGTTTTCCTCCTTCAAAAGGGTATACTCATATTCTTGTTGCTGTTGATTATGTTACAAAGTGGGTAGAAGACATACCTACAAATAGTGCTGATGGTAAGACTTCTTTAAAAATGCTTAAAGATGTTATTTTTCCTAGGTTTGGTGTGCCTAGATATCTCATGACTGATGGAGGTTCTCATTTCATTCATGGTGGTTTTAGGAAGACCCTTTCTAAATATGATGTTAACCATATAATTGCTTCAGCTTATCACCCTCAAACAAGTGGGAAAGTAGAACTTTCGAATAGAGAAATTAAATCTATCTTGCAAAAGACTGTTAATAGATCTAGAAAAAATTGGGCTAAAAATTTGAATGATGCTTTATGGGCTTATAGAACAACTTATAAAAATCCTATGGGAATGTCTCCTTACAAAATGGTTTATGGCAAAGCTTGTCAGTTTCCTTTAGAATTAGAACACAAAGCTTATTGGGCAGTGAAAGAAATAAATAGAGATTTTAAACTTGTTGGTGAGAAAAGATTGCTTGACTTAAGTACCTTAGAGGAGTGGAGAAGTGAAGCTTATGAAAATGCTAGACTCTTTAAAGAAAAAGTAAAAAGATGGCATGATAGGAGGATCCTTAAGAGAGAGTTTCATGTTGGTGAGAAAGTTCTATTGTATAGGTCTCGTCTTAGATTTTTTGCAGGAAAAGTACTCTCAAAATGGGAAGGACCTTTTGTTATTTAGGAGGTGTATCGTTCAGGAGCTATAAAAATTTCTTCTTTGAGGGACAACACTACATAAGTGGTGAATGGTCAAAGGCTCAAACATTATATTTTTGGAGATTCTTATAATGAAGATGTTGATATTATTCAAATGGTGACTCCGGAAGAATTTATTAGAGACCAAACTCCAGAATCTACAGAGTCCGTTCCCGAATAGGTAAAAGTACTAAAAACAGAAGGTTTGCGAAAAACTTTTCTTTTTATATTTTTGTAGTTTTTATTCCATACGGAAGGTAATGAATCGAAACATGGGAGGAAACGGAGCCCGGGTGGGCCACACCTCCCAGTGGCGCGGGCCCTGCCTAGCCGCGCCACCAGGGGGTGTGATCACCTCGGAGTCCATCTTCGTCCTGTTTTCACCCTTTTTTGCGTAGGTCCCGTTTTCACCCTGTACCTTCCTTATGTCGTAAAAACCTCGTAATATATAATAACCCGGTTCCCCCGAGCGTCGTACATCGTGTTCTCGTCGTGTTTTTGTTTCGATCTGTTTCTGTCAGGCAGATTCTCAGTTTTGGAGCCACAATGTCTTCTCCTGGATCTCCCAAGGAGGATTCCTCCGCGGACATCATCAACCCGTACATGTATGAGTTGAAGATTCACCCCAAGGAGTTGTTACTCAAGTATGGTAAGGTACAAATAAAAGAAGTCCAAGGCCCTAAAGGAGAAGGCAGTCTGGAAGATAGGATGGAAGCATTGGAGCAAGAAGTTTTTAGGTACAAGAAGATGGCGGAACATGAAGTGGACGTCATCCAAAAGATAAGTTCAGAACTCGTCGCATAGCACAAGAAGGATACTGTCAAGCTTCGAGATGATATCCTCTCGCTCCATCAGACCACCAACCAATTACAAGCACAACTCTACGGCATGCAAAATCAAAACTGTAAGTATGAGGCTAGGTTTAAACGCATAAGCTCTGCTGTTATTTTCAGGATTGTGGAAACCAATACATCCTTTGTGGATGGGGAGCCTTTACCTTGGAAGTCCGATGACGACAAGGGAACACCACCACCACCGAAGGAGTAATTCGTCATCAGATCTTGGCATCCCCTTGGTTTGTTCCAAGCTTGGGGGAGTGTCGCGGTATCACATCATTATCTTTCATCTTTTTTACCTTTTTAGTAGAGTCATATCTTGAATATATAGGATGGTTTGCATTATGGAAGTATCTCTCCTTTAGTTGGTTATCTATGTATCCCTTGGTGTGAGTGCCTTTATGGAATATTAATGAGAAGTTTCATCTTTTACTTTTTGCACATCTTATTTTAGTTTGCAATCTCTATTATATGATTGATCTTATTGATTAGTATTGGTATCACTTGGGAGCATCAAGTAAATCTAAATTTGTTTTGGCAAATCGAGCTCTGGTCAGTAGCAACACTTTTTGAGGTTTGAAAGGGAAAGAGAAAAGAACTTACATGTATTTTATATCATTTTCTTTCTTTCTTTCTTTCTTGATTGGCTCATAAGCTTAGTATTCTTTAGTTAAGATCTTTTGTGTTTTCAAGGAAGATTGCATGTTTGACTTTATCACTTGTATGTTTGCTTGTTTCCTTCAACTCTTTTGCTTGCTACCCAGCCTTGCTAGCCAAAAACATGTACTGAGAGGGAATACTTCTCGTGCATCCAATCCTTCAAACCAAAACTTATGCCATTTGTGTCCACCATATCTACCTATTAGCATTGTTGCTATTCCAAGTAAATTCTCGAGCTTCATCTATCTTTCAAATTAAAAATTATTTTGTTATGTGAAAACTGGTTACTAAAGCTCTCACAGACTTGATGGCACACTTTATGTTCCTGCCCTTAATAAACTTGAACCATTGTGTAATCTATGTTGTATATGCTAGCACCTATAAGTTGGGAATTAGTAGAACTGTGCTGTCACGGGGAACGCTTTCAACACCTGTAAATATCTACCCCGTTGATATCATGATCTTTTGTTTATGGATGTCGGTGGTGTGAAATAAAAGGGGAGCTTGTAAGTCCATGTAGTTATGTATATGTGTTAGAGAAACGCCTGTGCCGCTAGCCTAAGCCATGCCTAATCATGGCGGAAACCTGCAGCATCATCATAGTGAGTATTCTATAAAGTATTCTTCTTATAAAAGAGAGAGAGAGATAGAAAAAAGAGAAGGGAAAAAGAAAAAAGAGGAAAGAAGAGAAAAAAGCACCATTTTCCCATGGTAAACAAGAAGATTGCTGAGATGCTCATTGTCTGTTGCCTTGTCATTTTGATATGGGATAGCTCCTGTGTCATGGGGCAAGGGGTACCCCGTTGGCGGTTCTCTATGATAAACATATATTTACAATGACAATAACTTACCGGTAACTAAAGTAGATTAGCATGATGAATGGCCCACGTACTCAAGGGACATGAGATTGCCAACTTATATTTTGTCAAGCATATACTCCATATTTGTTCACTTTAACCATAATCACCTCAAGATGCTTATGATAGGGGCAATGAGAGCTCAAATATAGTAAGTACCATAATCTTTTGAAAGCTTTTTATGAAACTTGAAATCTCTGCTTCCCTCTGCGAAGGGACCTTTCTTTTACTTCTAAGTTGAGTCAGTAAACCTATTCCTTTCTATCCCTAGCAAGTATTTGAGTTGTTATGTTTCAATCATTCATATGATGATTTATTCAATCATGTTTCTTATCTTCCTTGTTTTGCACATTGTTCTTATCTGATTTTGTATTACTTTGAAAGCCATTATTGTGAAAAGCCTTTTATGTTTGAGCAAAAAGGACTCCTGCTATAAATTTCTTTACAAAAGCTTTGCTTGAAAAAGTATGATTTATCATCTCTTCTCTGACCAAGAACAAAGTTTGCCATCACCAAATTATGATTTGTCTTTATGCATCTTTATTGTGACTCCCATACTCGTTGCAAGTTAAGTTATATAACGGTGAGTTGCTTTCTATTATGAGTTGTGTATTGGTAAGTGTGATGCTTCTTGTTTGTATTCTTTTTATCGATACTTCACTCCATAAACCTAGGGACAAGAGAGGTCTAAGCTTGGGGGGAGTTGATACGTCCAATTTGCATCAATATTCTATATCATAATTTACTGTTATTCATTGATATATTTCATATTAAGAGGTGATAATTATGTTGTTTCATCTATTTTTGCATGTTGGATGACTTTTGGAGGATGAACTGCCAGAGTCAGGATTCTGATGGAAAAGCGGTGTTTGGATGCAATTTTCTCGAAGATCAGAAAATACCAAAAAATATACGGAAAATTCTATTTTTCCAAAAGACAAAGAATGCCAGAAGGGGAGGCTGAGATGGGCCATAGGGGGCCCACACCCCCATGCGCGGGCCACCCTGGGCCGCGTCACCAGGGGGTGTGGCCACCCTGGCCCACCTCCTGCTCCGCCCTTTCGCCTATATCTTCCCCTCAAAACCCTAATACACGGGGAGAAACCATAGAAAGATTCCGCCGCCTCTGCGGGGCGGAAACTACCGAGAGAGAAAGAGCTCTCCGACATACAGATTTCTGCCAGGGAAATTCCTTCTCGAAGAGAGGAGATCATTGCCATCAACACCGTCATCAAGATAGAATTCATCGGGATCATCATCATCATCTACACCACCATCTCCACCAGCACCATCGTCCCCACTCCATCCCGATGTACCATTTGTGTTGAATCTTGCATAGTTCTTAGGGGAAACTTTCCCGGTGTTAATTACTTTTGTAGTTGATGCTTGTGAGTGGAACCATTGAATTATTGTTTATGTTCAGATTTTTATTCATCATCATATCATCTCTGATCTTGATCCATATGATGTATCGTGAGTAGTTCGTTTAGTTGTTGAGGACATGGGAGAAGTCATGTTGTTAGTAGTGGAATTGTGTTAAGGTATTATTCAATGGTTGATATTTAACTTGTGGTGCTATTATTCTAGTGGTGTCATGTGAATGTCGACTACATGATACTTCACCATTTATGGGCCTAGGGGAATTCATTGTGTATTTGGCTACTAATCATGGGGTTGCCGGAGTGACAGAAACCTGAACCCCCGTTAGGAAACCTTTTCACAAGGGAGTGTAGGATCTCAGAGTTTAATGTTGTGGTTAGGTTTTTATCTTAGTTAATTTCTTATAGTTGCGGATGCTTGCAAGGGGTTTAATCAAAAGTATGTATTAGTCCAAGTAAGGTCGGTACATTAGCACAGGTTCACCCACAGAACACTTATCAAACCAAAGAAGATTAATCAACTATATGAAATGAAAGCACTTGACAATATTCCCATGTGTCCTCGAGAACGTTTGGTCCTCATAAGTATTACAACCGACTTATACTTTGCTAAGAAAGGATTGGGCCACTTGCTGCAGTTATTTGTTGTCTTTATTTACTTGCACTTTATTTCCTTGCATTATCAAAAACCCCTAAAAATCCATTTGCTAAGTAATTACAGAGAATTCCTGCTCCAAAACACCAGTCAACACCTTCTGCTCCTCGTTGGGATCGACACTCCTATTTATTGAAAGTACTACGATACACCCGCTATACTTTGTGGCATCCCGCAAAACCACTACTGGAAAATCGCGTTGAATTTGTGCATTGCATCGTCATCATCATGTGTTGTTTGCCAAAAACTATTTTTCGCAAAGCCCGAATTGTTTTCCAAACGCCCCATCTTTATTCAAACGCCAAACCCGGGTATCCGGAATATTTTATTTTGTCTGATATCGGTTTGCAAAAGTCTTGTTTGAAATAAATAAAAATATTTATTATTTTTGAGCGGGGCAGTCGAACGGGCCGAATGACCCGAACGACCGCCCCAGGATTTTAAATCGGTCCACCAGACAAATCCTAAGGCTACCAACTAACCTACCCACACCCAGCCTCCACCTCACCCCAACCAATCACCAGATGCCACCTCACCCTCCCCAAACTCCCCACCAACCAGACCCTGCCACCTGGTCCACTCCCTCTCTCTCCCTCCAGCCGGCCCCACCCAAAGACACCACTCCTCGTGCACGCACTGGACGCACACCATCCTCCCTCCTCACTCTCGCCTGCCCCCACTCCCCGCCATGGACCCGTCCCCCAAAGGGGCCACCTGCCAGCCCCCACCAGCCTAGACGACCCTGTCGCCCCCACCCTCCTTCTTCCTCCTTTCTCTCTGGCTGCTCACCCCTCCCCGCGCGCGCCGCATCCTTTCTCCCTCCCCTTCGCTCTGCGCCGCTCACTGGCTCGCCTCCGCCTCCTCTCCTAGCTCGCGCCAGCGTCCTCGCCCGCCACGCGGCGCTGCCCTCCGGCCCGACGCCCGTGCTCCGTCTGGCTCGTCCTCCCGACTGACCAGCGCCTCTCGCCATGAGCCTCCTCTCCGGCCGAAGGCCTCCGCCTTTCAGGTATCCCCAAGCCGCCGCAGTCGCCTGAGCCGTCGCGCAAGACTACTCGCTGCGCCTTGCCTCTCGGCGTCGCTGCGTCGCCGCCTCCTCCCGACGCGAGCCGCCTCCCGCCTCCGTCAGGGCCTCGCCGCCTGCACCTCCTCGCCGCCAACTGGCCACTCCCTCTCCGGCGAGCCTCGGCCTTCACCAGACTGCCGCTGGGCCCCTCCTCGCGTCTTCTCGGCGCCAAGCCTGCGCGACCGCACCAAGCCCACCGCCGCCACAGGCCCTCCGCGGCGACCTCGATCGGGCAGCCTCCTCGCGCGCTGTGACGCCTCGAGCCTCCCCGCCAGCCGACGTGGCCCCGCCTTGCAGGAACCCACGCCAACCTCGCCGTTGTTCCGTCGTGGTTGGGGGATAAGTGGTGTTGCCCTGACGACAAGATCGACAGTGACCCAGATAATCCCGATGTACTGAGGCGCTGATCCAAGTAGGCCATCGATGGTTGAGGCGAGAACCCCAAGTTCGACAATCGACAAGATCCTCCTCAACCTTTGAGCGGGCACCAAGTTCTCCTCTCGGGCCGTCAAGATCTCCACCGGACCCTCGAGGCCTTCCACACGGAACGGCGATGCATGATCTGGAGAAGGCCGACAAGATCCAAGATCCCCGACTCGAAGATCCCCGGAACGCCAAGACCGCCACCGATACGACAAGTACCCCGTCCCGAACGCCATGACCGACAACAAGACCCGGAGACCGCGAATGCGACAAGATCTACCCCAGTAACCCGAGAACGCTCCCGCCGAGACCGAACCGTCGAACCCTGGACCCTGATACCAACCCTGAACCCCGGAGCCCCAAGTCCGTCGAGACCCCTCAATGTGTGAACCCCTTCCCGAAAACCCTATTTTATCATATATAACAACTTGTTGCATCTTAATTGTTATTCTTGCATGCATGTCATATGGGTTGGGGGCCTTATGCCGATTCACCTAATAATTAAATATGGGGCCCATATGCGGGCAAATCTAGCCTTATATTGGCCTCATTTAAATTTGAGTAGCGAACCGGTGATATATCCTGCCTTGTTAAACAACCTTTAAATTGCGGGGTAGCTAAATAACATGAACCACCTAATTAATTGTCGGGACCCCGGTTCCGCTTAATATGACCTAAGTGCATCGCACCTTGCCTTGCCATACATCATTCATGCATCATGCCGATCTTCTGCCGTTGTATTAAATACTGCATCCGGTGTTTCTTCTAGTGTCTTGCTTCTTCGCGGATAAGGCCGTTGAGTTGATGTGAGCGTCGCCCCGATCTTCGGATGAACCTTCGACAATGTTTTCAGGCGAGCATCTCCCCCTTTCTACCTATCTTACTTTTATAGTATTTATTCCCTCCTGTTGATCTATTGTTATACGTGGTCGCGATGCTCTAGTTTTCGTGCCGTGATATCCCTTGCAGCCTTATATTGCCATGGACACATCCTATTACCTGTTGTTTGGTAGATAGTGGGACTTGCGCGTCGTAGTCGCTTGCTCAAGTGCTGTTGCGTGTCGTTCAGTGCCACAGTTGTTGAGGTATTGCCGCAAGTTGATGTTGGAGATGATCATAGTTTTACTTATCGTTCACTTTAAATTCCTGTTTAACAACTAAAATTGAATAAGCAGAGGCATCGGTGGGTGATAGATAATATTTGGTTTCCTAACGCCCACTTGTGTCCCGAGTACTTGACTTTGATACCTTGATTTATCGCGCTATCCACATCCGGGAGGTATATGGGACCCCCCCTGAGCCAGAGCTTAATTCAGTCTTATTTCTTGGGGCCACAAACTAGTTTGAGGTTTTATTTACGATCCTGTACTTATGCCATGCTACTTATGTATTTACGACAGCGAGGAGCACATCGACTGTTTAGGATCGGGACACGATTCCATGTGTCGACAAGCCCAGCCACACTTTGGGTTCCCGATCGTTCACAAACAGATACCCAAACCTTGAGTCCGTCTCGAGCTTGCTTACTGCTATGGTAGACTCCAAGGGTGGCCCCTGAAATATTTCTGAATCTGTGATTGTTCAATCGTGAAAGCCTCGTGGGTTTTGATTTGGTTTTTCCGAGGTTGATCGAGCGTGTGTTGCTATTGGTGCACCCGGCCGGTAAAACTTTCAAAAGCGTGTCGCGGTTATGGACGACTTGGAGCACAGTATCTCGACCATAGACAAGCATAACTAAAGTTTATTGCTATAAATTTGACTTTATAATGACTAGTAATCAGCTTCACTATAATGGAATGTCTAAATAATACTGCCCACAATTGCTTGTTTGGTTTGTCGCTTGCGACCATTGTACCTGACTAGTAAGTATTGCAACTACAACGGAATGGCTAAATAAGAGTACCAACAACTGCTGGGTTTTGGGTTTATCTCATGCTATCTGTATCTGATTAGTAATTGTTGCAACTACAACGGAATGATTAACTAAAAGGGCCCACTGCTTCTTTTATCAGGACAATTATCTATACCTGACTAGTAATTGCTGCAACGATAACCGAATCAATAAAACTGCCAACTGCGTGAGTTCCTCGGTTGACTTCCTCGTTAGGTCTCGAGGGGGAAACACCAGGATGGGTTTGTTTGGTGTTAGCTTCAGGTTGGATCCGGATAGGTCATTCTTATCTCTCTCTGATAACCGCCAGTTGTATCGAGTCTCTATAGGTTGTTTAGTGCGTGCTGCCGCTGCCGCTTCAGTCCACCATACCTATGTAGGCGAGGACCGCCGAATTCTAGCCTCGCCGTGTACTGGCCTCAGTACTGACGCTCTCTCTTTTTCCTTTGCCCTTTGTCGGCACCCCTTTTGTTTAAGCAGGTTTGAGATCGACGTCGTTAGCAGGGTTACCCTTCTGGCTTGGCCTGGGCAGGGTTATGGACGCCATTGGTTATTCTTCAGGGCTCTTAGCCCCATTTGCATCTTGTCCGTAGTCGGATGCTCTACCATTTTCAAGGTGATTTGGATCTTTGTACCGTATATCTGTATTCTTGACTCATGGAGTCGCTGTTGTATATATATATATCTGTTCTGTGGGTCCCATCGAGGACTGTTGTGTAATGTTATTACTTCGTTTTCCACCCGCACGAAAGTGCCTGGTGGGCACCTTTGAATCGTTTCTATGCGGGTTTGGCGGGTTTCGCTAAAACTTGCATAGGTCCGATTCTGAGGGTGTTACAGAGTGGTATCAGAGCTCAGCAGTTGCAATACCCCACAAGTCGAGCCTGTAGGATAACCTAGCTAACGGCCGAAGTAGAGTGTCAAAACTATTTTTGAAAATCGGTTGAATAGTTCTGATTAGGTCTGATTTTATTCCTTACCCCTCTGCTATTCTCCTCTTACCCCTACGTGTTTTGAATCCGCTCTCTTCTCTCTCTTCGAGTCCAGGATTTCTCGTGGTTGGGTTTCCGTCGTACCTTCAGGGTTTTGCTTCCTTCTTTGATAACGGTGTTCTACCATCCGGTGTTCGTGCTGCTTGAGGAATCCGTCTGCTGTGGTACCATTCTTGGTTCCTTGTTTGTGCTTTCCGGTGTTATCCGACGCGACGACATCATCCACGCCAGATCCGATGCAGAGTCTGCATCCCTCCTTTGTTTCCGAACCTCGCTTGTCGAGATCTTCAGTCTAATTCCGAGAATGGTTGCACTCCCTTCTACTGATTGTGCGGAGTAATAGTTTGGGTGCGTGATGGATTGGCCCCCATGCCGACTACCCCTTCTATTCGCTTTTGTACATTGAAGTGGATGAGAATGCATCGATTCCCTCTTTCCATCGAAGATAGAGGTGGCTCGATTTGTTGATACCTCTACCTTCGACCCTTTTGTTCCCGGAGTGTTCTCCCGACGATCACGGACAACAACCTCTTGTTAGTGGTGTCGCGAGGATCTACATGAAGCGAGAAGTTTTAGATCGCCGACCTTCCTTCCGGTACCATGAGGCGGATCTCGAGGGCGAGATCCATTGTTAGTGGTGTCGAATTGTGGCATCCCGCAAAACCACTACTGGAAAATCGCGTTGAATTTGTGCATTGCATCGTCATCATCATGTGTTGTTTGCCAAAAACTATTTTTCGCAAAGCCCGAATTGTTTTCCAAACGCCCCATCTTTATTCAAACGCCAAACCCGGGTATCCGGAATATTTTATTTTGTCTGATATCGGTTTGCAAAAGTCTTGTTTGAAATAAATAAAAATATTTATTATTTTTGAGCGGGGCAGTCGAATGGGCCGAATGACCCGAACGACCGCCCCAGGATTTTAAATCGGTCCACCAGACAAATCCTAAGGCTACCAACTAACCTACCCACACCCAGCCTCCACCTCACCCCAACCAATCACCAGATGCCACCTCACCCTCCCCAAACTCCCCTCCAACTGACCGCCACTGGTCCACTCCTCTCTCTCCTCCACCGGCCCCACCCCAGCACACCACTCCCTCAGGCACGCACGCACCCGACGCACACCATCCTCCCTCCCTCACTCTCCTGCCTGCCCCCACTCCCCGCCAAGGACCCGTCCCCCCAGTGGCCCACCTGCCAGCCCCCACCAGCCTAGACGACCCTGTCGCCCCCACCCTCCTTCTTCCTCCTTTCTCTGCTCACCTCCCGCTGCCCCCCATCCTTCCTCCCTCTCTGCGCTTCCGCCTGGGCCTCCGCCTCCTCCTCCTAGCTCGGCCAGCGTCCTCGCCCGGCGCGTCTCCACCCTCCGGCTGCTCGGCCTCCTCTCCGGCCACGCTGGCGCCCGCCCGGTCTCCTCTGCAGCCGCTTGAAGTCGCCCGAGCCCGTCGCACCCGCCTCACTGCGCCTGCAATCTCGGCGGCCAGGCGTCGCCGCCTCCTGGCCCGACGCGAGCCGCCTCCCGGCCTCAGGGGCCTGCCTCCCGCCGGCGTCAGACTCGCCGCCAACCGCCACTCGCGCGTCGCCTCCCTCTCCGGCGAGCCTCGGCCTTCACCAGCAGCGCGCTGGCCTCCTCCTCGCGTCTTCTCGAGCGCGCCCCGAAGCCGGCCCTGCGCGGACCCGCCCTGCACCAAGCCCACCGCCGCCACAGGCCCTCCGCGGCGACCTCGACTGCGGCAGCCTCCTCGCCTGCGGCCCGCACGCCCCTCGAGCCTCCCTGCCGCCCTCTGTCAGCGACGTGGCCCCGCCTTGCAGGAACCCACGCCAACCTCGCCGTTGTTCCGTCGTGGTTGGTGGATAAGTGGTGTTGCCCTGACGACAAGATCGACAGTGACCCAGATAATCCCGATGTACTGAGGCGCTGATCCAAGTAGGCCATCGATGGTTGAGGCGAGAACCCCAAGTTCGACACCGACAAGATCCTCCTCAACCTTTGAGCGGGCACCAAGTTCTCCTCTCGGGCCGTCAAGATCTCTGTCACCGGACCCTCGAGGCCTTCCACACGGAACGGCGATGCATGATCTGGAGAAGGCCGACAAGATCCAAGATCCCCGACTCGAAGATCCCCGGAACGCCAAGACCGCCACCGATACGACAAGTACCCCGTCCCGAACGCCATGACCAACAACATGACCCGGAGACCGCGAATGCGACAAGATCTACCCCAGTAACCCGAGAACGCTCCCGCCGAGACCGAACCATCGAACCCTGGACCCTGAGACCAACCCTGAACCCCGGAGCCCCAAGTCCGTCGAGACCCCTCAATGTGTGAACCCCTTCCCGAAAACCCTATTTTATCATATATAACAACTTGTTGCATCTTAATTGTTATTCTTGCATGCATGTCATATGGGTTGGGGGCCTTATGCCGATTCACCTAATAATTAAATATGGGCCCATATGCGGGCAAATCTAGCCTTATATTGGCCTCATTTAAATTTGAGTAGCGAACCGGTGATATATCCTGCCTTGTTAAACAACCTTTAAATTGCGGGGTAGCTAAATAACATGAACCACCTAATTAATTGTCGGGACCCCGGTTCCGCTTAATATGACCTAAGTGCATCGCACCTTGCCTTGCCATACATCATTCATGCATCATGCCGATCTTCTGCCGTTGTATTAAATACTGCATCCGGTGTTTCTTCTAGTGTCTTGCTTCTTCGCGGATAAGGCCGTTGAGTTGATGTGAGCGTCGCCCCGATCTTCGGTTGAACCTTCGACAATGTTTTCAGGCGAGCATCTCCCCCTTTCTACCTAGCTTACTTTTATAGTATTTATTCCCTCCTGTTGATCTATTGCTATCTGTGTCGCGATGCTCTAGTTTTCGTACCCGTGATATCCCTTGCAGCCTTATATTGCCATGGACACATCCTATTACCTGTTGTTTGGTAGATAGTGGGACTTGCGCGTCGTAGTCGCTTGCTCAAGTGCTGTTGCGTGTCGTTCAGTGCCACATTTGTTGAGGTATTGCCGCAAGTTGATGTTGGAGATGATCATAGTTTTACTTATCGTTCACTTTAAATTCCTGTTTAACAACTAAAATTGAATAAGCAGAGGCATCGGTGGGTGATAGATAATATTTGGTTTCCACTATTTTTAGCTTGTTGAGAATCCTGTTCAATTATTTTAGGATGTTCCTCAGGATATAAGGGATCCTGAGTGGTAGCACTACTCCTAGTTCTAATTTCATAATCATGTTTATCTCCAGAAGCATTAACTAGCATATCTTTTTGCACTTTAGCAAGTTGATCAATTTGAGTTTGAACCATTTGGAAATGTTTAACAAGCAGTTTAACATCTTTAGATGTTCTTTCCACAATATCTTTCAACTCATTAATAGCTCTAGAGTTTTCCAATAAATTATTCTGAACTTGTTTATTAAAATTATCTTGCTTAACAATAAAAGTATCAAGTTCCTCTAAGCATTGATCAAGAGGTTTACCATAAGGAATATCACCTTCATCAAAATGTTGGAGAGAGTGTACCTCAATAGTGGATGAGTGGGAGATTGACTTACATAATTCTTCTATAGGAGGTAAATTCTTAACATCTTTAGATTTAATACCCTTCTCCTTAAGACATTTCTTAGCTTCTTTTATCACTTCATCATTTAATTTAATTACTCCCCTCTTCTTGGGTGTTGGTGTTGGAGTTGGTTCAGGCACAATTGGTTCAGGTGTAATTGGCTTAGGTGTAATTGGCTCAGGTGTAGTCCAATCATCATAGTTCTTGCTTATTTTAGCCATTAATTCTTTAGCTTCTGCAGGAGTTCTTTTTGTGAAAACAGAATCAACAAAACTATCCAGCGTATGTCCTAGATTCATCAGTTAGTCCATTATAATATATATCAAGAAGCTCATTTTAGGTAATGGACATCCATGATGTCCATGAATGAAGGCACAAAACCTTGTCCATGACTCATGCAATTTCTCTTCTTATCCCTGTTTAAAATCAAAAAGTTTCTGCAAAATAGCATGTCTAGCACTAGGATGGAAATATTTCTGAAAGAAGTAGAAATCAAGCAATCAGGGCTATCAATTGATCCATGAGGTAAACTATTAAACCAAGCTTTAGCTTCTCCTTTTAGTGAAAAAGGGAAAATTTTAGCAACAAAGTAGGTGCGCATCTTAACATCATCAGAAAATAAGGCACTCATAGTAGAAAGCTCAGTCATATGTGCCACAACCCTTTCATTCTTAGTCCCACAAAAAGGTTCTCCTCAACAATGTTTATATAGGATAAATCAAGAGAGAAATCATAATATTTATCTTTAATGTTTTTGGGAGAAGTAGCAAACTTAGCATCAGGGAATAGTTTAGGTATAATATTACGTTTCTCAATAAGACTCTTAATAGCACTAGCACCACGTGTGTTTCGATATTCTTCAATAAATTTATCAGTCATTTCAATGTAACCATCATTAATATCATAACTCTCTCTAGACTTAGGTGATCTAACAGGTGTAATAGTGTCTTCACTAGGAGTTTCAGTGTTTCTCAATATAGTTTTAGCAATAGTAGCATATAGGAAAGGACCTAATGAACCACTCTCATCAAGCATAGTAGAAGTAACATCATGAGTATCAAAAGCAATTTCTGATTCAGCAGTAGTAGCAGTTTGTGTAGCATGTATATGTGGTGGTGGTGTAACAAGCTTACTAATAACAGATGGTGAATCAAGAGCAGTAGAGGTGTTTAGAACTGTACCTCTTCTTGTAGTGGATGGTAATATAGGAAAATTTCCATCACGAGACTTTCTCATGATGAAAAGGATAGCAGTGAACAATAATAGATCCAAGTGAACTTACAAATAAAGCTATGCTTCCTGGCAATGGCGGCAGCAAATAGTCTTGATGACCCACAAGTAAAGGGGATCACAACAATCTTTGAGAGTAGTATAACCCAATTTATTGATTCGACACAAGGGGATCCAAAGAATATTTATAAGCCTTAACAACTGAATTGTCAATTCAGTTGCATCTAGAAATAGTCTTGCTCACAGTAGTTTATCAGTAGCAATAGTTTTGTAGTAGCAATAGAAAAGTAACAGTAGCAGTAAAATAAAGGCAATAGTAACAATAGTAGCAAACAACATGATTTGAGTGCGGTAGGCATAGGGATGGATGGATATGCGTTGCATGGACGAGACTATTCATGTAATATCAAGATCTAGGGCATTTGCAGATAAATAAGATAAAACATTCAAGTACTAAACAATCATAGGCATGTGTTCCATATATATTCATACGTGCTCGTAATGAGAACTTGCACAACATCTTTTGTCCTGCCAGCCCGTTGCAGTGGGGCCTCACTGGAATCTACTGGTAATTAAGTTACTCCTTTTAATAGAGTACCGGAGCAAAGAATTAACACTCCGTGAACACATGTGATCCTCATATCATAGCCATTCCCTCCGGCTGTCCCAATTTTTGTCACTTCGGGGCCTTTGGTTCCGGACAATAATATGTGTAAACAACTTGCAGATAAGATCACAAACAGTACTATCATCAGGAATCAATAACATGTTTAGATCTGAGATCATGGCACTCGGGCCCTAGTGACAAGCATTAAGCACAACAAGTTGCAACAAAGTCAAATAGCACTAATAAAGATACTAGGCACCATGCCCTAACAATCTTATTCGATTACATGATAGATCTCATCCAATCCCTACCATCCCCATAGCCTACAGCGAAGAATTACTCACTCATGGATGGGGGAAACATGAATGGTTGATGGAGAGACGTCGGTGATGATGATGGTGATGATCTCCAATTCCTCGTCCCGGCAGGGTGCCAGAACGGAGTTTCTGATTATGAATCGTGGTTTCTAATGGTGGCGGCGCAACGGAACTCTATCTGAAAAAACGTTGAACCCCCTCTATTTTTAGATCAGAAGGCTTTATGTAGGCGAAGAGGGAGACCGAGAGGATGCCCAAGGTGGCCTCGCCACTCTCAGGCACGGCCTGGACTGGCTCACGCGGCCTCAACAGTTGCCTGATCGACGCTTTTCGCAGTACTAGCCTACGCTTCAGTCGGTACGCACACATACACGTGCGGCAGAGCAACACAAGTATATTGCCCCCCTCTATTTTTAGATCAGAAGGCTTTATGGAGGCGAAGAGGGAGACCGAGAGGATGCCCAAGGTGGCCTCGCCACTCCCAGGCACGGCCTGGCCTGGCTCACGCGGCCTCAACAGTTGCCTGATCGACGCTTTTCGCAGTACTAGCCTACGCTTCAGTCGGTACGCACACATACACGAGCGGCAGAGCAGCACAAGTATATTGCCCAAACATACCTAGTGTCTAGCATAGTTTTAAAAACCGGACTGGTTCACTGGTTAAACCGGAAAAACCAGAACCAGAGGCCTCATCGGTTTTTTAAGCGCACTAGACCGTTCAGCTAACGAAACAGGAAAAACCAGACAAAAAGCGGTTAAACCAGCGGTTTAATGCAAAACCAGTCGGCGGTCCGACCAGTAGAAAACCTTCCACGGAAAAAAATATGGCAGTGCGATCAGGATTCGATCCCAAGACCTCTCAGCTCGCTCTAACAAATACTTCAATGGGCTAGCCAACTGGGTCGACCAATATTTGTATCAAAGTACTTCATGTATACTCTAAATATGTTTATATTTTTCAACATATTAATACTTTTTCATCCATATTATTTTTCTTAATAAACCAGCACCGAACCGGTTTAAACCAGCGGTCCAACCAGTGAACTTCGAACCGAGGACCTCACTGGTTTGATCGCCGGTCCGTTTTTTTAAACTATGGTATCTAGTACGAGCGGTACAAAGAGAAGTAGGTAGTTGATATGAAAAAACCCTACAGTACTACGTACTACAATGTCTTTAATATATTGTGTTCAGCATCAAACTAATTAACTCTGTAGGAAAACTGGATGCTACATCATGCTGCCATCAATTCATGCATGAGACATGATGAAGCAGTGTGGTCGCGATAATAATAACACTAATAACTGAATTCTGAATCACCGCATGACCAATGTGACCGCATCGCAACGGTAGGGTGCAGGCTGGCAAAAGGTGAATGCCACACAAAAAGATGCACCGTGACACTTACACGGTATTCCTCCGTTTTAAAATATAAGATATTTTAGCTTTATAAAATAAGTGTATTTAGATACTTTATAGCGTGTATGTTTATATAGGTTTGAAATAAATCTACACTCATTTCATAAAGCTAAACCATTTTATATTTTAAAACGAAGGAAGTAGCTGCGAGTGAATCAAATCAAACCCTAGAGTCGGCGGCATGCATGGGTGTATCCAAAAACGGCAATATATAGTTGAAAAAAAATAAAAACGGCATGGGGATAATTTCTTCTTTTCGCGCGTTAGCGATTGCGACCATACAACGCACGTGCGTAGTAGATCGTCGAGTCACACACGCACCAACACTTTGTGGTGCCATGCGTGCGCATGCATGCGTGTGTGTGGTTGTGTTCTTGCATTGCAACAGCCGATCGGGGTCTGTGAAAGAGAAAAGTAAGATTATGCGTACGTGCTTTGCTGGCTGGCCAAAAACGCAGAGGAGGGGAGATCGATGAGAGGTTTCCAAACAAGGAAAGATAGCGCGTGCAACGCCGATTATTAGGGTTTAGGTGAGCGTCTCCAGCTTCTTCCCAACGCCGTTCCGCACACCGGATGAAATGTATTGCATTACAAAACAAAAAACAAAAAACAAAAATGCACACATGGTTGCCGTACGTGTTCCAAGTGCTAAGCACAACACGAACTAGCTAGGGATACACTGCAGATCCGAGTATATGTCCCATGCACACATGCTCATAAGTGCTAAGCAGAACACGAAACTATGGATGATAAATGCTGCAGATCGGAATATATGTCTAGCAGGGGGATACATTCTGCGGATTCGAGAAATGTTTCAGACGAAATAGTAGCTAGGGGGCACCTTAAAACTATATATCTTTAATATTTATGCTAAGCAATGTGTTCCATACTTTAGAAAACACCTTAAAGATATATATCCTTAATATTTGTCCTAATTTTTTGCCCCCTACTCTAGAAAACACCTTCAAAATATATATTTGTAATATTTATACTTGCGGAATGGTATAATTATGTTATTGCATCGTTAGTATTTAGAAATGAATGTATTCGCAACCCTGTAAAGGCATGTGACTGTCGGTTTTGTTCTGCATACTTGGAGAGGCCAGAGAAATCGTAGCATCAAGAGAAATATAAAGAAATGTTGAAGTATTTTCTAGAAAATATGAGTCAAAATAGAGCTATGGTAGGCTACATTTTGAACCACCTATATTCTTTAAGATAATTTTACACTATTAGGACTTAAAAATAGACTAATAATAGTAACACAAAAAGTCTTGGGTCGGGGCCCCTACATCATGGGGACCCTGGCCGAGCGCCCCTCTGCCCTGCCTTATGGGCCGGCCTGTCAGTGCACATACCTCACACGTGCACGCCGCCGGCGACCTCCTCTGTAGCATGCCCATCGATCCAATATCCCTCCCCGTCGTGAAACAAAAGGTCGACGGAGCCTTCCTCCACATTTCCGCGCATTGCGACGAGACGAACACCGACTTCAGCGTCACTCGCTTCGGACGACGGTTGCGGTGGCAGGATCGCAGCTCCGCGGCGGCACGCGCACACGACGCAGCAGGCCACCGTGCCAACGATCACAAAGCTGCCGGCGACGAACCCACCGATCCCGTCAGGGCCGATATCATCGCCATGTGTCATCTACCTTAGGGTCTAGATTTCACAATAGACGCTGCCTGGTGATAGAGGAAGAGAAGACACAAGGATAAGGGACAAAAAATAAAGCATTAAAAGTTGTCCATTATGCAGTTTGTTAGTGCGCTGCCACCCAATAGCCAAATTGTAGAAATCCTTCGCAACCTTTAACAACCAGTTGCATCCAGTATCTATATGCTCCCGCTGATCCACCGGGAGAAGATTGGACAAAATTTTGATCTGGGTAGCCAAGCAAATAACCTGCAAAAAATGTTGTACCCTTTTTGTTGTTAAGAATCATGTCATGTCCATATAGACCAGAAGAAAGCCAAAACACCAATACGTATTCTAGGCCTTATTATTCTCATCAATCTTATTCCACAAGTTAGTAAATATATTACTCCATACTATCCATAATAAGTATTGTTGATTTGATAAAAAAAGTTATACTAAATCAATGATAATTATGGATCAAAGGGAATAGTAACTAGTTGGAGGTGGTATGTTATATGTAAAAGGTGATTCACCAAATTATACACACAAACGGGGCATGTTAAAAATACATGTTCTATGATCTCCACCAGAAAAAACCCAGAGATTGATGACATCGCCGACGAAAGGAATGGTCTGAACCAAAGGGAGAAAAGGCTGACTATGCTGCGAAGTGAACTAGTCTCTAGATGACAGCCGACTATACCTGCTTGTTACGCTATTTTGAAGATAGAATTAGGGTTTCCGTGGGATCAATGCCTCCATGCATCTCTTTATATATGTGCTTGGAAGGTATACAAATACCTGAATACAATATATGTGGTATACATGCACCATATGTGATCGTTCTTAACACTCCTCCTCAATTTAAACTAGTACATACAGGGTTTAGATTGGTCTTAAAATGGTCAAGCGTCTGCCGTGTGGCCGGTTTAGTAAACACATCAGCCAGTTGATCATCAAAAAAGATGAACCTAACCTCAAGAGCACCAGCGACTTCTCGTTCTCACACAAAATGGAAGCCGATCTTAACGTGCTTAGTCTGAGCATGAAAAAACGGATTTACTGTGAGGCAAGCCTCCCATAGGTCATCACACTACAAAATAGGAGTACGCTGGTGGAAAACTCCAAGTTTAGACAACAAGGACTCAACCCACATGGCTTCAGTGACTCCATTCTCAACAGCCTTATATTTTTCCTCGGTGCTCAATCTCGAGACAATAGACTGTTTTTTTGAACTCCAAAACACGAGGTTCGGACCAAAAAATACTGCAAAGCCTCCCGTGGATCAACGATCATCAACACATATGGCCCAATCTGTACCAGTAAATATGCTAATGCCCAAAGATGAAAACTTACGAATATGTAAGCCAATGCCAAAAGGGCTTTCCGTGTGTTACGATGGACCTTAATAGGCATGATCTGTACTAGTGATAAGAACATGTTCCTGTTGGAATTATGCCCTAGAGGCAATAATAAAGATGTTATTATTATAATTATTGTTCATGATAAAGTTTATATTCCATGCTAGAATTGTATTAAGCGGAAACTTTAATACTTGTGTGGTTTGTGAACAACACCGTGTCCCTGGTACGCCTCTAAGGACTAGCTCATTGATCAATGATGGTTAAGGTTTCCTAACCATAGACATGAGTTGTCAATTGATAATGAGATCATATCATTGGGAGAATGATATGATGGACAGACCCAAACTAAGCGAAGCAATTAGATCGTTTCATCGTGTTCATCTTTGCGAAGCTTTTTCTATGTCAAATATTGTATTCCTTAGACCATGAGATAATGCAACTCCTGTACCGGAAGAAAGCTTTGAGGTCATCAAACGTCATCCTATGAGAGGGTGATCATAAAGGTGTCTCGTGTGATCGAAAAGTATCTGTTGGGTTGTATGTATCGAGATGGAATTTGTCCCTCCCAAGTCGGAGAGATATACTGGCCCACTTAATCGATATCAACACAGCTTGCAAGCATGTGGTTAAGGAGTTAATCACAAAGTGATATCGTATTGAACAGTAAAGTACTTGCCGTGAACGATTGAACTAGGTATGACGGCACCGACGATCGAATCTCGCAATTAAAATATCGCGAGACGAAGGGAATATATATATGGGATTGATTGAATCCGGCATCGTGGTTCATCCGATATGATCATCGATGAATGTGTGGAGTCAATATGGGTGCCCAGACCCGCTGTTGATTATTGATAGAAGATCATGTCGCATATTCTCGAACCCGCAGGTCACACACTTAACGTGTCTTGACGCTAGGATAGATTGGATAATTGGTTTATGAATTTTTGTTCGAGTCTCGGATGGGACCCGGATATCACGAGAGGTTCCGGAATGGTCCGGAGAATAAGATTCATATAAGGCGGTGCAGTTTTGGAGTTCGGAATTGTTCCGGTTAATCGGTATTGTACCGAAGCTTCTAGAACCTTCCGGAAGGGGACCAACGTGGCCCCACCTTCCGGGAGGGGCATGGGCCTATGAGGGAGTGTCCTGGCGCATTGGGCAGGGGCACAAGGCCCCATAGGGCCCAGCCGATTCTAGAGAGATTTAACTGCTTAAATCTCGGATAGAATTTCTAGATAAGGGAGAGTTTAAATCGTTTAAATCTAGAGATAGGATTTCTAGATAAGGGAGAGTTTAAATTGTTTAAACTAGAGATAGGCTTGGAGGAGGGCAATGGCTGGCCGCCTCTATATATAGAGGGTGGTGCGCCTCCCCATACACCTTCCTCCAAGCCCTAGCAGCCTTGCTACCTTCCTCTCCCTCCCGCTTTGTAGGCGAAGCCTGCAGCAGAAATTCTCCACCATATACACCACGCCGTGGTTGTAGATCCAATCTATCTCCACCATACTCGCTGGTCCGAGGAAGGAGGAGACGCCGAGGTGCTGCACGTGCATCTCACGAGGCACCGCCACTTGTGGTGCTAGATCGGATCGGATCGCGAGGAGGAGAAGCGAGCACGACTACATCACCCACGTTCCGATTTAACGCTCCGTGCGAATCTTCAAGGGTATGAAGATCTAATCCAATCTCTCTCGTTGTTTGCATCTCCTAGATTAGATCTTGGCTTTCCCTCTGTTCGCTCCGTAGAAAATTTTGATTTACTATGCCGCGAAACCCTTCAGTGGTATCAGAGCTAGATCTATGCGTAGATGTGTTTCACGAGTAGAACGCAACATGGTTGTTGCGGCGTTGATGTTTTCTGTTGCAAGCCTCTTGTTTGTGTTCTTCTTATGACGCGGGATAGTGAGATTGAAGCGGTCCAGGCCAACCTTACGCGACGTCGTTCATGAGACCGCCCGCACTTGACGTGTGGCTTGTACCACACATGCGGCCGGTGGATGTCGTTTCTCTCACTATAGTTGTCATGGGATTAACTCCGGAGTTTGGCAACCATAATATCACCGTTGTGGCTTTCCGTAGGTAAGAATCGTTCTTAGCATCTACTCCCATAAGCCACGTAAAACATGCAACAACAAAGTAGAGGCGTCTAACTTGTTTTTGTAGGAGTGTTTTCGTGATATGGTATGGCCCAAGATGTGATGTGTATATTGTATGCGATGATCATGTTTTGTAATGTTTCACGACTTGCATGTCGATGAGTACACAACCGCAGAGCCATATGGTTGTCTTTATAATTGTGTATGACCTGTAGTCAACTTCTTATACGCCATGTAATAGCTTTACTTTATCGCTAAGTAGTTAGCAATAGTTGTAGTTGCTATTCGTGGTGGAGGCAATCATGGTGGAGTGATGGAGATCATGCCGAACGCACAAGATGGAGATCATTGCGAAGATTGGCTATACCATGTCACATAAAGTTATATGCATGTGATGTTTATCCTTTATGTATCTTATTATGCTTAGATCGCGACGGTAGCATTATAAGATGATTCCTCACTTAAAGATCAAGATAAAACCGTGTTCTCCCGAGTATGCACCGTTGCGAAAGTTCGTCGTGTCCAAGCATCACGTGATGATCGGGTGCTATAGACTCTACGCTCACATACAACGGGTGCAAGCCAGTTTTGCACACGCGGAAATACTTGGGTCTAGCTTGACGAGCCTAGCATGTATGACATGGCCTCGAACACAAGAACCGAAAGGTTAAGCATGAGTCATATGAGTGATATGATCGACACTTTGTTGTCCACCATTGAAACCACATCTCTTCTCATGATGATCGGATTAGGTGTGGTGAATTTGGATCGTGTTCACTAAACAACTTGAGGGATGTTGAATTTAGTGGGAGTTCATCTAGTAATTTGATTAAATTGAACTATTTATCATGAACATAGTCTAAATTGTACTTGCAAATACTGTAGATCACATGGCCAAGTCCAACTTCAACTTCAACGTTTTTGCTGAGAAGGAAAAGCTTAGAAACAATGGGTCTAACTTCACCAATTGGTTCCGCAATATAAGAATCATTCTATCTGGCGGACAAAAGGACTATGTCCTTGGTAAAGCGTTAGGTGACCCTCTTGCAATCGCTACTACCGATGAGAAAGCTGTCTATCGATCAAGAAAGATGATTATGGTGTGATTAAGAGCACCATGTTGTTTGCTATGGAACCGAGCTTCAAAATCGTTTTGAAACCTATCCGGGCCCTTTGAGATTCTCGAGGAGCCGAAACCATGTTTTCGGACTCAAGCCCGCTCGAGAGATATGAGATCTCCGAGAAGTTCTTTAACGCAAGATGGAGGAAGGAGTTCCGTAGTGAGCACGCCATAAAGATGTCGGGCTACACTCAACGCCTTGAGCAACCGGAATGCACGATTCCAGAGGAGCTCAAGATTGACAGGGTTCGCAATCACTCCTCCCAGCTACAAAAGTTTTGTAGTGACTCATAATCGATTGGTTCCATCGATACGATCACCGAGCTCTTCGCAGTCAAGGCTGCGGAAGTGGACATCAAGAAGGATAATCATGTGTTGATGGTCAACAAGCCCTCCTTTAAGAAAGGTAAGGAGCAAAGAAGCCCTTCAAGAAGGGCGGCAAGCGCAATGCCCTCCGAGAAGAAGCTCAGTCCGGTCCCAAGCCGACACCGAGTGCTTCTATTGCAAGGACAAGGGTCCTCGAAGCGAATCGTCAAGTACTTAGCGGACAAGAAGGTGGCACCATCAAAGGTATATTTGATATACATGTTATTGATGTTTTCCTTACTAGCCCTCGTTGTAGTGCGGGTATTTGATATGGTTCGTTGCTAATATTTGTAACTCAAATAGGAGCTACGGAATAGACGGCTTCGAGGGATGAGGTGACGCGCGTTGGCAACGGATCAAGAGTTGATGTGATGGCCGTCGCACGCTCTCCTTAGTTTTACATTCGGATTAGTTTTAAACCTTAATAAGTGTTATTATGTGCTGCGTTGAGCATGAACATTATTTCGGATCGTGTTTATTGCAAGACGGTTATTCATTTAAATCGGAGAATAATGGTTGTTCTATTTATATGAGTAACATCTTTTATGGTCATGCACCTCTTGTGAATGGTTTATTTCTTCTAAATCTCGAAAGGGATGAAACACACATCCATAACATTGAGGCTAAGAGATGCAAAGTAGATAGTGATAATACTACTTATTTGTGGCAATCGTCCTAGGTCATATTGGTGTAAAGCGCATAAAGAAACTCCATTCGATGGACTTTTGGAGTCTCTTGATTTTGAATCATTTGACACATGCGAACCATGCCTCATGGGCAAGATGATCAAAACTCCGTTCTCCGTATGATGGAGCGAGCAACGGACTTGTTGGAAATCATACATACCGATGTATGCGACCGATGAGTGTTTCGACGCGGTGGATATCGCTATTTCCTCACTTTTACCGATGACTTAAGTAGATATGGGTATATCTATTTAATGAAACATAAATCTGAAACATTTGAAAAGTTCAAGGAATTTCGAATGAAGTGGAGAACCATCGTAATGTAAAGATTAAGTTTCTACAATCCGATCGTGGAGGTGAATATTTGAGTTATGATTTTCTCACGCATCTTAAAGCAAGTGGAATCGTTTCACAACTCACGCCACCGGAACACCACAACAAGAATGGTGTGTCTCGAGCGGAATCGAACCCTATTAGATATGGTCCGATCAATGATGTCTCTTCGATTTGCGTTATCATTTTGGGGTTATGCATTAGAAACCGCTGCATTCACTTTAAATAGGGCTCCATCTAAATCCGTTGAGACGACACCGTATGAACTGTGGTTTGGTGCTAAACCTAAGTTGTCGTTTCTTAAAGTTTGGGGATGCGGTTACGTCAAGAAGTTGATGCCGACAAGCTCGAACCCAAAGCGAGAAATGCGTCTTCATAGGATACCCTAAGGAAACTATTGGGTATACCTTCTATCACGTAATCAAGGCAAAGTGTTTGTCGAAAGAATTTCCTTTCTTGAGAAGGAGTTTCTCTTGAAAGAAGTGAGTGGGAGGAAAGTAGAGCTTGACGAGGTTATTGAACCTTCTCTTGAATTGGAGAGTAGCGCAACACCTGAAATTGTTCCAAAGGTCACCGCACCAACAATAGAGGAAGCTAATGACAAGGATCATGAAGCTTTGGACGATGTCAAGCATCGAACGTCGCAGTCGACAAGGTCGCGTGCCCCTCCCGAGTGGTACGGAAACCTGTCTTGATTGTCTTGTTAGTAGAAGACGGTGAACCTACGAACTATGAGGAAGCGATGATGAGCCCAGACTCGAGAAATGGTGGAAGCCATGAACCAATTGGGATCCATGAGCGAAAACCAAGTATGGACTTTGGTGGACCCTCCTAGCACCGAAAGGCCGTTGAGTGCAAATGGATCTTCAAGAAGAAAGCGGACACGGATGGTAATGTTACCGTCTATAAAGCACGCTTGTCGCGAAATGTTTTCGACAAGTTCAAGGTGTTGACTACGATGAGACTTTCTCTCCGTAGCGATGTTTAAGTCCATTCGGATTTTATTAGCAATTGCTGCGTTTCATGATTATGAAATATGGCGATGGATGTCAAGATGCGTTCCTCAATGGCAACATTGATGAAGAGTTGTATATGATGCAACCCGAAGGTTTTGTCGATCCTAAGGATCTTTGGTAAAGTATGCAAACTTCAGCGTTCCATTTATGGACTGAAGCAAGCATCTCGGAGTTGGAATCTTCGTTTTGATCAAGTGATCAAGATTTTTGGATTTGTTCCAAATTGCTACGAAGCTTGTATCTACAAGAAAGTGAGTGGGAGCTCGGTGACGTTTCTGGTACTATATGTGGATGACATATTGATTATCGGAATGACATCAACATGCTTAACGATGTGAAGAGTTATTTGAACAAGTGTTTTTCAATGAAAGACCTAGGTGAAGCTACTTATATATTGGGCATCAAAATCTATAGAGATAGACAAAGACGCCTGATAGCTTTAAGCCAGAGTACATACCTAGACAAAGTTCTGAAAAGGTTCAGAATGGATAAGGCAAAGAAAGGTTCAAAGGCCTATGTTGTCAGTAAGATATTGAGCAAGGCTCTGTCCGCCTACTGAGAAATGATAGGAAGCTATGAGCAAAGTGCCTTATGCCTCGGCCATAGGTTCCATCATGTATGCCATGCTGTGTACTAGACCGGATGTGTCCAATGCTCTTAGTTTGACGAGCAGATATCAAAGTGATCCAGGAGTGGAACACTGGACAGCCGTGAAGAACATCCTAAAGTACCTAAATAGAACTAAAGAAATGTTCTTAGTCTATGGGGGTGATGAATAGCTTGTCGTAAAGGTTACGTCGATGCTAGTTTCGACACCGACAAAGATGATTCCAAATCTCGCACGGGATACGTTTATATTTTGAATGGAGGAGCTGTGAGTCGGAGAAGCTGCAAGCAAAGCGTGATCGCGGGATCTACAAAGGGAAGCGAATACATGGCTGCCGCAGCGTCAAGTGAAGGAGTTTGGATCGAAACTTCATCATCGAGCTTGGCGTGGTTCCAAGTGCATTGGACCCACTCGAGATATTGTGTGACAACACCGCGCCATAGCACTCGCTAAGGAACCAAGATATCATCCAAAGACCAAGCATATCAACCGCAAGTTTCATATAATCCGAGATTATATAGCGATGGAGATCGAAGATTAGCAAAGTACATACGGATCTGAATGTCGCATCCACCGACTAAACCTCTTCCACGTAAAACATGATCAACATCTCGATTGCCATGGGTGTGAGATTGTTGCCAGATGTAAACTAGATTATTGACTCTAGTGCAAGTGGGAGACTGGAATTATGCCCTAGAGTCAATAATAAAGATGTTATTATTATAATTCTTGTTCATGATAAAGTTTATATTCCATGCTAGAATTGTATTAAGCGGAAACTTTAATACTTGTGTGGTTTGTGAACAACACCGTGTCCCTCGTACGCCTCTAAGGACTAGCTCATTGATCAATGATGGTTAAGGTTTCCTAACCATAGACATGAGTTGTCAATTGATAATGAGATCATATCATTGGGAGAATGATATGATGGATGACCCAAACTAAGCGAAGCAATTAGATCGTTCATCGTGTTCATCTTTGCGAAGCTTTTCCTATGTCAAATATTGTATTCCTTAGACCATGAGATAATGCAACTCCTGGTACCGGAAGAAAGCTTTGAGGTCATCAAATGTCATCCTATGAGAGGGTGATCATAAAGGTGTCTCTCGTGATCGGAAAGTATCTGGGTTGTATGTATAGAGATGGAATTTGTCCCTCCCAAGTCGGAGATATACTTCGGGCACACTCGGTAATCGATATCAACACAGCTTGCAAGCATGTGGTTAAGGAGTTAATCACAAAGTGATATCGGATTACGGAACGAGTAAAGTACTTGCTGTGAACGAGATTGAACTAGGTATGAAGGTACCGACGATCGAATCTCGGGCAAGTAAAATATCGCGAGACGAAGGGAATATATATATGGGATTGATTGAATCGCATCGTGGTTCATCCGATATGATCATCGATGAATGTGTGGAGTCAATATGGGTGCCTGCACCCCTGTTGATTATTGATAGAAGATCATGTGCGCATATTCTCGAACTCAGGTCACACACTTAACGTGTCTTGACGCTAGGATAGATTGGATAATTGGTTTATGAATTTTTGTTCGAGTCTCGGATGGGACCCGGATATCACGAGAGGTTCCGGAATGGTCCGGAGAATAAGATTCATATAAGGCAGTTTTTGGAGTTCGGAATTGTTCCGTTAATCGGTATTGTACGGAAGCTTCTAGAACCTTCCGGAAGGGGACCAACGTGGCCCCACCTTCCGGGAGGGGCATGGGCCTATGAGGGAGTGTCCTGGCGCATTGGGCGGGGGCACAAGGCCCCATAGGGCCCAGCCGATTCTAGAGAGATTTGACTGCTTAAATCTCGGGATAGAATTTCTAGATAAGGGAGAGTTTAAATCGCTTAAATCTAGAGATAGGATTTCTAGATAAGGGATAATTTAAATTGTTTAAACTAGAGATAGGCTTGGAGGAGGGCAGGGCTGGCCGCCCCCCCTCTATATATAGAGGGGTGGTGCGCCCCCTCCCCATACACCTTCCTCCAAGCCCTAGCAGCCTTGCTACCTTCCTCTCTCCCTCCCGACTGTTTGTAGGCGAAGCCCTGCAGCAGAAATTCTCCACCATATACACCACGCCGTCGTGTTGTAGATCCAATCTATCTCTCCACCATACTCGCTGGTCCGAGGAAGGAGGAGACGTCGAGGTGCTGCACGTGTGCATCTCACGGAGGCACCGCCACTTGTGGTGCTAGATCGGATCGGATCGCGAGGAGGAGAAGCGAGTACGACTACATCACCCACGTTCCGACGAACGTTCCGCTGTGCGAATATTCAAGGGTATGAAGATCTAATCCAATCTCTCTCGTTGATTGCATCTCCTAGATTAGATCTTGGCTTTCCCTCTGTTCGCTCCGTAGAAAATTTTGATTTACTATGCCGCGAAACCCTTCAGTTCCCTCTAATTACACTAGATCTTGCTAGTCCTTCCACTCACCACCATAAATCTCTCACGTACAGAACCTTGGAACTGATACGTCAAAAACATATCTATAATTTTTGATGTTTCATGCTTGTTTAGTATCTACTTTGCTTTGCTTTGTCTACACTTTGAGGTGTTTTTATATCTTTTCTGAAACTAACCTATTAACATGTTGCCACAGTGTCAGTGGCTTGTTTTCTTCTGTTTTTGTTCCAGAAAAGAAGAAAATCAATATTCTCAGAATTGGACGGAACAAAAGCCAAAGTCAATATTTTACTGTGGGCGACAAGAAGCCAGAAGACGAGACGGATAGGCGCCATAGGGGGTCCAAACCCCCTAGGTGCGGGTGGGCTCACCCTGTGCCTGGGTAGGGTGTGCCCCCCTGGGGGCCCTCCTGCCTCGCCCCTTCGCCCCTAAGAAGCCCCCGATACAGAAATCCTAGGCACCGGATCAAAACTCCACGAAACCTTCTCTAGCCGCCGCCACCATCGTCCCTAGATCGGGGGGATCCGAAGTTCTTCCCGACACCCTGCCGGAGGGGAAATCATCCCGGAGGCCTTCTTCGCTGGTATGAAGCATGCGTAGTTCCACCTTGGACTACGGGTCCATGTAGTAGCTAGATGGTTGTATCTCCTCCTTTGTGCTTTCATGTATAGATCTTGTGAGCTCTGTTCGTGATCAAGTCTAATCTATTTGTAATCATGTATGTTGTGTTTGCGGGGATGCGATGGATATTGAGATTACTATGTCATATTGATTAATGGTTTTGTCTATTTGATACTATCATGTCTGCGTTGTTTGTGATCTTGCATGCTCTCCGTTGTTAGTATCTATCTTGGCCAAATAGTTGCTAGTGACTCCAAGAGGGGGTATTTATGCTCGATAGTGGGTTCATGCCTCTAGTTTCCAAGGGAAGTGACAGAAATATCTTCGGTTGTGGATGTGCTATTGCCACTAGGGAGAAAACAACGGTATCTTGTTCATGGAACAAGTTGATTGTTTACCTTACACACTTTGCTTAAAGCAGTTGTCTGTTTCTTGCAACTTAATACTGGAGGGGGTTTGGATGATAACTTGAAGGTGGACTTCTAGACATAGATGCAGTTGGATGGTGGTCTATGTATTTTTTTGTATTGCCCAATCAAATCTCATAGAATCTTTTGTCTAGTATTGCATTGTTATGCCTTGCTCAGTTCTTGTCAATTGCCCTGCTGTAATTTGTTTACTCTTCATGCCATGTTGTTTATCTAAGGAGAGCACCTCTAGTGAACTATGGACCCCGGTCAAATCTTTACCATTGATACATCTTCCACTGTTACTTGTTTACTTGCTGCAAACCATCATCACCTTCCACACCATATGTTTAATACTTTGTTACAGCAAACCGGTGAGCATTTGACCACTTCCTCCCTGAGTTTGATAAACCTTGGGTGATCCACTTAAGGGAAACTTGCTGCTGTTCTACAAACCTCTGCACTTGGAGGCCCAACAACTGTCTACAAGAATAGAAGTGCGTAGACATCAAGCTCTTTTCTGGCGCCGTTGCTGGGGAGGTAAGGTAAAAGGTACACACATCCTCGAGTGTGAGTGCTCGAAGTTATTTCCTTTAGATTCTGCAATTTTGTCTTTTTGTTTCTTGTTTTCACTAGTTAGGCTTAATGGAAACAACAACAAAATTAGAGAGCTTTATAGTGTTTATCTTGAGTTAGGACATGAAGTGTTTGAAGAGAAAATTAAAAAACCTATGGAGCTTTATTTGCATGCTAATAGCAATGTTATTAGTATGAATTCTTTGGACACCATTATTGCTAATGCTATGGAAATGCCTAAGCTTGGGGAAGCTAGTTTTTATGAAAATGATCTTTTTAGTTCCCCAACTTTGGAAGATAGCTATTCTATTGCTTATGATGATACCAAACCTCCAATATATGATGATTACAATGATTAATATGATATTTTCATTCCACCTACTATTGAGGAGAAAATTAATTTGTATTACAATATGCCTCCTATATATGATGATTATGGTGATGAGAATAATAATGATAGCTATTTTGTTAAATTTGCTCCCACTACAATTAATAAGAGTGACTATGCTTATGTGGAGAGTAATAATTATTATATGCATGTGGCTCATGATACGAATGTTTTATCTGATAGTTATATTGTTAATTTTATTCATGTTGCTACTGAAAGTTATTATGAGAGAGGGAAACATGGTTTTATGTATCTCAACAATATTAAGTTTCCCCTCTTTATGTTGAAAGTCTTGAAGTTGCACTTGTTTTGCTTTCCTATGCTTTTTGCTTTGTGCTTTCATGACTTGTTTCTTTACAAGATTCCTATGGATAGGAAGTGGGTTAGACTTAAATGTGTTTTTAATTTGCTTCTTGGTGCTCTCTTTTACTTCAATTCATATTTCTTATGTGAGCATCTTCTCAAGCTATCAAGCCTAACTTAAATGAATTAAAGAAAAGTACTTGTTAGGAGATAATCCAAGAGTTTTCTTGAGTCTTGGAAGTTATTACTTCAGTAGTGACCTCTTCTTATCCTTTTTATTTGCTTTTTGTGCCAAGAATAACCTCTAGTGAGAGGGAAGTAAGATTTAAAGAGTTGCTGTCCCGAAACAAATTTCTGTCCTCCACCATAAAAATTCATGAGGAGTCTCTATAAGTCGGATTGAGCTAAAAATTTAAGAATAAATCCCCCCGTATGTTAGCTAACTTTTGTTAGTTCAACACTTTTTGATTTGTGCAACAGAAGGTCTTCGAAAAAATCGGTTTTTACCTAGTGGTTTGTTTTGACAGATTTCTGCCATTATTTGCATTTGCTTCTTATTGATTCCTTTTTGGGTTCTTTTTGGGAAATTGAGCTTTTTGAAGGAGTTATTACAGTATCTTGTGTTTTTAGTGAAAGTTTTGTTGTTCTAAAGCTAAACCCAAAGGTCTATTATCTTTTAAATACACTAATGTTGCTAATAAAGATTGTGTGAAGTTTTGTGCGAAGGAAAATTTCTAGGTGTAGAGAAAGAATGATGTAATGAGATGAAGAATGGACAAAAGCTCAAGCTTGGGGATGCCACCCTGTTTAACCCCAAGAAATATTCAAGAGGTACAAGCGTCAAAGGTTGGGGATGCCCAAGGCATCCCAAGGCATCCCCTTCTTCATCAATAAAAATCTTAGGTCTTTCTAGACACTTCGTTTTTATTGTTTCATGCACTATTGTGTTGTTCTTGGAGTGTCTTTTTCTTGTTTTTTGTTTTATTTTGTGTGGTTTGCTTTAATAAGTTGGCTGGACCCTAGCACACTTCTTTTGGAGAGAGACACACTCTGTTTTCATTGCCTAGAACACTCTAGTTTTCATTCTTATTGTTCTATGAGTGTTCACTTTTGCTAGCACTGTGTTTAGCCTTAGTTTTCTTGTGCTTTCATCTTAGAACTTTTTAGTTCTTCTTTGTGGATTTGTGAGACAAGATCACTGATCTTTATTGATTATTGTCTTTGTGAGTTGTTTCAAATAAGTTGATTGGGGTTGGAAAGGAGTAGAAAGCTTCATGTTTAACTGGTACAAAAGGGAGCTTGTTTGACTGTGGTTTAGACTTTATCATGTAATGCTAGATGTTGTTTTGACCTTATGCTTAGTGATTATTGCTGTAGCATGACTTGGTCCAAACAATTAGGATTGCTTAATGTGCCTTGAAGGAATCATGTGTTGTTTTAGCATACAAAAGCATAGTATTGTGGTCTTCTCCTTTGATGCTTTGTTTGGGTTGACTTGGCACATGCTCACATCATGTTATGACTATAAACTAGTCACCTTAGCCTCTATGATCATTTAGTCCTTGACTTCTAGTACCACTTTATGCTTTGATTAGTAATGTTTTGTCGCTCTGCATGATTATGGCCATTATTGCTCTCTTAGTTGGTTGCTCCCAGTCTTTTGCTAACCTCCACTTGTATGAGTAAGCTCTACTCATGCTTCCAACTCACAAGAAACCAAGTTATTCCAAATTGTCCACTATAAATTCCTATGCATGGTGTGTTACACCATTCCAAGTGTATTCTTGTTTTCAGCTATCTTCCAATTAAAAAGTATTTTGTGATGTGAAAACTTAGTGATTAAAGCCCTCACGAACTTGATGGCACACATTATATTACTTGACCCTAATAAACTTGAACCATTGTGTCAACTAAGTTGTATATGCTTGCACTTATACTTTGGAATTAGCAGAACCATGCTATCATGGGGAACGTTTTCAACATCGCACTTGTACTTTGTACACATTTGATATCATGCTCTTTTGTCTATGGATGTCGTCGGTGTGAAATAAAGAGGGAGCTTGTAAGTCCATGGATTTATGTATTTTGTGTTAGAGAAACACATGGGCCGCTAGCCTAAGACATGCCTAATCATGGTGGAAACTTGCAGCATCACCATAATGAGCAATCTGTGAAGCATCCTCAATAAAAATCTATCCAAATAGTAAATAAAAAGATCGCTGAGATGCTCATTGTCTGCTTGCCTTGTCATTTTGGTTATGGGATAGCTCCTGTACCATGTGCAAGGGGTACCCCGTTGGCGGTTCTCTATGATACACATGTACTTACTATGACAAGAACTTACAAGTGACTAAAGTTGAGTAGCATGAGGTGCGACCCTCGTATCCAAGGGACATGAGATTGCCAAATTATACTTTGTCAAGCATGTACTCCATAGTTTGTTCACTTTAACCTTAATCACTTCAAGATGCTTATGATAGGGGCAATGAGGGCTGAAAGCTAACAAATACCATAATTTTTGGGAGCTCTTTTTGAAACTTGAAATCCCTTCTTCCCTTTTATGAAGGGCCTTTCTTCCACTATTATATTGAGTCTCCACCTACCTTTAGGCACCATTAAGAGATCATAGTTGCCAATCTTAGTTCTATGTGCAGTGTCCCAAAACTTACTGATTGATGCATATTGTTGATATTGCTTGTTCTTGTGCTATTAGCATCTAGTCACTCTTATGAACTTTGAAGGTGTCCTATGCATCTATTTGCTACTCCATGAGGGACAAGCTGAATGCCACTATGCTATATTTTCTATATGTGAAACAAACAAATGTCTTTCAATGCATTGTTATTCATGAACCTTTGTTTGTATCATTTCATGTTGCATGCATAGTTACTTTGTCTTACTGTTAGAATTCCATCTTTCATGCTCATGTTTAGAGTTCTTTGATCCCTGCTTTCAATGCTTGCAAATGGTTTGATCTTGATTGTGATGGTGCATGTCACCTCAAAAAATTATTCTTTTTATCACTTACCTACTCGAGGACGAGCAGGTGTTAAGCTTGGGGATGCTTGATACGTCATAAAAGTATCTATAATTTTTTATGCTCCATGCTTGTTTTGTATCAACTTTGCTATGTTTTGTCTACACTTTGAGGTATTTCTATACACTTTCTGGAACTAACCTATTGATGGCTCAGTTGATGTGGAACCTGTTGGGAACCCCAAGAGCAAGGTGTGAAGCAACACAACAGCAAGTCTTCCCTCAGTAAGAAACCGAGGTTATCGAACCATTAGGAGGAAGGAAACGTCACAGAGGTATTGCAAGCAACGTGGAAACCTGCACAACACAAACTCAAGGCTTTTCCCCCACTAACAGTGAGGTTGTCAATCTCACCGGTTGCTATAACAAAGGATTAACTGTATGGTGTGGAAGGTAATGATTTGCAGCAAGTAAACAGGTAACAGTTGAGGATGTATCAATGGTAAAGATTGGACTGGGGTCCATAGTTCACTAGAGGTGCTCTCCTTAGATAAACAACATGGCATGAAGGGTAAACAAATTACAGAGGCAATTGATGTGAGCAAGGCATAACAATGCAATACCGCATAAAAGATCCTATGAGATTCGATTGGACAATACAACAATATACATAGACCGCCATCCAACTGCATCTATGACTAGAAGTCCACATTCGGTTATCATCCAAACCCTCCAAGATTAAGTTGCAAGCAACAGTAAATCGCTTAAGAAAAGTGTGTAAGGTAAACAATCCACTTGTTCTATGAACAAGAGACCGTTGTTTTCTCCCTAGTGGCAACAACACATCTACAACCAAGATATTTCGCTACTTCCTTGGAAATTAGAGGCATGAACCCACTATCGAGCATAAGTACCCCCTCTTGGAGTCACTAGCAACTACTTGGCCAAGATAGCTACTAACAACAGAGAGCATGCAAGATCACAAACAACACAGACATGATAGTATCAAATAGACAAAACCATTAATTAATCTGACATAGTAATCTCAATATCCATCGGATCCCTGCAAACACAACATGCATGATTACAAATAGATTATATCTTGATCATGAATGGAGCTCACAAGATCTATACATGAAAGCACAAAGGAGGAGATACAACCATCTAGATACTACATGGACCCGTAGTCCAAGGTGAAACTACTCACGCTTCATATCGGAGAAGAAGGCCTCCAGGATGATCTCCCCTCCGGCAGGGTGCCGGGAATAACTTCAGATCCTCCCCGATCTAGGGACGGTGGTGGCGACGGCTACAGGCAGTTTCGTGGAGTTTTGATCGGGTGCCTAGGGTTTCTGTATCGGGGACTTCTTATAGGCGAAGAGGCGAGGCAGGATGGCCCCAGGGGGGCACACCTTACCCAGGCGCGAGGTGGGCCCACTGCGTGCCTAGGGGTTTAGCCTGTGGGCGCCTCCGTATCGTCACGCTTCGTGTCGCCCACGGTAAAATATTGACTTTGGCTTTTGTCCCGTCCAATTCCGAGAATATTGATTTTATGCCTTTCTGGAACCAAAAACTGAAGAAAACAGGCAACTGACACTGTGGCAACTTGTTAATAGGTTAGTTCCAGAAAAGATATAAAAACACCTCAAAGTATAGACAAAGCAAAGCAAAGTAGATACTAAACAAGCATGGAGCATAAAAAATTATAGATATGTTTCTGACGTATCACCTATTGACAAGATGCCACAGTACCAGTTGCATGTTTTCTGTTGTTTTTGGTTCCAGAAAAGGCAGAAAATCAATATTTTCGGAATTGGACGGGACAAAATCCAATCTTCCTATTTTTCCCGGAGCAACACGGAACCACGAAGCAGACGTGGAGGAGGACACCAGGGTGGCCGCACCCCTCCTAGGCGCGGGCCAGACCTGATGGCACCCACAGGGGGTGTGGGACCCTAGACCTCCACCGACCTTGCCTCATGCGTCTATAAGAATCCCACGGGGAGAAAACCCTAAATGATCCAGAAGAAATCCACGAAAAGTTCCACTGCGCTGCCGCCACTGAAGGGGAGATTCGGGGGACAGAAAGTCTCTGTTCTGGCACCCTGACGGGACAGGGAATTGCCCCCGGAGCCATCTCCATCGATCTCCATCATCATCTTCATCGCCGTTGATGATTCTCATGATGAGGAGGGAGTAGTTCTTCCTCGAGGCTAAGGGCTCTACCGGTAGCTATGTGTTCATCTCTCTCTATGCATGATCTTGTTGTGGTCATGAGCTTTGTAATCAAGTAGATCTACCTTGCTACTCAAGTGCTTCAGTAGATCTCTGCTCTCCCCATGTGTGTGAATGTGACAACATGCATGCCATGGTGGCACTAAGGCTAGAGTGTACATAAATACTCATCGTGCTTTAATAGATCTATGCTTTTCCCCACGTGTGTGAAAGTGACAGCATGCACACCGTGTGTGGCACTTAAGCTAGGTACATATATATATATTCATGAGTTATATTTGGATTTGGATGTCTTTATGAAATTGTGGTGTTTGTTGGAACCATCTAGCGCTCAAGGTGACAGTGTGGGGTTATCTAGATTGGGGAAGGCCCTACCGTGGATTAGATTGTCCAACCGGAGAGTAGTTAAGAGTAGTATCATGAAGAGAATATATTTATATGTGAGAGTGTTCACTAGTGAAAGTATGATCCCTAGGCCTTGTCTCTAAACATTGAAACACCGTTTACATTTAGATCTGTTGCATGTTTGCTTGCTTTAGTATTTACCTCACTCACACACGTTACCCCACGTCAACAACAAGTGAGAAGCTATTTTCTGGCACCGTTACCACTTCTATTTCAATATCTCTTCGTCGAACTAGTGCACCTATACACCTGACAAGTGTATTGGGTGTGTTGGGGACACAAGAGACTTCTTGTATATTGATTGCAGGGTTGCTTGAGAGGGATACCTTTGACCACTTCATCCCTGAGTTCGATAAACCTTGGGTGATCCACTTAAGGGAAACTTGCTGCTGTTCTACAAACCTCTGCACTTGGAGGCCCAACAACTGTCTACAAGAATAGAAGTGCGTAGACATCAGGGTTATCATCCGAACCCCCTCTAGTATTAAGTTGCAAGCAACAGACAACTACTTTAAGCAAAGTGTGTAAGGTAAACAATCCACTTGTTCCATGAAAAAGAGACCATTGTTTTATCCCTAGTAGCAACAACACATCTACAACCTTAGAGATTTCTGTCACTTCCCTTGATTAAATAGAGGCATGAAGCCACTATCGAGCATAAATACCCCCTCTTGGAGTCACTAGCAACTACTTGGCCAAGATAGCTACTAACAACAGAGAGCATGCAAGATCACAAACAACACAGACATGATAGAATCAATAAGACAAAACCATTAATCAATCTGACATAGTAATCTCAATATCCATCGGATCCCCGCAAACACAACATGCATGATTAAAAATAGATGAGATCTTGATCATGAACGGAGCTCACAAGATCTAGACATGCAAGCACAAAGGAGAAGATACAACCATCTAGCTACTACATGGACCCGTAGTCCAAGGTGGAAATAATCACGCTTCATACCGAAAGATGGCATGAGGAAGAAGAAGGCCTCCGGGATGATCTCCCCTCCGGCAGGGTGCCGGGAAGAGTTTCAAATCTCCTGATCTAGGGACGATGGTGGCGGCGGCTACAGACGTTTTCGTGGAATATTGATCGGGTACTTAGGGTTTAGGCATCAGGGGCTTCTTATAGGTGAAGAGGCGAGGCTGGGAGGCGGACAAGGGGCCCACACCCTGCCCAGGCACGGCCTAGGGTGGGCCCGCACTGTGACACCCCCGGGATTAAGGCTAGACAAATCCCAGACCTCCGTCTGATCATAGGCCTAGCCTAAATCTCGAAAGCATATAGAGAGAGAATCGGTAACACAACAGTGACCGTACGACACAAAAATTATTACAGCAAGCTCATAACTGAGAAAAGAACCAGAATATTACAAGCAGGGGTCACTGACCACAAACATCAAACAACGGAAAGCAAATTATGCTATTAAGTATAGCAAACTTAACAAATGGCCTAAGAGGCCTGAAGCATAACGATGACGTCCAATCCATAGATCCTAGACTGCCGACTAGGAACTCCAACTACTCGTCGATGTCGATGCCGTGAAGAACTCATCTTCTATGGTAACAATTACCCTGCTGCAAAAGTATCAACGAAGCAAGGGTGAGTACAGGGTGTACTCCGCAAGACTTATGGCTGTTGGAGTTATTTTGCATAAAGCCATCTTTATTTTGTAAAACAAGAGGGATAAGAATCTCGACTAATCAGAATATTTTAAAAGGGGATAAGAGAGCGATATCACTAGCTTTGATCATCTTTTGAAATCCACTGAATCATCATTAGCTGAACCTAACTAGGATCACCCCCTCGATCCCTGAGGAAGCATCCTTAAGCTCACATTACTTAACTTGCCAAGTTTTACGATTAGGTTCAAGTTCTCTATGATCTTCACGTCCGTTCCCAAGTCGTCCATAACCGCGGACACGGCTTTTGGAAAAGATTAATAACCCTGCAGGGGTGTACAACTTTACCCACACATACCAGCCGATTCTTAATGCTAGTTAACATTAGCCCTCTTCCTTGGAAGGCCGACAGAGAGTGGTTGACCACGAATTTTACCTTGCTTTCGCCAAGACCATGAGTCACGCACTAGGGACATGCCTCCGTAACGGGTCGAGTCCCGAAGCCGGTCCCTAATGATGTGTACAGGGTTCAAGATTACGGATGTTGGGAATCTCTGTTTCCCGGCCACGCTTACCTACCTATTATGAATGCACCTCCTTCACCTCCATTCAAGAACAACCAATATGCGTATGTCGAATGGAAAGCCCGAACTATGTGAATCATGGAATCTACTCGACAAGTTAGTTGGTCGAGGGGGTTTCTAGGCCCCCGTGTGGCTGTACACTCGTCTTGGTTCAAGAGGCAAGAACATCGGGTCCTAAGGGTGGCAAGTATGGGACTGCAAAAACCATAACCCACCATGGCCTCCCATACAAGCCTTAGCATGTTAAACTTTCATCTCTGATCTTATCACGTCATCCTGTCATACTAGGTTCATTTGCAGCTCTGATTCATCATCCGGATGGATCAGTGGTAACAGCTAAGCATGGCTAAGCGCAACAGATATAATAGCTCTAGCACGCTTCACAAGCCAAACCCTAGTTATGCTAGGAGCAGTGGATCAGGGAATATAGGCTTCAAAGGTAACATGCATCAGATAGGATTACTCTATCTATTGATAAAATACTTTAGAATCGTATGCACATGGCAAGAATTGAAATGCTTGAAATCATATGATCAGATGTGTGGGGCTTTTTGCCTTTTGCTCGTTGATAACCAATAAGCAGAGCTATGGACATCTGGTACTTGACTTGATTATAGTTGGTCAAGTATTAATCTTCGATCTTCGACGGTGTTGATCTCAGGATTTGACCTTGATCTCGATTCCGATATCGTATTCTACCGGAGAAGAACCAAATATCGGAAAGAAAGGAAAACAATCAACACATGGCATCGATGCAATTCTCAATCAAGGATAATGATATGACAAGTTGAATTGTGTTGAAATTGAAACCCTAAACATGCTTGGTAGTTTAATTGGGGTTCCGAGGGGTGCAAACCCTAATTCAGAGAAACCCCGGAATCACCTGTGAGGGTTACTATGTTCTTCTATTTAAACTTGTCATGTAAGTTTATTATCAATGCATGATTATATCTTAGATATGTAGATCTTATTTTCTAAACATTTTGATATATTATTTGTATTTTTCTGATTTAAAATGAATTAGTTATGAATTTCTCCAATTGTAATTCATTTTAAATCATTTTGAATCATTTTTGAAATATTATAAACCAATTTTTATTTTGGAATTACTTTTTCATTTTATTTAATCAGAAACATTTCTGAAAATGTTTATATTACTTACAGTAGGGACCCACATGTCAGCATTTATTATTTACAGAAAAGATTTATGAAATACATTAAAATAAAAAGAAAACAAGGAATATTGCCTCAGGTTGACGTCATGCTGAAGTCATCCATGGCGCTGCTCCCAGGTGAGGCTCGGGCTCAAGGCTAGAGGCGATGCGGGGTTGCGAGGAGTAGCATGCTGGAAAGAGGGGATCACGGCGAGCAGAGTAGTGGTGGCACCGCCCTTAAATGGTCGCCGGAACAGGTTCTCGAAGAGCATCTCATGTAAGCTTGATGGCGCATGGTGGGAGGGCGAACCAGGAAGCAAGGGGAGCATGAGAAGGCTCTAGCGTGACCAGCTGCTCACCGTGGTTGCGGTGGAAGGGTCGGTGAAGCTCAGGGCGGTCCAGAACGACCGGGATCGATGATGAACACGGCAACCGGAGTCAGGGAAGGCGAGGTTGATGGCGGCGTTCCATAGTGCCCATGTCCGATTCCTTTGGGGAGAAGCACCAGGGAGACAAGGCAGAGCTTGTGGCAGCCTCGGTTAAGCGAGGGGAGGCCGGGGACGACAGGGCTAGACGGTGGCCGAAGCTAGGGTTTAGGGTCGAAGAGGAGAAATTGATAGAGGGGGCGAGAGGAAGCAAAACTGGTATGAGTAAAGAGAGGAGAGAGTGGCGATTCTTATCCTCTTGTCCAACGGCGGCGGCGGGCATCACTGCGTGAGGAGGATCGACGGCCGACGCGCAGACAGCGAGCAGCTTGTGTCGGGGAGGAAGACGACGAAGGGAGAGGGTCGAAGCGGTACGGGCCGAGGGCGGGCTGCAGATGGGCCGGGGTGGGCTCCGCGTGGGCTTAGGGGAAGGTTGAGAGAAGGGAGAGGAGGTTGGGCTATGGCCTGGTTCTATTTTTTCTGTGAAGGATTTTTCCAACTCTGTTTAAGCTTTCTATTATGTTTCATATTCAACTCTCTTTTGAATAGTTTCAAAATACCATGGTTTTGTAAAATGTATCAAAAGCACTCAGGGGACCTTGGTACTGATTGGCTCCATACATTTTGTGTTTTCCAAATATTTTCAAAACCAATTGAATGTTTCAAATAGAGAGGGGAGTTAAGGTTTAGGTGATGATCTTCTTGCATACATTTTAATATTATGATGCTCATGAATGCACAATCAAACCCTAATTACTATTTAATAAAACTAGGGTTGTTACACGCGCCTAGGGGGGTTGCGGCCCCCTTGTGGCTCCCTTCTGTCTCTCCTCTAGACTCCGTGTTCTCCTCGGTGAAATATTGAGTTTGGCTTTTGTCACGTCCAATTCCGAGAATATTTCCTTACTAGCTTTTCTGCAACCAAAAACAGTAGAAAACAAGCAACTGGCGCTGCGACATCTTGTTAATAGGTTATTACCAGAAAACATATAAAAACACCTCAAAGTGTGGACAAAGCAAAGCAAAGTATATACTAAACAAGCATGGAACATCAAAAATTATAGACACGTTTCCGACGTATCAAGGAGGTGGAGGCAGAGCTCGGTGAAGGCGTGGCGACCGAGACCGTCAGCGCAGAGCTTGGCGTGCTGGTCGAGGATGGCGTAGCAGCACGCCATGTACTAGGCCTTGACCTGGGGGCTCATCGCCAAGGTGTCTTCCCTGCTCATGAGGATCTAGAGATCCCTGTTCCTCTTCTTGGTAACGAAGTTCACTTTGAGGAGGTCGACCTTGCGGTCTTGGTTCTGGAGCAGCTGCGTCCACCTCTCGTCAGCCTTCTCCTCCCTCTTCTCGGCATGGGTCTTGGAGTCAGTGATACACTTCTCGATGGACGCGTGGAGACGCTCAGCGGGAGGTCCTGTGGCTTTGAGCATCTTCGCCTTATTATGGCCGACCTTCGGCCTTCCTTCTCCGGCAGCAGGGGAGGAGCCTCCGGGTTGTACACGTTGTCCGTGTTCTTGGCAAGGCTCACGCGAGTGTCCACCCATTTCTGGCATTGCTGTATCTCAGCAAAAACATGGTGGAACTTTGATACGTTGGAAAATCATCTATAATTTTTTATGCTCCATGCTTGTTTTGTATCTACTTTGCTTTGACTGTCTACACTTTGAGGTTCTTTTTACATTTTTTCTGGTACTAACCTATTAATAAGTTGCAACAGTGCCAGATGCCTGTTTTCTGCTATTTTTGGTTTCAGAAAAGTTAGTAAAGAAATATTCTCGGAATTGGACGGGACAAACGTCAAAGTCAATTACTTTCCGTGGGGAACAAGAAGTCCAGAGGAGAGCCGGAGGGGCCAGCCAGGGGGGCCAGACCCACCCCAGGCGCGGGGGCAGGTGGGCCCACGCCTGGCTAGGGTTTGGTGGCCCTGGCCGCCTCCCGGTCTCGCCCCTTCGCCTATAATAAGCCCCCGATGCAGAAACCCTAAGCACCCGATCAGAAATCCACGAAACCATTTTTAGCTGCCGCCACCATCGTCCCTAGATCGGGGGGATCTGAAGTTCTTCCCGGCACACTGCCGTAAGGGAGATCATCCCGGAGGCCTTCTCTCCGGTATGATGCGTGAGTAGTTCCACCTTGGACTATGGGTCCATGTAGTAGCTAGATGGTTGTATCTCCTCCTTTGTGCTTTCATGTATAAATCTTGTGAGCTCCGTTCATGACCAAGATCTAATCTATTTGTAATCATGCATGTTGTGTTTGCGGGGATCCGATGGATATTGACATTATTATGTTGGTTTGATTAATGGTTTTATCTTTATGATTCTATCATGTCTGTGTTGTTTGTGATCTGGTGATAGAGGAAGAGAAGACACGAGGATAAGGGAGAAAAATAAAGCATTAAAAGTTGTCCATTATGCAGTTTGTTAGTGCGCTGCCACCCAATAGCCAAATAGTAGAAATCCTTCGCAACCTTTAACAACCAGTTGCATCCAGTATCTATATGCTCCCGCTGATCCACCGGGAGAAGATTGGACAAAAGTTTGATCTGGGTTGCCAAGCAAATAACCTGCAAAAAATGTTGTACCCTTTTTGTTGTTAAGAATCATGTCATGTCCATATAGACCAGAAGAAAGCCAAAACACCAATACGTATTCTAGGCCTTATTATTCTCATCAATCTTATTCCACAAGTTAGTAAATATATTACTCCATACTATCCATAATAAGTATTGTTGATTTGATAAAAAAAAGTTATACTAAATCAATGATAATTATGGATCGAAGGGAATAGTAACTAGTTGGAGGTGGTATGTTATATGTAAAAGGTGATTCGCCAAATTATACACACAAACGGGGCATGTTAAAAATACATGTTCTATGATCTCCACTAGAAAAAACCCAGATATTGATGACATCGCTGACGAAAGGAATGGTCTGAACCAAAGGGAGAAAAGGCTGACTATGCTGCGAAGTGAACTAGTCTCTAGATGACAACCGACTATACCTGCTTGTTACGCTATTTTGAAGATAGAATTAGGGTTTCCGTGGGATCAATGCCTCCATGCATCTCTTTATATATGTGCTTGGAAGGTATACAAATACCTGAATACAATATATGTGGTATACATGCACCGTATGTGATCGTTCTTAACACTCCTCCTCAATTTAAACTAGTACATACAGGGTTTATATTGGTCTTAAAATGGTCAAGCATCTGCCGTGTGGCCGGTTTAGTAAACACATCAGCCAGTTGATCATCAAAAAAGATGAACCTAACCTCAAGAGCACCAGCGACTTCTCGTTCTCACACAAAATGGAAGCCGATCTTAACGTGCTTAGTCTGAGCATGAAAAAACGGATTTACTGTGAGGCAAGCCTCCCATAGGTCATCACACTACAAAATAGGAGTACGCTGGTGGAAAACTCCAAGTTTAGACAACAAGGACTCAACCCACATGGCTTCAGCGACTCCATTCTCAAGAGCCTTATATTTTTCCTCGGTGCTCGATCTCGAGACAATAGACTGTTTTTTTTTGAACTCCAAAACACGAGGTTCGGACCAAAAAATACTGCAAAGCCTCCCGTGGATCAACGATCATCAACACATATGGCCCAATTTGTACCAGTAAATATGCTAATGCCCAAAGATGAAAACTTACGAATATGTAAGCCAATGCCAAAAGGGCTTTCCGTGTGTTACGATGGACCTTAATAGGCATGATCTGTACTAGTGATAAGAACATGTTCCCTCTAATTACACTAGATCTTGCTAGTCCTTCCACTCTCCACCATAAATCTCTCACGTACAGAACCTTGGAACTGATACGTCAAAAACATATCTATAATTTTTAATGTTTCATGCTTGTTTAGTATCTACTTTGCTTTGCTTTGTCTACACTTTGAGGTGTTTTTATATATTTTCTGGAACTAACCTATTAACATGTTGCCACAGTGTCAGTGGCCTGTTTTCTTCTATTTTTGTTCCAGAAAAGAAGAAAATCAATATTCTCAAAATTGGACGCAACAAAAGCCAAAGTCAATATTTTACCGTGGGCGACAAGAAGCCATAAGACGAGACGGATAGGCGCCACAGGGGGTCCAAACCCCCCTAGGTGCGGGTGGGCCCACCCTGTGCCTGGGTAGGGTGTGGCCCCCTGGGGGCCCTCCTGCCTCGCCCCTTCGCCCCTAAGAAGCCCCCGATACAGAAATCCTAGGCACCGGATCAAAACTCCACGAAACCTTCTGTAGCCGCCGCCACCATCGTCCCTAGATCGGGGGGATCTGAAGTTCTTCCCGGCACCCTGCCGGAGGGGAAATCATCCCGGAGGCCTTCTTCGCTGGTATGAAGCATGAGTAGTTCCACCTTGGACTACGGGTCCATGTAGTAGCTAGATGGTTGTATCTCCTCCTTTGTGCTTTCATGTATAGATCTTGTGAGCTCTGTTCGTGATCAAGTCTAATCTATTTGTAATCATGTATGTTGTGTTTGCAGGGATGCGATGGATATTGAGATTACTATGTCAGATTGATTAATGGTTTTGTCTATTTTATACTATCATGTCTGTGTTGTTTGTGATCTTGCATGCTCTCCGTTGTTAGTATCTATCTTGGCCAAATAGTTGCTAGTGACTCCAAGAGGGGGTATTTATGCTCGATAGTGGGTTCATGCCTCTAGTTTCCAAGGGAAGTGACAGAAATATCTTCGGTTGTGGATGTGCTATTGCCACTAGGGAGAAAACAACGGTATCTTGTTCATGGAACAAGTTGATTGTTTACCTTACACACTTTGCTTAAAGCAGTTGTCTGTTTCTTGCAACTTAATACTGGAGGGGGTTCGGATGATAACTTGAAGATGGACTTCTAGACATAGATGCAGTTGGATGGTGGTCTATGTATATTTTTGTATTGCCCAATCAAATCTCACAGAATCTTTTTGTCTAGTATTGCATTGTTATGCCTTGCTCAGTTCTTGTCAATTGCCCTGCTGTAATTTGTTTACCCTTCATGCCATGTTGTTTATCTAAGGAGAGCACCTCTAGTGAACTATGGACCCCGGTCAAATCTTTACCATTGATACATCTTCCACTGTTACTTGTTTACTTGCTGCAAACCATCATCACCTTCCACACCATATGTTTAATACTTTGTTACAGCAAACCGGTGAGCATTTGACCACTTCCTCCCTGAGTTTGATAAACCTTGGGTGATCCACTTAAGGGAAACTTGCTGCTGTTCTACAAACCTCTGCTCTTGGAGGCCCAACAACTGTCTACAAGAATAGAAGTGCGTAGACATCAAGCTCTTTTCTGGCGCCGTTGCTGGGGAGGTAAGGTAAAAGGTACACACATCCTCGAGTGTGAGTGCTCGAAGTTATTTCCTTTAGATTCTGCAATTTTGTCTTTTTGTTTCTTGTTTTCACTAGTTAGGCTTAATGGAAACAACAACAAAATTAGAGAGCTTTATAGTGTTTATCTTGAGTTAGGACATGAAGTGTTTGAAGAGAAAATTAAAAAACCTATGGAGCTTTATTTGCATGCTAATAGCAATGTTATTAGTATGAATTCTTTGGACACCATTATTGCTAATGCTATGGAAATGCCTAAGCTTGGGGAAGCTAGTTTTTATGAAAATGATCTTTTTAGTTCCCCAACTTTGGAAGATAGCTATTCTATTGCTTATGATGATACCAAACCTCCAATATATGATGATTACAATGATTAATATGATATTTTAATTCCACCTACTATTGAGGAGAAAAATAATTTGTATTACAATATGCCTCCTATATATGATGATTATGGTGATGAGAATAATAATGATAGCTATTTTGTTAAATTTGCTCCCACTACAATTAATAAGAGTGACTATGCTTATGTGGAGAGTAATAATTATTATATGCATGTGGCTCATGATAAGAATGTTTTATCTGATAGTTATATTGTTAATTTTATTCATGTTGCTACTGAAAGTTATTATGAGAGAGGGAAACATGGTTTTATGTATCTCAACAATATTAAGTTTCCCCTCTTTATGTTGAAAGTCTTGAAGTTGCACTTGTTTTGCTTTCCTATGCTTTTTGCTTTGTGCTTTCATGACTTGTTTATTTACAAGATTCCTATGGATAGGAAGTGGGTTACACTTAAATGTGTTTTTAATTTGCTTCTTGGTGCTCTCTTTTACTTCAATTCATATTTCTTATGTGAGCATCTTCTCAAGCTATCAAGCCTAACTTAAATGAATTCAAGAAAAGTACTTGTTAGGAGATAATCCAAGAGTTTTCTTGAGTCTTGGAAGTTATTACTTCAGTAGTGACCTCTCCTTATCCTTTTTATTTGCTTTTTGTGCCAAGAATAACCTCTAGTGAGAGGGAAGTAAGATTTAAAGAGTTGTTGTCCCGAAACAAATTTCTGTCCTCCACCATAAAAATTCATGAGGAGTCTCTATAAGTCGGATTGAGCTAAAAATTTAAGAATAAATCCCCCCGTATGTTAGATAACTTTTGTTAGTTCAACACTTTTTGATTTGTGCAACAGAAGGTCTTCGAAAAAATCGGTTTTTACCTAGTGGTTTGTTTTGACAGATTTCTGCCATTATTTGCATTTGCTTCTTATTGATTCCTTTTTGGGTTCTTTTTGGGAAATTGAGCTTTTTGAAGGAGTTGTTACAGTATCTTGTGTTTTTAGTGAAATTTTTGTTGTTCTAAAGCTAAACCCAAAGGTCTATTATCTTTTAAATACACTAATGTTGCTAATAAAGATTGTGTGAAGTTTTGTACGAAGGAAAATTTTTAGGTGTAGAGAAAGAATGATGTAATGAGATGAAAAATGGACAAAAGCTCAAGCTTGGGGATGCCACCCTGTTTAACCCCAAGAAATATTCAAGAGGTACAAGCGTCAAAGGTTGGGGATGCCCAAGGCATCCCAAGGCATCCCCTTCTTCATCAATAAAAATCTCAGGTCTTTCTAGACACTTCGTTTTTATTGTTTCATGCACTATTGTGTTGTTCTTGGAGTGTCTTTTTCTTGTTTTTTGTTTTCTTTTGTGTGGTTTGCTTGAATAAGTTGGCTGGACCCTAGCACACTTCTTTTGGAGAGAGACACACTCTGTTTTCATTGCCTAGAACACTCTAGTTTTCATTCTTATTGTTCTATGAGTGTTCACTTTTGCTAGCACTGTGTTTAGCCTTAGTTTTCTTGTGCTTTCAGCTTAGAACTTTTTAGTTCTTCTTTGTGGATTTGTGAGACAAGATCACTGATCTTTATTGATTATTGTCTTTGTGAGTTGTTTCAAATAAGTTGATTGGGGTTGGAAAGGAGTATAAAGCTTCATGTTTAACTGGTACAAAAGGGAGCTTGTTTGACTGTGGTTTAGACTTTATCATGTAATGCTAGATGTTGTTTTGACCTTATGCTTAGTGATTATTGCTGTAGCATGACTTGGTCCAAACAATTAGGATTGCTTAATGTGCCTTGAAGGAATCATGTGTTGTTTTAGCATACAAAAGAATAGTATTGTGGTCTTCTCCTTTGATGCTTTGTTTGGGTTGACTTGGCACATGCTCACATCATGTTATGACTATAAACTAGTCACCTTAGCCTCTATGATCATTTAGTCCTTGACTTCTAGTACCACTTTATGCTTTGATTAGTAATGTTTTGTCGCTCTGCATGATTATGGCCATTATTGCTCTCTTAGTTGGTTGCTCCCAGTCTTTTGCTAACCTCCACTTGTATGAGTAAGCTCTACTCATGCTTCCAACTCACAAGAAACCAAGTTATTCCAAATTGTCCACTATAAATTCCTATGCATGGTGTGTTACACCATTCCAAGTGTATTCTTGTTTTCAGCTATCTTCCAATTAAAAAGTATTTTGTGATGTGAAAACTTAGTGATTAAAGCCCTCACGAACTTGATGGCACACATTATATTACTTGACCCTAATAAACTTGAACCATTGTGTCAACTAAGTTGTATATGCTTGCACTTATACTTTGGAATTAGTAGAACCATGATATCATGGGGAACGTTTTCAACATTGCACTTGTACTTTGTACACATTTGATATCATGCTCTTTTGTCTATGGATGTCGTCGGTGTGAAATAAAGAGGGAGCTTGTAAGTCCATGGAGTTATGTATTTTGTGTTAGAGAAACACATGGGCCGCTAGCCTAAGACATGCCTAATCATGGTGGAAACTTGCAGCATCACCATAATGAGCAATCTGTGAAGCATCCTCAATAAAAATATATCCAAATAGTAAATAAAAAGATCGCTGAGATGCTCATTGTCTGCTTGCCTTGTCATTTTTGTTATGGGATAGCTCGTGTACCATGTGCAAGGGGTACCCCGTTGGCGGTTCTCTATGATACACATGTACTTACTATGACAAGAACTTACAAGTGACTAAAGTTGAGTAGCATGAGGTGCGACCCTCGTATTCAAGGGACATGAGATTGCCAAATTATACTTTGTCAAGCATGTACTCCATAGTTTGTTCACTTTAACCTTAATCACTTCAAGATGCTTATGATAGGGGCAATGAGGGATGAAAGCTAACAAATACCATAATTTTTGGGAGCTCTTTTTGAAACTTGAAATCCCTTCTTCCCTTTTATGAAGGGCCTTTCTTCCACTATTATATTGAGTCTCCACCTACCTTTAGGCACCATTAAGAGAGCATAGTTGCCAATCTTAGTTCTATGTGCAGTGTCCCAAAACTTACTGATTGATGCATATTGTTGATATTGCTTGTTATTGTGCTATTAGCATCTAGTCACTCTTATGAACTTTGAAGGTGTCCTATGCATCTATTTGCTACTCCATGAGGGACAAGCTGAATGCCACTATGCTATATTTTCTATATGTGAAACAAACAAACGTCTTTCAATGCATTGTTATTCATGAACCTTTGTTTGTATCATTTCATGTTGCATGCATAGTTACTTTGTCTTACTGTTAGAATTCCATCTTTCATGCTCATGTTTAGAGTTCTTTGATCCCTGCTTTCAATGCTTGCAAATGGTTTGATCTTGATTGTGATGGTGCATGTCACCTCAAAAAATTATTCTTTTTATCACTTACCTACTCGAGGACGAGCAGGTGTTAAGCTCAGGGATGCTTGATACGTCATAAAAGTATCTATAATTTTTTATGCTCCATGCTTGTTTTGTATCAACTTTGCTATGTTTTGTCTACACTTTGAGGTATTTTTATACACTTTCTGGAACTAACCTATTGATGGCTCAGTTGATGTGGAACCTGTTGGGAACCCCAAGAGCAAGGTGTGAAGCAAAACAACAGCAAGTCTTCCCTCAGTAAGAAACCGAGGTTATTGAACCATTAGGAGGAAGGAAACGTCACAGAGGTATTGCAAGCAACGTGGAAACCTGCACAACACAAACCCAAGGCTTTGCCCCCACTAACAGTGAGGTTGTCAATCTCACCGGTTGCTATAACAAAGGATTAACTGTATGGTGTGGAAGGTAATGATTTGCAGCAAGTAAACAGGTAACAGTTGAGGATGTATCAATGGTAAAGATTGGACTGGGGTCCATAGTTCACTAGAGGTGCTCTCCTTAGATAAACAACATGGCATGAAGGGTAAACAAATTACAGCAGGGCAATTGACAGGAACTGAGCAAGGCATAACAATGCAATACCAGACAAAAAGATCCTATGAGATTCGATTGGACAATACAACAATATACATAGACCGCCATCCAACTGCATCTATGACTAGAAGTCCACATTCAGGTTATCATCCAAACCCCCTCCAGTATTAAGTTGCAAGCAACAGGCAACTGCTTTAAGAAAAGTGTGTAAGGTAAACAATCCACTTGTTCTATGAACAAGAGACCGTTGTTTTCTCCCTAGTGGCAACAACACATCTACAACCGAAGATATTTCTGTCACTTCCCTTGGAAATTAGAGGCATGAACCCACTATCGAGCATAAGTACCCCCTCTTGGAGTCACTAGCAACTACTTGGCCAAGATAGCTACTAACAACAGAGAGCATGCAAGATCACAAACAACACAGACATGATAGTATCAAATAGACAAAACCATTAATTAATCTGACATAGTAATCTCAATATCCATCGGATCCCCGCAAACACAACATGCATGATTACAAATAGATTAGATCTTGATCATGAACGGAGCTCACAAGATCTATACATGAAAGCACAAAGGAGGAGATACAACCATCTAGATACTACATGGACCCGTAGTCCAAGGTGAAACTACTCACGCTTCATATCGGAGAAGAAGGCCTCCAGGATGATCTCCCCTCCGGCAGGGTGCCGGGAATAACTTCAGATCCTCCCCGATCTAGGGACGAAGGTGGCGACGGCTACAGGCGGTTTCGTGGAGTTTTGATCGGGTGCCTAGGGTTTCTGTATCGGGGACTTCTTATAGGCGAAGAGGCGAGGCAGGATGGCCCCAGGGGGGCACACCTTACCCAGGCGCGAGGTGGGCCCACCTGTGCCTAGGGGGTTTAGCCGCCCTGTGGCGCCTCTCCGTATCGTCTGCTGGCTTCGTGTCGCCCACGGTAAAATATTGACTTTGGCTTTTGTCCCGTCCAATTTCGAGAATATTGATTTTATGCCTTTCTGGAACCAAAAACAGAAGAAAACAGACAACTGGCATTGTGGCAACTTGTTAATAGGTTAGTTCCAGAAAAGATATAAAAACACCTCAAAGTATAGACAAAGCAAAGCAAAGTAGATACTAAACAAGCATGGAGCATAAAAAATTATAGATATGTTTCTGACGTATCACCTATTGACAAGATGCCACAGTGCCAGTTGCATGTTTTCTGTTGTTTTTGGTTCCAGAAAAGGCAGAAAATCAATATTTTCGGAATTGGACGGGACAAAAGCCAATCTTCCTATTTTTCCCGGAGCAACACGGAACCACGAAGCAGACATGGAGGAGGACACCAGGGTGGCCGCACCCCTCCTAGGCGCGGGCCAGCCCTGATGGCGCCCACAGGGCGTGTGGGACCCTAGACCTCCACCGACCTTGACTCATGCGTCTATAAGAATCCCACGGGGAGAAAACCCTAAATGATCCAGAAGAAATCCACGAAAAGTTCCATCACTGCCACGAAGGGAGAGAGAGGGACGAAGTCTCTGTTCAAGACACGGACGGGGAATTGCCCCCGGAGCCATCTCCATCGATCTCCATCACCATCTTCATCGCCGTTGCTGATTCTCATGATGAGGAGGGAGTAGTTCTTCCTCGAGGCTAAGGGCTCTACCGGTAGCTATGTGTTCATCTCTCTCTATGCATGATCTTGTTGTGGTCATGAGCTTTGTAATCAAGTAGATCTACCTTGCTACTCAAGTGCTTCAATAGATCTCTGCTCTCCCCATGTGTGTGAATGTGACAACGTGCATGCCATGGTGGCACTAAGGCTAGAGTGTACATAAATACTCATCGTGCTTTAATAGATCTATGCTTTTCCCCACGTGTGTGAAAGTGACAGCATGCACACCGTGTGTGGCACTTAAGCTAGGTTACATATATATATATATATTCATGAGTTATATTTGGATTTGGATGTCTTTATGAAATTGTGGTGTTTGTTGGAACCATCTAGCGCTCAAGGTGACAGTGTGGGGTTATCTAGATTGGGGAAGGCCCTACCGTGGATTAGAGTGTCCAACCGGAGAGTAGTTAAGAGTAGTATCATGAAGAGAATATATTTATATGAGAGAGTGTTCACTAGTGAAAGTATGATCCCTAGGCCCTGTCTCTAAACATTGAAACACCATTTACATTTAGATCTGTTGCATGTTTGCTTGCTTTAGTATTTACCTCACTCACACACGTTACCCCACGTCAACAACAAGTTAGAAGCTATTTTCTGGCACCGTTACCACTTCTATTTCACTATCTCTTCGCCGAAATAGTGCACCTATACACCTGACAAGTGTATTGGGTGTGTTGGGGACACAAGAGACTTCTTGTATATTGATTGCAGGGTTGTTTGAGAGGGATACCTTTGACCACTTCATCCCTGAGTTCGATAAACCTTGGGTGATCCACTTAAGGGAAACTTGCTGCTGTTCTACAAACCTCTGCACTTGGAGGCCCAACAACTGTCTACAAGAATAGAAGTGCGTAGACATCAGGGTTATCATCCGAACCCCCTCTAGTATTAAGTTGCAAGCAACAGACAACTGCTTTAAGCAAAGTGTGTAAGGTAAACAATCCACTTGTTCCATGAAAAAGAGACCATTGTTTTATCCCTAGTAGCAACAACACATCTACAACCTTAGAGATTTCTGTCACTTCCCTTGATTAAATAGAGGCATGAAGCCACTATCGAGCATAAATACCCCCTCTTGGAGTCACTAGCAACTACTTGGCCAAGATAGCTACTAACAACAGAGAGCATGCAAGATCACAAACAACACATACATGATAGAATCAATAAGACAAAACCATTAATCAATCTGACATAGTAATCTCAATATCCATCGGATCCCCGCAAACACAACATGCATGATTAAAAATAGATGAGATCTTGATCATGAACGGAGCTCACAAGATCTAGACATGCAAGCACAAAGGAGAAGATACAACCATCTAGCTACTACATGGACCCGTAGTCCAAGGTGGAAATAATCACGCTTCATACCGAAAGATGGCATGAGGAAGAAGAAGGCCTCTGGGATGATCTCCCCTCCGGCAGGGTGCCGGGAAGAGTTTCAAATCTCCTGATCTAGGGACGATGGTGGCGGCGGCTACAGAAGTTTTCGTGGAATACTGATCGGGTACTTAGGGTTTAGGCATCGGGGGCTTCTTATAGGTGAAGAGGCGAGGCCGGGAGGCGGACAAGGGGCCCACACCCTGTCCAGGCACGGCCTAGGGTGGGCCCGCACTATGACACCCCTGGGATTAAGGCTAGACAAATCCCAGACCTCCGTCTGATCATGGGCCTAACCTAAATCTCGAAAGCGTACAAAGAGAGAATCAGTAACACAACTGTGACCCTACGACACAAAAATTATTACAGCAAGCACATACCTGAGCAAAGAACCAGAATATTACAAGCAGAGGTCACATACCACAAACATCAAACAACGGAAAGCAAATTATGCTATTAAGTATAGCAAACTTAACAAATGGCCTAAGAGGCCTGAAGCATAACGATGATGTCCAATCCATAGATCCTAGACTGCCGACTAGGAACTCCAACTACTCGTCGATGTCGATGCCGTGAAGAACTCATCTTCTATGGTAACAATTACCCTGCTGCAAAAGTATCAACGAAGCAAGGGTGAGTACAGGGTGTACTCCGCAAGACTTATGGTTGTTGGAGTTATTTTGCATAAAGCCATCTTTATTTTGTAAAACAAGAGGGATAAGAATCTCGACTAATCAGAATATTTTAAAAGGGGATAAGAGAGCGATATCACTAGCTTTGATCATCTTTTGATATCCATTGAATCATCATTAGCTAAACCTAACTAGGATCACCCCCTCGATCCCTGAGGAAGCATCCTTAAGCTCACATTACTTAACTTGCCAAGTTTTACGATTAGGTTCAAGTTCTCTATGATCTTCACGTCTGTTCCCAAGTCATCCATAACCATGGACATGGATTTTCGAAAAGATTAATATCCTTGCCGGGGTGTACAACTTTACCCGCACCTACCAACCAATTCTTAATGCCCGTTAACATTAGACCTCTTCCTTGGAAGGCCGGCAGAGAGTGGTTGACCACGACCTTTACCTTGCTTTCGCTGAGACCATGAGTCACGCAAAGGGAGATGCCGTCGTAACGGGTCGAGTCCCGAAGACGGTCCCTAATGATGTGTACATGGTTCAAGATTACGGATGTTGGGCATCTCTTTTCCTGGCCACGCTTACCTACCTGTTATGAATGCACCTCCTTCACCTCCATTCAAGAACAACCAAGATGCGTATGTCGAATGAAAAGCCCGAACTATATGACTCATGGAATCTACTCGGCAAGTTAGTTGGTCGAGGGGGTTTCTAGGCCCCCGTGTGGCTGTACACTCGTCTTGGTTCAAGAGGCAAGAACATCGGGTCCTAAGGGTGGCAAGTATGGGACTGCAAAAACCACAACCCACCATGGCCTCCCATACAAGCCTTAGCATGTTAAACTTTCATCTCTGATCTTATCACGTCATCCTGTCATACTAGGTTCATTTGCAGCTCTGATTCATCATCCGGATGGATCAGTGGTAACAGCTAAGCATGGCTAAGCGCAACAGATATAATAGCTCTAGCACGCTTCACAAGCCAAACCCTAGTTATGCTAGGAGCAGTGGATCAGGGAATATAGGCTTCAAAGGTAACATGCATCAGATAGGATTACTCTATCTATTGATAAAATACTTTAGAATCGTATGCACATGGCAAGAATTGAAATGCTTGAAATCATATGACTGTATCATGTGTGGGGCTTCGCTTGCCTTTGCCTGTTGATAACCAATAAGCAGAGCTATGGACATCTGGTACTTGACTTGATTATAGTTGGTCAAGTATTAATCTTCGATCTTCGACGGTGTTGATCTCAGGATTTGACCTTGATCTCGATTCCAATATTGTATTCTATCGGAGAAGAACCAAATACCGTAAAGAAAGGAAAACAATCAACACATGGCATCGATGCAATGCTCAATCAAGGATGATGATATGACAAGTTGAATTGAGTTAAAATTGAAACCCTAAACATGCTTGGTAGTTTAATCGGGGTTCCATGGGGTGCAAACCCTAATTCAGAGAAACCCCGGAATCACCTGTGAGGGTTACTATGTTCTTCTATTTAAACTTGTCATGTAAGTTGATTATCAATGCATGATTATAGATTCAATAGGTAGATCCTATTTTTCCAAACATTTTGATATATTATTTGTATTTTTATGATTTAAAATGAATTATTTATGAATTTCTCCAATTTTAATTCATTTTAAATCATTTTTGAAATATTATAAACCGATTTATATTTTGGAATTACTATTTCATTTTATTTAATCAGAAACATTTCTGAAAATGTTTATATTACTTACAGCAGGGACCCACATGTCAGCATTTATTATTTACAGAAAAGATTTATGAAATACATTAAAATAAGAAGAAAACAAGGAATATTGCCTCAGGTTGACGTCATCCATGGAGCTGCTCCTAGGTGAGGCTCGGGATCGAGGCTAGAGGCGATGCGAGGCTGCGGGGAGTAGCGTGCTGGAAAGAGGGCATCACGATGAGAAGAGTAGTGGTGGCGCCGCCCTTAAATGGTCGCCAGAACAGTGCTCCCGACGAGCATCTGCGGCGGAGCTTGATGGCGCACAGCGGGAGGGCGAACCAAGAAGCAAGGGGAGCAGGGGAAAGCTCTGGCATGACCAGCGGCTCACCGTGGTTGCGGTGGAAGGGTCGGTGAAGCTCGGGGCGGTCCGGAACAACCGGGATCGAAGATGAACGCGGCGGAGCGGTATGGGCCGAGGGCGGGCTGCATATGGGCTGGGGTGGGCTCCGCGTGGGCTTAGGGAAGGTTGAGAGAAGGGAGAGCAGGATGGGGTACATCCTGGTTCTATTTTTTCTGTAAAAGGATTTTTCCAATTCTGTTTTAAGCTTTCTATTATGTTTCAAATTCAACTCTGTTTTGAATAGTTTCAAAATACCAGGGTTTTGTAAAATGTATCAAAAGCACCCAGGGGCCCTTGATACTGATTGGGCTCCATACATTTTGTGTTTTCCAAATATTTTCAAAACCAATTGAATGTTTCAAATAGAGAGGGGAGTTAAGGTTTAGGTGATTATCTTCTTGCATACATTTTAATATGATGATGCTCATGAATGCACAATCAAACCCTAATTACTATTTAATAAAACTAGGTTTGTTACAATTATATCCCCTTAAAAGAATCTCTCCCGAGATTCCTAGTTAGGAAGATAGAAGGAACATGGTTACACTGAACTTCGAAGATCTTCTCGAAGAGGTTGATCGATGCCACCATGACGAGTGGATGAAGCGCTTCATAATCTTCGAGGTGGCTGCTCATACTAAGGAAGACAGGGAATGCCACGGAACCACAAACTGAGTTTCTCATGGTCAACTCATGGATATATGTTTCACGAACATCTCTAAAGCCAACAAACATGAAACACGTCAAGGTAACAGAGGAAACAAAAGAAGATGGTTTTCAAGGTGACAGATAATTGGTCTTCATAAAGATTGAGAGCATGGAGCTTGCAGAAGAGGGTAAACTTCTGAGGGAAGGAAACTTCCAACAGAATGAGACATGACCATAGACTTCGAAAGGTGAACCTCTACTAAACAACTTAGATAGATATTTTACGGTTGGAAGAGATTGATACCAACAAAACCAAGTTGTTGAACTACTTTTGACACAGAAGGTTCACTCTTTCATTCAACAGAAGGCTAAGAAAGAAAGGTGTTTTGTGGAGAGGACTCGTAAGAGCCACAAGGAACATGTAACAAGAGAAACTATTGATTACCAAAATCATGGTCGCTCTTCGAACATGTTTAAGAAAGCGGGAAGGAAACTCTTTAATTCATCCAGGACTATCAAAATCCTTGCCAAAGATCATGATGTCACTTTACACCACCAAGATAAATAGTTTAGAAGATTCCTGATGACACGAGAAGAGAGAAACTTCATTCTTAGACTCCAAGTACTTGGCATAACAAGACGCTTGCCATCATAAAAGGGTCTGGAGGATTGACCGAGAGACATTTAGCAACTCTACTTTAAATGTTCTCCTTGATGTTCCAAACACCAATATCAGGCTATTGACAAGCCTTTAACCAGTCATTGAATAAAGGTCGGACTCTGGATGCAAAGGAAACCATAAGCACAACTCCTATAATAAAATATAGAAGATGCCTTATGAAGAATGGTTGTTATTGCTGATTCAAGGGGTATGGAAATAGGTCTTCCGGCTAACTGTGCCAACCATTACATCAATCTTTCCGGATGTCCAGAGAGACCTATGTCAAAACCTTGAGGAACACCAACCATCATATCTGCTTGAGATTCAGATTTGGTTAGGTGGAGAGATACTTCAGACTCAGCATATCTGAATGTAAAGTTTGCAACATTTACACAAAGGTAAAGTCACTAGATTCTCAAGACATGGATTACAATGTCAAGCTCCAAAAGATGAGCTAGATTGTGAAACCCATGTGATAGCAAGTTATCAAAAGATAATTGCATCTACATGAATTGTTTGCAACAAACACAACTGAATCCTGTTTAGGAAACATTTAGGAGGATATCGAAGTTGTGTTGGACTTCTTATCTTCCGTGAAAAATCAATCAGTGGCTTCGTGTGCTTAGAGGATCTTCTCGAATGTGAAGGTATCAACCTACCATGTCAAGAATACTTCACACATGCTTGACTAACTTGGAATGATTCCCGAGGAAACAAAGAAAACTCTACTCAAATCCACGGCGACATCTTTCAACATTTGCACGTGAATCAGAGCAGGTCACTTCTAACATCCAGAACACATACTTCGAGATAACACAAAGATGGTTATCAAAAGTTTCCAACATTAATACCAACTGTTCCACATGAATCTCTTCTAGCATGGAGAAGGTAAGGATGTCATTGATGGGCTCAATAAAAAACTTATCTGTACACTCCAAGAAGATGGACTCACATGTCGTATGAACAAGGCATAGACATTGGTCAGACCAGAGTACATGAAGACGTACTTAAGTGAAACATCACGAGTATGTACACCGACATGATAGTCCTTGGAACTGAGTTTGATTTGACGATTGCCAAATCAAATCAAAGAAGGGGAAGATAACATATCCACAAAGAACATACTGTCTTGCTTCATTACGAACCAACTAGACATCCCTTGAGAAGGAACAAAGTTGAATAGAAATTTTTGTCTTACAACTCTCCAAGTTGTTGTTTAAGCTCAACCAACTAGCTCAGGGGTACCCAGTATGGATCCTTGGGGAAAGGAGCAGTTCAGAGAACCTGCTTACTCAAGAACTTGGCATCACGTTCATGTGGCGACATGGTGATACTTCTAGAAGACATCCAGAATATCACGGACCACCGATATGTCACAGATCTCAAGAGGGAAACTTGCTTGTTAAGGCAAGAGGACCTAGTCTTAGAGCTTCAACACAATCCTAACTCTTTAACCGAAGAGAATGCACTAGAATAACTAACTTGGTAGCACAATGATTCTTGGCTCAGTAATTAGATAGCTAGTCACGCCTAGAATGACATAAATGTCCTTGGAGTTCAAAGCAATAACAATTGCTAAGAATCTTAGATGACCACATCATTACGCACGCGCAACACTCATGAGCACGAACAAATTAGAGGAAGGGTGGGTAAATATGTGTAAGGGTATCACGTCATTAAGAGGGTCATGAATCTTAGCATGACCTCTTAATATAGAAAAGGTGTGATAATTTAAGGTGGAACAACCAGAAGCTAGTCAATGCCTCTTGATCTGCGGATTACAACACTTTGACCTGGTCCTGGATATGACGAGGTACTGGAGTTTGTTTCTCCTGACATCCCGAACTGGTTTGTCATGATGGACCACAAGAGTAACTTGCATCGGAATACACCAATGCACATTTACTACTTGGCTACCAACTGGTAGACAAAGGTCGGAAAATAACAAGGGAAAATAACATGATCAGAATAGAATCCAGAGATGTAGATGCATAAGTCAACAATCTTCCGAGGACCAATGCAAAGAAGGAAAGGTGTGGCAGATTCATGAGCACAGATGTGAGACTCTCGAGGAGTACCCTTGTCGTGATCTATTTGGTTCCATTAAAGAACATCTACCATAACTAGTGGTAGGGAAAGTCCTTTATCGTCACTGTTCAATAGCAACAATATCCACAAGCTTGAAGGCTATAATAGAAGGTACTAGCCATCCTCACATATTGTGTGAACATTAACGACAGGGGTCAACAATGGAACTTGGGTTAAAGGTCAGCTTCATGTACAAGATTCACAACACCGGAATCTAGCACAATCGGGGATCTTAGGTTCAAATCCGAGGGTTAAACCCAATGAAAGGAATAACTACTACTTGAGTGACACAGTGTACACTACAAGATAGTAATCACGAGGTAACTTCCAAGAGAAGAAACAACTTTGGAACTACCCAAACAAATGAAAAGGAGGCACACGAGGCGAAAGGAAACCTCGAAGCCTAGAACAGAACATTGTGGAACCATCAACATGATGTTGTGGACCTGTAGAACAGAGAGATCATGATGGAAAGAAATCTCTCAAATTAAATGGAATAAGAGGAGCAAGGAACACACATAACTGACTCTAGAGAACTTAACACTAGGTCAACTGGTTGAGAACTGGCATGCCTGAAGAGGCACCTAACTTTGAAGAAGGAGACGAGATAGCAAAACTTTTCCAAATCAACACACAAGATAAGATGACCCAGAGGTAGAGAGAAACTGAATAAGGAGAAAAACAAGCATACTAGAGTTTTTGCACATAATTTTCATCTTTGAAAATGGTTTTCACAAATACTAGACTCAACATTGACCAATAGAAAGGTTTCCTACAGTCGGTACTCCTCTGATACCAAAACTTGTGACACCCCCGGGATTAAGGCTAGACAAATCCCAGACCTCCGTCTGATCATAGGCCTAGCCTAAATCTCGAAAGCATATAGAGAGAGAATCGGTAACACAACAGTGACCGTACGACACAAAAATTATTACAGCAAGCTCATAACTGAGAAAAGAACCAGAATATTACAAGCAGGGGTCACTGACCACAAACATAAAACAACGGAAAGAAAATTATGCTATTAAGTATAGCAAACTTAACAAATGTCCTAAGAGGCCTGAAGCATAACGATGACGTCCAATCCATAGATCCCAGACTGCCGACTGGGAACTCCAACTACTCAGCGATGTCGATGCCGTGAAGAACTCATCTTCTATGGTAACAATTACCCTGTTGCAAAAGTATCAACGAAACAAGGGTGAGTACAGGGTGTACTCCGTAAGACTTATGGCTGGTGGAGTTATTTTGCATAAAGCCATCTTTATTTTGTAAAACAAGAGGGAGAAGAATCTCGACTAATCAGAATATTTTAAAAGGGGATAAGAGAGCGATATCACTAGCTTTGATCATCTTTTGATATCCACCGAATCATCATTAGCTGAACCTAACTAGGATCACCCCCTCGATCCCTGAGGAAGCATCCTTAAGCTCACATTACTTAACTTGCCAAGTTTTACGATTAGGTTCAAGTTCTCTATGATCTTCACGTCTGTTCCCAAGTCGTCCATAACCGCGGACACGGCTTTTCGAAAAGATTAATAACCCTGCAGGGGTGTACAACTTTACCCACACATACCAGCCGATTCTTAATGCTAGTTAACATTAGACCTCTTCCTTGGAAGGCCGGCAGAGAGTGGTTGACCACGACTTTTACCTTGCTTTCGCCAAGACCATGAGTCACGCACTAGGGACATGCCTCCATAATGGGTCGAGTCCCGAAGCCGGTCCCTAATGATGTGTACAGGGTTCAAGATTACGGATGTTGGGCATCTCTGTTCCCAGCCACGCTTACCTACCTATTATGAATGCACCTCCTTCACCTCCATTCAAGAACAACCAATATGCGTATGTCGAATGGAAAGCCCGAACTATGTGAATCATGGAATCTACTCGACAAGTTAGTTGGTAGGGGGTTTCCAGGCCCCCGTGTGGTTGTACGCTCGTCCTGGTTCAAGAGGCAAGAACATCGGGTCCTAAGGGTGGTAAGTATGGGACTGCAAAAACCACAACCCATCGTGGCCTCCCATACAAGCGTTAGCATGTTAAACTTTCATCTCTGATATTATCACGTCATCCTGTCATACTAGGTTCATTCGTAGCTCTGATTCATCATCCAGATGGATCATTGGTAACAGCTAAGCATGGCTAAGCGCAACAGATATAATAGCTCTAGCACGCTTCACAAGCCAAACCCTAGTTATGCTAGGAGCAGTGGATCAGGGAATATAGGCTTCAAAGGTAACATGCATCAGATAGGATTACCCTATCTATTGATAAAAAGACTTTAGAATCGTATGCACATGGCAAGAATTGAAATGCTTGAAATCATAGCATTATATCATGTGTGGGGCTTCGCTTGCCTTTGCTTGTTGATAACCAATAAGCAGAGCTTCAGACATCTGGTACTTGACTTGATTATAGTTGGTGAAGTATCAATCTTCGATCTTTGACGGTGTTGATCTTGGGCTTTGACCTTGATCTCGATTCCGATATCGTATTCTACCGGAGAAGAACCAAATATCGGAAAGAAAGGAAAACAATCAACACATGGCATCGATGCAATTCTCAATCAAGGATAATGATATGACAAGTTGAATTGTGTTGAAATTGAAACCCTAAACATGCTTGGTAGTTTAATTGGGGTTTCGAGGGGTGCAAACCCTAATTCAGAGAAACCCTGGAATCACCTGTGAGGGTTACTATGTTCTTCTATTTAAACTTGTCATGTAAGTTTATTATCAATGCATGATTATAGCTTAGATAGGTAGATCTTATTTTCAAAACATTTTGATATATTATTTGTATTTTTCTGATTTAAAATGAATTAGTTATGAATTTATCCAATTGTAATTCATTTTAAGTCATTTTGAATCATTTTTGAAATATTATAAACCAATTTTTATTTTGGAATTACTTTTTCATTTTATTTAATCAGAAACATTTCTGAAAATGTTTATATTACTTATAGTAGGGACCCACATGTCAGCATTTATTATTTACAGAAAAGATTTATGAAATACATTAAAATAAAAAGAAAACAAGGAATATTGCCTCAGGTTGACGTCATGCTGAAGTCATCCATGGCGCTGCTCCCAGGTGAGGCTCGGGCTCAAGGCTAGAGGCGATGCGGGGTTGCGAGGAGTAGCATGCTGGAAAGAGGGGATCACGGCGAGCAGAGTAGTGGTGGCACCGCCCTTAAATGGTCGTCGGAACAGTGCTCCCGAAGAGCATCTACGGCGAATCTTGATGGCGCATGGTGGGAGGGCGAACCAGGAAGCAAGGGGAGCATGAGAAGGCTCTAGCGTGACCAGCTGCTCACCGTGGTTGCGGTGGAAGGGTCGGTGAAGCTCAGGGCGGTCCAGAACGACCGGGATCGACGATGAACGTGGCAGCCGGAGTCAGGGAAGGTGAGGTTGATGGCGACGTTCCATAGCGCCCACGTCCGATTCCTTTGGGGAGAAGCACCAGGGAGACAAGGCAGAGCTTGTGGCAGCCTCGGTTAAGCGAGGGGCGGCCGGGGACGACGGGGCTAGACGGTGGCCGAAGCTAGGGTTTAGGGACGAAGAGGAGAAATTGATAGAGGGGGCGAGAGGAAGCAAAACTGGTATGAGGAAAGAGAGGAGAGAGTGGCGATTCTTATCCTCTTGTCCAACGGCGGCGGCGGGCATCACAGCGTGAGGAGGATCGACGGCCGGCGCGCAGACAGCGAGCTGCTTGCGTCGGGGAGGAAGACGACGAAAGGAGAGGGTCTAAGCGGTACGGGCCGAGGGCGGGCTGCAGATGGGCCGGGGTGGGATCCGCGTGGGCTTAGGGGAAGGTTGAGAGAAGGGAGAGGAGGCTGGGCTATGGCCTGGTTCTATTTTTTCCGTAAAGGATTTTTCCAACTCTGTTTAAGCTTTCTATTATGTTTCATATTCAACTCTGTTTTGAATAGTTTCAAAATACCATGGTTTTGTAAAATGTATCAAAAGCACTCAGGGGCCCTTGGTACTGATTGGGCTCCATACATTTTGTGTTTTCCAAATATTTTCAAAACCAATTGAATGTTTCAAATAGAGAGGGGAGTTAAGGTTTAGGTGATGATCTTCTTGCATACATTTTAATATTATGATGCTCATGAATGCACAATCAAACCCTAATTACTATTTATTAAAACTAGGGTTGTTACAAGCGCCTAGGGGGGTTGTGGCCCCCTTGTGGCTCCCTTCTGTCTCTCCTCTAGACTCCGTGTTCTCCTCGGTGAAATATTGAGTTTGGCTTTTGACACGTCCAATTCCGAGAATATTTCCTTACTAGCTTTTCTGCAACCAAAAACAGTAGAAAACAAGCAACTGGCGCTGCGACATCTTGTTAATAGGTTATTACCAGAAAACATATAAAAACACCTCAAAGTGTGGACAAAGCAAAGCAAAGTAGATACTAAACAAGCATGGAACATCAAAAATTATAGATACGTTTCCGACGTATCAAGGAGGTGGAGGCAGAGCTCGGTGAAGGCATGGCGACCGAGACCATCAGCGCAGAGCTTGGCGTGCTGGTCGAGGATGGCGTAGCAGCACGCCATGTACTAGGCCTTGACCTGGGGGCTCATCGCCAAGGTGTCTTCCCTGCTCATGAGGATCTAGAGATCCCTGTTCCTCTTCTTGGTAACGAAGTTCACTTTGAGGAGGTCGAGCTTGCGGTCTTGGTTCTGGAGCAGCTGCGTCCACCTCTCGTCAGCCTTCTCCTCCCTCTTCTCGGCATGGGTCTTGGAGTCAGTGATACACTTCTCGATGGACGCGTGGAGACGCTCAGTGGGAGGTCCTGTGGCTTTGAGCATCTTCGCCTTATTATGGCCGACCTTCGGCCTTCCTTCTCCGGCAGCAGGGGAGGAGCCTCCGGGTTGTACACGTTGTCCGTGTTCTTGGCAAGGCTCAAGCGAGTGTCCACCCATTTCTGGCATTGCTGTATCTCGGCAAAAACATGGTGGAACTTTGATACGTTGGAAAATCATCTATAATTTTTGATGCTCCATGCTTGTTTTGTATCTACTTTGCTTTGACTGTCTACACTTTGAGGTTCTTTTTACATGTTTTCTGGTACTAACCTATTAACAAGTTGCAACAGTGCCAGATGCCTATTTTCTGCTATTTTTGGTTTCAGAAAAGTTCGTAAAGAAATATTCTCGGAATTGGACGGGACAAACGTCAAAGTCAATTACTTTCCGTGGGAACAAGAAGTCCAGAGGAGAGCCGGAGGGGCCAGGGGCAGACCCACCCAGTGAGGCGGGTGGGCCACGCTGCTAGGGTTTGGTGGCCCTGGCCGCCTCCCGGTCTCGCCCCTTCGCCTATAATAAGCCCCCGATGCAGAAACCCTAAGCACCCGATCAAAAATCCACGAAACCATTTTTAGCTGCCGCCACCATCGTCCCTAGATCGGGGGGATCTGAAGTTTTCCCGGCACCCTGCCGGAAGGGAGATCATCCCGGAGGCCTTCTCTCCGGTATGATGCGTGAGTAGTTCCACCTTGGACTATGGGTCCATGTAGTAGCTAGATGGTTGTATCTCCTCCTTTGTGCTTTCATGTATAGATCTTGTGAGCTCCGTTCATGACCAAGATCTAATCTATTTGTAATCATGCATGTTGTGTTTGCGGGGATCCGATGGATATTGACATTATTATGTTGGTTTTATTAATGGTTTTATCTTTATGATTCTATCATGTCTGTGTTGTTTGTGATCTTGCATGCTCTCCGTTGCTAGTGGTTATCTTGGCCAAGTAGTTGCTAGTGAATCCAAGAGGGGGTATTTAATCAAGGGAAGTGACAGAAATCTCTTCAGTTGTAGATGTGATGTTTCTACTAGGGAGAAAATAACGGTCTATTGTTCATGGAACATGTGGATTGTTTACCTTACACACTTTGCTTAAAGCAGTTATGCATTGCTTTGCAACTTAATCTTTGGAGGGGGTTCGGATGATAACCTGAAGGTGGACTTCTAGTCATAGATGCAGTTGGATGAGGGTCTATGTATATTGCTGTATTGCCCAATCAACCTCATAGGATCTTCCTGTCTAGTAATTGCATTGTTATGTCTTGCTCAGTTCCTGTCAATTGCCCTGTTGTAATTTGTTTACCCTTCATGCCATATTGTTTATCTAAGGAGAGCACCTCTAGTGAACTATGGACCCCGGTCCAATCTTTACCATTGATACATATTCCACTGTTACTTGTTTACTTGCTGCAAACCATTACCTTCCACACCATACGTTTAATACTTTGTTACAGCAAACCGGTGAGCTTGACAACCTCACTAATTCATTGGGGCAAAGTCTTGAGTTTGTGTTGTGCAGGTCTCCGCATTACTAGCAACACCTGTGTGACGTTTCTTTCCTCCTACTGGTTCGATAACCTCGGTTTCTTACTGAGGGAAACTTGCTGATGTGCTGCTTCATACCTTGCTCTTGGGGTTTCCAACGAAGCGTCCCACGACAAGTAATGGGCGCCATCAACCTATTTTCTGGCGCCGTTGTCGGGGAGGCTAAGGACGTCTTCACTAGGGGAGTCCTTCACTTCCTTTCTCTTTAATTTGTTTTAAGTTTGCTTTGATTCTTTTGATTGGTTTTGTTTGCCTCTTTCCAAAAAAAACACAAAAAAATTAGTCTAGTTTGGTTTGCTTGCCTTATTCAAAAACACAAAAAAATTAGTTCCTGCTCTAGCTGTTGCTGCTGCTGTTTTTGGCTTGCCCACCGTTTTCCAAAATGAACTCTGCTGAGAACACCAAGTTGTGTGACTTCACTAGCACCAACAACAATGATTTCCTTAGCACTCCTATTGCTCCACCTGCTCCTGATGCTACCTTTTATGAAATTAAGCCTGCTTTGTTGAATCTTGTGATGAGAGAGCAATTTTCTGGTGCTAGTTCTGATGATCCTGCTTCCCATCTTAATAGCTTTGTTGAAATTTGTGAGATGCAAAAGTATAAGGATGTAGATGGAAATATTATTAAGCTTAGGCTTTTTCCTTTCTCCTTGAGGGGAAAAGCTAAAGAATGGTTGCTATGTTTGCCTAAAAATAGTATTGATTCTTGGACTAAGTGCAAAGATGCTTTTATTGGAAAGTACTATCCTCCCGCTAAGATTATTGCTATGAGAAGTGACATTATGAAATTTAAATAGCTTGATAGTGAACATGTTGCTCTTGCTTGGGAAAGAATGAAATCTTTGGTTAAAAATTTCCCTACTCATGGACTCACTGCTTGGATGATTATCCAACCTTTTTATGCAGGCTTGAACTTCTCCTCAAGAAACCTGTTGGATTCTGCTGCTGGAGTGCGGTGACCCAGCATACCACTGCATGATGTCGTACACTATAGTCATTGATATAACACCAATGAAACACCGTTCACTAGTATTACATCTCTCAGAGTGGTACAACAGAAACACAGCAGGTCCAAGACATGACTATAGGTTACAACTCAACTCTTTACACAAGATCCAGAGAACGCTCTAGGTTAAAGAGAGAGAAAGAAACTTCTTAAAGAAGAAACAGAAATAAACAACTAATGGTCTGGCATTGCTGCTATTGCAATACGCTATAGAAATAGTTTCTATGGCTAGAGATTATATTCCTATCTAATCAGTAACTTCGTCTTCAATTGAGTTGATGTATATGTTAACTTCCTTGACTTCATTGAAGAGCTTTAGCTTTTAATGATGATTCTTGGAGCATAACTTGATGTAGACGTTGTAGGGTTCGCAACATAGAAAACAAAAAATTTCCTACGATGGGAACAACTATGTACCAAGATCTATCTACTAGATACAAACAACGGGCGGATGTACATCCGTAGAGAACATACCCTTGAAGACCGACAAAGCTTAACGAGTCCAAACTCGTGGTTGATGTAGACGATCTCTTGCCGATCTCAAGATCAAGAGGAAGTCCTAGCGCCGCAAAACAGCAGCGCATCCATGCTCGCACACACGTTCGAGGCACCGAGCAACCTCCGCCTCCTCGCTCCAGCGATGCAGCGGAAGCACAAATCTTTCTTTCCGAAAAGCCACCGGTAATATGTATCTCGCTAGTCCGAGACCATGGGGGATAAATACTAGAGGGGGAGAGAGATCCTTCACGAGGAGGTGTTAGTGAGAGAGAGAGGGAGGGAGCTCCTTTTATAGGGAGAGGGGGGCACCCAAGGGGCCATGCGCCCAGCCATGGGGCTGCCCCCACCTCTTCCACATTCATGTGGGTGGACACTCCACTCACTCAAATGCCTTTCAATTCCCTCCACTCAAAAACCCACTCAAATTTCCATTAAATTTCCACCAAATTTAATGCAAACTCTCATTAAATAAAACTCCTTTTATTTATTCAGAATTTTTTCAATTACTTTAATGACAAACATTCACATATAACCCCTTGCTAGTATTTCATTTCACATGCGTAACACTTTCTCGCAATTTCACCCGAAAACCCGCTTTGGTATCTAGTGAAATAAATTCGCGCTTGTTATTCTTTTCGCATGAAACTTTTGCTCCAAATGGATGTCGGTGTCTCTTAAGTGTGTCACCCTATGGTTCGCGAATAATGCGGACATGATCGAGACCCTCTGATAAATAATCATAAGGGATCCGAGACCCATACCGACTCCCACACATTCAACGATGACTTTCTTGTGATCGTCGGAACCTTTACGCTAGTATCTTAATCCCTTTGTTTCACGATATATTACATGTCCGAGATTCGATCATCGGTATCTCCATACCTAGTTTGATCTCGCATCGACATGCACTCTTTTCTCGTTCCGTGATATAACATTCTAGTGATCAAATCACTTGCTTGCAAGCTAATCAATGTGATATCACCGAGAGGGCCCAGAGCATATCTATCCGTCATCGGGATGAAAAAATTCCACTCTCGATCCATGGGCCTCAACATAACACTTTAGTAGTTCTGAACCCATCTTTATAATCACCCTGTTACGGTGTGACGTTTGATGTTATCAAGAAACTCTTCCGGTGTTAGTGATTGACATGATCTCATGGTCTAAGGATTAGGATCACTTCGTAAGTTGTTATAGCAATATAAACTCAATTACTTTGATCGTAATGCTATACTTCGGATGAATGTTCATCACATCATTACACTAATGTTGTGATCCCGTCATTAACAACATCCAATGTCCATGATCAGGAAACCTTGATCATCTTGTTAATCAACGAGCTAGTTTATGAGAGAGTCATAACTAGGAACTTCTTTTTTGTTTATTAAACACACATGTATTAACGTTTCCGTATTAATACAATTATAGCATGTAAAATAAACATTTATCATAAATAAGGAATATGATAATAACCACTTTATTATTGCCTCTCGGGCATATTCCCTTCAGTCTCCCACTTGCACTAGAGACAATAATCTAGTTTGAAAACTTTGCGTATTGAACACATATGGCTTTCTGGTGTTCCATATACGCAACTGCAAGTGGTTAACATAATCTACGGATCTGACGCTTTCAGGTCCGTGTGTGTTTGCATGTCTTTGCGTCTTCACACATCACTCATTCTCCAATGAGATGGAATTGTATAAATTTGGTCTTTTGGTGAGACCTTTAGTTCCTTGGGGTTAAAACACGTCGATACTATTGTCATACAATATATCTTTAGTGTTAGCCCGTTGCGAACCACACCTTAGTTTGATAACAAACTTCTTGACACAAATTGCCTCCTTTGCTTCTACTATAGCAGTCATATACTTAGCCTTTTGTTGTAGTATTCGTCACAATGTCTTAACTATGGATTTCATCCAAATCCATCATGGAATCTTCTTTCCATTACATTGTGCCACCCATAGTTTAAATTGAGATAAACTTAATTTGTATCTTGTGACAAAACTAGTATCAATGTAACGCTTTACAATGAACTATTTGTAATTGTTTGTCACCTCTACACAAATATATTCTTAGTTCTTTCAAAAATATCATAAGAATATCCTCACTATCGTCCAATGATCATTTTATGATTCATTCTGGTATATGCTCATAACACTTAGAGCATATGACATATCTGGATGTGTACATATCATGGTATGATTGATCAAAACATCCTTGTGATTCACTCATCAAGTGTCAAAGCACTTGAATCTTGTTTCACTTATCAAGTGTCAATACACTTGAATCTTGATTCAATTATTTTCCATGCGACAAGAATCGTTTCTTGTCGTTTCTATATTGAACTCCTTCAATATCTCATATATGTACGTTTGGCACAACCATATTAGCGTCACAGTCTATCCACTATAGATATTCATGCTAATTATTCGGGTTTTTCCTAAGTCTTTCATCGAAATGAAATTCTTAACCTTTATCAATAAAAGATACATCATTTCTAATCAACAAGATGTCATTCACATAATGTATTAGAAATATGTCTTAGCGCTCCCACTTAATTTCTTGCAAATGCAAGCATCTTCATCGTCTCCTGATGAAAACTCATTTTCATTAAGATGAAGATTCCAACTCCGTGATGCTTACTTCAACCATTGAAGTTTGCATGCCCTTTTAGCATCCTTTGAATTTTAACAAAACCCCTTGGACCGTGTCTTGTACACGTCCTAGGTAACCATTCTATTAGAAGATTTTTGTTTTGTTTATTCATCTACCATATACCAAATTATATGTAGTAGTTGCTACTTTAATCCGTCTAGACTAAATATCGCTATGAAAGATCAAATCTTGTCATAGTCAACTCCTTGAACATTGTCATAAAATACTTTACGACATGTCGACTATTTCATAGATGTGAAACATCCATGTCTGTTTCTTTATAGATCCAAATATGACCGATAGGTTTTTACACCTTTCCGGAGGGTCTTCCAAGTTCAAAACTTGATTTCTCGTGTATGGAACTATCACGGATTTTATGGCGTCAATCCATTTGACGAAGTTAGGGCCCATCATCGCTTATTTGCATGTAGTCGGTTCATCATTGTCAAGCAATAATGATTTACTCTCAAATCTCAGTATTTGATTGTTTATCCGACTGACTTGGTTCAATAAGAACTTAGACCTCCGTGACCGCAACCTTTGAGGCACGTAATCCATGAGCATTATGGCTGCCTCCGGAACATTTTCCGGTGCTGCGCAACTCAGCACATATAGCTAAGGTTCGTTAACCTTATCAAAGTTCTATTGTCCTCCCACTTAACATTTATGAAAAATTCCTTCTTCAAGAAACTTCACGTTTCAAGCGACAAACCCTTTTGTCCTTGGTGTTATGGAGGAATAACCAATTTTTATTCGAAATAACCTACAAAGACATGCTCATCCGACTTCGGTTGTAAACATATTACTTATGTTTAGCATACCAAAATTTAAGAAATGACAACTTGGGTTTTACCCCAAACCATAACTTCCATGGTGTCATTTCAACAGATCAAGATGGATCTCTTTTCAGTGTAAAACCGGAAGTCTCTAAAGCTTTAATCTTTTAAAACATAATGGCAGTTTTATAAATAACACCTTTGATCCAACCATGTCAATCAAGGTTTCATTACAAATCTCAAACATTCCATATTCCTATGGTGTTTCGGGATATGTAAATCTAGGTGTTTTGCTAAACTTGCAACTCAAATAAATCCCTTTATGATAAAATCATAATTCATTTATTTTCTTGTTACACTTGTAACTCAAACAAATCCCTTATGATAAAATCATAAACCATTTATTTTCTTGTTACAATGATTTTCCACTTCATATTGAAAGTCCTTGAAACATTTTTAAATATTTCATACTTCATTCTCATTAAGTAAACATTCACTCAAATTTCCGGAGAAAGTATATGAAGTTGAAACCCATCGCTTACGACTATACATAATGGACTACATACATCGATATGTTTAAATTCCAATATTTTAGTCATTCGTTCTTCTTTGGCCTTTGAACGAAGTTTTAATTATCCCAAGGAAAGTCTCACAAGCGTCACTTGATCAAATCAAAAACTCCAAAAATCCATAAATATGAAGATTCTTCATGTTTTCTTTCCAATATAATTTAAACAGCGATGTCACTTCGTACGTGATCTTTCAATCATTTGTCTTGCGACATTTTAGCATTAGGTTTTATGGATGTGATTTCTCCAACTAGATTTGTAAATCATCCATCTTATATGGAATACGGTAATTATTTGAACAACCTTTGTTCTCATAATACCTGATTCAAATAACAATTATTAAAACAAATCTTGAAGTCAAGCTTTGATGTCAACGAGAAATACAAACAACGGTTTGTTTATTTTCGATGAACATCATCACATATTCTCTTGCTAGTTACTTAGGCCATTGTGGTTCATGAATTGCGTCGTTCTGTATAAAATTTCATACCAACCAATTTGGTATCCAATACCCAAGAACCACATTGTTTAACAAGCAAAGAATACAACCATAACATGTATATCATATATATACCTAAATTGGACATTTCCAATCTTTTCTTTTCTGCCAAATATATTTTATAGATTCTCTTTCAGCATTTACTTTTACTTTTTTAAAAGAATCTATCAACATCAAAAGTGGCGCCATATACATGACACATAGTCCAAAGCGTGTATATTCAAATAATAATACCTTTAGACTTGCACTTTGAAGTAGATCACCATCATCAAAATGATCGGTATTCTTTCAAAATCCATTCTTTAGTGGTCTTTTAGTGTAGTAAACACTTTACATACATCTTCTATTCATCCTTATCATGATGACTTTCATGATCAAGCTACTGTAGCTTATAAAGGCGAATCGTGAGTATAACATTACTTTCCAAAACCCTTTTGGATGATTAGGATGTCTAGCATCTCCAACCTTCGTAAATTCTCATACAATATGAGAACATATATTATACTCTATCATATTGCAACCAAAACATTGTTTCAGATATCATTATATCTGCCACACATGATGGTTTCTGAAACAATTCTTTCAGCTCCTAGATAAACTTGATATTAAAACAATCAAGAATCATGGAGGCAAACGATACTTAAGATACTAACACTGGAATTGTTACTCTCGATTTAATATCAATTATTAAATTTCACGGAGTAAACAGAGTTTGCTGAAAGTTTTCAATATGACTTTTAAACTTTAGATTGACACTCAACACAATACGATACCAGTTCATAAAGTATATATACAGAATTATATAGTTCTTATCTTAATTACAACTATGCATAAGGTGGTGAACGAATGCCAATGACAACAACAAATTATGCAAATTCACTTTGATTTAATTTATGATAAATTGAGTTCTACTAATCCAAATTAGAAATGAACTCCCACTCAAAAACGATGTCCCTCGTGTATTTTTGGTGATTACATGAACCAAATCCACTACACCAAGTCCGATCATCACGTGAGTCGGTATACCTTCAAAGGCGAGCATCAAATGGGCATCATATCTACTATATGACTCATGCTTAACCTTTCGGTCCGTGTTCCGAGGCCATGTCTGTACATGCTAGGATCGCCAAGTAAGAACCTTAGTATTTGCATGTGTAACTGTCTTACACCCTAAATATGGTCGTGGATCCAAAAAACACCCGATCATCACGTGATGTCTTGGAGCGACGAGAACATAATAGGTGCATACTAAAGGAAGAACACATTCTTATCTTGATATTTAAATGAGGGATCATCTTATATGCTAATAAAACGCCAAACAAGCAATATAAGATGCTATCAAACATCACATGTTTATTAGTGGAATGATATGGTTTCCGCATATGATCTCTATCATGTGCACCGTGGTATGATCACTATCATACCTATATGTGTAAGTCCAAGGTCTATGGAGATTACACGTTATGTGTGTTGTAAGAGTATCATCTCATACTTCTACTTACAACATCACCATATCATAACACTAGCCCAGCAACAATCTGAACTAGACGCCTCTAATTTATCCATTGCAAGTTTTACGTGGCTTAGGGCTTTCGAAGATAGAACCGTTCTTACCTAAGAACATGAACTACAAGGAGGATAACCAAATTGTTGACAACTCATTGCAAATTAGATATTGACTATAGTAGGAGAGACAGACACCCGCTAGCCACTTAAGCAAAACCAGTTGCATGTCAAGCGTGGAACAGGTCTCATGTGCGAGGACATGTAAAGTTTGTCCGGGCCGCTTCATCCCACTATGCCACCAATATCCAAAGTACAACTAAGAAACAATAAAATGATCATCATCGCCCACATACTCATATGTGTACTACCCGTGCAAAGCATATACGCATAGATCCGGCTTTGATACCACTGTAGGGTTCGCAGCATAGAAAACAAAAAATTTCCTATGATGGGAACAACTATGTACCAAGATCTATCTACTAGATACAAACAACGGGCGGATTTACATCCGTAGAGAACATACCCTTGAAGACCGACAAAGCTTAACGAGTCCAAACTCGTGGTTGATGTAGACGATCTCTTGTCGATCTCAAGATCGATAGGAAGTCCTAGCGCCGCAAAACAGCAGCGCATCCATGCTCACACACACGTTCGAGGCACCGAGCAACCTCCGCCTCCTCGCTCCAGCGATGCAGCGGAAGCACAACTCTTTCTTGCCGAAAATCCATCGGGAACATGTATCTCGCTAGTCCGAGACCATGGGGGATAAATACTAGAGGGGAGAGAGATCCTTCACGAGGAGGTGTTAGTGAGAGAGAGAGGGAGGGGGCTCCTTTTATAGGGAGAGGGAGGGCACCCAAGGGGCCATGCGCCCAGCCATGGGGCTGCCCCCACCTCTTCCACATTCATGTGGGTGGACACTCCACTCACTCAAATGCCTTTCAATTCCCTCCACTCAAAAACCCACTCAAATTCCCATTAAATTTCCACCAAATTTAATGCAAACTCTCATTAAATAAAACTCCTTTTATTTATTCAGAATTTTGTCAATTACTTTAATGACAAACATTCACATATAACCCCTTGCTAGTATTTCATTTCACATGGAGAAACACTTTCTGCAATTTCACCCGAAAACCCGTTTCGGTATCTAGTGAAATAAATTCCTGCGCTTGTTATTCTTTTCGGCATGAAACTTTTGCTCCAAATGGATTTCGGTGTCTCTTAAGTGTGTCACCCTACGGTTCGCGAATAATGCGGACATGATCGGGACCCCTCTCGGATCAATAATCAGAAGCGGGATCTGGAGACCCATACTGACTCCCACACATTCAACGATGACTTTCTTGTGATCGTCGGAACCTTTTACGCTAGTATTTTAATCCCTTTGTTTCACGATATATTACATGTCCGAGATTCGATCATCGGTATCTCCATACCTAGTTTGATCTCGTTACTGATATGCACTCTTTTCTCGTTCCCGTGATATAACATTCTAGTGATCAAATCACTTGCTTGCAAGCTAATCAATGTGATATCACCGAGAGGGCCTAGAGAACATCTATTTGTCATCGGGATGAACAAATTCCACTCTCGATCCATGGGCCTCAACATAGCACTTTAGTAGTTCTGAACCCATCTTTATAATCACCCTGTTACGGTGTGACGTTTGATGTTATCAAGAAACTCTTCCTGTGTTAGTAGTTGACATGATCTCATGGTCTAAGGATTAGGATCACTTCGCAAGTTGTTATAGCAATATAAACTCAATGAATTTGATCGTAATGCTATACTTCGGAAGAATGTTCATCACATCATTACACTAATGTTGTGATCCCGTTATTAACAACATCCAATGTCCATGATCAAGAAACCTTGATCATATTGTTAATCAACGAGCTAGTTTATGAGAGAGGCATAACTAGGAACTTCCTTTTTGTTTATTAAACACACATGTATTAACGTTTCCGTATTAATACAATTATAGCATGTAAAATAAACATTTATCATCAATAAGGAATACGATAATAACCACTTTATTATTGCCTCTCGGGCATATTCCCTTCAGTCGTCATCTTAATGGCTTCATAATCTAGCAAGGGTTAAGAAGATACGTTGAGTACGAGCGTACTCAGCAAGTTCACTAGAAAAGGAGTGTTTGATGCACTATATCTATAGCCACAGCGATTTATAAGTCGAGGCAATGGTTTTTTCGTAAACATTTCTTCAAAGGTTGATTTTATTCAGAAAACCTATGTCTGTCAGCCTTCACGGGTTTACCAGAACTTTCATGGAGTTCCTTTCCCGCCGCGTTCGCATCTCCTTCCCGGAACATGGAGTAACAAGTTACAGTTCTTACACTCTGCAGAGGTGCGTTACTTTACCCATGAGAGATCGAATCCTTGTTGCACAACCAGGCGATCTTTCCCGTCCACACTTCCTATGGTATGGGACCCAGTAGATGATCCAAGCCAATCACTGCCCTCTCCACGACCTCATATGTCTGCATGATCCTTCGGGGCCGGCTCACCTCCGTTAATCCCCCATTCGGGCAGGCTAAAAACCTGATGAGTTCCCGAAGACTCTATGACCTGGTGATGCCCGGGAAAGTGCCATATTAAATGGACTATACCCTAAACACCATTCATAGATAATCTAGACACCAAAAGTGTGGAGCGTAAGGGTGCCCACCCATATGTTGGATCCGCACAAGGAATCACAACGTCACGTTAAGGTCGTCTTGTCTCCATACGAGAGGAAAAGGATATACCTGACTTCTCTGTCCCATTCCAAATCTCATGGTTAACGCGTAATATACGGCGCAAGAATAACTGGCGACATTGGTTGTTAAGTCCTAGATAATATGTTCCTTTACCACCAGAACTTTTATAGTAGGTTATTACCTCATGGTAAATAACCTATAATCATATTATTATGAAAATAGTGTTTTCTGACCTTTTTCAAATGCAGGTGATGACAACACTGGATTTGCAAAATACTTTATAGAAAATAATCAAAGGACATGAGCAAGTGTGAACTTTCCTTTTGTGATTGCAAGATTATGCACTCACGGTCTTCGAGACAATATAAGATCCAATATCTAAAATCAGTATCATTGGTCCGGTAAGGACTTTTGTTTAAAGAAGCAAGATGATTTTATGCATAAGTAATGTAATGCAAGTTGATAAACTCGAATCCAGGGGATAACGTTGATCTAGGGTTTGGATACTGGAAATGGTTTCTTTGGAATGTGTTGCCCTTTTTAGATTAAGTTTCACACTTGTGCTTCTTATTAAGGCTTGTGAGTGCGTGTGAAACAATATGTAATTACAATATCATAAAACAATGAGATACATACAAATGTGAAATGCTACTCAAGATTGTTTATATTATAATTGTTTATCTTCAATTTTTACTTTACAAGTAATGTCACTTATATAGAACTTAAGTGTTAACAATCCTAAGTATACAAGTAAAGTATAAAGTAATGTGATTATGATTAATTGTCATCTGTTGACTTAAGTGGCAAAACAAATAACTTTTGAAGAAAAGATTTCTTTATTAAGGTTTAAACAGTCTTTGTGGTTACCAATGATGGTCGATGTTGTTTGTGCTTGCTTGGATAGTTTGGACTTGAGATGCTTTACGATTTAATTATAACATACCAAATTTAACTATAAAACACATAACAATATCTTTAGCATAGTATTTGAAGTATTGTAGACTAAAGTTAACTTTAAATATATAGACGGACTTAAGGTATATTGCTTATGTTATTTGTACATTGTGTACTTTATAATGTTTCCTTAAAGTTACTTAAGAATCGTTATACTTTTATTTGGTGTAGTGGTTTCTTGATTTTATAATGGAATAGAATCATTTATATTTTTATGAATGAATGGTTATAATTGGTGATCAGGGAAATAACATTACTTAACTACTTATGGTTTCACTATAGGGTTTTGATTTTTTTATAAACTTGTTGTTGAGGTAAGTAAAAAGGTTTTGTTTAATCCCAAATTATTCTTGAAGATTTTATACTTTATCTAGATCTTTTTAGAAAATAAACTACACATATGGTTGAATGATAATTCAAGAAAATTGTATTTTAAAATGTATTGAACCATTTTGACTTCATATTATCACTATTTAAGACTAATACTATTTATTAGACTCAATTAGCTAATTTTTAGAATTATTAGCAATTTTTATTTACCCTTATATGAATTATCAATTAAGGAAATAAGTTTAAATTCAAGTTATTAAATTGTTCAAATGATTATTTACCTCAAAAGTGGAATATCATATTTTTAACATGTAGGTATTATTTTTGTGATCATTTTGGTATATTCAATTTATTTTTGTGATTTATAAATAATAGGATATAATTTTTATAAGTTTTATCACTTTATAAATACTTATTTAAGTGAAATGATAATGTATGGTTATAGTTTTAAAGTATTGTTTTTATTTTTCTAAGATTTTTGGTATTTTATTTATATTTTTATTATTTACCAATATTAAAATATGATTTATCTAAGTTTTAATACTTATAAAACCTTTATTAAATAATATTTATTTAAATAATTATCATAATAATATTTGATAATAGTTTTAGGTTATAGATTTTATTTTTCTGAAAATTTTCATATATTAAACATGTTTTTCTGAATTATAGAACAATAGTTATTGAATTTCTAAGTTTAATTCATTTTATTTTATTTATCGAACTTATTTGTTTTTTAATGGATAATGTTTTGTTTATTTTCTAACATACGCTGAAATTTCATATCGCATACACATCTAGCCCTAGTCACTGACTTGTGGGCCATAGGCCATGTCATCTGCCACGCATGCAAAGACTAGGTCAAACCAACTGACTAAGCAGTGGTGACGTGAGCATGACATCATGCTTACGTCGACAATGAGGAACCTACTGGTGGTGCTCGAATCCGGCGAGAGGATGCACGCGCGCTTGCGGGGCTAGGAGGTTTGGACGCGAAAGACTAAGGCGAGTCGAATGGTGGCTGCGCCGCCCAGAAATGGTCACCGGAGAAGGGTCGGCGGCGAGCTCGCACGTCGGCGTTTGCATGCGACCATGTAGGTGGCAATATATGAAGCAATTGAAACATTGGGCCATACCGGGAGACTCAGGAACTCACCAGGAGCGCGACGATGTCGTCGGCGACGCGAGTTGTTGCCGGAATCGATGGGGATCGATGGTGACCGACGGTGTTAGTGAGGTGTCGATTAAGCCGATAGGAGGATCTTCGGCTTCCATGGTTTGGCTTGGGAGAACGAGGACAATAGGCGAGGATAACGATGCTCTTAGGGAAGCCAGGGGCTCGGGATCGACGACGATGAGCATATCCGGCGAAGCTAGGTTGTCGGTCAGAGGAAAACAGAGAGATAGAGAGCATCTGAGGGAGAAATGAGGATGAGGACAAGCAGAGAAGTCGTCATGGCCTCCTTATCCTCTCCCGGTGACGGTGGCGTGCATCTTGACGCAAGGACGGCGGCGGACGGCCTCGGCATCGCCACCGAGCTGCTTCCATATGGAGGAAGACGACGACGCCATTTTTGTGGAAAACCCCCTGGAACTCTCCTGATTCGATCCGCAGTCCTTCCTCGGTCCCACCCGTCAGCCAGAGATAGTTACTGGGTGTTGTCCTTACTGGGCCGATGTTGGCTTGTTGTGAGTTGCTTGTGAGCAACAGATAGAGAAGAAAGAAAATGGGCCACGACCAGGATTGGGCTAACCTATTCCTTTTCTTTTTCTTTTATATTTTCTGTTTTCTTTTCTAGATTTTTATTTAAGCAATTGTTTTGACTTTTCTTAATGGAATTTCTTTGCTAAATACTTGCACTAATCATAAAGTTATTTAGAACAATTTGTGAACTTTTATTATATAATGTTACATTTCTTTATTTTCTTATATAAATCTTTCCTTTTAGTATTAGTAAGGGATTTTGATATTAATTTCCTTTATATGATAACTCATTGATTATATGATATTTCCTTAATTATTTATAAAACTTAGTTCTAATTAGTTTTATAGTTTGGAGGGAAATTCTTATATGGTGATTTTTTATTATTATTTGATACATAAAGTTCTAGCGAATTAATATGGTTAATATTATTCCCATGAGTTTAGGAAATAACAATGTATATATTTATTATAACTAACATAGGAGTTAAGGTTTGAATTGTAAATACTTACCCTAGGGATTAGGGTTCTTAACATACTTATATTCTTTTGTTGATGTGAGTAAAGATTTATGGCTAAACATATTATTATCTGGAATGTCTGATGTAAAAGAATTGATAAAGATAACTCCTAAGCACATATGGTTATGATAATTGAAAATGACAGAGATGTGCTTAAGTGATTTTCTATAGGAAAATATTCCTATAAAGCATTGTGAAAATGAAATGATTTATCCAACAGATGAGATGGATGTTAAGCTTGGTTATAGATTTAGGGTTTAGTGTTTACCAAGAATTCCTATCTTTCATAATTCACCACCCTAGACTTCTAATTAAGGAATTCCTTTCCTAGATATACTACTTCTTCATATCCATCATCATGTGTTAACATGATGAGCTTTGCTTCACAAGAATATTATTATCCACCTTTTATTCTTCTAAATCCATTTATAATTCCAATGAGCTTGACACTAAAACCTTTCATAATCTTCTCATATCTATACTTGGTTATATCAACTATTCTACTGCTAATAACCTCCAATCCAATAAGTAGTTACTTCTAACTCCATTTATACTCTTCCTTAATCATCCACCACTAATAATTCTCCAGTAGATGTATATATCAAACTACTCTCCTCAAAATCTTACTATCTTTTAAGAGGAATAACCCTACTTCAATAACTCCATGCTACTCTAGCTTCAACTTAATTATATTGTCTTATATCTACTTAACTCCAGTATCTTATATACAAACTTGACATCATATCATGGTGACTTGTCATGGCTAACCTAGAATAACATATCTATACTAGGGTTCAATCATGTTCTATCCACCAATGTCACTTATACATGATATAAGCATTCAATCTTGGTGACTAAAGCATGATCATTATAATCCTTTGATGCTTCATGGTTTAGGTTTCTAGTTGTCTAATCAAGGTTTTCATCCATACAACATTATAGTTGTATTATAATTATCTTCTATTTTATTTCTATTGGACTAAGAGATAGCATTCATTGACTAGGTCTACTTAACCCAATAGGATTATTCCTTGGTAACTATCTTCAATATTCATCCTTGTAATCTTCTTTGTTACCATACAAATATATATTCCAGATAACTCTTCTATCGTTTCAGGAGTGGGTTAACTCCACCAATTATCTTATTGATCTTAATTCTCTTCCAACACTAAGAAGGAAGGAAACGTCACACAGGTGTTGCAAATAACGTGGAGACCTGCACAACACAAACTCAAGACTTTGCCCCAACGAATCAGTGAGGTTGTCAAGCTCACCGGTTTGCTGTAACAAAGGATTGAACGTATGGTGTGGAAGGTAATGGTTTGCAGCAAGTAAACAAGTAACAGTGGAAGATGTATCAATGCTAAAGATTGGACCGGGGTCCATAGTTCACTAGAGGTGCTCTCCTTAGATAAACAACATGGCATGAAGGGTAAACAAATTACAGCGGGGCAATTGACAGGAACTAAGCAAGGCATAACAATGCAATTACTAGCCAGAAAGATCCTATGAGGTTGATTGGGCAATACAACAATTTACATAAACCGTCATCCAACTGCATCTATGACTAGAAGTCCACCTTCAGGTTATCATCCGAACCCCCTCCAGTATTAAGTTGCAAGCAACAGACAACTGCTTTAATCAAAGTGTGTAAGGTAAATAGTCCACATGTTCCATGAACAAGAGACCGTTGTTTTCTCCCTAGTAGCAACAACACATCTACAACCAAAGAGATTTCTGTCACTTCCCTTGGAAACTAGAGGCATGAACCCACTATCGAGTATAAATACCCCCTCTTGGAGTCACTAGCAACTAATTGGCCAAGATAACGACTAGCAACGGAGAGCATGCAAGATCACAAACAACATAGACATGATAGAATCATAAAGATAAAACAATTAATCAAACCAACATAATAATCTCAATATCCATCGGATCCCCGCAAATACAACATGCATGATTACAAATAGATTAGATCTTGATCATGAACGGAGCTCACAAGATCTATACATAAAAGCACAAAGGAGGAGATACAACCATCTAGCTACTACATGGACCCATAGTCCAAGGTGGAACTACTCACGAATCATGCCGGAGAGAAGGCCTCCGGGATGATCTCCCCTCTGGCAGGGTGCCGGGAAGAACTTCAGATCCCCCGATCTAGGGACGATGGTGGCGGCGACTATAGACGGTTTCGTGGATTTCTAATCAGGTACTCAGAGTTTCTGCATCGGGGGCTTCTTATAGGAGAAGGGGGAGACCGGGAGGCGGCCAGGGTGCCCAAACCCTAGCCAGGCACGGGGCTGGGCCCACCCGTGCCTAGGGTGGGTCTGGCCCCCTGGCTGGCCTTCCGGGCTCCCCTCTGGACTTCTTGTTCCCCACGGAAAGTTTTTGACTTTGTCCTTCGTCCCGTCCAATTCCGAGAATATTTCTTTACTAACTTTTCTAAAACCAAAAACAGCAGAAAACAGGCATCTGGCACTGTTGTAACTTGTTAATAGGTTAGTGCCAGAAAACATGTAAAAAGCACCTCAAAGTATGGACAAGTAAAGCAAAGTAGATACTAAACAATCATGGAACATCAAAAACTATAGATACGTTTCCAACGTATCATTCACCTCCAGCAATAATAGTGAAGGCGCGACTTGCAGCACCTCTAGATCCATTCATTCCTCCATACCACTGTTACCTTCATCTCCATGACTATAACAATTATTGATTTGTGTGCAGAACTTGATTTATTGAAAAGTAGACCTGTAGAAGACCTGATAGTGTCACTGATGGAGGACACGACAATGCACATATGAATTCGACTCAATTTCAAAACAAAAGTAGATACTGTGTATTATCTCCTTAACTTGAAGAAAAAAATGTGTATGTATTTTTTTCATTTTCCAAGAATCTGACTCAAGTTAAAAGAATATTGAACTAGAGACAACTTGAAGTCTAACCAAAATAATTCAAAATTATCAAACTACCATGTGTAGAAAATCGGCACCAGTTTTTTTCTTGCATGACTGCAACGAGTAAATGTTAGGTCATCATCTTGGAGTGAATCTCTAACATCATCTAGACATGATAGTATTAGAATATATGCCCGTACAAACACATGAAAAGATAATTCATACCACATATAATAGGAAGTAGATTAGGAAGAATAATAGACATACCTAGCGGTGAATAAAGTAACAAAAAACATATTAACAAAAACTTGGAGGAGAGTGTGTGCAGGTGGCCAACTGGCCTGGTTGGATCTGACCTAGCCATGTTGGTTGTGGCAAGTTCACCTTCTATAGTAGGCCCACATGGCCATTTTTGGTCTCTTGACCTTTATGTAAAACTAAAATAAATCTTAAAACAAAAATCAAATACTAGAAAATACTTTAAAATATACAAATTTTCTTATAAGTATAATAAATAATCAAGAGTCATAATTTGATTTGTATTATTTAAATCCTTAATAAGCCAAAAAAATGGGTATATAAACACTAAACTCTAATGCATATCATACCTACTCCTAATAAAATGTAATTTCTTCTTTAAACATTGCCATTATCGGACAATGATGTATGAGAGGGGAGGGGAAAGAAGTGAAAGCAAAGGTGGCAAGGTTTTGGCTAGGAGGCAAGAGGGTGGAAATGAGGAAGAAGATAGTGGTCATGGGATAAGTATAAGGGGAGGGCGTTTCACACTAGTTTTGTTCTTGTAAGAAAGTATAGTTAAATAACATGTAACCATAGACATGAACATAATCACATGCTTACATGGTTTATGGTTCTTAAGAAAGGAACACCTGAGAATACTAATTGATGGATTCATGCTGCTACCAAACATGTACTCACTTCGTCCGCAAATAAGTGTACTTCTAGCCTTGTCATAAGTTAAAATTAGTAAAATTGATTAACTTTATAAAAAAATATAGTAATATTTATGACACTAAATTAATACCACTAAATATGTTTTTAAATTTAGTTTCATAATATATCAATTATATGTAATACATATTGCTATATTTATCTATAAGGTTAGTCAAATTTGATAAAATTTGATTTAGGCAAAAGCTAGAAGTACACTTATTTGCGGATGGACGGAGTACACACATTGACTCCCAACAGTAAATAAAAACATTCGTCCTCGGTGAGACACACAAGTTGTCGGTAAACCTTATGTTTGACCGTTTCTCATGAATAGTATGGTGTGACCACATTTACTAATCACAAAGATAATTACTCGGTTCATGTTAACCTGTGTTGTATTATCATCTCAAAACGAATAAAAGGGCATGCTAATGATGTCATGAAAAGGGAACTCATGTAATGTATGTGTACTCAGTCCAAACTGAACAGCTTTATAGTCCTATTGGAGATATATTGAATTATTAGGCTGAATTGTATATTAATTACCGCCAATTAACTCCCTTGTGTGGCTCTTTTTCTCCTAAAAATCATGTTTTCTTGTGTGAACACATTTGACGACCTATTTGTTTTTGTTGCATGTAGTTTGGGAACCAATCCCCCGGTTGCTCCATGGTCTTTCTCCTTTCATCGTGCCTTAATTACCACATGGACCAAGGATAAATCATACTCTAGTGTTTTGCTAGTTTAGTCCAATAATTTGGTATGGAGGGAGTAATAAATATCTTGATAGTGGGTTGCTTCTTTTATTGAGCAAAAAGATAGTGCATGATCATCTATTTTAGGTATAATATGTTGATAGAAAATTCTAGAGTATATAATGCATCTACGAGGGGGTATTTCCGACAATCATTAACATTGCTAGTTTGGTTGTTCTTTCATGCCTATATGTGTCTTTTATTTTGTCAGGTTTAACAATTAGTTGGCCTCATATGTACACAGTGTACCTAGTATTTTGTCATTTTTGCAATATCGTTAGTCAACTCAAATCACATAAAGCGTGTCTACCTTATTAATTAGTGATAGAGGTTCCTAAAGTTGCTTGTTTGTACTTGGCAATCTACCAAAGCTTGCAGAAATAAAAAAATGATGCTACTTTCTTTATCTTGTTTATTCCTAGTGTGTCTCTAGTCTAATAGAAATGTACAGTTAATCGATTGCTGCACCCTTGATACTAACTCACTCAAAGTAAAGCGAAGTTCTAAAAAATTATGCAATAGCCTATTTATTTTGAAAAACATAAGTTAGAGTGCACAACTTTCTATATTACTTGGTCCAAGTGCAATATATTTGAATTTTTTCCTCCATAAGCTTGTGAACAAGAGAATAGATTGCATATCATCTTTTAATTCATGAATGCATTCACACAATATAATAGTTAATTAATTACTAAATAACACTTAATTTATCCCAAGAAAAAACTAAATATTACGACAAATGGATGCTGCATACACTGAACAAATAGCTACATGTGAAACGTTTTACTACAATGATCGGAAGAGCCAGATTCATTCACTTAAGTGTATCAGCGGCTGATTCTTTTGATTTTGACTAGCGGTTGGCAAACAAAATTTGCAAAGGTTAAAAACAACTGATCCATATTAATGGCCTCAACTTTTTCTAGATACGAGTATTTATCTAGTTAAATATTTAAACTAGATACAACCATATTTAGACAAAGTTAAAAATATTAATATAGACCAGAGTGAGTAGTTTTATCAGACGTCACGAGGTCAGTTTAAACTGTTTCGTGAAATCACGGAAAGAGTCAGCTGGCAGCAGTGCTGGTTGAAAATCGTACGGCAAAACATGGATCCGATGGCAACCAGTACGACAACCGATTTCTGTAATGCAATGAAAAAACATTTCTAACAAATATAGAGTAATTTTCTAAAATTCCTTTGAATGAAGTCCCAGATTAGCTACACATTCAGCACACTATTCAGGTTATTACTGCTGGAACTTGTACACCGATTTTAGGGCGCGCCCAAAGCATGCTATGGCCATCTGCCAGGAGCACGATGCCAGCGTCCAAATGCTACAGGCGGCACAGACGCTCTTGGAAACTTCCGGAGCCGGAGCCGGAGCCGGAGCTGGAGGGTGGTCGTTGGTGTCAGCGAACCATGGAAGGCGGAGCGCGGCGGCCGCGTCCAGCCGCTTGCTGGGGCTGCAGGTGAGGAGCCCGTTCAAGACCTCGAAGCCTTCCTTGGATAGCGTCTTCTCCGGGAACATCTCGCGCAGCCGGCTACCGTGCCGCGCTCGCTTCTGCTGCTCTCGCCGCCACAGCTCCACCTCGTCCGTGTAGCACGAGTAGGGCGACTTGAATTCCCTGTACGCCTTCTTGCCCGGGACGCCGAGCAGATCGAAGATCTTGTAGAGCTGGTCGGTCACCGTGTCGTAGAGGGACGCCATCTCGAAGAGCGTCTCGCCGGTGAGGAGCTCCGCCATGACGCAGCCCAGGGACCAGGTGTCGACGCGCGTGTCGTAGTCCGGCTTCAACAGCATCATCTCGGGCGCCATGTAGGACCCCGTTCCGGCGAACCTGAACACGCCGCCGCGGTCGCCGTTCTGCTCGCCCGATAACATCGCCACCCCATAGTCGCCGATCTTGACGACGAGGGCCGCGGCGCCGTCGTCGCCGCTGCGGACGACGATGTGTTCGGGCTTGATGTCCCGGTGGATGATGCGGTGGGCGTGCATCGCGGCCGCGCCAGAGAGCAGCTGCCGCATGATGCCGCGCACCTCGGCCTCCGTGAAAGGGCTGCCGACGCGGTCGATGCGGTCGCGGAGGACATCGTGCAGGGTCGGGCCGACGTACTCCGAGACGATGGAGTAGTCGCTGGTGCCGGGTGCTCGCGCGATGCCGAGGAGAGCGACGGCGTTGAGTTCGCCGCGGCAGGCCGACATGAAGCAGGCCTCGCGCAGGAGCATGTCGAGTGATCCGTAGCGGTGGTGGGGCGCCTTGAGAACGACGGTTTGGCCGGTGGCGCGGTGGCGCGCCTTGGATACGACGCCCAAGCCGTCCTCGCGGAGCGTGCACGTGTCCTCGTAGCTGCGTGCGCTGCCAATGAGACGCCGCTTCTTCATGCTCCTGCTGCTGCTGGTCGTCGCCTCCTCCGCGGCGAGGTCGAAGATCATGGCGGATATGGCGGCGACTCGTCTTGCACTCATGGTCTCTGTCTCCTCCGCGGCGTCGCGGATCTTGTCGCAGATGACCGCGACCCGGGCGGCGATCCTAGTCATCTCCCCGCTGTACGTCTCGACGAGAGGAGCCATGTAGCTAGGAACTGATCAATTGGTGAGACGATGAGAGAGGAGATCCCGGCCATTATATCGATGGGGGAAGGTGAAGCCGATTCGAAACGGAGTCGGGAAGGCCTGGAGTTAATCCTGGAGGGATTCGGAGTGGAGTCGGGAATCCTCAATCAGACTCAGCACTCCGAATCCACCTGGTCAATTCAGTCGTCCTACAATCAGTCACGCTGAGCACTTTTGCTATTACAAATTCACAACTCTAAGGAGCAATCCAGACAGTTTGCTATTACATTCTCAACAACCAGAAGATGGTGCTTGTATAGAAAAAAGAAAACAATTCCAGTACTATACAGTATACACAAGGGGAAAATCGGAAAGAGAAAACTTTCGTTACTATATGCATGAAAGATGTGCCATATCATCATTTACTGCTGTATGGTTAGGGTCAGGGCCAGAGGATATTCTGGATTCCCTCATTAGGGATTGTAACACCACTCTTATTGCTTAATACAATCCCTTTTCCCCCGCAAAAAAAAAACTGTATTCATTTCTACTCATCAACATATGGTCTTGTACAGGTTTACATCACAACTGTCAGAACCTAAGTACACGTCAAGATGGCACTATCCATATGCCATATATGTATCAGTAGCATCATGAGATACTGAAAGAATTTCACAGTATGTGTATACTTGACTGTATCTACAGTTAGTTCAAAAAAAAGGACTATATCTACACTTCTACACTCAAAGAAGAAAGCATGTAGCTGCCAATTACACCATGTACCTGCTATTTGAAGCTTTCTACTGAGTAGCCGGTGAATCGTTTTCAAACTCAAGAGTAACTAACCTCACTCCTCTAAGTAAGGGACAAGCCATTCCGGCGGATCATTGAAGAACATATAGGACTCCTTTAGGTGCAAAACGTTGAGGGCCAATCGACAAGCAGCAATATTGGATTCTTCCGAAATGCTCCGGGTTACGAAACGCGGGTGAACCTGCCTCAGGAAATCTGTCAACTGTACTATATCTGGCTGTTGATTCGGAGCGAAGTATAGCGGGTTGCGCAGCATGTACAACAGATGGGACTCCAGCACAATAGTAGTTGGTTGATACGACAGAGCGATTTTAATCCCTTTGCAACAAGCAGCTGCAAAAAGAAGAGTTGGCTCTGTGCGCAGTATCGGACTAAAACATGATGCACTGATGAATTCTGCAGTGCTGTCATTCCTTATCAACACCCCTGCAGCACTGTTAAGTCCACCCTGTGCAACAAAAGAAGCAACATTCAACCTCAGGATCTTCACTTTTATCTGGTCTACCTCTGATGCAGCAGGTCTCTTTCCTTTGATATCTACTGTGGGCAGCCCTGCAATACAACACACAATTTGATGCATATGTAATTTTCTTTCCATCTGGAAACAGCAAGTGTTAATTAGGATCTAACCTATATTTGGCATTAGCCTCTGTGAAGTGAATTGCTCTGACCCAGGGTGGCACAGCCAAAATGTTCCGAGCTCATGTGTACCAGGGTTGTTCTGTTCTAACACCTGTTGAGGGGCAATATTCTGGATGATTTCTTCCAATGCTTGTGCTGGAAAAACACCAGAGCAAAAAACATCAGATAAAACGTAGACAAAGCATACACTTAAAATCATACATTGAATATTATCACAGGTCATGGGAGAGAGTACTGCACGAAAAATCTAAGGGAAAATTAAATTAATTGATCAGATCTTATTTAAAGTGTCCGATCTCTGCTTGGTTATACGAATAAGAAGATATAGAGAAAGAGGCGGCGAAGAAGGTAGACATATACATTAGCATCATCTAAGAGAAATGGTTTTTTTCAAACTGAACAAGAAAAACATTTACCGGGTCCTCTCCAGTGATCTCATAGGACCATTTTCACTATTACTTGATAATGTGCATTTTAAACTAGAAAAAATAAAGATATAGTGTATTTCTGAACATAAACTAAGAATATGTGCAGAATGAACATGTCTGAATTAGAGCACCAAAGCACAGATGCATGCAAAAATCATAAGGCTGAATAAGGTATATACATGGTAACTAGGTATCTACATATATTTGGCAACACTAGACTTCACTGCATTACAAAACAAATATAACCCAGTGTCATTATCGACTCTGTCAGTTAATAAGCAGATGGTGAAAACATATAAGAGTAGCAAGTTCATCTTGTTATTTCCAAACATTCTAGACTACATTGCAAAAGTTGAAAATCTAACATATGAATAAACGCGTAGCAAACAAATATTTCCTTGTTGTATCAAGAAAGCAGTCTTGTGAATTTTTAGATAGGGAAAGCTCACGAATCATCCGGTTTTTGTTCATTAGTTGTGATTTTCATGTCAAGAGGGAGTGGCACAACAAACTAATAAACATGCTGTCATATCACGCAAGTGGGATAAGAAAACAGGAAATGCCATTTAGTACTAGCGTAGAAATTACCTCGCGATGGAACAGATGCTGAAGCACGAGCTCCAGAGTTAGAAGCAGATGTTTCATCAAGCATCACTACACAACCTGGCACGATGATCCATGTAAAAACATACTTAAATGAGAAAAATTGTAGAGTAAGCAAAAAAAATAGAACATATACTAACTATCGTTCGAGTTTTCCTTCAGTGAAGGAAATGTTGCAGCATGATTCCTTGATCTAGAAGCAGATAAGTTATTACGCATTGCAGCATGTTCGAGCTCTGCACACATGTCCCATGATGGTTAGTACAAATACACAGTTTTTCTAGAAGTAAAACTCTGAATGTAGCTATACCATTACTACCAGGTTCTATGGTCAACACCCTTCCAGAATATGAACTTGAATTTTCTGTATCCATACTATGACCTGCAAAAACATGACACAGATCATTCACCTGGATCTATTTGGATTTCCGACAGACTAAGAAAGCAAATATTAGAATCAGATACATGACAAGGGGCAGTACTCAAAAACTTTGTCAACAAGTATATGAGTATATCTACCATAGGTGTATATTGACTGCAGAATACTTGGTGAACTCTAGTTTCTAGAAGCAAACGTTCCTCCTATTTCTATAAGCAAACAATCATCCTATTCCAGAAAACCTTGAATTAGTTGATAGGAGTTCGAGAAATAACGAATTAGCTGAAAGAAATGTAACCAAAACTTGCAAGTTCAATCTTGTATATACATGGTAGTGGAAAAAAATAATCCTTGTAGCAAATATCTTGATCGTACACGTACAGTCATACATTCACAAGACATACAATATACTGTGACAGTAATATTGATAAAAATGGCAATAAAAGCCATCTAACCATCATTCCAGTTTTTCTTTAGTGGATGAAATGTTGCAGCATGATTCCTTGATCTAGAAGCAGATAAGTGATTATGCATTGCAGCATCCCTGAGCTCTGCAAAAATGTCCCATGATGGTTAGTAAAAATACAAAGTTCGGCTCGAAGTAAAACAACGAATTTAGCTATACCTTTACTACTCGGTTCATTAGTCAACAGCCTTCCAGAATATGAACTAGACTTTTGTATATGCATGCTATGACCTGCAAAAAAATGACACAGCCCATTCACCTGAATCTTTTTGGGACTGACTAAGAAAGTAGAATTAGATACATGACAAGGAGCAGTACACAAAAACCTTATCAACAAGTATATGGGTATATCTACCATAGGTATATATTGACTGCAGAATACTTGCTGAGCTCTAGTATCTTATAAGCAAACGTTCATCCTATTTCAGAAAACCTTGAAATAGTTGATAGGAGTTCGAGAAATAACGAATTATCTGAAAGAAAATGGGACCAAGACTTGCAAGTTCAATCTTGGATATACATGGTAACGGAAAAAAATAAACCTTGTAGCAAATATCTTGATCATACACATACAGTCATACATTCACATACAATATACTGTGACGGTAATATTTATAAAAAATGGCAATGAGAGGAAGGCCATCTAACCATCATTCCAGTTTTCCTTCAGTGGATGAAAAGTTGTAGCATGATTCCTTGATCTAGAAGCAGATAACTGATTATGCATTGCAGCATCCCTGAGCTCTGCACAAATGTCCCATGATGGTTAGTACAAATACAAAGTTTGGCTCGAAGTAAAACATCGAATTTAGCTATACCATTATTACTCGGTTCATTGGTCAACAGTCTTCCAGAATATGAACTTGAATGTTGTGTATGCATACTATGGCCTGCAAAAAAATGACAGATCATTCACCTGGATCTTTTTGGGACTGACTAAGAAAGTAAATATTAGAATTAGATACTACATGACAAGGAGCAGTACACAAAAACCTTGTCAACAAGTATATGAGTATATCTACAATAGGTGTATATTGACTGCAGAATACTTGGTGAGCTCTAGTATCTATAAGCAGACATTCATCCTATTTCTATAAGCAAATGTTCATCCTATTTCTATAAGCAAACGTTCATCCTATTTCAGAAAACCTTGAATTAGTTGATAGGAGTTCGAGAAATAACGAATTACCTGAAAGACAGTGTAACCAAAACTCGCAATTTCAATCTTGGATAAACATGGTAGTAGAAAAAAAAATCCTTGTAGCAAACATCTTGATCATATACATAGTCATACATTCACAACACATACAATGTACCGTGAAGGTAATCTTGACAAAATGGCAATAAGAAAAGGCCATCTACGAGTCATAGAATCGTTACAGGGAAAATCCTGAGGTAAATCTGTAAACAACATTCAACAAAATGCTCAGTAACATTGAAAGAAGATCTGTTAGAGGTTATAGGGTGAAACCTCCATATGAAGTACAATTGGATGGATCACCAACCATCGGAGGTGCACAAAGTCTGCAAACAATAGAAAAAATCTCTATTTTATATGCAGGGATAAATTCAAATAATATTGTCCAGCTAGTTGAAATAGCATACCCAATATGTTAAGAAGCGACACAAGCAGTATCCTTTTGTACAATGGAAGATGGTTTCATTTTGTTCCAATGAGATGGTGCCTTCCCAATATAAATCACTTTTACTAAAACAATTCGATAGAAGACGTGTCTTGTAACATGAGACTAAGGCAAACCTTTTACGGTAAGGAACAAAACTGAACAGAAATTACCATAATTATATCCAGTAGCAAAATTCTGCACAGGAGATTAAGCAAATCAAACAAGTGCTTGAGCACAATAGTAATTCATTTCAATAACAACAAATTCTAGCCACTATACTAAACCGAGTCGCTCATTACACAAGCAACAAATCCGCACCAGAGAGCAGATGGAATTAACGGTAGATGCCTAAGACCATTTCTTGGGGTACAAACATCGAACACATAGCGGGTGGCACGGTCGGAACATGGCAGGAACAAGAAGAGCATGAGCCTCCACGAAATTTCAAGTACCAACCTGCTGCATATCGCGTGACCCCGTGCCTGTTGGCCCAAATTCATGATCCACCTGTTCTCTTCGGGTAACAATTTTCTGTAGGGAGACAAAAAGCTATTGCAAGCAAGAACGCAACCGATTAGTCCGAGATGAAGCGCGCGCGAGAAGCAGCGCAGAAATCAGAGCAAGAACGGCAAGAATCGGACCAACCAGCCCCACAGGAGGAAGGGGAAGAAGAAGCATTGCGAGAATGAGAGCAAGAACTGGGTGGATTAACCGAGATGTCACCAAGAAGCGCACCTTGGCGGCTCCGACAGGAGAGCCCTCCCGAGAAGTTTGACCTTGCAGCAGTGCATGTCTTGGGATGCTCCGGGTATCGAATCCAAGTAGGCAAGGAGTTCGCCCGGCATGCGGCGGATGACGAGCTCGTAGACGCGGTGCGGGTCGAGGTAGCGGGGACCGGAGCCGGAGGAGCCCATCATCTGCACCAGCGCGTCGCGAGGAGAGACAACCGGAAGTAAGAAAAGGCAGCAGCAGGGAAGCGCAATGGTAGATGAAAGAGATGCTTACGTCAATGGCGGCAGTCGGCGGCGTGCAGACCAGAGCGCGAGGAGGAGAGGTGGGGATGGTCGGTGGGCGAGGCGGGCGGTGACGGCGCGACTCAACGGGACGCCCCATTTCCTTCTTTGCAGGCACGGCGGGCGGCGGAGAGCCGGAGACGGCCGTCCGCGTGCGATGGACGCGAAATACACTGGCAGCGCAGGAAGGAAACGCGGCCCGTCGGGTTACGATGGAGCAATTTAAGGGGCCTGCGTGCTCTGGCTGGATCGAACGTAGTAGCACGCAGCGGATTTGGGCCTAATGGGTTCTGACGAGCACACAGATATAAGAAACCCAAAACCAAAAGAAAAGACACAAGAAACCCCCTGACAAAAGATACATTATATAAGAAAATTCTAAAAAAAAAAACTTATGCTATCTAGCACATGTGTCCTAGATTAGTTTTTTTTGACAGGAATGTCGACTCAGCCATGCATGCATGCAGCCTAGCTGTTAGGATTCTTTTTGATTTTCAAACTTTAAAATATTTTATTTTTTGAATCGTAATTCAAAATTTAGATCCTCTTTCATGGTTAGTTTTTTTGCACCGAGATCTTCGAAACTAGATCTTATATTGATATATTTTAACAACGTTTTTCTAATCCTAGTTACCAGATTACTGATACTTGGCTACCAAGCAAAATCAAGTTGGTTATCAGATTAAAATCAAATGGTTAACACGGGTTTCTGAACTATGTTTCTCAACAATATAAAGTTTATGGTAATATATTGTTTTATATGTTTAGAATGGATCAAGTACCTACTTTCTGTATATATAAATCATTGTTATGATTAAAAACATGTAAAAAAATTCGGATGATTATGTATTATTTGGCCGGTAACTGTTATCTATTAATATGGTAGCTATAGTACCGTAATCTGACAACTGACGACGGAAAAAATATCGTCGAAACATATGTCGTGGTGGTATCATGGCATATGCCATGGGTAAGCTAAAGTTGGGGCCGATGGACGTGGAGGAATCCGGGGAGGGATGATACAGTGAAGACCGCACTCATATGAACAAAGAGAAATATAGTGAATCTAGGATTGAGGATCTCATGTGGAGATAACACCTCTTTATCTACACCTAATCTCTTATAATCTTGCCATACTTGTGGCTACAATCATGCCCCTTGAGTTGTATCTCCTATGCCTCTATTTAGATCTCTCTGTAAGAGTGGAGGAAGAAGAAGAAGGAGAGCTCCTATTGAGCAGAGAGGGGAGGAGCCCTTCGGGGGCCTCTCTGTGAACGATCCCCTGGTGCTCCTTATAAAAGGGAGCCCAGGGGACAAGTCTTATTCTCTAAGATTGGCATCTAGGTGGCATATTTTTGGCATCTTCTGGAGATGCTCAACATATGCTCTGGAGATGCCAAGCATATTCCTTGGAGATGCCAAGCATATTCCCTAGCATATTCTTGATGCCAAGGGCATATTTCATATGTCCACGTGTCAGTCTGAGCCAGGGGCGTCCCAAGACTGGCACGTGCATGAAGATCTTGACTTGGCTCGATCATATGTTGATGTTGTGGTCGTAGTTGCATCCTGAGGTGAATAAAAGAGGCATCCAGAGTGACATAATTTGGCCCAGAGGTCCTGAGTAATAAGGAAATTCGGCATGTGATCAAGCTGATTCGGACAGGAGGGCCACTAATTCGGCCCTGGCGAAGTGAAGGCCCTAGCCGAGTCAAGATACGGCCCAGCCGGGTGAAGCTGTGACCCAGCCGAGGTTTCCTGTTAAAAGCCCTGCCGAGGTCCGGCCTACTCGGCCTGGGGAGCCAATTCCCACGATGAGTTGGTGCGGTCGCGGCCCAGGTGGACTTTGGTTACCGGATGAAGATGGTTCCCGTGGTGGGCCGGGATTGGCCGAAGCCGGCCCACCCGGGAGAAGCATTGCAGCGACGGCGATGGTCTGGGGTGGGCCGAGTTAGGCCAGAGTCGGCCCACCCGGGCGAACCGGTGACTCGTTGGCGTGGCCGAGGCGGGTGACAGAGCGACCTTGGCGGGAGAGATTCCTCGAGGTGGAGATATGGTTCGGCGCTTTGCAGGAACAGAGGGAATTTGGTGGTAGCTCGGTCAGTGGGCTGAATTGGGGACTAATTCGTCCTACTAGCGCTGTTTTGGCCTAGGAGGGGTGGAGGGACCAGGCCGAATTAGATTTAGTTCGGCCCAGGTTCTCTTTTCCTCTTTTTACTTTTGTTTCTTATCCTTTAGATCTCATATCTATCTAGGTATGTATTTATATCTTCGTATTCCTTTATAAGCACGTACGTAAATCTCCAAAGGTCTTTTTATACCTCAACTCTAGGGTCTCTGGGGTAATATCCCCGACATTTGTCCCCGAGGCTATAGGGGACTCGTAGAGTCGCGCATAGGCTTTATATTTAAAATATTAACATAGTTATTTTCCGACATATAATCTCTTTATCAATTATCTCTAGGTCATATAACCTCTTTGGGTAAGTTTGTGGCATATTGTCTTTATGGGTGCTGGCTCTTTTAACCCCTTTGGGTAAGTTACTAATTCTAGCCTTCTTGGGCACCGCTCTTTTAACTCCTTTGGGAAAGTTGGACTTCTTGGCGCTGCTCTTTTAACCCTATTGGGAAAGTTATGAGTTATGGCCTTCTTAGGCACCACTCTTTTAGCCCTTTTGGGTAAATTATGACTTCTAGTCTTTTTTGGCACTGGTCTAATAACCCCTTTGGGTAAGTTATGACTTCTGGCCTTTTTTGGCACTGATCTTATAACCCCTTTGGGTAAGTTTCTGGACTTCTGGCCTTCTTGGGCACTGGTCATAACCCCTTTTGGAAAGTTTTTGGACTTCTGGCCTTCTTGGGCACTGGTCATAACCCCTTTGGGCAGTTTTTGGACTTCTGGCCTTCTTGGGCACTGGCCATAACCCCTTTGGGCAAGTTTTTGGACTTCTGGCCTTCTTAGGCACTGGTCACAACCCCTTTGGGTAAGTTTTTATTGGAGTTATCTGTTTCTAAATGACTCAAAATTGACTTACGTTTCAAGTCTGAGTCATCTTGACTCAAATCCGAGTCATTTGTTTCCAAATCCAAGTTACTTTACTCAATTTTGACTTACATCTCAAATCTGAGTCATCTGACTCAAATTCGAGGTATATGACTCAAATCCGAGTTATCTTATTCCAAATCCGAGTTACTTTACTCAATTTTGACTTACATCTCAAATCTAAGTCATCTGACTCAAATCCGAGGTATATGACTCAAATTCGAGTCATCTGATTCCAAATCCGAGTTACTTTACTCAATTTTGACTTACGTCTCAAATCTGAGTCATCTGACTCAAATCCGAAGTATATGACTCAAATCCGAGTTATCTTATTCCAAATCCAAGTTACGTTACTTAATTTTGACTTACATCTCAAATATGAGTCATCTGACTCAAATCCGAGGTATATGACTCCAATCCGAGTTATCTTATTCCAAATTCGAGTTACTTTACTCAATTTTGACTTACGTCTCAAATCTGAGTCATCTGACTCAAATCCGAGGTATATGACTCAAATCCGAGTCATCTGATTCCAAATCCGAGTTACTTTACTCAATTTTGACTTATGTCTCAAATATGAGTCATCTGACTCAAATCCGAGGTATATGACTCAAATCCGAGTTATCTTATTCCAAATCCGAGTTACTTTACTCAATTTTGACTTACATCTCAAATCTGAGTCATCTGACTCAAATCCGAGGTATATGACTCAAATCCGAGTTATCTATTTGCCATGAATTAACTTGATCCGATGAGATGATGTCAATTTGCCTTTGATATGGATTCGAGATATAGATCTGAGATTAAGTTTTGGGTTATGATAGTAGGGCTAATCGCTGAGAGATCTGATTCGAGATGTTGATATGAGATATAGATTCGAAATATGATAATCTGGCAAATATTCATCCGAGATATGAGATAACCTGGCAAGATAGTGAAATATCAATCCGAGTCATAACATAACCTGGCAATCTGGCGAGCTAAATCAAACTCCAGTCCGAATCAGAGATATGCTTAGTACGCCGAGTTCGAATACAAATCCGAATTATAATATACCCTGGCAAGCTGAATCAAATGTTAGTCTGAATCAGAGACAAGCTACTAAGCTGAGTTAAAGGTTAATCCGAAGCATAAATAAATTGACTCAAATTATATCCGAATCATCAATAAGCTGGCTGGTGAGATGATTTAAAGGATAATCCAAAGCATAAATAAACTGACTCAAATTCTATCTGAATCATAAATAAGCTGACTCAAATTCTATCCGAATCACAAATAAGCTGACTCAAATTCTATCCGAATCATAAATAAGCTGGCTGGTGAGCTGAGTTAAAGGATAATCCAAAGCATAAATAAATTGACTCAAATTTTATCTGAATCATAAATAAGCTGACTCAAATTCTATCCGAATCATAAATAAGCTAACTCAAATTCTATCCGAATTATAAATAAGATGACTCAAAATTCTATCCGAATCATAAATAAGCTGGCTGGTGAGCTGAGTTAAAGGATAATCCAAAGCATAAATAAACTGACTCAAATTCATACCCAAACCTGTATAAGTTTTTCTCCATCCTAAGGTGATTCTACGGATACGCTGGCTAGTCCCCGGGTTGAGTTATTTTCTACCCGGGGTGAAGGATCGAATGTTGGTGGCCGAGCTATCTATTACTTACAGTAAGCTTGGAGAAGAGTTTGAGTCATTATTGCTGAGTCTTACCTGCCTTGCTGAGTTAGACTTGGAGACCCCTGCACTTACCTCGCATGTAGGAGCTGAAGGTGCTCTCTCCATTCTCTGTTCGCCTGGAGGAGCTGAAAGTGCTCTCTCTGTTCTATGTTCGCCTGGAGGGGTTGAAGGTGCTCTATGAAGATGAGGTTGATGAAGATGCTCCCGTCCGGTTGGAAACCCAACCAACGCCACTAAAAGGCCCCACGGTGGGCGCCAAATGTCGTGGTGGTATCACGGCATATGCCATGGGTAGGCTAAAGTTGGGGCCGATGGACGTGGAGGAATCCGGGGAGGGATAATGCAGTGAAGACCGCACTCATATGAACAAAGAGAAATACAGTGAATCTAGGATTGAGGATCTTATGTGGAGATAACACCTCTTTCTCTACACCTAATCTCTTATAATCTTGCCATACTTGTGGCTACAATCATGCCCTTTGAGTTGTATCTCCTATGCCTCTATCTAAATCTCTCTGTGAGAGTGGAGGAAGAAGAAGAAGGAGAGCTCCTATTGAGCAGAGAGGGGAGGAGCCCTTCGGGGGCCTCTCTGTGAACGATCCCCCTGGTGATCCTTATAAAGGGGAGCCCAGGGGACAAGTCTTATTCTCTAAGATTGGCATCTAGGTGGCATATTCCTGGCATCTTCTGGAGATGCTCAGCATATGCTCTGGAGATGCCAAGCATATTCATTGGAGATGCCAAGCATATTCCCTAGCATCTTCTTGATGCCAAGGGCATATTGCATATGCCCACGTGTCAGTCTGAGCCAGGGGCGTCCCAAGACTGGCACGTGCACGAAGATCTTGACTTGGCTCGATCATATGTTGATGTTGTGGTCGTAGTTGCGTCCTGAGGTGAATAAAAGAGGCATCCAGAGTGACATAATTCGGCCCAGAGGTCCTGATTAATAAGGAAATTCGGCCTGTGATCAAGCTGATTCGGACAGGAGGGCCACTAATTCGGCCCTGGCAAAGTGAAGGCCCTACCCGAGTCAAGATACGGCCCAGCCGGGTGAAGCTGTGACCCAGCCGAGGTTTCCTGTTAAAAGCCCTGCCGAGGTCCGTCCTGGGGAGCCAATTCCCACGATGGGTTGGTGCGGTCGCGGCCCAGCTGGACTTTGGTTGCCGGATGAAGATGGTTCCCGTGGTAGGCCGGGATTGGCCGAAGCCGGCCCACCCGGGAGAAGCATTGCAGCGACGGCGATGGTCTGGGGTGGGCCGAGTTAGGCCAGAGTCGGCCCACCCGGGCAAACCGGTGACTCGTTGGCGTGGCCGAGGCGGGTGACGGAGCGACCTTGGCGGGAGAGATTCCTCGAGGTGGAGAGATGGTTCGGCGCTTGGCGGGAACAGAGGGAATTTGGTGGTAGCTCGGTCAGTGGACCGAATTGGGGACTAATTCGGCCTGCTAGCGCTGTTTTGGCCTAGGAGGGGTGGAAGGACCAAGCCGAATTAGATTTAGTTCGGCCCAGGTTCTCTTTTCCACTTTTCCCTTTTGTTTCTTATCCTTTAGATCTCCTATCTATCTAGTTATGTCTTTATATCTTCGTATTCCGTTATAAGCACGTATGTAAATCTTCAAAGGTCTTTTTATACCTCAACTCTAGGGTATCTGGGGTAATATCCCCAACAACATATCAAGATAAGATCTTGTTTTGAAGTATACTATATATACTATATACTATTAAACAATCAAACATTTTCTTTTCTAAACCCACCAGTCAAGTGTCTCCGGGTTTTTTCCAGTCTAATTAGTACCATCAGATTATCCCATTAAGTGAAATCTAACGGGCTAGATTAGTATAACCTGATGCCATGTGTGCACATAGAAATTATCTTTGACTGACCATATTCCACAGGACGGAGGAATTTTCCAGGCATGCACGGTATGCCCCCATGGAAAAGGAAACCTGCACCAACATCCCCGTTATCTCCTCCATAATGTTCTCCTAATTCCCTTCTCTCCTAACCGACATCGACCAAGTCTGCGCACACACGACGACTTCCACGGTCCTAGCCTCCCCACGCGTCGTTGATCCCGGCGAGGCTGTCGAGGTTGCTCGCCGGGCGAGCGTGTCCCTCGTGGCTTCCCCACGCGAGCTCCACCCTGCCGCCACCACCACGCGTCCCTCCGCGCCGCCTCCTCGGCTGCTCTGCCAGGACGTGATAGCAGAAGTAGACCAGAGAGACGGACTGCGGCGACCTCCTTCAACTACCTACCATCACCTCGGCCGGCTGGAGAAGCCTTGCACCGCCGCCTATTCGTCTTGGTTCTTCTCTCTTCCTTGCACTTTGGTTCTCTATCATTGGCAACTGGTTCGCCATGGTTCTCACTCTCGGACGTTTTAGAATTGAATCAAACTCTTTTGATGGGCACCCCTATTTATGCTCAAGGTGATTGTCTTGGTCATACTAAAGCAAGAACGAGGTGCCCACCCAGAAGACTTGGTCGGAGTGACTGCAATGCGCCTCCAGTATGTATGACCTATTTCTTCATAAATTTTTGTCCAATTCTTGGTGTGGATGGATGGTATCGCGTGTTTATCTTTTAATGTAATTAACACATTTTGTTGTTGCATATTATTCTTGATATTCACATCTTGCAGAAAGGATTACACATGCCAATTAGATTGGAAGACTGAGATGAGGTCTGAATTTCTAACCTCTATTGATCTACCCATTGACACCACATAATTATTAAATTGCAAAATACATGTTTCCAGTTAATAATATAGTGAGGTCACTAGACATATGACGTGATTCTTCAGACACACAGGAACCATGCATAGATAGACTAGAGTTGTGAATATGTGTATTCATGTGTTGTGATTGCATTAGGCAAAAGGTTTTCCAAACACAACGAAGAGCATCCCAGCTTTCATACACGAATGCTTTATGTATGCGATGAGTTTCCTGAATAATGCTAAAGTGGTACTTTGAAAATCCTATCAAGTGGTCAGTTGAATTGAATATTCTGGATGCATTTTTTCTGAATTAAATGAGTTGTCCACAAAAATGGTTAATATTTTTTTTGAGAAACACAGTACAAACGCAGACGCTCACAATGCGTCCGTACACTCACCCCTATGAACACAAGCACGCACACCCTATCCCTATGAGCACCTCCGAGAGACTGGGCCGGCGGGTCTTGAGATTTACGAAGTCACTGCAGGCGCCTCGCTATCGACGAGAACGTCGCCTCCTACTGAAAGAATATTCCGCCTGTATGAGACACCAAAACGTCAAACCTGGGATTTGAACTCTGGTGGGCTGGGGGTACCACTGCCCTTCTAACCATCTTGTTGGAATTATGCCCTAGAGGCAATAATAAAGATGTTATTATTATAATTCTTGTTCATGATAATGTTTATATTCCACGCTAGAATTGTATTAAGCGGAAACTTTAATACTTGTGTGGTTTGTGAACAACACCGTGTCCCTAGTACGCCTCTATGGACTAGCTCATTGATTAATGATGGTTAAGGTTTCCTAACCATGGACATGAGTTGTCGATTAATAATGAGATCATATCATTAGGAGAATGATATGATGGATGACCAAACTAAGCGAAGCAATTAGATCGTGTCATCGTGTTCATCTTTGCGAAGCTTTTCTTATGTCAAATATTGTATTCCTTAGACCATGAGATAATACAACTCCCTGGTATCGGAAGAAAGCTTTGAGGTCATCAAATGTCATCCTATGAGAGGGTGATCATAAAGGTGTCTCTCAGGTGATCGGAAAGTATCTGTTGGGTTGTATGTATCGAGATGGGATTTGTCCCTCCCAAGTCGGAGAGATATACTTCGGGCCCACTCGGTGATCGATATCAACACCGCTTGCAAGCATGTGGTTAAGGAGTTAATCACAAAGTGATATCGGATTACGGAACGAGTAAAGTACTTGCCGTGAACGAGATTGAACTAGGTATGACGGTACCCACGATCAAATCTCGAGCAAGTAAAATATCGCGAGACGAAGGGAATATATATATGGGATTGATTGAATCCTGGCATCGTGGTTCATCCGATATGATCATCGATGAATGTGTGGGAGTCAATATGGGTTTCCAGACCCCGCTGTTGATTATTGATAGAAGATCATGTCTGCATATTCTCGAACCCGCAGGGTCACACACTTAACGTGTCTCGACGCTAGGATAGATTGGATAATTGGTTTATGAGTTTTGTTCGGAGTCTCGGATGGGATCCGGGACATCACGAGAGGTTCCGGAGTGGTCCGGAGAATAAGATTCATATAAGGCAGTGCAGTTTTTGGAGTTCGGAATTGTTCCGGGTTAATCGGTATTGTACCGGAAGCTTCTAGAACCTTCCGGAAGGGGACCAACGTGGCCCCACCTTCCGGAAGGGGGCATGGGCCTATGAGGGAGTGCCCTGGCCGCATTGGGCCAGGGGCACAAGGCCCCATAGGGCCTAGCCGGCCAAGAGGGATAAAACCCTAATTTGGACCTTCTAGAAGGGGGGGGGTTTCCTTGCCCCCCACTCCTCCTCCTTTGGCCGCCGGCCTTGGCTTGGGGGAGGGGCAAGGGCAGCCGCCCACCCCTCTATATAAAGAGGGCTGGGAGCGCACCCCCCACACCTTCCCCTCCAAAGCTAGCCGCCCTGCTGCCCTCCTCTCTCTCCCGATCCCAGGCGAAGCTCGCCTGTAAACTCTCCACCATATACACCACGCCATCGTGTTGTAGATCCAATCCGTATCTCCACCATACTTGCTGGACCGAGGAAGGAGGAGACGTCGAGGTGCTGCACGTGTGCATCTCACGGAGGCACCGCCACTTGTGGTGCTAGATCAGATCGGATCGCGAGGAGGAGAAGCAAGTACGACTACATCACCCACGTTCCGACGAAAGTTCCGCTGTGCGAATCTTCAAGGGTATGAATATCTAATCCAATCTCTCTCGTTGTTTGCATCTCCTAGATTAGATCTTGGCTTTCCCTCTGTTCGCATCCGTAGAAAATTTTGATTTACTATGCCGCGAAACCCTTCAGTGGTATCAGAGCTAGATCTATGCGTAGATGTGTTTCACGAGTAGAACGCAACATGGTTGTTGCGGGCGTTGATGTTTTCTGTTGCAAGCCTCTTGTTTGTATTCTTCTTATGACGCGGGATAGTGAGATTGAAGCGGTCCAGGCCAACCTTATGCGACGTCGTTCGTGAGACCGGCTCCGCACTTGACGTGTGGCTTGTTCCACACATGCGGCTGGTGGATGTCAGTTTCTCTCACTATAGTTGTCATGGGATTAACACCGAAGTTTGGCAACCATAATATCACCGTTGTGGATTTCCGTAGGTAAGAATCGTTCTTAGCTTGTTACTCCCATAAGCCACGTAAAACATGCAACAACAAAGTAGAGGCGTCTAACTTGTTTTTGCAGGAAGTGTTTTCTGTGATATGGTATGGCCCAAGATGTGATGTGTATAATGTATGCGATGATCATGTTTTGTAATGTTTCACGAATTGCATGTCGATGAGTACACAACCGGCAGGAGCCATATGGTTGTCTTTATAATTGTGTACGACCTGTGTGTCAACTTCTTATACGCCATGTAATAGTTTCACTTTATCGCTAAGTAGTTAGCAATAGTTGTAGTTGCTATTCGTGGTGGAGGCAATCATGCTGGAGTGATGGAGATCATGCCGGCACACACAAGATGGAGATCATTGCGCGAAGATTGGCTATATCATGTCACATAAAGTTATATGCATGTGATGTTTATCCTTTTATGGATCTTATTATGCTTAGATCGCGACAGTAGCATTATAAGATGATTCCTCACTTAAAGATCAAGATAAAAAATGTGTTCTCCCCAAGTATGCACCATTGCGAAAGTTCGTCGTGTCCAAGCATCACGTGATGATCGGGTGCTATAGACTCTACGCTCGCATACAACGGGTGCAAGCCAGTTTTGCACACGCGGAAATACTTGGGTCTAAATTGACGAGCCTAGCATGTACAGACATGGCCTCGGAACACATGAACCGAAAGGTTAAGCATGAGTCATATGAATAATATGATCGACACTTCGTTGTCCACCATTGAAGCCACATCTCTTCTCGTGATGATCGGATTAGGTGTGGTGAATTTGGATCATGTTCACTAAATAACTTGAGGGATGTTGAATTTAGTGGGAGTTCATCTAGTAATTTGATTAAGTTGAACTATTTATCATGAACATAGTCTAAATTGTACTTGCAAATACTGTAGATCACATGGCTAAGTCCAACTTCAAGATGGCTGGTGAAGCAGATGAACTCCCTCTCTCGCGGATTCGGGGTCGTCTCTCCGGCTGCGGGAATGCGCCAACAGCCGCCTCGCAAGATCCCGGCCTCCTCGAAGGAAGCCAGTTGCGCCCTCTTGCACTTAGATCTACCCCAACGGCTAGTTTGACCACGGTTAACGGTCCAACTTCGGCCACTCGACTCGCCGACCCTCTCACTATGACAGTGTTTTGCCGACTCGACACGCCAAAAGCTGCGACCCGGATGATTGGTTTCTCCTCTTTATGGGAACCCGCCGACGATTCGACTGGATGTCCGCTCTGTCAGATATGATCGCCAGCCACCCACGCCTAATCGACGGCGGCCTCGGGACTATCGATGGGGATATGCCTACCGGGTATACCCGCAGACGTTTCCGATCGCCCAAGAACTGGCGAGTGGGCCTGCAAGACGGCCCGGATTGAAGCTCAAAGAAGGAACCAAGCGACTGGAAGCTGAAGGCCCAGACGAGTAGATAGGCCCAGTCATATTAGGTTAAACGAGTACCGAAGCTTTAACTGAATCGGTTGAGATATGTAAACCCTAGGGGAGGTGAGCCTATATAAACCTCCCTATAGGGCGAGTAGAGATACGTTCCATCATACACCCAAGCGACTCGCCGCCTAGCCGCCGAGCTCGCCCATTATACCACCTCCATAATACAATCTAGCAGGAGTAGGTCTTTACCCTTCGGGGGGCCGAACCTGGGTAAAACCCTGTGTCTTTGCCCTCATCTCGCATCGCAGATGGCTGGCCGCCCTTGCCCCTCGTTCTACTACTCGCTGCAGATTGCAGCATCTGCCGTGACCATTCCCACGACAGTGGCGCCCACCGTGGGGCCTGGCCGGTCTAGACGGTGTTCTGCGGCGAGATCCAATCTGCCCATCAACGAGACGGTCGCCACCGGCCGCATGATAGCGATCGGCGAGATGCTCCAAATCTTGCCGAGCAGCTACGTCCCGGCGGCGCGACCCGTCACGCACAGCGTGATCCTGCCGATTGGCACGATCAGCCTCTTCGTCGGCCTCACCGACGTCATCGTCTCGGAGGATTCGGCTCGCATCCGCGAGTCTCCGCCACGCGATCGGCTTTCCGAGAGCCAGATCCGCACGATCCACCGCCTCGCCTCCGAGTACAACTCGGCCCACAGCGACGTGGCCGAAAACTCAGCGGCCGCAGGAGACGCGTCCCTCGACGACGACGACGACTCGGCGCCACTCCCGGGTCCATCACCGGCTTCACCCGCGGCTCCATCACTCAGGTCTCCAACGGGAGACTTGAGGACCCTCCATCCTCGGGATCTTGAATTCGACCGGTCGGGAGAATACCGCCGACCTCGCGACGGAACCGGTCGCCACGCCACCGACCTACATGGCGACCGCACCGATCCGCCGGAGGATCCATTCTCCACCCAATCCTCCTAACGCCACGGCAACGGAGGTCGAGGAACTCCGCTGGCCAGCGGAGGCGTGCGCAAGGAACAAGCCAGGCGAGAAATTCCTCGGCAGGTGACGCGCAGAGCTATCGCGCTACCAACAACAGCGGATCAGGTCGCGCCTGAACCCCACCATTCAGGGGCGCGCCCTGAACTTCGACGACGAAAACGACCCGGCCCGCGTGGCCGAGCGCGCGATCTGCGAGAACGCGCCACCAGGAGGAATCGCCCGACCCCCGCCAGGATCGACGGCGATGGGACCCCGCCTCCACCCAACCGCACACCCCCCAGGGACCAGCCGCGGATAGTAGTCTCCTCACGGGAGCGAGACGCAAACGGCCTCCCACTGTTCTCCACCCCGATGGACAACCTCGTGGCAGGCCGAGCAGCAGCCGACAGCATCACGGCCACCGGCGACGGCGCCCTACAGATCCAATACGTCAGGGCCCTGCTCGCAAAGGCCGTCGAGCAGCAAAGAGCGGGTGCCGACTCGCAAGGTCGAGTATACTCGCGTTCCTCGGGAATCAGAGCGGCCTCGAGCGGCCGCCCAATGGCGGCAAACACGCTCAACTGCCCACCACCGGAGCCATTGCAGCTCCAACACCGGCCCGCGAACGCGGCACTCTCCACCAACGACCCTAGGCCGGCGACCAACCTCGTCGCCGCCAACGGTCAACCCATCTATGCCCGCACCCACATCATCAACAACCAAAGCTGGCGCGCATGCCAGCCCGACGATCTGCGACACACCCTAACCAATCGCCGCGACGGCGAGCCCATGGGGTCGCTCAGTCGACTCGGCCCTAAGTGCTTCGGACCAATGATCCGAGGCGAGAAGTAACCGCCAAACTTTAAGGCGCCGAAGGAGATAGAAAAGTACGACCCCTCGTACGACCCTGCCTTCTGGCTCGAAACATACCTCATGGCAATGGGGATCGTAGGCCACACCGACCTGCTAGCCGCCCGTTACCTCCCCCTGATGATGGAGGGGACGTGCAGGCAGTGGATCAACACCCTCCCTCAGGACAGTATAGACTCCTGGGAGGAGATGCGCGACGCTTTCTTCAGTCACTTCGAGTGCTCCTACACCCGCGCCACCACTATCGAGGACCTGGAGCGATGCGTCCAGGGACCCCGCGAGTCGACCCGCAACTGGGTCCAACGGTGGCAAGAACTCTGGTACAAAGCGGTCGGCATCCACCCGGACACCGCGATCCATTGCTTCAAGACCTCGTGACGCTACGAGCCCCTGGTCGCCAAGCTCAAGCGACACTCTCACACACTCGACAACATCCCCGACCTCCTCGAGATCGCCAAACGGTACGCGGAGGAAGATCCAAACCAGGAAACTGACGACGAGTCAAGAGGTCAACGCCGCACGAGCGGCTACGACAACGGACGACGGTCCGACCTACGCTACAACAACACTCGCCTCACCGGCAAGCGCGCAGTGGACGCGAGTCGATTCTTAACGCCGGGCACGCAACGCGAGCCCAAAAGCTTCCGCCGCGACGGCGGACAACGCCGCGACGGCGGCAACTACAAGGCCAAGCCAAGGTTCGACCCAGCGGATCTCTTTAACCAACCATGTGCGTTTCATAGCAGGGAAGGAAAGCCCGCCACGCACACCACCGCCGACTGCCACACCCTCAGGGAAATCGAGAAGGCACGGCGAGCACGGGAGGACCCCGACAACGACCCGCCAAACGGCGGAAAATTCGGCAAAGTGGCCGGCTCGCTCCATACCTTCACAGGCTTCAAAACGAAGCGCGAGAAGAAGGTCATCGCCCGCGCCGTCGCCGTCAACGCGGTGGCCCAGGTGGACGTTCCCCAGTTCCTCAACTGGTCAGAGCAGCCCATCACCTGGAGCCGCCAAGACCACTCGCCACGCATCGAGTACCTGTGACGAGTGGTCAAGCCTAAGGTCGGCGACTACTGGCTCCCCAAGACATTGATGGATGGCGGCAGCTCCATCAACATCCTGTACCTCGACACCTTCAGGCGACTACGGCTCCCGCAGTCGATGATCGAGACGACTCACACCATGTTCCACGGCATCGTCCCCGGTCGGAAGGCGTACCCGATCGGCAAGGTCACGTTGCCAGTCACCTTCGGCACACCGGCAAACTTCCGCACCGAGCGGATCATCTTCGAGTTGGTGCCCTTCGACAACCCCTACCACTGCGTCCTGGGGCGTCAGGCGTTCGCCAAGTTCATGGCAGCGCCCCACTACGCGTACAACGCGATGAAGCTCCCCGCGCCGTGCGGCGTCATCACCATCAACGGTGACCCCGACATGGCCGCCGAGTGCGAGGCCAAAGGAGCCGAGCTCGCCGACGCCGTCATCGCGGCGGAGACCAGCCATGCCGATGAGCTCGCCAAGTACGCGAGCGGGGTCAACAATGACGACCCCACCATACTCAAGAAGCCCAACTCAGAGGGCGCGAACACCTCAACCTTTGAGGCCACGACGCACACCCGCACCGTCGAGGTGGTCCCAGGCGACTCCAGCCAGACGGTGACGATCGGGACGGGCATGAGCCCAGCATAGGAAGGCGCGATCATCGAGTTCCTCTGTGAGAACAGGGACATCTTCGCATGGAAACCCTCTGACATGCCCGGTGTCCCCAGGGAGCTCGCTGAGCACAAACTAAACGCCGACCCCAAAGTGTGACCCGGCAAGCAGTCGCTGCGGCCCTTCAATGAAGAGCGCCGCCGAGCAATCGCCGAGGAAGTGCAGCGTCTACTCGCTGCAGGCTTCATCCGGCCAATCAAATACTCCAAGTGGCTGGCAAACCCAGTCCTGGTCGAGAAGAAAAACAGGAACTGGAGGATGTGTATCGACTACACAAACCTGAACAGCGCCTGCCCAAAGGAGCAGTTCGTCCTCCCGCGGATCGACCAGATAATCGATTCCACCGCGGGCTCGGAGTCGCTATGTTTCCTCGACGCCTACTCTGTGTACAACCAGATCAAAATGGCTGTCGAGGACGAGGAGAAGACGGCATTCATCACGCCATTCGGAGCCTTCTGCTACACCGCCATGACTTTCGGCCTCAAGAACGCCGGGGCGACCTACCAGCGGTGCATGCAAGAATGCCTTGCGGGCCAAATTGGCCGCAACATCCACGTCTACATCGACGACGTGGTCGTAAAATCCACTCGCCAGGGTGACCTCCTCGCCGACCTGGCGGAAACATTCGCCAACTTGCGAAAATACAAGATAAAGCTCAACCCAGGCAAATGCACCTTCGGTGTACCAGCAGGAAAACTACTGGGGTACGTCGTCTCCAAGCGAGGGATCGAGGCGAACCCCACGAAGATCGACACGATCACCCGGATCGACAAACCCGAGTGCTGGCGACGCCCGGCTGGCCGGGCGAGTAGCGGCTCTCGCCGCTTCATCCCCGCACGGTAAAGGCGATGCCCCTATACCGCTGATGCGCAAGAACCCCACCTTCCGGGGACAAGGAGGCGACGACGACTTCGCGACCAAGAAGGTGCTACTCGCATCGCTACTCGCCCCCGACAAAGAACCCATGCTGGTTTACGTCGCGGCTTCCGGGCGCGTCGTCAGCGTCGTGATGGTCGTCGAGCAACCGGAGGAAGGAAAGGAGCGCCCAGTACAACGGCCGGTGTACTACATCAGCGAGGTCCTCACCGAATCGCGCTAGCGGTACCCACAGTACCAAAAGCTGGTATACGCGGTCTTCAGAGCTCAGCGGCGCCTGCCGCACTACTTCCAGGAGCACCCGATCACGGTCGTCTCCTCAGCACCACTGCAAGACATCATCCGAGAATCGCGAGGCGACGGCGGGTCGCCAAGTGGCCGTCGAGATCGGGCGTCCACAACATCAAATACGAGCCACTAAAAGCGATCAAGTCGCGATCGCGCACTTCATCGTCGATCGAAGAGGCCCAGCAGCCAGAGAACCTGCCATACCTCCATTACTGGAGCCTGCACTTCGACGGCTCCAAGAACGCGGACGGCGCAGGCGCAGGGATCGTGCTAACTTCACCAAAGGGCGACAAGATCCGCTATGTCCTCTACCTCGACTTCACACCCTGCACCAACTACATGGCCGAGTACGAGGCCCTACTCCATGGCATGCGAGCTGCCAAGGAGATGAATGTCAACCGCCTACGTTGCTACGGAGATTCCGACCTCGTCGCGGGGCAAGTCAGCACTGCGACGCCGCTCCCCACCATGGAGCCGCATCCGCAAGCTGGACAAGTTGGGCGGACACTTCACCGGCTACTCCGTCGAGTGGATCGACAGGCGGAAGAACGAGGAGGCCGACGCACTCTCTCGCATGGGGTCGGCTCGACTCGCACCACCCGCCGGCGTCTTCCTCGACACGATCACCAAGCCATCAGTCTCTCCCCCGAAGGAGATCGACATCGGAGTACCGCTCCAACCAGAGGCAGCCCTGGTCGCACTCGTCAACGAGCCAGACGACTGGACCAAGCCCTACATCGCCTACCTGGAAGCCGGCACCTTGCCGGCAAACGAGACGGACGCCCGGATGATCGCTCGCCGATGCAAGTCCTACACCATCATCGACGGCGAGCTCCACAAGCGCAGTGTCACCGGCGTGTTCCAACGCTGCGTCCAATCCGCCGAAGGACGCAAGATCCTCCATGATATCCACTCCGGCGACTGCGGCCACGCCGGCCGCTCTTCGGTCGCCAAGGCTATGCGACATGGCTTCTCTCGCCCACCGCACGCCGATGTTGTCGACATTGTCCAGTGCGCCGGTGCCGGCACGCCAACCAGACGCGACGCGAGCTCAAAACAATCCCCATCACCTGGCCATTCGCTGTGTGGGGCATGGATATGGTAGGCCCCTTCAAGAAGGCCCCCTCCGGCTACACCCACCTGCTAGTCGCAGTCAACAAATTCACAAAGTGGGTGGAGGCCAAGCCAGTTCGGAAATGCGACGGGAAGACCGCCACCAAATTCCTACGCGAGCTCATATATCGCTACGGGTTCCCAAAAAACATCATCACGGACAATGGCACCAACTTCACCAAAGGAGCCATGGCTGAATTCTGCGAAGAGCACCACATCCGGCTCGACCTCGCGTCGGTCGCCCACCCGGAATCCAACGGCCAGGCAGAACGGGCCAACCAAAGCATCCTCCACGGCCTGAAGCCGCGACTCCAAGTACCACTCGAGCGCACCGCCGGGTGCTGGGTCGAGGAGTTGCCCTCTGTCATCTGGGGGATCCGCACCTCAGTCAACAGGTCGACAGGGTTCACCCCCTTCTTCATGGTCTACGGCGCCGAGGCAGTCATGCCCACCGACCTCGAGCACGACTCGCCGCGGGTCGTCCACTACACGGAGGCTGCAAACGAGCTCGCCCGCCAAGACGGGGTCGACCAACTCGACGAAGCACGTGACCTCGCTCGGTCACGCACCGCCATCTACCAGCAGGGACTCCGCCGCTACCACAGCCGGCGGGTGAAAACTCGCACCTTCCAAGAAGGCGACCTGGTGTTATGCCTCATCCAGGACAAGAAGGGGATGCACAAGTGTAACACCCTCAGAATCGGTCCTATGCAAGTTTTAGCGAAACTCGCCAAACCCGCATAGAAACGATTCAAAGGTGCCCACCAGGCACTTTCGTGCCTGAAACATTGCCGACGGTTCAACCGAAGATCGGGTCGACACTCGCATCAACTCAACGGCCTTATCCGCGAAGAAGCAAAACACTAGAAGAAACACCAGATGCAATATTTAATACTACGGCAAAAGATCGAGCATGATGCATGTATGAGGCATGGCATGGCAAGGTGCGATGCAATTAGGTCATATTAAGCGGAACCGGGGTCCCGACAATATTTAGGTGGTTCATGTTGTTTAGCTAACCCGCAATTTAAATGTTGTTTAACAAGGCAGAATATATCGCCGGTTCGCTACACAAGTTTAAATGAGGCCGATATGAGACTAGATTTGCCCGCATATGGGCCCCATATTTAATTATGAGGTGAATCGGCATAAGGCCCCCAAACCACATGATAATATGCATGCAAGTATGACAATTAAATATGCAACAATTTATACAGTTGGCAATTATAAAATAGGGTTCGGGAAAAGGTTCACACATTAGGGGTCTCGACGGTCTTGGGGTTCCGGGGTTCGGGGTTGGTCTCAGGGTTCGGATCTGGGGTTCGGGGTTCGACGGAACGTTCTCGGATAGCGGAGTAGATCTTGTCGCATCCGTGGTCTTCGGATCCAGGGGGAAGTACTCGGCGTCCTCGGGGGGGTGGGGGGGTGGGTAGTACTTAGCGTTCCGGGAGGGCGACCTTGGCGTCCGGTACGCGGGGTCCGCTGGGGGTCTTGGCGTTCGGCGGTAGGTCTTGTCGATTTCACTCCAACGGCCTTGTCATTCTGCCGCGGGGATCGTGGTGTCATCGGGGTACGGATCTTGGTCGGGTCGCCGGGATTGGTCTTCGGAAATGGCGATCCTGGCGTTCCGGTTCGGGTTTAGGCGTTCGAGGGAAGTACTTGTCGTCCGTGAAGGAGAACTCGAGGGTCCAGCGTCTCGGTGTCCATGGATCCGAGAGGAAGAACTTGTCGTGCCGGGGTCTCGGTGTCCCCGGTTTCGATTGAAGATCTTGGCGTCCCTGTCGTTGATCTTATGGTTCCGATTTTTCTTGCCGGTGGTCTCTGAGTCGCGCAACCTTCACTTGTCCATGAAGAAGATCATGTCGTTCCATTCCGTGTAGAAGTCCTTGTAGATGCTTCTTCGAGTGTCTCCGGTCCGATGTAGTCTTCGGGTCATGCTCGATGCCGGTCATGTCGACGACCTCATCCACCAAACGATGTGTTCATGTCTGAGGTATCCAAACACCATGAAGGCACCACTCGGAGGCACGTCTGATGCTACACAGGAGGGTCCTTCGGCTCGCATTGGAGAAGGTCGTCGGGGGCGTCGAACGGCGGACAGAGGGCCGGGAGGAGGAGCTCTGGGGGCGGCGGCGCTCGAGATGGGAGGCGGGGAGGCCTTGTCGCCGTGGCGAGTGGGAAGCGGTTCGCCGCGAGGAGGAGGCGGGAGCTCTTGGTGAAGCGCGGGCGTCGGGCCAGACGGCGTTGCCAGGTGGTCCGGATGATGAAGGTCGGGCCATGGGTCTGGGCGCGGCCAGCTTGCAGAGGTGGCGGCGGAGTCAGCTGGGAGGAGGACGAGGCGCGGGAGGACGTCTTGGCGGGCGTGGCGGAGCGGGATGGCCAGCGATGGAGGCGTTCGGGGCATGGCCTGGAGAGCGGCTGCAGAGAGGAGGGTGGAAGGCGGTAGAGGAGGACGATGGGGAGGCCGGGAGGCTGCCGGCTACGGGTATTCTGGAGGTGGCGAGGTCGTGGGGAGCTGACCAGGGTGGGGCCCAGGTCGGGGATCCCGGGGGGGGGCTTGTCGGTGGGGGGATGAGGCGGGAGTGGGCCAGGCTGGTGACGGGGTCCACGGGCAGGGAGAGTGGGGGGGGGCTGGCGGGTAGGTGTGTGTGTGTGCCGATTGGTGGGGAGGGTGTGTCCAGGTGGAGTGGAGGTGAGGGAGTGGGGTGAGGTGGCGGCGTGGGAGTGGGTGGGGGAAGGGAGAGGGTGAGGTGTCAGGTGGGGATTGGGTGGGATGAGGTGGCCGGAGGGGTGGGTAGATTAGGTTGGGTAGCTTAGGTATTTTAGGCGAACCGATTGTTTGGACTGGGGGTGGTCGTTCGGGTCGAATCGGCCCGTTCGACTGCCCCCACTAAAATAATGAAATACTTTATTTAATTCTAAATGCACCGTTTGCAAACCGATAGCAGACAAACAAAAATATTCCGGAGACCCGGGGTTTGCATTTTGAAAACAAGACGGGGCGTTTAGAAAATAAAGACAGGTTTTTCTGGAAATAGTTTTATGCAAGAAAATGCAAGATGATGGCGATGCTCAAATGCAATGTGGCATGATGACATAAGCATGCGGTCATGACGATGCAATGCACAAAAACAACGCGATTTTCTAGTAGTGGTTTTGCGGGATGCCACAATTCGACACCACTAACAATGGATCTCGCCCTCGAGATCCGCCTCATGGTACCGGAAGGAAAGGTCAGCGATCTGCGTCTTCTCGCTTCGTGTAGGTCCTCGCGACACCACTAACAAGAGGTCGTTGTCCGTGATCGTCGGGAGAACACTCCGGAAACAAAAGGTCGAAGGTAGAGGTATCAACATAAGCCACCTCTAGCTCCGATGGAAAGGAGGAACCGATGCATTCTCAGCCACTTCAATGTACAAAAGCGAATAGAAGGGGTAGTCGGCATGGGGGCCAATCCATCACGCACCCAAACTATTACTCTGCACAATCAGTCGAAAAGAGTGCAACCATTCTCGGAACAGACTGAAGATCTCGGCAAACGAGATTCGGAAACCAAGGAGTGATGCAGACTCTGCATCGGATTTGGCGTAGGGGATGTCGTCGCGTCGGGAACACCGGAAGGCACAAGCAAAGAACAAAGGATGGCACCACAGAAGACGGATTCCTCAAGCAGCATGAACACCGGATGGTAGAACACCGTTATCAAAGAAGGAAGCGAAACCCTAAAGGTACGACGGAACCCAACCACGAGAATTCCTGGACTCGAAGAGGGAGAAGAGAGCGGATTCAAAACACGTAGAGGTAAGAGGAGAACAGCAGAGGGGTAAGGAGTAAAATCAGACCTAATCAGAACTATCCTACCGATTTTGCAAAAATAGTTTTGACACTCTACTTCGGCCGTTAGCTAGGTTATCCTACAGGCTGGACTTAGGGGTATCGCAACGCTGAGCTATGATACCACTCAGAACACCCTCGAGAATCGGTCCTATGCAAGTTTTAGCGAAACTCGCCAAACCCGCATAGAAACGATTCAAAGGTGCTCACCAGCACTTTCGCTTGAGCGGAAAAGCTAAGTAATAACATTACACAACAGTCCTCGATGGGACCCACGTAATATATATACAACAACGGCTCAATGAGTCAAGAATACATTACGGTACAAAGATCCAAATCACCTTGAAAGATGGAGCGTCCGACTACGGACAAGAAGAGGCAAATGGGGCTAAGAGCCCCAAGAATAACCAATGGCGTCCATAACTCCTGAGCCAAGCCGGAAGGGTAACCTCGCTAACGACGTCGATCTCAAACCTGCTTAAACAAAAGGTGCCGAAAAGGGCAAAGGGAGAAAGAGGAGCGTCGATCGAGGCCGACACGGCGAGGCTAGAATTCGGTCCTCGCCACAAAGGTATGGTGGATCGAGCGGCAGCAAAGATGCACTAAACAACCTATAGAGACTCGATATAACTGGCGGCTATCAGAGAGGGGTAAGAAAAGACCTATCCGGAACCAGCCTGATACTAACACCAAACAATCCCATCCTGGTATTCCCCCTCGAGACCAAACGAGGAAGTCAACCGAGGAACTCACACAGTTGGCAGTTTTATTTATTCAATTATCGTTGCAGCAATTACTAGTCAGGTTTAGATAATCGTCCTGATAAAGTAAGCAGTGGGCACTTTCAGTTAACCATTCCGTTATAGTGGCAACAATTACTAGTCAGATACAATTAGCATGAGATATCCCAAAAACCCAGCAGTTGTTGGTACTTTTATTTAGCTAATCCGTCATAGTGAAGCTGATTACTAGTCATATCGGATACAAGTCAATTTATAACAGTAAACTTTAGTTATAGTTGTCTATGATCAAGCACTGTGCTCCAAGTCGTCCATAACCGCGGACACGGCTTCTCGAAAAGATTTAACCCTGCAGGGGTGCACCAAAGTATCCACAAGCACTTCGACCCTTTTGCCGATCGGTTAACATACACCCATCGGTATGTCGGGGCCTAAGTCATGACGTTCCTGCACTAAAGCAAGCACGGGGCCACCCACTAAGTACACCCACAACGAAGTCGGCCGGTCTCCGAGACGGACTTAGGGTTTCGTCGTGGTCAGAACGACAAATCCCAAAGCTGGACCGATACCGCGAAAACACTCTGCTTCCTAAACAGTACAGTGTGCTCCTCGCACAATCGTAATTAAAGCAGTAAAGCATGGCATAAGTACAGGATAGTAAATAAAACCTCAAACTAGTTTGTGGCCCCCAGTACAATACTTTGAAATCAGGTGATAATCAATGGGGGGCCCATATCTCCCCACCTGTGGTTAGCGCGCTCGATCTCGGAACAGGTGTCAAGAACTCGGGGTCCTACGGGACACAAGTGGGCGGTCGGAAACCAGATATTATCTATCACCCACCGGTGCCTCTGCTTACCTACTTCAATTTTAGTTGTTAAACAGTAATTAAAATGAACAATAATTAAAGCCATGATCATCTCCAACATGGAACATGCGGCACTTCCCCAACAACTGTGGTACTTGACGACACGCAAAAACACTTGAGCAGGCGACTACGACGCGCGGGTCCAACTATCTACCAAACAACAGGTAATAGGATGTGTCCAAGGCTATATGTGGCTGCAAGGGATATTACGGGTACGAAAACTAGAGCATCGCAACACAGATAGCAAAGATCAACAGGAGGGAATAAATACTAGAAAAGTAAGATAGGTAGAAAGGGGGAGATGCTCGCCTGAAACATTGCCGACGGTTCAACCGAAGATCAGGTCGACACTCGCATCAACTCAACGGCCTTATCCGCGAAGAAGCAAAACACTAGAAGAAACACCAGATGCAATATTTAATACTACGGCAAAAGATCGAGCATGATGCATGTATGAGGCATGGCATGGCAAGGTGCGATGCAATTAGGTCATATTAAGCGGAACCGGGGTCCCGACAATATTTAGGTGGTTCATGTTGTTTAGCTAACCCGCAATTTAAATGTTGTTTAACAAGGCAGAATATATCGCCGGTTCGCTACACAAGTTTAAATGAGGCCGATATGAGACTAGATTTGCCCGCATATGGGCCCCATATTTAATTATGAGGTGAATCGGCATAAGGCCCCCAAACCACATGATAATATGCATGCAAGTATGACAATTAAATATGCAACAATTTATACAGTTGGCAATTATAAAATAGGGTTCGGGAAAAGGTTCACACATTAGGGGTCTCGACGGTCTTGGGGTTCCGGGGTTCGGGGTTGGTCTCAGGGTTCGGATCTGGGGTTCGGGGTTCGACGGAACGTTCTCGGATAGCGGAGTAGATCTTGTCGCATCCGTGGTCTTCGGATCCAGGGGGAAGTACTCGGCGTCCTCTGGGGGGGGGTACTTAGCGTTCCGGGAGGGCGACCTTGGCGTCCGGTACGCGGGGTCCGCTGGGGGTCTTGGCGTTCGGCGGTAGGTCTTGTCGATTTCACTCCAATGGCCTTGTCATTCTGCCGCGGGGATCGTGGTGTCATCGGGGTACGGATCTTGGTCGGGTCGCCGGGATTGGTCTTCAGAAATGGCGATCCTGGCGTTCCGGTTCGGGTTTAGGCGTTCGAGGGAAGTACTTGTCGTCCGTGAAGGAGAATTCGAGGGTCCAGCGTCTCGGTGTCCATGGATCCGAGAGGAAGAACTTGTCGTGCCGGGGTCTCGGTGTCCCCGGTTTCGATTGAAGATCTTGGCGTCCCTGTCGTTGATCTTATGGTTCCGGTTTTTCTTGCCGGTGGTCTCTGAGTCGCGCAACCTTCACTTGTCCATGAAGAAGATCATGTCGTTCCATTCCGTGTAGAAGTCCTTGTAGATGCTTCTTCGAGTGTCTCCGGTCCGATGTAGTCTTCGGGTCATGCTTGATGCCGGTCATGTCGACGACCTCATCCACCAAACGATGTGTTCATGTCTGACGTATCCAAACACCACGAAGGCACCACTCGGAGGCACGTCTGATGCTACACAGGAGGGTCCTTCGGCTCGCATTGGAGAAGGTCGTCGGGGGCATCGAACGGCGGACAGAGGGCCGGGAGGAGGAGCTCTGGGGGCGGCGGCGCTCGAGATGGGAGGCGGGGAGGCGCGGTCGCCGGCGGCGAGGCGGGAAGCGGTGGCCCGTCGCGAGGAGGAGGCGGGAGCTCTTGGTGAAGGGGGGCGTCGCGGCAGCAGACGACGGCGCGGCGGGTCCGTGGCGGATGAAGGTCGGGGCCGGGGTCAGGCGCGGGCCGGGCTTGGAGGTGGTCATGAGCTCACGGGAGGAGGACGAGGCGCTGGGAGGGCGTCTGGGCGCGGAGGGGGAGGCCACGGCGACGGAGGCGTTCGGGGCCGCGGGTCGGAGAGCTCGCTGCAGAGAGGGGGGTGGAAGGCGGCGGTAGAGGAGGACGATGGGGAGCGGGAGGGGTTGGTGGCGTCGGGGAGGCTGCCGGGGTATTACGGCGCGGGAGGTGGCGAGCGTGGGGTCGTGGGGGAGCTGACCAGGGTGGGGCCCAGGTCGGGGATCCGGGGGGGGGCTTGTCGGTGGGGGGATGAGGCGGGAGTGGGCCAGGCGGGTGACGGGGTCCACGGGCACGGAGAGTGGGGGGCTGGCGGGTAGGTGTGTGTGTGTGTGCCGGTTGGTGGGGAGGGTGTGTCCAGGTGGAGTGGAGGTGAGGGAGTGGGGTGAGGTGGCGGCGTGGGAGTGGGTGGGGGAAGGGAGAGGGTGAGGTGTCAGGTGGGGATTGGGTGGGATGAGGTGGCCGGAGGGGTGGGTAGATTAGGTTGGGTAGCTTAGGTATTTTAGGCGGACCGATTGTTTGGACTGGGGGTGGTCGTTCGGGTCGAATCGGCCCGTTCGACTGCCCCCACTAAAATAATGAAATATTTTATTTAATTCTAAATGCACCATTTGCAAATCGATAGCAGACAAACAAAAATATTCCGGAGACCCGGGGTTTGCATTTTGAAAACAAGACGGGGCGTTTAGAAAATAAAGACAGGTTTTTCTGCAAATAGTTTTATGCAAGCAAATGCAAGATGATGACGATGCTCAAATGCAATGTGGCATGATGACATAAGCATGCGGTCATGACGATGCAATGCACAAAAACAACGCGATTTTCTAGTAGTGGTTTTGCGGGATGCCACAACAAGCTCTCCCCTCTATGGGAAGGGCCATTCGCCATCGGGCGCGTACTCGGCAACGACGCCTACTACCTCATCGACGTCCGCGGGGATGGCGAACTCGACGTCAAGCGACCATGGAATGTAAACCTCCTACGGAAGTTCTACTCCTAGAACCCCACACATGTACTCTCCAGTCGCTATGCAATAAAAAGACACGGTTACCGCAAAATTGCGCCTACTCTCCATGTCTTGTGCCACTCGCACTCGTAATAACAGCGTTACGCTAACCGCAGAAGTCAACCTTTGGTACAGCGATCGGCACGGCTAAGTAGTGTGGTGCAAGAGCACTGAGTCACATCAGGTCTTGCATCGTCCATGAAAAACGCCTACCCGGAGCCCCATTGGAGTCGCCTAGCTCGACTGGTTCTACGAACCAAGACAACGCCTCGCTTACAAATGACCATGGTCCTCCGCATCCTTGGCATAGCGACTCGAACGGCTAAGTACCACACTCGGGGACTAAAGACCAGTTCATCGCTAGCGGTCCGGGAAAATGCCAAGTAGGAGAGCATGCCCAGGACTCGCCACGCGACTGACCCCACGGGCCAGGCAGGAGTGACGCGCTCAAACTAACGCGCTAAGTCCTCAACCACCCTCGAGTCGCGCCTAGAACAACCAAGTACCACGCTCGGGGACTCGGCCACCCGACCTCGTTCGCGCAAGGGAAAACGGCAAAGTACAGAGCACTCAAGGGAGTCGCCTAGCGACTGGCTCTCCGAGCCCGGGCGAGTCGACCACAATGACAAAACACATAAAAACAACAAACATATCACATACGAGGTAAACCCCACAAAAGGGCGGACGCGCTCGGGGACTTGTTCAAACATAAATCACAATAAACACATGACAAATACCGAAATAGACACGATGTCTCATTCGATTGCATGTCGCACTGTCTCATGTTACAAAATATTCCCGCATGGCAGACCTGCTGCTAACGCCACAAGGCAACCTATCCTACTCTACAGGCTTTGATGACGACTCGCCAACACCCCGGCGATTACGGATGAACGACGTGTACGGGTTCGATGGCTCGGGGCCGTTCGGCACGACTACCGTCTCCTGGTACGGAAGGAGGTCGCCCATTGCCCAAACACGCTCCGAGTACGCGGCGGCGCGATCTTGCAACTTGAGGACCTCGGAAAGCTCCACCGCGCCAGTCGACGATGGGTAGCCACTCGTCACATCGTCGATGTCGAAGTCCTCGGGGAAGTGGGCAAGTCCAAGACTAAGTGTCGTCGCCGCTCCGCGCCGAAACGCCGACCGCGTCATGAACTCAACGACCGCGGGCGCCTTCTCCAAATACCTCCACACCTCAACGAGGTCGTTGGGAATCACTTCCGTGGGCGATATCTCTTGGAGATAGGCACGGATGCACGTCGTCGACAACGTTGCCGAGTCGACAAGCATGCTTACACACTGCCGCGCGTCGAACGAGCTCGCCTCTTCCGTGCTATCGATGATGCGACCTGCGAGTAGAAGACAGTAATGAATACGACGGACACCACAAAAGGCACAACCACTGGAAGGGGCAGACGCACTTACCAATCAACGGGCGAGCGAGTTCCGTGATGAAGCTTTGAAGCGACGTATGGTCGTCCTGAAGCCCAGCAACAAGGGCATCCGACACTTTGCGATCCTCTTCGGCGGCTGCAATGGCGGCCTTGGCTCGCTCGTCAGCCGAGCTCGCTTCTTCCTTTGCCTCCCGCAGCTCGCGCTCGAGGTTGGCGATCCGCTGTTCAGCCGCACTCAAAGCCAATTGCGCCGCCGCCAATTCACCAGCAGGGACAAGCCCCTGGCGAGCTTCCTCTGCCTTCGCGGCAACAGGCTGAAGCCCTTTGTTCGCCTCCTGGACGATGGCCAGCTCCTTCTCCGCGCGCTGCTTCGCGGCCAATCGGTCAGCCGACTCAAGCTGCAGACCCTGCACATCACCAAAAAGGTTAATCAAAGCAAAATTCCTAAGTGCCCACCCGCTGAAATTCAGCGAGTACGCACTCGGGGACTGGCAATCAAAAAATTCCTAAGTGCCCACCCGCTGAAATTCAGCGAGTGCGCACTCGGGGACTAGCAATCAAGAAATTCCTAAGTGCCCACCCGCTGAGATTCAGCGAGTGCGCACTCGGGGACTGGTACTCAAAGAAATTCCTAAGTGCCCACCCGCTGAAATTCAGCGCATGCGCACTCGGGGACTGGATACGAAAAATAAAGATAAGACATTAAAAGAATCAGGCCGCTGCAAAGCACCGACCTGATCCTCGGGGACTGGAGGTACCTGGATGGCTGCGCCAAGCATGCCGTGGAGTTGTATCGCGTCCACGGACGCGAGGAGAGCCGGCGTGTGCCCACGACGTTGGTCAACTTCAACATCGGCGGTCCCAGGAGCGTGGCTCGAGGGCGAAGTTCCACTCGCCGCGGCCTCCTTGGTCATGAAGCGCGGGAAGGTGGCGATAGAGGCACCCGCTCCAAAGGAGGTCGGCTCGGCCGTGTGCAAGGGAGCGCCTTCAGAGACGCTCGCCTCCGTTACGGGTCCGGCTGGCGCGACCGCCATGTCGTCAGAAATCGTGACGACGTCGTCACCCTTGGCCTTCTTGCTGTCATCCGCAGAGACGACGACCTCGTCCGCCTTCCTCTTGCGGGAAGGATCCTCCTCGCTAACGACGGGTGGCACCTTAGCCACAGTTGGGTGGCCCATCCTCTTCACCCCGGTCATGTTCAACAATCATGTAAGCAATATAATTCGAGCTGCTACGGAAGACAAAGGAGGGAAAGTGTACTCACTTGGAGACTGGAATGAAGCGCAGTCCCGTACGGAGGCCGGCTGGCTTCTCTAGTTCGGGGACCAGTCGGCGGCTGAGCCCCATTTCCAGAACGTCGCGTGCCCAAGACACGGACGGTTTCTTCGTTGTTGAGGCCGCAACCGGAGCCTCCGGAACGTCTTCAACAGGAGCTTCCTTGTGAGGCGGCCGCGATCGAGGCGTCCCAGCCCGTAGATCGGGCGAATGGCGAGGCATCGACACCGATGGCACCTCGATGGTGGCCGTGTCCAACGCTGTCGTTGCGGCGCCGCCCTTGGCCGGGTCAGCGTAACTGCTCATGAATGTTGCGGCGAGGCCGGCCTCGTCGGTTTGGTCTTCGTCTTCCTCGGCGCCTTCACCTCCTTTTCCTTCTTCTTTTTCTATGGAGTCGCTGGCGCAAGGTTTCTGAAGCTCGTCATCATCTTCGTGACGCCGAGGCTTTACTTGCCTCAAGCTCGCTGACGCTTCCACGGGTCTTATGAGCAAGGCGACTTTCCTTCGACTCGCCGCTGCCGCCGCTACTCCCGGCATCGCCCTTGGCGGGAGGCGACTCGCCCACGTCCTGAACGGACGAGCTCGAGTTCTCGTCGTCCGAAGGTGGGAGCCATCCTTCCACCACTTGGAATAGCTGCAATGAATACAAGATGAAATTAGAATTACCGCGACTGCATAAATCGCGATCGCAAGCGGCGTGAAGTGATTACCGGGGCTGGACGCTGGCGGTATAGGGGCGACCCCACTGCGCCTGTGTACACCGCCTGGTGATTTTCTTGATCTTTGGGATGTAGTCCTCCGCTTCCACTGCCGAGGCATGCCTTCGTTGAGTCTTCCCGTCCGTGTCTTTGGTACATGTAGTGCTCGCCGAGCTAGCGGGACGAGCCGCCGCCAGCCAGCCAGGCTGTTTATCGTCCGAGGCCCTTCTTCTTCGCATCGCGGATGGTCTGGAGCATCTCATCGACGACCATCCGCTGGTCGTTGGGGAGCTTGCCGACTGGAGACGGCTGCGGACCGATTGACGGAGTACCATGATCGCCGCTCGCCTCCGGTCGCCGCTACGTAAAACCACGATTTCTTCCAGTCGCTCGCTGCCTTGGCGGGCAACATCAGGTCGAAGAATGAAGCCTTCGACTTGAGCTGGAAGGTTAGGCCGCCCACGGCTAACATTGTCGCCGCTTCTCGCGGCTGATCCGTCTGCGGGAACAGATCTTGCCACAAGGGGAAGTAGGGCCGGCAGCATTCGCACAACGCCACAAAGATGGCGAGCTGCTCGATGCTGTGGGGACCCAGATCCGAAGGCTGGATCCCGTAGTAGGCGCAGAAGCTCCGGAAGAACAGGGACGTGGGGAACCCTAGCCCCCGTTCAAGATGGATGGTGAAGCAGATGAACTCCTCTCGCGGATTCGGTCGCCTCTCCGCTGGAATGCGCCAACAATGGCATAAGATCCCGCCTCCTCGAAGGAAGCCGATACTTCGCACTTAGATCTACCCCAACTAGTTTGACCACGTTAACGGTCCAACTTCGGCCACTCGACTCGCCGACCCTCTCACTATGACAGTGTTTTGCCGACTCGACACGCCAAAAGCTGCGACCCGGATGATTGGTTTCTCCTCTTTACGGGATCCCGCCGACGATTCGACTGGATGTTCGCTCTGAAGCCGTATACTCCGACTGCCAGCAGCCACCTACGCCTAATCGACAGCGGCCTCGGGGACTACTGATGGGGATATGCCTACCGGGGTATACCAGCAGACGTTCCGATCGCCCAAGAATGCGAGTGGGCCTGCAAGACGGCGATCGATTGAAGCCCGAAGGAACCAAGCGATGAAGTCAAGGCCTGCATTAGTAGATAGGCCTACCATATTAGGTTAAACGAAAATCAAGCTTTAACTGAATCGGTTGAGATATGTAAATCCTAGGGAGGTGAGCCTATATAAACCTCCCTATAGGGCGAGTAGAGATACGTTCCATCATACCCAAGCGACTTCCGCCTAGCCGAGCTCGCCCATTGTACCACCTCCATAATACAATCTAGCAGAGTAGGTCTTTACCCTCGGGGCGAACCTGGGTAAAACCCCGTGTCTTTTCCTCATCTCGCACCACGATGGCTGTCCGCCTTGCCCTCGTTCTACTACTGTTGATTGCAAAGATTGCGCCGTGACCATTCCCACGACATATGCTATGGAATCGGATCTTCAAAATCGTTTTGAGGAGTTCGTCGGGCCCTTTGAGATTCTTGAGGAGCTGAAAACTATGTTTCAGACTCAGGCCCGTTCTGAGAGATATGAGATCTCTAAGAAATTCTTTAACTACAAGATGGAGGAAGGGAGTTCCGTTAGTGAGCACGCCATTAAGATGTCGGGCTACACTCAACACCTTGAGCAACTGGAATGCACCATTCCAGAGGAGCTCAAGATTGACAGGGTTCTGCAATCACTCCCTCCCAGCTACAAAAGTTTTGTAGTGACTCACAATCAGATTGGTTCCACTGATACGATCACCGAGCTCTTCGCAAAACTGAAGGCTGCGGAGGTGGACATCAAAAAGGATAATCATGTGTTGATGGTCAACAAGCCCACCTTCAAGAAAGGTAAGGGAGCAAAGAAGCCCTTCAAGAAGGGCGGCGTCAAGCGCATCGCCTTGCCGAGAAGAAGCTCAAGTCCGGTCCTAAGCCGGAATCGAGTGCTTCTATTGCAAGGACAAGGGTCACCGAAGCGAATCGTCCAAGTATTTAGCGGACAAGAAGGCTGGCACCATCAAAGGTATATTTGATATACATGTTATTGATGTTTTCCTTACTAGCCCTCGTTGTAGTGTCTGGGTATTTGATAATCGGTTGTTGCTAATATTTGTAACTCAAACAGAGCTACGGAATAGACGGCTTTAGGGATGAGGTGACGATGCGCGTTGGCAACGGATCAAGAGTTCATGTGATGGCCGTCGGCACGCTCTCCTTAGTTTTACCTTCGGGATTAGTTTTAAACCTCAATAAATGTTATTATGTGCCTGCGTTGAGCATGAACATTATTTCCGGATCTTGTTTATTGCAAGACGGTTATTCATTTAAATCAGAGAATAATGGTTGTTCTATTTATATGAGTAACATCTTTTATGGTCATGCACCTATTGTGAATGGTTTATTTCTTCTAAATCTCGAAAGGGATGAAACACACATCCATAACATTGAGGCTAAGATATGCAAAGTAGATAGTGATAATACTACTTATTTGTGGCACTATCGTCTAGGTCATATTGGTGTAAAACGCATGAAGAAACTTCATTCTGATGGACTTTTGGAGTCTCTTGATTTTGAATCATTTGACACATGCGAACCATGCCTCATGGGCAAGATGATCAAAACCCCGTTCTCCGGTATGATGGAGCGAGCAACGGACTTGTTGGAAATCATACATACCGATGTGTGCGGACCGATGAGTGTTTCGACGCGCGGTGGATATCGCTATTTTCTCACTTTTACCGATGACTTAAGTAGATATGGGTATATCTATTTAATGAAACATAAATCTGAAACATTTGAAAAGTTCAAAGAATTTCAGAATGAAGTGGAGAACCATCGTAACAGAAAGATTAAGTTTCTGCGATCCGATCGTGGAGGTGAATATTTGAGTTATGATTTTCTCACGCATCTTAAAGCAAGCGGAATCGTTTCGCAATTCACTCCACCCGGAACACCACAACGCAATGGTGTGTCTGAACGTCGGAATCGAACTCTATTAGATATGGTCCGATCAATGATGTCTCTTACTGATTTGCCGTTATCATTTTGGGGTTATGCATTAGAAACCGCTGCATTCACTTTAAATAGGGCACCATCTAAATCCGTTGAGACGACACCGTATGAAATGTGGTTTGGTGCTAAACCTAAGTTGTCATTTCTTAAAGTTTGGGGATGCGAAGCTTACGTCAAGAAGTTGATACCGGACAAGCTCGAACCCAAAGCGGAGAAATGCGTCTTCATAGGATACCCTAAGGAAACTATTGGGTATACCTTCTATCACAGAACCGAAGGCAAAGTGTTTGTCGCAAAGAACGGTTCCTTTCTTGAGAAGGAGTTCCTCTCGAAAGAAGTGAGTGGGAGGAAAGTAGAGTTAGACGAGGTTATTGAACCTTCTCTTGAATTGGAGAGTAGCGCAGCACCTGAAATTGTTCCAGTGCCGCCTGCACCAACAATAGAGGAAGCTAATGACAAGGATCATGAAGCTTCGGACGATGCTACTACTGAACGTCGCAGGTCGACAAGGTCACGTGCCCCTCCTGAGTGGTACGGCAACCCTGTCTTAACTGTCTTGTTAGTAGAATATAGTGAACCTACGAACTATGAGGAAGCGATGATGAGCCCAGACTCTGAGAAATGGCTAGAAGCCATGAAATCCGAACTAGGATCCATGAGCGAAAACCAAGTATGGACTTTGGTGGACCCTCCTAGCGACCGTAAGGCCGTTGAGTGCAAATGGATCTTCAAGAAGAAAACGGACGCGGATGGTAATGTTACCGTATATAAAGCACGGCTTGTCGCAAAAGGTTTTCGACAAGTTCAAGGTGTTGACTACGATGAGACTTTCTCTCCCGTAGCGATGTTTAAGTCCATTCGGATTTTATTAGCAATTGTTGCATTTCATGATTATGAAATATGGTAGATGGATGTCAAGACTGCATTCCTCAATGGCAACATTGATGAAGAGTTGTATATGATGCAACCCGAAGGTTTTGTCAATCCTAAGGATGCTGATAAAGTATGCAAACTTCAGCGTTCCATTTATGGACTGAAGCAAGCATCTCGGAGTTGGAACCTTCATTTTGATCAAGTGATCAAGAGCTTTGGATTTGTTCCAAATTGCAACGAAGCTTGTATCTACAAGAAAGTGAGTGGGAGCTCGGTGACATTTCTGGTACTATATGTGGATGACATATTGATTATTGGAAATGACATTAACATGCTTAACGATGTGAAGAGTTATTTGAACAAGTGTTTTCCAATGAAAGACCTAGGTGAAGCTGCTTATATATTGGGCATAAAAATCTATAGAGATAGACAAAGACGCCTGATAGCTTTAAGCCAAAGTACATACCTAGACAAAGTTCTGAAAAGGTTCAGAATGGATAAGGCAAAGAAAGGTTCAGTGCCTATATTGTCAGGTAAGATATTCAGCAAGGCTCAGTGTCCAGCTACGGTAAATGATAGGGAAGCTATGAGCAAAGTGCCTTATGCCTCGGCCATAGGTTCTATCATGTATGCCATGCTGTGTACTAGACCGGATGTGTCCAATGCTCTTAGTTTGACGAGCAGATATCAAAGTGATCCAGGAGTGGAACACTGGACAGCCGTGAAGAACATCATAAGGTACCTAAATAGGACTAAAGAAATGTTCTTAGTCTATGGCGTTGATGAACAGCTTGTCGTAAAAGGTTACGTCGATGCTAGTTTCGACACCGACAAGGATGATTCTAAATCTCAGACAGGATACGTGTATATTTTGAATGGAGGAGCTGTGAGCTGGAGAAGCTGCAAGCAAAGCGTGATCGCGGGATCCACAGTAAAAGCGGAATACATGGCTGCTGCAGAAGCGTCAAGTGAAGGAGTTTGGATCAGGAACTTCATCACTGAGCTTGGCGTGGTTCCAAGTGCATTGGATCCACTGGAGATATTGTGTGACAACACTGGCGCCATAGCACTCGCTAAGGAACCAAGATATCATCCAAAGACCAAGCATATCAACCGCAAGTTTCATATAATCCGAGATTATATAGCAGATGGAGATCTGAAGTTTAGCAAAGTACATACAGATCTGAATGTCGCAGATCCATTGACTAAACCTCTTCCACGTGTAAAACATGATCAACACCTCAGTGCCATGGGTGTGAGATTGTTGCCAAATGTAAACTAGATTATTGACTCTAGTGCAAGTGGGAGACTGTTGAAATTATGCCCTAGAGGCAATAATAAATATATTATTATTATAATTCTTGTTCATGATAATGTTTATATTCCATGCTAGAATTGTATTAAGCGGAAACTTTAATACTTGTGTGGTTTGTGAACAACACCGTGTCCCTAGTACGCCTCTATGGACTAGCTCATTGATTAATGATGGTTAAGGTTTCCTAACCATGGACATGAGTTGTCGATTAATAATGAGATCATATCATTGGGAGAATGATATGATGGACAGACCCAAACTAAGCGAAGCAATTAGATCGTGTCATCGTGTTCATCTTTGCGAAGCTTTTCTTATGTCAAATATTGTATTCCTTAGACCATGAGATAATACAACTCCCTGGTATCGGAAGAAATCTTTGAGGTCATCAAACGTCATCCTATGAGAGGGTGATCATAAAGGTGTCTCGTGTGATCGAAAGTATCTGTTGGGTTGTATGTATCGAGATGGGATTTGTCCCTCCCAAGTCGGAGAGATATACTTCGGGCCCACTCGGTAATCGATATCAACACCGCTTGCAAGCATGTGGTTAAGGAGTTAATCACAAAGTGATATCGGATTATGGAACGAGTAAAGTACTTGATGTGAACGAGATTGAACTAGGTATGACGGTACCGACGATCAAATCTCGAGCAAGTAAAATATCGCGAGACGAAGGGAATATATATATGGGATTGATTGAATCCTGGCATCGTGGTTCATCCGATATGATCATCGATGAATGTGTTGAGTCAATATGGGTTTCCAGACCCCGCTGTTGATTAAAGATCATGTCTGCATATTCTCGAACCCGCAGGGTCACACACTTAACGTGTCTCGACGCTAGGATAGATTGGATAATTGGTTTATGAGTTTTTGTTCGGAGTATCGGATGGGATCCGGGACATCACGAGAGGTTCCGGAGTGGTCCGGAGAATAATATTCATATAAGGTAGTGCAGTTTTTGGAGTTCGGAATTGTTCCGGGTTAATCGGTATTGTACCGGAAGCTTCTAGAACCTTCCGAAAGGGGACCAACGTGGCCCCACCTTCCGGGAGAGGGGATGGGCCTATGAGGGAGTGCCCTGGCTGCATTGGGCCAGGGGCACAAGGCCCCATAGGGCCCAGCCGGCCAAGAGGGATAAAATCCTAATTTGGACCTTCTAGAAGGGGGGGTTTCCTTGCCCCCCACTCCTCCTCCTTTGGCCGCCGGCCTTGGCTTGGGGGAGGGGCAAGGGCAGCCGCCCACCCCTCTATATAAAGAGGGCTGGGGGCGCACCACCCCCCACACCTTCCCCTCCAAAGCTAGCCGCCCTGCTGCCCTCCTCTCTCTCCCTCCCGACTGCGTGTAGGCGAAGCCCTGCTGCAGAAACTCTCCACCATATACACCACGCCGTCGTGTTGTAGATCCAATCCGTCTCTCCACCATACTTGCTGGACCGAGGAAGGAGGAGACGTCGAGGTGCTGCACGTGTGCATCTCACGGAGGCACCGCCACTTGTGGTGCTAGATCGGATCGGATCGCGAGGAGGAGAAGCGAGTACGACTACATCACCCACGTTCCGACGAACGTTCCGCTGTGCGAATCTTCAAGGGTATGAAGATCTAATCCAATCTCTCTCGTTGTTTGCATCTCCTAGATTAGATCTTGGCTTTCCCTCTGTTCGCATCCGTAGAAAATTTTGATTTACTATGCCGCGAAACCCTTCACATCTAACCACGGGTTGGTTCTCACAAAAATAGTTAATATAAGTATGAAAGAACCACAATTTACTGTTCTCCAAAAGTAGAATACCATAGAAATTGGTAGTAAGAACATTTGGTGTCAGGACAGGCCGGCATTTCCAAGCACGTGTTCAAGTTGTAGGAGGTAAATAATACTGATCCTTTTTACGTTTCCTGATTTTTCTGATGTATTGCTCTGAGTTGATACCGTTATATATTATTGCTACAAGATTATTAATAAGTCTGTCTGAATCTACAGTTTGTATTTATGCAAATGTAACCTCTGAATTAATGTTTATAGTTGATAGAAATATCACTCATAGTGGCATTCAAGCTGTAAAGATACAGTACAATTACCTTGCCTTTCTATTTACCCCCTCCACCCCCCCCCCACACACACACACACCAAAAGGCTATCTTCATTTATCTTATATAATTATGGTCTACATCTTGACTGTTATATTAAATCTGCTATGAAGTGAACAATACACTGCTATCAACCTTCATTTGATTATATGGTTTCTAATTTATATAATGAATATTTTGCCTCATATGGTTACTGACCGGTCACATTTTTGCAGAGAGCCCTATATATCTTCATATGTCCATCTATGTATAATTCCGCGTTGAATTCTCATTTCCTCGATTTGCAGCACCAGTGTGATCACATGCACATCATAAATTAAATGATTGAATGTGTGAAAATACATGGTTTCATTTTTCCAGAGACAATATGTGCTGGCACAAGTTGTTTCAGTATATTCCTCTGTATACTGCTCTCCTCGACAACTATTAATCCTGACTCCTAATTACTGAATAACTGCTCTTTGTGTATGGTTTTGGTAGGAGGTCTACAAAATGTTTTATTCGTAACATGGGAAGAGACATCTCGATATACTAGCAAAATGGGTTAAGACTGCCCGCAAATGTAATGGATAACATATAGGATTATTGAATACAGTTATGCATCATGTTGGTTAAAAGTCAAGTGGATCTGCAATACTCTAATTTTTTCTGACATATTATGCAATTATTTGGATAGAGCGTATAATTTATTGGTTGATACGCGCGTGTGCGCGGGCATAGCTACTAGTGTTTTGAAGTACTCATCGAGCGGACACAGCGGTAAAGATAGATCATCAATCGGATTAACGGTTTGAGAGATTATGTATTTTGAATTTTGGGATCATGGAAAGATTTCTTATATGTATGTTGGCGTCAGCTCCTCCGTCCTTATAGGAAAAAAATAGCAACCACTTGCCCTATGAAAGGAAAGAAATATCAAAAAAACAAACAAGAACCCAAGTTCTCATCAAAATTCCCTAGAAAAATCTCAAAAAAGAAAGATACATGGAAGCTTATCATCCCTCCTTCCTATCTGATTTGATTGCCACACAACTAAATCGGATCAGAGCTTATATTACTTTTAAAACTTTTGTGTGTATTTAATCATGAGTTAGCTTTTGGTTACAATCATGATTGGTCAGCCTGTGATTTTACTAAGCTAGGCCATACGCGCTTGATTGTGCACACGATTGACTTTTTTTCTTGGTTGCACTATTGACTTTAGACACGAAAAAATGTGACAGGGAACTAAGATCATCTTCAAGGGAGGTCCATAAATGTTGTCCTCTCGTGTTTTTCTTTTGTCCGATTTGGAGTTTGTGGACATAAGTCCGCTTTTTGTCTGCCCCTGCATCCAACGACACCCCCAAAAATATTGTATTTTTTGGAATTAACCATTTCCCATCTAAATTATTCAAATGCATAAAGTTAAAGATACAAAGTTCAATATTTAAAAGGAAAATATTATACAATAAAATTTAAACTACAAATTCCGATCATATGAGGTCTATTGGTTTCCTTTGTGGGCTCATGTGTGCTCAACCAAATCAGCTTGGAGTTGAACATGAGTAGCTCAGGAATGAATCTTAGCCTAGGGGTAGGCTTCAAACTCGTGTGGTGTGTGATCCGGCACCATCAAAGACCCTGAAAATCCCACCGTCCTAATTGATTGGTATGCTTATGCTCATCCTCTAGAACCGTGATGTACATCATTACACACACAGTCATCAATTCCCACATTGTGTTCAAACTCCATGTTCTTGCAGGATGTCAAACAATAGCCCAACGAATTTGAAGGACACCAAATATCCGCTCCCCATCCTTTCTACAAGGTTCTTCATATCTTGCAAAACAAGCTTCTTTGTGGTTGGTGGGGTAGATATTGTCTTCACAAATATGATCCATTGATGATAAATACCATATGCTAGGATGTACCCTTTTGTGTACGGATGGCACTCAAAAGGGTACTTTCTAGCATATAATCTCATAGTTGCACTTCATAGTCTAACCTTTCACAAGCTTTGAGAATACCAGAAATGTTGATATGTGTTGATATCATTGTGAGATCTTGCCATTCTAAAGAAATAGTGCCAAATCCAGAGATTTTGAGATGCCAATGCTTCAGGAATGATTTGTGCAACCTTGAGAAAGCCCTTGGCACTGTCCCTGCCAAGGAAATGGAAAGTTCTTCACATGTGGAAGCGTCGTATGAACTGAGCCAAAGTTTAAAGTTTCCCCTCCGGATTGAAGTAGCCATTTTACAACTAAAAGTGAGTGGCATCTCTATCGTTGTACAAGGTTTCATGTCATGGGATTGACCCCCTGACATAGTTTAAAAAACGGACCGGTTCGGTGGTACGACTAGAAAAAACCTGAACCAACGACCGGAATTGAACTCACCACATGAGACCCAATACCACTTAGGCTCACCATCTTTCATGATTACATATAGAAATGTACTCTCTATATACTTTCTATGGTCATCTTATTCTGAAATTTGCTTAACTTTAATTAAAATAACGTTTTTTGTCGCTATCAAACCGGATGAACCGGTGGTCCGGCCATCAAACCAGTGAACCAGTTGCCTCACCGGTTCGGTTTTTAAACCTATGCCCCTTGAACCTTGGAATGACACTCAGATGGTTATCAAAGAGGACAAGAAGCAACCATGATAAATATATCACCGTCATCGTCGGGCGAGTCGTTGGACGACGTATCAATGAACTCGTTGAAGAAAAACACTTCAAAATTCTCCGCCATTATATATGAAGCAAAATCATGGAACAACAATCACCAACTATGCTCAACAAAAACATCGTCATGCCAACAAAATGGAATGAAAGATCCCCAAGTTGTAATATCCAAATAAATTAATTTGGCATGAGATTTATAATTTTAATTTTGGTACAAATTTTCTAGAAGAATCTGGAATCATAAAAGAATGTCGCATACCGGGTATATCATCACGGCCATAATAGTAATAAAAAGAAGAGGGTAATGATCACACAAAGGAGCTTTGCTACATGAGAAATCAATCCAGAATTTGGTGAGAGGCTAATAAACTAAGCTTTTGAGTGGGAATTGTTTTCCTCATGTTGATGAAGGATTTCTAGAATTTGGATCCCCTTGGGTTAGCCACAAGCGAATCATTGTTAAGCAAACACTTAGATTTTAGGATACCTCCCATAGGTCCATCTAAATGAAGATGCTTCCATCACCATTTCATCGGCATGCAATTGTTCATGATGGAAGAATTAAGAACCCTCAAGCCTCTAAGGGTCAGATTGCAGACAGTTTTCCTAGGAGCTAGAACAACAATAGATATAAAACAAAGTAATGTGTATATCATCAGACACCAGACGGTCAAGGTCACGCAGAGGACCGAGGACCATGGACACACCACTAGTAAATTGATAAATTGGTTCGCAATCTATCCCCAACAATATACCTGTCTTTTGAGCGAAACATGCCTATCATTTTCATGAAGGGTTTTCAATAATTGGGATCGGAGGGTTATCCGAGAGTAGATCACTACTAGGTAAGTGCATAACTTTTAGGATTCTCTTCAAAATGGGATCAATCCGAATGAAGAATCTTTCATCGCCATTTCATCAACATACGGTTGTTTATGATGGAAGAATTAAGGACCCTCAACCCCAAAGGGTTTTGATTTGCAGATATTTTTCCACTGACCATCGTGTATGTTATTTTGTTGTCAACCACTTTCCAACTTTTTTCTATGGTGGTTATCCGAGAGTAGATCACTACTAGGTAAGTGCATAACTTTTAGGATTCTCTTCAAAATGGGATCAATCTGAATGAAGAATATTTCATCGCCATTTCATCAACATACGGTTGTTTATGATGGAAGAATTAAGGACCCTCAACCCCAAAGGGTTTTGATTTGCAGATATTTTTCCACTTGACCATCGTGTATGTTATTTTGTTGTCAACCACTTTCCAACTTTTTTCTATGGTAATTATTAAACTCCGCATGGATCCCTTCAGGGAACATAAAGAAGCCCATCATATAGAATAATTGGCAAGTTGGAGAGGAAAGAGTTAGTTAGGATAAGTTTACTTACGAGGATAGGAATTTAGCCCTTCATGGTTCAACTTTGTTCGCTACTTCTGCACCACCGAGCTCAGGTCATGGGAAAGTAACTTATAGTGATAGTGTTATGGGACTCACTGCGGGAGGAGACGACGACGGATGGATATTGTTAGGGGACATGGTGATATGGTCGTTCGGAACGGCGGCGAGATAGAGAGCAAAAAGCCACCGCGGCAGGTTGACATGAGGGCGTGATGACTCCCAAGTGCAGGAGATCAATTGTAGTATCTTTCAATAAGAAAAGGTAGTCAAACCCACGAGGTGCTAAAGGTATTCGTTAGCAAGTTTGACAAGTAAAGCAATAAAATATATAGTGATTTTGAGTTTTGGATTTGTAGTAATATAAATTGCTAAAAGTAATTTACAATAAATAAATGCTCTTAATAAGAGAAAGCTCAATCCTCTATGCAGCAATAGGACAAGCTCAAGTGTGTGTTCTTATATGTGACAAGTGTTCCCAAGGACAGCATGAATTTACTTAGCATACAGATTTTTATACAATATAGTGAATATCTTGTCAAGTTTAGTTCTCTTAGTACGGGGCATAATTTAGGTCTAGCCATAGATATAAGCAAGTACACCCCTTATGATTGGTTCTATAGCAATTTTCATGAGAAAACATAGGAATTTAATAATGTCCACCATAGTAATAAGTTCATGGGTCTCTGATATAACTCCCTCCAATGCAACTCAAAGTATTGGAAAACAGTTTCCGTCCTTCCAACCCTCTTCATTGCATTAAAGTGCATCCCTATAAGACCATGCAGGTGAAATGATATGCAGCCGACTTTCGCACATCACCATCATAGAATAACATAAAAGATATAAATTTGACCAAATACTCATTGCATATTATATGAAAATCATAGCCAATACATCCTATGCCCTCAGGAAAATGGGGATCTACTCACAAGTATCAAACATGATATGGATTAGTGGCATATGGATTACAACACAATCTGAAAATATAATCTCTCCACCAAATAAAGATAAGTTTCCAATCACAAGCATGCAAATAACACTCAAATAATATCTAGGATTCAATCAATCACAAACTATGAGGGGAACAAGATGGATCTTGGAGATGGGGATGGTGATGGCGCTGATGGAGAAGAGACTTCCTCCTACGGCAAGGAGTGGTGAGCATCAATTTCCCTCTCACCGAAGGCTCTAACACAACAAGATCTTCCCTCTCCCGGAGTAGGAGAAGAATTCCGCCTCCGCCGCCGCCTCTATAAATCATGGGAAATATATCGCATAGCTTTTTTTGGCGAAACAGAGACGTCCATATAAAGGGGACCGAAACGATGCTTGAGGGCCAAATGGGCCCAGGTGGCGTGTCGCGCGTGCACCATGGTGGGTCACGCCATCTGGCCTTCGTGGCTCCCCCTGTCTTTCTTTCGCTCCATGGTCCTTCTCTTGATGAAAAAATGACCAGGTATTTTTCTGTCGATTTATTAACGTCCAGGAGGTCTTTGAAACAGGAAAATAAGAAAAAGAAGGTTTTCTGTCTCCCAGAAGTTAAATACCAATGAATAGGACTTTGCAAAAAAATCCCATAAATCATCTAAAAATGCATAAATGATGATAAAACAATGCAAATAACATTCTATAATGATCATATATGTTGCTATTATGATACAAAATGCACATATCAGAGAGGCCGCAAGGATACAGGTTTCTCGAAAGTAAAGGTGAAATAGAAGGTGTCTTGGCCTCTTGGGGCGTTTGGTAGCCCCGTTTTCAGCCAGCAGACCACTGGCCACATTGTGTAGCTTGTTTGGTTTTCTGCATGAGCAGAGAAACGTGTCCCATGTTTTTGGTTGTCCATAGCGGTCCACTGAGTACACGCATGCAACGTTTGGTTTATCGTATCAATACTGCTATGAAAACCTCTTACATCCAAGTGGTGAGGTTACCCAACACTCTAAACAATACTAGACAGCTCATTATAAACAGTTCATCACAAGCAGTTATCATAAGAAGTTCATCATCACTGGAGGGACTACTATATAACACCCCCGACCACTATTTTCATCAAGTCCTCTCTAACGAAGGGGATGTTTCACCACCTTCCAAAATAAACAAGTTCTTCAATAGTTCATCAGCAACATCACACAACTGTAGAGTTGGTAACTAGTAGGACTGAGAGTTCTGCTTATGGAGCGAGTTCCTCAGCCATGTCCTCCTCTTAGGTTTTGTCGTCTTAGTGTACATTTTACCACCGGGTCTCGTTATTAGCAAGGTGGTTCATAGCCTGGATTATTAAGCGAGGAGTGTACACATTTTTGTAACAAGTTGGTCTAGGCGTGAAGATGAGCTGCATAGTTCACCACGGGGTTGGTGAGCTCCATCTGAGCATAGTTAAACACCCCAGGAACTCCTAAAACAAGAAAACAGTCTTAAGCTTCCAAAACTTGCCGAGTTCCCTCATCCTGGCATTGTCCATCATGAAGACCATGGTCTCATCACACAAACAGACTCTGTCAGTATCTTTGAGCTTGCTAAACTGTACCTACTTCTTCCACTTCAACTTCTCTTCAGTGAAGTCAAGAGCATCATTGCATACACGCTGCAGGTAATTTTTTTTGAAACCGTTGTCACACCTAATCCCATCTCTATCGAACTCGCAAAGCCTATTTAGAACGAACAGGACCAGAGAAGGCTCCTAGTGCATTGCAGATTGTGCAGGTACATAGCCCAAATCAAGACTGCATTCTCAAGCTCCAAAGTTGGAGCAGTGAAAACACACAGATCGGAAGGCCTATCCAGCAATTTGTGTTACAGTAGTGAAGAACACACTAAAATTGCCGAGCAGATGCTGCGTCGTTTCGATGCTTGCCGTGCAGAATGTGCATTGGTCATTGTGAGGTCATCCTCTTTTGGCAAGGGCATCGCAAGTGAGGCAGCGTCCTTGACTCCTTGTACCGCTAACCATGCATGCATTCTGCAACACATTGGAGCATCACTGAACACAAATGCATTTGGTGAAACAGGTTGTGATCGAGCCCATGGACTAAGCAGCGTAGGCAGTTGCCGAGGAGTAAGTACCATTGGCTGTCCAATGCCAGGATACCGAGTCAGGCGTGTCCGGGTGAAGCACGACATCCTACAGCTTTTCCCATAGCACAACCGCCTCCATCATGGTACCGAGGTCTCGTCCATCGGTGATCTTGCAGGGCTTGTGCTACTGTGAGAATTTTGTGGGTGCACGCCTGAAACAAATTTGGTGCCATCTCTCGTAGGCAAGTGTGACCAAGCCAGCAGTCTGTCCAGAATAGGACCCGCTCGCCGTTTCCCAGGTGGAACACAACGGAAGCCGCAAACAGATCTCTAACCTTGCGGCCGAAGGGGAAGGCCATGCCACGGCTTGGAAGGATCAGTCCACGATTGCCAAAGCCACCTAGTCCTCAGGGCAATGCTACTGGCCTGCAGATCAGGAACACCAAGACTGCCGTTCTCCTTTGGCCGACATACGATTCTCCAGTTAACAAGACACTTGCCGTCAGGTACAACCTCATCTTTGGCCCAGAGGAAGCCTCGCCCTAGTTTGTCCATTTCTTTCAGCAGCCAGATCGGGGGTGCGATGCCGAGCATCTGAAATATAGGCATTGCCGTCAACACATGTTTTACAAGCACCAGTCTTGCATCGATGGAGAAGGACCCCTGAATCCACCCTTTTACTTTGTCCCCCTACTGGAGGTCGCTTTTGCGCAAACGCCTGTCCGAGTGGCATTCCCAGGTATCGGATGGGGAACTGCGCGATTGGGCATCCTAGCGTGAGTGCCAGATACGTGTAAATTTTTAGTCCCACTCGTTGCCATGTATACATGACATATTGAGCATACAAGATTTTCAGGAATTAACATAGTCCATGCATGAACCTAAGGCTCACCTCATATTCCAACTAAAATTCCAATGTACTACTATGATATCTTAAACGAGTCAAAGACGGATCATCACGCTATGCATGTATTCCGATGATTAGAATTGTTGAACCCAAAAGAACAAAGAGTGCCCGCTATTCCCTAAAAAAAAGAGTGCCCGCTATTCCTGGGCAAAAAAACCGTTGCTTTATTTGAACCAATGTGATGCGAGAGGACTGTGGTATGTGTCTGCACGTAACAGTGAGATGCCTGGGTTAATTAAACAAAACAAAGCAAGTACTAACAAAACGAAAAGCAAAAGTAAAACATGAGAAAAAGCACCGAGAGCCACTAATCGCAGCGTTTCATTGAGCAATGGACTGTAGTTTATCGTGCTCGTTAATTCCCTTGACACACGGAACGAATCCATGCACTAAATTAAACCACCAGCTTGATATCCAAGAAATCCGTTGCTCCATGACAAAGCCACAGACAACTGTTGCCTACCATTTCAGTGTATAGTTTGTGGCCATGGGAGATATGGTTGATCCGCCATAAAATAAGTACTGTAATAATAATCATAAACAGATTCACGACAGGCAGTTTTAGCTGGAGCAGAATAGACAAGACACCAATCCGCGCTCTCACCCATGGCGTTCGCTGTCCTTTACAGGATTGCTCTGTTCAAGGCTGAATTGGTTTTCCACCTTCTAATGCCTTACCACTGAAAATAAGTACGGTCACTAGCAGAGTTCAGAATTCAAGATTTTCCCCATGCGAGCAACGGGCTATGTTCCTGCTAGAAGAGGTAAAGCAACTATTGACAATGAACTCCCACTAGAACCATAGAAGGCAAGGGCCTCTTTGATTCACATGATTTCTAAAATGTAGGAATAGCAAAAACATGGAAATATGATAGAACTGCATGTGCAAAACGCAAGATTACGAGAACACATGAATTTAATGAAATTGTTTTTTTCATTCGCAAGAATAGAAAAAACATGAAAAAGCAAAAAGCATAATCAAGTAAAGGTTAAACCAAATGCAAGGATCAAATTATGTCATTATTATGCAACTTATAGCAATTATCTTGTTCTGTATGCGTAGAAATGTAAAAAAGAAAAAGAAAGTCGACTGGCACTACACACCTCGGCAATGTATTAAGTGGCGGAGGAACCCAGACTATGGCGATCGCCCGACCTATGTCACGTCGCATATACCCAGTAGTATGCAATATCCAGCTAGCTACAATAGGTCAATCGGTATAACACTAAGTAATCTGGGCTTAGGATTAAATAATTAGAGACACCGACCCGTTAAAAAAGTCTTGGGATTAGATGCCTGCTAATTTCCTTTGAACTTAAACTAGACCAAGTACCACGTACGCAATACCTGTACATGTACGTGCGACCAAAGGATTCAATTGGTGGATCAATTGATCGATCAGAAATTGGAAAGAAGAGGCGGCGGCTACGGTAACCGACGAGTCGACTAGGGCACTAGGCCGGCGCTGAGCGAAGCCTGTAGAGCAGGGAGATCCACGCGGTGCAAGAGCTTGCCAAGATATTCCGGCCGGCCATCCGGCGAACGACACACACTTTCCGCCTGAACTCTTATTGACGAAAACGAGAGATGGCACCTCCTAAGCGTAGGCCAAATCTTAAAATTAAAGGTACTGTTATTACTCCTTTCGATCCATATTACTTATTAATTGACTTAGATTTATTTAGATACGAATGTATTTAGACAAGTTTTAGTGCTAGATACATTCATATTTAGACAAATCCAAGTCAACTAATATGGATATGAGGAAGTAGAACAATTAGATGTGAAGCAGTATTGAATAATTCTGAGTGTATGATTGTGTAAACTGCTAGGTTTAAAAAATTATTATCAAGTCGTACCTAGCAGCAGGAAGCAATTCCATGTACCGGCGCCACAAGCAGAAACGATGGGATAGAAGAAGTAGAAGAGGAAAGAACGGAACAAGCTGAAGAGCAAGTTGAGATTGAAAGGCAAGAGGAAGATGAGCAGATTGAGGATGAAACTTTCATGATTAATGAAGAGGAGGATAACACTGTTAACTCCAAAGGTATTAAGGATTTTATCCCGGACATCCATATTGTTTCTGATCCAGCACTTCGTATACAAATTGAGGATTTTTACCCTGACCTTAGAGATGAAGTGAGAAGGGCATATTTGTTGAAGAAGCCTACTCAACCTATTGGGCATAATTCTTATTCGTTCAATTTCGCCACACCAAAAATTTAGTCCGTCCTCCGCCACTGAATGTATTCTTGACCACTCCTATTCAGACGCTTCTCCATCACTTCTGGCAGTGTCCACATGCGATCAGAGTTTGGGACCTGCTCCGTGAGTACACAGGATTTCTTTTTCAAGCTCCTACTATCGCAGTTCGTAGCTTACGTGACTTGAAGAATTGGTTCTTGGATTGGTGCGGAGCTGTTGGGGAAAGGGAGCTGTCTCTCGGCCTGATGACTTGGTACCAACTCTGGCAGGCCCGAAATGATGCAAGAGACACAGCGATCATCGAGGACCCGCAGACCACGACACGGAGGATTTCTCATCTTGTTGAGGAATGGTATGCACAGAAGGTTTCAGTTCCAGCGCGCGCGGTGGCTCGAGGGGAGCACTGGCTTCCACCCGAGGCTGCTTGGCACAAGGCAAACTCAGACGGTTCCTTCTCAAAGGATTCTGGACACGGCGGTGGTGGTGTGATTCTTCGGGATCACCATGGAGGCTTCCGGGCGGCGGCCTGCCATTTTTTCCCCTCGGCGTCGGACCCTGAGAGAGCGGAGTTGTTGGCTTGTCGCCGGGCGGTGGAATTGGCGAAAGAAGCGGGTGTCGAGAAGCTTGAGCTGGAGACAGATTGCTCCAGCGCAGTGGCGAAGCTGGTTTCTGCAGAAAAGGATCGCTCGGTCCATGGGCCACTTGTTGAGGAAATTAAGGTTCTACTTACTGGCTTTGTCAATTACAAGGTTCAGTTTGTGAGTCGATCCTGCAATGAGATTGCTCATCGCTTAGCTAGGAAGGGCTGCATATATAAGCTGTGTAAAACCTGGTTCGGAATCCCTCCGGGCTGTATTGTGAACTTCTTGGCGTCTGATTATGCCGAATGAATGAAATGCAGCGATTTATCTCAAAAAAAAAAAGACCACTCCTATTCTCACAGTATAGTGAACAGCGGGAAGAATCTCACTTATAAGGATATTTGTAAATTTTTAGTCCCACTCGTTGCCGTCATACGTGACATGAGCATACAAGATTTTCAGGAATTAAATTAGTCCATGCATGAGCCTAAGGCTCACCTCAAAATTCCAACTGAAATTCCAATGTATATGATATCTTATACGAGTCAAAGACGGATCATCACGCAATGCATGTATCTGATGATTATATTGTGGCAGTAATGCTACACTCACGGGCTACACCTTTCGCAATTCATTTATGGGATGAGGTGGAGAAAATCTGAGCTTTTACGGCCCTAAAATCACGGGAGACAAAAGGATTTCCACCGGCCAACTACTGCCACGTAATCCTGCAGGTTTCTTTCCGTAAAAAACAGTCCGTAAGTCTAGCATTTTTGGTGTTGTTGAACCCAAAAGAACAAAAGGGAGAGCCCGCTATTCCTGGGTAAAAAAAACGTTGCTTTATTTGAACCAATGTGATGCGAGAGCGTAACAGTGAGATGCCTGGGTTAAACAAAACTAAGGAAGTACTAACAAAATGGAAAGCAAAAGTAAAACATGAGAAAAAGCACCGAGGGCCACTAACGGCAGCGTTCTTTGATCAATGGACTGTAGTTTATTGTGCTCGTTAATTCCCTTGACACACGGAACGAATGAATCCATGCACTAAATTAAACCAGCAGCTTGAGATCCAAGAAATCCATTGTTCCATGATCACCAATCCGCGCTCTCATAATGGAGTCAAGTCATGGCGTTCGATGTCCTTTACAGGATTGCTCTGTTCAAGGCTAAGTTGGTTTTCTACCTTCTAATGCCTTGCCACTGCGACTGAAAACAAGTGCGGTCACTAGCTTTCTTTCTTTTCCTTTTTGAGTGTGAGCAGGGTCACTAGCAGAGTTCAGAATTCAAGATTTTGCCCATGGGAGCAACGGGCTATGTTCCTGCTAGAAGAGATGAGCAACTAGTATTGACAATGAACTCCCACTAGAACCATAGATGACAAGGGCCTCTTTGATTCACATGATTTCTAAAATGTAGGAGTAGCAAAAGCATGGAAATATGATAGAATTGCATGTGCAAAACGCAAGATTACACAAATTTATGAAATTGGTTTTTTGATTCACAAAGAACAGAAAAAACACGAAAGAGGAAAAAGCATAATCAAGTAAAGGTTAAACCAAATGCAAGGGTCAGATTATGTAAATATTATGCAACTTATAGCAATTATCTTGTTCTGTATGCCTAGGAATGTAAAAAAGAAGGTCGAGTGGCACTACACCACATCAATGTATTCTCGACCAACTTTTGATGAACAGAACTAGACCGTGAATGTAGCCCACATAGCTCGGTTTAAAAAAAAATAGAAAAATCTAAAAAAAATCCTAGATGTAGGAAAAATAATGTATAGTATCAACGTTCAAAAATTTCGGGTCAAACTACACTGAATTATTATTTTTGCCGGTTGCCCCCCAAAAAATACACTGTATTATAGGCTGTGTAAAAATGAAAAAGTGGCGATCTGAAGTTGTAAACAGTGCAAAATTTCATAACTCTTAAATCTGCCAGATTTTTTTATTTCTCTGGCAAAAAACACAAAGGTATCTGTATCTCGAGTTGACATTTTGCACGTTGGTGGAATATATCATTCCGAACATCTATAATTATTTCAGCAAGAAAACATCATTCCGAACGTAATTGGAAGCATTAAATATTGTTTTCAATTTTTCAAAGAAAAGAGTTATATGTAGCTCGGGCTACAAAACGCCTGCACTAGAACATGATACTGAACAAGATAGGGCACTATTCCTCTATATAGAACATCATAATGAACAAAGGAGGCTCTGCTTCATCTATATTATGTTCTTGGGACTTTTGAGTAGTAGTCGTTTTTGAGCAAGTGGCGGCTGAGGGTAAACTTGTGTAACACATCTTGTAATTTGAATTCTCTTTTCTAATTTTAATACAAAGACATGCAGCGATCTGCATGTTCTTGAAAAAAAAATCTATTAAGTATTCTTGGGACCTGTGTTGTTTAACTCTTCAACCCAAATTAAACTAACAAATCGACCTTCACTTTACTTGAGCAGGGTGTTTTGCTTCTTTATATGCAACATCCATGGCAAGCTATATCTATAGTACAGTTTGAGGAATTAAATTAAACAAAAGGAAGTGCAAAAGGAAAAGGAAAAGCATCTGGCCCGCATAAGTTTCGCCTAAGCAAACTATCTAGTGTTGCATTGTCTCGTTTAGTTGTTGAGATGTGCGCCTGTCAGGTTGACCAAACCACGCGACGCCAAATACGTAGGAGGGGAGCTGGGGAGCCGCCGGCAGCAACATGAGCAGCACGGTACGTGGTGCCATCGACCCGCTGCTGGGGTACCTCTCGTCTGCCATTCGCGACGAGGCACAGCTGTTATATGCTGATCCAAATTCTACAAAGTATAGGCCAACTTCTGACGAGTGGAGCGAGGCCCGTCGCCGGGAGGCTTGGGCCGAGTGTAACGAGTCTGAAGTTGGCCCACACCGTGCCCAACGGGACGCCATAGGTGCGGGGCGACAGCCCATAATCTGTCTGACGGATCGTCAAGACCTAGGTTTCCACCGATATATAAACCCTTGTAAGCCGGTTGGGAGAGTTGCATCTGTGAAATCCCCGTTTGTAAACACTCCTCGATATAGTGAAGTTTCATTGGCCGGCGCCTGGTTTTTTCCTCTCTTTGTTGGAGAGGTTTTCCACGTTAAATCTGTGTCCCCTTGCTGCGTTTTTCGTTCTTCGTTATCTTCTTGTCGCAATTGTAACAAGTGGTATCGAGCTCCGGTTCTAATCTAGGGTTTGCGACATGTCGTCATTGAAGTTCGATCTACCACAGCTGGACTACACCACAAGATTCTCCTTGTGGCAAGTGAAGATGCGGGCGATTCTCGCCCAAACTTCTGATCTGGATGAAGCGTTGGATGGATTCGGTGAAAAGGATGCTAAGACCTGGTCCGCCTAAGAGAAGCGGAAGGACCGTAAGGCTTTGTCTTTGATTCAACTTCATCTATCCAATAATATTTTGCAGGAAGTACTGGAGATGAAATCTGCTACTGCCCTATGGGAAAAACTGGAAACGATCTGTGTCTCAAAGGATCTAACTAGTAAGATGAACGTGAAGATGAAGTTGTTCTCGCACAGGCTGCAAGAAGGTGGATCGGTAATGAATCACATATCTGTTTTTAAAGAGATTGTTTCAGACTTGCAGTCTATGGAGGTAAAATATGATGATGAGGATTTAGCTCTTCTACTCTTATGCTCGTTGCCTAGTTCCTATACACACTTTCGTGATACAATATTGTTGAGCCGTGATGAACTAACCCTTGCCGAAGTACATGACGCCCTCAAACAGAGGGAAAAGATGAAATCTATGGTGCAGGCAGATGGGGCGTCCTCCAAGGCTGAAGCTCTGCAGGTTCGTGGCAGGACCGAGCAGAGATTTAACAACCATGGCAACCGAGATAAGAGCAAAGACGGCAGAGGTCGTTCGAAGTCCAAGGGAAAGGACAAGTTCTGCAGGTATTGTAAGAAATCTAATCATGTTATTGATGATTCTTTGGAAGCTGAGAATAAGGAGAAAAGGAACGCATTTACCAACCAAAGATAAGGATCAAGGCAATGGTAAGGCTGCGTTGTTTCGATAGTTCGATGGTGAATGCTTAGCTGTTTTTGCCGCTTGTGCTTCTCGTGATGATGAATGGATACTTGATACCGCATGTTCGTTTCATATTTGCTGTAACAAAGATTGGTTCGATTCATATGAGTCTGTGCGATCGGAGATTTTGTGCGTGTGGGGAATGACAACCCATGCCATATCGTTGGTGTTGGATCATAAGATTAGGACACATGATGGTGTGACACGACGTTGAGTGAGGTGAAGCATACCAAGCATGGCGAAATTTGATCTCCCGAGTACCATGGACGTTGATGGATACAAGTATGCGGTGGGCATCGAGTTCAAAGGTATCAAAAGGTTCTCTTATTCACATGATAGGTGATATGAATTCGCTAAATTATATGTTCTTAGAGGTAGCACTTTTTCGGTATTGCTGCTGTTACTTCTAATGATTCGATGATTGTGGTAAAACACATCTATGGCATATGCGTCTTGGGCATATGAGCGAACAAGGCATGGCAGAGTTGGTCAAGAGAGAGCTGATTGATGGTTGCAACTTGAGTAAGTTTGAGTTCTGTGAGCCTGCATCTTTGGTAAGCATAAAAGAGTTAAATTCAATGCTTCCGCTTCATACCACCAAAGGCATATTAGATTATGTGCATGCTGATGTATGGGGTCCGTCCGTAAGACTTCTATTGGTGGTGCTAATTATATGCTTACTATTATTGATGATTACTCAAGAAAGGTGTGGCCTTATTTTCCAAGCATAAATCGATGTTTTGATGCTTTTAAGAAGTGGAAAGTTATGGTTGAAAACAGATCGAGAAGAAAGTAAAGGTACTACGTCTTGATAATGGTATGGAATTCTGTTCTAATGAGTTTGAGGAGTTTTGCGAACGATGGCATGATCGGGCATCACACCATCCCATATACTCCTCGCCAGAATGGCGTGGCGAGCGCATGAACAGAACCATCATCTCGAGGGCTCGTTGTATGTTGTCTAATGCGGTATGCATAGGCGTTTACGGCTGAAGCAGCCAACACACGTGTTACCTCATCAACAGGTCACCTTCTATTCCACTTGAGAAGAAAACTCCCATTGAGGTATGGTCGTTCGCTGCGATTATTCACATTGAGAGTTTTGGCTGCTGCATATGCTCATGTTGATAATGGAAAGTTAGAGCCTAGGGCTGTTAAGTGCATATTCCTTGGTTATGGTTCAGGAGTTAAAGCATATAAACTATGGAATTGAAACTAAAAAGATTTTTTGAGTAGAAACGTTGTTTTCAATGAGTCTGTTATGTATCATGATAGCTTGCCATCGATACCTCTCCATTCTTGTTGGAGAGGAGAGAGTTAATGTGCGGTGGAGAACCCGCAGAACTGCTGATAATGATGCTATCGTTGAAGATACACATGAGGAAAACATTGATGATATTGTTGTTCAGCACTCACCTCTGTTTTGCGGCAGCCACATGAGTCCATTGCTTTTGATAGACCGAGGCGAATCGTGGTCCTCGTCCTCGTTTAATTGAAGAGTGTAATCTTGTACATTATGCTTTGAGTTGTCTTTGAGCAGTGGAGAACGATTCGAACCTGCTACATATAATGAAGCCATTGCATCCGCTGACCATGAAGTGGGTTTCGCTATGCAAGAAGAGATGCAATCGCTTGAGAAAAATGGCACATGGGATGTTGTTGCCTAAACAAAAGAAGGCGGTCCGCCGCAAGTGGATCTTCAAGAAAAGGAAGGTCTATCTCCCAAAGAGCCTTCAAGGTACAAGGCAAGGTTAGTAGCAAAAGGGTTCACCAGATTCGGTATTGATTACAATGATGTGTTCTCTCGGTTGTGAAGCATAGTTCCATTCATTTTCTTTAGTATTGTGGCTATCGTGATCTTGAGCTTGAGCAGTTAGATGTCAAGACGCTTTTACGCATGGAGAGCTTGATGAGGAAATATACATGGACCAACGGAAGGATTCATAGTGCACGGTAAAGAGGATTTTGTGTGCAAATTAAAGAAGTCTCTTTATGGCTTAAAGCAATCTCCAAGACAGTGGTATAAAAGGTTTGATTCATTTATGATCTCACATGGTTTTGAGAGGTCTAAATATGATAGTTGTGTTTATATCAAGTTTGTTGATGGGTCACCTATATACTTGCTGCTATATGTTGATGATATGTTAATTGTCGCCAAGGGCATGAAAGAAATCACTACTTTGAAGGCACACCTAAGTAGTGAGTTTGAGATGAAGGATCTTGGTCTGCTAAGAAGATCTTAGGTATGGAGATTACCCGAGATAGAAAATCTGGTTTGTTATTTCTTAGTCGGCAAAGTTACATTAAGAAAGTCCTTCATCGTTTTAATATGGATGGTGCCAATTCAGTTAGTACTCCTATTGCTCCTCATTTTAAATTGTCGGTTTCTCAATGTCCTACTCTTGATGAAGAGTTTGAGTACATGTCAAAGGTGCCATATTCTAGTCTTTGTTGGTTCTTTGATGTATGCCATGGTTTGTTCTCGTCTGATTTATCATATGCTATGAGTTTGATAAGTAGATACATGGCTAATCTGGTAAAGAACATTGGAAGGCTGTTCGGTGGGTTTTCGGTACCTTCTTGGCACTTCCAATGCTTGTTTAAAGTTTGGCGGGACCGGTGAGGGACTCGTTGGCTATGTGGATTCAGATTTTGCCGATTTGGATAAGAGAAGATCCCTCAGGTTATGTGTTTAATGTTGGAGGTTGTCTTGTTATTTGGAAGGCTACATTGCAGTGTTGTTGCACAATCCACTCTGAAGCTGAATACATGGCTATTCTTTGAAGCTTGCAAAGAATCTGTTTGGTTGAAAGGTTTGTTTCTTGAGCTTTGTGGAGATGATTCTTGCATTACTTTGTTTTGTGATCCAAAGTGCCATATACCTTACAAAAGATCGGATGTTCCATGAGAGAACTAAGCACATTGATGTCAAGTACCATTTTGTTAGAGACATTGTTGCTCAAGGTAAATTAAAGGTATGCAAGATCGGCACTCATGATAATCCCGGCGATATGATGACTAAACTGTTTACATTGCTAAGTTTGAGCTTTGCTCGAACTTAGTTGGTTTAACTGATTAGCCCAAGTGGCTATTGGCGCGAAAGTATTTGCTTTGTTTGTTCAGGAGATGGTTCTGTTGATGCTACAAGGAGGAATTTGTCTCAAGGTGGAGTTTGTTATATGCTGATCCAAATTCTACAAAGTATAGGCCAACTTCGACGAGTGGAGCGAGGCCGCCGGAGGCTTGGGCCGAGTGTAACGAGTCTGGTTGGCCCACACCGCGTCCAACGGGACGCCAGAGTGCGACAGCCCCTGATCTGACGGATCGTCGAAGACCTAGGTTTCCACCGATATATAAACCCCTTGTAAGCCGCCGGTTGGGAGAGTTGCATCCGTGAAATCCCGGCGTTGTAAACACTCGATATAGTGAAGTTTATTTGGTGGCGCCCGTGGTTTTTTCCTCTCTTTGTTGGAGAGGTTTTCCACGTTAAATCTGTGTCCCCTTGCTGCGTTTTTCGTTTTCGTTCTTCGTTATCTTCTTGTCGCAATTGTAACAACAGCTGCTGGGTGGCGTCCGCCGCGACGCGCAATTCATCAAGGACGAGATGGAGAGCATGAACGGCTTCCTCCATCACCTCGCCGAGGCCGGCAAGGACCACGAAGGCGACCACCAGGTCCGTGCGTGGATGAAGCAGGTCCGGGACCTCGCCAACGACACGCAGTATTGCGTCGACCTCTATGGTCGCCGCGTGGGCACAGCTCCCCGCGCAAGGGGTTTCTGGGGCCACGCACACCGTGCAATCTTCTTCCTGCAGACCATCCCGGCGCGCCATCAGGTGGCCACGCAGATTCGGGAGCTCAAGTCCCGCGCACGCGACGTTGGTGAGCGCCGGCAAAGGTACGGCGTCCAGATCCTGGCCAAAGTGACCAATGAGCTCGCTGGCGGGTCCGGCGGCAACATTGCTATGGGGGAGGAGCTGGATGCTCGCAGGCGAGGCTTGGTTGACGCCGAGCCTCTCAAGGATGCGACGGTTGCTCTGATCAACTGGCTGCACAAGGAAATAGACGATGGTCGAAGACTACATGCTGAAGAACCCAAAGCAACGGCCAGAGCAGATAACCCAAGTGGACGGGCCATAGTCGTCATCGCCGTTGTAGCACCTGATAAAGCGGACGGGGGTGACCTGGCCAAGGAAGTGTACAACCATTCGTCGGTGCAGAGCCTGTTCGACTGCAAAGCTTTCATCACCATCCAAAGACCTCCATTTCTCCCGCAAGTACTCGGCGACATAATTCAGCAGCTCCGTCCTCCTCCTCCCGAAGAAGGAGCAAATGACGAGCAGCAGCTGGAGGACAAGGAGGAGGTCCAAAAGCATGTTAAAGGTAGAAGGTTCTTTCTTGTCGTTGAAAATGCAGATCATCCATACCCATGGAAAGATTTGAAAGAAATTCTAGACTCTTCTGGTTGCTCCCCTGGTAGTGCAATCCTGGTGACCACAAAGGATAGTGCGCTGGCCAAGTGCTTCTCTCCAAACAAAACTATAACCCATTCCTTTGTCCAGTTTTGTTTCGGGAGAGCCAATCAGCTGGTTTCCATAGATGACAAGATGAGGGGCATCATCCGTCGTGTCCTGGACAAGTGTGACCCGGATCTCTTGTGCATGAAGCTGTTGCTGGGTACCCTGTATGCTGATCCTTATATGAGCACTAAGAAACAACTGGAGGACGTCTGCAAAAGCCTAGAGGCCCTAGACTCATCAGCACGGCCTGATGGCAGCGTCACTTCCAAGAAGCATATGATGATTTTGAAGTTCTGCTATGATAAGCTGCCCAAGATGGAGAGGAATTGTTTACTCTACCTATCCATTTTCCCCAAAGAATCCGATGTCAGGAGGACAAGCTTGGTAAGAAGATGGGTTGCAGAAGGCTATGTGGTCGAAGGAGATGGAAGGAAAGCACTGGATAGAGCTAAGAGCTGCTTTGATGACCTCGTTGCTCGGGGATTTCTGGCCATCGCCAAAGCTGGAAATTTACGCAATGTTATTTCCTGCAAGGTGCACCATTTTGTCCATGACTTCATTACCAAGCTAGTCAAGGAAGACAGCTTCGGAGATAAGAGCCTGCCTTCCGATCTGGCTCGCCACCTTTCCATTAGAAATGATATCCTGTGGCACCAAGTCTCGCACCAGACGAAGCAGCAGGGCGCGGGTGGAAGCAGCATCTGCAACTGCTTCTCTCCAGTACAACGGCAAGGTGCCCCTGATGCTATCACAGCATTTATTGAGTCGCTCCCTACATTCTCTCAAGTGGAGCGGGTGAAAGTGATGGACCTAGACTACTGCGAGCACCTGGAGAACCGGCATCTGAAGATCATATGCAAGAAGTTGTTCTTGCTCAAGTATTTGAGCATCCGGAGCACAGGGATTTCTCGGCTGCCTAAGGAAATCGAGAAGCTGCAAAAGCTGGAGACGCTTGATATTCGACAAACTAAGGTTCCATCTTCCGCCACAAGAGGCCTCTTGCTCCCGATGCTGAAGCACCTGCTAGCCGGGCCCATCACTTATCGGGTGAGCGCCTCGCCCGAGGAGGAACTTTCCACTGTGCAGATGCCTTCCAAGATCGGGGAAATGACAGAAATGGAGACGCTCCATCATGTCGATGTTATTGAAGATGATGACAAGTTGGAGCACATCAAGACTCTCAAGCGTCTCAGGAAACTAGGTGTTGTCATTTATGGTAAACAAGATGATATCAGTCGGTTGCTCTGGGTGGTCACTGAGTTGAGGGAGTGCCTCCGCGAATTGTCAGTTTGGGTCAGGCCACCGCGGGAAGGCAGAGACGATATGGTTCTCCACATGGGCATAGAAAACAAACACTCAATTCCCAATCTTCTTGAGAAACTTAGCATCAATGGCATCACCAAGGGGTTGCCCGACTGGATTGAAGACCTCCCACATCTTGCCGAGATAACTCTGTCCCAGACATCATTGTCACATGGTTCTATGGAGATGTTGGGCAAGCTTGAAGGCCTGCGCTGCCTCACACTCCGTCATAAGTCATATGTGGAGAATACTCTCACATTGAAAACTAACCAGTTCAAGAACATCAGCTTCCTTGTCATCGAGGGCGCCTCCGACATTAATAAAGGGATTATTTTTGAAGCCGGCACAGCTCCCAAGCTTGAAAAGATTGTCTGGACCTTCACCAGGATGGACATCACAGCGGACACCATTACTGGTCTCAGCAATCTTCCAAACCTAAAAGAATTGGAGTTCACTGGTGACTTCGACCCAAGTCATGTGCAACTAGCTGTTGCACGGCATCCAAACTCTCCTAACTTCAGGTATAAGCTTCCAGGGGGCTCATTGGCGTGACGTTTCTGTCAGAAGTAAGCTATCTAGGTTGGGCACGCGTGCGGTCTGGGAGGAACTCGTATGCTCCAGCAAGCTATTCGACAGTTCCCTTGTGATTTGTGTGTTGCTACTGCATTTCCTCATTTACTGCCTCTGTGTGTCGTGTTGTTATCTCATTGCTTTCCTACTTTCCTGAGTGTATGTGTTGTGTCGTCTACTGGTATGCTACTTGTAGTTGGTTTGTTGATCCGATTGAGGGGTGTGAAACATGTATTGTACTGAACTATATTTATCAATAAACTGTTGTCGAAAGTTATTTCCTCTCCATTTAGCAATATTATTGCTCTGTTTATTTTCTTAGTTGATCACATAAAGTTGTCGGAGGTCAGCAATTCTCCAGAAGCCTAGTCGGCAAAAGAGCCAACACCGAGGTGCAAAAGTTGGTGTGGCAAACTGAAGTGTTTAATAGGAGCCGGGGGTGTGTGCCAATAATCTTGATTGCAGATGGCTGATCCTGATCTTACAGTCAAGATGGATTGCTGGCGATGCATCCAGGACTTGCTATCCCCTAGAAGTTGTAGTACTAGAGTTAAGAGCTGGTGCTTTTACCTTGTAGCTGATGCCACTGCGTCAGCTGACAAGATTGTTTTCTATTCAAGGTTCTGTAATACGTTAATCTAGATTACTGCAGACAGTTTATAGTAATTGAGTACTGGTGCATTCAGGCACAGGGTTGCTTTGGTAGTTAGTACGGGAGAAAATATACAGTAAGCATTTACTAACCACCATTAGACTCTTTCCAAGGTGCAGGAAACGTTACATCAGGAGTCCTTGAGCTAGAAGCAGATAATTGATCAGCATCTTTGAGCACTGCACACATGAGATTTGATTGTTAGTGATTAAGACATACTTAAGTGACAAGACTGAACAGTAAGCAAACAGGAAGTGTACATACACCCACCAAGCTTCATCCCGTTGAGGCCAGCATATGCCTTGTTTGTGATGTACTGTTCCATCAAATTGATCACAGGTGAGTATGATGATTTTATATTCATATCATAATTCCACATTATAGTACTCTTGCACTGCAGAAAACGTCGCCACAGGAATCCTTGAGCTAGGAGCAGATAATTGATTAAGCATTGCAGGATGTCTGAGCTCTGTACACATGTGACATGATGATTAGCTTCAACCCTGCACCCCGCACAAGCTTTTCCACCAGCATCTCCTTAGCCAGCATGAGAGCACGTCGACAGGCTAACAGCTCAGCACCTTCAGCGCCGATGGCCTAGGGTAAAAAATGGCAGCTCCCGCGACAAAGATACCATGGTGATCACGGATGATAACCCCAGCACCACCTTCACCTTCTTGCGAGCATAAGGCGCCATCTGCATTGGCCTTGTACCACCCTTCTCCTAGACTGAGCCAGTGCTCAGCTGGGACAGCAGCTCTAGGCAGCGGTGGCTTCTGGACATTGTTCCATTCTTCTATGGCAGCCACGGTTCGCCTTGCACCACCTCTCGGATCTTCAATTTGTGTTGCCTCGCGTGCATCATTCCTCGCTAACCAGATTTGGTACAGGTGCATCATCAGGTAAGCCAAATTCTGCCCACTGTTTTTCCCATCCAGTCCAGCAGCCACCAACCTAACTCGGTGGCTTGTAATCTGCTCTGGAGGGCGATCTAGCTGTCCAATTAGACAGTGCAGCTCCTGCCAGGACTAAGCAGCAAACGGACATGTCCAGAAACAATGCATCAGGTCCTTAACTCTGCCATATGCAACGCACACCACACCAGCATGCTTAATTCTCCTTCGATGTAATTCTGAAACCATAGCCAGCCCATTTTCCACAAGCTATAAAAAAACTTAATTATCTATGCTTAATTCTCAGGTCCAGAATCAGTTTTTCTATGCATCATTCTGAGCTACTTAATTAGCTATAAAAAACCCAAAATAAATGAGACTAGCCAGCCGGCCGATTAGCATGGACGTTTGGTTCTCCACCAATTATTTTTATTGGCAACAGAAGTCGAACAGTAGTAGTCTAACACTGATAGTGGTGTTTATTATAGATACCATCCACTCATACTTCATTCTGCACTCTAGCGATTCTCCGTTTCATTTTCTTGCACTGCTTCTTCTGACTTCCACATTTTTCCTTCTCCATAGAGCAAAGTGGAGCAGATCCTGCCATGGCAAGCTAGGCCACAATCGGCTCGTGCCAGAACTATGTCTGTGTGTTCAGAGCACTAATCACTGCCGCATTACCTTGGAATTTTGTTTTGATGTGTATTAGCTCCAGTCTCTTTGAATGTCTGGATCGGTTTCTCATAATACTAGTTGTGGGCAGTTTTTCAGATTTGCAGGTCTGCACCAATTTTGCCTATATCTTTTTATCCTACATCACATAAAGTAAGCCCTATGCAGCTATGCTCCTCCATAAGAATCACATTCAGGTTATGTCTAGGTCTCACTCTAACCTTGCAGTACAAATGAAAGAGTTTGCAAGCTGAACCATGTCCACCACCAAGGGGTGTATTTTCTACTTAGGCTATATTTTAAGTTGGTATTTAGTTATATGCTCTTCCTCCATTTCTCTCCAGGATTTCAATGGGCTGCACTTCTTCCAAGCATCCATGTACTGTTGGTTGTTTGAGATTTATTAATTTCAAACCAGGATCAGTAGCATGCATGAATCGCTTCCTGCCCAATTTCCATTATCGTTGGAGCGGTGTTTTGTTACTTCCCAGATGTTATTAATTATATCTGTCAAAAAAGATGTTATTAATTATATGTACAGCAAGCATCTTTGGACATATATTTTCAGCAGGTTAGCATATCCCTAATTGCTCTGGTTGATGTTATTTATCCCTAACTGCATTTTTATGACGCCACTATCACCATTGCATTGGTTGCTATGTTACAAATTTTACCGACCAATGTAATTATATCTCTCCCTGTCAATTGTTCACCGCCAAGGATTTTCCAGACAAATGAAGCTTATTGGTCACTAATTGTACTGACCAATGCAAAATAAATTTTCTTTAAATGTTCTTGATTTAATTGGTAATATTTGTCAGTCCAGCTCTGGCAAATTACTCATTTGTACTGATAAAAGTAATATCTTACCATTTTAAGAAGTATGTAATGTATGTCTATGTGCTTTTCAGACAATATGTACCATCTCTTCTATAAGTAGAAATTATCTATCTAGTTATTAAATGAACCATTTGTTCCAGTAGCAAGAAAAACTGCACCGGAGATTTAAGGAAATAAACCAAGTTGTTGACCACCTAGTAATTCATTCCAGCAGCAACAATTCTACGCACTATGCTAAACCAAATATGCACCGGGAAGCACATGTAATTAACCTTAGAATCCTAACTATAGATGCTCTCAACCATTTTTCAGGGTAAAAACATCGAACACATTGCAGGTAGGAAGGCGACAATAACAAGAAGAACATGAGTCTCTATGAAATTTGGAAAGTACCATTTAATAACTCGTTGGGCGAACCCAGGCCGAAAACCGGACCTTTTTTTGGCCGGACAAAACTTGATTTTGGCCTGGGTACGCCCATTTTCCCACTCGCGTACCTAGGCCGAGTCCCAGGTTCGGCGAAATTCAGTTAAACTCGCCGAAATATGGGCGAATATAGGCGGATTTTATTAAGTAGGGCAAGGGCGCACATATTACATCGGATTAAAAACTAGGAAAAGGCCGCCGCCGCCGTGGTCGACGCCGGACGCCGCAACTACAGGCCGAGGCGGGGGTGGTTGCCGGCCTGGATGTGCTCCATGACGCCGGCGAGAGTTCGCCCTAGAACGCTCCAGCGGCGGCGAGCCATTGTGACGCTCTGGCGAGCCCGACGGTGTCGTGTCGGCGAAGTTTTCGGCGGCGCCTGTCGGCGAAGAAATGCCTCCAGAAGACCAGGTTGCCAGGATCCTCGGCGAGATCCGGGTCTTGCATGTCGGCGATAGCCGCCTGGATCTCTCCGGCGAGGTCCTCTTCGGCGGAACAGGGATCCCGCCGGCGCTGAGTTGCCAGCCGGGAGGGAGACAAGTGTCCGGCAGCGCCGTATAGCGCGCCTCGCAGAGGAGCCGGGCTTCCCACGGCGGGATCGTGCGGCGGCCCTCGGCCATGGCTTCTCGGTGGAGTTGAGGAGGAAGAAAGGTGCGAACGACCGAAGTTCGTCGGAGTTGGGGGTGGTGTGAGAGACTGTGTAGAGAGACGGCGGGATACACACCTTTTATAGGCGGAGTTCGGCGCGAGGGCGGGAGGGGTGTAGCGGCGATGGCGGAAAAAGGAAAACGGCGGAAGGGCCGGCGGCGACTCGGCTTCTGTCGCTAACCGGCTGGTCCACTCGGCCAATTCGATGCGTCCGGCGTCCAGGGGCGTAACCAGATACTGGATTCGGCCTGGGTAATCCAGACCAAAGTTGACCTAAATCCGATCGAAAAGAGGTCGCTAGATACGCGACTGGGACAATTTTTGCCGTCCAAATATAATTTTGCCGTCCGAATCGGCCGCTGGATAGGCGGGTGGAGATGCTCTAAGGACGAAACTAATTAGTACCGGAGGAAGCGCGCACGAGCGCGAGAAGCATGGCAGAAATCAGAGCAAGAACGCGACCAACACGGCCCGCAAGGAAGCGGGATAAGAAGAGTTGCAAGAATCAGAACAAGAACTGGGCCAATTAAGTGAGATGGACCAAGAACCGCACCTTGGAACCAGCGAGTACGGAGAACACCTCCGATTAGTCTGATCTCACGGCAGTGCGGGTCTTGTGATGCTCCGCGGATAGAATCCAAGTACTGCAGCAGGTCCTTCGGCATGCTGTTGATGACGAACCTGTAGGCGAGGCCTGGGTGGATATAGAGGGGGGCAGAGCCGTAGCCGGAGGAGTCCATCATCTGTACGAGCGCGCGCGGTGAGAGACAACCGGAAGTAAGTAGAAAGAAGGGAACGGAGCTGCAGAGGGGAAGCCCAATAGTAGAGGGGAGAGATGCTTTTCAGAGCGCGCTCCCCCTTCCTAACACTTATTCTGGACGAGCGTCTATGGCGGCGGTCGGCGGGGCCTAGGCAAGAGGGAGAGGAGGAGTAGAGGTGTTGGTGGGGGGGTGGGCGAGGAAACCAAGAATGGAGGACACGCGCGGCGACGAAATGCGACGCCCCTCGCCCCTCGGAGACGTCCGCGTGCATTTGACGGGAAACACTTGTGGCACCGGAAGGAAATGTCGGCCCATTAGGTTACGGTGGAGCATCGGAACAGGTGCCCTATATTTTGGACACCATTTTTTCATTTTTGCATTATATTTTGTGCTTTTGGCATCAAAACTGCTAGCTGCCGTTTCAGATACTAAAAAAAGTCACCTAGCCGACCGCACTTTTTCAGTTCATTGCATCTCATACTAACAAGAACGCAAATATTTGACAATCAAACATGTGAATCAAAATGGAAACAAAACAACACTCAAACATATGAATAACATAGAATTCAAGATCAAAGCTTCAACATCACACACATATAAAGTTCAAAGCATGGCATAGTTCAAAGGCATAAAATCGGTCACCACAAACATAGTTCAAACAAACACGCTAAACATAGCCAATGCAAATGGCACTCATGCCTCGCCTCATTGTCATCATTGACATTGTTGGTATCTTCTTGTTCAGCATGAGAAGCCTCGGTGTTGATAGCATTGTAAGAGTTATCACCCATGGATGCATCAATGTCGCCGCCCATTGGAGTAATTGGAGCAACCATAAAAATCATGAAAGGACCCATGCCGCCTCCCATGTTTCGCATGCCACCTCCCATGGATGTTCCCATGCCACTACCCATGGATCCCATGTCTCCCATGTTTCCCATGCCTCCCATGCCAACTCCCATGAATCCATTGAAGTAACCACCCATCATACGCTTTTGAGCAATCACTTGTTCACGACAAGGATCAACATATTGCTTTAGTCTCTCATCAAGATTGCTTGTGTCCACGAACATGAGGGTTTTCTCGTACTCCATTAGGAAAAGTGCTTTCTCCATAGCCACCTTCCTATCCTCCAATGCCACCTTCATCTCCTTGGTCGCGGCTTTCCTCTCCTTGTCCACTTTCCTCTCCTCTACCTCCTTGCTCTTCATCATTTTCCTTTCATCGGCCATATATTTTCTTACATCCACCATAGCCTCCAATGAGCTCTTGATGTCATTGTCGCCGGTCCTCTTCCCTTTTTATTTGGTAAACTTTCTTCCATCTGGCCTCTTCCTAGCAACCGAGGCAAAAGTGGCACTTAACTTACCATCTTCACCGTCAGCGTCATCACTATCATCGTCAATGATAGTGGCATTTCCCACCGAGCTCTTGGCATTCTTGCCAACCATATTCTTTGGCACACCATGCATATCACGGTTCTTACACTTATCATAATTCTCTAGCTCCATCCAACAATGGTGCAAATTGAATGATCTTCCTTCCTTCAACACGCCATTCTTGGTCTTCTTCGGTCTTCCTTTGAATAATTGTTGTGCAATATTGTTCTACATAATAAGTGAGAAGAAATTAGTTATGCATAAATCAAACTAAAAAACAAGAAATGCACATATAAAGAGAATAAATTAACCTATCCCTATAATTTTTCCCTCGGGTTCATTACTGCAACACTAGCCAATGTCGCCGACCACTTTTGACAATCCGTTGATATTGTGGCCCATCGATTACGAAGAGAGGCCGTTATTTGGTCATTGCCTCTTGTTTCATGTGCATCAAAATATTCCATCATCCTTGCCCAATAGGCTTCCTTCGGTTGCTTGGTGCCCACAGCTGGGTCCATCCCCACCTTCCTCCATGTTGTACAAAGCAAGACGTCCTCATCCATGGTGTAGTTTCCCGCTCTTCCTTTAGTTTCCCGCTCTTCCTTCGGCGTGTTGTCCTCAATAAAATCCTCATATTCCATGTCCAATTCATCATATACTTGTGTCTCAACCTCCGCTATGGATTCTTGGGACCAATAGTCATGTGGCCGAACATTCATACTTGACATGAATGTCTCATCGTCGACACTACAATTCACAAATATACTTAGAACATATCAACATTTCATCATCTCTCCTTATCTACATAATCAAAAAAATCCTTACCCTTGGGACATGTCATCGAACATGTTCTGGTAAGCAATAAAGATGGTCTGTGCGGGCTTGTGGGAGTGGTGGCGGTGCCTCGAATTGACCAGTTGTCACAATAGGGGTTGGTGGCTAGTCGTGCGAACTGGTGTTTACCTTCTTCTTCCTTACTATGGTCATCGATGCAGATGTTGGACACTTGTTGCCGCTTACCTTGCCCCTTGATTTCACGCTGCTGGTCGGTGTGTCCATGGTACGTCGTAAATGTATCTATAATTTTTATGTTTCATGCTTGTTTAGTATCTACTTTGCTTTGCTTTGTCTACACTTTGAGGTATTTTTATATGTTTTCTAGGACTAACCTATTAACAAGATGCCACAGTTCCAGTTACCTGTTTTCTTCTGTTTTTGGTTCTAGAAAGGTCAGAAAATGAATATTCTCGGAATTGGACGGGACAAAAGCCAAATTCAATATTTTACCGTGTGGAACACGGAGCCAGAAGACGAGACAGAGAAGGGCCTCGAGGGGGCACACCCCCTGGCCGCGCGGCCTGGCCTGGCCCATGCCTGGGGAGGTGCAGCCACCTCGGGCACCCCCTCGGCCTCCCTCTTCGCCTATAAGAATCCCCTGATACCTAAACCCTAAGTACTCGATCAATCTTTCACGAAACAGTCCATAGCCGCTGCCACCATCGTACCTAGATCGGGGGTCTAAAGCTCTTCCCGGCACCTTGCCGGAGGGGAGAGATCATCCCAGAGGCCTTCTTCATCACCATGCCAGCCTCCGGTATGAAGCGTGAGTAGTTCCACCTTGGACTACGGGTCCATGTAGTAGCTAGATGGTTGTTTCTCCTCCTTTGTGCTACCATGTTTAGATCTTGTGAGCTCCATTCATGAACAAGATCATCTATTTGTAATCATGCATGTTGTGTTTGCGGGGATCCGATGGATATTGAGATTACTGATGACCCACAAGTATAGGGGGTGTATCGTAGTACTTTCGATAAATAGGAGTGTCTATCCCAACGAGGAGCAGAAGGTGTTGACTAGTGGTATGGAGCAGAAAATCTCTGCAAATACTTAGCAAATGGATTTTTAGGGGTTTCTGATAAGGCAACAAAACAAAGTGCAAGTAACAAAGAACAAACGCAGCAAGTGGCCTAATCCTTTCTTAGCAAAGTACAAGCCTGTGGAAATACTTATAAATACCAAACGTTCTCGAGGACACATGGGAATTCTGTCAAGTGCTTTCGCTTCAAATAGCTGAGTACTCTTCTTTGGTGTTGTAAGTGTTGTGTGGGTGAACCTATGCTAATATATCGACCTTACTTGGACTAATACATACTTGTGATTAAACCCCCTGCAAACATCCGTAACTACAGGATAGTAATTAAGATATAAACCTAACCACAACCTTAAACTCTGAGATCCTATGCTCCCTTGTGCAAAGATGTCCTAACGGGGGTTCAGGTTTCTGTCACTCTGGCAACCCCACAATTAGTAGCCAAATACACAATGCATTCCCCTAGGCTAGTAAATGGTGAAGTATCATGTAGTCGACGTTCACATGACACCACTAGAAGAATAGCACCACAACTTAAATACTAAACCATTGAATAATAACTCAACACAGATCCACTAATAACAACATGACTTCTCCCATGTCCTCAAGAACTAGACAGACTACTCACAAGACATCATATGGATCAAGATCAAAGATGATATGATAATGTATAACAATCTGAACATAAACAATAATCCAATGTTTCCACTCACAAGCATCAACTACAATAGTAATTAACACCGGGAAAGTTTCCCCTAAGAACTAAAGCAATATCCAACACAATTGTTATAGCGGGACGGAGTGGTGATGATGGTGCTGGTGGAGATGATGGTGTGGATGATGACGATGATGATATCTATGAAGCCTAGCTTGACGATGGTGTTGATGGCGACGATCTCCCCTCTCCGGGAAGGGATTCCCCCGGCAGAAATCTGTCTGCCGGAGAGATCTTTCTCTCTCGGTGTTTTCTGCCCCGCAGAGGTGGCGGAAATCTATTTGTCGTTGCTCCCTTGGTGTTAGGGTTCCGTAAGGAAGATATAGGCGAGAGGGCGGAGTCGGAGGCCGGGCAGGTGGTCCACACCTGCCCTAGGCGCGACCCAGGGGGACCCACGCCTAGGGGGGTGTGGGCCCCCTGCGGCCCTTCTTCGCCTCCCCTTCTGGCTTCCTCTATCTTCTAGAAAAATATAATTTTCCCATATTTTTCTGGTATTTTTCTGATCTTCGCGAAATTGCATCAAAACACCTCTTTTTCCATCAGAATCTAGACTCCAGCAGTTCATCCTCCAAGAATCATCCAACATGCATAAACAGATGAAAAGACATAAGTAATACCTCATAATAAGACATATATTAATGAATAGAGGTAAATTATGATATAGAATGGTGATGCAAATTGGGTGTATCAACTCCCCCAAGCTTAGACCTTCGCTTGTCCCCAAGCGAAAATTGAGCTCAGTAAACATGTCCACAAGTTTATGGAGTGAAGTGTCGATAAAATAATACGGACAAGAAGCATCACACCTACCATTGCACAACTCATAGAAGAAATCAACTCACCATTATATAACTTAGCTTGCAACAAGTACATGAGTCACAATATAGATGCATAAAGATAAATCATAATTGGAATTGGCAAACTTGTTCTTGGTCAGAGAACACCTGGTAAACAGTTTCACAAAAAGCTTTTTGTAGAAGTTTTTCAACAGGAGCACTCTTTGCTCAAAAAGGTTTTTCAATGAAGGCTTTGAAAGTAATACTCAATAGATAAGAGTCTTGTGTAAACAAGGAAGATAAACAACATGATTGAATAAATCACCATATGAATGCTTGAAACACAACAACTCAAATGCTTGCTGGAGATAGAGAGGAAGTAGGTTTACTGACTCAACTTTAAAATAGGAGAAAGGTCCCTTCATAGAGGGAAGCAGTGATTACAAGTCATAAAGAGCTTCCAAAAGATTATGGTACTTACTAGCTTTGAGCCCACATTGCCCCTATCATAGGCATCTTGAGATGATTAAGGTTAAAGTGCACAAAGATGGAGTATATGCTTGACGAAATATAAGTTGGCAATCTCATGTCCCTTGAATACGAGGGCCACTCCTCATGCTACTAAACTTTGGTCACCGGTAAGTTCTTGTCATTGTAAGTACATGCGTATCATAGAGAACCGCCAATGGGGTACCCCTTGCACATGGTACAGGAGCTATCCCATAACCAAAATGACAAGGCAAGCAAACAATGAGCATCTTAGTGATCTTTTTATTTACTATATGCATATAATTTTATTGAGGATGCTTCATACATAGCTCACTAAGGTGATGCTGCAAGTTTCCACCATGATTAGGCATGGCTTAGGCTAGCGGCCCAGACATTTCTCTAACACAAAATACAAACTCCATGGACTTACAAGTTCCCTCTTTATTTCACACCTTTGACATCCATAGATAAGAGAGCATGATATCAACTGAGTACAAAGTACAGGTGCAATGTTGAAAACGTTCCTCGTGACAACACGGTTCTGCTAATTCCAACGTATAGATGCAAGCATATACAACTTCGATGACACAATGGTTCAAGTCTATTAGGGGCAAATAAATAAGGTATGCCATCAAGTTCGTGAGAGCTTTACTAACTAGTTTTCACATAACAAAATACTTTTTAATTCGAAAGGTAGATGAAGCTTGAGAATTTGCTTGGAATAGAAAAGGCTACTAGGTAGATATGGTGAACACAAGTGGCAAAGGTTTTGGTTCAAAGGGATTGGAAACATGAGAAGTATGCCTTCTCAAAACAGGTTTTTGGCTAGCAAGGCTGGGTAGCAAGCAAGAGAGTTGAAATAAACATACAAGTAATAAAGCCAAACATGCAATCTTCCTTGAAGACACAAAAGATCTTAAATAAAGAATACTAAGCTTATGAGCCAACAAGAAAGAAAACAAATGATACAAAATACCTGTAAGCTTTTTTTCTCCTTTTCTTTCAAACCTCAAAAAGTATTGCTACTGACCAGAACTTGGTTCGCCAAAACCAATTTAGATCCACTTGATGCTCTCAAAGTTATGCCAATACTGATCAACAAGATCCATCATATAATAAAGATTGCAAACTAAAATAAGAAGTGCAAAAAGTAAAAGATGAGACTTCTCATTAATATTCCATAAAGGCACTCACACCAAAGGATACATAGATAATCAACTAAAGGAGAGATACTTCCACATGCAAACCAAACTATAAGATAACTCCTCTACCAAAGATATGAATCCACTAAAAAGGTAAAAGATAAAAGATAATGGTGTGATACCGCGGCACTCCCCCAAGCTTGGAACAAGCCAAGGGGATGCCAAACCTGATGACGAATTACTCCTTCGGTGGTGGTGGTGTTCTCTTGATAAGCTCCTCAATCAGCTTCCTTAACTCTTCAATCTCAAAGGTTAGTTTTTCTCAATACGGTTCATGATCATATCGGACCGAGAGCTCCAGTCCTTATTATTCTTTCCCTACTCTTCCTTCTTAGTGTGTTCCTCCCCTGCATGGTTAAAACGAGGCATATCCCACGTAGAGGGCAAGTTCCCTTTGGGCACATGTTGAAATTGACGCTCATGTATAAGAGTGTGGAAGGGTTTCTTGGTACTTGGAGGAGGTGATAGCGGAGAGAGGGTATGACGTCGAGATTTCCCTCCCGTGGACATCCGTGCTGTCCTCTTAAGCTTGATAGGTTTTGCCAACACTCCGATGCTTGCGACAGTAGTGCGGGTGTCCGGTTGCTCGTCCTCCTCCATGTATCCTTCATAACCTACCAAAATCTCCTCCTCCTTTGGTTTGTGAGGATCGTCTTCCTCGGGCTTCTTGCCTTTGTCGTTGGCGGAGACCATGGTGCTCTAAACTTGAGAAGTTTTCCTGACAGAAACAGATCGAAACGAAAACACGACGAGAACACGATGCACGAACCTCGGTGGATCCGGGGGGTTATATATTACGAAGTTTCAATGCATAAGGAATGTTCTGATACGAAAAAGAGGCGGATTCGGAGCTCGGGTGTGGCACGCCCCCTCTAGGCGCGACCGGGCAGGGGCCCACGCCTGGGGTGGGTTTGTCCACCCCGGACTCCGTTTCCTATTCTGTTCTGTCTCATAACTTCCCTTATGTATTAAAAACATCAAAAATATAAAAAGATTGGGGTTTCATGAACCTTTTGTTTTCACCACTTTTACCTATTCAAAGACGAACTCTGCAGACTCCTTTTCTCCTTCTCCAAGAATTTTCCTTTCCTCATAAGTCAATACACAAACTTCAAAGGCAACATTAGTGTAAACAAAACAACAAACCTTTAGGTTCACACTTCGACTGAAATCTATCAAAACAAAGGCTTCTATAAGAGGCAAATGCAAATGATAACAAAAATCCGTCAAAATAGACCACCAGGTAGAGATTGATTTTTTCGAAAACTTTCTGTTGCTCAAAACAAAAAGTGCAGAACTAATGAAAGTTGGGCAACAACCTGGAGAACAAGCTCAGAAAAATAAGCTCCATCCGACGTACTGAGCTTCCTCACGAATTTTTATGGTGCAGCACAAAAATCTGTCCCAGGACAGCCACTTTTCACAACTCCTCTACTTCACAAAAGTAGTTGAACTTGACACAAAACCAAAACAAAAAGGATAAGGAGCGGTTATTACTGAGGTAATAACTTCCAAGACTCAACAAAACTCTTGGGTTATCTCCCAACAAGTACTTTTCTTTAATGCCTTTAAGTTAGGCTTGAAACTTTCAAAGATGCTCAGAGAGGAGATAAATATTTGAAGTGAAAGAGAGCATCAAGAAGCAAATAACCAACACATTTGAGTCTAACCCGCTTCCTATGCATGGGGGTATCATGAAAAAATGAATTGTTGAAACAAAAATCCAGTAGCATAGGAAGACAAAACAAATGCAACTTCAAAGCTTTCAACATAAAATAGGGAAACTTAACATTATTGAGAAGCATAAAATCATGTTTCCCTCTCTCATAATAACTTTCAGTAGCACTTTGAATAAAGTTGACAATATAACTGTCACTGGCAACAACTTTATCATAAGAATGAGCATACTTACCAATCACCAAAGAGAGGTCCAAGGTCATAAACTGGATCAATAGAAGCAAGTTGTTCCATCCTGAAATCTTTATTAGGCAAGCTGTTTTCACAAGGAGCTTTAGCAAATTTGGAAAAGTTAAACACATAAGACTCTCCATCAAACTTAGTTAAAACTTTTTTCCTTCTTAAAATCTATAATAGCTCCACAAATGTTCAAGAAAGGTCTACCAAAAATGATAGGACAAGTTTTGCTAGATGCTGAATTAAGCACTAGAAAATCAACAGGATACTTAATCTTACCACAAAGAACCTCAATATCTCTTACAATACCAATAGGGCAAATGGTCTCCTTATTAGCAAGGTGAATAACCACATCAATGTCCTCAAGCTCACAAGGACCAATTTCATGCATAATTTCCCTATAAAGCTCATAAGGAATAGCACTATAACTAGCACCAATATCACATAAACCATAGTAGCAATGATCACCAGTTTTAATAGAAAGCACATGGACACTAGTTTTTCTAACCTTACTAGGATGAGAGATAATATTAGAAGCGTCTTCACAGAAGACAATGTGCTCATCCTCTATATTTTTAGTGACAGGGTCTTTCACAATAACTACCATAAGTTCAATATTCAAATGCTCATCAAGCTCCACATTTTTCTTTGCACTTTTGTCATTTGCACTAATAATCATAGAATACTCCTTTACCTTAGCTGGGAAAGGTATTTTCTCAACATGAGGTTCGGGCACAATATGATTAGTAGTACAAACTTCAATACTTCTAATGGGAACATGACTAACAACATCTTTATAAGGAGCATGGTACTTATTCCACTTATTTTTGGGAATTTCTATGTAAGAGGAAGAGGCCTTAAAACATTTGGCAATACTTTGGGAATCAAGACCAAACTCATTACTAATATAACGAAAGTTATCAGTTCCCATAAAAGATTTAATGCATTCATAATCATAGTTTATACCTGACTTTCTTCCTTTGTCATTCTCCCAAGCTTCAGTGTTTTCTTGAATACGGTCTAAGAGATCCCATTTAGCTTCTTCCTTTATACGTGTGAATGATCCAGCACAAGAAGCATCTAGTAAATATTTATCATGAAGAGAAAGCCTAGCATAAAAGTTATTGATAATAATATTGTTAAGGAGTTCATGAATAGGACATTTAAGCATTAGTAACTTCAATCTCCCCCAAGCTTGAGTTGTACCCTCTCCATTACGAGGCCAAAAGTTATATATCAGATTTATATCCTTATGAATCTCACTGGGAGGATAAAATTTAGAATAAAAGAGAGATGTCATTTCCTCCCATTCCATGGATTGTCCATTCTTCAGCTCTCCCTTTCAAGTATATGGAGAGTAACTTCTTCTGCACCTGTTCAGTTGTGATACCTACACACTTAAACAACCCGCATAATTCATGGATAAAGAGCAAATGATCACTAGGATGGACAATTCCATCCCCTAAATAATAATTATCCATAACATGATCAACAATACTTGTAGGTATCTTAAAAGGATCTATCTCAACAGGTGGTGGTTCATCTACACCCTAGCAGTGGTAGTAGTTTTCCCAAACAAAAAACCAAGTGGGTTATCCATATTGGAAACAAAGTAACAAGCAGTAGTAAAAGAAATACTCAAAGTAGAAGTTTCCTTTACCAGTTCCACTCTTCAATAGTGCTTCACTCCCCGGCAACGGTGCCAGAAAATAGTCTTGATGACCCACAAGTATTGGGGGGTATCGTAGTACTTTCGATAAATAGGAGTGTCGATCCCAACGAGGAGCAGAAGGTGTTGACTAGTGGTATGGAGCAGGAACTCTCTGCAAATACTTAGCAAACCGATTTTTAGGGGTTTCTGATAAGGCAACAAAACAAAGTGCAAGTAACAAAGAACAAACGCAACAAGTGGCCCAATCCTTTCTTAGCAAAGGACAAGCCGGCGGAAATACTTATAAAGAACAAACGTTCTCGAGGACATATGGGAATTTTTTCAAGTGCTTTCGCTTCAAATAGCTGAGTACTCTTCTTTGGTGTTGTGAGTGTTGTGTGGGTGAACCTGTGCTAATGTACCGACCTTACTTGGACTAATACATACTTGTGATTAAACCCCCTACAAACATCCGTAACTACAGGAAAGTAATTAAGATATAAACCTAACCACAACCTTAAACTCTGAGATCCTACGCTCCCTTGTGCAAAGGTGTCCTAATGGGGGTTCAGGTTTCTGTCACTCCGGCAACCCCATAATTAGTAGCCAAATACACAATGCATTCCCCTAGGCCCATAAATGGTGAAGTATCATGTAGTCGATGTTCACATGACACCACTAGAAGAATAGCACCACAACTTAAATACTAAACCATTGAATAATAACTCAACACAGATCCACTAATAACAACATGACTTCTCCCATGTCCTCAAGAACTAGGCGAACTACTCACAAGACATCATATGGATCAAGATCAAAGATGATAGTATAATGGATAACAATCTGAACATAAACAATAATCTAATGGTTCCACTCACAAGCATCAACTACAATAGTAATTAACACCGGGAAAGTTCCCCCTAAGAACTAAAGCAATATCCAACACAATTGTTATAGCGGGACGGAGTGGTGATGATGGTGCTGGTGGAGATGATGGTGTGGATTATGATGATGATGATCCCGATGAAGCCTAGATTGATGATGGTGTTGATGGCGACGATCTTCCCTCTCCGGGAAGGAATTTCCCAGAATCACGGAGAGATCTTTCTCTCGGTGTTTTACGCTTGTGAGGCGGCAAGAATCTATTTGTGTTCGCCCCCTAGCCTTAGGATTCCATAGGGAAGATATAGGCGTTGGGGCGGAGTTGGGAGCCGGACAGGTGGGCCACACCTGCCCTAGGCGCAGCCCAGGGTGGGCCCGCGCCTAGGGGGTGTGGGCCCCCTGCGGCCCTTCTTCGTCCCTCCTTCTGGCTTCCTCCGTCTCCTAGAAAAATATAATTTTCCCATATTTTTCTGATCTTCACGAAATTGCATCAAAACGCCTTCTTTTCCATCAGAATCCAGACTCCGACAGTCCATCCTCCAAGAATCATCCAACATGCAAAAACAAATGAAAAGCCATAAGTAATACCTCATAATAAGACAAATATCAATGAATATAGGTAGATTATGATATAGAATGGTGATGCAAATTGGGCATATCAATTACTATGTTAGATTGGTTTATGATTCTATCTTATTGATTCTATCATGTCTGTGTTGTTTGAGATCTTACATGCTCTCCGTTTCTAGTAGCTATCTTGGCCAAGTAGATGCTAGTGACTCCAAGAGGGAGTATTTATGATCGATAGTGGGTTCATGCCTCTATTTAATCTGGGGAAGTGACAAAAATCTCTAAGGTTGTAGATGTGTTGTTGCTACTAGGGAGAAAACAACGTCTCGTTCATAGAACAAGTAGATTGTTTACTTTACACACCTTGCTTAAAGAAGTTATCCGTTGCTTGCAACTTAATAGTGGAGGGAGTTCGAACGATAACCTGAAGGTGGATTACTAGTCATAGATGCAGTTGGATGGCAGTCTATCTATCTTGTTGTAATGCCCAATCAAATCTCATAGGATCATGAATGTCTAGTATTGCATTATTATGCCTTGCTCTGTCCTGTCAATTGACCTACTGTAATTTGTTTACCCAGCATGTTATGTTGTTTATATTAAAGAGAACACCTCTAGTGAACTATGGACCCCGATCCAATCTTTACCATTGATACATCTTCCACTGTTATTGTTTACTTTCTGCAAACCACCATTACCTTCCACACCATACAGCTAATCCTTTGTTTTCAGCAAACCGGTGAGATTGACAACCTCACTGTTCGTTGGGGCAAAGTCTTGAGTTTGTGTTGTGAAGGTTTCCAAGTTGCTAGCAAAACCTTTGAATCGTTTCCTTCCTCCTACTGGTTCGATAACCTTGGTTTCTTACTAAGGGAAAACTTGTTGTTGTGCTTATCATACCTTCCTCTTGGGGTCTCCCAACGAAGCTCTACGGTGATCTGAGCTACACATCATCAGTCCATGGTGTTCCCTGATGCTCCAAGAGGCCGAGGCGTGGCGAACATGTTCCAGCGGATGACGGTGGGGATAGCGTTTGGCATTGTGACGATGGAGGTGATGGTGGATGCAAGACGCGGTGGAGCCTGCGGGAGGGGTGGTGTTGAATGGAGGAGTGGGCGGAGTGTCGGATGTTGTCCATCGTCAGAATCTGGCATGCGGGGGTGAAGCTGGGGCGGTAGTGCGCAAGCAAAAACTTTCACCTCGGTAGTTAGGAGTGTCCGTGCGGAAGATTTTTTCAGTGTGCCCGTCACTATACCGCAAATATACAGTGTGAGGCCGAGTTTTTTTGGGCATGCCCAAATAATTATTTTGCACCGGCAGCTGTGATACGTCGTAAACGTATCTATAATTTTTTATGCTCCATTCTTGTTTAGTATCAACTTGGTTATGTTTTGTCTACACTTTGAGGTATTTTTATAAATTTTCTGGGACTAACCTATTAACAAGATGCTGCAGTGCCAATTGCCTATTTTTTGCTATTTTTGGTTTCAGAAAAGCTAGTAAGGAAATATTCTCGAAATTGACAGGACAAAAGCCAAAGTCAATATTTTACCAGAAGGAACACGGAGTTCGAAGGGCAGCCGAAGGGGGGCCACGAGGTGGCCACACCCTAGGGCTGAGTGGCCCGGGGGGGTCGTCGGCACCAGGTGTGGTCCCCTCGGGCACCCACCGACCTTGCCTAGCCAATAAAAGCACCCCGATGCAGAAACCCTAAGCACCCGATCAAATCTCCACAAAACAGTCAGTAGTCGCCGCCACCATCGTCCCTAGATCAGGGGGATCTGAAGCTCTTCCCGGCACCCTGCCGGAGGGGAGAGATCATCCCGGAGGCCTTCTTCATCACCATGCCAGCCTCCGGATTAATGCGTGAGTAGTTCCCCTTGGACTATAGGTCCATACATTAGCTAGATGGTTGTTTCTCCTTCTTTGTGCTATCATGTTTAGATCTTGTGAGCTCCGTTCATGATCAAGATCATCTATTTGTAATCATACATGTTGTTTTGGCAGGGATCCGATGGATATTGAGATACTATGTCAGATTGATTATTGATTATATCATGTCGGTGTTATTTGTGATCTTGCATGCTCTCCATTGTTAGTAGCTATCTTGGCCAAGTAGATGCTTGTAACTCCAAGAGGGAGTATTTATGCTCGATAGTAGGTTCATGCCTCTAGTAATCTGGGGAAATGACATAAATCTCTAAGGTTGTAGATGTGATGTTGCTACTAGGGATAAAACGACAATCCTTTGTTCATGGAGCAATTGTATTGTTTACTTTATACACATTGCTTAATGCAATTATCTGTCGCTTGCAACTTAATACTGGAAAGGGTTCGGATGATAACCTGAAGGTGGATTATTAGTGATAGATACAGTTGTATTACAGTCTATGTATTATGTTGTAATGCCCAATCAAATCTCATAGGAGTCAAGATGTCTAGTATATGCATTGATATGCTTTCTCAATCTGTCAATTGCCCCGCTGTAATTTGTTCACCCAACATGCTATCTATCTTAAGGAGAATACCTCTAGTGAATTATGGACCCCGGTCCATTCCTTTTTCATTGATACATCATCTACTATTACCGTTTACTTTTACAAGCAACTACTATCTTTCACACTATACGTTTAATCCTTTGTTTTTACCAAACCGGTGAGATTGACAACCTCATTATAAGTTGGGGCAAAGTTTTGAGTTTGTGTTTGTGCAGGTTCCAAGTTGTTAGCAACACATTGGAGTTGTTTCCTTACTCCTACTGGTTCGATAACCTTGGTTTCATAACTGAGGGAAAACTTGTTGCCGTGCTCATCACACCTGTAACACCCTCAGAATCGGACCTATGCAAGTTTTAGCGAAACCCGCCAAACCCGCATAGAAACGATTCAAAGGTGCCCACCAGGCACTTTCGTGCGGGTGGAAAACAAAGTAATAACATTACACAACAGTCCTCGATGGGACCCACAGAACAGATATATATATAACAGCGACTCCATGAGTCAAGAATACAGATATACGGTACAAATATCCAAATCACCTTGAAAAGATGGAGCGTCCGACTACGGACAAGATGCAAATGGGGCTAAGAGCCTTGAAGAATAACCAGTGGCGTCCATAACCCTGCCCAGGCCAAGCCGGAAGGGTAACCCTGCTAACGACGTCGAAACCTGCTAAAACAAAAGGGGTGCCGACAAAGGGCAAAGGAAAAAGAGGAGCGTCAGTACTGAGGCCAGTACACGGCGAGGCTAGAATTCGGCGGTCCTCGCCTACATAGGTATGGTGGACTGAGCGGCAGCGGCAGCATGCACTATACAACCTATAGAGACTCGATATAACTGGCGGCTATCGGAGAGGGTAAGAAAGACCTATTCGGAACCAACCTGAATCCAACACCAAACAAACCCATCCTAGTATTTCCCCCTCGAGACCAAACGAGGAAGTCAACCGAGGAACTCACACCGTTGGCAGTTTTATTTATTCAGTTATCGTTGCAGCAATTACTAGTCAGGTATAGATAATCATCCTTATAAAATAAGCAGTGGGCCGTTTTAGTTAACCTTTCCGTTGTAGTTGCAACACTTACTAGTCAGGTTCAATTAGCATGAGTTGACCCCAAAACCCAGCAGTTGTTGGTACTTTTATTCAGCCATTCCGTTGTAGTTGCAATACTTACTAGTCAGGTATAATGGTCGCAAGCGACACTCCAACAAGCAATTGTGGGCAGTATTATTTAGCCATTCCATTATAGTGAAGCTGATTACTAGTCATTATAAAGTCAAATTTATGGTACTACTTTAGTTATGCTTGTCTATGATCGAGATACTGTGCTCCAAGTCGTCCATAACCGCGGACACGGCTTTCAGAAAGTTTTAACCCGGCCGGGGTGCACAAATAGCAACACACACTCGATCAACCTCGGAAAAACCAAATCAAACCCCAACGAGGCTTTCACGACAAAGCAATCACAGGATTCAGAAATATTTCAGGGGGCCACCCCATTGAGTAGACCATAGAACGGTGACTCGAGACGGACTCAAGGTTTGCGACAATGGTCAGAACGATCGGGAACCCAAAACTGGGATTGTCGATACCGCGAAAACATTCCGCTTACCTAAACAGTACAGTGTGCTCCTCGCACAATCGTAAATAAAGCAGTAGCATGGTATAAGTACAGGATAGTAAGTAAAACCTCAAACTAGTTTGTGGCCCCAAGAAATAAGAATGAATCATGCTCTGGCTCAGGGGGGTCCCATAATCCTCCCGGATGTGTATAGCGCGATAAATCAAGGAACATGTATCAAGTACTCGGGGTCCTATGGGACACAAGTGGGCGGTCGGAAACCAAATATTATCTATCACCCACCGATGCCTCTGCTTACTTACTTCAATTTTAGTTGTTAAACAGGAATTAAAGTGAACGATAAGTAAAGCCATGATCATCTCCAACATCAACATGCGGCATTACTCCAACAGCTGTGGCACTTGACAACACGCAACAGCACTTTAGCAAGCGACTACGACGCGCAGGTCCAACTAACTACCACACAACAGGTAATAGGAGGTGTCCAAGGCAATATAAGGCTGCAAGGGATATCACGGGTACGAAAGCTAGAGCATCGCAACACAGATAGCAATAGATCAACAGGAGGGAAATAAATGCTATAAAAGTAAGATAGGTAGAAAGGGGGAGATGATCGCCTGAAAACATTGCCGAAGGTTCAACCGAAGATCGGGTCGACTCTCGCATCAACTCAACGGCCTTATCCGCGAAGAAGCAAAACAATAGAATAAAAACCGGATGCACTATTTAATACTACGGCAAAAGATCGGGCATGATGCATGTATGATGCATGACATGGCAGAGCTGCGATGCAATTAGGTCATATTAGGTGGAACCGGGGTCCCGACAATTAATTAAATGGTTCAAGTTGTTTAGCTACCCCGCAATTTAAATGTTGCTTTAAACAAGGCAAGATATATCACTGGTTCGCTACACACATTTAAATGAGGCCAATATAAGACTAGATTTGCCCGCATATGGGCCCCATATTTAATTATGAGGTGAATCGGCATAAGGCCCCCAAACCACATGATAATATGCATGCGAGTATGACAATTTAAGATGCAACAAGTTTGTATTATATTATAAAATAGGGTTTCGGGAAGGGGTTCACACTTTAGAGGGTCTCGACGAACTTGGGGTTCCGGGGTTCGGGGTTGGTCTCAGGGTTCAGGGTTCGACGGAATCGTTCTCGGACAACTGAGGTAGATCTTGGCGTTCCGGAAGCAGGACTTGGTTCGGCGTCGGGGCGTAGCGGGTCCGCCCTGGTCGGTGCCGATCTTGTCGTTGCGCAGATCTTGTCGGGTCCTCGAGTCGGGTCGGTCTTGGCGTTCGGGGTGAAGAACTTGGCGTTCGCCGATGTCCGTCTGCCGTGGTGTTCTCGAGCATCGCATCCGAGAAGGAGTACTTGTCGCACATATGGTCTTCGGGTCCGGGTAGAAGCGCTCGTCGAACTGGTCGATTCCATGTCGGCGTACTTGGCGTTGCGTGGAGAGGACCTCCGAGTTCAGGGTCTCGGCCACCGGATCCGTGATCGGTCTTCGGGAGCGGCTCTGAGGCATCGAATCCGAGGTGTAGATCTTGGGGTCCAGCGGTGGCTGATCTTGTCGGTGTTGCTGACTTGGCGTCCCACGAAGCCAACCGGCAGAAACTTTGACGGTCACGGCCTCGACCACGCGGGCGATACATACACCAGGTACCACAAGGATTCACCTAGAGACAAAGGACGCGTGCGAGCTCTTAGGAAGGAGATGGTGGGGCTGCGAGGTGGGGCCCAAGCAGGGAACAGGGGACGCGCGGGAAGGCGACGAGGGGAGCTCGCGGGGAGGAACGGTGGGCAGCGGGCGGTTGCCGAGCTTGAGGAGGGGAGGCCCGGCGTGACTCGAGCGGGCGGCGACGTCCGGAGGAGAGCGCGGCGGGGCCCTGCGAGCTGGGCGGTCGGAGGAGAGGTGCCGAGCGTCTAAAGGCGCTCGGTGGGCGGAGGACGCAGAGGGGCGGAGGGGCGCATGAGGCGCAGGCGGGAGAGGCCGTCGGAGCAGGCGGTTCGGGGAGCGGCAGTGGCGGGCGACGACCGCGGAAGAGGGCGCGAGAGGGGACCCGGGCGAGGCTGGCGCAGAGGCGGGCGGCGCGACGCAAAGTGGGAAGTGGGAGGAGCGGCGGGAGGAGGCTCGGCGGCGGGTTGCGCTGCTACGCCGGGGAGGCGGCAAAGGCGGTTGGCCGGCGAGGCGAGGTTGGCGGGAGCGGAGGATGGGGGAGGAGAAGGGGACGGCCGCCGGCGGTGGAGGCGCGGCGCCGGCGAGGAAGAGGAGGAAGGGGCAGTGAGGACGCCAGGGAGGAGCCGGGAGAGGAGGTGGCGCGCTTGCGGGGCGGCGAGAGGGAGGCGCGGAAGGGCGCACGGGAGCTCCGGCGAGGAGGGAGGAGACAGGCGGGTGGAGGCGGGCGCGCTGTGGTCAGTGGTGGAGGGAGGAGAGAGAGAAACGGTAGGTGGGGACGGTGGCTGGCCGACAGGGGGCTGTGGGGCGGGCCCAAGGTGGAAAGGTGGTCCGGGCGGTGTGGGCCTGGGGCGTGTGGGGCCGCGGGTGGGGTCGGGTTGGCAGTGAGGGAGAGAGAGAGGGTAGGATGGGCTAGGGTGAGAGAAAAGAGGGGAAAAGGGATGGATTGGTGAGGTGGCAGGTGGGTAGAGATTGGGTCCAGGGGGTGAGGTGGCGGCCTGTGAGAGGTGGGTAGGTTAGGTTCGGGTGGGACTAGGATTAGAGGTGGCTGATTTAGATGGACCGTTTAATACTGGGGGGTGGTCGACTGGGTCGATTCGGCCCGTTCGACTGCCCCCACATAAATAATTAAATATTGTATTTGTTTCAAACAGACTTTTGCAACCCGATAGCAAACAAAACAAAATATTCCGGTGACCCGGGTTTTGCGTTTGAACAAAAACGGGGCGTTTAGAAAACACAAACAGGTTTTTCCGAAAATAGTTTTATGCGAACAAATGCAAGATGATGACGATGCTCAAATGCAATGTGGCATGATGACATGAGCATGCGGTCATGATGATGCAATGCACAAAAACAACGCGATTTTCTAGTAGTGGTTTTGCGGGATGCCACAATTCGACACCACTAACAATGGCCGTTTTAGTTAGCCTTTCCGTTGTAGTTGCAACACTTACTAGTCAGGTTCAATTAGCATGAGTTGACCCCAAAACCCAGCAGTTGTTGGTACTTTTATTCAGCCATTCCGTTGTAGTTGCAATACTTACTAGTCAGGTACAATGGTCGCAAGCGACACTCCAACAAGCAATTGTGGGCAGTATTATTTAGCCATTCCATTATAGTGAAGCTGATTACTAGTCATTATAAAGTCAAATTTATGGTACTACTTTAGTTATGCTTGTCTATGATCGAGATACTGTGCTCCAAGTCGTCCATAACCGCGGACACGGCTTTCAGAAAGTTTTAACCCGGCCGGGGTGCACAAATAGCAACACACACTCGATAAACCTCGGAAAAACCAAATCAAAACCCAACGAGGCTTTCATGACAAAGCAATCACAGGATTCAGAAATATTTCAGGGGGCCACCCCATTGAGTAGACCCGCAACGAAGCCAGCTGACTCCGAGACGGACTCAAGGTTTGCGACAATGGCTGTAAACGACTGGGAACCCAAAACTGGGATTGTCGATACCGCGAAAACATTCCGCTTACCTAAACAGTACAGTGTGCTCCTCGCACAATCGTAAATAAAGCAGTAGCATGGTATAAGTACAGGATAGTAAGTAAAACCTCAAACTAGTTTGTGGCCCCAAGAAATAAGAATGAATCATGCTCTGGCTCAGGGGGGTCCCATAATCCTCCCGGATGTGGATAGCGCGATAAATCAAGGAACAGGTATCAAGTACTCGGGGTCCTACGGGACACAAGTGGGCGGTCGGAAACCAAATATTATCTATCACCCACTGTAACACCCTTAGAATCGGACCTATGCAAGTTTTAGCGAAATCCGCCAAACCCGCATAGAAACGATTCAAAGGTGCCCACCAGGCACTTTCGTGCGGGTGGAAAACAAAGTAATAACATTACACAACAGTCCTCGATGGGACCCACAGAACAGATATATATATACAACACGACTTCATGAGTCAAGAATACATATATACGGTACAAAGATCCAAATCACCTTAGGAGATGGTCGCGTCCGACTACGAACAAGATGCAAATGGGGCTAAGAGCCCTGAAGAATAACCAATGGCGTCCATAACCCTGCCCAGGCCAAGCCGGAAGGGTAACCCTGCTAACGACGTCGATCTCAAAACCTGCTTAAACAAAAGGGGTGCCGACAGAGGGCAAAGGAAAAAGAGAGGAGCGTCGATCGAGGCCAGACAGCGAGGCTAGAATTGCGTCCTCGCCTACATAGGTATGGTGGATCAAGCGGCAGCATGCACTAAACAACCTATAGTGACTCGATGCAACTGGCGGCTACCAGAGAGGGATAAGAAAGACCTATTCGGAACCAACCTGAAGCTACCATCAAACAAACCCATCCTGGTGTTTCCCCCTCGACACCAACGAGGAAGTCAACCGAAGAACTCACACGGTTGGCAGTTTTACTTATTCAGTTATCGTTGCAGCAATTACTAGTCAGGTTTAGATAATCATTCTGATAAAGTAAGCAGTGGGCAATTTTAGTTAACCATTCCGTTATAGTTACAACACTTACTAATCAGATACAGATAGCATGAGATAAACCCAAAACCCAGCAGTTGTTGGTACTTTCATTTAGCCATTCCGTTGTAGTTGCAATACTTACTAGTCAGGTACAATGGTCGCAAGCGACACTCCAAACAAGCAATTGTGGGCAGTATTAATTAGCCATTCCATTATAGTGAAGCTGATTACTAGTCATTATAAAGTCAAATTTATAGCAATAAACTTTAGTTATGCTTGTCTATGGTCGAGATACTGTGCTCCAAGTCGTCCATATCCGCGGACACGGCTTTCAGAAAGTTTTACCCGGCCGGGGTGCACCAATAGCAACACACGCTCGATCAACCTCGGAAAAACCAAATCAAAACCCAACGAGGCTTTCACGACTGAACAATCACAGGACTCAGAAATATTTCAGGGGCCACCCATTGAGTAGACCATAGCAAGTAAGCAAGCTTGAGACGGACTCAAGGTTTGCGACAATGGTCGTAAACGATCGGGAACCCGAAGTGTGGCTGGGCTTGTCGATACGCGAAAACACTCCGCTTACCTAAACAGATGCAGTGTGCTCGCACAATCGTAAATACATAAGTAGCATGGCATAAGTACAGGATAGTAAATAAAACCTCAAACTAGTTTGTGGCCCCAAGAAATAAGATGAATCAAGCTCGCTCTCAGGGGTCCCATATACCTCCGGATGTGGATAGCGCGATAAATCAAGGAACAGTATCAAGTACTCGGGGTCCCACGGACACAAGTGGGCGTTCGAAACCAAATATTTTCTATCACCCACCGATGCCTCGCTTACTTCAATTTTAGTTGTTAAACAGAAATTAAAGTGAGCGATAAGTAAAACCATGATCATCTCCAACATCGACATGCGGCAATACATCAACAATCGTGGCCTTTGGGCGACCATATGACACTTGAGCAAGCGACTACGACGCGCAAGTCCAACTATCTACCAAACAGGTAATAGGATGTGTCCAAGGCAATATAGGCTGCACGGTATATCACGGATACGAAAACTAGAGCATCGCAACACGTATAGCAATAGATCAACAGGAGGGAATAAATACTATAAAAGTAAGATAGGTAGAAAGGGGGAGATGCTCGCCTGAAAAGCATTGCCGAAGATTCAACCGAAGATCGGGGCGAAGCTCACATCAACTCATCGGCCTTATCCGCGAAGAAGCAAAATGCTAGAATAAACACCGGATGCACTATTTAATACAACGGCAGAAGATCGGCATGATGCATGCATGATGTATGACATGGCAAAGGTGCGATGCAATTAGGTCATATTAAGCGGAACCGGGGTCCCGACATTTAATTAAATGGTTCAAGTTATTTAGAAACCCCCGCAATTTAAATGTTGTTTTAACAAGGCAAGATAAGGTACCGGTTCGCTACACAAGTTTAAATGAGGCCGATATGAGACTAGATTTGCCCGCATATGGGCCCCATATTTAATTATTAGGTGAATCGGCATAAGGCCCCCAAACCACATGACAATATGCATGCATGAACAAATTAATATGCGCCAGGTGATCAATATCATATTATAAAATAGGGGTCTCGGATAAAGGATCACACATTTAGGGGTCTCGACGGTCTTGGGGTTCCAGGGGTTCGGGGTTCGACAGGGTCCAGGGTTCGACGGGTTCGGTCTCGGCGGAAGCGTTCTCGGACTCCGGGATCGTTCTCGGATTACTGGGTAGATCTTGTTGTTCTGGTAGACGAACTTGGCGTGGCGTCGAGGCGCATCGGACTCGCCCCGGGTCGGTGTCGTGCTTGTCGCTGTGAAGCTCTTGTCGGGTCCGAGCCATCGAGTCGGTCTTGGCGTTTCAGGGTGACGAACTGGGCGTTCCGATTGAAGATCTTGGCGTTTTCGACCGGTCTTATGCTCGGATAGAAATACTTGTCGCACCAGGTCGGAGTCCTTGAATCCGGGAAGGAGAACTTGATACGACGCCGGGTTCGGGATCGGGCTTCGGGTCTCGACGTACTTGGTGTAGATCTTGCGGATCTTCTCGCAATCCTCGGGTACATCTCCAAGCATCGATGGTCTTGGAGCGGCAACGGATCGGCCTTCGGAAAGGTCTTCGGGTTCGTGTGGCTACATTGGTTCGGCATCGGGTCGGCCCTGTCGTCGGGATGATCCTGTCGACCCCGACATTGGGCAATGGTCCTCTGCGAGCGAGCTTGTCGAACCAACGGGGCGTCGGGGCTGCTGCGGACGGCGGCGGGCTGCTGCAGAGGGTGGCCGGCGATGGAAGGCTCCGGAGACCGAGGTCGAGGTCGTGGCGGCGCAGAGCGGGCCCGCGGCGAGGCGACGGCGCGGGACCGGCGGTGGCTCGCAGCGGCCGGCGACGAGGGTGAGAGCACGGCGAGCGAGGGATGAGGGCGAGAGGGTGGAGCAGGGCGGCGAGGTTGGCGGAGGGCGGCGAGGCAGTGGTGAGGTAGGCGGCCGCGCAGCCGGCAGCCGGCAAGCGGGTGGAGGACGAGGCGGCAGCGCAGATGGAGGCGGGGCTCGCGAGGAGGCGCCTGGAGAGGTCGTGGCGGCGGGGCAGCGAGCGGGCCTTCATGAAGCCGGCAGGAGGTGGAGCCGGGGTGAGGCGCGGCCGGGCGCCCAGCCTTGGCGCAAGGAGAGGAAGAGGAGGAGGGCCAGGGAGAGGAGGCGGGCGAGCTTCGGAGTGGTCGGCAGGCTGGGCCGGCGGCAGCCTTGAGGGCAGGACGGGCGCTAGCGCGACCGGGCCGTGAGCGAGGTCCTCGGAGGAGGGGCGGGCGGGCAGTGCAGCGGGGCCTGTGGCCGGGAGGGTCACGCGAGCGGGAGGAGGAAGATGGTGGTGGGACCGGGGGTTGGTGGAAAACAAAAATTTTCTATCGCATACAAACAAACAAGCCAAGATCTATCTACTAGATTGTAGCAACGAGTCGATGGTATAACTTACCCTCGAAGATTCCAAAGCGTTTAACGAGAGCGGATTCTCGTGGGTGATGTAGTCGTACTCTTCCCGATCTCAAGATCGTGTAGACGATCCTTCCAGTATACGTTCCGGCCCGCTTGATCGGTCACGTTCGGTACTCGGCGAAGACCTTCCTCTCCCTTGTTCCAGCAGCGTGGAGGTTGTAGCACTCTCTCGCGATTCCCGGCAACTGGCGTGGTACCGGAAGTAGAGGAGATCCCAGGCTTCGCCTTAAGCCGGTGCGAGTATGGTGGAGCTTATGAGAGAGGCTATTAGTGTTCTAGTAATTAGACACACCAATTAGAAGGCTCTAAACCAATTAGAAGGCTCTAAACCGCTGGCTAAAGCAATTAGAAGCTCTAAACCAGAACGGCTCTAAACCGGAGATCTAGAGTAGAAAGTATTGTGTCTATGGGAGGAGCCCTGCCCCTCCTTATATGGGAGGGGGGTCCTTGGCGCGCCAGGGAGGGAGGGAGTCCCTCCCCAACTCGGCCTAGGGCTTGGGCGCCGGCCTGGAGTCCAACTCCTCCTCGGTTGGTTCAACTCCTCTTGCTTGTTTCCCACAGTTTCTTGTTTTGGCAGTTTGACTTTCAAACTGGACATTTGACTTTTCTGTTTTAGGATTCAATTTAATCCTTTATTTGGGACAGCAAGAACACTTAGTACATGATGCAATCATTCAATGAGCAATGACACATTCATGTACCCTTCCCCGGTCTTGGGACAATCCGAACCTTCTAGAACATTCCCGATGAAAACACGGAATCATTCCCGAACTCCGAAATGGGACTTTCATTATATGAATCTTATTCTCCGGACCATTCGGATCACCTCGTGATATCCGGATCCCATCCGAGACTCGAACAACATTCGGTCTCTTTCTCATAATACCATAACTACTCAAACAACGTCGAATCCTTAAGTGTGTCTCCCTACGGTTCGTGAATTATGCGGACATGATCGAGACACTTCTCGAACAATAACCAATAGAGGAATCTGGAAATTCATATGGCTCCCACATATTTCTCGATTACTTTGCGATCGAATGAACCACTTACATACGATACCAATTTCCCTTTGTCTCACGATATGTTACTTACCCGAGGTTATGATCGTCGGTATCTCTGCATACCTAGTTCAACCTCGTTCGATAAGTACTCTTTTCTCGTTCCGTGATATGTGATCCCTTGTGACCAAGTCACATGCTTGCAAGCTAATTGGATGACATTCCACCGAGAGGGCCCAGAGTATATCTATCCGTCATGTGGATGGACAAATCCCTCTTGATCCATGTGTTTCAACCAATACTTTCGAACACTTAATGCCACCTTTATAGCCACCCGATTCACGGTGTGGTGTTTGATGTCATCAAAGCATCCATCCGGTAAAGGTGATATGCATGATCTCATGGTCGAAGGAATTAGGTTACTATGTATCAGAAAGCATATAGCAATTGAACTAATGAAATGACTTGATCTTTATGCTACGCTTATCTATAGGAGTATGTCCACCATATCATTCTCCTAACGATATGATCTTGTTGTTGATAACATCTCAATGTTCATGATAGGAAACCACAATCATTAATCAACCAACAAGCTAGTGAAGTATAGAGGCTATACTAGGGACTTCAAATTAAGTTTACAAAACACACAAGTATCAATGTTTCCTTGTTAATACTATTATAGCATGAATGTAAACATTTATCATAAACACAAAGATATAATAATAACTACATTTATTATTGCCTCTAGGGCATATCTCCAACAGTCTCCCACTTGCACTAGAGTCATCTAATCTAGATTACATGGTAATATACCGAACACCCATGGCAGTTTGGTGTTGGTCATGTTTTGCCCTCGGGAGAGGTTTAGTCAACGGATCCGCCACATTCAGATCTGTGTACTTTGCAAATCTTTATATCCCCATCCCGGATATGTTCTCGAATAGCGTGAAAACGCAGCTTGATATCTTGACTTCTTGTGTGACCTTGGTTCTTGCGCATTGGCTATGGCGCCCATGTTATCACGATAGATAGACATTGGGTCCAGGCACTTGGAACCACACCCAGCTCTGTAATGAACTCTTTCATCCATATCGCTTCTTGTGAAGCCTCAAGCGACCATGTATTCGATTCGGTTGAAGATCTCGCCAACGCTTTGCTTTGCACTCCTCCGCTAATCGCTGCACCATTCAAAATAAATACGTATCCGGATTGTGATTTAGAATCATCGGATCGGTGTTCCAACTAGCATCGGTGTAACCATTAACAACGATGTTCATCACCTCCATAAGAAAGAACCATATCCTTAGTTCTTCTCAAGTACTTAAGGATGTTTTTGACCGCTGTCCAATGATCCACTCCTGGATCACTTTGATATCTGCTAGTTAAACTAACAGCATATGCAATGTCGGGTCTAGTACATAGCATGGCATACATTAGAGATCCTATGGCTGAGGCATAGGGAGTTTTACTCATCCTTTCTCTATCTTCTGCCGATGTCGGACTTTGAGTTTTACTCAAGGTCGTATTGGGCAACATGGGCAAGAACCCTTTCTTGCTTTCTTCCATTCCAAATCTCTTTAGAACTTTGTCCAAATATGTACTCTGTGACAATGATATTTGGCGTTTCGATCTATCTCTATAAATCTTTATGCCTAATATGTAAGCTGCTTCGCCAAGATCCTTCATTGAAAAACTATTATTCAAATATTCCTTGACACTATTAAGAAGGTCTACATCATTCCCAATCAACAATATGTCATCCACATACAGTATTAAGAATGCTAGAGAGCTCCCACTCACTTTCTTGTAAATACAAGCTTCTCCATAAGTTTGTATAAAACCAAAACTTTTGATTACCTTATCAAAACGTTGATTCCAACTGGATGCTTGCTTCAATCCATAGATGGACCGTTGAAGTTTGCATACCTTGTTAGCATCTATAGGATCGACAAAACCTTTGGGTTGCATCATATACAACTCTTCATCAATGTCTCCATTGAGGAATGCTGTTTTGACATCCATCCGCCATATCTCATAATCATAATATGCAGCGATTGCTAACATAATCCTCACAGACTTTAGCTTCGCTACTGGTGAGAAAGTCTCATCGTAGTCAACTCCTTGAATTTGTCGAAACCCTTTTGCGACAAGTCGAGCTTTATAGACAGTAACATTACCATCAGCATCTGTTTTCTTCTTGAAAATCCATTTGTTCTCGACCTTCCACCATCCGGTAAGTCCACCAAAGTCCATACTTGGTTTTCGTACATGGATCCAATCTCGGATTTCATGGCTTCTTGCCATTTATTGGAATCTGGGCTCATCATCGCTTCCTCATATGTCTCGGGGTCATCGGTGTTGTCCACCATGACATTCATAACGGAATCATACCAATCGGGATTGGTACGAGTTCTCGTTGACCTCCGAGGCTCTGTAGCAACTTCAACCGAAGTTTCATGATCATCATCATTAGCTTCCTCCTTATTGGTGCAGGCACCACAGGAACTTCTTTCGGTGCTGCGCTACTCGCAAGTTCGAGAGAAGGTTCAACAACCTCGTCGAGTTCTACTTTCCTTCAGTCACTTCTTTCGAGAGAAATTCCTTCTCTAGAAAGGATCCATTCTTAGCAACGAATGTTTTGCCTTGGATCTATGATAGAAGGTATACCCAATAGTTTCCTTGGGTATCCTATGAAGACGCATTTTTCCGCTTTGGGTTCAAGCTTGTCCGCTGTAACTTCTTTACATAGGCATCCCCAAACTTTAAGGAGCGACAATTTAGGTTTCTTCCCAAACCATAATTCATACGGTGTCGTTTCAACGGATTTAGACGGTGCCCTATTTAAAGTGAATGCGGCTGTTTCTAATGCATAACCCCAAAATGATAGCGGTAAATCTGTAAGTGACATCATAGAACGAACCATATCTAAGAGAGTTCGATTCTGACGTTCGGACACACCATTACGCTGTGGTGTTCCCGGCGGTGTCAATTGTGAAAGTATTCCGCACTTCTTTAAATGCTCGCCAAACTCGTAACTTAGATATTCACCTCCACGATCAGAACGTAGAAATTTAATCTTCTTGTTACGTTGATTCTCTACCTCACTTTGAAACTCCTTAAACTTCCCGAAAGTTTCGGACTTATGTTTCATGAAATAGATATATCCATATCTACTCAAGTCATCCGTGAAGGTAAGAACATAACGATAACCACCGCGCGACGCTACACTCATTGGACCACACACATCGGTATGTATGATTTCCAATAAGTCCGTAGCTCGCTCCATCATACCAGAAAATGGAGTCTTAGTCATTTTTCCCATCAGACATGCCGCATCTTTCAAGTGATTCAAAATCAAGTGATTCAAGAAGTCCATCGAATGGAGTTTCTTCATACGTTTCACTCCGATGTGACCAAGACAGCGATGCCACATATAGGTCGAATTATCGCTGATTTCAAACGTTTAGCCTCAATGTTGTTGATATGTGTATTTCCACTATCGAGATTCAATAAGAATAGACCATCTATCAAAGGTGCATGTGCATAAAACATATTACTCATATAAATAGAACAACCATTATTCTCAGATTTAAACAAGTAACCGTCTCGCAATAAACAAGATCCCGATATAATGTTCATGCTCAACGCAGGCACCAAATAACAATTATTTAAGTATAAAACTAATCCCGATGGTAGATGAAGAGGTAGCGTGCCGACCGCGATCACATCAACCTTTGATCCGTTTCCCACGCGCCGTCACCTCGTTCTTTGCTAGCTTCCGTTTATTCCGCAGACTGTTTCGAGTTACAAATATGAGCAACCGAACCATATCAAATACCGTGCACTACTACGAGTACTAGTGATACATCAATAACATGTATATCAGATATACCTTTCTTCTTGATGTTGCCGTTCTTCAGATCCGCCAAGTACTTTGGGCAATTCCGCTTCCAGTGACCTTCTCCCTTGCAGTAAAAGCACTCAGTTTCAGGCTTAGGTCCAGCCTTGGTCTTCTTCGTCGGCGTGGTAGCTTTCTTACCACCCTTCTTGAAGTGTCCCTTTTGCTTAGACTTGCCTTTCTTGAATTTGGTGGTCTTATTGACCAACAACACTTGGTGCTCTTTCTTGATCTCCACTTCTGCAGATTTCAACATGGCAAAGAGTTCTGGCAACGTCTTGTTCATGTTCTGCATGTTGTAGTTCATCACAAAGTTCTTGTAACTTGGTGGTAGTGATTGGAGGACACGGTAAATCCCCAAAGCATTAGGAATCACTATACCCAAGCTTTGAAGTTTGTTTGCGTGCCTGACATTTTAAGCACATGCTCACGACGGAGCTGCCCTCTTCCATCTTGCGGTTAAAGAACTTTTGAAGCCTCATAGCTTTCAATTGCCGCATGAGTCTCAAAAATCAATTTGAGATCCTCGACAATATCATATGGGTCCGACTCTTCAAACCTTTTCTCAAGCTCGATTCTAAACCATACAAGATAGCACCTTTGAACTATGGAGTCTTGATTCTTAGGCGAGGTAAACATTCTTTACTTCATCGGAAGCATCACCGCAGTGGGTCACCAATGGTGCATCCGGTATAGGTCAAATTACCGGTGTGAGGACAATCCTCAAATTGCGGAACCAATCCGCGAAGTTGCTTCCATTGTTTTTCAACTTTTCTTTCTCTAGGAACGCATTAAAATTGATGGTAGGGGCTGCCATTGATCTACAACATATTTGCAATAGTTTAGACTAAGTTTATGACAAATTGAGTTCAAATTAATTAATGAAATTAAACTAAGTGAACTCCCACTCAAAACAACATCCCTCACATTGTTTTAGTGATCACACGAACCAAATCCACTACATCAACACCGATCATCACGAGAGTTGATATAGTTTCAATGGCGAACAATCATCATGTTCATCATATCTACTATACGATTCATGCTTTACCTTTCGGTAATCCGTGTTCCGAGACCATGTCTGTACATGCTAGGCTCGTCAAGATCAAACCTTAGTTTCTGCATGAGCAAATCTGGCTTGCTCACGTTGTATACACTTGCAGAATCTATCACACCCGATCATCACGTGGTGCTTCGATACAACAAGCTTTAGCAACGGTGCTAACTAAGGGTGAACACTTTATGATTTGAAATTGATGTGCATGAGGGATCATCTTATAATGCTACCGTCGTCTACTAAGCAATACAAGATGCATAAAGGATTAACATCACATGCAATTCAATATATATGTGATATGATATGGCCTTTCTTCTTCGTGCCTCCGATCTCCATCTTCAAGCACGAACATGATCTCCATCATCACCGGCATTGCATCAAGGTCAATGACGCTTCTTCATGGTTGTCGTCCACCGGCTTAAACTATTACAACTACTTTGAATAGACACGCGGGTCTTAACATAAATTAAAGACAACCATATGGCTCCTGCCGGTTGTCGACTTACAATAAGGAACATTGCATACATCAAATATAATCACAATCATGGCCATATCACATCACTGCACACCCCTGCAAAACAAAGTTAGACGCTTCTACTTTCTTTGCATATTTTACGTGGTTTGGGGCTTTCAATAAGTGTCGTTCTAACTTACGAACAAGAACCACAACATTGATACTAGCATTGTTGATCACCCGTTGTAAATTGGATCTTAACTATGCTAGGAGAAACATGCACCCGCAAAGCCACTTATGCAATACAAGTTACATGTCAAGCGTGGAGCAAGTCTCATGAACGATGTCATGTAAGGTTAGCCGGGCGCTTCATCCCAACATACCGCAAGATGCAAAGTACACAAAAAGCAATCTACAATAAAAGCATCAACGCCCACAATGACCATTGTGTTCTACTCGTCTGCAGATCTACATATAGACACGGCTCGATACCCTTGTAGGGGTTCGTAGCATGGAAAACAAAAATTTTCTATCGCATACAAACAAACAAGCCAAGATCTATCTACTAGATTGTAGCGAGTCGATGGTATAACTTACCCTCGAAGATTCCAAAGCGTTTAACGAGAGCGGATTCTCGTGGGTGATGTAGTCGTACTCTTCCGATCTCAAGATCATGTAGACGATCCTTCCAGTACCACGTTAAGCGCTCCCATGATCGGTCACATCGTTCGGTACTCGGCGAAGACCTTCCTCTCCCTTGTTCCAAAGCAGGCGGAGGTTGTAGCACTCTCCTCGCGATTCGGCAAAGACAACGGCGTGGTGCAGGAAGTAGAGGGAGATCCCAGGAGCCGCCTTAAGCGGTGCGAGTATGGTGGAGCTTATGAGAGAGGCTATTAGTGGTCTAGTAATTAGACACACCAATTAGAAGGCTCTAAACCAATTAGAAGGCTCTAAACCGCTGGCTAAAGCAATTAGAAGCTCTAAACCAAAACGGCTCTAAATCGGAGATCTAGAGTAGAAAGTTATGTGTCTATGGGAGGAGACCTGCCCCTCCTTATATGGGAGGGGGGTCCTTGGCGCCAGGAGGAGGAGTCCCTCCCAACTCGGCCTAGGGCTGGCGGCTGGAGGAGTCCAACTCCTCCTCAGTTGGTTCCAACTCCTCTTGCTTGTTTCCCACAGTTTCTTGTTTTGGCGGTTTGACTTTCAAACTGGACATTTGACTTTTCTGTTTTAGGATTCAATTTAATCCTTTATTTGGGACAGCAAGAACACTTAGTACATGATGCAATCATTCAATGAGCAATGACACATTCATGTACCCTTCCCCGGAGTCTTGGGACAATCCGGAACCTTCTAGAACATTCCGATGAAAACAGGAATCATTCCCGAACTCAAACGGGACTTTCATTATATGAATCTTATTCTCCGGACCATTCCGGATCACCTCGTGATATCCGGATCCCATCCGAGACTCGAACAACATTGGTCTCTTTCTCATAATACCATAACTACTCAAACAACGTCGAATCCTTAAGTGTGTCTCCCTACGGTTCGTGAATTATGCGGACATGATCGAGACACTTCTCCGAACAATAACCAATAGAGGAATCTGGAAATTCATATGGCTCCCACATATTTCTACGATTACTTTGCGATCGAATGAACCACTTACATACGATACCAATTTCCCTTTGTCTCACGATATGTTACTTACCCGAGGTTATGATCGTCGGTATCTCTGCATACCTAGTTCAACCTCGTTACTGATAAGTACTCTTTTCTCGTTCCCGTGATATGTGATCCCTTGTGACCAAGTCACATGCTTGCAAGCTAATTGGATGACATTCCACCGAGAGGGCCCAGAGTATATCTATCCGTCATGTGGATGGACAAATCCCACTCTTGATCCATATGTTTCAACCAATACTTTTCGAACACTTAATGCCACCTTTATAGCCACCCAGTTACGGTGTGGTGTTTGATGTCATCAAAGCATCCATCCGGTAAAGGTGATATGCATGATCTCATGGTCGAAGGAATTAGGTTACTATGTATCAGAAAGCATATAGCAATTGAACTAATGAAATGACTTGATCTTTATGCTACGCTTATCTATAGGAGTATGTCCACCATATCATTCTCCTAACGATATGATCTTGTTGTTGATAACATCTCAATGTTCATGATAGGGAAACCACAATCATTAATCAACCAACAAGCTAGTGAAGTATAGAGGCTATACTAGGGACTTCAAATTAAGTTTACAAAACACACAAGTATCAATGTTTCCTTGTTAATACTATTATAGCATGAATGTAAACATTTATCATAAACACAAAGATATAATAATAACTACATTTATTATTGCCTCTAGGGCATATCTCCAACAAAACCCTGAAGGTACAACGAAAACCCAACCACGAGAATTCCTGGACTCGAAGAAAGAGATGAGAGCGGATTCAAAACACGTAGAGATAAGAGGAGAATAGCAGAGGGGTAAGGAGTAAAATCAGACCTAACCAGAACTATCCAACCGATTTTGCAAAAATAGTTTTGACACTCTACTTCGGCCGTTAGCTAGGTTATCCTACATTTGGACTTGTGGGTATCGCAAGCTGCTGAGCTCGATACCACTGTAACACCCTCAGAATCGGACCTATGCAAGTTTTAGCGAAATCCGCCAAACCCGCATAGAAACGATTCAAAGGTGCCCACCAGGCACTTTCGTGCGGGTGGAAAACAAAGTAATAACATTACACAACAGTCCTCGATGGGACCCACAGAACAGATATATATACAACACGACTCCATGAGTCAAGAATACAGATATAAGGTACAAAGATCCAAATCACCTTAGGAGATGGTCGCGTCCGACTACGGACAAGATGCAAATGGGGCTAAGAGCCCTGAAGAATAACCAATGGCGTCCATAACCCCTGAGCCAAGCCGGAAGGGTAACCTCGCTAACGACGCCGATCTCAAAACTGCTTAAACAAAGGGGTGAACAGAGGGCAAAGGAAAAAGAGGAGCGTCAAGATCGAGGCCAAGACACGGCGAGGCTAGAATTCGGCGGTCCTCGCCTACATAGGTATGGTGGACTGAAGCGGCAGCGGCAGCATGCACTAAACAACCTATAGTGACTCGATGCAACTGGCGGCTACCAGAGAGGGATAAGAAAGACCTATTCGGAACCAACCTGAAGCTACCATCAAACAAACCCATCCTGGTGTTTCCCCCTCGACACCAACGAGGAAGTCAACCGAGGAACTCACACGGTTGGCAGTTTTACTTATTCAGTTATCGTTGCAGCAATTACTAGTCAGGTTTAGATAATCATTCTGATAAAGTAAGCAGTGGGCAATTTTAGTTAACCATTCCTTTATAGTTACAGCACTTACTAATCAGATACAGATAGCATGAGATAAAACCAAAACCCAGCAGTTGTTGGTACTTTCATTTAGCCATTCCGTTGTAGTTGCAATACTTACTAGTCAGGTACAATGGTCGCAAGCGACACTCCAAACAAGCAATTGTGGGCAGTATTAATTAGCCATTCCATTATAGTGAAGCTGATTACTAGTCATTATAAAGTCAAATTTATAGCAATAAACTTTAGTTATGCTTGTCTATGGTAGAATCAGTGCTCCAAGTCGTCCATATCCATGACACGGCTTTCAGAAAGTTTTACCCGGGGTGCACCAATAGCAACACACGCTCGATCAACCTCGGAAAAACCAAATCAAAACCAACGAGGCTTTCACGACTGAACAATCACAGGATTCAGAATATTTCAGGGCCACCCATTGAGTAGACCATAGCAAGTAAGCAAGCTTCGAGAGACTCAAGGTTTGCGACAATGGTCAGAAACGACTGGGAACCCGAAGTGTGGCTGGGCTTGTCGATACCTGAAAACACTCCGCTTACCTAAGCGATAAGGTGTGCTCCTCGCACAATCGTAAATACATAAGTAGCATGGCATAAGTACAGGATAGTAAATAAAACCTCAAACTAGTTTGTGGCCCAAGAAATAAGACGAATCAAGCTCGCTCGGGGGTCCCATATACCTCCCGGATGTGGATAGCGCGATAAATCAAGGAACAGGTATCAAGTACTCGGGGTCCTACGGGACACAAGTGGACGTTCGGAAACCAAATATTTTCTATCACCCACCGATGCCTCGGCTTACTTCAATTTTAGTTGTTAAACAGAAATTAAAGTGAACGATAAGTAAAACCATGATCATCTCCAACATCGGCATGCGGCAATACATCAACAACTGTGGCACTGGACGACACGCAACAGCACTTGAGCAAGCGACTACGACGCGCAAGTCCAACTATCTACCAAACAACAGGTAATAGGATGTGTCCAAGGCAATATAGGGCTGCACGGTATATCACGGATACGAAAACTAGAGCATCGCAACACAGATAGCAATAGATCAACAGGAGGGAATAAATACTATAAAAGTAAGATAGGTAGAAAGGGGGAGATGCTCGCCTGAAAAGCATTGCCGAAGATTCAACCGAAGATCGGGGCGAAGCTCACATCAACTCATCGGCCTTATCCGCGAAGAAGCAAAACGCTAGAATAAACACCGGATGCACTATTTAATACAACGGCAGAAGATCGGCATGATGCATGCATGATGTATGACATGGCAAAGGTGCGATGCAATTAGGTCATATTAAGCGGAACCGGGGTCCCGACATTTAATTAAACGGTTCAAGTTATTTAGAAACCCCCGCAATTTAAATGTTGTTTTAACAAGGCAAGATAAGATACCGGTTCGCTACACAAGTTTAAATGAGGCCGATATGAGACTAGATTTGCCCGCATATGGGCCCCATATTTAATTATTAGGTGAATCGGCATAAGGCCCCCAAACCACATGACAATATGCATGCATGAACAAATTAATATGCGCCAGGTGATCAATATCATATTATAAAATAGGGGTCTCGGATAAAGGATCACACATTTAGGGGTCTCGACGGTCTTGGGGTTCCAGGGGTTCGGGGTTCGACAGGGTCCAGGGTTCGATGGGTTCGGTCTCGGCGGAAGCGTTCTCGGACTCCGGGACCGTTCTCGGATTACTGGGTAGATCTTCTTGTTCTGGTAGACGAACTTGGCGTGGCGTCGAGGCGCATCGGACTCGCCCCGGGTCGGTGTCGTGCTTGTCGCTGTGAAGCTCTTGTCGGGTCCGCGCCATCGAGTCGGTCTTGGCGTTTCAGGGTGACGAACTGGGCGTTCCGATTGAAGATCTTGGCGTTTTCGACCGGTCTTATGCTCGGATAGAAATACTTGTCGCACCAGGTCGGAGTCCTTGAATCCGGGAAGGAGAACTTGATACGACGCCGGGTTCGGGATCGGGCTTCGGGTCTCGATGTACTTGGTGTAGATCTTGCGGATCTTCTCGCAATCCTCGGGTACATCTCCAAGCATCGATGGTCTTGGAGCGGCAACGGATCGGCCTTTGGAAAGGTCTTCGGGTCCGTGTGGCTATCTTGGTTCGGCATCGGGTCGGCCCTGTCGTCGGGATGATCCTGTCGACCCCGACATTGGGCAATGGTCCTCTGCGAGCGAGCTTGTCGAACCAACGGGGCGTCGGGGCTGCTGCGGACGACGGCGGGCTGCTGCAGAGGGTGGCCGGCGACGGAAGGCTCCGGAGACCTAGGTCGAGGTCGTGGCGGCGTAGAGCGGGCTCAGGCGACAGCAAGGATCGACGGTGGCTCGCAGTGAGAGCGCAGCGAGGATGAGGCGAGAGGTGGAGGCGAGGCGGGCGAAGTAGGTTGGCCGAGGGCGGGCAGGCAGGGTGAGGTAGAAGAGGCGGGCGGCTTGAGCCCAGAGGCCGGGCCGCAAGCGGGTGGAGGACGAGGCGCGACGCTGCAGATGGAGGCGGGAGCTCGCGAGGAGGGCGCTGGAGAGGTCGTGGCGGCGAGGCGGAGCCGCGGCATGAAGCCGATGAGGCGAGGGTGGAGCCGGGTCGGGAGGCGGTCGCAGTATGGCCGGCCTTGGCGCGTGAGGCGGCGGCGAGGAGGAAGAGGAGGACGTGGCTGAGGAGAGGAGGCGAGCGGAGGAGGGCGAGGCTCGCCGGCCTGGGTCGGCGGAGCGACGCTGGCGAGCCCGGCCTTGATGGGAGGGCGCGGACGCGCAAGCGTGGCCATGAGCGAGGTCCTCGGCGGGAGGGCAGGCGGAGGCGGCGAAGTGGCACGCGAGCGGAGGGCGCAGGGGTCACGCGAGCGGGAGGAGGAAGATGGTGGTGGGACCGGGGGTTGGTGGGGATCTGGGCAGGTGGCCACGCGGTGGTGTGTGTGTGGCGCGTGTGTGTGTGGCCCTGTGTGTGTTGGTGGGGTGTGGATGAGTGGGGGGGTTGGGTTTAGTCTAGGTGGCAAAAGGGGATTGGGTGAGGGAGAGAGAGGTGCGAGGTGGCGCGACGGGGTTGGCCGGGGTGATGTGGAGGCAAGGGCTGGGTAGATAGGTTGGTAGTTTTAGGAATTGTTGGGGTGGACCGTTTATAAAATCCTGGGGGTGGTCGTTCGGGTCAAAACGGCCCGTTCGACTGCCCCCGCTAAAATAATTAAATCTTTTATTTATTTTAAACGGGTCGTTTGCAAACCGATAGTAGCCAAAACAAAAATAATCCGGAGACCCGGGTTTTGCGTTTGAATTAAGATGGGGCGTTTGGAAAACAAATCGGGCTTTGCGAAAATAGTTTTTGGCAAACAACATATGATGATGACGATGCAATGCACAAATTCAACGCGATTTTCTAGTAGTGGTTTTGCGGGATGCCACACCCACCGATGCCTCTGCTTACTTACTTCAATTTTAGTTGTTAAACAGGAATTAAAGTGAACGATAAGTAAAGCCATAATCATCTCCAACGTCAACATGCGGCATTACTCCAACAGCTGTGGCACTTGACAACACGCAACAGCACTTGAGCAAGCGACTACGACACGCAGGTCCAACTAACTACCACACAACAGGTAATAGGAGGTGTCCAAGGCAATATAAGGCTGCAAGGGATATCACGGGTACGAAAGCTAGAGCATCGCAACACAGATAGTAATAGATCAACAGGAGGGAAATAAATGCTATAAAAGTAAGATAGGTAGAAAGGGGGAGATGCTCGCCTGAAAACATTGCCGAAGGTTCAACCGAAGATCGGGTCGACTCTCGCATCAACTCAATGGCCTTATCCGCGAAGAAGCAAAACACTAGAATAAACACCGGATGCACTATTTAATACTACGGCAAAAGATCGGGCATGATGCATGTATGATGCATGACATGGCAAAGCTGCGATGCAATTAGGTCATATTAGGTGGAACCGGGGTCCCGACAATTAATTAAATGGTTCAAGTTGTTTAGCTACCCCGCAATTTAAATGTTGCTTTAAACAAGGCAAGATATATCACTGGTTCGCTACACACATTTAAATGAGGCCAATATAAGACTAGATTTGCCCGCATATGGGCCCCATATTTAATTATGAGGTGAATCGGCATAAGGCCCCCAAACCACATGATAATATGCATGCGAGTATGACAATTTAAGATGCAACAAGTTTGTATTATATTATAAAATAGGGTTTCGGGAAGGGGTTCACACTTTAGAGGGTCTCGACGAACTTGGGGTTCCGGGGTTCGGGGTTGGTCTCAGGGTTTAGGGTTCGACGAAATCGTTCTCGGACAACTGAGGTAGATCTTGGCGTTCCGAAAGCAGGACTTGGTTCGGCGTCGGGGCGTAGCGGGTCCGCCCTGGTCGGTGCCGATCTTGTCGTTGCGCAGATCTTGTCGGGTCCTCGAGTCGGGTCGGTCTTGGCGTTCGGGGTGAAGAACTTGGCGTTCCGCGTCGATGTCCGTACCGTCAGTGTTCTCGAGCATCGCATCCGAGAAGGAGTACTTGTCGCACATATGGTCTTCGGGTCCGGGTAGAAGCGCTCGTCGAACTGGTCGATTCCATGTCGGCGTACTTGGCGTTGCGTGGAGAGGACCTCCAAGTTCAGGGTCTCGGCCACCGGATCCGTGATCGGTCTTCGGGAGCGGCTCTGAGGCATCGAATCCGAGGTGTAGATCTTGGGGTCCAGCGGTGGCTGATCTTGTCGGTGTTGCTGACTTGGCGTCCCACGAAGCCAACCGGCAGAAACTTTGACGGTCACGGCCTTGACCACGCGGGCGATACATACACCAGGTACCACAAGGATTCACCTAGAGACAAAGGACGCGTGCAAGCTCTTAGGAAGGAGATGGTGGGGCTGCGAGGTGGGGCCCAAGCGGGGAACAGGGGACGCGCGGGAAGGCGACGAGGGGAGCTCGCGGGGAGGAACGGTGGGCAGCGGGCGGTTGCCGAGATTGAGGAGGGGAGGCCCGGCGTGACTCGAGCGGGCGGCGACGTCCGGAGGAGAGGTGCCGAGCGTCTAGGGCGCGTCAGGGGCGAGCTCGGGGCACCCAGGGGCGGCGGAGGACGCAGAGGGGAGTGAGTTGGCGGCGAGAGAAGGCCGGAGAGGCCGTCGAGCAGCGGTTGAGGCGGTGACGACCGCGGAAGAGGGCGGAGGAGGGACCCGGCGAGGCTGGCGGGCGAGTCGCGCCCGGGCGGGAGGGAGGAGCGGCGGGAGGAGGCTCAAGGCGGCAGAGGCCAGAGGTTGCCGGGCGAGGCGAGGTTGGCGGAGCGGATGGGGAGGAGAAGGGGGGCTGGCCCGGAGGAGGGCCGGGCGAGGAAGAGGAGGGAAGGGGACGGTGAGGACGCGCGGGGCGGAGGAGCCGGGGAGAGGAGGTGGCGCGGCGGGGGGCACCGAGAGGGAGGAAGGGCCACTGGGAGCTCCGGAGGAGGGAGGAGACAGGCGGGTGGAGGCGGGCGGTCTGTGGTGGTCGAGTGGAGGAGGAGGAGAGAGAAAACGGTGGGTGGGGACGGGTGGCTGGCTGGCCAGGTGGGGCCAGTGTGGCGGGCCCAGAGGTGGAAAGGTGGCTGGCAGGTGGGCCTGGGGCGTGTGGGGCCGCGGGTGGGGTCGGGTTGGCAGTGAGGGAGAGAGAGAGGGTAGGATGGGCTAGGGTGAGAGAAAAGAGGGGAAAAGGGATGGATTGGTGAGGTGGCAGGTGGGTAGAGATTGGGTCCAGGGGGTGAGGTGGTGGCCTGTGAGAGGTGGGTAGGTTAGGTTCGGGTGGGACTAGGATTAGAGGTGGCTGATTTAGATGGACCGTTTATCATCGGGGTGGTCGATGGGTCGATTCGCCTGATCGCCCTCACATAAATAATTAAATATTGTATTTGTTTCAAACAGACTTTTGCAACCCGATAGCAAACAAAACAAAATATTCCGGTGACCCGGGTTTTGTGTTTGAACAAAAACGGGGCGTTTAGAAAACACAAACAGGTTTTTCCGAAAATAGTTTTATGCGAACAAATGCAAGATGATGACGATGCTCAAATGCAATGTGGCATGATGACATGAGCATGCGGTCATGATGATGCAATGCACAAAAACAACGCGATTTTCTAGTAGTGGTTTTGCGGGATGCCACAACACCTTCCTCTTGGGGTTTCCCAACGAGGCTCTACAGTCAACTGAGCTGCATCAAGACATTTTCTGGTGCCGTTGCCAGGGAGTTAAGGACAACTTCAATCTCTTCCTCCTCGTCAGTCACCTTTCAAGGAGAAAGAAGATTCTCATAAGGAGAGTCTCTCACAACCAATCTCTTTACTTTGTTTTTGTTTTGCTTAGTTTCTTTTTCTCTATTTTTCTTGTTTCTTTTTATCAAAAATACAAAATAAATTAGTTTCATTTGGTTTGCCTTCTCTTATAAAAAACACACAAAAATTAGTTCCTACTTCAAGTTGCTTCCATGTCTAGCGTTGCTCTAATCACTGTGTCACGTGTGTAAATGATATTCACCTTCAAACAAGGAAGTGAAGAGAGTTTCAAACAAGCTTGGTCTAAAATTTATGATTCACATGAAAAAAACTGAGCCTAAAATGACTCTAGGTTTGTTTCTTAGCAGTTTCTACTATGGTCTTGCTCTTTGTTATAGATATGCTTTGGATGTTGTAGTAGGAGGATATTTTCTCCAATGTAATGAGGATGAAGCTTTTAATGCCATAAAGAAATTGATTGCAACATATAATTTGCTTAGCAAATCTGATTCTTCCTTTATAAACATCTATGCTAGGTTAAACACTCTTGAGACCAATACAGCTAGTTTAAAAGATTGCTATAACATGCTTAGGGAGCATCATGATTATGTTCCAATAAATTCTGAACCTTCAAAATGGTTTCCTACAGTAAAAGTTGTTATAAATAATGAAACTTTTGATGCTCGTTGTGATATCATGTCTGAAATTTGTCTTATGCCTAAAGATATCTATGAATCTTTGAATTTTGGGGACTTTCTAAAGGAGGAGAAGAAATATCTCTTACCAATAATGCCACTATATTATCCATTGGAATAGTTGAAGCAGTGTTTACGAAGATCTTAGGGAAAGTGGTGTCTACTGATTATCTTGTTATTGAAAGTGTAGGAAAAGGACAAATTACACTTGGACGATCCCTACTGAAACTCCTTGGAGCAATAATAGATGTGGGAAAAGTCATTATGCATTTTGATTCTCCAACAAGCAATCATACGTTCCCTAAAGATAATAGTAAAGGTAAAAAAGGCAGGGTCAAGAAATTTGATGTTAATGCTTCTTCATTTGAAAATACTTGATTCTTGCTTCTTGTGCCTAACTTAAAGGCGTTAAAGAAAAGTACTAATTGGGAGATAACCAAAATTTTGTTAGGTTTTTCTTTTGTTGAGTCTTGGAAATTATTGCTTCTGTAATAATCTCTCATTATACTTTTTGTGTGGTTTTTGCGCCAAGAATAACCTCTAATGAGAGAGAAGTAAGATTTGGGGAAGTTGTTGTCCGGAAACAGATTTTTATGCTTGATTATAAAAATTCATGAAAAATCTATGTATGTCGGATTGAGCTGTAATTTTCTGAGTATATATACCAGGTTGTTATCTAACTTTCGTTAGTTCAACACCTTTCTATTTGAGCAACAGAAGGTCTTCGAAAAAATCGGTTTCTACCTGCTCATCTGTTTTGACAGATTTCTGCCATTATTTGTATTTGCCTCTTATCGGTTTCTTTTTTAGTTCTCTTTGATCACTTGAGCTTTTTAAAAGGAATTGATATAGTATCTTGTGTTCTAATGAAAGTTTTACTTGTGTTGAAACTAAAACCCAAAGAACTATTATCTTGAATACACTAATGTTGTTAATGAAGAATTGTGTGAAGTTTTGTATGAAGGAAATTTTCAAGTATAGGGGAATAATGATGTGATGATATGAATAATGGACAAAAGATCAAGCTTGGGGATGCCACCCTGTGTCACCCCAAGAAATATTCAAGAGGTACAAGCGTCAAAGATTGGGGATGCCCAAGGCATCCCCTTCTTCATCAATAAAAATCGCATGTCTCTTTCTAGACACTTCATTTTTTTATTGTTCATGCACTATTGTGTTGTTCTTGGAGCATCTTAGTTTTAGTTTTTGGTTTTCTTTTGTTTGGTTTGCTGAATAAAGTAGTTGGACCCCCGCTTTCACACTTTTGTTTCAAATAAGTTGATTGGTGTTGGAAAAGAGTAGAAAGTTTCATGCTTATAGTGGTACAAAAGGGAGCTTGTTTAGACTGTGGCTTAGACTTTATCATGTCATGATATATGTTGCTTTGACCTTATGATTAGTGATTATTGCTATAGCATAACTTGTTTCAAACAATTGAGATTGCTTAATGTGCCTTGAAAGAATCATGCGTTGTTTTAGCATACAAAAGCATAATATTGTGGTATTCTTCTTTGATGCTTTGTTTGGGTTGACTTGGCACATGCTTACACCATGTTATGACTATGAACCAGTCGCCTTAGCCTCTATGATAATTTAGTTTTTGACTTGTGATACCACTTTATGCTTTGATTGATAATGTTTTGTCGCTCTGCATGATTATGGCCATTATTGCTCTCTTAGTTGGTAGCTCCCAGTCTTTTGCTAGCCTCCACTTGTACCGAGTAAGCTCTACCCATGCATCCAACTCCCAAGTAACAAAGTTTTTTCGAAGAGTCCACTATAAATTCCTATGCATCGTGTGTTACACCATTCCAAGTATATTCATGTTTTTATCTATCTTCCAAATTAAACTTGTTATGAGAAAATTAGTGATTAAAGCTCTCACAAACTTGATGGCACACTTTACTTTCTTGCACCTAATAATCTTGAATCATTGTATCATCTATGTTATATATGCTTGCACTTATAAGTTGGGAATTAGCAGAACCATGCTATCATGGGGAACGCTTTCAACACATTTACATATTACCCAGTTGATATCATGATCTTTTGTTTACGGATGTCAACAGTGTGAAATAAAAGGGGAGCTTGTAAGTTCATGGAGTATTATATATGTGTTAGAGAAACGCCTGGGCGGCTAGACTAAGCCATGCCTAATCATGGTGTAAACTTGCAACATCACCATAGTGATCAATCCATGAAGCATCTTCAGGAAAAAAATATAGAAAAAAAGAGAGAAAAAGAAAAAATAGCACCATACCCATGGTAAATAAGAAGATTGCTGAGATGCTCACTGTCTGTTGCCTTGTCATTTTGATATGGGATAGCTCCTTTGTCATGGGGCAAGGGGTACCTCGTTGGTGATTCTCTATGATACACATATACTTACAATGACAAGAACTTGCTTGTGACTGAAGTTGAGTAGCATGAGGAACGACCCTCATACTCAAGGGACATGAGATTGCCAACTTATGAATTTTCAAGCATATACTCCATATTTGTTTCAATTTAACCTTAATCACTTCAAGATGCTTATGATAGGGGCAATGAGAGCTGAAAGCTAATAAGTACCATAATTTTTGGAAGCTATTTATGTAACTTGAAATCCCTGCTTCCCTCTGTGAAGGGCCTTTCTTCTTACTTTTATGTTGAGTATCCACCTTCTATCTGTATGCACCAATTAAAAGAGCATAGTTGTCATTATTAGTTTTATGTGCATTGTCCCAAAACTTTTTGATTGATTCATAATGTTGATATTGCTTGTTCTTGAACTATTTGTATCTAGTCACCCTTATGAACTTTGAAGGTGTCCTATGCATTTATGTTTTGCTACTCCATGAAGGACAAGCTGAATACCACACATGCTATGTTTTCTATATGTGAAACAAACAAACGTCTTTCAATGCATTATTATTCATGATCTTTGTTTGTACATTTTCATGTTACAACATAGTTACTATGTCTTATTATTAGAACTACATCTTTCATGCTCATGTTTAGAGTACTTTGATCCCAGCTATCAATGCTTTGTAAATGGTTTGATCAAGATTGTGATGGTGCATGTCACCTCAAAAATTATTCTTTTTATCACTTACCTACTCGAGGACGAGCAGGAGTTAAGCTTGGGGATGCTTGATACGTCGTAAACGTATTTATAATTTTTGATGCTCCATGCTTATTTAGTATCAACTTGGTTATGTTTTGTCTACACTTTGAGGTATTTTTATACATTTTCTGGGACTAACCTATTAACAATATACCGCAATGCTAGTTGCCTGTTTTCTGCTGTTTTTGGTTTCAGAAAATCTAGTAAGGAAATATTCTCGGAATTGGACGGGACAAAAGCCAAAGTCAATATTGTACCAGAAGGAACACGGAGTCCGAAGGGCAGCCGAAGGGGGGCCACGAGGTGGCCACACCCTAGGGCCGCGCGGCCTAGGGGCGCGCCGCCACCAGGTGTGAGCCCCTCGGGCACCCACCGACCTTGCCCTTTCGCCTATAAAATCACCCGATGCAGAAACCCTAAGCACCCGATCAAATCTCCACAAAACAGTCTATAGCCGCCACCACCATCGTCCCTAGATCAGGGGGGGTCTGAAGCTCTTCCCGACATCCTGCCGGAGGGGAGAGATCATCCCGGAGGTATTCTTCATCACCATGTCAGCCTCCGAAGTGATGCGTGAGTAGTTCACCCTTGGACTATGGGTCCATACATTAGCTAGATGGTTGTTTCTCCTCCTTTGTGCTATCATGTTTAGATCTTGTAAGATCCGTTCATGATCAAGATTATATATTTGTAATCATACATGTGTTTGAGGGGATCCTATGGATATTGAGATACTATGTCAGATTTATTATTGATTCTATCATGTTTGTGTTATTTGTGATCTTGCATTCTCTCTGTTGTTAGTATCTATCTTGGCCAAGTAGTTGCTTTCAACTCCAAGAGGAGTATTTATGCTCGATGGTTCACGCCTCTAGTAATCTGGGGAAATGACATAAATATCTAAGGTTGTAGATGTGCTATTGCTACTAGGGATAAAACAACAATCCTTTGTTCATGGAGCAATTGTATTGTTTACTTTACACACATTGCTTAATGCAATTATATGTTGCTTGCAACTTAATACTAGAAGGGGTTCAGATGATAACCTGAAGGTGGATTATTAGTCGTAGATGAAGTTGGATTACGGTCTATGTATTATGTTGTAATGCCCAATCAAATCTCATAGGAGTCAAGATGTCTAGTATATGTATTGTTATGCTTTCTCAATCTGTCAATTGCCCCGTTGTAATTTGTTCACCCAACATGCTATCTATCTTAAGGATAACACCTCTAGTGAACTGACTCCGGTCCATTCCTTTATCATTGATACATCATCTACTGTTACTGTTTACTATTTACAAGCAACTACTATCTTCCACACTATTCGTTTAATCCTTTGTTTTCAGCAAACCGGTGATATTGACAACCTCACTGTAAGTTGGGGCAAAGTTTTGAGTTTGTGTTGTGCAGGTTCCAAGTTGTTAGCAACACCTTGGAGTTGTTTCCTTACTCCTACTGGTGCCGCATTTTGCCGTGTCGACGCCGTAAAAACGGTTTATTTGGCACAAGCACCATTTTTGGGCAGCAGTAGGAGATGCTATTATGAATCCACCGAAATACAAGGAAACATTGATCTCGAGAAACAAAAGATACATGTAAACCTCTCATAAGAAACAAACGAAAAACCTAGAAATGTCGCCTCCCAAACAGCCTTTCGTTCTGCTTTATAAATAAAGTAGATCAAGGTATATAGAAAAACGTCAAATACTAAAACTTTCTGCTGAATACATCGACCCGGGACATGAGAAAATCTAGGATCCACGACGACAGCCCTAGGAGGGTGCACCGCGACGCCTCCGATGAGACTGAAGGTCAAGGGTTTTCACCCGAATCCCTATCACGGAGAAGGTAGCCACAGTGGCGTCCCCAAGAGGGTTACGACACCCACATGCATCGCCACTGTTGGTGCCAAAGCACTGAGATTTCGCCCGGAAAAACATTCATGTCGCTCCCCATCTCCCGCCCGCACACACTGTCCCTAAGTTAGGCCTCAGACAAACGATCCGGGAGCTATCAAAGCCGAAGAACCACCAACACCAAGGCCCCCCAACATCCGCTCCTCGACATGCACATGTCCAAAGACAAAACCACCACAACCACTCTCGTGGTGGTGTCACGGCAAATGCCATGGGTAGGCTTAAGTTGGGGGCCAAATGGACGCTTGAGGTAACCGGGGAGGGAGTGCACGGTCTAGCCACGCACGAAGAACAAGATAAACTCTCCACACTCGGGATTTTTATTGATCCTCGAAGTTTACAAGTGCTCCTAGAGCTGTTTGAGCATAACTTCAAGGCACTAGTTTCCTACTTGGTCCAACCTCCCCTAAACCCTAGCTATGCCCCTCCTTATATAGACGATGGTCAGCTAGGTTACACCCCTTTGGGTTCTAGGGTTACTATTTGGATCTTGGTCCTTAATGTGCGGGCCAGGTCATGGGCTAGCACTGAGCCCCTTGACCTAGTCCACAAAGCCATATAGCTATCTTTTCGTACGTAGCCTCCATCTCTTTTGGCGTCATACCGTGACTTTGTACGTCAGCCTTTGCTTTGGGCGTCACCCGGCCCCTTTTGTGTCATCCGGTGTCGCCCTTCTCTTTTGACCGTGCTTTGCCATGGTCCCTACCGAACCTTACTCGGAAAGCTGCCACGCGTCCTTTCTGACTCGGCCTTCCCTCGTGAGACTCGGCTCGTTGCTTCATGCAAGGTAAACAAACTTGTCTTATACGGGCCGACATAATTCTTATGTCGTCCGCAGTCGACCTTCTTACCCGGTCGTTGTTACCCCTCCAGAGTTATTCTTTACTCGGCATAAGCCAAGCTGGGCAATGTTTTACCCCTTATGACCCTACCGGGGGTTATTCCCCCGACATTAGTCCCCGAAGCTGGTGAGACCTAGCAGTTTTTGCTGTTAGGCATCTCCAGGTTCCTTTAATGTGCTTGGAACTTCTCTTTCTCTCAGCATTTACTGCTTAGGGCGCATTGTTTGGCATAATATCGATCTTTGCCCAGTCTATCTTGCCCCTTTCAGGTCTCATCTTTGACTTTCTAGGTTGTTTTTGCCTCATGTCGAGTCACTTTTTGCGCTGCCGAGTCATTTTTGGCTTGCCTAGTCACTAATAGCTTGTAATCATGATGTCTTGCCTCAAATTTTATCCCAAATCCTGACCGCACAGTGATGGCGGCGCAGTAACTCCACGTCACTGTGGCAGTCCCATCGCTCAGCGCCTCGTGTCTTGCGCATCGTGACGTGGCTCAGGATTTTTTGTGTATCTCCTACACGTGGTGCTCGCTGATGCGCTCACTCGGCCGAATGCACGACCACACGGTGGCCGCACGGCGTAGAGAGATCCCACTCCTGGGGTTTTTACTCTCCTTAAGTAGGGGTGAGGGGAACTTAACTGCCTTTGCCCGTTCAGTTTCCCCCTTGACCCCTTCTTCCTCGCGCCTCCCAAATCCTAACTGCCTCCTTGCAGTGAAGGGAATATGCCCGAGAGGCAATAATAAAGTGGTTATTATCGTATTCCTTATTTATGATAAATGTTTATTTTGCATGCTATAATTGTATTAATACGGAAACGTTAATACATGTGTGTTTAATAAACAAATAGAAAGTTCCTAGTTATGCCTCTCTTATAAACTAGCTCGTTGATTAACAAGATGATCAAGGTTTCCTGATCATGGACATTGGACGTTGTTAATAACGGGATCACAACATTAGTGTAATGGTGTGATGAACATTCATCCGAAGTATAGCATTACGATCAAAGTCATTGAGTTTATATTGCTATAACAACTTACGAAGTGATCCTAATCCTTAGACCATGAGATCATGTCAATCACTAACACCGGAAGAGTTTCTTGATAACATCAAACGTCACACCGTAACAGGGTGATTATAAAGATGGATTCAGAACTACTAAAGTGTTATGTTGAGGCCCATGGATCGAGAGTGGAATTTGTTCATCCCGATGACGGATAGATATGCTCTGGGCCCTCTCGGTGATATCACATTGATTAGCTTGCAAGCAAGTGATTTGATCACTAGAATGTTATATCACGGGAACGAGAAAAGAGTGCATGTCGGTAACGAGATCAAACTAGGTATGGAGATACCGATGATCGAATCTCGGACATGTAATATATCGCGAAACAAAAGGATTAAGATACTAGCGTAAAAAGGTTCCGACGATCACAAGAAAGTCATCGTTGAATGTGTGGGAGTCAGTATGGGTCTCCAGATCCCGCTTCTGATTATTGATCTGAGAGGGGTCTCGATCATGTCCGCATTATTCACGAACCGTAGGGTGACACACTTAAGAGACACCGACATCCATTTGGAGCAAAAGTTTCATGCCGAAAAGAAAAGGAAAGCGCAGGAATTTATTTCACTAGACACCGAAACTGTTTCGGTTGAAATTGCTGAAACTAGTTCTGCATGTGAAATAGAATACTAGCAAAGGGTTTTATGTGAATGTTTGTTAATTAAAGTAATTAACAAAATTCTGAATAAATAAATAAAAGAGTTTTATTTAAATGAGAGCTTGCATTAAATTTGGTGGAAATTTAATGCATGTGAGTGGATTTTTGAGTGGAGGTTTTTTAATGGGAGTGGAGGCTTTTCATTTTGAGTGGAAGCTCCACCCACATGAATGTGGAAGAGGTGGGGGCAGCCCCATGGCTGGGCGCATGGCCCCTTGGGTGCCCCCCTCTCCCCTATAAAAGTCCCCCCTCTCCTCCTCTCACACTACACCTCCTCGTGAAGGATCTCTCTCCCCCTCTAGAATTTATCCCCCATGGTCTCGGACTAGCGAGATACATGTTCCCGGTGGCTATTCGGCAAGAAAGAGTTGTGCTTCCGCTGCTGCATCGCTGGGCGAGGCGGAGGTTGCTCGGTGCCTCGAACGTGTGTGCGAGCACGGATGCGCTGATTTGCGGCTAGGACTTCCTCTCGATCTTGAGATCGGCAAGAGATCGTCTACATCAACCACGAGTTTGGACTCGTTAAGCTTTGTCGCTCTTCAAGGGTATGTTCTCTACGGATATACATCCGCGTTGTTTGTATCTAGTATAAATAGATCTTGGTATATAGTTCACATCGTAGGAAAATTTTGTTTTCTATGTTGCGAACCCTTCAAAGGTATCGAGCGGATCTATGCGTAGATACTTTACACGGGTAGTACACATATGAGTATGTGGGCGATGATGATCATTTTATTGCTTCTTAGTTGTACTTTGGATATTGGTGGCATAGTGGGATGAAGCGGCCCGGACAAACTTTACATGTCCTCGCACATGAGACCTGTTCCACGCTTGACATGCAACTAGTTTTGCATAAGTGGCTAGCGGGTGTCTGTCTCTCCTACTATAGTCAATATCTAATTTGCAACGAGTTGTCAACAATTTGATTATCCTCGTTGTGGTTCATGTTCGTAGGTAAGAACGGTTCTATCTCGAAAGCCCTAAGCCACGTAAAACTTGCAATGGATAAATTAGAGGCGTCTAGTTTAGATTGTTGCTGGGCTAGTGTTATGATATGGTAGTGTTGTAAGTAGAAGTGTGAGATGATACTCTTACAACACACATAGCGTGTAAAATCCATAGACTGTGGATTTACACATAAAGGTATGATAGTGATCATACCACGATGCACATGATAGAGATCATCTGCGGGAACCATAACATTTCACTAATAAACATGTGATGTTTGATAGCATCTTATATTGCTTGTTTGGCGTTTTATTAGCAAAATAAGATGATCCCTCATTTAGATATCAAGATAAGAATGTGTTCTTCCTTAAGTATGCACCGACAATGTTTCGTCGCTTCAAGACATCACGTGATGATCGGGTGTACTTGAATCCACGAGCATATCTCGTGTAAGACATTACACACGAATACTAAGGTTCTTACTTGACGAGCCTAGCATGTACGGACATGGCCTCGAACACGGACGAAAGGTTAAGCATGAGTCATATGTTTTGATATGATGACCATATGGATGCTCGCCTTTGAAGCTGCATCGACTCACGTGATGATCGGACTTGGTGTAGTGGATTTGGTTCATGTAATCACCAAAAGACACGAGGGATGTCGTTTTGAGTGGGAGTTCATTTCTAATTTGGATTAGTAGAACTCAATTTATCATAAATTAAATCAAAGTGAATTTGCATAATTTGTTGTAGTCATTGGCATTCGCTCACCACCTTATGCATAGTTTTAATTGAGATAATAGAACTATAGAATTCGGATATATACTTTAACTGGTATCGTATTGTGTTGAGTGTCAATCTAAAGTTTAAAGTCCTATTGCAAACTTTCAGCAAAATTCTATTTACTCGTGAAATTTAATAATTGGTATTAAATCGAGAGTAACAATTCCATGTTAGTATCTTAAGTATCATGTTTGCCTCCATGATTCTTGATTTAAACATCAAGTTTATCTAGGAGCTGAAAGAATTATTTGAAACCATCATGTGTGGCGAGATATAACGATATACGAAACAATGTTTTGGTTGAAATATGATAGAGTATAATATATGTTCTCATATTGGATGAGAATTTGCGAAGGTTGGAGATGCTAGACATCCTAATCATCCAAAAGGGTTTTGGAAAGTAATGTTATACTCACGATTCGCCTTTATAAGCTACAGTAGCTTGATCATGAAAGTCGTCATGATAAGGGTGAATAGAAGATGTATGTAAAGTGTTTACTACACTAAAAGATTACTAAAGAATGGATTTTGAAAGAATACCGATCATTTTGATGATGGTGATCTACTTCAAAGTGCAAGTCCAAAGGTATTATTATTTGAATATACACGCTTTGGACTATGTGTCATGTGTATGGCGCCATTGTTGATGTTGATAGTTTCTTTTAAAAAGGGAAAGAAAATGCTGAAAGAGAATCTATAAAATATATTTGGCAGAAAAGAAAAGATTGGAAATATCCAATTTAGGTATATATATGATATACATGTTATGGTTGTATTCTTTGCTTGTTAAACAATGTGGTTCTTGGGTATTGGATACCAATTGGTTGGTATGAAATTTCATACGGAATGACGCAATTCATGAACCACAATGGCCTAAGTAACTAGCAAGAGAATATGTGATGATGTTCATCAAAACAAACAAACCGTTGTTTGTATTTCTCGCTGACATCAAAGCTTGACTTCAAGATTTGTTTTAATAATTGTTATTTGAATCGGTATTATAAGAACAAAGGTTGTTCAAATAATTACCGTATTCCATATAAGATGGATGATTTACAAATCTAGTTGGAGAAATCACATCCATAAAACCTAATGCTAAAATGTTGCAAGACAAATGATTGAAAGATCACTTACAGTGACATCATTTAAATTATATTGGAAAGAAAACATGAAGAATCTCCATATTCATGGATTTTTGGAGTCTTTGATTTGATCAAGTGACGCTTGTGAGACTTTCCACGTGATAATTAAAACTTCGTTCAAAGGCCAAAGAAGAACGAACGACTAAATTATTGGAATTTATACATATCGATGTATGTAGTCCATTATGTGTAGTCGTAAGCGATGGGTTTCAACTTCATATGCTTTCTCCGGAATTTTGAGTGAATGGTCACTTAATGAGAAAGAAGTATGAAATATTTGAAAATGTTTCAAAGACTTTCAAGATGAAGTGGAAAATCATTGTAACAAGAAAATAAATGAATTATGATTTGATCATAAAGGGATTTATTTGAGTTACAAGTGTAACAAGAAAATAAATGAATTATGATTTTATCATAAAGGGATTTATTTGAGTTGCAAGTTTAGCAAAACACCTAGATTTACATCTCCCAAAACACCATAGGAGTATGGAGTGTTTGAGATTTGTAATGAAACCTTGTTTGACATGGTTGGATCAAAGGTGTTATTTATAAAACTGCCATTATGTTTTAAAAGATTAAAGCTTTAGAGACTACCGCTTTTACACTGAAAAGAGCTCCATCTTGATCCGTTGAAATGACACCATAGAAGTTATGGTTTGGGGTAAAACTCAAGTTGTCATTTCTTAAATTTTGGTATGCTAAACATAAGTAAGATGTTTACAACCGAAGTCAGATGAGCATGTCTTTGTAGGTTATTTCGAATAACAATTGGTTATTCCTCCATAACACCAAGGACAAAAGGGTTTGTCGCTTGAAACGTGAAGTTTCTTGAAGAAGGAATTTTTCATAAATGTTAAGTGGGAGGACAATAGAACTTTGATAAGGTTAACGAACCTTAGCTAAATATGCTGAGTTGCGCACGAAATCGCTCGAGGCTGCCATAATGCTCATAGCTTATGTGCCTCAAAGGTTGTGGTCACGGAGATCTAAGTTCTTATTGAACCAAGTCGGTCGGATAAACAATCAAATACTAAGATTTGAGAGTAAATCATCATTGTTTGACAATGATTAACCGACTATATGCAAAGAAGCGATGGGCCCTGCTCGTCAAATGTCTTGAAGCCATAAAATCCGTGATAGTTCCATATACGAGAAATCAAGTTTTGAACTTGGAAGACCCTCCGGAAAGGTGTAAAAACCTATCGGTCGTATTTGGATCTATAAAGAAACAGACATAGGATGTCTCGCATCTATGAAATATTCGACATGTCGTAAAGTATTTTATGACAATGTTTAAAGAGTTGACTATGACAAGATTTGATCTTTCATAGCGATATTTAGTCTGAACGGATTAAAGTAGCAACCACTACATATAATTTGGTATATGGTAGATGAATAAACAAAACAAAGTTCTTCTAATAGAATGGTTACCTAGGACGTGTACATGACACGGTCCAAAGGGTTTTGTTAAATTCAAAGGATGCTAAAAGGGCATGCAAACTTCAATGGTTGAAGTAAGCATCGCGGAGTTGGAATCTTCACCATGATGAAAAGGAGTTTTTCATCAGGAGACGATGAAGATGCTTGCATTTGCAAGAAATTAAGTGGGAGCGCTGAGACATACTTCTAATACATTATGTGAAGGACATCTTGTTGATTAGAAATGATGTATCTTTTATTGACAAAGGTTAAGAATTTCATTTCGATGAAAGACTTAGGCAAAACCCGAATATTTAGCGTGAATGTCTATAGTGGATAGAATGTAACGCCAATATGGTTGTGCCAAACGTACATATATGAGATATTGAAGGAGTTCAATATAGAATCAACAAGAAACGGTTCTTGTTGCATGGAAAGGAATTGAATCAATATTCAAGTGTATCGACACTTGATAAGTGAAACAAGATTCAAGTGCTTTGACACTTGATGAGTGCAATCACGAGAATGTTTTGATCAATCATACCATGATATGTACACATCCAGATATGTCCTATGCTCTAAGTGTTATGAGCATATACCAGAATGAATCATAAAATGATCATTGGACGATAGTGAGGATATTCTTATGATCTTTTGGAAGAACTAAGAATATATTTGTGTAGAGGTGACAAACAATTACAAATAGTTCATTGTAAAGCGTTACATTGATACTAGTTTTGTCACAAGATACAAATTAAGTTTATCTCAATTTAAACTATGGGTGGCACAATGTAATGGAAAGGAGATTCCATGATGGATTTGGAAGAGTTCCAAAGTTAAGACATTGTGAGAATACTACAACAAAAGGCTAAGTATATGACCTGCTATAGTAGCGACAAGGAGGGAATTTGTGTCAAGTAGTTTGTTATCAAACTAAGGTGTGGTTCATAGCGGCTAACACTAAAGATATATTGTATGACAATAGTATCGACGTGTTTTAACCCCAAGGAACTAAAGGTCTCACCGAAAGACCAAATGTATACAATGCCATCTCATTGAGAATGAGTGATGCGTGAAGAAGACGCATGACAAATACACACGGACCTGAAAGCGTCAGATCCGTAGATTATGTCAACCACTTGCAATTGCGTATTTGGAACACCAGAAAGCCATAGGTGTTCAATACACAAAGTTTTCAAACTAGATTATTGTCTCTAGTGCAAGTGGGAGACTGAAGGGAATATGCCCAAGAGGCAATAATAAAGTGGTTATTATCGTATTCCTTATTTATGATAAATGTTTATTTTGCATGCTATAATTGTATTAATACGGAAACGTTAATACATGTGTGTTTAATAAACAAATAGAAAGTTCCTAGTTATGCCTCTCTTATAAACTAGCTTGTTGATTAACAAGATGATCAAGGTTTCCTGATCATGGACATTGGACGTTGTTAATAACGGGATCACAACATTAGTGTAATGGTGTGATGAACATTCATCCGAAGTATAGCATTACGATCAAAGTCATTGAGTTTATATTGCTATAACAACTTACGTGATCCTAATCCTTAGACCATGAGATCATGTCAATCACTAACAGGAAGAGTTTCTTGATAACATCAAACGTCACACCGTAATCAGGTGATTATAAAGATGGATCTGAACTACTAAAGTGTTATGTTGAGGCCCATGGATCGAGAGTGGAATTTGTTCATCCCGATGACGGATAGATATGCTCGGGCCCTCTCGGTGATATCACATTGATTAGCTTGCAAGCAAGTGATTTGATCACTAGAATGTTATATCACGGAACGAGAAAAGAGTGCATGTCGATGCGAGATCAAACTAGGTATGGAGATACCGATGATCGAATCTCGGACATGTAATATATCGCTAAACAAAAGGATTAAGATACTAGCGTAAAGGTTCCGACGATCACAAGAAAGTCATCGTTGAATGTGGGGAGTCATTATGGGTCTCCGGATCCCGATTATTGATCCGAGAGGGTCTCGATCATGTCCGCATTATTCACGAACCGTAGGGTGACACACTTAAGAGACACCGACATCCATTTGGAGCAAAAGTTTCATGCCGAAAAGAAAAGGAAAGCGAGGAATTTATTTCACTAGACACCAAAGCTGTTTGGTTGAAATTGTCAAACTAGTTCGCATGTGAAATAGAATACTAGCAAGGGTTTTATGTGAATGTTTGTTAATTAGAGTAATTAAAAAAATTCTGAATAAATAAATAAAATAGTTTTATTTAAATGAGAGCTTGCATTAAATTTGGTGGAAATTTAATGCATGTGAGTGGATTTTTGAGTGGAGGTTTTTTAATGGGAGTGGAGGCTTTTCATTTTGAGTGGAAGCTCCACCCACATGAATGTGGAAGAGGTGGGGGCAGCCCCATGGCTGGGCGCATGGCCCCTTGGGTGCCCCCCCTCTCCCCTATAAAGGCCCCCTCTCCTCTCTCACACTACACCTCCTCGTGAAGGATCTCTCTCCCCTCTAGAATTTATCCCCATGGTCTCGGACTAGCGAGATACATGTTCCCGTGGCTATTCGGCAAGAAAGAGTTGTGCTTCTGCATCGCTGGAGCGAGGCGGAGGTTGCTCGGTGCCTCGAACGTGTGTGCGAGCACGGATGCTGATTTGCGGCGCTAGGACTTCCTCTCGATCTTGAGATCGGCAAGAGATCGTCTACATCAACCACGAGTTTGGACTCGTTAAGCTTTGTCGGTCTTCAAGGGTATGTTCTCTACGGATATACATCCGCCCGTTGTTTGTATCTAGTATAAATAGATCTTGGTATATAGTTCACATCGTAGGAAAATTTTTGTTTTCTATGTTGCGAACCCTTCATGCAATTCTTCTCCTCTGTTGCTTCTTTCCTGCGATTCCCTTCTTTCCCCTTCAATTCTACCACGGGTCCTTGCGTCTCGAGGCCTCTTCCAACAACGGAAGAGTCTGAGCCAGTCGATATCATGGACGCCCATGGTGCCGGCGAAGAGGTGGAGGAGCATGAGGTCGCCGCCGACAAGTGCAGCGTCTGGGAGGGATCGGAGGTTTCGGCAGAGGAAATCGAGTGGCTGCGCTCCACCAGGCACATCCCGCTCGAGGTTGACTGTCGCCTCCCTTCAGGTGAAATTGTTCCTAAGCCTGAGGCTAACGAGAGGGCAGTTTTCCTCTCACACTTTGAGCGTGGTTTTGCTCTTCTAGCTAGCAACTTCTTTGTGTCTTTCCTCTCTACCTTCCATCTGCAAACTCACCATCTTCATGCCAATGCGATTGGTTCCCTTTCCTGTTTTATCTCTGCATGCGAAGGCTACCTCGGTATTTGGCCTACCGTTCTTCTTTGGGCCAAGTATTTTAATTTTAGGGTACAATTCGTGCCTGATCCTGGCATTCCCCGCGCCAAGAAAAGGTCCACTAGTGCGGTGCCGCCCGTATCATGCCCAGGAAAGACTCGATCTTTCCTCGGGTCACCGGCATAGATTCTTGCAAGAAATGGCATAGAACCTTTTTTATATATCAAGAATAGTGGGTCCAACGACTACATATGGCTTCCCCCCTTTAAGGACGAGGTTCCTAGCAAGGATTTTTGGATGCTTGACCCGCACGACAAGAATGCCGTGGTGAATGAGGCTCATGGGATCCTCGAGAGGCTGCTCTCGCCGGATGAGAACTTCCACTTATCTGAGGAGGATATCATGTTATCTTTTATCACACGCTGAGTCAGCCCCATCCAAGCCAGAAGCCACAAAATGTGCTTCATGAGCGGCCCGCGAGATCCTACCTGGCACTCCACTTTGGAGCTCACCAACGACTCAGTGGCCCATCGAGTCAGCTCGATCTTCAAGCTGACCTTATAGGAAAACTAGGCCTGGAGCTGCCCCCCTTTTAGCCGGGATAGTCTTGTCCCATGGGTAAGCGTCCGAGTCATTCATTCGCTGCCGACATAACTTTCCTTGCATTAACTCGTTGTTCTATTTATTTATTGATCTTATTCTGTTTATCTTCCGCAGAATCTCGTTCACCAGATTGATGATAGTATCGTCCCTCCTGGGGCCTACTATGAAGATCGCTCTGACACTGATGATGTTGAGTTCAATCTGGAGTGCTTCATGCCAATCCCGCATGTCGTTGCTGCCTCTGCTCCGGGTAAGACCTCTACTCGAAACCCCTTACGAGATTGGTCTGACGATGATGATAATGACTGTGAAGTTCTGGAGGTACTTGTCTTTTTACTTTAACTTTCTGAATTGTCCCATTGAGCATTTTATTTACTCATGCAGCTGGCCAGGTACATGAGGTTCCCCCTCTTGCTCTGGGCGAATTCGACAAGATCCCTACCGCTAAGTTGAGTAAGCGATGTGGGGCCTCCTCTAGCACTCAGCCTTCAAAGAAATGCCGAGTTGATCCTACCGCACCTCTTGTTGCCACGTTATCCCAGACTCGCAAGACCGCTGGTCGTCGGGTCACTCGTCGCATCCCGCACGACCCAACCATCTCCGGGTGAGTTTTTATGCTTGTTACCCTTCATTTTTCTTTCCTGTTCTGTGATTGTTTTCTTATAGGCTTATGTTCTTATTTTCAGTGCGACCATGTCTGCTAGCCAAGCTGCACCTAGCATGGCTTCTTCGCCATTGAGGCCTGCTTCTCCTCCTCGTGCTGACATTGCTGTGTAGAGCCCCATCCGGGTCACTGCCCCCACTACTGAGACTCTTGCGTCTCAGAGCGAGGCCGATCCGATGGTGCGCCCGTCAGAGGAGACCCGACCTAGCTCTCTAGTTAGTTTACCCGAACAAAATCTTGACCCTGGCACCAGTAACATCGGCGCTGAGAAAACCCCTGTCGTTAGTTCTCCCATAACTAGTTTGCCTGCTGACCCAGTTGTTGCCCCCCCAGAAAGTTGTTGAGCCTACTCAGTCGGCTCCTGTCTCTTCCCCAACCAGTTCCAGACCTGCTCCTCCTACCTCTTTGGCCAAAGATCAGACTCGACCTGCTGCTCAAGGCCAGGCCCGTTCCACATCTAGCAAGCCATCAGCGACCAAGCAGTTGACTTTGGTCCACGCTCTAGGCACCACTCCACAAATTCTTCCCACATCATCAACAACAGCACCCACTCCGGCGGGTTAGTTGGGAGAGTCTGCAGCTGCCGGATCTGGCAGCTCTTCCAGAGCTGGCGGCTTGCACACCAGCGCTGCTGCTACCCGTGCCGGAGTAGGAACTAGCCTGAAGAAAGGGCAAGTCCTAACTCGGACGCTCAGCGGGCACGACCTTGGTTCGGCGGAGCGCTACGCCGTTTCCTAGAACGCGGCTGGCGAGCAGGAAGTGAGCTATGGTCCTGGCCAGAAGATGAAGCTAGGCCCCAAGGCTGTCTCGGATATGACTCAGCAGGCCATCGCCTTGATGGCCAAAGCATATCAAGTGAACGAGGTATGTAGCTTCCTTACTCTTTTGCATATTGAGTATATTTTTATTATACATGATTCCTAGTCCCCGAGATTACTACCGAGTAAGGAACTTATTCGGCTGTAAGCTCTGAGATAGAATCCAACTTTTATTTCTCCTGCCAAACTTGCATGTCAGATTTTTGATCCCTAGCCCCCAAGGTTACTGCTGAGTAAGGAACTTAGTCGGTTGTAAGTTTGATCGTACACCTTCTAACTATATCTTTTTTGTGTAGCTTACGCATAATGAGCATATGGAGGTGCATCAGGTTCTCCTCTGGGAATATAGAAAGCTTGAGCTCGCTCACCAAGATCTAAAAACCGAGGCTCAGGGCCAAGGTAATTTTCTTACTCGTCTTGCTTTTATTCGACACACCTTCTCTGTTTCCTCTCCTTGATTTTTTTGTTGTCCTTCCACAACTTCTGCCCAATCTACCATTGACGCGATGCACTCACAGATCAACGAAGCTGAAAGTAAGTTCTTAGAAATTTTGTGACCGCTCTGCATTTATGCTTATTCCTTTTTCATTTTTATCTCGAGGGATCCGAGATAGCTTGTTGTTACTGACGAGTCACATGCTCTGAATAAGCAGAGAGGCACCAAGTTGAACTCCAGAAGGAGCAAGACGAGGTGACCCGGCTGAAGCAACAGATGGCGAATATGGAGCAAAAGCACCAGTCCGAGCTAAAGGGCCTACGCGGAGAACTTGCCAAGAAGGATGACCAGCACGCTGCCAGTGCCGAAAAAACCCACCATCTACTCAAGGAGGCTGAGTTGGCCGTTCAGTCGGCGCACCAGGACCTGGAAGCTCTTCAAGCCAAGGCCAACATATGGTCAGATCAAGCTTGATGCGATAAACTCATTTATCAGTAGTGAGTTCTTACTCTTTTCGTTGTACTTCTATCCTTATTCTTTGCCGCTTCTTCATTGTTTTGTTAATGTTCCTTCGAATTTGTAGAGAACTTTCCTGAAGCTGAGATGTTCGCGCTGAGGGCAATGAAGAAGGTTCACGCCGAGTCTAGAGCTCCTGTTGACGGCGAGATCACCATTGATGAGCACCTGATAGCGCTGTCAGAGCATGCAACCACTCTTAAGTCATGTGGTGTCGACTTGCTTAAGTCGGCAATCCATGCATTTAGGATGCTCTGGTCGGATGAGGATGCGCCCACGCTCATTGAGCCTCTGGCTACCAAGCTGTTTCTGACTGAGGACAGGTTGCATCGGTGGCGTGATTCGTCCGGACGTGTTTGTATCTCCGCGATATTAGTATGTTCCCCTTGTAAAAAAAATCCTTTTGGAGATGAAGATGTCCATCTTAATAATATCTGGTACATGGCTCCTAGCAGATACCGAAGGTTCAGTAAAGTAGCGGAAGACCACACGCAACTACCGCGAGAATGGCACGGTGGCTCCCAAGATCCACTAAAGGCATATAAAATGATTAATAAGACCGACTTATCTTAATTCCACCACGTAATCTAGATATAACCATAAAACATGACATGCAATGGATTATTTTTAGTCTTATCTCTAATAAGTAGATATCCTATATTTGTGGTGAGAGAGATTGTTGCTAAGAGATCAAACCTTTTTTTTAAGTTATCACTCCTCCATGTCACATATCATACTACGTGACACTGCTATGATATGGCTAAGATATAACCATTGTTTGTGCCCTAAGCCTGTTTTTTAAAATTCCAAAAACTTGCATAAGTTTCAAACAATTCTGAAAAATAATACTTGGGTGTAGCCCACTATATGTTGTATTATTGTGTAAAATTCTAGCTCCAAATACTTTGTATTTTAGGCTCTTAAAAATAACAAATCAAGTTTTTGTCATCGGTGAATAGTGTTGAACAGGAGACAGGAGTGAAGATTTGTCATTTTTGTTGAGCCTAAAATACAAAATATTTTAAACTAAAAATCTACACGCTGATAAAATACATAGTTGACATCTAATTGGGAGGAGCCTAGCGCCGCCGCCCCCTCCCGCCGCCCGCGCCCAGCGCCGGCCGCCCCTCCCTCTTCCCTAGCCTCCACCCTCGCGCTATGTCGTCCTCCTCGAGCTCCGCCGCGGGTAACCACCGACCGGCCAACGAGCGCCGCTGGGACGGAGTGGGTGAGGAGTCCTCCAGCCCGCGCTCATACCGCGACGTGGCAAGCACCTCTCCCCCTCCGCCCCCCGCCGTCGCCGTCGCGACCTCCCCGGTGAGCGCAGCGCGCAGCGCCGCTCCCGCGGGACGCGTCCCGGCTAAGACGTGGCTTGGCCCCCGCTCGGAGGTGCACCGGGTCGGCTCGCCCACCGCCGCGGTGGTGGACGTTGATGGCTTCCAACAGCCCAGGCACAAGAATCCTCGGAGGTATGAGCGGCGCCAAGCACGCCAGACCTTCGCGCCATCGGTCGAGCTCGCACAACCTGGAGCGCCGCCGGTACGAGCAGCGCCGGAACGCCACGCCGGAGGAGGGTGCGGGGCTCTACCAACGATGCCTGCATCCTGGGCATGTCGTCCGCGACTGCACGGCGGAGGTGCGCTGCCGCCGCTGCCTGTACCCTGGCCATGAGTCATGGCAATGCGACGTCTTGGCCGCAGCGCCTCTGCCAAGGCTGCGCCACGACCTGCCCCGTCGCCACCGCCTCCCCCGCCCGCCCCACCACCTAAGCCGGCGCTCCCCGCCACCGCCTTGGCGCTCGCGCCGCCGCTACGTGGCGCTGCGGACGGCAGACGCTCCATGGCGCCTTTCCAGAGGCCTGCACCGACGCCGCCCGCACCTTCGCGCCACGCCCCTGCCGCTACGCCACCACCGCCGCCCCCAGGGCCGCCGCGCGTGATCCTCTCCCGTACGGTGGAGATGGCAGAGGCGGAGGACGTCCTCAGGCTCGCCATGGTGGCATCCATCACCGGCACCAGACCTCGGGTGGCCATCAGTGCGGTGGAGCGCCTCCTCTGCTCCCACTTCAAGCTCCACCCTGATGATTTCACGGTCCACCTGCACCATCCGGAGGATTTCTTGCTCACCTTCCACTCCAAGACGGCGTATGACTGCATCGCCGGCGACCACTTCCTCAACGATGCTAACTTCTGCTTGTCCGTGCGGCCATGGTGCAAACTGGCTCACGCCAAGCTCGGCCGGATGGACTACCACGTCGAGCTCGAGCTCCGGGGCATACCGGCGCACGCCTGGCACGTCTCGACGGCGGAGCACCTGCTGGGTGGGAGATGCTGGATCGAGCGTTTGCACCCCGGAACGCGTTCCCGTGCGGACCTCGCCACGTTCCGCCTCTCCGGCCGCGCGCACGACCCCAAGGAAATCAAACCCGAGGCTGTTCTGGAAATCGTCGAGCAGCTCCCCGCGCGCACCCCTCTCGCGCCCTCGGTGACCCGCATCCTCACGTACCAGGTCTCGATCCGGCTCATCAGCGCCGTCCATGACGACAGCGACACACCAAACGACGCTGGGCCGCGCCCCGGTGGTGATGGAGATGGTGCTGGAAGGGGAGGCAATGGCCACCCCGGCCCTCGCCCTGGCCCTGGCCACCAGCGACCTCGCCGTCGTGGACGCAAGCGACGCCGCCAGGACGAGCCTCCGCCAGGCCGCACCGACGACATGGCCGCGGATTCCCTCGGGTGGTGGCGCTCCCGTTACGCCAGCGGGGTGGCTGCGATGCCATCGGTCGCGCGCCGCCCCACGATGGTGCGGCCGCGAGCCAGCGGTGGCGCCATGGCGCGTCGGTGGGGCCCGTCGCCATCGTCGCCGACCGAGAAAAGCGAAAAGGGGACCACCCCAGGCGCTTCCTACCAAAATTTGGCACGTCAAAGTTGTCGGCAAGCCACCAACCCCGCCTGCCCCTGCCACGTAGCTTGGACCATCCGGTCCGGTCTCCTCACCATCTGGACCACCATCCCCTGTCGTTTCCCCCCGTCCTCCCACGCGGCCCCGTCGGAAGATTCAAACCACTCCTCCCCTGTCGCTTGCGCAGTACCGACAAACCAAGAATCGGCAGCTCTGCCCGACAGCAACTCCCTCCTGAGCATGGTACCCTAAACCCCCCTGACCGTGCAGCACAGGCCAGCGGTGCACCCAAGGCTGATCACCTGTCGGGACCAATCGGTGTATCGGGTCCTACGGACGATACGTTGGCCTGCCCCCCGCATGGAGCCAGCCTGGAGCCTCAGGAGAACCCTAGTGCCAGCCTGGAGTCCGTCCCCGCGACGGTCCCCCGGCTCTCCATCCTCCAGCGTCCTGAGAGCCCATGCACGCCAAGGCCCTCGAGCACCCCTGCGACTTCCCCTCCCGCAAGCCATGCCTCGCGCAACGTCACTACTCTGACCAGGTCCTCCCCGCGCCTAGTATACAAGCGTCAACAACGCGCCTCTGCCCCTGCCCCTGTTGGACCCTGGACACTGGGCTCCTTCCTAGCTGCTGCAACGAAGCCGATAAACCCCATCCTCCCTACCCCGGTGAAAAAGCAGAGGAAAAGGCAGATCAACTTCACTCCTCGCCGTGGCCGCTCCGTGGCAAAGTCTACTGCCCCTCCCACCGCTGAGCGCCGCGCGCAAGTCCAACTCATGCGCACCCTGGGGATCGTTGGCGTAGACCAAGAGATTACCAAGGTTGAGATGAAAGCGTTCGCTGATGTATTCGCAATGCCGATCTCCCTCCCCGTCCTGACTGCCATTGCCGCACTGCTTGGGCACACGCTGCCTGATAAGATACTGCAGGCAGACCCTACTGTGGTCTAGCCGTGGGACGTCCCCTCTCTTGACGAGCTTGTGTTTATGGATTTTTCGAAATTGCGTATCATCATTTGGAATGTGCGTGGCCTAAACTCGCGCGCCCGTCGCATCGCTATTCGTTCCCTGGTCCAAACCGCGGACACCTCAATCTTCTGTCTCCAGGAGACCAAGATGGAGCTGCTCCACTCCCGCATCGTCCTCGAGACACTCGGCTCTGACTTCGACGACTACGTTTATCTTCTGGCAGATGGCACCCGTGGGGGCATTCTCCTGGCTTGGAAGAGCTACGATCTCACCATCACCGAGCCTGAGTTCACTGCCAACACAATCACGGCTAAGGTTAGCTGTGCCACGCACGCGGCGATCGTTGCGGAGGGCGCAGCGCCCTGGTGGATCACGATGGTCTATGGGCCGCAAGAGGATGCGTCCAAGATTGAGTTCCTCCACGAGCTCCGGGAGATCGGGGCAGCCTGCGACGCGCCCTGGCTCCTCTGCGGAGACTTCAACCTCATCCTGCACGACGAGGACAAGAACAATGGCCACATCAATCGCAGCATGATGAACAGATTTCGCCGGGTGACCAACGATCTCGCGCTCAAGGAGGTTTACCTGAACGGCCGCCGCTACACATGGTCTAACGAGCAGTCCCCGCCCACTTTGGTATTGCTTGACCGTGTTTTGTGCACCGCTGACTGGGAGGAACAGTTTGGCGAGTGCCACCTGCGTTGCCTTGCCTCGGTGGTCTCCGATCATAGCCCGCTGCTACTTGACTGCTCCCCCGCCCTCCCGCTACATAAAAGGTTTCACTTCGAGGACTATTGGGCACAGCAAGATGGTTTCCAGGAGGTCGTCTTAGAGGCGTGGCAGTCCGTCCAAGACAGCGACCCCTTCACCCAGCTCATGCTCAGGCTCCAGGCAACCGCTCGCAAGTTAACTAGCTGGAATGCGAAATCCATCGGGAATGTGAGGCATAGGATGGCCATTTCCAGGGAGCTACTGTTGCGCTTTGACAAGGCCCAGGAGGACAGGCCCCTATCCGCCAGCGAGGACTGGCTCCGCAAGAAGATCAAAGTGACGTACCTGGGCCTCGCCTCACTCGAGCGCACCATCGCGCGCCAGCGGGCTCGCATTGCGGTTCTCAAAGACGGCGACGCCAACACGTCTTTCTTCCACCGCCAGTGCTCCTATCGTAGACAGAAGAACCGAATCCAGGGCCTTCGGGTGGGTGAAAGATTGCTCACTGACCCCGGTGACATGGCTGAGGCCGCGTTCCTGCACTACGACGAGCTGCTGGGCACTGGCCTTGATCGGGAGCGGACGCTGGACCTGACCCATTTCATCGAGCAGGCCGACGACCTTTCCGGACTGGACGCCCCCTTCGGGGCCGACGAGATCTGGCATGCCATCAAGAAGCTCCCTGCGCGCAAGGCCCCTGGGCCGGACGGATTCACTGCTGAGTTTCTGAGGGCCTGCTGGAGCACGGTCAAGGAGGACTTTGTCGCGGTTTTTCAGCAACTCTATGAGCTCTGCGGCAGAGGGTTCAACAAACTCAATCAGGCTCTCCTGACCCTGCTGCCCAAGCATGCCGAGGCGAGTCGGCTCAATGACTACCGGCCCATCAGCCTTATTCACCTGGTGGCTAAGATCTTCGCCAAGATGCTATCGCTACGTCTTGCCCCACGCCTCACCACGATGGTCAGCCCGGTGCAAAATGCCTTCATCCCCGGGAGGAGCCTGCATGACAACTTCGTCCTTGTCCGCCAGTCGGCACGCTTACTTCACCATCTCGAAGCACCACGGGCACTGCTCAAGCTCGACCTGGCACGCGCCTTCGACTCCCTCTCATGGCCTTTCCTCTTCGAGATCCTTCGGCACATGGGCTTTAGTGACCGCTTCATTGGATGGTTGGCCATCCAGTTCTCCTCGGCCATCACTAAGGTGCTGATCAATGGAGAGCCTGGCCCACCCATCTGGCACCGGCGGGGCCTGCGCCAGGGCGACCCACTATCACCCCAGCTCTTCGTCATCGCGATCGACGTCCTCGGCGAGATCTTCAAGCGCGCGATCGACCTCGGGATCTTACGGCAGCTCCACCCTAGGCGCCTGATCCCATCCGTCTCTCTATATGCGGATGATGTGATCCTGTTCTGCCACATTTGCTCGGGAGACATCGAGGCCACCAAGGCAATCCTCCAACTCTTCGGACAGGCCTCCGGTCTCCTGGTGAACTACTCCAAAAGCTCGGCCATGCTGCTGCGGTGCAAGACTGACGAGGCCGCCACTATTCTGCAGCCCCTCGGATGCCCCATCGTCGAGTTCCCCATCACCTACCTTGGAATTCCACTCACAATCCGCAAGCCCACGTCCGCGCATATGGAACCCCTTGTGGAGAAGATGGCCGCCAGATTACCGACCTGGAAAGCGCGCCTAATGCAGAAACCGGGTAGGCTAGCCCTGATCAAGTCCGTCCTCGGCGCTATCCCCATCCACCAGTTGCTTGTGCTGTCGCCATCCTCCAAGAACATCAGAGCGATGGAGAAGATCGAGCGTGGCTTCCTATGGGAAGGAAAGAGGGAGGCCAAAGGCGGCCATTGCCATGTCAACTGGCGCCTTGTTAGCAGGCCCACCAATCTGGGTGGCCTCGGAATCCAGGACATCCAGCTATCCTGCATCGCACTACGTCTACGATGGCTATGGCTCAGCAAAACTGACAAAGCTCGGGTCTGGAGCGGCCTCGACATGCAATTCACCGGCCCTGAGCGGGACATGTTCTTCGCTTCTACCTACATCGAGCTTGGGAATTGCCTGACCGCGCGTTCGGGAGGACCTCGGATCAACGGATACTCTGTGAGAATGCACCGCCCTCACGCTGTATCCCCAAAGGCGGTAGCGGAGGAGGATTCTTGATGGCCTCATTGAAACAGTGGGCCCGAGACATACAAGGGGTCCTAGGGTATCAAGAGGTTGGAGAATACTTGCAACTCGGCAACGATTCTGCTTACGATGCTTACCCCGAAGACACAAATGGGTCTGGCGATGGACTGCAGATGGCGTATACACTGCCAAGTCGGCTTACCTGGCAGCTTTCCACGGGTCTACTAGGTGCGCTGCTTGGAGGCTTGTCTGGAAGACTTGGGCGCTTAACCGTGTCAAGTTCTTTCACTGCTTGGAGGTGTCGATTAGGTTAGCAGTAGTGTCATGCACTAGTGGGGTTAGGAAGCAATTTTTTTAAGCATCACCTTGGCGGCGGGTGATAGCCGTCCGACATCCAAGACCAAAACATGGTCTATCCAGACGCCGGCGAAGGGTTCCGACACTTGTCAAACCTCTTCGGTGAGGCCCCTCTTAAGGTCGGCGGCCGTCTGCGCGAAAGCAAGTGGTTTCATCCCTGTTTCCAAGCTTGATGGCGGCGCGTTTGACTTCCATCTCGGCGGTGGAAAAAGAGAAGGACTGGATTATAGTCTTCCTCTTTCGGTGGGGTCTTTTCTGCATTTAATAGTGACCTATGTATTTTGGCATACTTTATGGGGTCCTTTGTAATCAGTTGTACACACATCGCTTGGTTTTAATGCAATGCTTTCCGTCCCTTCAGGGACCTCCTTGTTAAAAAATATATTCAGAAGCATCACAGATCCTATTTGCAAGGATTACAAGAAGAATGGAAGGATTACACGGTCACTGTGTCTTGCCGTGCTGGAGTCTCACGCGTCAATTCAATGATGTGCAGCGCCTCAACAAACCCCGGCACTGCTTAGTACAATCTGATAACTTTAAAAAACAACATGCTATTGTAGATACACATTCAAGAGATACTTGTACAGAAGAAGAAAAATCCATTACATGCACACAAAAGGAAAGTCTTCAAGCTGAATAACAGCTCACGAGCATAGGCCTTCAAAACACTAGTATTCCGTACTGTACTACCAATATCCAAATCAATACATAAGCTTACGATGGAATTCACAACATGTAGGCAAAAGCAACATGGCACCAATTTTCCACAAGTATCTCTTTAGCTAGAAACCCATCAATAGAGGTAACACCAAAGATGAAGATTGCCCATCAACTGTAATCATTTATATTCATCGGTATATGATTTCATAGATTTTACATCACAACTGTCAGAGCTTGGTACATATTACTTTGAGAAACCACACTATTCATGTGTATATCTACACTCGGAGACTAAAGCTCTAGTTGCCAATTACACCATGCACCCTTTTGCTGAAACTTTCTGCAGAGTTGCTGGTGAATCGTTTCCAAACTCAGAGTAACTAACCTCGCTGATCTAAGTAAGGGACAAGCCAATCCGGAGGATCCTTGAGGACTTTCTTCGACTCCTCCATTTGCAAAGCATGACGGACCAATTGACAAGCAGCACCATTGGATTCTTCTGAAATTGTCCAGATTCTGTAACATGGCGGATGCGAGCCCACAAATTGGTTCAACTGTACTGCTTCAGCCGCTCGACTGGCGACTAGCTGCTCAAGCAGAGGGACCTGATGGGACTCTAGCACAACGGTAGTTGGTCCATAGAAAAGAGCACTTTTTATCCCTTCACAACAAGCAGCTGCAAAAAGGAGAGCTGGATCCATGTACATCATCGGACGAAAGCATGATGCAGTCATGAACTGTGACGTGCTACCATCCCTAATCAACACCCCTGCAGCACTTTTAAGCCCAACCCGTGTAATCACAGAAGCAACGTTCAACCTCAGGATCTTTGCCTTTATCTGGTCTACTTCTGGTGCAGGTCTCTTTCCTTTGTTATCTACTGTGGGATGCACCGCAATGTGATAATAAATTTAATGCATATTTAATTTTCTTTCCATCTGGAGACAACAGGTGTTAAAAGAGATCCAACCTTCTGTATTCTGCATAAGCATCATCTGCAGTGGAGTGAATTGTTCTGATCCAGGTCGGCCCAGAGATAGTTCTGCAAATTCTTGTGCTTGAATAACATCAGAGAAACAACTATCAGATAAAACGTCAGAAGTGCACCTTCCAAAGCAATTGCTGCAACATATTTGGTCTCATATTTTGGTCGAAATGTCATAACATGGCCAGGAGAGAGCATATGCATACCAATCTTATAACGTTGAATAAAGTACTTATATGATAACTAGGTGTTATGAAAGGTTTTGCTGTATTATAAAGAAACATGCCCAGTGGCTTATCGGCTCTGTCAATTAAGTAAGCAGATGGTAAACCATTGAAGAGTAGCAAGAAAAGAAATGCAACTTGTTAGTCCCAAACATTCCAGGCAACTTGTCATTAACACACTGCATGTGCAATCCTTTCAGTACATTATTTATTTCTGAACAAGTAGTGAACCATATTTCCTTGTTGTATCAAGATATCAGACTTGTGATTTACCACAGTGCAAGAAACTTGTTAGCAGTAGTTGTAAATTAACAGGCAAAGCTTACCAGTTAGATTCCGTTCTTTTACAGTGAATTTTAATTTCAAGCAGGAGTGACATGACAAACAAATAAGCGATCCAAACAAATAAACAGTGACTGACATACTGTGGTAAGAAAATAGGAAATTTACTAACCAAGCATAGACTTATCACGCAACGGAACATATGCTGAAGCATGAGTTCCCGAGTTAGAGGCGGATGTTTCATCACCCATTCCAGCACGTCTGGCAGGAAAATTGATCACTACAAAGGATACATGATCCATGTAAATATATACTTAAATGAGAAAAAAAATAGAGCAAGCAAATATCGAACATTTACTTGTGTTTGCCTGCAGTTGAGGAAGCATTGCAGTATGAATACTTGAGCTAGAAACGGATAACTGATTATGCATTGCAGCATGTCTGTGCACTGCACATATGAGATGACATACCTTAGTGTAAATGCATGATTATAATAGTTAAGAAAAAATATAGTAAAGAAACAGTAAGAACTGACTAACCATCATCAAAATTTTCCTCAAGTGGAAACAATGTTGCAGCAGGAGTTCTTGAGCTAGAAGCAGCAGACTGTATGAGCTCTGCGCACGTGACATGATGGTTAGTGGATCTACACAATTCATATAAAAGTAAGACACCGAATTCAGCTATACCATTACTATCAGGTTCGTGGTTCAACATCCTGCTAGAATATGAACTTGAACTGTGTGGATGCATAAAATGACCTGCAGAAGAATGACACATATCATCCACCACAGATATATATCCATTCACATATTTGGATCTGTCTGCAATTGACTATAAAGTATAGTAGATACATGACCAGGAGCAGTATACAGAAACCTTGTCAACGAGTATTACCAGTATATCTACCATAGCTGTGCTAAGTTGCTAACTTTAGTTTCTGTAGCATTATATAAATGTATATTGTAGTTCAGAAGTCATTTTAGTAGTTGATAGGAGTTTGAGAAATGATGAATCACCTGAAACAAATTGTGACCAAAAGCTGCATGTTTAGTACTCCCTCCGATCCAAAATAAGTGTCAGAGATTTAGTACAAACTTTGCACTAAAACAGTACTAAATCACCGACACTTATTATGGATCGGAGGGAGTACCAAACATTCCAGACTACAATGCCCAAGCTGTAACTTCAATAATTAATACATTGGCAATCCTTTCAGTATATAATAATTTATTAGTCAACAAACATCGGACAGAATTTCCTTGCTGTATCAGGACAACAGACTAAGTTGCCATGCTACAGCACAAGAAACTTGTGAGCATTAATTTAAGTTAACAGGCAAGGCACAGAAGTCATCAGGATTCCGTTTTTCCTTTGTGTTGCATGACAATCAGGAGTGACATGACAAACTACTATAAATGTTAAGTGATGCATCACGTGTGTGGGGTAAAAAGAGAGGAAGTGTTACTAACCAAGCGTAGAATTACCCCGCGATGGAACATTGGCTAAAGCATGACTTCCCAGGTTAAAAGCAGATGTTTCGTCAAGCATTCTAGCACGTCTGGTAGGAAAACTGATCACTACACACCAGACATGATGATCCATGTAAATAGATACTTAAGTGAAAAATATGTAGAGTCAGCAACCATGGAACATTTATTAACCATCACTTGAGCTTGCCCGCAGTGGAGGAACTGTTGCAGCCTGAATCCTTGAGTTAGAAGCCGATAATTGGTTATGCACTGCAGCATGTCCGAGATCTGCACACATGTGACATGATTGTTAGTAAGAAATACACAGTTCATACAGAAGTAACATACCAAATTTATTTATACCAATACCATCAGATTTGTGGGTCAACATCCTTCCTGAATATGAACTTGAATTTTGTGGATGCATATATTGACCTGAAAAAGAATGGCACATATCATCCACCATATATATAAATCCATTCACCTGGATCTATTTGTGATTGCCTACAGAAGTAATATTAGATACATAGTTCTCGTACACAAAAACCATGTCAAGAAGAGTATATCTACCATAGGTGTATATTGACTGTAGATTACTTAGTGAACTAAGCAGATATGCTAAGTTGCTAACTTCAGTTTCTATTAGCAAACGTTTATCCTATTCCAGGAAACCTCACAGTAGTAATTGATAGGAGTTTCAGAATAACTGAATTACCTGAAAGATGATGTAACCGAAACTTGTATGTTTAATCTTGGATAAACATGGTAGTACGAAAAAATAATCCTTGTGACAATCATCTTGTTCATATATGTACAGTCATACATTCACATCATTCAATATTGTGAAGGTAATCTTGACAAAAATGGCAATGAGAAAAGGCCATCTATAAGGGAGCCATAAACTCATAATAATAGGGGATATCTGCAGGTTAATCTGTCAAATGGCATGCAACAAAAATGCTCAGTAACATTGGAAGATTTGTTAAAGGTGAAAGTGCCAAACCTGCATCTGAAGTAAAACTGGATGGATCACCAACTATCTGAGGTGCACAAAATCTGCAAACAATAGAAAAATCATGTTATCTATACGAAGGGCTCAAACAATAATATATAAGAAGCTAGCAACATATGAAGTACCCTTTTCTAAAAATGTAAGGCGGTTTCACTTTTCTCAGTGTGGTGGTGCTTTGCCAATCCAGGGAAAGAATTCGATAGAAGATGTGTCCTATAACACGAGACTAAACCGAACCTTTTAAGACAAAGAACAAAACTTCATAGAAATTACCATAATCATTCGTTCCAGTAGCAAAAATTCTGCACAGCAGATTAAAGCAATTGACAAGTGCCTGGGCACGTAGTGACTCATTCCTATAGCAACTAATTCTACACACTATACAAAATTACATCGCCCATTATACGAGCAAGAAATTCGCACCAGAGAGATGTAATTAGCCCGTAAAAGATGCTTAAGATCATTCCTTCTGGTGAAAACGTCAAACAGCTTGCGGGTGGCATGGTAGGAACACGACATGAACAAGAAGAGTATACGAAAATTTCAAGCACTAATAACCTGCTATTTTTCGCGTGAAACAACGCGAGTTGCGCCCAACACTGGATCCGCATGTCCTCTTCGGCTTGCGATAATCTGGAGAGAAGAAACCATAGCAAGCAAAATACGCAACCAATTAGTCCCAGAGGAAGAGCGGAACCAATGAAGAATTCCGAGAAGAACGGCAAGATCAGAGCAAGAACGCGACCAACTTGCCCCGGGAGGAAGAAGAAGTGCAAGAACCAGGAAGATTAAACGATATGGCACCAAGAACCGCACCTCGGCTGCGACGCGAGAGTGAGGAGAGACCTCCCGACAAGTTTGAGGCGGTGGTAGTTCAGGTCTTGTTGGGATGCTCCGGGTATCAAATCCAAGTAGGCAAGGAGTTCGCGCGGCATGCGGCGGATGACGAGCTCGTAGACGCGTTGCGGGTCGAGATAGCCGGAACCGGAACCGGGACCGGCACCGGAGCCGGAGGAGGAGGAGTCCATCTGTACGAGCGCGCGCGGCGACAGACAACCGGAAGCAAGTAAGAAAGGGAACGGGGCTGCAGAGGGGAAGCACAATGTTAGAGGAGAGAGATGCTTACGTCAATGGCGGCGGTCGGCGACGCGTATGCGGAGAAGGGCAGGAGGGTGTGGTCGGTGGTGGTGGACTGGTGGGCGAAGCCAAGAATGGAGGCGCGGCGACGAAACGCGACGCCCCTTCTCCCCTTTGTAGGCACGGCGGTGACGGCCGCGTGCGTTCGACGCGAAACACCTTCGCAGCCCATTGGGTATCGAAAGGCGAGAATTTGGGCCCAATAGGTTACTACGAGCACCAACATACAGGAAACCTTTTAAGGCTTATTTGATTCATAGTACAGGAATAGGAAAAACATAGGATTGAGATGTCATGCCAACTTGAATTTTATGGAAATAGAAATTTTGTTTGATATAACAAAGGAATTTTTCCATGAGGTATAATCTAATCTTTCTTTTCTATAGAAATTGCACTACGATTCCTATATGATTAATTCCTATAGGATGTGTTCCTATGAATCAAACAATAACATAGGAAAAATTCGCATAGGATTCAAATCCTAAACAATTCCTATGCAACTCCTATGAATCAAACAAACCCTAATCTCCAAACATGAAAGCCTTGTTTAGCACTGGCTTCAAAACTGGGATGCAACAATATTATTGCAGAATCAGATTTGATTGAAACTATTAAAGCATGCACTGGTGATGGGCATTGATGGAATGAATCTGCCGCGGTGTTTGCTGAAAGCATGGATATGATGCCTTTAATTCAAACTGTGGTTTTCAGTCATTTTCCAAAGGAAGCAAACGGAGTCGTCCACGAGCTAGCTAGGTCCTGCTTTTGTGATATGAATTCATGTAATTGGGTTGATGAGCCCCTAGCTTTATTTTAGATACACTTCTGAACGATGTAATATTGTAACTATTGGTTTTGTTGGGAACAACAAGTTTTAGATGTTTTCTTTTTCTTTTAGGGTACCTAAGGATGCTGAAAGGTTTTTAATGAGGCGGCTTACTTGCTCAATATATTGGTTAAAAAACACTTTTTTTTGCATGAACATAGAATCTTTTCTATTTCAAAAGATAATGGGTAAGTAACAGATTCTTGAATCTTGTTTCCAGTAAACCTAACGAATGTTACTAACTAAATTTTACAATATATTATGAGAATCAAGAGCAAGATTTTTGTACTATCAAATTTCCACCTAATTTTGGAAATCTTAATAATGTTTATCCTACTAGGAAAGGAAACGTGCCCCTGCGTTGTATCGGAAGACTGAAAAAAAATCTATGTTGTGTAAACGCGCAAAGTCGTGAAAATTATCCGGCTTGACACACCGCTCTGATGTTAGGCACGATGCCCATTGCTTCCTCTACCCGCTTGCCTGCTTGCTATGGGTTAATTTTTAGGCTATGAACAATGATGTAGGTTGTCATTTGCATAACTGATTGCCCATAAAAAAAACTGACTGCCCACAAAAAGTCAATCCTTTTTGATAATTCAAATTGGTGTATAACTTGAATATTGTCCCATTTTTCGTATTCCTATTGGTATTGTCTCTTATTTTTTTCATTTTGAGAGTCTAACTCAATGTCTGCATTTTTGTTTGAACTAAATTTCTGAATTATTCTTTGAACTGAAATTCTACAATTTAAAAGTGTAAGTACCGATGGTAACAATATGACCGGAGCAAAGAGATTAAGAAGGCTTTAAAAAAACATACCTTGATTTAGGGAAGCCCTCTGAGCTTCTGCAACATCTTACTCGGCTGGACCAGCACAATCTGTTATACCGTATCTAGAGCCAAAGCAACGCGAAGAGTGACCTTGTGTAGTCAATGTACCTTTTTTCTAAAAATCTTGTCAGCATAATACAAACTAATGGAAAAAAACACAACACCTTCTTACTTCGGTCCCTTTCCTTACAAGACCTTAATGAGGCGCCAATTCTCCATGAGGTAGCTCCAAGGCAAAACTGAAAGCTTAGTCACCGAGGCTCCATCTTGAGGTGAAGTTTGAGTAATATGTTTTTGGAATATGTCATTTGCAGACAACAAAGCCGAGCTGTTACGTCGAGAAGCAAGGGCGTGGCCCAAGAAATCCATCATTGTACATGTATACCCGCCTGGAGTGGGGCAAGCCGAGCTAGGGCGAGTGCCTACAGGACTAACCAGCCGCCGGCAAGGACACAGCGTAAACAGTAGAGTGTACAGGAAGTAACTGAGTATTCGGAGAAACACGAGCTAGTTTTTCAACGAGTAAAGCTATCATTGGGTTGACAACATTTCTCCTATATGTTAATATACCGACGACCAATTCATTTTTCTGTGTTTGTTTTTGCACGGTCTATGCCGAGTCGATTCCAAGATGCAGATAAGATTCAAAACACCTGACTTAGTCAGCTACTTCAAATCTTGGGGGCTACACCCATCGGGTGTGCTCGCGCACCCCACTGTAATCAAGTGGCCCCGTCCGGCTGAAGGAGCTTAGCCGAATTGCAAGTTCAAGGTGTTGACGAACACAAGATAGAAAAAATTCGAAGCACCTGTCTTCGTCAACTACTCCGAGTCTCGGAGGCTACACCTAGTGGGTGCGCTGGCACGCCCTTACTGGAAGTTGTATTGCTTCCCGGGCTATAGGTGTACGGCCAGACACCATTCATGACGACTTTATGTACAAGGACAATTTCAAGTTTTGTGGAGCTCATGTGGACCAACCATCCCCCCCTCCCCCGGTGAAATCAGTGCACGCTTGGGGGCTAGTGTCGGGGGATGATTTCCGGGCACCCCAAGAACCCTCAAAGAAAGACGGATGAAAATGCAAAAACCACCCGCAGAAATAAAACAGCAGCATACGCCATCTGGGCCAGCTAGAGCCTCCCAGCTGGACTGCTAGCGCCTCCACCAAAATGCTCCTTTCGGCTGGGCCTCCCCTTCCCCAGCCAGCCTACTTCGCGCCTCCTCTACCACTTCCTCTCCCGGTCGAGCCAAGCTCTGCCCCCGACTAGGCCGACTGCCGCTTCCCCCGCCGCTGGGCCAGGCGGCCGCTCCTCCCCGTTGTGATCCACCCGGCTGGGACGCCCTTCTCCTTCGTGTCGCCTCCCGGGCTGGGCTCCTGCCCCTTTCATGGCTAGGCTTCCTCTCTAGCGCCCCTGCTGGTCCCTTTCCTACGCGTCCCATGGGCCGCTTTCCCCCCACACCTAGTTGGGCCTCCGCGTGGCTTCCCCGCTGCCAGCGTTGGGGAGAACTGGATCGGTTGGTGTCTCCCGGCCAGTGCATTCGATGCCCTAGCCGGCCGATCGAGCGATGCTATCCAGGATCGATCCCTCAATCCTGGCCAGCTCCATCTCCAATCGGCAGTTGCTGCCCCTATCGATAACCACCCTAGCGCATAGGACCATCGTCATGAGATGTATAGGGAGAAGACGAGCAAGGACGAGAAGACAGGAAAAGCCAGAAGAAGAGGACGAGAAGACACCGGGCATTGTTGCCATGCTGCCTTTACTAACACCCCTACACATCCACTAGTGTAGCACTATGTAGCACTTTATCAGATGACATATTGTATAGTGTATTTAGGCCATGTGGGCCCTCTTTGTTCCCTGGGCATGCCTTCATAAGTGCACCAGGGAGATCCTCATAAGGCATGGACAGATCCATCGATCACTCTCTCTAGGAGCTAGCTCTCTCACTCCTAGAGACACACATACACACACACTAGCTCAGTTAGACAGGCATAGACATACACGGTTGGTCTCTCTTAGTTTGATAGCATACATACAGTTTGAGGAGCCCTTGTAGTTCTTCGTGTTTATCCACATATAGTCAGATCAGCAGGAGTAGGGGTGTTAATACCTCATCATGAGGGTTGATGACTTCAAGTGCACAGATCAATTGTAGCTAGTTTCGAAGTAAATATATCGATCCCACAGAGAGCTCTTGGTAAAGGTATTTATCCCCCTCGTCACTATCTACCAAAGGATACTTGTAATTGTCTTTGATCTCAAGAAAAGAGTGTTTGAAAGGTTTTTGGCTGTGTGTAGAAAAGCAACTAAAACAATTAAAAGAAAGCAAGTAACAAGATTGTGTGAAAGCGTGGTTAAACTCAATAGGGCTAAAACGTTCTCGGGGATGTAGGATACACCTCTATCATGGTATTGTCATAATTAATAATTTAAGATAATATACTTCTTGTGTCATGATATGTGTGGAGAGAGCTCCATAATAAGATGTTCACTACAAGGCTCGTAGGAAGCCACTTTGTCGAGCCAAGAGTGAGGTCACCTCTAAATAACCACTGTGATGTCTGAGAGCAGTCACCCATACAGACCACCGCAATTAAGGGTTTCCCCATGGATATCATAATTAGCTTAGGGGGTCCCTCTTTATTCCTCCTTTGACCTCGTAGTTCACGAGCCGACGCTAATCTGTAACGGGGTCATTCCGGGTAAGATCCCAAAGCACGTCCAAAGGATTTATACCTCTCTTTAGTCCCAAGGGCAAATGGTATATGGTCGAATTCACATACCATCTAAAGAGAGAGATCAAACACAAATCATAAATCAATCATAGACCGGCAAGTCATATGGACACAAGAATAGATCATCTTTATTGCAAATTCATAAAAGTTCTAGGGTTTCTCTATCTCTCCAAGAACAAAGGAACTACTCAGACATGGAGGCAATCAAAAACATCATCATAATCAAATGGATGATAAAAGTGTTGAAATAGATCTAATACAAACCACAATTGAATCTCAAATTACAACAAGATCTAATGGATGAAATATGGGGGTAATGGTGATGATTGTAGATGCAACGGTCGATGATGAAGGGGACGATGTGTGATACGTCGGAAACGTATCTATAATTTTTAATGTTCCATGCTTGTTTAGTATCTACTTTGCTTTGCTTTGTCCACACTTTGAGGTGATTTTCATATGTTTTCTGGTACTAACCTATTAACAAGTTGCCACAGTGCCAGTTGCATGTTTTCTTCTGTTTTTTGGTTCCAAAAAGGCAGAAAATCAATATTCTCGGAACTGAACGGGAGGGAACACGAAGCCGGAGTACGAGACGGAGGAGACCCACCAGGGGGCCACACCCCCTGGTCTGCAGCTGCCCTGGTGCCCCCTCTGCCTCGCCTCTTCGCCGATAAGAAGCCCCTAATGCCTAAACCCTAAGTACCCGATCAATATTCCACGAAACCGTCTGTAGCCGCCGCCACCATCGTTCCTAGATCGGGGGGATCTGAAGATCTTCCCGGCACCCTGCCAGAGGGGAGATCATCCCGGAGGCCTTCTTATTCATCATGCCAGCCTCCGGTATGAAGCGTGAGTAGTTCCACCTTGGACTACGGGTCCATGTAGTAGCTAGATGGTTGTATCTCCTCCTTGTGCTTTCATGTCTAGATCTTGTGAGCTCCGTTCATGATCAAGATCTCATCTATTTGTAATCATGCATGTTTGTGTTTGCGGGGATCCGATGGATATTGAGATTACTATGTCAGATTGATTAATGGTTTTGTATTATTGATTCTATCATGTTTGTGTTGTTTGTGATCTTCCATGCTCTCTGTTGTTAGTAGCTATCTTGGCCAAGTAGTTGCTAGTGACTCCAAGAGGGGGTATTTATGCTCGATAGTGGGTTCATGCCTCTACTTAATCAAGTGAAGTGACATAAATCTCTTCGGTTGTAGATGTGATGTTGCCACTAGGGAGAAAACAACGGTCTCTTGTTCATGGAACAAGTGGATTGTTTATCTTACACACTTTGCTTAAAGTAGTTGTATGTTGCTTGCACCTTAATACTAGAGGGGGTTCGGATGATAACCCAAAGGTGGACTTCTAGTCATAGATGCAGTTGGATGGCGGTCTATGTATATTGTTGTATTGCCCAATCGAATCTCATAGGATCTTTTTGTCTGGTATTGCATTGTTATGCCTTGCTCAGTCCTGTCAATTGCCCTACTGTAATTTGTTTACCAAGCATGGCATGTTTGTTTATCTAAGGAGAACACCTCTAGTGAACTATGGACCCCGGTCCAATCTTTACCATTGATACATCTTCCACTGTTACTATTTACTTGCTGCAAACCATCATCACCTTCCACACCATACAGTTAATCCTTTGTTACAGCAACCGGTGAGATTGACAACTGTAGCATCCCAATTGTCTAACAATTGTAATGCTACTTTCCTAGTCTATATTTTGCTACTTTCCTACGTGTCATACATTGCATCATTATTATATCATGCTCATGTCACCATGTCACCTTGCATTTTAGCATCATTTAGCAACCCCTCTATTTGGCTCTTATCCCACATGCATTCTATATTGCATCACTTGTATTGGCCTTTTGATATATTGTATTTGCTTCTTTATAAATTGTTATATGCCCAAGTTGAGTTGGGGGCATCTCTCTCACTACTCCTTCCCATCACTAACATATTGTTTCCCTCTTATTTTCCATCATATGGGAATATGGGTTTTCATTTGGCTTATTGGTATTATAACTCCAAACCCATGTGCCAATATATTCCACCTCCACTATGCACTTGTTCATCTTAGTGCATGCCCTAAAGGCAATGCATGTCCCATGCTAGTTTTTCCCAAGATCATCATCCTCTCTTTTATTTGCTGGCCTTTTACCATCTTGTTATGAAAACTTTACTCTTATTCTTGTGAGCTACCCTTTCCCCGTTTGGTTTCACCTAGCACAAGTGTCTGTGTGTATGTGCACTAAACCCTCCACTCCTAACACCCTATCCATCTCTCTTTTCCACATACATGATCATACATGCTCCCTTTTGAATCACCTCATGCATGGACGCAAATGTGCATGCCACATGCATACCTCATCACTTTTCACCTTCTCGCTTCTTTTCTTACCTCTTTTTGTGTTGGAGTCATAAACCTTGAGCTTGTCTTGATGTATGAATTTAACCCTATTCTTCTCTCTCTTTCTCTCTTTTAACCTAGCTAGAGTGGCCCTCTAGTTGAAACCCCTGCCAAGCCCTGGGGCACCCGATGCCTCCTCTCACTCTGATTCGACCTGGGCAGAACTCCCTGGCGTCTCCTCTCTCTTTCCACCATAAGACCACCCCCTAGCTGCTTCGACCTGGTCCAGCTGAGCCTGGACCAACCCCTCCCCTTGTCTGGTGTTTGTTCCGACTCCATCCGATGGACAGTGACTCACCGCGCCACTGTGTTTCTTCCTCGCCGCGCACGTGACCCAGGTACCTCACACACCCTGCGTGCACCTCCCCTCTCCCTCGTGATATTTTCTCTCGGGCTCCCCTCGATCTGGCCATAAAGCGACAGCGACAGGGACGCTTTCCCCTTCATCCCCATCCTCCCAACCACTCCCTCACCCTGGACGATCTGCACCCCTTCCTTCCTTCCCCTGCCAAAACCCTAGCCGTCATGGGTGCTCCTGCCTAGCCCATGTCCGTCCTCGTCGTTTCCCGCTGCCGTTGTCACCAGACAACCTTGTCCCGGAGCTGCGCTTAGACCCGGTGAAGCTGCTCGGAACCGGAGCAAGAAGGAGCAGGTCTAGGACGTTGCTCGCACCCACGCCGTCGCCGCGCCGGCCTTGGCCTCGTCGAGCCTTCCCTTCTGGTCGTTCCGCCTAGCTCGGCTGGGAATCGGTCCCCGGTGAGTTCCCCACCCCTCTCTGCCTACCAGCCCCTTGCCGTTCGCTTCCGCTCGCCCCAGTCGCCTTGCAGCCGCATGCCACGCTCCGCGGCCTGCATCAACAGCGCACGCATCGACAGACAGCAGCAGGCGTGCGCGTATCACTATAGCAGCTCATGCATGCCCCTATTCCATCGCGATTTCCGGCGATCCCAGCCATCTTCCGTTGATCTTCTTCATGCAAGCTCCTTCTAGATTGCACCCTCCTTCTCCCACATCAAACGGCGCACAAATCCATCGACGGTAGAGCTCGGAATCATTCCCGCAAAATCACCCGGACTCGCTATAAACTGTCGGGTTTCGATAGTTAACTTCTTGTAAAACCTTCTCTGTTCCTGGACAGTTTCTGGTCTCTCTAGTCATCCCCCGGCGTTTGTTTCTGAACAAAATCTGTAGGCCTTGCTATCCTCTCCAACTGCGGTTTTTGCGGAGTCTCGTTTGGAGCTTGTACCTGCTCGCAGTCATCCGCCGAAGATCGCCAAATCGATGAACCCTACAGCGCTCTGCAGTTCAGTCGCAGCCGTTTCTGCTCCTCTGTTCCTCGGTGATCACCGGTCTCTGTAGCCCTCCTCTTTAAAAACTTCCTAAATTAAACTTGTACTTCTTGAACTATTCTACAACTTTGTTCTTTGCGGCATCACAAAATTCCCAAAGGTTAGCTCGCCATCTTCGTCGCAGTATTAGCCGAGCTAGCTCCTTTTCGCGAAACCATTTTCAGTTTCATCAGGCAGCACCCGATCCCCCCAGGAGTTTTTCTAGTAAGGCCCCTGGAAGTTTTCCCTCTTAACCCGCGGTACCCTTCCCGCCCACGTGTCGCCTCCTCACGTGCTCGTGCGCGTGGACCCGTTAGCTCCCTGGTCCCACTCGTCATTGACAGCGTGTAAACCCATCCGAAGTAACAAAAGTTCAGGATCATTCCAGATTTCAAATTCACACCAAATTCCCAAATCCGACCAAATATAAATCTCTTCATAACCTTAAAATAAATTCGAATTTGACTAAAACTTTAATATGAAATGTGTTTAGTTTTAATTTGTGAATATATGCACATTCAAATGTTTTCAAATCTGATTTAAACTAGTCAAACCTTTGACTTTGAGCCCTCTCTAATATATTTGATTTAAATATGAGTTTAAAATGACAAATCCAAATATTAAGTATAATATATGTTTTTGAATCAGAAAATGTGAGGAATCTGTTTATGCTAATTACAACTTCATTTGAGCAATTTAAATTTTTCGAATTAATAAATATTAATAAATGTCGTTTCCTAATAAATTCATAACTTTAAATCTGTAACTCCGAATTCGACATATGATATGTCTAAATCGATCAGCCCGACGAGACCTCTCCAACCATGATATCCATGTTATCATTTGCATCATGCATTAAGAGCAGTTTATAATCAGTATTGTTATGCAAGGAAAACATGATAAATAAAATTGGAAACTAATTGTTTCTTATTAATAATGCCTCATGAATGCTATATCATCAATGTGCTATGCCTCTAATACCTTTTTGACATAGTTTACATCATTAACTTGCCATGTCATGCATCATACCATGATCATGCCGATTCTTCCGCATTAGTTGCAATTGCTGCATCGCTTGTTCCTTTTAGTGTTTTGCTTCTTCCCGGATAGGACGATGAGATGTTGTGAGCTTCGACAAGTTCTTCGATTATGAAACTTCGACAATGTTTTCCAGGCGAGCATTCTCCCCCTTTCTACCTATCTTAGTTTTATAGTCTTTATTTCCTCGTGTTGATCTATTGCTATCTGTATTGCGATGCTCTAGTTATCGTACCCATGATATCCCTTGCAGCCACCATATTGCCATGGACACCTCCTATTACCTGTTGTTTAGTAGATAGTCGGCCTTGCGAGTCACAGTCCCTTTTGTTGTGTGGTTTCGCGTTGTCGATGTTCCACAGTTATTGGAGTAATGCCTCATGTTTAATGTTGGGGATGATCATGGCTTTAATTACTGTTTAATAACTAAAATTGAAGTAAGTAAATAATGCAGAGGCACAGGTGGGCAATAGATGTTATTTGGTTTTTAATCGTCCACTTGTGTCCCGTAGGACCCCGAGTACTTGATACCTGTTCTTTGAATATTCGCACTATCCGCATGTGGGACCATGGATCCCTCTAGCCAGAGCTTGAGTCATATATTATTTCTTGGGGCCACAAAGTAGTTTGGGGCTTTAATACTATCATGTACTTATGCCATGTTTTACTGCTTTATTTACGATTGCGCGTGGAGCGCCTGTAATGTTTTGGATCACGGCACGATTACGCGGTATCGACAAGCCTAGTTTCGGGTTCCCAGTCGTTTACAGCCGTTCTCGCAAACCTCTGGGTCCGTCTTCGAGCCGGCCAACTTCATAGCGGGTAGCTTGGTGGGGTGGCCCCCTGAAATTTATATGAATCTTGCAATTGCTCTATCGTGATGCCTCGTTGGGTTTTATTTGGTTTTTCTCGAGGTTGATCGTGCGTGTGTTGCTATTTATGCCCCCTGCAGGGTAAAACTTTCTGAAAGCCGTGTCAGCGGTTATGGACGACTTGGAGCACAGTATCTCGATCATAGATAACTATAACTAAAGTAGTGCTATAAATTTGACTTTATAATGACTAGTAATCAGCTTCACTATAATGGAATGGCTAAATAAAAGTGCCAACAACTGCTGGTTTTGGGTTGTCACCCGTTACCATTGTATCTGACTAGTAAGTATTGCAACTACAACGGAATGGCTAAATAAAAGTGCCAACAACTGCTGGGTTTTGGGATGTCTCATGCTATATGTATCTGACTAGTAAGTACTACAACTACAACGGAATGGTTATTTAAAACTGCCCACTGCTTATTATATCAGGATGACTCATGATATCTATATCTGACTAGTAATTGCCGCAACTATAACGAAATGAATAAAACTGCTAACTGTGTGAGTTCCTCGGTTGACTTCCTCGGTTGGTATCGAGGGGGAATACCAGGATGGGTATGTTTGGTGTTAGAATCAGGTTGGATCCGAGTAGGTCTTTCTTATTCCTATCTGATAGCCGCCAGTTGTATTGAGTCTCTATAGGTTGTTTAGTGCATGCTGCGCTGTCGCTTCCGTCCACCATACCTATGTAGGCGAGGACCGCCGAATTCTAGTCTCGCTGTAATCTGGCCTCAAGATCGACTCTCTTTTTCCTTTGCCCTTTGTCGGCACCCCTTTTGTTTTAGCAGGTTTTGAGATCGATGTCGTTAGCAGGGTTACCCTTCCGGCTTGGCCTGGACAGGGTTATGGACGCCATTGGTTATTCTTCAGGGCTCTTAGCTCAATTTGCATCTTGTACGTACTCGGACGTTGTATCGTTTTGAAGGTGATTTGGATCTTTGTATTGTATATCTGTATTCTTGACTCTTTGAGTCGCTGTTGTATATATCTGTTCTGTGGGTTCCATCGCGGACTATTGTGTAATGATATTACTTCGTTTTCCACCCGCACGAAAGTTCCTGGTGGGCACCTTTGAATCGTTTCTATGCGGGTTTGGCAGGGATCGCTGAAACTTGCATAGGGCCGATTCTGAGGGTGTTACAACAACCTCAGTGTTAGTTGGGGTAAAGTCTTGAGTTTGTGTTGTGTAGGTTTCCATGTTGCTTGCAACACCTTTGAGACGTTTCCTTCCTCCTAATGGTTCGATAACCTCGGTTTCTTACTGAGGGAAGACTTGCTGCTGTGCTGCATCACACCTTGCTCTTGGGGTTTCCCGACAAAGCGCTCTCAGGCTCCATCAACAAGTTTTCTGGCGCCGTTGCCGGGGAGGCTAAGGACGTCTTCACAAGGGGAGTCCTCCTCAACCTTTATCTTTACTTTGTTTTTAGTTTGCTTGGTTTTGTTTGCCTCTTTTTATCAAAAACTCCAAAAAAATAGTTTAGTTTGGTTTGCTTTCTCTTATCAAAAACACAAAAAAGTTAGTTCCTGCTCTAGCTTGGTTTGCTTGCTTTATTCAAAAACACAAAAATTAGTTTCTTCTCTAGTTGTTGCTGCTGTTTTTGGCTTGCCCAACTTTGCCAAAATGAACTCCGCTGAGAACACCAAGTTGTGTTACTTCACTAGCACCAACAACAATGATTTCCTTAGCACTCCTATTGCTCCACCTGCTCCTGATGCTACCTTTTATGAAATTAAGCCTGCTTTGTTGAATCTTGTGATGAGAGAGCAATTTTCTGGTTTTGGTTCTGATGATCCTGCTGCCCATCTTAATAGCTTTGTTGAAATTTATGAGATGCAAAAGTATAAGGATGTAGATGAAGATATTATTAAGCTCAAGCTGTTTTGTTTCTCTTTGAGAGGAAAAGCTAAAGAATGGTTGCTATCCTTGCCTAGAAATAGTATTGATTCTTGGATTAAGTGCAAAGATGCTTTTATTTGAAAGTACTACCCTCCTGCTAAGATTATATCTATGAGAAGTGATATCATGAAATTTAAACAACTTGATAATGAACATGTTGCTCAAGCTTAGGAAAGAATGAAATATTTAGTTAAGAATTGTCCCACTCATGGACTTACTGCTTGGATGATTATCCAGACTTTTTATGCAGGTTTGAACTTCTCTTCAAGAAACCTGTTGGATACAGCTGCTAGAGGTACCTTTATGACTGTCACCTTGGGTGCTGCAACAAAACTCCTTGATAATATGATGGCTAATTACTCTGAATAGCATACTGAGAGAGCTCCACATGGTAAGAAGGTAAATTCTGTTGAAGAAACCTCTTCTTTGAGTGATTAGATTGATGTTATTATGGCTATGCTTGTTAATGGGAAAGCTCCTTTAGATCCAAATAATGTTCCCTTAGCCTCTTAGGTTGCTCAAGAAGATCAAGTTGATGTGAACTTCATTAGAAACAACAATTTCAACAACAATGCCTATAGGAATAATTTTGGTAGCAACAACAATTATAGGCCATATCCTCCTAATAATGGCAATTCCTATGGAAACTCCTACAACAATGCTAGAAGTGCCCCCTCTGAACTCGAAGTCATGCTCAAAGACTTTATTAGTAAACCAACCACTTTCAACAAGACTGTGGAGGAAAAACTTTTAAACGTTGATAAAAATATTTCCTCTTTGTCTGAAGCACAGTCCTCCTTGATTAATAGAATGGCTGCTAAACCTGAAACCATGGAAAGTACCTTTGCTGCTACTCATGCCATACAAGTTACTATTGATAAAAATGTTAGACTGTTAGCTCAACTTCGTGCTAAGTGGGAAAGGGAAGCTGAAATTGATAAAAAACAATAGTGTGTGCACCATCACCAAAATGGATACCACTAAACCACAAGAAGTCCCTATTCCTCCTCCTACAATGCCTAAGGCCAATGATTCTACTACTAGTGATGATAAGTTTTATTTTGATCTTGATGGTTGCAATATTTCTGAAGTGATTCTGTTCCTAGAAAATCTTGCTAGAAGTCCTGATGCTAGTGATATGCATGTTGCTTTGACCAAACACATTACAGATGCTCTTGTTAAGATTAAGGAAGATAAGTTAAAACACAAAGCTTCTATTCCTAGAAAAGTAGAAGATAGTTGGGAACCCATTATTAATATGCAAGTGAATGACTTTGATCTCAAAGCTTCATGTGATCTTGGTTCTAGTGTCTCTATTATGCCTAGGAAGATTTATGAAATGCTTGATTTGCCACCTTTGGAAGATTGTTATTTGGATGTCCCACTTAATGATAATGCTAAGAATAAACGCATGGGTAGTATTAATGATGTTCACATTATGGTTAACAATGCTTATGTCCCTGTGGATTTGTATGTTTTGGATGTTGAATACAATGCTTCTTGTCCTATTACTTCGGGAAGACCTTTTCTTAGAACTGTTGGTGCCATCATTGATATGAAAGAAGGCACCATTAAATATCAATTTCCATTCAAGAAAGGTATTGAACACTTCCCTATGAGGAGAGAGAAGTTTATTTTTGCTCCTCCTTTGAAAGAAAGGTTTGATGTTAATGCTTCTTCATTTGAAAATACTTGATTTCTTGCTTCTTGAGCCTAACTTAAAGGCGTTAAAGAAAAGTACTTGTTGGGAGATAACCCAAGAGTTTCCTTGAGTCTTGGAAGTTATTACTTCAGTAATGACCTCTCCTTATCCTTTTTTGTTTGCTTTTGTGCCAAGAATGACCTCTAATGAGAGGGAAGTAAGATTTGGGGAGTTGCTGTCCCGAAACAGATTTCTGTCCTCCACCATAAAAATTCGTGAGGAGTCTCTGTAAGTTGGACTGAGCTGAACATTTACTAATAAATCCCTCAGTATGTTAGCTAACTTTTGTTAGTTCAACACTTTTTGATTTGAGCAACAGAAGGTCTTCGAAATAATCGGTTTCTACCTGCTGGTCTGTTTTGACAGATTTCTGCCATTATTTGCATTTGCTTCTTATTGATTCCTTTTTGGGTTCTTTTTGGGGAATTGAGATTTTTAAAGGAGTTGCTACAGTAGCTTGTGTTTTTAGTGAAAGTTTTGTTCTAAAGCTAAACCCAAAGATCTATTATATTTTGAATACACTAATGTTGCTAATGAAGATTGTGTGAAGTTTTGTATGAAGGAAAAATTTCAGGTGTAGAGAGAGAATGATGTAATGAGATGAAGAATGGACAAAAGCTCAAGCTTGGGGATGCCACCCTGGTGTCACCCCAAGAAATATCCAAGAGGTACAAGCGTCAAAGCTTTGGGATGCCCAAGGCATCTCCTTCTTCATCAATAAAAAGCTCAGGTCTTTCTAGACACTTCGTTTTTATTATTTCATGCATTGTTGTGTTGTTATTGGAGTGTCTTACTTTTCGTTTGATTTACTTAGTTTGTTTACTTTGCTTGAATAAAGTAGTTTGGAACCCCGTTCTCGCTGTGTTGCTTCAAATAAGTCGATTGGTGTTGGAAAGGAGTAGAAAGTTCTTGCTTGAAAATGCAAGAGGAGCTTGCATTGACTGTGACTTAGACTTTAGCATGTCATGCTAGGTGTATTTTTGACCTTATGCTTAGTGATTATTGTTGTAGCATGACTTGTTCCAAAACAATTTGGATTGCTTAGTGTGCCTTGAAGGAATCATGCGTTGTTTTAGCATACAAAAGCATAATATTGTGGTATTCTCCGTTGATGCTTTGTTTGGGTAGACTTGGCACATGCTCACACCATGTTATGACTATGAAAAAGTCACCATAGCCTATATGATCATTTATTCATTGACTTGTAATACCACTTTATGCTTTGATTTGTAATGTTTTGTCGCTCTGCGTGATTATGGCCATTATTGCTCTCTTAGTTGGTTGCTCCCACTATTTTGCTAGCCTCCACTTGTATGAGTAAGCTCTACTCATGCTTACAACTCCCAAGAAACCAAGTTTTTCCAAAGTGTCCACTATAAACTCCTATGCATGGTGTGTTACACCATTCCAAATATATTCTTGTTTTCATCTATCTTCCAATTAAAAAGTATTTTGTTATGTGAAAACTTAGTGATTAAAGCTCTCACAAACTTGATGGCACACTTTATTCCTTGCCCCTAATAAACTTGAACCATTGTGTCATCTATGTTGTATATGATTTCCCTTATACGTTGGAATTAGTAGAACCGTGCTGTCACGGGAAATGCTTTCAACATTGCACTTGTACTTTGTACACAGTTGATATCATGCTCTTTTGTCTATGGATGTCGCCGGTGTGAAATAAAGAGAAAGCTTGTAAGTCCATGGAGTTATGTATTTTGTGTTAGATAAACGTCTAGGCCGCTAGCCTAATCCGTGCCTAATCTTGGTGGAAACTTGCAGTATCACCATAATGAGCAATCTGTGAAGCATCCTCAATAAAAACCTATGCAAATAGCAAATAAAAAGATTGCTGAGATGCTCATTGTTTGCTTGCCTTGTCATTTTGGTTATGGGAAAGCTCATGTACCATGTGCAAGGGGTACCCCGTTGGCGGTTCTCTGTGATACACATGTACTTACTATGACAAGAACTTACAGGTGACTAAAGTTGAGTAGCATGAGGTGCGGCCCTCGTAGTCAAGGGACATGAGATTGCCAACTTATACTCTGTCAAGCATATACTCCATACTTTGTTCACTTTAACCTTAATCACTTCAAGATGCTTATGATAGGGGCAATGAGGGCTGAAAGCTAACAAGTACCATAATTTTTGGAAGCTCTTTTATGAAACTTGAAATCCCTTCTTCCCTATATGAAGGGCCTTTCTTCCACCATTATATTGAGTCTCCACCTTCTACCTTTAGGCACCAGTTAAGAGAGCATAGTTGCCATTCTTAGTTCTATGTGCATTGTCCCAAAACTTATTGATTGATGCATATTGCTGATATTACTTGTTCTTGTGATATTTGTATCTAGTAACTCTTATGAACTTTGAAGGTGTCCTATGCATCTATTTGCTACTCCATGAGGGACAAGCTGAATGCCACTATGCCATGTTTTCTGTATGTGAAACAAACAAATATTTTTCAATGCATGTTATTCATGATCTTTGTTTGTAGCCTTTCATGTTGCATTCATAGTTACTTTTTCTTATTGTTAGAACTCCATCTTTCATGCCGATGTTTAGAGTTATTTGATCCTAGCTTTCAATTCTTGCAAATGGTTGATCTTGGTTTTGATGGTGCATGTCACCTCAAAAATTATTATTTTATCACTTACCTACTCGAGGACGAGCAGAAGTTAAGCTTGGGGATGCTTGATACGTCGGAAACGTATCTATAATTTTTGATGTTCCATGCTTGTTTAGTATCTACTTTGCTTTGCTTTGTCCACACTTTGAGCTGCTTTTCATATGTTTTCTGGTACTAACCTATTAACAAGTTGCCACAGTGCCAGATGCTTGTTTTCTTCTATTTTTGGTTCCAGAAAGGTAGAAAATATATATTCTCGGAATTGGACAGGACAAAACCCAAAGTCAATATTTTTCTGTGGGGAACACGAAGTCGGAGTACGAGACGGAGGAGACCCGCCAGGGGGCCACACCCCATGGCCGCGCGGGTGGGCCCACCCCGCTCCTGGTGGGTGCAGCCGCCCTGGTGACCCCCCTGCCTCGCCTCTTCACCTATAAGAAGCCACCGATGCCTAAACCCTAAGTACCCGATCAATATTCCACGAAACCGTATGTAGCCACCGCCACCATCGTCCCTAGATCGGGGGATCTGAAGCTCTTCCCGGCACCCTGCCAGAGGGGAGATCATCCTGAAGGCCTTCTTCTTCATCATCATGCCAGCCTTCGGTATGAAGCATGAGTAGTTCCACCTTGGACTACGGGTCCATGTAGTAGCTAGATGGTTGTATCTCCTCCTTGTGCTTTCATGTATAGATCTTGTGAGCTCCGTTCATGATCAAGATCTTATCTATTTGTAATCATGCATGTTGTGTTTTCGGGGATCCGATGGATATTGAGATTACTATATCAGATTGATTAATGGTTTTTTCTTATTGATTCTATCATGTCTGTGTTGTTTGTGATCTTGCATGCTCTCCGTTGTTAGTAGCTATCTTGGCCAAGTAGTTGCTAGTGACTCCAAGAGGGGGTATTTATGCTCGATACTGGGTTCATGCCACTACTTAATCAAGGGAAGTGACAGAAATCTCTTCGGTTGTAGATGTGATGTTGCCACTAGGGAGAAAACAACGGTCTCTTGTTCATGGAACAAGTGGATTGTTTACCTTACACAGTTTGCTTAAAGCAGTTGTATGTTGCTTGCAACTTAATACTGGAGGGGGTTCGGATGATAACCCAAAGGTGGACTTGTAGTCATAGATGCAGTTGGATGGCGGTCTATGTATATTGTTGTATTGCCCAATCAAATCTCATAGGATCTTTTTGTCTAGTGTTGCATTGTTATGCCTTGCCCAGTCTTGTCAATTGCCCTGCTATAATTTGTTTACCCAGCATGCCATGTTTGTTTATCTAAGGAAACCACCTTTGGTGAACTATGGACCTTGGTCAAATCTTTACCATTGATACATCTTCCATTGTTACTGTTTACTTGCTGCAAACCATCATCACCTTCCACACCATACAATTAATCCTTTGTTTTAGCAACCGGTGAGATTGACAACCTCACTGTTAGTTGGGGAAAAGTCTTGAGTTTGTGTTGTGCAGGTTTCCACGTTGCTTGCAACACCTTTGAGACGTTTCCTTCCTCCTACTGGTTCGATAACCTCAGTTTCTTACTGAGGGATGACTTGCTATTGTGCTGCATCACACGTTGCTCTTGGGGTTTCCCGACAAAGCACTCTCAGACGCCACCAATGTGTTGTCCTCCAATGATCCATGAATCAACATGCGTTTTACCCAAGCCAAGTTCCTCCTTTAGATCCCTTTTAGATGTGGGTTTTCGTAGTTTCTAGTGGTTGTGAATGTCGGATCTCCCTGCCATCTTTGCCAGGGTAAAGTATTTGACGAGGAGAATCCGATGGCACCAGGTATGTGCGGATGGTACGGGCTGGCTCGGCCCATACCACCGTTCATTATCGGCACTAGTTGCTTCCCCTCATTTGGTATTCTCCCAGGTATGAAGGTAAATCTATAAAATGAATTTTATCACTTAAAAATATCATATTATAGTATAATAGGATGGCTCTAATTGATATGTTTATATAAGACTTAATGATTCATGATCCTTTTTAAATAAAGACAAAAGGATGCGCGCAAACGTAGTGAAATACAAAGATCCCTACTCTACTTATGCAAAAACAAAAGGTAAATATGCTTCAATTTTGGACTCATCAACTCCCCCAAGCTAGGCTTTTGCTCGTCCCCAAGCAATATGGTGGATTTTGGACAAGATCATCCTATTCATGAGACACGAGTCATTACAATAATTGAGGTGGAAATTGAAACAGGAATACAACATCGGATGTAAAGAAACTTCGGGGGTATTATTATAATCTTACACATTACATGACTTAGAGGCTTCCACACCTTTTCTAGTATGACTGAATTTATAAGAATCTTCTAGTGATTTAACATATCATATAATCATTGAGTTTAGGTGTATCGAGCACCTAGTTTAGTAATGAATATTCATGATCATTCTTGTTTTCTTCTACACTTGACTCTTTTGATAGTTGTTCTCTCTTTTTGCTTCTTTCGTATCTTGTCTATCTCTCTCTCTATATATATATATTTTCCTTCTTTTCTCTTTTTTTAAAGTACAACAATTTGATCATGCTCACTACTTTGATGGCTACAAGGAAAACTCTTAATTATAATATGCTACCAAAATTTTTCTTCTCATAGCCTAATCAATACTTTTATTGTTGTGGAAGTCCCTAAAATCATGACAGTTGTACAAGTATCATAACACTCAACCTAGTTCAATCATCTAATATAATAATCATGAATCGTAACACAACTTCAAATATCATAAAGTCTCGCAACCCAACGAATATAAATCTTCTCTTGAACAAAGGGAACTCAAAGTTGACACGACTAATGCAAAAACTGGAATTAAAGTCTAACATGTATGCAGAAAAGTAAACATGCTAAAAACTATAAGATAGATTATAAGGCTCTCACATCAATCTTGGAATCAAACCGAGTGGATCAAATAATTCCTTGTGTTTATTTGATACCGTGGCACGCCCTTTTACTCTACAGAGGGCTTGTTGGGGATTGCAGCCCGAAGTCTCTTGTTTGTTTCCTCTAGGGCAAATATGCATCACAGGTACTTCTGCAGATCCAAACGCAAGAGGAACATCCCATCAACGACTTTATTCATCGCGTCATTCAGTTCCTTTTTGCCTTCAGGATCCAAGAGGCGCTTGCGCACAATCTCCTTATGGACGAGTTCTTCTTTCTAAAACTTCTCCAATTTATGTAGGTGGAGTCCGAGACATGTGCACGAACTGACACATCCAGAAGGTTGAACCCCCGGTCCTCTTGAGGCTTCACGCTCATGCGTGCATTCATGGTGATCTTCTTCATTGTTGAACTATGCTCCACGGTTCCTTGTAGGTTTCTGCATCGGGATGGTTAGATTTCTTACGCTTTGGCGAGGATTATTCGATGGCGATGAGATTGGGCGACTCCGTGCAGCCCTTCCCATGGGGATTTTTGGATTCCTCTTCATCCTCGGACGTCACCATGGCCAAATAGGGTGGCTTCTGCCACCCCCTCTTGTTTGCTCCATGAAGGTCTCGTACTCTTCATTATCAGATTCATCATCAGAGTCATACGCATATTTCTTGTTCTTAGGGATCAAACCATGAGCTTCATGGTCATCAACTTCAATGGAGGAAGTCTGGAAGCTATCCCATGAAAGGGTCATGAGGTTTAGAGGCTTGCCTTTGCCTTGAACATGGTAGCACATTAGGTAGATTGAATTTGTTGATATGAGAGGGAGAAAGACCTCTATGGAGGCTTATTAAGGGTCAGAGGCAGGAAGAAATATGTATTGGAAGGAAAATGGTCGGCCAAGGAAAGAATCCCAACAAATATGGGAAATATACGAAAAGGAAGAAATCGTGATGGTAACGACCAGCTGGTACGGGAGGATGCCCGTGCGGCGTGCCCATACCGGGTTGTTCCCAAGCAAACTCGGTCTACAAAGGAGGTAACCAACCAACGGACTAAACAGTATGGGCGGTCTCGCCCGTACTTCCCGTTTGTACCGACATTACCGACTTTATTTTTTTGGACACAAGTTGAATCGGAAGTTAAGCGATGTGATACCGTATCGGTAATGACCAGTGGTACGGGCGGGTGCGCCCGTACTACTCGGTCGTACCAAAACATTAAAAATTGAAGTAGGAGTATCCTATGTTTGACGATCGGTGGTACGGGCGGGTGCGGCCGTATCGCCCATCCATACCGACTTCGCAAACCCGTTAGTGCATTCAGAAAAACAAAAGGAAAATAGAAATGCAAAAAGAAATAGTAGAAAATTATCCAGAACAAAGATAAATTCAGATTTCACATACCAAGATCATTCTAGAGAGAACGAGATCATTTAGGTACCTTCTCCCTTCTAGATCATCTTTTTCTTTTTCCCTTCGAACAGAGTTGGTTGAAGGAAATCACCAAAACTCTTGCAAGGAAAAGTCGAGAATTTTCTTTTCGGCAGTGTGGTTCCCACAGGTATGTAGATGGATGCCACTTCTTTAGGTGGAGCAATTTCTTGCATGTCCACAGATGTCTCCTCTATCTCCTCTTTTCTTTGTAGAATCTGCAAATCAATTTTTTGCAAAAGTAGAGTCCAACGGATCATCTTTGGCTTAATGTCAGTCCTTTCTAGGATTTCCTTTAGGCCAATATGATCAGTATGTACCATTTCTTTTGAGTTATTGATATAAGATCTAAATTTATCACAGGAGAAAACTATAGCGAAAAATTCCTTTTCTACCATAGGGTAATTCTTTTGGGCCCCGTTTAGGGCGCGGCTAGCATGATGAATGATATTAAGATCATCACCATCATACTGGCAAAGAATTTCTCCCACGGCTTCATGACTAGCCTCACAAAATAACTCAAATGGTTTCCTCCAATTAGGTGGTTTTATAATGGGAGCTTCAATGAGAGCTTGTTTTAATATGTTGAAAGCGTTTAGACATCTTTTATCAAAATTGAAAATAATCCCTTTTTGAAGAAGATTAGTTAAAGGTCTAGCAATTTTTGAAAAGTTTTTATTGAGCCTTCTATAAAATCCAGCATGGCCTAAGAAACTTCCTATACCTTTCACATCTCGAGGAGGGGGAATTCTTTCTATAGATTCAACCTTCGCTTTGTCAACTTCTATACCCTTACCTGAGATTTTTTGACCAAACACTATACCTTCTTGAACCATAAAATGGCATTTCTCCTAGTTCAATACTAGGTTAGTATCTTCACATCTCTGTAAAACTTTATAAAGATTATGGAGACAATAATTAAAGGAAGTTCCATAAACAGAAAAGTCATCCATGAAGACTTCCATAATACTTTCAACATAATTAGCAAATATAGCAGTCATACATCTCTCGAAAGTATAAGGAGCATTGCAGAGACTGAAAGGCATACGACGATAAGCATAAAGACCATAAGTATATATAAAAGTAGTTTTAATTTGATCATCGGGATGAATGGTGTAATTTTAGAAAACCCAGAGTAGCCATCTAAATAACAAAAATGAGACTGCATAGCTAGCCTCTCTAAAGTTTGATCTATAAACGGTAGTGGATAGTGGTCTTTCATGGTTTCGTTGTTAAGTTTTCTATAGTCAATGCACATCATGTGTCCAATAATATTCCTTGTAGGTACCATCTCGTCATGTTCATTTTCGACAAAAGTAAATCCACCTTTCTTAGAAACACAATGAACATAACTTAACCATTCACTTTCTTCTACATGAAAGATGATTCCTGCATCTAACAAACGTATTATTTCTTTTCTTACCTCCTCTTTCATATGAGATTTGAGTTGTCTCTGAAAGTCTATGACTGACTGATCTCCTTCCTCCATGAATATCCTATGGGTGGCTATCGCAGGACTGATACCCTTCAAGTAACTCATTGAATATCCAAGAGAATTTCTATGCATCAGAACAACTTTCATTAAATTTTCCTCCTCTTTTTCTGCAAGGTTAGAACTTATAATAACAGGAAATATATTTGTCTCATCGAGAAACCTATATTTTAATTGTTTTGGTAAAGTTTTGAGGGTAGGAGGGGGAGGAGCCTTATATCCCTTTCTTATAGGTTGTTCATATTCTTGATTAACCTAGAGATCCACCTCGGGTGTGGAGTCAAGGTAATCATCCATTTTAGTTTTTTTATGCCATGGAGGATATTATTATTATTGACTAAGCTTCTTGCTAAATCATCATTAGGAGTCACAATAACCAATGAAGCTAAATTGACAATACTACCTTCTTCCTCACGTTCGTACTCGTCGTCATCTAGTTCTTCAATAGCCGGCTTATGTTCAAATTTGGAAAAATGAAATCCATTTTATCTTCAATAAACTTGAGAGACACAGTTTGTCTTCTGCAATCTATGTTTGCTCCTACGGTATTTAAAAAAGTTCTTCAAAAAATGATAGGAAAATAAACATCGGTAGGCATATCCATAATCACGAAATCAATGGGGTATTTGTATGATCCAACATAAATTGGAACATTTCTAAGTATTCCCATGTGGACTCAAAGTGTTTTATCCGCAAGCATTATAGTCATATCCGTATCCTCTAATTCGGCTGGTGCTAGTTTGTTTTGAATTTGTAAATAAAAGTTAAAAGGAATAACGTTAACAGATGTCCCTATGTTGTAGAGGCCATAATAGGAAGTTCCTCTGAAGGTACAGGGGGTAATAGGCATACCAACTTTTTTAGCTTTTACCTTAACTTCAACGAATTGTGAAGCTTCAGTGTCTAGCTCAATCTCGTTGCAGTGAGCAAACATGGTTAGAATATCTTCCTTCATTGATTCCCCTGTCTCCTGTATATTTACCTCTTCAGTTTTCCTTATTTGTGCCTCTTATTCTAGCTTCTTTAGGAATAGCCCTTCTTCTTCCCATTGATCCCCTAACTGCTGAGACATCATATGTCTCCTTGTCGTCCTTGGGAAAGGAAGGGGTTCAACATATGGGGATACCTCCCGCAATGGTTCAATAGGAGCTGTAATTATTGCATCATCTTCTACAACTGGATCGGGTGGCGGAGTGTAATGGAGACAGTCCTTATTGGGGTCATCAATATGTTCTATAAAATACTGAAGGATTTGCAAAACAATATCATCATCAAGTTGAAGTTAATTAGTAGTTTCTTTCACTTTACCGGATTCTTTATAAGCATTAAGACAATCATATTCAATTTCTATACCTCCTTCCCCGCCTAAATCAAATCCCCATGTTTCTCTATTAAGACAAATTCGTTCTAAAAGTTCCCAAGCTTTAGCTATAGTTAACTCCATAATGGAGCCTCCGAAATTAGTGCCAAGCTTATGTTTAATTTCTTGATTAAGTCCCCCATAAAAGATGTGTAAAACATATTGGGTAAATCATGATGAGGACATTTATGAAGTAGAGTCTTATACCTTTTGAAGGCCCTTACCAAGCCTTCTTCTAGGCGGTTTTGAAGTTTGTAATTGCCCTTCTTACTTCAGCAGCCTTTACCTTGGGAAAGAATCAAATCACAAATTCTCCTTTAAGTTTCTCCCAGGTGTTTATTTTCTCTGCAAGCTAAAGCAGTGTTGGTTAGAGATTGGCTAAACAGTTTAAGTTTCAATTCATCATCAGAATAGCCTCTCATTTTAAGAGTCCAACATAGCTCGGTAAAATGCATTAAATGAGTATAAGGATCCTCATATGATCATATCCTGCAAAAGTCTTTTCTTTAATGATAGCGATAAAGCGAGGATTAACCTCGTATTCTGGTTCGCTCCCACTCGAGAATTCTTTGACAAGTCCTCTATTGAACTTCCCGAGGTATTTAGTTGCATTGAGCTGATTCATCAGTCCGAGTGCAGTCATGGTGCTTACCTGAAACTAGTAATCAACTTTAGTAAAACAATTAGTAAAATAAGCAACTAAGAACAAAGACCAAAAGCACTTAGCTCCCCAGCAACGGTGCCAAAAAATATCTTGATGACTGCAAGTGCACAGATCAATTGTAGCTAATTTCGAAGTAAAGATACCGATCCCACAGAGATCTATTGGTAAAGTCTTTATGTATCTACCAAAGGATACTTGTAAGTTGAATTTGATATCAAGTAAAGAGTGTTTGAAAGGTTTTTTGTTGTGTGTAGAAAAGTAATTAAAATAATTAAAAGAAACAAGTACCAAGATTGTGTGAAAGCATGGTTGAACTCAATAGGGCTAAAACATTCTCGGGGATGTAGGATACACCTCTAGCATGGTATTTTCATAATTAATAATTTTAGATAATATACTTGTCGTGTCATGATATGTGTGGAGAGAGCTCCATAATAAGATGTTTACTACAAGGCTCATAGGAAGGCACTTTGTTGAGCCAATAGTGAGGTCACCTCTAAATAACCACTGTGATGTCTGAGAGCAGTCACCCATACAGACCACCGCAATTAAGGGTTTCCCTATGGATATCGTAATTAGCTTAAGGAGTCCCTCTTTATTCCTCCTTTGATCACATAGTTCACGAGACGACGCCAATCTGTCACGGGGCCAATTCGGGTACGATCCCAAAGCACATCCAAAGGATTCCTACCCCCTTTAGTCCCAAGGGAAAATTATATGTGGTCGACTTCACATACCATCTAAAGAGTGATATCAAACACAAATCATAAATCAACATAGACCGACAAGTCATATGGACACAAGAATAGATCATCTTTATTGCAAATTCATAATAGTGCTAGGGTTTCTCCATATCCCCAAGAACAAAGGAACTACTCACACATGGAGGCAATCAACAACATCATAATAATCAAATGGATGAATGAAAGTGCTGATATAGATCTAATGCAAACCAAAATTGAATCTAGAATTAAAACAAGATTTAATGGATGTAAGATAGGGGTAATGGTGGTGATGTAGATGCAGTGGTTGATGATGAAGGGGATGATGCATTGTCCTCCAATGATCCGTGAATCAACAGGAATTTTACCCCAGCCAAGTTCCTACTTCAGATCCCTTTCAGATGTGGTTTTTCGTGGTTTCTGGTGGTTGTGAATGTCGGATCTCCCTGCCGTCTTTGCCAGGGGAAAGTATTTGACGAGGCAAATCCGATGGCACTACCACCGGTCATTTTTGGCACTGGTTGATTCCCCTTGTTTGGTATTCTCCTAGGTACGAAGGTAAATCCATAAAATGACTTTTATCACTTAAAAATATCATATTATAGTATAATATGACAGCTCTAATTGATATGTTTATATAATACTTAATGATTCGGGATCTTGTTGAAATAAAGATAAAAAGGTGCGCGCGAACGCAGTGAAATACAAAGATCCCTACTCTACTTATGTAAAAACAAAAGGTAAATATGCTTCAATTTTGAACTCACCAAGGGTCCCGAACTTGGATACTTTTCGTGTCACGCTACACTTACTCGTATCCAATCCCGCATGCGAACACCGTTGTTAGCTTCCCTACTCGTTCCCGATACCTTCGATCCGGATTACGGATGTAGTATAATAGCTTTTTCCCTAGTAGACCTAGGTTTAATCGAACCTTGGGAAACAACTCTAATAGGAATGAAAATAAGGACACGTCTATAAGATTTTTTTGTTTTACCTTTGTTTACCGGACCAATCTAGTTTACTTTATATTGTGGGTTGAATCAATGGATGGAGATAGGTCAGGGTTGAAGATCCACCTATAGCTACATATCATATGGGATAAAGGATAATAATAAGCATAGTCATGTGTAAGGTTCCAATAGAGATAATATTTTATGGGCAACACATCCTAATATACTAGAGCCCCTGAGAGGCCACATGCATAGAAATAGTATTTTACTGAGTGTACCGCGAAGCACCGGGTACAAACTATTATTAAGTGTAAAACACATATCAAAGCATTAAGTGGTGATGTTGTTGTGATCCCGAATGGGTCGCTAAGCGTAGACCGTACAATCCTTTCTATAACTAGGTTTCCTATGATATTGCTGCTAGCCAGGTATCTCACCTCAAGCCTTGATCGATCTCAGGGGTCTTGGGTACCTACAAGTCCAAAGATCGAGGCAAGAAATAAATAAACAAATGATACAAATCTCTCTTACAAACCAATACACAATTCTCCCATATATTAGATGCACATAATTGTTGCAAGGTTTCTCCCCAACCCGCAGCCAGTGAGGACTACTCACTCATAACAGTAAGATCAAGGTTAGAAAACATCGTACAAAATATTTAGATTGAAATCAAATATTCTTACAATGGTCACCGAGTCACAAGGAGATCTCAAGTACAAAGTAATGACTATGGCTAATGGAGAGTATGGGGGACGGAAGGGATGAACTATGGTGTGGATATTCTTTGGTAGTTTTGTGATGAAATCTGAGAATGGCGGCCCTCTGCACGGCGGCTGGGACCTTAAAATATATAGACGCCTTCATGAAAGTTGTAGGTTTTGACGAGACAAAGCCACCACCACCCCATACGGGTGGGCCCTGGCCGTACCGGTGGTCGTCACAGCGTCTGGCGCCTGGGATTAACTCCAGGATTACTTGGTCGTCAAAACTTTCTCAAAATAATCATTTATGACTCTAGGTTTCTCAATAAAAGTATGATTTCCTGCACAACACAAATCAAATAGAGGTTTTGCATATCTTTTCAATAATTAGTCATTAGTGGAAAATCAAGAGAGATTAATGTCAATTGCTTGATGAAGAACAATGTTTAAACATGGAGAAAGATGGTGCTTTTTGGAGCCATCGGTTCCCACCTCTATCTAGCCTTCTTAGGCACTGACGTTCCATATACGATGACACCTTTTGTTTCCAAGTACATTATAATATCGTGTATAACTCTTTATTTTGAGTTAAGATGCTTCATAAATAATTTATGGTTTAAATAATTCTATCATATACGAATTGACTATTACAAACATTTTTATGATTTGATCATAAGAGAATTTGGGGGTTTTCCCAAGACAAAGTTTTGTGTCTTTGGCGATACATCAATTGGCCAAGGTTTGGATTTAAATTTATCAAGCCAAAATGTTGACTTTCAATGATAGGAATACAAATATTGGAGCTAATGGTTTATTCAACTATGACTTTCAAATACATGGTAGAATCTAAATGATCATAATATGGATATGATCCATTTACTTTTAGGTCTACTTCAACTAGATACTTGTGATAATAATCATATCAACATAATGCTAGGGTTTAGTGTTAGAAGGATAGAATTTTTTCACGAGGGTGTGAGGTGTTGATCATCTTAAAAAAATCTTGATTTCAGTGTTTTAGATTAACAAGATGAATTTTCTTATAACCATAGAATTATTTCTTATTGATTTAATATAGGTGAGTCATAATTTTTGAATGGATACATAGAGTGGAATTGTTATTTAAGTCACTATGGCATAATATAAGTATATACCCTAGTTTTAAATAGAGTGTACATCATCTACTTAATGTCTCACATTAAGTAGTGATCTTACTCAATAAAATATTTGTGAGTTAGAAATAATTCTCTAAATGACTTGGATGGATTTGGTTGATAAGGTTTGACATCCACTAGATAGGCTTCCCTACTCTTCAATCATTCATACGGTTATACTTCTCCTAGATCACTTAATCATTTATATATACTATATTCCTAATCATTTCTTATGGTGATTTCTAAAGGGTTTCGCGGCATAGTAAATCAAAATTTTCTACGGATGCGAATAGAGGGAAAGCCAAGATCTAATCTAGGAGATGCAAACAACGAGAGAGATTGGATTAGATCTTCATACCCTTGAAGATTCGCACAGTACGCGTTAAATCGGGCGTGGGTGATGTAGTCGCACTCGCTTCTCCTCCTCGCGATCCTATCCGATCTAGCACCACAAGTGGCGGTGCCTCCGTGAGATGCACACGTGCAGCACCTCGACGTCTCCTCCTTCCTCGGACCAGCAAGTATGGTAGAGAGACGGATTGGATCTACAACACGACGGCGTGGTGTATATGGTGGAGAATTTCTGCAGCAGGCTTCCTACAAGCGATCGGGAGGAGAGAGGAGGGCAAGGGCAGCTAGGGTTGGAGGAAGGTGTAAGGGTTGGTGCGCCCCACCCTCTTTATATAGAGGCGCAGCCCTCCCCAAGCCCAAACCGGGCCCAAAGGATAAGGAGTGGGGGCAAGAAACCCCTTCTAGAAGGTCTATCTCGAGTTTAAACCTCTCTTGGCGGCTGGGCCCTATGGCCTTGTGCCCTGGCGCAATGAGCCAGGGCACTCCCTCATAGGCCCATGCCCCTCCCGAAGGTGGGGCCACGTTGGTCCCCTTCCGGAAGGTTCTATAAGCTTAGGTAAAATACCGATTAATCGGAACAATTCGAACTCCAAAACTGCCTTATATGAATCTTATTCTCCGGACCACTGAACCTCTCGTGATGTCCTGGATCCCATCCGAGACTCGAACAAAAACTCATAAACCAATTATCCAATCTATCCTAGCGCCGAGACACGTTAAGTGTGTGACCCTGCGGTTCGAGAATATGCACATGATCTTCTATCAATAATCAACAGGTGTCGGTAACCCATATTGACTCCACATTCATCGATGATCATATCGGATGAACCATGATGCCGGATTCAATCAATCCCATATATATATTCCCTTTGTCTCGCGATATTTTACTTGCCCAAGATTCGATCGTCATGCCGTCATACCTAGTTCAATATCGTTCACAAGTACTTTACTCGTTCCGTAATCCGATATCACTTTGTGATTAACTCCTTAACCACATGCTTGCAAGCGGTGTTGATATCGATTAAAGTGGGCCCAAGTATATCTCTCCGACTTGGGAGGGACAAATCCCATCTCGATACATACAACCCAACAGATACTTTCCGATCACCTGAGAGACACCTTTATGATCACCCTCTCATAGGATGACGTTTGATGACCTCAAAGCTTTCTTCCGATACCAGGGAGTTGTATTATCTCATGGTCTAAGGAATACAATATTTGACATAAGAAAAAGCTTCGCAAAGACGAACACGATGACACGATCTAATTGCTTCGCTTAGTTTGGGTATGTCCATCATATCATTCTCCCAATGATATGATCTCATTATTAATTAACAACTCATGTCCATGGTTAGGAAACCTTAACCATCATTAATCAATGAGCTAGTCCTTAGAGGCGTACTAGGGACACGGTGTTGTTCACAAACCACACAAGTATTAAAGTTTCCGCTTAATACAATTCTAGCATGGAATATAAACATTATCATGAACAAGAATTATAATAATAACATCTTTATTATTGCCTCTAGGGCATAATTCCAACAATTTCTTCCCTTCCCACTAATTATAGTATCTCGTCTCATCCTATGCCAACCTTGTGGCCTAGTGTAGCTTGTTCTTATTGAAATATGATAAACATGCATCTTGTGACATGCTTGCACCTTCAAGTTACTTCATCTTGATCCTATCTAATGTATAGGTTGGCGCAAAATCTGTTGCTACTTTTGCACCTTATGGTTGTAAGTTACATATGGTCCTCTATTTATAGGTCCAAGGAGTTCATATTAACAAGAAACCTATGCAATGAATATTCTCATGCATGGATGACTAAGATACTAGTTGTCAAGATCTCGTGAGCTACAAGTTACAAGCTATAGCTTCATCCCCCGTGTACAAATATTTACTTGCATAGGAAGATGGCAAATCCTTAGGGAGTAAGCCTTGGAAGATATTTTCTAGTGGATAAATATCCCATGTGGCAAGATTATCCACATGTAGGTATTTATTTTTTATCATGATGAGTGGCATTTTTTAACTAGATAGGCTTTTTGTTGAATTATACATGTGGGATAATTTGCATATTTAAGTTAAAACTTAAATTGCAAATGTGGGCTAATCATTATAAGTCTTAATATTAATTAAGTGAAAGCTTTACTAATTATTTGGATGATATATAAGGATCTAAATATGGCTTTAAACCCAATGGTTATATTTGATTTCATTTAAACATGATCATTTGAGTTCCAAAACACTTATAGTTAATTTTATCCAAGTAGTTCAATCTATTTAACGTAATAAAAATGATTTTGTTTTATTAGATTCAATATATTTAGTAAGTTATGAATGGAATAACAATGCATGGCTATTATGCACTTTAGACCTTATGATTTTCCATATTTTTGTATAATGTGTAAAGAGTGAAATAAATTCTACACAAAGATAGTTTCTATTATTTCTAGTGATTATGATTTAGATAAAAAAGGATAGATTTGATCAATATTTGTTTAGAAGACTTGTTCATTTCCTATGCACGGGATAATTGTCTACCACGGATGCTGGCTGTGAAATATAGCCATCCACGTCCACATTTAAACTAGATATTATTCATACTTTTGATGAAATATCTCTCTAAATCCTTCCACTAATGCCTAATGATCAAGGGGTTATGCAATCATGTCTTTCCATTTTTTCCTGTGCAAAAAATGATGTTTGATGATGGGAATCACAACATTAAAGTCAAAGATACGAGATCTCCAACAACTCAAAGAAACCAGGAGTCGTGAAGAGGATCCAGTACCTTTAACGACCAACTATATGCTAGAATAAAATTCCGGTCGTATATTTTCCACTGACACTGCTAGTTCAAACAGAACAACTTTCGTGAAGGGACCCCTATATAAAGAGACCTCTCATGACGAGAAACGAGTCGAACAGAGCTAGAGTCGAGAACCGAGAGAAGAGAAAAGCCGTCGAAGGAATAGATCTAGATCCAATATTAAAACCCTTCTCCACCACCAGAGCCATAGTCCACCACTTGTAATAGTAGATCTCATCTCCAATTAGCAGCATTGTAGGACTATTACTATATATCTTATGATTTCCATTACAATGTTTATGATTGTTGATCTCATCTCTATGTGTGAGACCTCTCATGACGAGAAAGGCTTTGGCCTAGCCATGTAGTTTGTGCATATTATTTATCATAGATGGTATCATGTATTAGTTTGTATGAAATGATGATTATTGTATCCTATCGCCTCAATCTAAGGACTTGTCAGGTACCCAAGACCTCGAGGATTATCCAGGTATAGGGAGTGTGAGTAATGACTAATCTGTAGGATGGGAACCCTAGTGATAGAAAGGATAGTACGGTTGTATGTGAGGAATTTACTTGGGATTAACGATGATGTCACAACGCATATCATTAGATATCTTTCTTCTATCGATGAGACTGATGACTGCAAGTGCACAGATCAGATGTAGCTAGTTTCAAAATAAAGATATCGATCCCACAGGGAGCAGGTGTCTGAAGTCTAAGAATTCTTGAAGTAAATACTGAAAATAGAAATGCTAAATAAAGTTCTAAGTGACAATATAAAATGCGAGTAATGTGTAAAAAGGTGTTTGGGGGGGTGGTATAAGAGAACAATGAGTAAAGTAAATAAAAATGAATACAGAAAATAAGTAGCGCATGTGTAAAAGAGATTTGAAACTTCAATGGGAGAAAGCGTTCTCAGGGATTGACGGATACACCACTAGCATTATAAAGGGCTAAGGTAAAGATTATTATCATAAACATTCTCAACTATGTATGTGTGGGAGGAACTCCGCATTTGGACAAAAAGGCAGCAACCACTGCTCAAATCATCCTCATAACCACAGTAGACATCAATCAACATTAATTGAATTACTGTGCTATTAAGGGACATAATCCCGCAGGACGTATCCCATGGCATGGATAGTGTTTTGTGAGTTTTCTCGATTTCCAAGTTGATACGTAAGGGGTGCCAACGGCTTTATATTCACTTTAAATGCTAACATCCCTCCGTCTACCAACAAGTAGTTCCCTACATCAAGTCCCCACAAGAGGCAAGGAGAGGTCGACTTCTCCCAATATCAAGATGTAGAAAATCTAACACATGGTCACAACGGTGAATATCATAATAAACTTTATCTTATTTCAATCTCATGTTAGGGTTTCTCCATCTCCCCAAAAACTAATGATCTACTCAGACATGGAGGCAGACAACATCATAGAAATGGTAATGGAAACAATTATCGATGAATAGTACTTGTATAAATCCACAACTAGTGCAAAATATACAACAAGATCTAGATGGGATGGATGGAGGTGATGGTGGTGGTGATAAAGATGCAGCGGTTGATGAAGATGTAGATCGATGCCTTGGCCTCCTAGATCTGCGTAAGGCGAAGATGGATCCCTAGGGCAAGTTCCCCCTCCAGATGCCTTCCGGAGGATAGGTTTTGGCAATTTCTGGGTGTTCTATATGTCGTCTCCCTGAACCAGTTGCACGGGATGAAACTATTTGAGGAGGCGGAGGCGGTGCCAACTATACGACGGCCTCCCTTATAGTTGGTCGTCAACTCTTCAGTCTCCGTTTCTCTCGTCGGGTTTTATTTTGGTATTATTAATATTTCCCAAATAAGCAATTTACGTATCTTTGGGCTCCTTTTCTCTCTAGTACAACTTCTCTAAGAATTGTGTCCATTGGATACATCATCTGATCCGATCCTGGTAAAAATAAACATAAAAAGTGCGTGCGAACGCCATAAAATATCAAAATCCTACATCTACAATGCAAAATAATAATGTAAAACATGATGCAAATATGCACTCATCAGAGACTAATAGACTATTGCTATAAGCGGTTGCGGAGGCAATGGCAGTTATGGATGCACTGCCCACATATAATTATCTTGCTCTAATGATTACATGCATACTTTATTATTATCTTTTATTTCCATCAGATGTTTTGCACAGCTATAGGTGAAACCGAACGTCGAGGCCCTCTCTCCCCATCATCGACAACAACAAAAGATCGCAAACTCTTGGTCCCGTAAAACATTAAAAGAATTCTAAAACTCCTGAAGGCCCGTTAAAATAACTTCACCATGCTTTCTGCTTCCCGAGTATTCGATAACCTAGGTCTACTAGGGAAAAGAGTTATACTACATTCGTAATCCGGATCGAAGGTATCAACGGGTGACAATAGACATGGTAGTGATTGCACCTTCATTCCGGATTACAGATGCAGTATAGTAACTTTTTTCTAGAATCCCTAGGTTTAATAGAACCTTGTGAAACAATTGTTGTAGGTTGAGGAGGATCTGCAAGACTTATTAGTTTGCTTCAATCATTGTTTACTGGGCCTTTCTAGTTTGATTTTTTTACCAGGGTTGTATCAATGGATGGAGATAGGCCAGGGTTGAGGTTTAACCTTCGGCTATACGTACATATGGAATAAAGATAATAAGAAGCATATTCATTATTCAAAGATCTAATATAGATATGATTTGTGGGCAGCACATCCGTAAATACTAAAGCCTCTGCAATCCACAACCATAGCATAAAGTCTCTTGGTCCATCCGTTATACCATGAAGCACCGGGCTATGAATGATTATTAAGTAAAATACGAACCAAAGCATTAAGATTAATGATGTTATTGTTGTTTCCAAATGGATCAATAAACGAGTATTGCACTCCCCTTGCTATCACTGGGTTTCATGCGTAAGCGTCATTTACCACACATGTTACCTCAAACCTTGATCAATCCTCGGGGTGTTGGGTATGTGACAAGTCCTAAGATTTAGGTAAGAGACAATGATACAAATAGAAGTCTGCTACACAATTATCACACAATATTCCCATGTAATTAGATGCACATAATCGATGCGAGGCTATTCCTTAACCCGCAGCTCGTGAGGACTACTCACTCATAATAACATCAAGAATAGACAACATAGTAAAATTACTTAGATCAATACCAAATATCCTCACAAAGTCGTCAACCGCGAGGAGATCTTGAATACAAGTTATGGCTATGGCTATGGATTGAGCTGGAGATGATGAACTATGGTGGTGGTGAAGTGGTGGATCTTTCTCGGTGTGTTTTTAGATGCAAGCTTCGAATGACCTCTCTCTCTCTCTGCAGCGGCGACTGAAAGTCTCGAACGAAAGTTTCTCTGTTTAACTTGGAGAATCCGCCGTCGTGTGGTACGGGCGGACGGTATGGGAAAGATCCTCCTGTACCGATGCTCGTTAACACTTCTGGAAGCTAGTATTCATACCTAGTTGACTTGGTTGAGTTGTCAACTTGTGATTCTCTTTTGATTGCTCCAGATTTCGCAATAAAATAGTAATTTCCTGCACATTACAACTTAAAACAAAGATTTGCACATCTTTGCAATAATTAGTCATTAGTTACAAGGCTAGAGATATATTTTATTGATTGCTTTACTTAATATAAGATTTGAATGCGAATAAATATGGCTATTTTCATAGCCATCAATGATCAAGATAAGATAATATAATATAAGAATGGATCTGATATTTTTGTTAAGGATGTATTTGTATTATAGTTCAATATTATTTACAATTATTATTTCTACCTTCTTAAAATAGAGTTTTATCAAAGATCATATTAAAGTTTATAGTGCGTAACTTGATGAATCTAAGTCTAACACATCAACCATAAGTGAGACTTTAATCACTTTGACAAGTTCTATCCAAAATCTTTTAATTTCTCCCTTGATTTTATATGCATGAATGCAATGCACACATCTATTTTCTACCCATTTTAGTCTCTTGAACTATAGTATACTAAAACATTGCTCTTCGTTGTTGCTTCATGATAGGTTTTCGAAATTGAGGGGAGGATTCGCTTGGATTATCTCACCTCTTTGACCATTTTGACTATGTAGTATTTGAAGACGTTCCATGGCAGAAAACACAATTTTTCCTACGTGGAAACGCCCTGAAAGCCCAAGATCTATCTAGGAGTAAAGCTAATGGAGGAGGTTTCAGTGACATATCCTTGTAGACCGAAAGTGTTACGTCCTGATAGGAACGTTGTTGATGTAATCTACTGTAGCCGACCTCAAGGTCACGGATATCCTCGCAAGTCACACCAGGTCCTTGCACAACAACCCTGGTGCCAATAATGGTAGCAACTCCGAGGTTTCGCACACATGCGGTGTACGATGATGGCTTCTGGTTTCCTGATCCCTGCCAGGAGTACAGAAGTAGATTCATAGTTTGGAATCCCTGTAGCGTTTTGCCGTGCTGCAGCGAAGTATCCCTTGCGCGCACAACCCTAACTTTGGGGCCATAGTTGCGAGAGATAGAGAGAGATTCCCCAAGAAAAATGCCTTGGAGAAAGTCCTAATTTACTTGTGTGTTTATTTCCACCCCTATGCCCCTCTTTATATAGGGGAAAACAGAAGACACCCTTCCATAAAGTCCATGGATGGTATTAATAGGCAAAGGAAAAAGGAGCAAAGGATCAACAGCCGGTTGGGCTGCCTATGGTGTCCTGGTGGGACACCCGTGTGCGTGCAGCCCAATAGTGGCCTACATCGAGGCAGTAAGGCCGAGGGGCGGTGGAGCAGTGAAGGGTTTCGCGGCATAGTAAATCAAATTTTTCTACGGATGCGAACAGAGGGAAAGCCAAGATCTAATCTAGGAGATGCAATCAACGAGAGAGATTGGATTAGATCTTCATACCCTTGAAGATTCGCATGAACGCGTTAAATCGGGCGTGGGTGATGTAGTCGCACTCGCTCCTCCTCGCGATCCGATCCGATCTAGCACCACAAGTGGTTGTGCCTCCGTGAGATGCACACGCAAAGACTCGACGCCTCCTCCTTCCTCGGACCAGCAAGTAGGGTGGAGAGATAGATTGGATCTACAACACGGCGTGGTGTATATGGTGGAGAATTTCACTGCAGGCTTCGCCTACAAACAATCGGGAGGGAGAGAGAGGTAGCAAGGCAGCTAGGGCTTGGAGGAAGGTGTGTAGTCGGGAGGGGCACCACCTCTATATATAGAGGCGGCCATCCCTGCCCTCCTCCAAGCCTATCTCTAGTTTAAACAATTTAAACTCTCCCTTATCTAGAAATCCTATCTCTAGTTTAAACGATTTAAACTCTCCTTATCTAGAAATCCTATCTCTAGTTTAAACGAGTTTAAACTTATCTAGGATCGGCTGGGCATGCCAGACACTCCCTCATAGGCCCATGCCCCTCCCGGAAGGTGGGGCCACGTTGGTACCCTTCCGGAAGGTTCTAGAAGCTTCCGGTACAATACCGATTAACCCGGAACAATTCCGAACTCCAAAAACTGCACTGCCTTATATGAATCTTATTCTCCGGACCATTCCGGAACCTCTCGTGATATCCCGGATCCCATCCGAGACTCCAAACAAAAAATTCATAAACCAATTATCCAATCTATCTTAGCGTCGAGATACGTTAAGTGTGTGACCCTGCGGGTTCGAGAATATGCAGACATGATCTTCTATCAATAATCAACAGGGTGCAGGCACCCATATTGAATCCCACATTCATCGATGATCATATCGGATGAACCACGATGCCAGCATTCAATTAATCCCATATATATATTCCCTTCGTCTCGCGATATTTTACTTGCCCGAGATTCGATCGTCGATACCGTCATACCTAGTTCAATCTCGTTCACAGCAAGTACTTTACTCGTTCCGTAATCCGATATCACTTTGTGATTAACTCCTTAACCACATGCTTGAAAGCGGCCTTGATATCGACACGAGTGGGCCCAAGTATATCTCTCCGACAGGAGGACAAATTCCATCTCGATACATACAACCCAACAGATACTTTCCGATCACCTGAGAGACACCTTTATGATCACCCTCTCATAGGATGACGTTTGATGACCTCAAAGCTTTCTTCCGGTACCAGGGAGTTGCATTATCTCATGGTCTAAGGAATACAATATTTGACATAAGAAAAGCTTCACAAAGATGAACACGATGAAACGATCTAATTGCTTCGCTTAGTTTGGGTCTATCCACCATATCATTCTCCCAATGATATGATCTCATTATAAATTGACAACTCATGTCTATGATTAGGAAACCTTAACCATCATTGATCAATGAGCTAGTCCATAGAGGCGTACTAGAGACACGGTGTTGTTCACAAACCACACAAGTATTAAAGTTTCCGCTTAATACAATTCTAGCATGGAACATAAACTTTATCATGAACAAGAATTATAATAATAACATCTTTATTATTGCCTCTAGGGCATAATTCCAACAGTCTCCCACTTGCACTAGAGTCAATAATCTAGTTTACATTTGGCAACAATCTCACACCCATGGCACTGAGGTGTTGATCATGTTTTACACGTGGAAGAGGTTTAGTCAATGGATCTGCGACATTCAGATCCGTATGTACTTTGCTAATCTTCAGATCTCCATCTGCTATATAATCTCGTATTATATGAAACTTGCGGTTGATATGCTTGGTCTTTGGATGATATCTTGGTTCCTTAGCGAGTGCTATGGCGCGATGTTGTCACACAATATCTCCATGGGTCCAATGCACTTGGAACCACGCCAAGCTCGATGATGAAGTTTCGATCCAAACTCCTTCACTTGACGCTTCGCAGCAGCCATGTATTCCGCTTTCATCAGAGATCCTCGATCATGCTTTGCTTGCAGCTTCTCCACTCACAGCCTCCTCCATTCAAAATATAAACGTATCACGTCGAGATTTAGAATCATCCTTGTCGGTGTCAAAACTAGCATAGACGTAACCTTTACGACAAGTCGTTCATCACCCCATAGACTAAGAACATTTCTTTAGTTCTATTTAGGTACTTTAGGATGTTCTTCACGGCTGTCGATGTTCCACTCGGATCACTTTGATATCTGCCGTCAAACTAAGAGCATTGGACACATCCGGTCTAGTACACAAGATGGCATACATGATGGAACCTATGGCCGAGGCATAAGGCACTTTGCTCATAGCTTCCCTATCATTTATCAGTGGACACCGAGCCTTGCTCAATATCTTACCCGACAACATAGGCCTTTGAACCTTTCTTTGCCTTATCCATTACGAACCTTTTCAGAACTTTGTCTAGGTATGTACTTTGGCTTAAAGCTATCAGGCGTCTTTGTCTATCTCTATAGATTTTGGTGCCCAATATATAAGCAACTTCACCTAGGTCTTTCATTGAAAAACACTTGTTCAAATAACTCTTCACATCGTTAAGCATGTTGATGTCATTTCCGATAATCGATATGTCATCCACATACGATGTAAACGTCACCGAGCTCCCACTCACTTTCTTGTAGATGCAAGCTTCGTAGCAATTTGGAACAAATCCAAAGCTCTTGATCACTTGATCAAAACGAAGGTTCCAACTCCGAGATGCTTGCTTCAGTCCATAAATGGAACGCTGAAGTTTGCATACTTTACTAGCATCCTTAGGATCGACAAAACCTTCGGGTTGCATCATATACAACTCTTCATCAATGTTTCCATTTAGGAAAGCAGTCTTGACATCCATCTGCCATATTTCATAATCATGAAACGCAGCAATTGCTAATAAAATCCGAATGGACTTAAACATCGCTACGGGAGAGAAAGTCTCATCGTAGTCAACACCTTGAAATTGTCGAAAACCTTTTGCGACAAGTCGTGCTTTATAGACGGTAACATTACCATCCGCGTCCGTTTTCTTCTTGAATATCCATTTTCACTCAACGGCCTTTCGGTCGCTAGGAGGATCCACCAAAGTCCATACTTGGTTTTCGCTCATGGATCCCAATTCGGATTTCATGGCTTCCAGCCATTTCTCGAGTCCGGCTCATCATCGCTTCCTCATAGTTCGAGGTTCACCGTCTTCTACCAAAAAGACAAGACAGGTTGCCGTACCACTCAAGAGGGGCACGACCTTGTCGACTGCGACGCTCAAGAGCAAGATCGTCCAAGCTTCATGATCCTTGTCATTAGCTTCCTCTATTGTTGGTGCAGCGGCTTCGGAACAATTTGGTCTGCGCTACTCTCCAATTCAAGAGAAGGTTCAATAACCTCGTCAAGCTCTACTTTCCTCCCACTCACTTCTTTCGAGAGAAACTCCTTCTCAAGAAAGGAACCGTTCTTGCGACAAACACTTTGCCTTCTGGTGATAGAAGGTAGACCCAATGGTTTCCTTAGGGTATCCTATGAAGACGCATTTCTCCGCTTTGGGTTCGAGCTTGTCCAGCATCAACTTCTTGATGTAAGCTTCAGATCCCCAAACTTTAAGAAACGACAACTTAGGTTTAGCACCAAACCACAGTTCATACGGTGTCGTCTCAACGGATTTAGATGGAGCCCTATTTAAAGTGAATGCAGCGGTTTCTAATGCATAACCCCAAAATGATAACGGCAAATCAGTAAGAGACATCATTGATCGGACCATATCTAATAGTGTTCGATTCAGGCGTTCAGACACACCATTGCGCTGTGGTGTTCCGGGTGGCGTGAGTTGTGAAACGATTCCACTTGCTTTAAGATGCGTGAGAAAATCATAACTCAAATATTCACCTCCACGGTCGGATCGTAGAAACTTAATCTTTCTGTTACGATGGTTCTCCACTTCTTTCTGAAATTCTTTGAACTTTTCAAACGTTTCAAATTTATGTTTCATTAAATAGATATACCCATATCTACTTAAGTCATCGGTAAAAGTGAGAAAATAGCGATATCCACCAGGCCGAAAACACTCATCGGTCCGCATACATCGGTATGTATGATTTCCAACAAGTCCGTTGCTCGCTCCATCATACCGGAGAACGGGGTTTTGATCATCTTGCCCATGAGGCATGGTTCGCATGTGTCAAATGATTCAAAATCAAGAGACTCCAAAAGTCCATCAGAATGGAGTTTCTTCATGCGCTTTACACCAATATGACCTAGACGACAGTGCCACAAATAAGTAGTATTATCACTATCTACTTTGCATCTATTAGCCTCAATGTTATGGATGTGTGTTTCATCCCTTTCGAGATTTAGAAGAAATAAACCATTTTTACAAGAGGTGCATGACCATAAAAGATGTTACTCATATAAATAGAACAACCATTATTCTCCGATTTAAATGAATAACCGTCTTGCAATAAACACGATCCGGAAATGATGTTCATGCTCAACGCAGGCACATAATAACATTTATTAAGGTTTAAAACTAATCCCGAAGGTAAAACTAAGGAGAGCGTGCCGACGGCCATCACATCAACTCTTGATCCGTTGCCAACGCGCATCGTCACCTCATCCTCGCAGTCCGCCTATTCCGTAGCTCTGTTTGAGTTACAAATATTAGCAACTGAACCGGTATCAAATACCCAGGCACTACAATGAGGGCTAGTAAGGAAAACATCAATAACATGTATATCAAATATACCTTTGATGGTGCCAGCCTTCTTGTCCGCTAAGTACTTCGGACAGTTGCGCTTCCAGTGACCCTTGTCCTTGTAATAGAAGCACTCAGTGTCCGACTTGGGACCAGACCTGAGCTTCTTCTCAGCAGGGGCATTGCGCTTGCCACCGCCCTTCTTGAAGGGCTTCTTTGCTCCCTTACCTTTCTTAAAGGAGGGCTTGTTGACCATCAACACATGATTATCCTTCTTGATGTCCACTTCCGCAGCCTTCAGCTTTGTGAAGAGCTCGGTGATCGTATCAGTGGAACCAATCTGATTATGAGTCACTACAAAACTTTTGTAGCTGGGAGGGAGTGATTGCAGAACCACAATCTTGAGCTCCTCGAATCGTGCATTCTGCTGTTTCAAGCGTGAGTGTAGCCCGACATCTTTATGGCGTGCTCACTAACGGAACTCCTTCCTCCATCTTGCTTAAAGAACTTCTCGAGATCTCATATCTCTCTAACGGGCTTGAGTCTCGAAACATGGTTTTCACTCCTCGAGAATCTCAAAGGGCCCAGGATAGGTTTCAAAACGATTTTGAAGCTCGGTTCCATAGCAAACAACTTGGTTCTCTTAATCACACCATAATCATCTTTATGCCGATCGATAGACAGCTTTCTCATCACCGCGATTGCAGCAGGGTCACCTAACGCTTACCAAGGACATAGTCCTTTTGTCCGCCAAATGTAATGATTCTTAGATTGCGGAACCAGTTGGTGAAGTTAGACCCATTGTTTCTAAGCTTTTCTTTCTCAAAGAAAACGTTGAAGTTGAAGTTGGACTTGGCCATTGGATCTACGATTTTGCAAGTACAACTTTAGACTATGTTCATGATAAATAGTTCAACTTAATCAAATTACTAGATGAACTCCCACTAAATTCAACATCCCTCAAGTTGTTTAGTGAACACGATCCAAATTCACCACACCTAATCCGATCATCACGAGAAGAGATGTGGTTTCAATGGTGGACAACAAAGTGTCGATCATATCATTCATATGACTCATGCTTAACCTTTCGGTTCTTGTGTTCCGAGGCCATGTTTGTACATGCTAGGCTCGTCAAGTTAGACCCAAGTATTTCCGCGTGTGCAAAACTGGCTTGCACGTTGTATGTGAGCGAGAGTCTATAGCACCCGATCATCACGTGATGCTTGGAAACAGCGAACTTTCGCAACGGTGCATACTTGGGGAGAACAGCTTTTATCTTGATCTTTAAGTGAGGAATCATCTTATAATGCTACCGTCGTGATCTAAGCATAATAAGATACATAAAGGATAAACATCACATGCATATAACTTTATGTGACATGGTATAGCCAATCTTCGCAATGATCTCCATCTTGTGCGTTCGGCATGATCTCCATCACTCCACCATGATTGCCTCCACCACGAATAGTAACTACAACTATTGCTAACTACTTATCGATAAAGTAAAGCTATTACATGGCGTATAAGAAGTTGACTATGAGTCATACACAATTATAAAGACAACCATATGGCTCTGCCGGTTGTGTACTCATCGACATGCAAGTCGTGAAACATTACAAAACATGATCATCGCATACAATATACACATCACATCTTGGGCCATACCATATCACAGAAAACACTCCCTGCAAAAACAAGTTAGACGCCTCTACTTTGTTGTTGCATGTTTTACGTGGCTTTATGGGAGTAGATGCTAAGAACGATTCTTACCTACGGAAAGCCACAACGGTGATATTATGGTTGCCAAACTCCGGTGTTAATCCCATGATAACTATAGTGAGAGAAACTGACATCCACCAGCCGCATGTGTGGAACAAGCCACACGTCAAGTGCGGAGCCGGTCTCGCGAACGACGTCGCGTAAGGTTGGCCTGGACCGCTTCAATCTCACTATCCCGCGTCATAAGAAGAACACAAACAAGAGGCTTGCAACAGAAAACATCAACGCTCGCAACAACCATGTTGCGTTCTACTCGTGAAACACATCTACGCATAGATCTAGCTCTGATACCACTGAAGGGTTTCGCGGCATAGTAAATCAAAATTTTCTACGGATGCGAACAGAGGGAAAGCCAAGATCTAATCTAGGAGATGCAATCAACGAGAGAGATTGGATTAGATCTTCATACCCTTGAAGATTCAATGAGCGAACGCTCGGTTAACGTGGGTGATGTAGTCGACTCGCTTCTCCTCCTCGCGATCCGATCCGATCTAGCACCACAAGTGGCGGTGCCTCCGTGAGATGCACACGCAGACTCGACTCCTCCTTCCTCGGACCAGAAAGTAGGGTGGAGAGATAGATTGGATCTACAACATGACGTGGTGTATATGGTGGAGAATTTACTGCAGGCTTCGCCTACAAACAATCGGGAGGAGAGAGGAAGGTAGCAAGGCCTAGGGCTTGGAGGAAGGTGTGTAGTCGAGGGGCGCACCACCCTCTATATATAGAGGGCGGCCAGCCCCTCCTCCAAGCCTATCTCTAGTTTAAACAATCCTTATCTAGAAATCCTATCTCTAGTTTAAACGATTTAAACTCTCCCTTATCTAGAAATCCTATCTCTAGTTTAAACGAGTTTAAACTTATCTAGGATCGGCTGGGCCCTATGGGGCCTTGTTCCCCTGGCCCAATGCGGCCAGGACACTCCCTCATAGGCCCATGCCCCCTCCCGGAAGGTGGGGCCACGTTGGTCCCCTTCCGGAAGGTTCTAGAAGCTTCCGTACAATACCGATTAACTTGGAACAATTCAACTCCAAAACTGCAATGCCTTATATGAATCTTATTCTCGGACCATTCGGAACCTCTCGTGATATCCGGATCCCATCCGAGACTCGAACAAAAATTCATAAACCAATTATCCAATCTATCCTAGCGTCGAGATACGTTAAGTGTGTGACCTGCGGGTTCGAGAATATGCGCACATGATCTTCTATCAATAATCAACCGGGTCTGGGCACCCATATTGACTCCCACACATTCATCGATGATCATATCGGATGAACCACGATGCCAGATTCAATTAATCCCATATATATTCCCTTCGTCTCGCGATATTTTACTTGCCCGAGATTCGATCGTAATGGCATCATACCTAGTTCAATCTCGCTCACGGCAAGTACTTTACTCGTTCCGTAATCCGATATCACTTTGTGATTAACTCCTTAACCACATGCTTGCAAGCGGTGTTGATATCGACACCGAGTGGTCCCAAGTATATCTCTCCGACTGGGAGGGACAAATTCCATCTCGATACATACAACCCAATGATACTTTCCGATCACCGAGAGACACCTTTATGATCACCCTCTCATAGGATGACGTTTGATGACCTCAAAGCTTTCTTCCGTCAGGAGTTGCATTATCTCATGGTCTAAGGAATACAATATTTGACATAAGAAAAGCTTCGCAAAGATGAACACGATGAAACGATCTAATTGCTTCGCTTAGTTTGGGTCTATCCACCATATCATTCTCCCAATGATATGATCTCATTATCAATTGACAACTCATGTCTATGATTAGGAAACCTTAACCATCATTGATCAATGAGCTAGTCCATAGAGGCGTACTAGGGACACGGTGTTGTTCACAAACCACACAAGTATTAAAGTTTCCGCTTAATACAATTCTAGCATGGAACATAAACTTTATCATGAACAAGAATTATAATAATAACATCTTTATTATTGCCTCTAGCGCATAATTCCAACAGCAGGATGGTCCTTGGCGCGGCCCACCTCGTGCCCTCCTGAGTGCGCCCCTGTACCCTGGGTGGGTCGGCTGGCGGCCCAGTTGTGCCAGCGCCACATGCACACGCCCTTGATCGTGTGGTCCGAGTGGCAGCAACCTACTGAGTGGTGCCCAGCTTCCGACTACCCGCGTGGCGCCTGTTGACGCTCGCCGGCTGTGTGGGATAGCCGAGGACCACCAGCGGCCGCGGCTTGCTCTCTAGGGTGGCTTACCTCTGGGATGATTCGTCCCTATAGAGAAAGTTGTCCCATAATAAAATATTTAATATATTAATTCATACTTAATATATAAATGAATATTATAAATCTTTATTAATTCAAAAACACCTTTTTCGTCTTTTTCTGTATCTAAACCATTTAGGATCCTCTTTGAAACTTTTCCGCATTATCTTTTCGGAAACAATTCTGAAGTTCTCTCTTTCATACTTCGTCGATTACCTTCTACTGAAGGATCTAAAATATCATCGTATCCTTAAGTGTGTTACCTCTATGGTTCGTAAACATCACATACATGATTGAGACCTCTATCGAATCAATGATCATTAGCGAGGCCGGGATACCCATAATAACCCCTACGTATTCTATGAGACTGTTGTTGTTTGAATCTTAAACATTTAGTCCAATTCCCTTTGTTTCTTCAATACATGATTTGTCTGAGATTTGATCATCGGTATCCAATACCTTGTTCAATCTCGTTACCAACAAATACAGTTTTACTCATTCCGTGATATTCCGTCCCCGTGACCTAGTCACATGTTGTGCAACATTTATGGATGCAATCTCAGTGAGTGAGCCCAGTGTATCTTCCTTACACACAGACGAACAAATCCCGATCTCGATGCATAGGACTTAACTATTCCTCTGGCATACCTAACGAGGGTTCGACTCGTCAATGCCCATTGTTATGGACTTGGGTTTTAGAGAAGATGGGGATGCTAGAAGTCGCGAGACGGTTAACATGAAAGCAACGCGTGGACACGAGGTTTACCCAGGTTCAGGCCCCCGGAGGGAAAACCCTACTCCTGCTTGTTTGTTCTTGATTACGGCGGAACCAAAAGTTACAGGGGGTGCGCATATGCGATCTGGCGTGAGGTGTGTGTATGAGGTGAAGAAATCCTTCTCGCCATGCCCTCCTGGACTTTATATAGATAGGTCAGGTCCCGGGGATAGGTCGAGTCGGTTACAAGTTAGGGTTAAACCCTTTGAAATTCTATCTACTGATATTCGTGTCCTTCAAGGAGTCAAACTTGTAATGGGCTTGGGCCACCCGAAATCATCTTGGTCAGCAAGTCTTCACGTGGGCCTTCCCTGGGCTGGACCGGGTATACCAATGTGAGGCACCCGTAGGGTATATCCATGTCAATACCTAACATACACCTTTATGGCCACCCAGTTATGGGCATGACGTATGATATAGTCAAAGCATCCTCGAGAGATAGTGATTAATATGCTCTCACGGTCTAAAGAGAAGGATACTATGCTTCTAATATTGCAACGATGGACATCTGACTTGATCGTGCTACGATACATATATTTAGAATAATGTCCACCAAATCATTCTCTAATGATATGACTCTACTGTCAGTCGGCATAAATGCACCATGATCAGGAAACCTTGATCACCAGCTGCCCAATGGTCCAATATAACTAGAGTCTACTAGGGACTCTGGTTTTTTTATATCACACGTGTATTAATATTTTCTCTTGATACAGTTATAGCATGATATAAAACTGTTATTAACTAATGAGAAATAATAAGAAACACCCTTTATTATTTGCCTCTAGGGCATATCTCCTTCAGTCTTTGTAATTTATATTGACTTATACTAGTGGCCTTACTAAGCAACTACATATTGGATCCAATGAATATGTTTTTAATGGAGTATTGTTGTACTATCCTATTGCCACCTACTAACAAAAACCGTGCAAGTTTCACCAAGTAAAAACATACCAAACATCATGTGAACTATACTACTTTAAACCTAATATGTTAGTTAAAAACACTTTTAGATCTTAGAGAACAGTTTTAAACACAACAGTTACATTTGGTCTAGGTTCAAGCATATTAGCAATGTTATTAACATAAAAACGTAGAAAAATACAATAGGCACATGGCCACCATTTTAGAACCAATGTGCAACACCAGCTGGTGTCACAACAACATCTCCTTGTCTAAGGCGGTGAATTATTTGTGCTCATCTCTAAACTTTTGTCTTTGGCTTTGACCCTGGGAAATTTCCCTTGATCAAATTGCTGGAATTATTCTTGAAAGGTCTCTAGGAATCTAGAAAATATTTATCCTCCAAAACCACTACCTATTGATAAACATGTTTATTTTGATATTAAGAACTAAGAGACGAATTTCAATATCTGGCACATACAAGCTCCTACACTACATCAACATAACTACTTTATTTGATTCACACACCACCCTTAGAGGATCTGGACTAAGGCATGAGTAGTATGGTATCGAGGAAGAAGAGACATTGAAGCTCGATAACACGACAAATGCCTAAAAAAATACAACTTGTGACCTTACTTGCCTAATTGGTTAAAATGCTCGTATCCTATCGAATTTGCACCCCTTAGACCTCCATGTCAACAGTTTTCCACCGGGGGTAAAGATCTGACCAAATAGTCGAGTCATGGATCCATGGCACTAGAGAAAAATGAAAACAAAAGTGATGGGAAGCTAGTAGTTTTCTTAGTTGTATGAAGAGATTGGATAAGGTTGGTTGATATAATATTGTGGATTTTATAGCCGAACAACAACCTAGGGTTTATTTAGAGACAAGGTTTGATACGATAAAGAGTGGAAACAATATGGTCATTTGCACGTATAAAAATTTGAGTTATATAACCAACCCTCAAAAGTTGGAGTTATGCAAGCATATATAGAAAATTCTATGGTGTATTTGATGATCATATATGTGTACTTTGCTACAAATTTTCCTACAGACTTTGCCAGTGTTCCTTTTTCACCTACATCACCAAACTTCTCAAAGAATTTTGTACCACCTTTCGTCTATATATCCATTGCCCATTATCCAATGTTTAATTACTATGTTTCTTGAGCTTCCAATTGTTTACCATTTTATTCCTTGCCGTATGAAACAATTGATGAGCCTGAGGAACAGGAAGATCATATTTTTTTGGTGGAACATGAAGAAGCGGGGTAAGATGATGCAAGTGAGGAGGACGTCAACATATATGAATGTGGCATCAATGATGACCGATTAAATAAAAGTTAGATTCAAATCGTGGTGATAAAATTAATTGGTTTCCTCCTTGACAGTATAACTAGCTACTCCCTACATTTCAAATTAATTGAAGTTTAAGTTTTTCCTAAGTAAAAAAAATGTATGTCTTTCTTGTGTGCTAATAGTGTCGGGTTACCAAAGTATTTCCAAGTCGACTTTTGTATGTTATTGTTAATCTTGCGCGGCTTATGGTACCATCACCATGAAAAAAAATCATGGGGGATAGTTAACAGTCGAAGCTAGCCAATGCATCATAGAAATATTTTTAGCAACCCCCTTTTCTTGGGTAGCCCTTAAGCATTGTGCAAACTTGTTCCTTGGTGCTTGGCCATGTAGCTCGGTGTATATAAGCGAGGATGTCTAGCCTATGGTGTTGTAGTGGAAGATGCTACTACTCAAGATAGTTTTTTATGGCAAGGAATACAATGGGTCGGTGTTGAAAAGTGTGTTGTACAGTGGTTGATAAGACAGTTGTATCTTAGACATTGCATGGCATGGCATCATAGAAGACAAGAAAAATGTTATACAATGGGTTGTCTCTTAATGTTATATCCACATGTTATTGTTTTGATGCTCCTTAAATTATGGCATGATTAAAAAAGCTAAAAAAATATGACTAAAATAAGACATCTCATATATACAAGGGAAAAAATATCTTATCTCTCCTACCTGGAGATTATCTCTTAACTAAGAGAAGATAAATCTTTTTTATCTCTTCTCTACATCATCAAACATCGCACATGTCATTATTAATATATAAACATTATACATGCTGTCACGGAACAAATATTCCCCAACCATTTAAAAATGGAAGTGTCTAGATCTCAGGCGCCTCAAAACTTTTTATGTCTAAGTCGCTGACATTATCCTATTATTTGTGTTAATTCTCAGTTGCAACCTAGTTGCAACTTATACAATTTTACTAATTCTCAGTTGCAACTTAGTTGTAACTCATTAAAATCCCAATTACAACCTAGTTGCAACTCATCTGTAAGTCTCACGTTGCATGACGCGAGGTAAATTCAATAGCGAGAGAGGTGACTGAGACATAAGGAGTTCTAGCAAATCCGTTTAAAAATAGTAATCCTTCAAAGTGGAAAGTTAATTTACATTTCTTACTTAACTCATTCAAGAAGCATTTCTTTCGTTTTGGTGCTTTCGAGATTAAAGATGGATCACAGATTAGGTTTTGGGAAGATAGATGGCTTGGCCAATCTACTCTTCGCGAACAATATCCGGTTCTATATTCGATTGTTAGACATAAAGGGGATACAATTTCCACGGTGTTGGAAGACTATCCTCCTAATGTGTCTTTCAGAAGAAGTCTCATCGGTCCTAGACTGGTATCTTGAAACAATCTACTATTACGATTATCCAGAATACAATTATCGGACGGTGTTGATGTGTTCAAATGGAAATTACTAGAAAGTGGTAAATTTTCTGTTGGCTCACTATATAAAGCCTTTGATCCAACCTGATATCCTGGTCGATGTTAATGATAATAATAAAATTTAGAATATGAAAATACCCCTTAAGACGAAGATATTCGCATGGTATTTACGGAAAGGGGTAATTCTAACAAAAGATAATCTTGCAAAGAGGAATTAGCATGGAAGTACACAATGTGTTTTTTGTCATCAAGATGAGACAATTTGCCATTTATTCTTCCATTGTAAATTTGCTCGCTCTATATGGTCATTCATCCAAATAGCTTCTGGTTTATCTCCGCCACGTTCTGTAACCAATGTTTTTGATAATTGGTTGTATGAAATTGTTGATAAGAACAGAACTTTGTTTAGGGTGGGAGCGCTTGCCATTATATGGTCGCTATGGCTATGTAGAAATGACAAGATTTTTAATAACATTGTGTCTTCTCCTCTACAGGTTATCTATCGAGCCACGGCTATCCTCCGTTCATGGAAGATTCTCCAACGCTTGGAGTTCCGCGACTTATTTATGGAGGGATGTAGACGATTGAAGGACACGGCGAGGGATATTTTTTCCCAACATGGATGGCCACGTGATTTGAGGATTGATCTGTCTTAAATTCTAGTCATTTATTTTCATAGTGCCTTTGTGTAATGTTTGTCTACTTTTTACCTTAGCTCTGTCGTTTGTGTGGCTGTGTGCATCTTGGTTATGCAGAGGCCGGGTGTAAACATTAAATTTTTAATAAATACGCTCATTTCCAAAAAAAAAAAACTTAACTCATTCAAACAATTTACGGCAGAAAAGCAAACAAACAATATCATATTTTTATATATAGTCAGTTCGAAAAAAAGATTTACGTGTACAATATCCAAATCAGTGAACCGGACAACCAAAAACAGGGTAAACATACGATGGATCACAGCGTGGTCTTGGACGCCCTCCTCACCAGAACTGCCCAGCACATGATCCTGTACAGCAGGAAGAAGCCCAGCATGACACCCACATTGACCCACCTCATGCGCTCGTCGACCCCTCTCCCCCTCAGCACCTCGCCGCCGGTGCTCAAGCACACGCCGTTTCCGTTCATGGCGTCCCCTCGCAACCACGCCACGCACTTCTCGCTGGCGCTGCCGCCGTACTCGTTGATGAGCAGCAGGTCCAGCGGGTACCTGTACATTGACACGTAGTACATGAAGGCCCAGTACCTCGGGATGCTCTCCTTGGGTATGAAGTAGCCGGAGAAGAGGAAGAAGACGCCGAGGAAGATGCAGATGAGGGAGTTGCCAAGGATGAAGTCTGGCGACACGGCGCTGAGGAAGAGGACCAGGGAGCTTGCCATGAGCACGATGAGCCACACGGAGAGGACGAAGAATGCGAAGGCGGCGAGGGAGGCGCGGAGGCCCACGAGCCAGTAGACGGGCGCCGAGAAGAGGATCGCCACGGCAAGCAGACAGGGCGCGAACACGAGCGCGTTGGCGATCACGTAGGAGGAGAGGCGGTAGGCGCGGCGGGATGCCTCCCGCATCAGCACGCGGCGCTCTTGGAGGAGGATCGGCAGGGCCTCCACCGTGGAGGAGAGGAGGAAGCTGAGGCTAAAGGCGAAGAGTCCCAGCCGGAGCGCCACGCCGTCCGGGTCGGCGTGGACTCGGAAGAAGACGCTGCCGAGGCCGAGCCCACCGACGATGGCCTGCGCCGCCCGCGCCGCGAATAGCTGCTGCGTGCGGTACATGGTGCGCCAGCAGCGCACGGTCAACGCCGCCACCTCCACAGCGCGGCTCCGATACCCGTGCTCGGGGACGCGAAGGCCGCCGCGGCCGTTGGCGAGGCCGAGGCTGCTTTCGTCCTCGGACTGGTCTTGGTCCTTGAGCGCGGCGAACTTGGAGTGGTCCTCCCGGAGCTGCTCGGTGACCTCCATGGCGAGCTCCAGCGGGTTGAGCTGCGCGGGGATCTTGTGGCCCAGCCTCCCTAGCGCGGCCTCGAGCGACTCGAGCGTGCCGAAGTGCGCGACGGCGCCCCGGGAGAGCAGCAGCAGCGACGAGATGTATCCGAGCATGCGGTAGCTGGGCTGGTGGATGCTGAGCACGACCACCTGGCGCCGCGCGCGCGCCACCTCGTGCAGCAGCGCCAGCACGTCCATGGCCGACCGGCTGTCCAGCCCCGACGTGGGCTCGTCGAGCAGCAGCACGGGCGGGTCGTGCACGATGTCCACCGCGATGGACACCCGCTTGCGCTCGCCCCCGGACACCCCGCGCGCCGCCGACATCTCGGCGTCGCCTCCGCCGACGTAGCTGTCCGCCACCTCGGAGAGGCCCAGCTCCTGCATGAGCGCGTCCACCCTCTCGTGCCGCTCCCGCGCGGTGACGTCGGACCGGAGCCTGAACCGGGCCGCGAAGTGGATGGTCTCGCGGACGGTGAGCAGCGGGAGGAGGTTGTCGTCCTGCGTGACGAAGCCGCACGTCCGGCGCAGCTGCGCGCGGGAGGTGACGGCGTGGCCGTTGACGGAAACGGTGGGCGGCTTGGTGGCGATCTCGGAGCCGGTGCCGCGGCCGGACAGGATGCGGAGGAGCGTCGACTTGCCGGCGCCGCTGGGGCCCACGATGGCCAGGATGCTGGAGCTGGACGCGGTGAAGGATACGGAGTTGAGGAGCCCCCCACTCGCGCTGGCGGTGGCCGGGGTCGAGGAGGAGGACAGGAACGGGAGGAGGGCAGCGGTGGCGCGGCGTGGCGCGGGGCAGGAAAGGTTGGTGACGGCGAGGGTGTACTCCGGTGGAGGGGAGGGGTGGTAGGAGGAGAAGGACGGCGACGCGGAGTCCGGCGGCGAGGACGAGGACGCCGACGTTGACAGGAGGAGCGCCGGGTCCAGCTCCGACGACAGGTCCTGATCCATGGCTGCAGGCCGATGGCGTCTGCCGTGAGCGAGAGGGGGTCGATGTGTGTGGAGAGGAGCGGGAAACAAATTCAGACACTACAAATAGGCACCACAATTAGCTCCCTTAAACCTGCACGCACGACACGAAACACCGTTGCCTGGTTGTTCGTAGCTAGTGCACTTCTAGAACACCGATTGCATAGCACTACAAATGCAGCTCTTGTGCTCTGAGTTCTGCCTAAATTACTGTCGATTACTTTGCGATTTAAGGGGTAAAACCCACAAGGTGATCGCCGGCCAACATGGCTGAGATGGGCAAAGAGTGGAGTGGAGGAAATGTTGTCTGTGTGGGTGAGGGGGCGTTGCGACTTGTGAGCTACTGAGACCTAACTGAATGTTGGTGTCATTTGGGTTGTGTGTGCGTCTTGGCGGTTGGACCTAACGGCTCAAACATATAACCAATCTGACTTGGCCTCGTTACCTCACGTGTGGTCAGTTACATATTGTCATCCTAGGTCCACTCTGCGTACATGGCGTAGGCACCAAGCTAAGCTACACCCACCGGTGACCGTACGGTGCCGAGGATACTCGTACTATACGTCGCAGAGCGTCAGAATGCACCATCATGCTAGCTGAGATAGAGAAGCAAATACATTATTTCTCAGGGCTTGGGATTGCCTCAAGACTAGAGTAGAGAATGCCGGATAGTCTTGCCCACATCTACTTTTGCCTTCTAAATACTCGGAATAGCTAGAAAATATAGTATACATGTGTGCAATTTACAGCACAGCCGAATGAAGCAAGAGGACTTATACCAACAGAACAAGGATATGGACACTCGGCTCAATGAAAATATAGCTTAAACCATGCATAACTACTTTGCATCTGAATCTACAATTAGCATCAAGTATTCTGCACTGTGATCGCTGACATGGTTGTTGCACCTATATTCGCAGATCAATGAACAATCAGGAAGAACAAGCTCTAAAATTGATGCGCTTGCTTATGCATTTACAGGGCAGATTAGCCAGCTGCCACGAACCATTTACATCACTTTTGCTTGAGTGATCTACTTTCCACACGAAGAAAAAGGAAAGAGGAAAGAATTGTGTAAAAGAAAATGCAAGCCCACATTTTCCAAACATCAGGCCCCTCCCTCTTTCAGGCCCTAATTAATCTCGTAACCCACACATGCTCTATGTCAGTGAGGTACATCACTATCAATACTGGCAACCGATCCTTTGTCAACCACGCGAACATTATACAACTCGTATACCCTTGCACGATTCTCCTGCCACCATTGTTCTGCTTGTGTCTCGCTGAAACGCTTCCGACTGCATGGAGAAAATAGAACAGAGTTTAAAGCTGCAAAAATGAAACTCCAGTAGTTTCTAAGCAAATAATTGAGTATAGACTGTACGGGATATGATTGTAATTTTTCTTTCCATTCTCAATCCGGCAAACAAGAAATTAGAATCAACAAAGTGCCTATAGAAATACGAAAATAAATTCGTATTTCTCCTAGTTAGTTAACAACTATTATGTGTAACTTTTGATAATTAAACAGTATGTCCCCTCTATGTAGCTTGCGAAACAACACATTTGTTCCAAATAACTACAGAATCTTGATCAGCAGACCAGAAAAGGGTCAGTTGAACCATACTACGTCAGAGATCAAAGCAACAAAAATGCCCAACATTGTGTCTCAGCTACTGCCAACGTAACAGTATCACAAATGTCCAATTAACATTTGAGAAAACCTTCAGCTGATTCATAGTTGCATTTCGAATGGGAGTAAAATGAATGTACCTGAACCGGACCCTCTTGAGATCTCTAGCCCCTCCAGGTAGGGCAGTAAGGGTAATGTAGACCCCAGGTTCATCTTGCTCCACCCATTCAGACTCATGCTTAGTGTCTGAATCAGGTAGTCTGGTTCCGTTCTTGCCAACTTCTACGTGAGTCTTACTTCTAACAGAACTTGGTCCATTAGAAATAACCAACCCATTAGATCCGTTCAAATATGGCTCTCCAGAACATCTTGGGCTACCTAAATTCTCAGATGCCACTGATATATCACTTGGAAGAGGTATTCCAGAAAGAGGTGGCAGTCTGTTGTGCTTAACTGCTCCTGCTCCTGCCCCTGCTCCTTCAGGTAGTTTCTCTGCCATACCCTTCAACTATTGCAGATAAAAAAATTGTTAATGAGTACTTGACATGTTGGACAGGATCATCATTCAAGTGTTAACATCATCATTGTATGTTAGTTACTTAATGAAAAACACCATCCCCAAATCCCCATTTTTTGTTCTGCACTCTTTCCAACTCCACTAAAGTAGCATGGGTTCCTTCTTTTGCTCCATAGCACATAAACACCATTTTCATAAGTAATAGGTTCAAAACATAGATAAGTTATAAAAGCTAGTTGGATCCCATAAAAGGAAGCATGCTGCTGCCTTTGACCAATCTTCAGATCTCTTTGTTTTAGCCATTTAATTTCAATCGGATTTGGTAAAAAATGTACTCCCTCCGTCCATGAATAGATGTCTTAGGTTTTTCAAATTTTGAATGAATCTAGATACTAAATAGTGTCTAGATTCATCCAAATTTTGATAAATTTGAGACATCTATTTTGGGACGGAGGGAGTATGTAAGGTTGTTAATTTATAGATGTTTGTACAGTAGGTTCTGACTGATATATAACAAAACAACATCCTAACAAGAGAGCCATCTTACTTGTGCAGTGAGTGACTTGATTACTTCTTTTGCAGCTTTGCACTTAGCAGTTTCCTCCCCTGCAATGGAAATAGCTTCTTTTAACTGTTTAGTTGTTCTCTCCAATTCAACTTCCAGTAGGTGAGACTTCCGAGTAAGATTTTCCACCTGAAATATTGAACTTAATTAGAAACTCCACAAGTGAACAAACTCACTTTAAACAAAAAGGTGAGTTTAATGAACTATCATTGTAGTATTTTATATGAACAGTCATATTATTTATATTTGGAACTGAGGGAGTATTAGCTAGCTGCAAAGAAGACTACTGTCATAATAATGGTTCAGTTCCACTAATATCTTTCTAGCCTGTTACAATGGCTGAAAACTGGATCAGCTGTAAAATAAATACTCCTTCCGGTCCATATTAATGCCCTCAACTTTATCTAGATCCGTATGTATCTAGTTAAGTATTTAGACTAGATGCATTCGTATCTAGACAAAGTTGAGGCCATTAATATGGACAGGAGGGAATAGAGCAAAAGGAAAGACGGGATCACAGGAGTGTGTACAGACTTGTTAATTGTCATGGAGTTTATGTCAAAGATTTTGATTTTCCATTTATAAGTAAACGGTTTAGTATGACTGCTCCATCAAGTGAAAGTTAGAGAATGCTGACCAATATTTTCTTAGTGCATACAATCATACAACATGGGATACAAGTCACAAACAGTGAAACACCAATTGAATGGAGAGAACATCAAGACCTTTACCTGAGATCTCAAATTTACAACCTCCTGGCTTAGGCTGTCCTTTATTGGCTTTGCACCATCTACAACTCTTGGAGATGTTAGACCACCCAAGGTAGGTGTTGGAGTTGTTGATCTGGGAGGACTTGCTCTTCTTGAAACAGGTGATGTCGCCCTAGAAACAATTCTTGATCCGGGAACTGATGCTGAGAAAAATTTCTTTGATGAGCCAAAAGATTTTGAAATGTTGAGCCCACTCCAATGAGAACTGCCATTTGGAATAGGGGAAACGCGGCTGCTATTAAATTCAAACTTCTTGTTTCTCTTTGAATATCTGCTATCCATGTTCTTGAAAGATTCCATTGATGACAATCTAGACAGTTGAACATTTGATCTTGTCTCCAATTCCTCGTTGATAGAATTAGAATCACTGAACCCTTGCAAGATAGCTCCCCGCTTTGCTGAAGAATATCTATCTGTCTCAGGTGCCTTATTCAGTTTGCAGTAGCAGCTATCACAGACACGGTAGGGCTTGTTTGGATTAGGTGCTAATGAAGCTTTCAGAGATTTCTTACTGCTGCAGGAGTGACAAAATACATGGGCGCAATTGTAGCAATTATGCCGTTTTCTCCTCAAGTTAAAAGGCAAGCGGCATCCAGAACACATAGACTGGTCAACTCCAGACACCCATTTGTGAATGCATATTGCTGCTGTGAAGTTAATTCCACAAACAACACTCCTGGCTTGCTTATCTTTCAGAGCTTCAACCAGTGTTGGACAATTCCTATCATCAGTATCACCATGTCCTAACCGGCCATTTGCACCTTTACCCCATGTATAAACCTCTGTTCTGGAAGTTAAGACAGCAACATGATAAGCACCACAGGAGATCTCCTCCACAAAGTTTTTATGCAGCTTCCCTTCAACACGCGTAGGAACCATGCCGTCCGCTTGTGGATTTCCAAGCTGACCATAGACAGAACTTCCCATTGTATATACATGCCCAGAGGTTGTTAGTGCCACCGTGAAGCAATGACCACAAGCTACTTGGCAAAAGTTAGGCTCAACCAACGAAGCTACACACGTTGGGACTAGTCTTGAATCTTTGTCACCATGTCCTAAACGACCTTTATCACCATCACCCCATGTAAATATCTTGCCAGATGAACAGTTACTGGAACTTGAATTCCCAACCATAACTTCAACAACTGCGGCTGTGTGCCACACACCACAAGCTGCACGGACGGTCCGGAGACCTTTGAGGGATTCCACCTCCCTTGGGACAGAAAGACTCTGACGGTCTCCATGACCTAGAACCCCAAAAGAGCCATCTCCAAATGTGAATAGCTGCCCCGCAGACGTTACTACAGCTGTGTGCCAAGGGCCACATGAAATAGACGAAACATGTATTCCTTCTAATGGTCCATTGAGCCTTTTGGGCATCCATTGACTGACTTCATTCCCATGACCCAAAAGCCCAGAATTAAAGGTGCCATTTCCCCATGTGTATAAATCTCCAGAGAGCGTAACTGCACAAGTATGGTACTCACCACATGCTACTATCTCAATGTTCATATGAGCAAGAGCATCGATAAGTTTCGGTTGGGGCACATCACAATCTACACCGTGACCAAGACGCCCGCCTGACTCCTCACCCCAAGAGTAGACCTCTCCCTGCTTTGTGACAAGTGTGGCGTGCCTTCCTCCACAAGAAATGTTTTGCACATCAAGTCTTCCAGCGAACTCCAGTGGCTTCGGTACAAGACAATCCATCTTTGCACCTGAAGAACTTCCAACCCTCGAATTTCCACCACCAAGAATTCCCTCCCCAGTACCTTCTCCCCATATGAAAACATCACCTAAAGCATCACCATCATCATGACCAGAACCATGACTTGATGAACTAACAGCACTTGATAAACTAACTCGGAAAGCGTCCATTGGGATACCCCTAGAGTTTCCATTTGTGTTATCCGAGTGCCCAGAAGAGAGAGAGTTGACTGATCCAACGTTAGAATCCGATGGGAAGAAAGGCCTGGGTGGAGCCGCATATGATACGATGTCAGAGAAGGCCTTCTCCAAGCCGACCTTTGGTGGACTCCCATATGGACTACGGAGTCGGTAGTTTTCGCTACCATCCTGTTGCAGTGCAATAGTTAAAGAGTTCGTTTTCCATGATAATTGAAGTAGACAGCAGAAATAAAATGGAAATAACATGATCTGCCATGATTGAAAACAGATACTATCATCATACATGGTATTCCTTTATCAAAGAAAAATATAGTTCCATTTATTTTTATTCTACGGCCACAAACCAGTATGTGATGGAGACTGTACAGACTATAAAGTACAATATGGGTATCAAACTAGCTTTGCTGATGTTCAAATATTAAGCCAGTCCTTTCTCAAAAAATCTTAAGCAGTAGCGTAAAACACAAAAATGGAAAAAACCAAAGTACATGATGCAGGAAATGTTTTTGTTGCACAGTGCTGGCTACCAGCACACCAAAAGAGAGTGCTCGGAATAAGAATGAGCTGGTTGGGAGGTAGGAGGTACCTTGTGGACACTATCATTGCTGCTGAAAGGAGAACTCAAGGGGGAGCTCCTTCTTGTGTAAGTTCTTGGACTAGTCGTACCAGAGGAAAGCATGTCACTTCTTGATTCTGTCCTCCATTTTCTTTGGTGACTGCGTGATATCAGTGTTTTCAGCCCAGCAAACCACACTTCAGCTTCATCTTTATCTTTGCATATCTGGTATTCATGACAAAACCAAATTACCAAATTTATTAGCTACTGATAGAAATGTAAGTGAACAAAGGAACTCAGCATGCACCAAAGTTGGCAAAAAAAAGCAGATTACATCATATATGGATGGCTGGCATGACTTACAATGTCCAATGATCTATCATGAGATATGAGAGAAAATGACTGGCATTCCTTCTCAGGTCGTGGATACCTCTGAAAAATTGCCTGGATCAACAAAAATTACGATGTTAGGACAACTTTGCAGCACTTCAATATAGTAGAACCTTGTTGCTAAATATCTGAGTGCAAGAGATGATATCTAAGTGGACCTTGAGAAGTTGATCTATTCGAAGGAGTGTGTTCAACTTATTAATTTTCTGGGAAGATTGATGTTATCTCTTCACCGCATAAAGTTTATAATATAGGATCCTAATGTTTTAAACTATAGGGAATTCACAACAATTCGTGGAATCAAGCACAGAGGAAACAAATACACAGAGGAAACAAATAAGCAGCAAGGTCTCTCCAAAGAGAAGAAGATTCACATCAGGGACAAACTTGAAGAAAGCCCCATGAAATATTCAGGAGTTAGCACCAAGAGCAAACAAGCAAAATAAATTATAGTTGCTTTAGCCAATATGAATCATGGCATTTAAGCATAAAGCCCATTAAAACATGTCTCCCGATATTAGGTTTTGATGAAATAGTAACTCACAGTTCGTTGTCCAGGAATTATTCTGGACACATGGCTCAATCTTAGCTGTTTCTCCTCTTTCCCTGAGAACCAAATCAATATAGATTCATCCTGCAGGAGCAAAAAGAGTACCAAACATTCGTAAACGAGATGGGGGAGACACAAAGAACTTCAGAATTCTGTGATAGAGAAAATGTAAACAAAGCTCACATTGGAAAGCCTGAAGGGACAAAATTTTGGCTTCCCTCTACGTCCGTACTTCAGCAAATATGCCCCTTTCTTGAGAGCAGTGATGGCCTGCAATAACAGCGGGAATAAGGTCATATCAAGCATCAGTGTCTAGCGTCTAAAACTGTCCCACAAATCTAGAATAGGAAATAGGTGTAGTTTTATTTCAAACGAGAAGTCTTAGGAAACCATGGATCAATCAAACGCGCCATAAAGTGCCCATCGATGTTTCCAATTTAACTGGCATTTCAAGCAGTCCCAATAAATTTAGAAATGGAAAACGAACATGATGGCGGACGATTAAAATAGTCAAGCTTCTCAATACTCGAGAGCAGATAAACAGTAAAAACCGAAACGGTGCAAAAATGTCACGTGTCAATACATGCCACATGAACCAGCGATTTCCGCAATGGATTTGTGTTTTTCAGTTGGCCAAAAGACTAGGAATACCATAGGACAAATTTGGCTAAACTGAACATTGCATTAGAATGTACGTGTTTGGCATAATCCTGGGCTTCTAACAGCTGCATTTGCTATTCGGTATCAATATTCTTCACTGTGCTACACATACACCCAGAGAATAAAGCAACCTCGATGAAATGAAAGGGAAAACAATTTTACTAACTCCATCGTGGGGGCAATTATCTGTCAGTAACCATCACATGGAACACAGTTCTGATCCAACTCTCTGTTGGCCCGACCTCTCAAATGCAAACTGACGCAACAGAGCTCGATACCTCGCGTCCAACATACATGGAGACAAAAAAAAGGTGGGAGAACCGGAGAACGATTAAAACATACTCCCAATTAATTACTAGATCAGAGTATCAACTAGCGAACAACCAGCTGCGAAACAAGCAGTAATCATTAGCAGACAGGAACCTCTGCCAAATCAATAACGTGTCCGACCCAAAACGCTACAAATTACAGCTCTACGTGCACCACAAGCTGAATCTCCAGACTCTTCCCGGATTAAGGGCCGTTCGACGACTGGGGCCGAATACTGTAGCCGCCGCGGAAGCAGAATTCGGCAGCACGCGAGCGCGTAGACAGACACGGAGAGCACACGAAATGCATCTACACCCAACTTGCGCAGGTCTGTCTCCCGACGGCGCGCGGGAGGCCGCGCCGGGAATTCCGCGGCGATTTTCGAGCCGGACACGCGGGTATGGGGGGTTCGAGGGGGCCGCTCACCTGCTCGATGTCGCGCTCCACGGGCCCTGCCCTGGCGCCGCCGAGATCCGACGACGCGTCCGACATCATCGGCGCCAGCCGCGGCGGCGTCAGCGCACGGTGGCCATCCTCATCGCGCCCCGCCCGCCGGGGACCCAGCTCCCGGCAGCGCCTACGGCCGGCTCGCGCGAATGGGGGCTGGCGAGAGCGCGCGGGGAAGGAGCCGGGAGCTGCGGCGGCCGCAGCGGCCCGCGCGGCGCGGCGAGAGCAGTAGGGTTCCGGAGGGGAGGAGTGTGGCGAGATCCGGGTGGCGGGAGGGCGGAGAGGGGTTTGGGGAGCGAGTAGCGAGCTGGACAAGGGCGAGAGATCGAGAGGAAGTGGGGGATGGCGAGGAATGGAGAGAGGACGGGAGAGGAGGGCGAGGTGGTGGTGGGAGGAGGAGGGGAGGCGTTGGGTGTTTTTTTTTTTTTGCCCTCTCGGTCCCTTTTCTCCCGGAGGCGGCTTTTTTCCTCGGAGCTGTTGGGTTTGTTACGCGTGCGGCCCTGCTGCGCCCTGCTGCGGTGTGCGCTGTGATTGCTAGCTGAATAGCTGTGCGTGCTGTGCAGCCGTCGCGCGCGGCGCTGCCTTTTTACGTTTACGGTCGCGGCGGTCGTCTGCTGCTGCTGTGCGGAGTACGGTGGCGATGGGGGCACGGTGATTGGACGCCGTGGGGATGAAATCCGTTGGCTGTGGGGCGCACGAGCACAGAGGGAGGGAGGGAGGGAGGGGAATCTGCGTGTGACTTTGTGCGGGGAGAGAGGGGGTTGATTCTCCGCGGTTGTCTGTCGACGTGGTTAACCAATCGCAACAGGGTCTGTTGATTCTGGTGCACCCTTTTTTTTCTTTCGAGAAACCCTTTACCTTTGTATTATTCTGTTGTTTTTAAGCTAAACATTTACTGTTTGATATCCTGGATGAATGGTTCAGTTTGATTTTTCACAAGATGGTCTCAAGTTCAGTCTTGCTAGTTTGGAAGTTCTAAATTTTCTTTAAAGATTTTCTATGTCGATCTTTCACTTTATAAGTGAGGACATGGAGATAGGAGAGAGTGAGTCCTCCCTCTGTTTCGGTTTATAAGTCCTGCACGTAGTTCTATGTCGCCAAATTGAGCAACTTAGTATGATGTATATATTATAAAAAATATATCACCGGAAACTTTAGACTTTATATTTTCTAATGATATAATTTTTATATTATATAATTTAAATTATATAGGTCAAATTGATAACCTAGATATACGCGTAGGACTTGTAAACCGAAACGGAGGGAGTACTACTACCTCTGTTCTAAAATGTAGGCTTTATACCAATTTAATTTAAACTATCCGGAAAGGCTTATATTACGGAAGAGAGATAGTAGTATAACTTAAGGTCTTCATCGGGAACTTAAACAATGCTTGTGTCTTGAGAGGATAATGTTTCCTTCTAGAGGCATAAGAAAGTCGGCGGTGTTTATAGGCCGCGCGATGAAATCCTAGAGGCTCATTTGAAACACGGAGAATACACATTGAAAAGGCCATTGTCTTGAGTGGTTTCATTTCAGATGTCAACTCCACTCTCCATTGCACTCATGACCCATGAGTAGCAATGACCATATTGTGGACCTAGAACTTACGCATGTCCACCGTAGGCTAGTTATATTTAACCCAACACTAAACGTATACTGACATTTTCTAGGTTGAACCGGCACGTACACTTCAAAACCAGTACGAGAAGTTTTTATCAATAATACTAGTCAATTGAATTTATTATAAATATTTAATTGGACATACATGTTCTAAGGCAATTTAAAGAGCACTGACTTAAGAATTAACTATAATATAAGTAGAATTTTTGCACTTTTGCAAGACTAGAATCCATGCAATGCACTAAGCCGCCTTAGATCCACCATACATGTGGTGCAAGTTTAGATCAATGGTAGGTCAACCAGAGTGTCGATTAGATTGGCTACTCATCCCTTCTTTTGGGTCATATTTGTAATACCTGTAATCGACTTTTAAACTTTTGACCACTGAAATAAGCATAGACGTGCACATTTGCCATATTCAATTGTAAGCAGAATACATGATTTCAATACACGAGATCTTTGAAGATTATCCTATATTGATATAAGTTATTTTATTTTATCATAGTAAAGAAATGAAACCATTGGTGGAAGATGTACAACAAGGCATTGAATCAATAGTACTCCCTCCGTTTAGAAATATAAGATGTTTTAGGTTTGTAAAGTAAATGTATCTAGACATCTTTTAGTGTGTAGATTCATTTGAACCTACACACTAAAAGGTGTCTAGATACATTAGCTTCACTAAGCTAAAATATCTTATATTTCCAAACGGAGGGAGTAGGAGCTTGATTCAGTATTTAATTGAAAATGAACTGAATATACTAGTTCAAGGGTTGTCTTAGTTGCCCTTGTTTTAGGACGACTCTCTCTTGATGTATACTAATATTAGTATTACCTCTAACAAGTTAAGATGCTATCAAAGATTATGTTGGGCTAATGTAGACTTTATAAATAAACAACGAAGTATATTGTAGCATAAGTAAAGCAAGCACATCCATAAATAAGGAAGTTAGAAAAGTGTTAACTAATTAAATGGTCGGTTTCCAATATTTGTTTCGATACAAATGAACATAACAATCCACAAATTTGTTAATTATTACTTATTTTCGTATTTCAGGATAAAAGTGGGGTTTTCTAGGAATAAACATATGGCGTATCATATATGATTGTTTTATGCACAGTTACAAAATTAAAACAAATTGTGTTTTGGCTCTTGGGTGTGTATGTCGGCCCCTTGATTTGAATTGTATTTTAAAAAACATTTTAAAATGTCAAAATATTTCAAAACAAATACCCGCATATACATCCCTGTATTCTAGGTGCGCACAAAGTCGTTTAACGAAAAATCGATTTTTTGTGTGGTCTATGTAAAAAGACAAATTTTTGGTGCTAAAATCAGGCGTGCCACGACACAATTTTTTGTCCTTTTCAAGCAACCATAAACATAGATTTTTTCGCAAAACTTTACGAGATGCACACGCGAATATCTTTTTGGATTTTTTTTAAACAATTTGAAATGTATATTTTTTTGCTAAAGGGAGCATATGCGCATGAGTTCAAAAGTGAATTTCCGTCAAATGCATATTCTAGGTTACAAAATTAAATTTATACTCAAACATTTCTTACTATATATAGATGTGGATGTTTGTGTGACAAAAATTCCTAAGTATATCTCTTCTACAACCGATTATGTACTACCTCCATTTAAAAAGACAAGGCGTATGATTTTTTTTTCTAAAAGTCATTTGACCAAATTTATAGAAAATATCCATCAACGTCTACAATACAAGATCATCATCATTAGATACGTCACGTAAAATATATTTTCATATAATATCTACTTGGTCCTATAAATGTCGATCGTTTATTCTAGAAAATTTTGGTCAAACATTGCACCATTTGACTTTAGAAAAAAATTATACGCATTTTTTTTTGGAACGAGAGGGAGGTAGTAGTAAAAGGAAAAATAAGCATGAGCGAGGTACACATGCATGGTATATGTTTTATATGAAAAGTATCTATATTTTGAAAGAGTGAACATGGAAATATTTTCTTTTTATTGCGAATCTAGACAAACCCCAAGTCACTTGTTACAATAAGGATGGAGTACATTCGATCAACCGACGACCAGCAGGACCATATGATTATTCTCTTGGTAGAATGATCAAAGACGTATAGGAGATTGATATATGAAACCTGATAAATGCCCTGGTACCGTCCGTGGCTGTCCCATGGACCCTGCAGAGCTGCGTTTGGATCGTGCGTTCATTGTTAGCCCACGTACAACACCTTTCCGAGGCCGGTGCCTAATCCAAAGGTGTTATTGGTGCTACCCCATGGAGCTTCTAGGGTGGCTGCTTGCTGTGAACCGTTGGATCGGCATGTGAAATAAGATCTGAGCCGTTCTTTGCTGCAAAGACGGTCTTGCCCGCGTGTACAGTAAAAATCGAAATCGTTGGCTGCACATTTTTTTCTACACGGGACGTGTACTTCTCTCTGGCCACGCCCGTTTAATTCCCGTCAGGATCTTCCGGGCCCGCCTGTCTGTCTCCTGAGAAGATTTAGGTGGCCGTTTATCGGGTGCTTCAAGACTGCCAGGGGCAGACGCCCGCCTACCCCGTCGACCCACCCCGCGCCCATTCCCCGCCCGTCCCGCGTCAGTCACACGCCCATACGGCGCCTTTTTTTGCCCGCTTGATATCTACTCCTTTCGCTGCAGGTGGTCCCTTTTTTTGGGCCGTCTGCTTGTCAGCGGGCCTAGCACGGGGTGGGCGACGCCGCCCGTGGTGGTCGCGAGGTTCCTCGCGCTGGGCAGGGCCGGCTTTTCCTCTTCTATACGCGTGCCTATTCTTGCTTGTCGTCTGCTCGCCTCGCTTGTTCCGTCTCCTCCCGCCCCACCTCGTCTTCTGCCGGACTTCCCAAGCCGTTGACGCCTTTTTTCTCGCCATGGATTCCCTCTGTGGAGGGTTCGGTTAGGGTGAGGCTCTTCGATTCAGAGGGCTAGATCCGTTTTGTTCTAGGAATCTTCTTTGTTCCTTATTTTTCCTTGTGACGGCAGTTCGACACGACACGCCTGTCGCTTTTTTGGTTGGTTCTTTCCGCCGCTGTCTGGGATCTGGGGTTTGGGCTGTCTACTTGGTGGATGCAGACAGCGAGGAGCTTTATTGTGATTTTTTTTTGTGATTCTTCAAACCGTACATTGCTTAGAGCCAGGTTCCGGATGCAGACAGCGAGGGGCTCTATTGTGATTCTTCTTTTCTGATTCTTCAAACCGTCTGATTCTTCAAACCGTACATTGCTTAGAGCCACGTTCCGGCAGCAAGCTTTTTTTCTGATTCTTCAAACCGGCTGATTCTTCAAACCGTACATTGCTTAGAGCCAGGTTCCGGCAGCAAGCTTCTGTGATTCTTCTTCCCTTTCTTTCTTCCTTTTCGTACGATGCCAAATAGATACCGCATGCTTGTCTCTTTGGGGATCTACGGTTTGGCCGTTTGCTGTTTTTTTCCTCCTTGCTTTTTGGTGGTTCTTCCTTTTGGCCTGACGTTTTGCTTTTCCTCACTGTTTGCCCTTTTTGGGTTTTGCAGATGTCTGGTTCATTGACGATTGGTGGTTCGGGTCGTCGCCTCTGCTTTGCTCGCCTTGTCGTGCGTCGGGGGTTGCTGGTGAGTGGCGAGTCCCACATGTGTATGCAACTGCTACGTACGCTACTCTCTAAGATGAGTGAATATTTATTCAGTAGTCACTGACTTACTATGCTTTTCTCATGTGTTAAATATTGTTCGTGATAGGCATGATAAAGTCAAATAAACATGATCAGTATCAGGCACATCCTTCAACACTACCTGCTTAGCATGGTCCACGGTAGCAACTTGGGCAGTCCTAGGATCAGTATAGTCGTTCTTGTCAAGCTCCCCATAAGTTGTGATGGTTATCTGCAGGCATATATCACACAACGACAATTCAACATTCAGCCGATAAGGACACTCCCAAAGCAGTTATGAAAACGGAAATTCACTTTTGATTTGATGTGTATATGCTCCCTTTATCTAAAACATGCATTTCAAATTGTGGCCAATCCAACAGAGAATGCTCCTGTTCTACTTATTGTGTGGTCAAAGAGCTAGATGTCTGTTCTTAGCATCTGCAAGAGCTGCTGAAAACACCTCTTTTCTTCTTTACTAGCAAAAATCATAGAATTGGTGCTATCCAGGTTGTTAGACAGATATTTATTTGTTCGGCTCTTAGCAAAGTCAGGTTGCAGGTCTCTAGATGTCCGTTCTTAGCATCTGCAGGGGCTGCTGAAAACACCTCTTTTCTTCTTTAGTAGCAAAAATCCTTGAATTGGTGCTATCGAGGTTGTTAGACAGAAAAAATATACTCTCATTCACCTCATTTAGTGAAATTGTGGCCTCGTCCAGGTCTGCTTAAAGAGCTCTTCAAGATCCCTGTTGAGAGTACCATTATTTTTAATATCAAGAGTCCTAGGCTTATTTACTGTAGCCTATTTTCCATATGCGCCGGCCAAGTCTTTATCAGGTACACCATGTGCTCTTACAGTATAGACACTAATTACGGCCAAGAAAAGTTTTCACTGGCTTATCGTTGTCCGCTGGTTCTGTGCCCTCTTTTCATGGATCTCTGTCAAATATTATGTTGTATTGAAGGATCAAATAGATTCTCACTGTTAATATATTTTCTATAATATGTAGGCCAAGAAAAATTTCTTGCTGGTTTACTATTGTCCGCTGGTTTTTTGCCCTCTTCTGATGGATCACTGTCAAATATTGTGTTGTTGTTATGAGACTAGGCTTGAGGAGCTGACCATAGTGTCTCCAGTAGGATGGACTTGTTGGAATTTGATGATTTTCTTTTATAGGTTTGTTTTCTTTGAGTACCGATAAAGGTGATACACATAATTTTCTTTTAGGTCATGAGAACTTGTATGAATTTTCATTATCAGTCTGAATCAGTAGTAATGCTTCTCACATTTATTTGATTGCAAAAGATGAGAAGCTTTTCTCTATATTGTATCACTACGGTTGTGTCATATATAAAACAGCCGCTTGCCGCCTTCGGAACTCATGGTGCCAGCGCGGCCGCCGTCGGCCCGCCTCCTTCTGATCTGGGCGACCTGGTCTCTGGTTTGGGAGGGTAAAGGTGTGCCTCCTGTTTGGGGATGAATTGATAGGATAAGCTCGGCTGCTCGGCTCCGTGTACCAGCTGCCTTGTAAATGTTGCATCGTTCGTTCCTGGAGTGGATCATGTGTTCTGGCTCCCCATGTTTCTTCACCGTATAGCTAATGTTGCACCTGTGGGTTTTGCTTGCTACATTAGAGTTTTTGAAGGGGTTCAGACTATTGCCTGCTTCCCCATATATTTAATTTTGATCATTTCTTCTATCCAACTTGCTACACCTCTGCTGACCCTATCCTAAGAATTTGAATTTCTACACGGTTACAACTTGATAGCTTAAATTTGGTCTCATAATAAGTTCACAACTGAATATCAATTTATATGCATGCCTACTTGAACTAAAAGCATATTTTATTATTCTGCATAGTATTATTAACGTCGGAAGTCGTATTGAGATTTTGGTGCCATCGGCTTCCCCCATGGTTCTTTCAGGTTGCCTCTTGTTGCGGACTTACTGTGGCCTTCCCTGGACTGCTGGTGCTCTCTCTCTTTGCTTCAGGTTAGGAATCCTGCCTGCTGTTCTGATGCGTCATGTTTATTCAGATGTGTGTTCTTTGCTTCCTGATGTGTATCTGCTCTCTGTGATATTTACCATTGCGATGTCTTTAGGTTTTCACAGTTAGATTTGTACTGGTTGTTGACATTGGTCAGTTAATCAGCTTGGCGATTGGTCGCGGTTATTATTTTACTGGAAGTTCGTATGGAGTATAGAGGGGTATTTACTCGATTTTGTTCTTTCCCCAGGCTGCCTGCTGCTGTAGCTTCCTTCTGCCTTCTCTCTTTCCCAGCGGCGGTGCTCTTTCTTTGTTCCAGGGTACGTTCACCATCTCTTCCTCTGGTGCATTATTTGTTGGTGCATTCTTTGTTAATCTGTACAAGATTTCCATCTATTGCATTGCCTGTATGGTGGAAGTCTTATTTTTGTGTTTCCTTTCAGGTTGGTTTGTGCTCTGGGTTTTGCTGACGGCTTTTCTTAGAAGGGCAGTATCTTCTTCCTCTGTTTCAGGTTGGGCTTCCTATCCCTTACAGTGCCGCGTTTTGTTTGTCTTACCTTTTTTTGTTTCCTGATATGTGTGTACTTATTGTGCTGTTTTTTTTGTGTGTGTGTGTGTGTGCATTTAGTGTTGTTTGTGCCTGTGCTGCTCCAGAATGTTTGCTGTCTGCTATTCCTCTGAGTGAAGCAGCCCGGTGGCAGGCTATATGTAACCAGCTGATTCTTTCTGTGTGTGACGCTTTATTTGTTTGTGCTCGGGTGTCTAAGGATATTTCATTGCTGATGTACTGCTAAATAAATCTCCTGAGTAAATTTATCTTTGGTGCTATATGCGTTTTCTGCTTAATTACGCCCCCCACCCCCCATGGCTGCAGCAGATGGAGGTACTTTTACTCAGACCACCAGAGGTAGCAGCAGTTAATTATTTACTAGCAAGCAATAATTTCTCATGTTGTTTCTTTGATTCGGGTGTCAAATACATAGCTTAATAATGTGTCCTCGTGTGTACCTGATTGGATATTCAATAGAAGCAATCTGATGTTCTGTACCTTCTTTTGTCAACCTTGCATTGGTTCTGGGAGCCCATAATTTTGGTTGACGAATGGTACATTTGTTCTCTGAATATTGCTGACTTTGTATGTAAAATCTAATTCCCAGTTCTGTTTTGAAACTTCTCTGTGATTTTTTTTGCAAAATTGTTGCTTAATCTGACAACGGTTTTGAATTCAATCCATTCATGAGTTAATTTGGCATTTGGATTTTGCTCTTGTGTAAGCGTTGTTCTTATGTTAGGACAGTCTTCACACTACGGTTAATTATTTTGTAAATATTTTTGGCCACTTATAATCGCTAAATTAGCTCAAAATATTATTGGTGCTTGACATTGTACGATTAACTGTGTTAATTATTTTGTAAATATTTTTGGCCACTTATAATCGCTAAATTAGCTCAAAATATTATTGGTGCTTGACATTGTACGATTAACTGTGCGGATGTCTCTAGCCTACTACTACTGCTCTTTTACATAAATTTGAAATGAGAAAAAAAAACGTAGGCAGAATTAGCCATGCATCCTGAAGTTGGCCATGTCATGCTTACATGCAAAATGTTTTATATTGGGTATCAACACAAAACTTGTCCTTCAGGGCTGCTTCCTACTGGTTATCAACAAAAAATCTATAATTTTGTGATGCCTAGGCTTTTACTGTTTGAAGGAGGATACTCCATGTGGCTTTTCGTCCCCATTTGTGCTTTCTTGATCTATATGCACTGCACACTATTTTTAGTGGACCGCGATAATCATACTTTTTCCTTTGTGCCGGATCCACCTTCTGTTAGATGCAGTGCCAGTTCCAAGCTGTGTATTAGAGGCCGCGATGCCCCCCAAAAAGCCATCTTTCTGGGTAACTCCTCATTGGGTCCCACCATCACCGGATGGCGAACCGTCTTACAAGAGGAAACGTATGTTCTGATTTCTACTGCTTGTTTTTGGTTCTTTGTGCTCTCGAGGCTACCTTCTTACCGCCCCTTACCCTTGTGCCAAGTAGGTGATGGCTGGCTTCCGTTCCTTGCCGTTCCTGTTTCACGCTACTATCGTAAGAGAAGGAGGCTCGTGATTGACCTACTCCGTACCGGTTATGCAGGTGTGGGGTTTAGTCCTCTGTCCTAGGTTTCTTTTTTCCCTTGTCTTTCGGGAGAAAGTGATTTACTTGGTTGGCCCTGTCCACTAATGTAGAGCATTCTGTTCGAGAGCCACTGGGCGCTGATTGGGAGGGTTTTCCTGGTCAGCTCGCCGAGAGTATAAAAGGTACTAGATCCGTAGTTACGTGCTGTTTTTTGCATCTTGTTTGAGGTTGTTTTTCCTCGTGTGGCTAAATTTGTTTACCTGTGGCTTGCGCGCTTAGCATCTTATGCAGACCGGTCGCAGGGGCTCGAGTACCAAAGGCCGAATCGTGGTGCATCTTTCTGGTGGGAGGAGCGGGTTAAGAGCACATCCGCTCAAGAATTACGTCGTATTGATTATAATCTCTGTTGCAAGGGCGGGAAGGTTTACATCCCTCCATTCAAAAAACCTCCTTCTTTCCTTTCCGATCTGGTGCGCTTTGATGGTGATAGGCGTTCAAAGCATTTTGTCTCCAGTATTCGCCAATATAACTGTTTGTTCTCTTTTACCTCCATGGGAGCAAAGATTGATCGTTCTATCAACAAAACACGTGGCCCCAACATTTTCAAAATCCAAGGTGCTGTATGCCACCGTATGGGTTCTCTTTTGCCTGGAAAAAGTGATACCCATGGTTCCGTCGGGGGCAGAGAGCCACCTAAATTTGCCGAACTATATATTTACGACACCACCAATGAAGTCAGGAATAGAATTACTGCGGTTAACCCTGATAATGATAAAAAAAAGGACATAGACCCTGTTATTGTTGCTGGTTTGATAGACATGCTTAATGGTTGCAATGATTTGGTCAGAAAATTTAGGAGCGCTATGGAACGCATCAAAGGTAACGAGGATGAGCATGTGGCCATTCGTTTGGTTGCTCCTAAAAAAGGTGATGGCCCGCAGTACAGCCTGCCAACAAATGTTCATTTGGCAGCATTGCTTGTTGGTCCGTTAGATCTTGACACGCCTACCCGTGATATCATTATTGACAACAAGAAAACTGGTTTGGAGCGGATTTCTTCTTTGCACCCTGCTTTCATGGCACTGCAGTATCCTTTGCTGTTCCCTTATGCCGAGAGAGGATTTCACCTTGAAATTCCTTATCTTGATACCGGTGTCGCTAGAAAGGGTACCCGTGGCACATTGACGATGCAGGATTATTATTGCTTTGTGTGTCACTATCGTTCGGCCCAAACAAATCCTTATCTGTGTTATGGCCTGTTGTCTTCCCAGGCTGTTGTTGATTCACGGGCCTGCATAGACGAAGGTCGTCTGTGGTTTATACTTAAGAATCAAAAAAAACTTAGGAGCGAAAGCTTGCAAGGCATCACTGATGCTGTTAGCCACGGTTTTGTGGATGGGGGGGACGTCGGTAAATCAATAATTTTGCCTTCTAGCCATACTGGTGGCCGGCATTTCCAGGAAAATTTCAGATGCTCGGCGTTGCACGTGTTCACGGTGCTCGATATTTTCTCAACTTTTACTTGCAACCCTAAGTGGCTCGAGATCACAGAGGCCTTTTGTTTGAGCTCGGGCAAAGGGCGCTTGGATAGAGCTGATCTTGTTGTTAGAGTTTATAACATGAAGCTTAATGAATATCTCGATGACATTAAGTCAAGGCATACGGACCGGTCAAAGCCGTACTTATTTGTTCTTCTCTGTTTTGCCACACGGTTTTAGTATGTAGTGTGGCCGCCTTGCTTCTTTAATCGCCATGTTTTTCTTGCAGTTCTTTACGGTTGAATTTTAAACGAGGCCTGCCCCGGACATATATATACTGGTTGAAAAGGATCGACACCGAGGTTAGTATGGCAGTCATTAACTCATACATTTCTGCTGAAATTCCAGACCCCAACGAAGACCCCCTTGGTTTTATTTTGGTTTCTGAATTCATGATGCATGGTCCCTGCGGGGAGCTTAATGATAAGTGTGTTTGCATGAAAGAGAATAAATGTTCCAAGCATTTTCCTAAGGATTTTCAGGATGAAACTATTCTTGATAAGGAAGGTTTTGCGCTTTATAGGCGCCCTGGTAATGGTCGTGTGTTTAAAAATGGCAAGTGGCTTGATAACCGGTGGGTTGTCCCCTATAATATGAAAATGCTTAAAAAATACCAAGGCCATATGAATGTTGAGTGGTGTAACAAAGCAATTGTCATGAAATATTTATTTAAATATGTGACAAAGGGTCCAGATTATTCAAAATTGTATCTGCAAAGGGTTAAAGGTGCGGGAATAACTCTTGATAAGGATGGACGGCCTCTGGTTAACGAAGTTAATGAGTATATAGAGGCAAGGTACATTTGTGAATATGATGCGTTATGGCGGGTCTTTGGCTTCGCTATACATGGCAAAACTCCATCGGTTGAGAGGTTGCCCGTGCATTTGTCTGGTATGAATATTATTAGATTTTATGGTGATGCTGACCTCACTAAGATCAGTGATAATGATTTTCTGAGGAGGACGAAATTGACAGAGTGGTTTGTTGCTAGCTTGCACCGAGGCCCGCTCCTTGACTTCATCGTGATTTTTCAACGGAATGGACCTGGGATTCGAAAATAGGTCTTGGCATGCCGTGGGAGGCGAAAAATAGGCCGATCTATTATGTACAGCCAAATGTTGGTGAATTGTATTATCTGCATTTTGCTTATGATTGTTAAAGGGGCAACTTGTTACGCGGATATTAGAACATATGAGGGCATTACTTACCCCCTTTTCAAGGAAGCTTGTGCTGCTCGTGGTCTGTTGGGTGATGACTCCGAGTGGTATCGTGCTTTTGATGAGGCTGTTATTTGGGGTTTTGGTCAGCGCCTGCGCCAGCTGTTTGTCACGATGCTTATTTACTGTGGGATAAAAAGCGAGAGAGAGTTTTTTGAGCGTTATTGGGTTCACCTTGCTGACGATTTGCAGTATGCCATTAGATTGGCTAGGCGGGATCCAAAGTATGAGGTTCCTGTTGACCAGCTCAGAGATATGCTTCTCTCTGAACTTGCCGAGGTGTTTCTTAGAAATGGTTCTAGGATAACTGACTTTAATTTACCTCCCAAATCAACCTACGAAGGAGTTTTCCATGCGAATAGGCTAATTCAGGAGGATATGAACTATGATTCTGCTGATCTTGCAGAAAAGGCGAATCAGCTGTACGCTAGGCTTAACGCTGGCCAGCGTTGTGCTTTTAAAAAAATTGTTAGATGTGTGGTTAAACAAAACCTTGGGTTTTACTTTGTTTCTGGGTTTGGCGGGGCCGGGAAAACGTTTTTATGGACTGCTATTGTGTCCTATCTTCGAGGGCAGGGATTGATCGTTCTCACTGTTGCGTCTTCGGGTGTTGCTTCTCTTTTGTTGCCTGGTGGTCGAACTGCTCATTCGCGTTTTAAGATCCCTTTTAGCATTGATGAGACTTCTGTTTGTGAGATCAAGAGAGGCTCTCACTTGGCTGAACTTTTGAAACAAACATCTCTCATTATCTGGGATGAGGCTCTGATGACAAACCGTATGTGTTTTGAGGCGCTTGACAGGACCTTGCGTGACATTTTATCTGCAGACGATCCTTTCCTTGCTAATGTTCCGTTTGGAGGGGTTGTTGTTGTATTGGGTGGGGACCCTAGGCAGATACTTCCGGTTATTGAAGGTGGCTCACGTCCACAAATTGTTTCTGCTGCTGTTACAAATTCACCTTTGTGGTCTTCCATCGTAGTTTTGCATCTTAAGGAAAACATGCGCCTTGCTATGCCAGGTGCAAGCAGCGCACTCCAGCAAGAAATTTCTTTGTTTAGTAACTGGGTGCTCGATGTTGGAGAGGGAAAGGTTCCAGCAGTAGCACGTGGGAATGACCCTCCTTCTAATTGGATTGATATTCCTGATGATCTTTTGGTCCGTACCGAGGGTAACCACATCGAGGCCATTGTTTCTGCTGTTTATGTAGATTTTGATTCAAATTTCCGTGACACTGACTATCTGCGTGAACGAGCTATACTTGCTCCCACTAATGATATAGCTGAGGAGGTTAATACCTATGTTTTAGGTATGGTGCCTACCGAAGGCCGTGAGTACTTGAGTACAGATTCTAAATCTTCCCCCGTTGGCTCGATTAAAGATGATGATGTGTTTTATCCTCCGGAGGTTTTGAATGCAATCAAGATTCCTAATTTTCCCAACCACTGCTTGTTTCTTAAAAAAGGTGTCCCCATAATGCTTCTTAGAAACTTGAGTCAGTCTGCTGGGTTGTGCAATGGGACAAGGCTTATTATCTTAGAGCTTGCTGACCGTGTACTGAAAGCTATCATAATCACAGGCTCACATATAGGACATGTGGTGTACATACCAAGGATCGAATTGACAGCAAAAAAAACAAAATGGCCATTTATTCTTTTGCGACGACAGTTCCCCATCCGTGTTTGTTATGCCATGACTATCAACAAAAGCCAAGGACAGACCCTGAACTGCGTAGGACTGTACCTAAAAACTCCTGTTTTTTCTCACGGGCAGTTATATGTGGCCGTGTCTCGTGTGACCTCAAGGAAATCTTTGAAAATATTGATAGTAGATGAGGATAACACCTGTGGGTCGCAGACCAAGAATGTTGTGTATTCGGAGGTGTTTGCCTCCTCTGGTTTGATTTGCTAATAGATAAATAGCTACTGCTTGTACATAATAAGCCTTGTACATTATTTTAAGATTGTTTTCCTTGCTTTCTCGGTTTAGTTATACATTTTGAATACCGTTTTGGTCCTGCTCCCATATGGTTGCTGCATCGGTCTTGGCTCATGGCGCTCTGTTGTACATACATGGATGTTGTTGTAGTGAGTGTGTTAATCTCTGCCAGCTTTTACGGCCGTACTTTTGCCCGGCCGGTTCGTTTCCTGGAGCATACTTACTCGGTGTGCCATCTTTAATTGTATGTTATTTTCTTTTGTACCAGGGCAAACTATTGTTGTACACGTGTAAGCCTCTTTAATATTACGCTTACTCAGTTGTTTGTTTCCTGATTGTAGATGCCGATCAGTCCACTAAGCGACCTTAACCCGGATAGCAGGGACTGGACAGTACATGTGTACGTGTCTCGCCTCTGGCAGCATCGTGGGGCCACGGATGATGGCCCTATAAAGCACACTGACATGGTGTTCCTGGATGCACAGGTGTTGGAACAGACTCTTCTTGCTTTGTTAGGTTTACAGTCCTGTTGTTTACTACAGTGCTGACTCTTTTGGCTATCGATTGCCCTGATCTTTGTTTCAGGGAAACCACATGTATGGTGAGATCTCTTCGCTTCTGGTGCCTGACTTCATCGAACGAATTCGAGAGGGCAAGGTTTACGAGCTCAGGAGGTTCTTGGTCTTTGCCAAGAAAAACTACTTTAGACCCGTGGAAGCTGACTTCATGATAAGGTTTAGCAGATACACTGCGGTGAGGGAGCTCAGTGGCAATGTCATGGACTACCCCCTTTGTACATATGCTCTGACGCCAATCGATGATCTCCCTGCCCCGGTTGATCTGCCTGCAAGTTTCACAGGTGCAGTTTTTTTGATTACTAGAATTCGTCTTATCCTCCTTATCTTGGTTTCACAATTCATATCGTTTATAGATGTCGTTGGAATCATAACGGTGTTTCACCCACCACTCGATACCATGGTGCTAGCCGCTCACGCCTTCTACTAAGAGGATTGTTTATTTAAGTGATCTCGTGTGATCTGTTGGTCAAATTGTTTGTTGTTCCGTAGGTTCTATTTGTTGTTGTATGCGAACATTTTAGCTCCGTGTTATAGTGGTTTTGAAATCAACGTGGTTCTCTCGGGAGAGCGAAAACCGCTTTTGATGGGGATGGGGTTCTTAGGACTGCTCAAGATGGACCATTGTTGCGCTTTTTGTTGGCACCTGGTTAAACCGCTTTGAAGGTTGGTAGTTCAGCGGATGAGACCAGATTGATCCGTTGGGTTTTATCCTTGGTTGTTTTAACACCTCTTAATCTTTCGTGCTCACACGAGAAGTTTGAGTGGCGCGCCCGTGTCGTTGGTATATTAATGAAGACTTGCTCGAGGTCAACGAGCCGCTTGATCGACGCGTGCTTGCGTTGCCTTTTCTGCTCGGTTATATATTCTTTTCATTTAATCAGTATAGATGTCGCTCGTTTTAAGCTTTCCTTGTTACCGTAGGTTGAAGGATAAGGTTCCCGCTGTCCAAAGCATCACACCGCAGGGTCGCACCGCTGAGATTATCGCATGTGTTGAACTCGAGACAAAGACCATGCGGGCTGGCTGCTTTGGATATCTATGATTACAAGGTTAATACTTGAGGAGCTGCAATCCAGACATTCTATTTGGTTTCTGTTGGGAGTGCTTAACCTTCCTTCTCACTTTTCAGAAGGCTAAGTTCTATTGCACTGTTGTCATCACCAAGCTCAGCCCTGGAGAACGTTGGTGGTTCCATGCGTGTAATTCCTGTGGTAAGGGAACAATCCCTTACGGAACTGCCTATAGGTGTCAGAACAAAGACTGTGGAGGCACTGGTGGAACACCTAGGTGAGTTTCTGCGTTTGTGACCTGTCTATACAGATTATATTCTCTCTTGCCTTTTACTCATATGCCTGCTTTTCCCAGGTACCGGGCTTGCTATCTTGGTTCTGATGGGACCGCAGAGATTGAATTTGTGTTCTTTGAGAAGGCCGGGAAGGAGCTCATCGGAAAACCTGTCCTAACACTTATCCGTGCTAGTGCTCCTCCTACTATGTCGGTGGACGAGGCCATTCAGTTTGCACGCACCGATCAGAGAATCCCGCGTGAACTTACTTCTGTTGTCTCGAAAAAGTACCGGATGGTCGTTTCCGTGTCGAGCAAAAGTTTCTTACCTGAGTCGATGGCAAATTCCTATCAGGTCCATAGGGTTGAGGTGCAACAAGGTAAGCACGGTCTCCGCCGCTGGTCATAGGCTTGGATTGGCGATGGCTTCAACCAGCAGCTTTGGTACCAAAGGTTAAGCCTGCGGTCGCTTTTCGACGATATATTCGCTTAGCCAGCTAATTCATCGAGCACGAGCACACCTCTTCGATCCTCCACCGGTTCCACGGTTAGTGGTTGCGCTGCGTTCGACTTTACACCTACGGTTTTTTAGTTTCGCCATTTGTTACGCTTTGTTACCCTTTTGTGTGTGGCTTACCCGAGTTCTTTCTCGTAAACAGATCGATTCTCAATCATCGCCGCCAACACCGCCATCGGTCGAAACCTAACCCCTCAGACTTTTCTCGAGGCTCGGAGTCTGACATTTTCTTTTATATGCTCGGTTTCTTCCAACCTATCCTTACTGCTCTATTCCATGTTGTGCAGTCGACAAGGGCAAGCCTGTTTCGGCTGTCCACAAGGCTTTGTTCATGGACGAGTCGCTGAGCGTGAGTCGAAACTAGGGCGAACTTAACTCACGCAGTTCATCCTAAAGAGATGTCTCACTTCAGACTAAACAGTGGTTCCTTGCATCCTCTTGTGATTCAGCTAAATTTCTTTTTACTTATCAACTGTTGTCATTCTATGTTAGGTTCCTCTCGCCCATTGTTGTTGCTACACATGTGCCTCCTCCCCAGAATCGCCGATTCGACAGAAAAAAACATCGACTGTGTTAGTCTCGAACATTCTCTCCGCCTTTAGCTTCCCGATGATTACCGGCTCTGGACCCGCCTAGACTCTCTCAGAGGAATTGTAGATGGGTGGATAGAATATGGTTCTTGGCCTTTCGCCTATTGTTGTTAAGGTTTGAGTCACGTACAAATGACTTGCACGCATGTCGGGAGAGTATGCATGAGATCTTTACCTCGCCTAATATTACAAGTAACTTGTAAGGAAAAGAGTGAGTAGCTGAAACACCTCCATAGTTAGAGGAGAAGAATGTATATAGGTCCGCACAAGAATTCGCCTCTTTGATTGGTAGTTTTGCTCGCATGTATCTAAGATTCGTATCTTTCACTAACAACCTTTAAACGTGTGATTCTTGTGGAAAACTCACCGGTTTGGCCTTTCCGATACTCTAGCAGGAAAAGACAGCTATCAGAAAGCCCAGGCAGCTTCTACAGAGGAATCGTTGAAGAAGAAAAAAACTGAATCAGCAACAGGTACACTGGCATTCAGACTTTCGGTAGCATGCTCTATTTCCCATCTGCCCGATTCACCCTTTGATATATCGTTTCTTAATCTATGCTTTGCTTTTCAGAATGATGTTTCCGCTGGATAGATCGTTAGTAGTTGCTTAGTACCTATTATCTCGTAATCCGTATGAACTAAGTATCCCATGTCTCCCTTCTGCTCTTTGGCATGTAAATATGGTTTAGATGTATGTTGCCGTGGCTCATGACCGCTCCAACTGGATGATGGTTCTTGCCTTCACCAATGCCACTATCTACCGTCGAACTAAGGATCCCGTGGCTCCTTTTGCTCTTGGCATGTAAATATGGTTTAGATGTATGTCGCCGGCTCATTTGTGCGCTCCAACTGGATGATGGTTCTTACCTTCACCGATGCCACCATCTACTTGCTCTTGTACTATTCTGCACTGCAGCTCCTTGCTTATGAAGCAGGTTATGTTAAGAACTTGGTTTAGTTTTCTCTTGTTCCTATTTATTGTGCATACCTGTTGCAGTTCTCTGGCATTGTGTGTGCTTTCTTTTCATCCTCGCTGGTTTAGATGCAATCTGTTAGCTATATTTGTTTCAACAGAAGAGAAAGTGCTTTCTTTTCCACTATGAATACATGATATGGGAACTACAGTTCTGAACTAATCTGAACTAATCAGTAGTGCCAGTTATTACATTCACATAGTCAGCAGTGGAAATCACATGTGATTCTAAATATAAAAAAAAATACCGCTTCAAAATCATATGTCCGAAATCTTGTGCCATTCTGAATAAAAGCATTGGTTGCCTATCGTCAATATTGCTAGGTGAAAGACAGGCAGGAAAGTCAAGGAGGACATCATGTGTAACTGGAACCCTACTGATTCTAAGTTGAGAAGAGGTCCACGGTCAATCACTTCTTAGGTTCCACGTTGATGCAGCATACAAACTGGGGTTCACATATATGTTACATTACAGATCAAGGTTCGGCTACATAACACAGGATTACAGCATAGTGAGCTACATGGCTCGCAACGAGGTACATACTATGCCAGGCAACAGGTGCTACTAAGCAACGAGCAGCAAGCTAACTAGATAGTACACACACACTGAGGTTGAGTTCATGCTTCACCAAAGTTGCTATCTCCGGTACCATCGATCTTGCCACGCCAGGTTTTGAAGACGTGCTGACTCAGTTCTCTTCTTCATCGGTAAGAAAGCAGATGGCAACCCCTCTGTCAAGAGGACCACGGTCAATCACTTCTTTCACATGCACAATCAGGTTGTACACTTGCGTCCGCTTCTCTTGAGGGATCTTGGAGGCGACGGTGATTCACCTTCTTCACCGACGCTTGCAGCGTAGGCGGCAAGACAGTGCAGACCGTGATGGCCACCTTCTTGGGACAGCAGAAGGATTACGCAGCCAAGCCTTCAACGGAGAACCCAGCAGTCTTCTGCTGGAAGCATCTCGACAAGGTGGCCGCCGAGACCAGCTAGCACAAAGTTTACACTTGCGGCTCCCACGCCTCTTCCGGCAGCCCTTCAATGCTTAGCACGGTGTTGTACTTCAGCTTCCCGGCGTGCAAGGCTGCGGCTCCACCTGCGAACGGTCAGTGCACCGCAGCAGCGCATCTCCGACGAGAAATCCAACACACGCGCAGCCTTTCACCGAGTCAAACCGGACGAAAAATGGTGTGGTGGAGACGTCACCTTCGCCGTTTGACGACGGACTCCGCAATGCGTTCCATGGCGCCGGAGATCCGCCGCGGACGCTGCCTAGCACCAACGTTGACGAACAACGCCGCCCATAGAAGCGGCTTTCCCGCCCGCCATTCCATCCGTGCGTGAGCACGAGGTGGCCAATTTCCGGAGCCCAGGTTCACCGCGCCTGCACCTCCTGCGGAAGATGCGGCTGTCGGATTCGCGACCAGGCCTCGCGGGCGGCGCTCACCGCTTGCCGCCGGAACTCATGGTGCTGGGCCATGGCCGTCGGCCCGCCTCCTTCCGATCTGGGCGACCTGGTCTCCGGTTTGGGAGGGTAAAGGTGTATGCCTGGGACGAATCGATAGGATAAGCTCGGCTGCTCGGCCTGTACCATTTGCCTCTTTTACTGCAGAAGATCGTAGGAGTAATAAACAAATAAACAAAAGCCTACTCTTTTCTTCCTTACCGTATAGAAGTTGCTGGGCCGCATCTCGCGAAAAGATGTTAGGCAGGGGGCAGCCTAGGCCCATAGCCCACACTTCTTTTTGGAGATCGTCCAGTTAGTCGACGCACGAACCAAACCCTAGCTGCCTCGGTCTCATTCCCCGTTTTCTTGGTCGTCCTTGTAGCCTGGCGGCGTAGCCACCCCCACTCCGGTCAACGATTCGCCTGCCCGGCATGGTCACGGCTTCTGCACGGCACGAAACACCGCGTATTCAGCTGAGTCTCGCCTTCTTGGCCATCCGATCCACCCGGGCAGGACCTCTACGACCATGGATCGCCTTGTTCTGCTTCGTCGAGCAACAATCGACTACACACCCTCGCTCAGGTAATCTTTACTTAGCCCAATTGTTACTAACGCACACGCGTTACTCCTTCCATAGAATACTCCTAGGACAGTCAATACTGCTTTTAGAATATTATACTATGTATTATGCTTTAGGCGCCCAGGCTGTGTTTAGATATTGTTTAGGCACGTACCTTTAGCTGCTACATGGTATTATAGTATTTAAGTACTTCCACTGAACATTCGCAATTAAACCAGAGCATGCTTTCAGCCTATTCCACATTTCTGCAACTTTTACTTTATCAAAGCCACGGCAAGGTTAAATCGCTAACCCAGATGCATTATTCCTTCCATAGGATACTCCCAGGATCATCAATATTCCTTTTAAAATATTACTAGGCATTACGCTTCAGCAACTCGGTCTTTCAAAGGCTGAGTATCATCTTGAGTTATGTGAGAATAACGAAGTACGTATGACTATCCTGTTCAACACCTCTACATTGCGTGGGCAAGTTTCTACTGTGTATGTCTCAGTCAGTGGAATAAAATCAAGAAGCTATGAAACGGCTGAAGATTCCGCATGCCAGAAAGCTATCGAATACATTGAGGAAGCAACCAATTCAGTTGTCAGGGATTTAAGCTATGCTCGGCTTGTATGCGTGAAAGAGATGTATCAGGATTTACTACTTAAACTAAAAAAGGCGGCAGAATACAAGCGAAAACTTGCCAGAGGCTGGTTTCTTGCTGTCAGGCATATGTCTTCTTTCTCAGAACAAATCCTCAATATTACATCTCTCTTTTACTCTGGTGAAGAGGGTCACATTGAGGCGCCCTGGGATAATCTGCTTTCTAACTTTGAAGAGCTCGGCTCTAGGCTTAAACATGCAGGGATTGTTCTGGAAAAACATTTAGAAAAAATGAGAAGGGCTCGCTTCTTCTAGATGTGCAAACAAGGTATGCATATCGACTGACCTTCTACTCTTTGTCAGCTCTTTGAATTGTTTCATACTACACAGTTATTTGGCTCGTGTGTTCTCGCAGGGAATAGAGAGACAGCTTTTGGTAATGACAATCGTTATTGGTGCTTATCAACTATCTATTCCTTGATGCCATATCTATATTTTCCTTTTGTTACCGGTGTTCTCGCTGTGTAATATATCGCAAGCATACTGTTATAACCCCAGTTAGTTTGTAATGTGACTCTGTCAGAAGATTGGTGCTTAGTTTGTAATGTGACTCCGTTAAAACATGATGAAAAAATCAACCGGGGTCGTGCGCCAAGGCGCACCCCTAAATCTAGTTGCTAATAATTCACGGGCTTTGATCACTGCAGCTAGCGTAGCTTCTGCACGTAGTAGTACGGTGCCGTCCCCGGTGGCAGGACCATGTATGGCGTAGGTTGGCGAGACATCATCGAAGGAACGAACGAATCAAACCTCGCTAGACCTTTCCTTTCCCAATGAAAAGGGAGAGAGGTTCGTGATTCTTCTACACAGAGCTAGCTAGGATGGGGACGCCCGCTCTCGATCGTCGGCTGTCATTCCGTTCCGGCTCGTCTGGGCCTATAATAGCTTGGTCCTTACGCCAGGCGTCGTGGAGCAACAGGGATTTTAATTTTTTGTTGTTGTTGGCGCGGCGAACACACATGTGGCGGTGGTCTGGTTCGGGCTTCTTTGTCTACATGGGAAAATGGTTGCGCGTTGCTCTCACCGGTGGCCAGGGGGGACGACCCCAGGCTAGGCAGACGTCCAACTAACCGACTGCAGTCGGAGGTTCAATCTCGAGCGCACAGTGCGGCGCGGCTGGTCACTGTTGTGGTCGATCGAGTGGAAGCTCGAAATGGAGGGACCGCTGGCTGGCAAACTTTGCGAGACCAGCCCAGACCCAGAGTATATTTCCCCTTGGACATTTTCATATCTGGAGTTTCATGCGAAGCCATCCGGGTCACAAGGGACCGTGTACGAATCCGATCCCGGCGATATTTATCTGGCAAAGATCGTGCGTGACGAACGATCGAAAGACCGATCATGCAGAACGGGTGCAACTGCTCTGTCGCCTTTCCGGGGCTCTGTCGTCTTGATCGATGCCCAGCCCAGGTCCGTGCGGCTGGTCGCCAGCTACCGGTGAGCTGATCGAAGCAGCTCGCTCGCTTAATTGGCTGCAGCCAGTTTAATTAGGAGTGATGTAGTGTGTACGACTGTACCCCATGATTGCCACATCGGCCGTTGATAACAAAAACCCCGTACGTACAGGCTCCAGTACGATATCGAGCGCTAATCTAATCAGGTCGTACAGTAGTACTACGCATGATTAGAGAGTCTTATGCTAATCAGTTTGTGTTTGTCGGTACGCGCGACCGTCGACAGCCCCGGCACGGCACGTACGTACGTACGTACAGGAACTCTTGTCAGTCACGAGCACACGCGCACAGGGCGGCAGAGGTTTTGGATGGGTCTGGTACGTACGTGGCCGTGTCTGTGATTGACGCGCGCGCGTTGGCTTCGTGCGTGCGTGAACGGCGAAGCAACTTGATCGGGCAGACATTATGTGGTCTGGTCGTGTCATATCTGGCCAACTACTAACTGCTTAAAAGAAAGTATAGACAGCCGAAATTAAAGGCCACGTGTACGTGTGTACCATGGCCAGACACGAGGACATGTCATGGCATAGCTAGCTAGGGTCCGCCTGTAACGTGTTGGCCGGCCGGCTTTGCTGGCGCTACTGTTAGTGTTAGTTGGCCGGCAGGAAATCCAAATTCATTAGTACGTAGTTGGCTGCACTTGCTTCTTCAGCGGAAAAGTTGAACGCGCAGTGTGCTGTGCTAGCCGTAGTACGTAAGAACAAATATATGCAGTACCACAAAAGCGGACATTAAATGTGACCGACGATACTTGGCCTGTCAAATGATACTCATCATTTTTATCTTTACATTCATATGCAATGCATGGGTTAATTATGGGTAACACTAGTACTGCTTCTAACATGGGTTTCTAACATGTCGATTTTTCAACCGATCAATTGAAAGAAAAAAAAATAAGATCATGGATGATGACATATTGAGCGGCCACGGGGTAAAAGACTGTTTGACAAACTTTTGCAGGATTTCAGAGCGGCATCATCACTACGTTCGGAAGAGACAAGCGTTGTGGATGCTTTAATGAGTGCACTGCAGAATATTTAGTGCGGATAGCGAGTGGCACCCTGTCAGTGTCAGGCTCAGGTTATCAGTTTGGGAGCTTTCCCCGACAGCCTCAAGGATCAGCTCTCGTATGGCAGCTCGTCCCACACCTGTGTTCCCATTAGTTTCGCCTCTTGGATTGTATCTGTCTGCCCGACAACTTAGAAATACTTTTTTTTTAGAAATATAAGATGTTTAATGAACCTATACATCTTTAGATTAAATCTATACACTAAAAGATGTCTAAATATATTTATTTCAAAAATCTAAAACATTTTATATTTCAAAACGGAAAGAGTAATAATGAATCAGTTGAAGAGCATTTGCTAGTGATACGGGCGGAGCTGAAAATAGGATAAATGGCCGAAATTAAGCGAGCTGAGAATCAGTGCGTATTGCGCAGAGCATATGGCCCATTTGTGAACGGAGAGGAGGAGGTGCCGCCAGCCCAATCAACCTCAGACCCAAACACTGGGCTTTAACCCCAGAAGCGGAGCCTGTCTCAGCTCTTTTTGTCCAGCGTCGTCGTTCATATCCGATGTGTGTGGACTGCTTTCTAACCATGAAAACTATTCCGCCCATAAGCGACAACGACCATGGCTGTCATCACCGATGGCCCTTGATCGGCCCAACCCGGTCGTGCAACTGACTTACGGAGCATCTAAATGCCGCCAGATTTTACATTAAGCCCTTATTTGATGCTGAAGTTTTCGCGGGTATCACTGGGGATGTAATTCCCACCAAGTCTCAAATCCCCACTTATTTTTAAAATCATGTCTGTTCTAGAGTATTAGCCTAATTTAATCACTACTTTTCTTAAATCTTTGTGTATTTTTTTCAACACCCGATACACTGCCCTTACCTAGTGTATCGAGGATTGGGGTTTTACCGGGATTGAAGATGTTTAAATGAAGGTAGAAGTTTCACCTAATCCACATCCCCTCTAATCCCAACTAAAATTCTAGAACCAAACAAGGCATTATAGGGAATTCTTTTGACATTTGTCGAGAGGGGCCAACCTATTGCCAGATCATTCATGGTGCTGAAGAAATGCAACCCTATACAATCGGGGTGGCTGGCTGCCCGATGAAATGGTGTACTCGATAGTGTGCAACTGCAATTTCCTCTTTTCTGGGTATTTTTTACTAGCTGACCAGACAAAAACTTAAAGGGCCAAAGCACGAGGAAATAACTTTTAACACTGCCAACTCGCCAATGCATCTTACATTTTTTTTGACAAATCTGATCGTTTGGTAAAACTAATGCCTAATTTGACCCCACGGTGAAACTGTTTGAGCTGAAATTTGTAGGATGGCACCACACCAATTGGCACCAAAGGGAGGTAGAAGCCATTGCATTTGGTGCCGAAAGGCCTGCCCTATTTTTTGCAATCTAGTGTCAAATTTTATTGGGGCTGACCTACACAATTTCGACTTCATTCTTGTTAGCGCCGAACCAAGGGATCAAATTTTGAAATGGTGTCGCCGGGATCATAGAGGCATTAGTTTTGTCAACGAGTCAGATTCCTCAAAAGATACTACGGTAGAACACCGACAAACCGGAAGAAAGTCAGGGGGAGATCGGATGTATGCCAGCCAGAACAAGGTGGATTACAGGGTCTAGTCTAGTATACTTGTGTTCCTGAGAATGTACACGTGCTCTAACTGGTCTGCTGACTGACTGACTGACTGACTACGACCTACCATCTTGTTTAGTTTTACCATAAATCAATAAACTGCATGCGCGTGCTAAAAATGGTCAAAGGGAACGTCTCCAAGACTCTCCAACTCTCCATCATCTAAAGGCGGCACCTCGATCGCTTTACACTATAGCTTCTTTTTTCTCTCTGACCGAGCAGGCACGGGCGTACGTATGCAGTGACAAAAGGTCAGACGCCACCTCAGGCCGCTCTGTCGATTTGACGGACGACGGCGCTGGCGCGTCGACTCGATGAAATTTACGCACCGTCGTGACTTGGAGGCTTGGAGCTCGTCGGCGGTAGAAATGGTCGCCTGGTTTGACGTCTCTACATCGCCCAGGGCGTAGACGAGAGGGGATGATCGGAGGAGAGGAAATTTATCTACCACCCGATAAAATTAGCTCACTGTTGCCGCGCTGGACTAAGATCAACTCCAACCGGCCGCCGGAAAACACCCCGCGCTAAAAATAACAGCGATTTAGCACGCGCAGCGGTTTTTTTAGACGTGCGCGTGCGGCAATCCGCGCTCCGTGGCTACCAAATTTACTGTCTTTCTGGGCGACCTACGCGAAACCCAACTTTCGCTGAAATCTCACCCACGCCCACGCTGCCCTCATTTCCCACGCCCCATTCCGTCGCCGCCGCCGCTCTGATTCTCCACCGGCGCCGCTTCTCTATGCACAGTAGCTGTAGATCCACCGCCGTCGCGCCTCCCCACACCTTTCCCGAGCTCGCCGCGGCAGGAATCGAAGTGAGCTGCCGGCGCCGCCCCTCGGCCAAGCAAACTGCTATCGCTGTGCCTCGGCCAACTCAGAGCTGTCGTGGCGCCATGCTGCCCTCGACGATCGCCATGTCCTCCTCAAGCCGGGAGGCTACTTGGCACACGCTATGTGCTCGGCAAAATGACCGCCGCAAGGTACTTTTCTCTGCCGCCGGCCATGCCATATTTTAGTTTTGATAGACAAAGTGATTGTATTTTTATGCTTGTAGAGGATCTCATATGATTCATCCGACGATGAACTAGAGCTCAAGGAAAATGAGAACATATCGATGCTATTAGCTTGGCGCGCGTCGAAAGAACCGAATCACGGTGGCTTGGTTTTTGGTAGGCGCAAGTTGTGGAGGAAAAAGATCGAAGGACACGAGAGGTTGATGCTGATGTATTTCAACGACAATGCCACCTTTCCGAAGGAGTATTTTCATCGGTGTTTTAGAATGAGCATCAGTTTGTTTAGGCGCATTTGCAAAGAGATGACCAAGTATGATTGGTTTTTCGAGCGAAAGAGGAATGCTGCCGAAGAGCTTAGGCATAGCACCTACCAGAAGGTGATCACCGCCTTACGTATGATGACATATGGTCTACAGGAGGATGAACACTTGGCAATGAGTGAGAGTCAAGCCATTGTGTGTGTCAAGCGCTTTGCCGTCATAATTGTGCGTGTGTTTAGCACCGTCTACTTAAGAGCCCCCAATGTCAAAGACACGGCTAGGCTTTTAGAGGAGAACAAGCCTCGGGGGTTCCTTGAAATGCTTGGCTCTATTGATTGTATGCATTGGAGTTGGAAGAATTGTCCTATGTCATGGCATGGACAATTCAAAGGTCACAAGAAGTATTGCACTATCATCTTTGAAATCGTGGCAGATTATGGGACTTGGATTTGGTATGCATTTTTTAGAATGTTCGGGTCATGCAATGACATCAATGTTCTTCAACGATCTCCTCTTATGTCAATGATTGCATTGCGTGAAGGTCCACAAGTGGAGTTTGAAGCAAATGGCCACAAATACAACTATGACTATTATCTTGCCGATGGCATCTACCCAAGGTGGCAAATTTGTGAAACCGGTTCACAAACCTAAAGGTAAGAAAGAAAATAATTTCCACGCCGCACAAGCGGAGGTTAGGAAAGATATGGAGAGAGCCTTCGGGATTTTGCAAGCCCAAATTGCTATTTTGAGAGGACAGGCTAGATTTTAAGAATGGTTTTGGTACATCATGACAGGTTATGTCATCATGCATAACATGATCATAGAGGATGATTGTGGCAAAGATATAAACGCAGCCACCACTATGACTTGATGGGGATTCCCGTACAATTGCATAGGAGAGAGCACAAGGTGGCGCGTTTTATTTCCTCATATCATGTCATTCGCGATAATGAGACCCATGATAATCTTCAAAAAGATCTTATCAAAGAATGGTGGAAATGGTTTGGAGCACAACGTTGATCCCTCCTTTTATTTGTTATTTGTTGTATTGTGAAAACAATTTGTTATAGTGTTGATGAAAAACTTGTTGTATTTGTTGGTGAATAATTCCTATATTTATTGTATTATTCATGTACCATTTGATTGTGTTGTAATAATAACTAGACTTTTTTTTGTATTTGGGTTTGTTTGATATTCTTAATCCTATAGTTCATTGTGAAACATGTTTGCACTGGCGTTGCGCGCTGCATTTTGCTGCGCCTACTGGGGGTGTTTTTTTTACTCTATTTCTACGCGCTGCTTTTAGCGCTTTTGTCGGAGAAGAACTGTGCGTCGCACTATAAACAGGGATCACGCGCGCTGCGTCCGCCATTTAGCGCACGGCGTTTTCCAACGGCTGTTAGATTTGCTCTAACAAGACTTCGTCGGGACCGGTCTAGCATAGCACTCCCTCTGTTTTTTTTTCAATAAGAGCATCTCTAAAAACCTTGAAAGGAGAAAAATAAGAGTTAGGCTGCGCTCGCTCTACTTCACTCCGTTCCAAGTCTAAACTCCACTTTTGTGTAGGGACTCTGGATTAGTAAAATATATTTGGGAGGATACTTAGCTTCACATCCAGATTAGATGGAGTTTTTTTTGCCTATCAAATCTGATAACAATCATCCTAACGTATTCTTACTTTCTTTCAAGTATCCGTGATTGACATGCAGACTATTATTTTCTATGCATGGTGTCCTATACGGTGATTTTCCTAGTCTGCTATAGGTAAATTGGACCATGTCTTCTACTATTGATGTGCAAAACAAAGACGGTCGCTTGAATAAATTTAACCTAAACGTATATGACAATCTTAACGTCATGTCTCCACACAAAATATGACATACGTTTGAGTTCAGGATACAAAAAGATGATAAAATTCGATAGTCATTCTCCTAAACTGGAAATTTTATCGTTCGATGGGTCGAAGTAGCAATAACCCTCGCTAGCCTGTTGCGGAAGATATACATATAGTTGTCCCGTTCTATTCTGACGTTGACCCATCGGACGCACTTTGAGAAATTGCGTACTTTTGCTACCTTGATGGAATAGTTGGCACAATCATAGGAAGGCAAAGAAGAAATCGATCTAGGTATACCTTGCAAAAGTTTCCTGCTATAGGGATATTACAGGGGCTCCGGCGACCTCCTTGTGAGAAGGGCAGAGAGAGCAGGCCGGGCAGAGGTGAGAGGGGCGTACGGCGGCACGGGAAGATGGGAGAGGGCGACACCCTAGGGCAGTTGCCGGAGCATCTTATCAGGGGACGAGTCAAAGACGCCAAGGAGGTCATGGCGGCGTGCCCTATTTACATCAGGGGAGACACAACTTGAAAGGATCGTATGGACACCTAGAGGGGGGTGAATATGTACTACTTCAAATTTTACTCCTTTTCAAATTAGGGTTTGACATAAAAAAGGTAAATTCTCTAGATATGTAACTAAGGTGAATTTACCTATATGTCACACTAGCACAACTAACTAAGCAAGACATAAGTAAAGTGTGGTAAAGGATAGAGGTAACCGAAATAAAGCACGCGGAGACACAAGGATGATTTCCCGCAGTTTCTTTCTTTTGACGGGAAGTACGTCTACGTTTGGAGAGGGGATGGTTTCAAACCACCAATGCCACAAAAGGCCTCCCTTGTTCTCCAGTGAATCTCGCCCCAAGAGGATCAATTCACTCTTCCACTATATCGGTAACCTTCGAGGTGGAAACCGACACCTTTACAACAAGTTCGAGGCACACATTCACAACTAAATTGTAGGCTTCCGAATGCAAGCAAGATGTCACAATAATCAAAGACAAGCTTGTAAGAACCAAAACAAAGACTAGGGTTTACAATAAAACACTAGAGCAAGGGCCCCTCAAGTAAATGAGAGGGAAATGAAGATCTCTTTTGGTAAAGATGTAGATCAAGGCCTCCTCCTTCGATTCTCCAAAAATCAAGGACTTTGGATGGTTGGAGGGGAGATCTTGTTGATTTGGTGGCTCTACTTAGGGTGTTCTTCTGTTTTGAAAATGAGCAGCTTGAGGTAGGGGATGAAATCCCCTTTTTATAGGCCCACGCAGCTCTGGCCGTTTTCTGCTTGTTGGGGAATTTCCACACCGAAGACTCTGGTCTGGAGACCGGAGATTCCGGTCTGAAAGAATTTCACACCAAACATGTTGGCCCATCTCCGGCCAATCTTCGGACCCCTATACAGACTGACCTGAACATGGTTTTGATGATCACACCAGAGACTTGTGCCGAAAATCCGCTTCTGGGAACACCGGAAACTCCGGACCCCTATATATACTTGTAACCAAAGATTCTGGTCTGAACCTTCCATAAAGATTTGTTTCAGCCAGGGATATTTCCAAATGCTGCAGACTTTTCACTTTTCAGTAGATTAACCCGACACCATTAGCACACGGTAAAAAGGGTCCTCAAGTTGTTAACGAACACCAAAACTGAGTAGGACATTAAATGTCCTTTCACAAATGTTGGCTCCATTCGGTTGGGATGAACAAGGGAGGGGAATCCTTTTCAGAAGGATCTGACCGGTTTGGCTGAGATGACTAACAGATGGAATTTGTGGGTAAATTATTTCCAACTCTAGGTGAAGTGGATCCAGTGAAGCACCTGGTGGCTCGCTTCGTCAAATTAAACAAGGAGGCAGCGTAGCTTCACTTCGCCTAATCGGTGGAGTTTGTGCGTTTAGGGTGGCTTCACCAGATCCACTGTTGGATTGGTGAAGTGAAGCTGTCCCAAATAGAGCCTTAACCGAACCTAACCGATCCCTTAAACTTTTAAAGGAGCAAGTTTTTACTATTCTAAGTTTACTCCAAGGTCTAACTCTCCTATTTTTAAGGAGCGACGCTGCTCCTTAAAACTTTTCCCTTTCATTTCTCATGTGTGACGTTACCGGAACCTACACCACCGGCCATCGGCCACCCTGGTGACCGGTAAAATGGAAACCCCAACACCCTCGTGACTCCGGCGAACCGTCGCAATGCTGGAATCTTGCCGGCGGCGAGGAACTTCATACAAAATCGTGTTGTTCATGCTCCCGCACTCTCTTGTGACCCCCGCGTTGCCATTTTCCTCTTGCTGCATGACATTGTTGCCTTAACTTTGAAAGTTGTGAGCTTGTGTGCTCCCAAGAAAAGTTGGTAGCAGGACCAGAACACGAGGACGACCACGTCACACCGTTCGGAGATGTGGACTTGGACAGAAACAACAACTCGTGTAGCTATGCCACTAGATCCCTCTCCCAGTCTTGCAGGTGCATCTCGCTATCCGCCGCTGCCTCGCCGTGCTCACCACTTAGGGCACAACCTTTGCTCCTCCGGATTTCACCTCGCATAGCTTGACCAATACGTGCAGTTGCAAACACATGAGTGCATGCGTGTTGTACCTTGTCGTGGTGGCGAAGACTGATGGTGAGGCGACATGCCATTCATGTGCATGTTTGGCAGGTGTTGCTCCATCTGGGTGCGCCAGAAGGAAGAAGGAAGATGTAGAAAGACTTCCATGTGGGGTCACTTTGTTTGAGGAGTTAAATTTGAAGGATCAGTTAGGTCCAACCACAATTAAAGGAGTAAAATTTTACTGATCCAAGTTACTTCATTGTTTGCTCATCTAAAATATAAGGGATATGTTAGAGATGCTCTAATACCACAAACTCAAATTTTAGGTATATATAAAAAAACCAACTTATAAATAGCATGATTATTTATGTAAAATACTCTCGTATTTCTGACTAATTAGGCTAGTCATAGTGGGGAGTAACTTAGAGTAGTAACATGCATATGTTACTAGTCTAAGTTACTACTCCCTCTGTTTAGGATATAGGTCATGCACGGTTAACTAGGTTGTCAATTTGACAAACAAAATATAAATAGAATAACACAAAAAATATACTATTAGAAACTTTAGATATTATATTTTCTAATAGTATAATTTGTGTGCTATATAACTTATATTTTATTGGTCCAATTAACAGACTAGGTATACGTGTAGGACCTATAATCCCAAACAGAGGGGAGTACTATCTTTATAGTGCAAAATAACATAGGTGTGGTATCATGTAAACTCTTATTTATTACAATATATACTCATTTTGTCTTGAAATGTGTGATGTTATGGTAACATAGGTAGTTATCACAAACCTCTCTTTCATCATTTAATTGCATGCCATATTATCTAAATGCTTAGTTGACAATACATGCAGGACTATGTTACCACCTTAATTATTCCTACTATGACTAGCCTTAGAGAAAGTATAATAAGCTGATGTAAGCAAGCTATAAGCAATTAGATAGTATATCTTAGTCTAGGTGGAGGAGAGAGAAGAAAAGAGAGAAAATGAGTGGGTTCTTGGCTAAGAGCCAGCTGCAGTGCGTGCTCCTAGACACCACATGAGAGTGAAAAGTGGACTACGCTATTAATAAATTACAATAATTTATGCTTATCTATTATACTCCCTATGTTTGGGATTATAGGTCACGCACGATTAACTATGTTGCTAATTTGACTAACAAAAATATAAATAGAATACCAAAAAATTATACCATTAGAAACTTTAGATTCTATATTTTTGAATGGTATAATTTTTATGTTATATAACTTATATTTTATTAGTTAAATTAACGACCTAAGTATACGCGTAGAACCTATAATCCCAAACAGAGGGAGTATAAGCTAACTATTAGCTTGACTATAAATGACATGGACATTTCTTATAGCCAATAGCAGGCTATACTAGTGGCCTTGCTCTTAGCACTATGACCAGCCTAAGGATCATCGGTTACACTTAATTTCCGCTTTGGTGATAGTGCATATATTGTTCTTAGAGCAACTCCAACAGCTTACCCATATATGGGTAAGCAAAAAATGTTTGGGTAAAAGGAGAGAGGAGGTTTGGGTAACTAGGATAGCCTCTGCTTGTAGAGGTTTCGTAGCATGGAAAACAAAAAAATTCTACCGCATACAAACAAATAATACAAGATCTATCTACTAGACTGTAGCAACGAGTCGATGGAATAACTCACCCTCGAAGATTTCAAAGTGTTTAACGAGAGCGGATTCTCGTGGGTTATGTAGTCGTACTCTTCCCGATCTCAAGATCGTGAGCGATCCTTCCGGCTGCGTTTGGCGGCGCTCCACATCGGTCACACGTTCGATTTCGGCGAAGACCTTCCTCTCCCTTGTTCCAGCAGCGGAGGTTGTAGCACTCTCCTCGCGATTCCGGCAGCACAACGGCGTGGTACCGAAAGTAGAGGGGAGATCTCGCAGGGCTTCGCCTTAAGCCGGAGCGAGTATGGTGGACTATGAGAGAGCTCCTCGGCGATCTAGGGTTTAGACACACCAAGGAGGAGGTTCTAGGGCCGGCGGATAGGGCTTGGGGCTTGCCCAAGTCGGCGGCTAGGGGAGCCCTAGGCGGCGGCAACACGAGGTGGCGGCGCCGGGCTAGGGTTTTGGGGTGGAGAACTTGTGTGCTAGGAGGGGCAGCCCTGCCCCTCCCTTTATAGGTGGGAGGCGCCGGCCAAGGGAGTCCTCCCCAACTCGGATCCCTAGTGGGCCGGCGGTGGAGGAGGAACTCCTCCCCAACTCGTTTCCCACTTCCCTCCACTTTCCAAAATAGCCGTTTGACTTTTCAAATTGGCGTTTGACTTTTCAAACTAGGATTTGATTAAACCCTATATTTTGTTCAGCGATGACACCTAGTACATGATGCAATTATTCCAACTTGGTATGACACATTCATGTACCCTTCCCCTTCGGAGTGCCGGACATTTCGGAACCTTCTAGAACATTCCCGATGAAAACACCGGAACCATTCTCCAACCCCGAAACAGGACTTTCCTTATATGAATCTTATTCTCCGGACCATTCTGGATCTCCTCGTGATATCCCGGATTCCATCCGAGACTCCGAACAACATTCGGTCTCTTACTCATCATTCCATAACTACTCAAACAACGTCGAATCCTTAAGTGTGTCTCCCTACGGTTCGTGAATTATGCGGACATGATCGAGACACTTCTCCGAACAATAACCAATAGAGGAATCTGGAAATTCATATGGCTCCCACATATTTCTACGATTACTTTGCGATCGAATGAACCACTTACATACGATACCAATTTCCCTTTGTCTCACGATAGTTTACTTATCCGAGGTTATGATCGTCGGTATCTATGCATACCTAGTTCAACCTCGTTACTGATAAGTACTCTTTTCTTGTTCCCGTGATATGTGATCCCTTGTGAGCCAGTCACATGCTTGCAAGCTAATTGGATGACATTTCACCGAGAGGGCCTAGAGTATATCTATCTGTCATATGGATGGACAAATCCCACTCTTGATCCATGTGTCTCAACCAATACTTTCTAAACACTCAATGCCACCTTTATAGCCACCCAGTTACGGTGTGGTGTTTGATGTCATCAAAGCATCCTTCCGGTGAAGGTGATATGCATGATCTCATGGTCGAAGGAATTAGGTTACTATGTATCAGAAAGCATATAGCAATTGAACTATTAAAATGACTTGATCTTTATGCTATGCTTATCTATAGGAGTATGTCCACCATATCATTCTCCTAATGATATGATCTTGTTGTTAATAACATCTCAATGTTCATGATAGGTAAACCACAATCATTTATTAACCAACAAGCTAGTATTATAAAGAGGCTTTACTAGGGACTCTATTTTAGTTTACAAATCACACAAGTATTAATGTTTCCTTGTTAATACTATTATAGCATGAATGTAAACATTTATCATAAACACAAAGATATAATAATAACTACATTTATTATTGCCTTTAGGGCATATCTCCAACACTCTCCCACTTGCACTAGAGTCATCTAATCTAGATTACATGGTAATATACCGAACACCCATGGCAGTTTGGTGTTGGTCATGTTTTGCCCTCGGGAGAGGTTTAGTCAACGGATCCGCCACATTCAGATATGTGTGTACTTTGCAAATCTTTATGTTCCCATCTTGGACATGTTCTCAAATAGCGTGAAAACGTAGCTTGATGTGCTTCAGCTTCTTGTGTGACCTTGGTTCTAGCGCATTGGCTATGGCGCCCATGTTATCACAGTAGATATACATTGGGTCTAGCGCACTAGGAACCACACCCAGCTCTGTAATGAACTCTTTCATCCATATCGCTTCTTGTGAAGCCTCAGGAAACCATGTATTCGATTCAGTTGAAGATCTCGCCACAACGCTTTGCTTTGCACTCCTCCACTAACTTTGCACCATTCAAAGTAAATACGTATCCAGATTGTGATTTAGAATCATCCGGATCGGTGTTCCAACTAGCATCGGTGTAACCATTAACAACGAGCTGTTCATCACCTCCATAAGAAAGAACCATATCCTTAGCTCTTCTCAAGTACTTAAGGATGTTTTTGACCGCTGTCCAATGATCCACTCCTGGATTACTTTGATATCTGCTAGTTAAACTAACAACATATGCAATGTCGGGTCTAGTACATAGCATGGCATACATTAGAGATCCTATGGCTGAGGCATAGGGAGTCTTACTCATCCTTTATCTATCTTCTGCCGTTGTTGGACTTTGAGTTTTACTCAAGGTCGTATTGGGCAACATGGGCAAGAACCCTTTCTTGCTATCTTCCATTCCAAACCTCTTTAGAACTTTGTCCAAATATGTACTTTGTGACAATGATATTAGGCGTCTCGATCTATCTCTATAAATCTGTATGCCTAATATGTAAGCTTCTTCGCCAAGATCCTTCATTGAAAAACTATTATTCAAATATTCCTTGACACTATTAAGAAGGTCTACATCATTCCCAATCAACAATATGTCATCTACATATAGTATTAAGAATGCTACAGAGCTCCCACTCACTTTCTTGTAAATACAAGCTTCTCCATAAGTTTGTATAAAACCAAAACTTTTGATCACCTTATCAAAACGTTGATTCCAACTTCGGGATGCTTGCTTCAATCCATAAATGGACCGTTGAAGTTTGCATACCTTGTTAGCATCTTTAGGATCAACAAAACCTTTGGGTTGCATAATATATAACTCTTCATCAATGTCTCCATTGAGGAATGCTGTTTTGACATCCATCTGCCATATCTCATAATCATAATATGCAGCGATTGCTAGCATAATCCTCACAGACTTTAGCTTCGCTACAGGTGAGAACATCTCATCGTAGTCAACTCCTTGAATTTGTCGAAACCCTTTTGCGACAAGTCGAGCTTTACAGACAGTAACATTACCATTAGCATCTGTTTTCTTCTTGAAAATCCATTTGTTCTCGACAGCCTTCCGGCCATCCGGTAAGTACACCAAAGTCCATACTTGGTTTTCGTACATGGATCCAATCTCGGATTTCATGGCTTCTTGCCATTTATTGGAATCTGGGCTCATCATCGCTTCCTCATATGTCGCAGGGTCATCGGTGTTGTCCACCAACATGACATTCATAACGGGATCATACCAATGAGGAGTGGTACGAGTTCTCGTTGACCTGCGAAGCTCTGTAGCAACTACAACCGAAGTTTCATGATCATCATCATTAGCTTCCTCTCTTATTGGTGCAGGCACCACAGGAACTTCTTCCGGTGCTGCGCTACTCGCAAGTTCGAGAGAAGGTTCGACAACCTCGTCGAGTTCTACTTTCCTTCCAGTCACTTCTTTCGAGAGAAATTCCTTCTCTAGAAAGGATCCATTCTTGGCAACGAAGATGTTGCCCTCGGATCTATGATAGAAGGTATACCCAATAGTTTCCTTGGGGTATCCTATGAAGACGCATTTTTCCGCTTTGGGTTCAAGCTTGTCCGGCTATAACTTCTTTACATAGGCTTCGCAACCCCAAACTTTAAGGAACGACAATTTAGGTTTCTTCCCAAACCATAATTCATATGGTGTCGTTTCAACGGATTTAGATGGTGCCCTATTTAAAGTGAATGCGGCTGTTTCTAATGCATAACCCCAAAATGATAGCGGTAAATCTGTAAGTGACATCATAGAACGAACCATATCTAAGAGAGTTCGATTACGACGTTCAGACACACCATTACGCTGTGGTGTTCCCGGCGGTGTCAATTGTGGAAGTATTCCGCATTTCTTCAAATGCTCGCCAAACTCGTAACTTAGATATTCAACTCCACGATCAGAACGCAGAAATTTAATCTTCTTGTTATGTTGATTCTCAACCTCACTTTGAAATTCCTTAAACTTCTTGGAAGTTTCGGACTTATGTTTCATGAAATAGATATACCCATATCTACTCAAGTCATCCGTGAAGGTAAGAACATAACGATAACCACCGCGCGATGCTACACTCATTGGACCACACACATTGGTATGTATGATTTCCAATAAGTCCGTAGCTCGCTCCATCATACCAGAAAATGGAGTCTTAGTCATTTTACCCATCAGACATGCTTCACATCTTTCAAGTGATTCAAAATCAAGTGATTGAAGAAGTCCATCGGAATGGAGTTTCTTCATATGCTTCACTCCAATGTGACCAAGACGACAGTGCCACATATAGGTCGAGTTATCTCTCGATTTCAAACGTTTAGCCTCAATGTTATTAATATGTGTATTTCCACTATCGAGATTTAATAAGAATAGACCATCTATCAAAGGTGCATGTGCATAAAACATATTACTCATATAAATCGAACAACCATTATTCTCGGACTTAAACAAGTAACCGTCTCGCAATAAACAAGATCCCGATATAATGTTCATGCTTAACGCAGGCACCAAATAACAATTATTTAAGTATAAAACTAATCCCGATGGTAGATGAAGGGGTAGCGTGCCGACCGCGATCATATCAACCTTTGATCCGTTTCCCACGAGCATCGTCACCTCGTTCTTCGCTAGCTTCCGTTTATTCTGCAGCACCTGTTTCGAGTTACAAATATGAGCAACGGAACCAGTATCAAATACCCAGGCACTACTACGAGTACTAGTGAGATACACATCAATAACATGTATATCAGATATACCTTTCTTCTTGATGTTGCCGTTCTTCAAATCCGCCAAGTACTTTGGGCAATTCCGCTTCCAGTGACCTTCTCCCTTGCAGTAAAAGCACTCAGTATCAGGCTTAGGTCCAGCCTTGGTCTTCTTCGTCGGCGTGGTAACTTTCTTACCACCCTTCTTGAAGTGTCCCTTTTGCTTAGACTTGCCTTTCTTGAATTTGGTGGTCTTATTGACCATCAACACTTGGTGCTCTTTCTTGATCTCCACTTCTGCAGATTTCAACATGGCAAAGAGTTCTGGCAACTGCTTGTTCATGTTTTGCATATTGTAGTTCATCACAAAGTTCTTGTAACTTGGTGATAGTGATTGGAGGACACGGTAAATCCCCAAAGCATTAGGAATCACTATACCCAAGCTTTGAAGTTTGTTTGCGTGCCCAGACATCTTAAGCACATGCTCACTGACGGAGCTGCCCTCTTCCATCTTGCAGTTAAAGAACTTTTCAGAAGCCTCGTAGTTCTCAATTGCCGCGTGAGTCTCAAAGATCAATTTGAGATCACGGACAATATCATGTGGGTCTGAATTCTCAAACCTTTTCTGAAGCTCCGATTCTAAACCATACAAGATAGCACACTGAATTGTGGAGTACTGAGTCTTCCGAGCGAGGTAAACATTCTTTACTTCATCGGTAGCGATATGCAGGTGGGTCACCAATGTGCATCCAGCACATAGGTCAAATTACCAGCTGTGAGGACAATTCTCAAATTGCGGAACCAATCCGCGAAGTTGCTTCCATTGTTTTTCAACTTTTCTTTCTCTAGGAACGCATTAAAATTGATGGTAGGGGCCGCCATTGATCTACAACATATTTGCAATAGTTTTGACTAAGTTTATGAAATATTGAGTTCTAATTAATAGTTAAATTAATCTAGGTGAACTCCCACTCAAAACAATATTCCTCACATCGTTTTAGTGATCACACGAACCAAATCCACCACGTCAACACCGATCATCACGAGATTTGATATAGTTTCAATGGCGAACAATCTACATGTTCATCATATCTACTATATGATTCATGCTTTACCTTTCGGTGATCCGTGTTCCGAGACCATGTATGTACATGCTAGGCTCGTCAAGATCAAACCTTAGCTTCCGCATGAGAAAATCTGGCTTGCTCATGTTGTATACACTTGCAGAATCTAACACACCCGATCATCACGTGGTGCTTCGAAACAACAAGCTTTAGCAACGGTGCTAACTAAGGGTGAACACTTTATGACTTGAAATTCATGTGCATGAGGGATCATCTTATAATGCTACCGTTTTTAACTAAGCAATACAAGATGCATAAAGGATTAACATCACATGCAATTCATAATATGTGATATGATATGGCCTTTCTTCTTTGTGCTTCCGATCTCCATCTTCAAGCACGAACATGATCTCCATCATCACCAGCATTGCATCAAGGTCAATGACGCTTCTCAATGGTTGTCGTCCACCGGATTCAACTATTACAACTACTTTGAATAGACACGCGGGTCTTAACATAAATTAAAGACAACCATATGGCTCCTGCCGGTTGCCAACTTACAATAAGGAACATTGCATACATCAAATATAATCACAATCATGGCCATATCACATCACTTCACACCCCTGCAAAACAAAGTTAGACGCCTCTACTTTCTTTGCATGTTTTACGTGGTTTGGGGCTTTCAGTAAGTGTCGTTCTAACTTACGAACAAGAACCACAACATTGATACTAGCATTGTTAATGACCCGTTGTAAATTGAATCTTAACTATGCTGGGAGAAATAGGCACCCGCAAAGCCACTTATGCAATACAAGTTGCATGTCAAGCGTGGAGCAAGTCTCATGAACGATGTAATATAAGGTTAGACCGGGTCGCTTCATCCCAACATTCCGCAAGATGCAAAGTACACAAGAAGCAATCGACAATAAAAGCATCAACGCCCACAATGACCATTGTGTTCTACTCGTGCAACAGATCTACATATAGACACGGCTCTGATACCACTATAGGGTTTCGTAGCATGGAAAACAAAAAATTTCTACCCATACAAACAAATAAGCCAAGATCTATCTACTAGATTGTAGCAACGAGTCGATGGAATAACTCACCCTCGAAGATTCCAAAGTGTTTAACGAGAGCGGATTTTCGTGGGTGATGTAGTCGTACTCTTCCCGATCTCAAGATCGCGTAGACGATCCTTCCGGCTGCGTTAAGCGGCGCTCCCATCATGGGTCACATTTTCGGACTCGACGAAGACCTTTCTCTCCCTTGTTCCAGCAGGCAGCGGAGGTTATAGCACTCTCCTCGCGATTCCGGCAGCACAACGGCGTGGTACCGGAAGTAGAGGGGAGATCTCGCAGGGCTTCGCCTTAAGCCGGAGCGAGTATGGTGGACTATGAGAGAGCTCCTCGGCGATCTAGGGTTTAGACACACCAAGGAGGAGGTGCTAGGGCCGGCGGTTAGGGCTTGGGTCTTGCCCAAGTCGGCGGCTAGGGGAGCCCTAGGCGGCGGCAACACGAGGTGGCGGCGCCGGGCTAGGGTTTTGGGGTGGAGAACTTGTGTGCTAGGAGGGGCCTGCCCTCCCTTTATAGTGGAGGCGCCCGGCCAAGGGAGGAGTCCTCCCAACTCGGATCCCTAGTGGGCGGTGGAGGAGGAACTCCTCCCCAACTCGTTTCCCACTTCCCTCCACTTTCCAAAATAGCCGTTTGACTTTTCAAATTGGCGTTTGACTTTTCAAACTAGGATTTGATTAAACCCTCTATTTTGTTCAGCGATGACACCTAGTACATGATGCAATCATTCCAACTTGGTATGACACATTCATGTACCCTTCCCTTGAGTGTCGGACATTCGGAACCTTCTAGAACATTCCGATGAAAACACGGAACCATTCTCCAACCGAAACAGGACTTTCCTTATATGAATCTTATTCTCCGGACCATTCCGGATCTCCTCGTGATATCCCGGATTCCATCCGAGACTCCGAACAACATTCGGTCTCTTACTCATCATTCCATAACTACTCAAACAACGTCGAATCCTTAAGTGTGTCTCCCTACGGTTCGTGAATTATGCGGACATGATCGAGACACTTCTCCGAACAATAACCAATAGAGCAATCTAGAAATTTATATGGATCCCACATATTTCTACGATTACTTTGCGATCGAATGAACCACTTACATACGATACCAATTTCCCTTTGTCTCACGATAGTTTACTTATCCGAGGTTATGATCGTCGGTATCTCTGCATACCTAGTTCAACCTCGTATCGATAAGTACTCTTTTCTCGTTCCTGTGATATGTGATCCCTTGTGAACCAGTCACATGCTTGCAAGCTAATTGGATGACATTTCACCGAGAGGGCCCAGAGTATATCTATCCGTCATATGGATGGACAAATCCCACTCTTGATCCATGTGTCTCAACCAATACTTTCTGAACACTCAATGCCACCTTTATAGCCACCCGATTCACGGTGTGGTGTTTGATGTCATCAAAGCATCCTTCCGGTGAAGGTGATATGCATGATCTCATGGTCGAAGGAATTAGGTTACTATGTATCAGAAAGCATATAGCAATTGAACTATTAAAATGACTTGATCTTTATGCTACGCTTATCTATAGGAGTATGTCCACCATATCATTCTCCTAACGATATGATCTTGTTGTTAATAACATCTCAATGTTCATGATAGGGAAACCACAATCATTTATTAACCAACAAGCTAGTATTATAAAGAGGCTTTACTAGGGACTCTATTTTAGTTTACAAATCACACAAGTATTAATGTTTCCTTGTTAATACTATTATAGCATGAATGTAAACATTTATCATAAACACAAAGATATAATAATAACTACATTTATTATTGCCTCTAGGGCATATCTCCAACACTGCTTTTCTAGCTTACCTATAATGTGGTTACCCAAAAGTGGTTTGCACATGGGATCCACTTGTGAGTGAGTCCAATTTTTATTTCTTTTTCTCTCTTCCTTTTTTTTCATCTCTTTCCCCAGCACACCCGTCCCCATCGCCCTGCCCAGACGACCCCCGCCGCCCATCTTCTTGCAGCGCGCCTGGCCTGCTGTGCGAGGAGCCTTTGGTTGTCCGGCGAGGTGCGCAGAGCCCTTGCTTGGCCGAATCGACGTCGGCGGCCGACAGGGAACAAGGTCATGGCGGAGCTTGCAGGTGGGGGTGAAGCTCATGGGTGGGGGTGGTGGCGGAGCTCACAGGTAGGGTGGTGGCGAAGATGTGAGCACAGAAGACCCCTTGAATCGAATCGTGGCGTGCGCCGCCGAGGCGGCTGTTGTGTCTCGATTCCGGCCAATAAAAGGGGCACGCGGGGGCGGAGGAGGCCAGCGGGTGGCTCACAGGTGGATGGCCACAAAGTGGCGGCGTGCAGGGCTCTTGCCAATGGCCGGAGGGATGGCGGCGAGCGACGCCGTCGTCGGATGGGTCGGGGCGAGCGGTTGGTAGCTTCCCGCCTTCGTTTTCGCTGACGTGGCAACATATGGGTAAGAGTTGCCTCTTACCCAAAATTTGGGTCCATCTACCCATATATGGGTAAGAGGTGCCAAAAAATGGGTGATCACCTAAAAAAATTTGATGGAGAACACTTATAGGTAAGCTGTTGGAGCTAGTTTTATGGTCCACCTACCTATAAAAGGCTTCTTACCTATATATGGGTAAGCTGTTAGAGTTGCTCTTACGATACTACCGCTAGCATAGCACTGTACAGTCAGTACGCACCGCGCGTTCAACTTTTTCGCTGAAGCAAGTGCAGCCAACTAAACACGTTGCATGTTGTGCCTTTTTCTATATGATTGCATCTAAGTTCGCATTAATGAACACTGACATACTAGTGGAAATCTATTCAATGTTTTCTACTAACGGAGGGAGTATTAGTATTAGTTTCCTTATATAAGGGCAAAATTATTTTTTAGGCCAGGGTCTCATATACAAAATGGAGGGAGTATATAAATGGAAGAGACAAAAAAATATACTCCCTCGGTTCCATCTTAATTCAGATATAATAATTAGTCAAAGTCAAGCTATATAATATTTCACCAAGTGTGAGTGAAAATATATTGACTTATATAATAATGAATTTATAATCTATGGAATTATGTTTTAATACGGTTCTAGCAAATATTGATTTGATATTTTAAATGTTGATATATTTTGCTATATTATTATCAAACTTTGTAATGTTGGCAAACACAGATGGATATAATGATTAGTCAAAGTCAAGCTATATGATAGATGGAATAGCAATTTTGTTTGACGGTTTTAGTATGGGTTATACTTTAGAGAACAGTATTATACTACCTCCGTCTCAAGGCTTAAGGCATATATAATTTTTTTTAAAAGTTAAACTATCTAAAGTTTGATCAAGTTTTTTAAGATAATATTAATATTTATAATACATAATTCAAACATCATGAACCATATTTTCACGTGGTATCTATATAATAAAATAGTTCTTGATAATTTTTTCTAAAAATTATGTTTGACTTGACTTTTTAAAGAAGTTATAGGCCTTAGCCTTGGGATGGAGTGAGTAATTTTTGAAGCTGGATGATATACGAATATTCGAGGTGGACGGTACTGCACATATGTACAATTCTGGTAAATTATGTGTTGCTGCGGTGAGACTGTACTGCCGTGTACTACATTCCTTTCAAAAAATATGTGTACATTTGCTAAGAAGTCAAACGGCTTCAAGTTTTACTAACTTTATATAAAAAGTTATCAACTATTATAGTACTATGTATATATAATGCGAAATGATATTTTATTAAGAAAAACGTTGATCCCGGGGAATGATTCCTCGCGGGCTATACGTTGTTAGATAGATGAGACCTCTCTAGCAGCGAATTATACGTGCTCAGATAAAATCACGTTTAATTCAGTCCCTATGAGGTCTTAAACCCGGGTGGGCTGACTGCGCACTCGCTACCTTGCACCAAGCCAGAGCTGGCTCTCAAAATGACATTTCATCATGTATCTATATATTTATATTTATACTTTTTTCAATAATTTTAATCAAATTGGACCCTATTTAACTTTTCAGAAAATTTATATGGAATGGAGGCTACTCCGAGTTGCATGCGATTCCAAAGTCAGCAGAAGTGCAGCACGGACACCGTATTCCTGCAAAAGAAAAGCACCGGCATGGTATACTGCAGCGTATGTATGGGATGTATAACTACTTTTTCGTTGTATAAATTGGTTTGGGTGGCATAATTAAGACAACATCTCATATCAGAATTAAATTTGACGATTAGATACACACGTATCTAGATGCATTTTAGATGTATTTAGACAAATATGTATTGGAGGGAATACAAGTTGAAGCAATTGCCAACAACTCACAAGTATCAAAATAATGATTTTCCTACTTTCTTCTCTTATGGTCAAGGCCTACCTCGCTTCATTCAGAATGCAGAATCTTGCTTCTCATCAAATGTACGGTAGTCTCCGTGAAAAAGAAAACAGTTTAGTCATATGTTCAATGTCAACCCGACGTGTAGCTGGTTTGACAAGATACATGACCAAATTCTGGAGAAAAACTTTCAGATATGACTACGGCAAACTATAGGGTTGATTTAGCCTTTCATGCTTAGAATATTTATTTTTAGGGTGTTTATAAGTGGAGGGCAAGTTTTAGAAAGTTTAAGGAGGGAGTTTGTTTTGGACTTTTTTTTCTTCTCGGGAAATATCATGTAACCACAACTATAGGGGACATGCCACAAAACCATGAGTGAACAAAAATTTATCACACAACCACAACTTTGTGGTAAGCTATTCCACACATCCTAAATCTCATGGTTTAGATCGTTTGAAAATGTTTCCTACAACCGAGCCCACTAGTCAAATGTCACATGACACATGAGCCGGTTCGCTTCATACCACCTCCGCCCCTTCCCCCTAGGTTGCACTAGACTCAAGCCGATGTAATTAAGTTCGTAAGTTGATGCGTGCATTTCACATACATGCGTTATGTTTTGTGCATAATGATGAAGGACTTCCACTTAGAATTCCCAAAAGAGTCATTGCTTGCTACCTCAAATTGAACAATGACTTTGCACAATCTCGACACAAGTGAACTAAAACATACCCTACGACCTTAACCCTGAAGAATGGACAGGAAAACCACATCCATCAATGTTGGTTCTCATCAAACTTTTTCCCCAAACAAGGATGAAACCTAAGCAGACCACGCGGTACATCTAAGGCACAAAGCGGATATGAACACACTATAATCCGATGATAGGGTATTTACAGTACATGTTCATCGCCACCAACGACCACTAGCGTTAGTCACCACCATCACCTACAACATCTCTACGCTCCAGCCCTCCCCTCTCCCTCAATCACCGGTCGGTAAAGCGAAAGGGCTAAAATATACCAGCCTCTCCCGAGCTTTCTGTATCATTCCCGCATTAGGCCAATTTTGGTGCGCATCGGAAAAAATCGAGGTGGACCGGCTACTTAACATGAGGGATTTTACTGGTGGGCCAGGTGTGTAGGAAATGTCGTAAACGACCTAACCCATGAGATTTGGGTCTATGAAACAACTTACTCCAAAATTGATGGTTCTAAAAATTCAATTTGGTTGTGGTTTTGTGAAACCCTAACCCAATAGGTGTGGTTTTGTATTTGCTCTTTTTCCTTCCCATCACCCTAGGATTCTTTGCTTGTGTAAGACTCGTGCTTCAATACGAGTCAAGTGTATGTATGAGTAGGTTGAAACTAGCTCTATTTGAATAAAATTTAGCATTTGTAATAGGATACTTCAAAATATGTGGTTAGGGTACATATAGAGTTTGAGTTTTGTCACACGCTTCATGTATAAGGATAGTACGAACTTCTAAACACTACAAGGAAATGCGCCTAGTGCCGACGGCTAGGCCCCGTCGGCGAAGCCCCCGATCCCTGTCGGCATAGGCTATGCCGACGGCAGCCGTAGGCGTACAGAATCCGTCGACGTACAACCTAGCCCGAAGGCTATATGGAGCCGTCGGTGTACGTATCGTCGACGTAGGCTGCGTGGATCCCACCTGACGCATTAAGAAGATGTCTTATATAGTGGATGAAATGGTTGCGTATAGTTTTTTTTATCAAAATCAAACTTCATAAAGTTGGATCTTATAAATATTAAAAATATCAACATTTATAATATCAAATTAATATTATAAGAAACACCATGGAGTATATTTTCATATCTTAAACATTTAGTATTGTATAGATATTGATTATATATGTGTACAAACTTACTAAAATTCAATTTTTACCAAACATTATATGCAACATGTTCTGTAAAGGAGGAAGTCGTATCTTTTCACAAAGAGAACGATCCATTTTTGGATTTTCTTTTCTTTCTTTACCAAAAGTTCTAGGCATCATGGTAGGAGAAGCTGGTGTGACACTATTGTTAGTGCTCCAATTGATCGGCGCACTGTCCAAAATATCTCATTTAACTTTCCTTCAGATAAACCATTCATTAATCTCAAGACGCTTCCATTTTCCAGTTTGGCGTTGACATTGCCCACTGGTAATAGTTAATTAAGGCCACCTTTCTTGATAGTTGAACAGCCCCTGGTCAACTTCCCAAATAAAATAACACCAAAAATCAAACCTCCCATGTCTGACTTTTCCAATGTCAACTCCTCCCTATATATACATCTCAATACCAAGAATCCTCAAATCTCAAGTCTTGTGGAAGTACCATTCCAAGCTCATCCCTCCTCTTCACCAATTTCGCACCTTAGGCAAGTTCTAGAAGCTTCTAGATTCTAGACCGCGGCATGGGCAACGGCCTCTCCCCTTGCTCGCGCGCCCCGGCCGTGCACGGCGAGGAAACAGAGGCTAGGCTGGTGTTCTGGGGCGGGCCGACGAGACTTGCCGCAGCTGCTGGCCCGCGGCCCACCACGGCCGGCGACGTCACGGCGCAGGTCCCCGACCACCTCGTCTGCTCGGGTGACTCCTTCTTCATCGGCCTTCCGATCCCGGCGCTGCCTTCGAGCGAGCAGCTGCAGGCGGGGCGGACCTACTTCGTGCTCCCCACGGCTCGGTTCTCCTGCTGCCAGGTTCTGACCGCCGCCTCGCTCGCGTCTCTGTCGCCGGCTCCGACGAAGGTGTCCCTTGCCGGCGCGTCATCACCGTTCGAGTACGTCACGGGTGACGACAGCATGCCGCTCATCAGGGTCCTCCCGGAGTTCATCGAGAAGGTGATCACGTGCGGCGGCGGCGTAGGCAAGACCAAGTCTGCAGCGGTGGCGCCTGACCAGCTGTGCAGCACGCCGGAGCTGAGGAAGCACTACATGCAACTGGTGGGGACGCGGCAGCAGCGGCCATGGTCCCCGGGCCTCGAGACAATATCGGAGGCCAGGAAGACGAGGAGGATGCTGTCGCCGGTGAGGCTGGTCGGGCTGGCAAAGAATTCAAGATAGCATCAGCAGCGGGGCGGGCATGGATTGCCAAACGTGGTGGTGTTCGTTTTTGATCTGGTCCTTCATGAAGAGAGATGGGAAACTTAGTTATTTAGTCTCGATTAATTGTTCATACTCGAGGAAGAAAAGTCAGCCTGCACAGATAGTACTCCATTCAGTTTTGATTTAGCTCTAGTTCATTCAGTTTTCAGTTACATCAGAAATTTGATGCAAATGAATGAATCAATTGACAACGATACTTATTTTAGTCAACCATAGTTCCATTGACTTGATTTCCAGGCTCCAGCTGGGCCAGCTGGATCATACAAATGAATTTAGTGAAGTCAAATGCTAGCGTATTAATTTTTCTGACATATATTTTTCTGTATTTGAAATGATTTGTCCGTATATTCTATTTTTTCTATAGGAGTTAAGTCCAAACTTGAATACAAACAACCATCAAAGAACACCCCCTAAAGGCTTGCTTAGCGTGACCCCCAATCCTGAATTTGATTGATATAAGAATCAAACTGTTTTCTCATTTAAACACAACTTGCAGAGCATTATAATTCTAGGTGGGTCGGAATTCAAAGTAATTTTCTAGAATTTTGGAGAATTTCAGTTCTTAGAGAATTTTTTCCTATAAAGCTTGTTTGGTTGTTGGATTGGAGATCACAGGAATATTTCTATGGTCTTCTTTGCCTGCAGTTTCAAAGATTTTTTTTCATTAGGTCAAATCTCATGAAAGTTTCTTTTGTCTATGTAACAACTATAGCATGCACCTAGTTCTTTTGTTTTTTTTTCTTCCCTTTTTCTTGAGGATCAACCAAATAGATTCTGTTGCAGATTCATGTGTTATTAATTGGTTTAGAAATATGTATGACATGACATCCCAACGTTACTGGTTTCCTACTCCCGCGCTTTTTGAATATGTGGATTAAGAATCAAATACTCCCTCCGTCCGCAAATAAGTGTACTTCTAGCCTTGTCTTAAGTCAACCTTTACTACATTTGAATAACTTCTTAGGACAACCTACCAATATTTAGGACACTAAATTGATACCATTAGATTTATTTTAAAATCTAGTTTCATAATATGTCAATTTGATATAGTATATGTTTTTATATTTCTCTATAAAGTTGGTCAAATTTGATTATCTTTAACTAAGACAAAAGCTAGATGTACACTTATTTACGGACGGAGGAAGTAGGCCCCTAATGTTTACAAGAACGGGATAATGTGAGGTACTTGTTTGTCTACTTTATTGTTTTTGCTTACTACTCTCTTCATTCCACATTAAGTATTACTGATTTAGTGCAAAGTTTGTACTAAATGAACGCCATTTAATATGAAACAGAGGAGTGATTCTTTTCTATTTTCATGGCTATTTATCAAGGACAAATGATGGAATAAGTCAAACAAAACAATTCAATGCGGGCAAACTAAGCTATATATATGCACTTTTGCTTCGGTGTCCCTCCTCCTGTTCAAACTTTGACGTAGAAAATCGATACTGATTCGTTTCGAAGACCATATGAACCCACCCGAAGCCTGTATGGTCCATGTAAACGTATAACCACCGTACACGCATACTCACGTGCCAGCGAAGGCGAAAATTAGGAGGTATATAGCAGTAACAACAAAATTTCAAAACGTGACATGCATAGACGTAGATCACGATAAGGGGAGGTAAGATCAGCCGGTGAAAACGTGGAGTATACCCAGTTCGACCGAGTATATATATATATACGGAGGAATACATGGCTTGGATATGAGTTTCGATGGATAAAAAAACTTAAGTTTGAGGAGGAGGAGGGGGGGAGGGGGGGGGGGCGTCACCAAAGCAACACCTCATATATATGTGATTGGAATATGCATGCGTATCACTAGTGTAGTGGAAGTTGAGTGTGCAGCGGACAAAGTTTTCTTTAGCTATTCTAAAAGGATGTCTCGTCCATTTTAGTGGCTAAGGGGTGACACTTAAAGCGAGTGGATCTTTTGTTAGCAATACTAAAAATATCTCTCATGGTCAAACCAATTGTACACAGGCCATGAAAAACAAAGCTGAAGCAAACAGAATGATGATGCTCGTGACGATGAGCAACTGGATCAAAGCATGCCAGAATGACAAGCCAAGTCCATATCCGGAGACTGGAGCAAGATATTAAGCCGCCGCGGAACTGGCTTTAGCGAGGTAGTCTTGAACTGTTCAATGTTTGGCCTCAAAACACAGAGGTAAAGTAATGAATTTAGTGAAAAGTTGATCTGGTAACCAAGTTATTCTCATCCATTGCACTCCCAGAGATTAATTACACCGGCGGGGTCTTTCTGAATGCCCGCACAATAACACCGTACCCCAGCTCCATTTGACCCAGTTTGGTGAAATCGTTAAACCATACGCCTCCTGAGCTTGATTTGACAGCGTCCAGTCTACCACCCCACGCTCGATTATCAAGTGGCGCGAAGGCCTCCGCGTCGATCACGAACCGAGCTCCGCAGACCACAGCGCGTCCAGATAAAGATCGCACGAGATCTACTGCGGCCTTCCGCCTTTACAGAAAGGAGTCGATCGAGTATCCCGCGCGTGCGCGCGTGGGGCCGAGACTTGTTCCGCTGTTGCGTAGAGCACAATGGAGTGGAGTTGACCAGTGGGAGAGGGAGAGCAAGCAAGGTCGGCCAGTGGGAGAGAGAGACAGAGGGGTTTGGACGCCTTGGTCAGGTGAGGTGCGTCGTCGGCGAAAGCTACTCGACTTTGCTTCCAGAAAGCTGTGGCTGCGGCGTCGACCGATGAGAGCACGGCTGCGCGCGCGTGGACGGATCTGTGGCTGGCGTTGGGCTTCAGTCGGCGCCGGTAGTTCATATGCGCGGAACTTCTCTGTCGCTTCGCTGCTACTCTTTGAGGAATTTGGTGAAGGTTGCCTTGTCTCGGATGCTATGTTTGGTAGGAGCATCTCCAAGGGCATCCCTAAATGGAAAATGGAAAATCCTCGTCCCCTCAAAATCGTCCCAAATTTTATTTTTACTGCAAAACGGCTCGCTTTTGCTACATATGTCCCCGTTTTTGCTTCCAAAGCAAAAAAAAAAAATGTTCGTTTTAGAAATAGAACGTCTTGCCGGAGACCTTGCCGGAGATCATGCATCAAAAAAAAAATGTGCTAATGCAGCAAAACCGACTTCGCCGGAAACTTTTTTTGCTGCATGGTCTCCGGCGAGGGTCATCAACGAGTTATTTCCGACGATGTCTCCGACGAAGACGGTTTTGCTGCATTAGCACAATTTTTTTTGCTGCATGGTCTCCGGCGAGACGTTCTATTTCTAAAACGAACCGTTTTTTTGCTTCGGAAGCAAAAGAGGGGACATATGCAGCAAACGCCTAGCAATTTCCTCCCTAAATTCGGTCTCATTTTGTTCGCCGAGACACCGCTTTGGAGAGAAAAAAGACCACGGTCCGCTCCTGTCCTTCCCCTGCACCAAATGGGCCGCCACCAAATCATGTCCGCCCCATCAGGAAAAAAAACTCGACGCTCGTGAAGGAGTGTCAGGACATCTCGTGCTCGGCCTGGAAAGCCTCGTCCCAGCCCGCGCCGTCCCTTCCGTAGCGGCTATCGGCGAGGATCTCCGATGGCAAGAGGCGGAGGCGTTCCTATATCGTGCGTTGGCGCGCGTCACTAGTGGGTGGGGGGGTGGCACCGGCACCCTGTTAGGGTTGAGGTGCCACCCATCGGGCATCCTTGCGCATGGCGGAGTCGACTCGTACTCCAGCCAGAACCGACGAGCCTCCACTGGGGAGATCCGGGGCCACGACGGGTTCGTGGGTGCGGTGGGATGGACATAGTGGAATCCCACGTGCAGGTTTGAGCAGGAGGAGGACCGGCCGATGGAGGCGCGGGAGGAGGAGCCGTCGGCGTGCACGAACGTACGGGACGAGGAGCTCGGGGGAGGCGAGTCACGACCAGAGCGAGACCTCCACCGGTTCGGTATGGCGGCTGCGTGGTGCGGTGGGACGGTTGGTGGTGTGTCGGTGGTGGGCGGCTGCGTGGTCTCGGTGTCGGCGTGACTAGGGTTTGCTCGAGTCTAGGGAAGAGGATGGGTGGGGCGAGTAGATAAAGACCGGGGCCGAAGACTGACATGTGGGCTAGGGGTGACAACTGCGCGTGTCTGTTTGCTCCCAAATCGTCCCCAAGTTTGGGGACGGTTCGAGGAAAAACGGAATGTCCGGGGGAGGGGGACTGACGGGTTTGGGGAGACCGTTGGGAGGAGGAAATTGGGTCGGGTTGTCTGCTTGGACCAAAACAGGCAGATGGGGAGCCCCCTTGGAGATGCTCTAAGGCATCTGGATTGTTATGTTCTCACTTCTACCACCACTGGATTGTTAGGAATTCAGGATAATATCTTGGATACAAGACTCAATGTTGCAATAGAAAATAGCTACACTATTACTAAGGAAGAACACTGTCATCGTTGCCGTCAGAGCTGTGATCCTGAGGATGCCCATAATGTTGTATGTGTCTCTCCTTATATGGATGGAGCTTTTGTATATGCCTCAGTTCTTCCAGCCTGGGCCCATGTAACACCTGTTCGGTTGTACAAGTATTGTCAGCTTGGTCCTGTCCAGTACAAGGTCCATGCCTTCGTCAAGTGTCGTTGGTGGCCTAACATCCCATCCTTCTTGAGTTGCGGCTTGTGTAGGGGTTCATAGCATGGAAAACAAAAAAATTCTACCGCATGAGCACATACAAGCCAAGATCTATCTACTAGATTGTAGCAATGAGTCGATGGAGTACTCACCCTTGAAGATTCCAAAGCGGTTAACGAGAGAGGATTCTCGTGGGTGATGTAGTCATTCACTTGCCGATCTCAAGATTGCGTCAATGATCCTTCCGGCACCGCGTTCCGGCAACGCTCCCACAGTCGGGTCACACGTCCGGTATTCGATGAATACCTTCCTCTCCCTTATTCCAGCAGGCAACGGAGGTTGTAGATCTCTCCTCACGATTCCGGCAGCACGACGGCGTGGTGTCGGAAGTAGAGGAGAGATCCCGCAGTGCTTCGCCTAAGCCGAAGCGAGTATGGTGGATTAGAAGAGAGGCCTTGGCGATCTAGGGTTTAGAGGGCGCCAACGGGGGTGGTGTGGCCGGAGGCAAGGGGCTAGGGTTTGCCCCAAGTCGCCGACTTGGAGGAGCTCCTGGTGGCGGCTACTAGAGGTGGTAGGCGCCAAATCTAGGGTTTGTGGTGAGGGGTAGGGGCGCCCTACCCCTCCTTATATATGTGTGGAGGCACCAGGGGGAGGGAATTCTCCCCAAACACCACTTCATGTGGCCGGGGGCAAGGAGAGGGAAGATTCCTCCCTTAGGTAGGAATCCTTCCCTCCCTCCACTTGGAAACCATTGTCCTAGTTTGACTTTTTCAAACTGGCTTTTTAACTTTTGAATTAGAGTTTGATTTCTCTCTTGCAAGTGTCCAACCAAGTGACCTAGGACATGATGCAACCATTCCACTTTGTCAAGACACATCCATGTACCCTTTCCCTTCCGGATCAGTGAACCTTCTAGACCCTTCTAGAAATTTCTGGTGAAAACACCGAAATCATTCCCGAACTCTGGAATTGGACTTTCCTTATATGAATCTTATTCTCCAGACCATTCCGGATCTCCTCGTGATATCCTGGATCCCATCCAAGACTCCGAACAACATTCGGTCTTATTACTCACATTCCATATCTACTAAACAACATCGAATCCTTAAGTGTGTCTCCCTACGGTTCTTGAATTATGCAGACATGACCGAGACTCTTCTCCTATCAATAACCAATAGAGGAATCTGAAAATTCATATGGATCCCACATATTTCTACGATTACTTCGTGATCGAATGAACCATTTACATACGATACCAATTTCCCTTTGTCTCGCGATATTTTACTTATCCGAGATTTGATCGTCGGTATCTCTACATACCTAGTTCAACCTCGTTACCGATAAGTACTATTTACTCATTCATGTGATATGTGATCCCTTGTGAGCCAGTCACATGCTTGCAAGCTAATTCGATGACATTCCACCGAGAGGGCCCAGAGTATATCTATCCGTCATATGGATGGACAAATCCCACTCTTGATCCATGTGCCTCAACGTATACTTTCCGAACACTCAATGCCACCTTTATAACCACCCAGTTATGAAGTGGTGTTTGATTTCATCAAAGCATCCATCCGGTGATGGTGATTAACATGATCACATGGTCGAAGGATTTAGGTTACTATGTATCTGAAAGCTTTTAGCAAACAAACTATTGAAATGACTTGATCTTTATGCTTCGCTTAACTATAGGAGTATATTCATCACACCATTCTCCTAATGATATGATCCTGTTGTTAATAACATCTCAATGTTCATGTTTAGGAAACCATGATCTTCTGTTAACCAACAAGCTAGTATTACAAATAGGCTTTACTAGGGACTTCAACAAGTTTACAAATCACACAAGTATTAATGTTTTCGGTTAATACAATTATAGCATGAATTTAAAAATTTAACATAAACACAAAGATATAATAATAACTACTTTTATTATAGCCTCTTGGGCATATCTCCAATAGTCTCCCACTTGCACTAGAGTCAATAATCTAGATTACATGGTAATATACCGAACACCCATGGTGGTTTAGTGCTGGTCATGTTTTGCCATCGGGGGAGGTTTAGTCAACGGATCCGCCACATTCAGATCCGTGTGTACTTTGCAAATCTTTATGTCACCATCTTGGGCATGCTCTCGATGAAGGGAATATGCCCTGAGAGGCAATAATAAAGTGTTTATTATGTGTATTCCAAGTATATGATAGATGTTTATTTTGCATGCTATAATTGTATTGATACGGAAACGTTAATACATGTGTGTTTAATAAACAAACATAAAGTTCCTAGTTATGCCTCTCTCATAAACTAGCTCGCTGATTAACAAGATGATCAAGGTTTCCTGATCATGGACATTGGATGTTGTTAATAACGGGATCACAACATTAGTGCAATGGTGTGATGAACATTCATCCGAAGTATAGAATTACGATCAAAGTCATTGAGTTTATATTGCTATAACAACTTACGAAGTGATCCTAATCCTTAGATCATGAGATCATGTCAATCACTAACACCGGAAGAGTTTCTTGATAACATCAAACGTCACACCGTAACAGGGTGATTATAAAGATGGATTGTAACTAATAAAGTGTTATGTTGAGGCTCATGGATCGAGAGTGGAATTTGTTCATCCGATGACGATAGATATACTGGGCCTCCGGTGATATCACATTGATTAGCTTGCAAGTGATTTGATCACTAGAATGTTATATCACAGAACGAGAAAGAGTGCATGTCGATACGAGATCAAACTAGGTATGGAGATACCGATGATCGAATCTCGGACATGTAATATATCGTGAAACAAAGGATTAAGATACTAGCGTAAAGGTTCCGACGATCACAAGAAAGTCATCGTTGAATGTGTGGAGTCGATGGGTCTCAGATCCCGCTCGATTATTGATCCGAGAGGGTCTCGATCATGTCCGCATTATTCACGAACCGTAGGGTGACACACTTAAGAGACACCGACATCCAATTGGAGCAAATGTTTCATGCCGAAGAATGAACAAGCGCAGGAATTTATTTCACTAGATACAAACAGGTTTCGGGTGAAATTGCATAAAGTGGTTATGCATGTGAAATAGAATTCTAGCAAGGGGTTATTTGTGAATGTTTGTCATTAAAGTAATTGACAAAATTCTGAATAAAATAAAAGAGTTTTATTTAATGAGAGTTTGCATTAAATTTGGTGGAAATTTAATGGGAATTTGAGTGGACTTTTGAGTGGAGGGATTTTAAAGGGCATTTTGTGAGTGGAGTGTCCACCCACATGAATGAAGGAGGGGAGGGGGCAACCCCCATGGCCGGCGGCCACCCCCTTGGGTGCCCCCCTCCTCCTATAAAAGGAGCCCCCCTCCTCCTATAAAAGGAGCCCCCCTCCTCACTTGTCTCTCACACTTCCTCGTGAAGGATCTCTCTCCCCCTCTAGAATTTATCCCCCATGGTCTCGGACTAGCGAGATACATGTTCCCGGTGGCTATTCGGCAAGAAAGAGTTGTGCTTCCGCTGCATCGCTGGAGCGAGGAGGCGGAGGTTGCTCGGTGCCTCGAACGTGTGCGAGCACGCGGCTGCTGATTTGCGGCGCTAGGACTTCCTCTCGATCTTGAGATCGGCAAGAGATCGTCTACATCAACCACGAGTTGAACTCGTTAAGCTTTGTCGGTCTTCAAGGGTATGTTCTCTACGGATATACATCTGCCCGTTGTTTGTATCTAGTAGATGGATCTTGGTATATAGTTCACATCGTAGGAAATTTTTTGTTTTCTATGCTGCGAACCCTACAGTGGTATCAGAGCCGGATCTATGCGTAGATACTTTACACGGGTAGTACACATATGATTATGTGGGCGATGATGATCATGTTGTTGCTCCTTTGTTGTAATTTTGGATATTGGTGGCATAGTGGGATGAAGCGGCCCGGACAAACTTTACATGTCCTCGCACATGAGACCTGTTCCACGCTTGACATGCAACTAGTTTGCATAAGTGGCTAGCGGTGTCATCTCCTACTATAGTCAATATCTATTTTGCAAGCGAGTTGTCAACAATTTGATTATCCTCGTTGTGGTTCATGTTCGTAGGTAAGAACGGTTCTATCTCGAAAGCCCTAAGCCACGTAAAACTTGCAATGGATAAATTAGAGGCGTCTAGTTTAGATTGTTGCTGGGCTAGTGTTATGATATGGTAGTGTTGTAAGTAGAAGTATGAGATGATACTCTTACAACACACATAGCGTGTAAAATCCATAGACCTTGGATTTACACATATAGGTATGATAGTGATCATACCACGATGCACATGATAGAGATCATCTGCGGGAACCATATCATTTCACTAATAAACATATGATGTTTAATTGCATCTTATATTGCTTGTTTAGCGCTTTGTTAGCATAATAAGATTATCCCTCATTTAAATATCAAGATAAGAATGTGTTCTTCCTTTAGTATGCACCTATTATGTTTTCGTCGCTCCAAGACATCACGTGATGATCGGGTGTTCTTGGATCCACGACCATATTTCGGGTGTAAAACAGTTACACACGCGAATACTAAGGTTCTAACTTGGCGAGCCTAGCATGTACAGACATGGCCTCAGAACACAGACCGAAAGGTTAAGCATGGGTCATATAGTTGATATGATGCCCATTTGATGCTCGCCTTTGAAGCTATACCGACTCACGTGATGATCGGACTTGGTGTAGTGGATTTGGTTCATGTAATCACCAAAAAGGCACGAGGGATGTCGTTTTTGAGTGGGAGTTCATTCGTAATATAGATTAGTTGAACTCAATCTATCATACACTTAGTCTAAACTTTACAAATTCTGTTGTAGATGGCACCACCTGCTTTTAATTTCAATATGTTCATGGAGAAAGAGAAACTAGCAACGAACAGTAGCAACTTTACCGAATGGGCCATGAATTTGAGGATTCTCCTCTCTGCTGCACAAAAGCAATATGTGCTAGAAGCGCCGTTAGGACCCCCACCTTTTGATGATGCCCCTGACGAGGAGAAGAATGTCTATCAGACTCGTCAGGAGGACCACAACTTAGTTCATTGCGGCATATTGTATGGGCTAGAGACGGAACTTCGAAAGCGTTTCGAAAATGGCAATGCATTTGATACAATGGGTGAGTTGAAAGTGATTTTCGACACATGTCTCAGAGAGAGCTACAACGCTTGTAAAAGTTCTTTAGCTGCATGATGGAAGAGCACTCCGTTAGTGAGCATGTACTCAAGATGTCGGGTTACGCCGATAAGCTTGTGTCCTTGGGAATATCGATTCCCATTGACTTAGGCATCCATCGTGTTCTGCGGTCTACGCCACCTAGCTATAAGAGCTTCGTGATGAACTATAATATGCAAGGCATGAAGAAGTCTCTCCCGAGCTTACATCAATGCTTAAAACTGCAGAAGTGGAGATCAAAAGGAACATCAAGTGTTGATGATCAATAGGAACACGGTTTCAAGAAAGACAAGAAGGAAAACGGAAGGAAGTAAGGCGGCAAGCCTATTGCCGCTGAAAGAAACCCGAGTTGGACCTAAGTCGATTCCGAGTGCTACTATTGTAAGGGACCGACCATCGAAGCGCAATCGCCCCAAGTATCTGGCGACAAGAAGGCCGGCAAGGCAAACAAAGGTATATATGATATACATGTTATTGATGTGTACTTGACTAGTGCTCGCAGAGCACCTGGGTATTTGATACCGGTTGCTAATATTTGTAACTCGAATCGGGGCTGCGGAACAAGCGACCGCTAGCAGCAAGGTGAGGTCAAGATGCGGCAATGGATCAAGCGTTGATGTGATCGCCGTCGAACGCTGCCTCTCCACTTACCGTCGGATTAGTTATAAACTTGAATAAATGTTATCTGGTGCACCGAGCATGAACATTGTATCCGGATCGTGTTTGATGCGAAGTGGTTATTCATTTAAATCCGAGAACAATGGTTGTTCCATTTATATGAATGAAATATTTTATGGTCATGCACCGATGATGAATGGTTTCTTTCTATTAGATCTCGATGATAATGTTACACATATTCATAATGTTTATTCGAAAAGGATTAAACTTAATGATGATATATCCGCATATATGTGGCAATCGCCGTCTAGGTCATATTGGCGTTAAACTCATTAAGAAGCTCCATTCGGATGGACTTTTGGAATCACTTGATTATGAATCATTTGATACATGTGAGCCATGCCTTATGGGCAAGATGACTAGAACGCCGTTTTCCGGTTCAATGGAGCAGGCATGATTTATTGGAAATCATACATTCGATGTATGTGGTCCAATGAGTGTGTCGCATGAGGTGGATATCGTTATTTTGTTACTTTCACGGATGATTTGAGTAGATATGGTTATATCTACTTGATGAAACACAAGTCTGAAACCTTTGAAAAGTTCAAGGAATTTCAGAATGAAGTGGAAAATCATCGTAATAGAAAGATCAAATTTCTACGGTCCGACCGTGGAGGTGAGTATCTAAGTTACGAGTTTAGCACTCACATGAAAGAGTGTGGAATTGTTTCACAACTCACACCTGCCGGAACACCACAGCAAAATGGTGTGTCGGAACCTCGTAATCGTACTTTATTAGATATGGTTCGATCTATGATGTCTCTAACGGACTTGCCGTTGTCATTTTGGGGTTATGCACTAGAAACTGCTGCATTCACTTTAAATTGGGCACCATCTAAATCCGTTGAAAAGACACCGTATGAATTGTGGTTTGGAAACAAACCTAAGCTGTCATTTCTTAAAGTTTGGGGGTGCGATGTTTATGTGAAGAAACTTCAACCGGATAAACTCGAACCCAAAGCGGAAAAATGCGTCTTCATAGGATACCCTAAAGAAACTATTGGGTATTCCTTCTATCACAGATCCGAGGGCAAGGTTTTTGTTGCCAAGAATGGATCCTTTCTAGAGAAAGAGTTTCTCGCGAAAGGTGTGAGTAGTCGGAAGGTAGAACTCAAGAGGTTATGGAACCTTCTCTTCAAAGTATGGCGAGTAGCGCAACGCGGAAGTTGTTCGGAGTTGGCTCCACTGCTGAAAAGGAACTAATGATAATGATCATGAAACTCCGAAGAGAGTACTACCAAACCTCGCAGGTCAAACAGACGCGGCAGCTTCCGAACAGACGGAAATCTGTCATGAATTTCATGGTTGATGAAAATGATGACCCTGCGACGTATGAAGAAGCGATGATGAGCCCGGATTCCAACAAATGGTTAGAAGCCATGAAATCCGAGATGGAATCCATGTATGAAAATCAAGTTTGGAACTTGGTGGAATTACCTCACGACCGAAAGGCCGTGGAGAACAAATGGATTTTCAAAAGGAAAAGCGTCGATGGTAATGTGACCGTCTATAAAGCTCGACTTGTCGCAAAGGGGTTTCGACAAATTCAAGGAGTTGACTACGATGAGACTTTCTCTCCCGTTGCGATGCTAAAGTCAGTTAGGATTATGTCAAAACCGCGTTTCTCAATGGTAATATTGAAGAAGAGTTGTATATGATACAACCAAAGGGTTTTGTCGATCCTAAGGATGCTAACAAGGTGTGCAAGCTTCAGCGATCCATCTATGGATTGAAGCAAGCATCACGAAGTTGGAATCTCCGCTTTGATGAGGTGATCAAAGAGTTTGGATTTGTCCAAACTTATGGAGAAGCTTGTATTTACAAGAAAGTGAGTGGGAGCAATGTGGCATTTCTGATATTATATGTGGATGACATATTATTGATCGGAAATGATATAGATCTTTTAAACAGTGTTAAAAGTTATCTAAACAGCAAATTTTCAATGAAGGACCTAGGTGAGCGTCATACATATTAGGCATAAAGATCTATAGAGATAGATCTAGGCGCCTAATAGGGCTATCATAAAGTACATACCTTGATAAGATTTTAAAGAAGTTTAAAATGGACGGAAGTAAGAAGGGTTCTTACCTATGTTGCAAGGCAAGCCATTGAGTAAGACTCAAAGTTAACCCGGCGGAAGAAAGAGAGATAATGGACAAAGTCCCTATGCTTCAGCCATAGGCTCTATAATGTACGCCATGCTATGTACAAGACCGGATGTGGCACATGCTATTAGTTTGACTAGTAGGTACCAATCGGATCCGTGTTGTAACCTTTGGATAGCGGTCAAGAATATCCTTAAGTACTACGAAGAACTAAGGATATGTTTCTTGTATACGGAGGTGAAGAAGAGCTCGCTAAGTGTTATGTCGACGCTAGATTTTACACCGATCCGGATGACTCTAAGTCTCAATCCGGATCGTATTTCTCATGAATGGCGGAGCGGTTAGTTGGAGGAGCTCCAAACAACCTGTGGTAGCGGATCAACAACGGAGGCCGAATATGTTCTTTGCTTGAGCGGCTCGAAGCGCTTTTGGATGAAGGAGTTCATATCCGAACTAGGAGTGGTGGCAAACGCGTTGGACCCAATGGTGATCTATTGTGACAACAATGGTGCCATTGCCAATGCCAAAGAGCCAAGGTCTCACAAGCATTCCAAGAATATTAAGCACCGGTTTCACTCCATCCGCGAGCATGTCAAGGATGGAGATATAAAGATTTAGAAGTACATACGGATCTCAATGTAGCAGATCCGTTGACTAAAACTCTCCTAGAGCAAAACATGATCAACACCAGAACTCAATGGGTGTTAGATTTATCACTATGTAACTAGATTATCGTCTCTAGTGCAAGTGGGAGACTGAAGGGAATATGCCCTGAGAGGCAATAATAAAGTGTTTATTATATGTATTCCAAGTATATGATAGATGTTTATTTTGCATGCTATAATTGTATTGATACGGAAGCGTTAATACATGTGTGTTTAATAAAGAAAGAAAGTTCCTAGTTATGCCTCTCTCATAAACTAGCTCGTTGATTAACAAGATGATCAAGGTTTCGATCATGGACATTGGATGTTGTTAATAACGGATCACAACATTAGTGTAATGGTGTGATGAACATTCATCAAGTATAGCATTACGATCAAAGTCATTGAGTTTATATTGCTATACCAACTTACGAAGTGATCCTAATCCTTAGACCATGAGATCATGTCAATCACTAACACCGGAAGAGTTTCTTGATAACATCAAACGTCACACCGTAACAGGATGATTATAAAGATGGATTCAGAACTAATAAAGTGTTATGTTGAGGCTCATGGATCGAGAGTGGAATTTTTCATCCCGATGACGGATAGATATACTGGGCCCTCTCGGTGATATCACATTGATTAGCTTGCAAGCAAGTGATTTGATCACTAGAATGTTATATCACAAGAACGAAAAGAGTGCATGTCGATAACGAGATCAAACTAGGTATGGAGATACCGATGATCGAATCTCGGACATGTAATATATCGTGAAACAAAGGGATTAAGATACTAGCGTAAAAGGTTCCGACGATCACAAGAAAGTCATCGTTGAATGTGTGGGATTCAGTATGGGTCTCCGATCCCGCTCGATTATTAATCCGAGAGGGTCTCGATCATGTCCGCATTATTCACGAACCGTAGGGTGACACACTTAAGAGACACCGACATCCAATTGGAGCAAATGTTTCATGCCGAAAGAATGAACAAGCGCAGAATTTATTTCACTAGATACCAAACAGGTTTTCGGGTGAAATTGCATAAAGTGGTTATGCATGTGAAATAGAATTCTAGCAAGGTTATTTGTGAATGTTTGTCATTAAATTAATTGACAAAATTCTGAATAAAATAAAAGAGTTTTATTTAATGAGAGTTTGCATTAAATTTGGTGGAAATTTAATGGGAATTTGAGTGGACTTTTGAGTGGAGGGATTTTAAAGGGCATTTTGTGAGTGGAGTGTCCACCCACATGAATGAAGGAGGGAGGGTCAGCCCCATGGCGGGCCACCCCTTGGGTGCCCCTCCTCCTATAAAAGGAGCCCCCCTCCTCACTTGTCTCTGACACCTCCTCGTGAAGGATCTCTCTCCCCCTCTAGAATTTATCCCCATGGTCTCGGACTAGCGAGATACATGTTCTCGGTGGCTATTCGGCAAGAAATAGTTGTGCTTCCACTGCATCGCTGGAGCGAGGAGGCGGAGGTTGCTCGGTGCCTCGAACGTGTGTGCGAGCACGGATGCGCTGCTGATTTGCGGCGCTAGGACTTCCTCTCGATCTTGAGATCGGCAAGAGATCGTCTACATCAACCACGAGTTGAACTCGTTAAGCTTTGTCGGTCTTCAAGGGTATGTTCTCTACGGATATACATCCGCCCGTTGTTTGTATCTAGTAGATGGATCTTGGTATATAGTTCACATCGTAGGAAATTTTTTGTTTTCTATGCTGCGAACCCTACACTCGAATAGCATGAAAATGTAGCTTGATATGCTTCAGCTTCTTGTGTGACCTTGGCTCTGCGCATTGGCTATGACACCTTGATGGTGCACTGACTGAACACAGAGCTTCATTGGGAGACCCGAAGAGGAAGGTGTGATGAGCACAACAGCAAGTTTCCCCTCATTAAGAAACCAAGGTTATCGAACAATTAGGAGTAAGGAAACGACCCAAAGGTGTTGCTAGCAACATGGAAACCTGCACAACACAAACTCAAGACTTTGCCCCAATGAACAGTGAGGTTTTCAATCTCACCGATTTGCTGAAAACAAAGGATTAACAGTATGGTGTAGAAGGTAATAGTGGTTTGCAGAAAGTAAACAATAATAGTGGAAGATGTATCAATGGCATAGATTGGACAGGGTCCATAGTTCACTAGAGGTGTTCTCCTTAATATAAAAAAACATGGCATGCTGGGTAAACAAATTACAGCAGGGCAATTGACAGGACTGAGCAAGGCATAACAATGCAATACTATACATTCATGATCCTATGAGATTCGATTGGGCAATACAACAAGATACATAGACCGCCATCCAACTGCATCTATGAATAGTAATCCACCTTCAGGTTATCATCCAAACCCCCTCCGGTATTAAGTTGCAAGCAACGGATAACTGCTTTAAGCAAAGTGTGTAAGGTAAACAATCCACTTGTTCCATGAACAAGAGACCGTTGTTTTCTCCCTAGTAGCAACATCACATCTACAACCTTAGAGATTTCTGTCACTTCCCTTAGATTAAATAGAGGCATGAACCCACTATCGAGCATAAATACTCCCTCTTGGAGTCACTAGCATCTACTCGGCCAAGATAGCTACTAGAAATGGAGAGCATGCAAGATCTCAAACAACACAGACATGATAGAATCAATAAGACAAAACCATTAATCAATCTGACATAGGAATCTCAATATCCATCGGATCCCCACAAACACAACATGCATGAATACAAATAGAGACGATATTGATCATGAACGAATCTCACAAGATCTACACATGGAAGCACAAACGAGGAGATACAACCATCTAGCTACTACATGGACCCGTAGTCCAAGGTCGAACTATTCACACTTCATACCGGAGGCTGGCATGGTGATGAAGAAGGCCTCTGAGATGATCTCCCCTCCGGCAGGGTGCCGGGAAGAGCTTCAGATCCCCCCGATCTAGGGACGACGGTGGTGGCGACTACGAACTATTTCGTGGAAGACTGATCGGGTACTTAGGGTTTTGGTATCGGGGGCTTCTTATAAGTGAAGAGGCGAGGCAGGGGGGCACCCAGGTTGGCCGCACCCCCCAGGCGCGGGCCAGGCTTGGCCGTGCGGCCAGGGGGTGTGGCCCCCTGGTGGCTCTTCTCCGCCTCGTCTTCTGGCTCCGTGTTCCCCACGGTAAAATATGACTTTGGCTTTTGTCCCGTCCAATTCTGAGAATATTTATTTTCTGCCTTTTCTGGAACAAAAAACAGAAGAAAACAGGCAACTGGCACTGTGGCAACTTGTTAATAGGTTAGTCCAAAAAAACATATAAAACACCTCAAAGTAAAGACAAAGCAAAGAAACGTAGATAATAAACAAGCATGGAGCATAAAAAATGATAGATACGTTTATGACATATCACACCCATGTTATCACAATAGATAGTGTACCCAGATTTTAGAATCGGGAAGTTCATAGATCTCATGTGCATTGAATCATGGCTTCTAGCAAAAAAATTCCAAATTTAAAACCATTTGTGAAGAACCCTATTTGAAAAACCCTTCTATGCATCTATTAGGTCTTGTTTCAAAAACCTATGTTTGAATATGTTGAATGGATAGGAATATATTCCCTAGTAGTCCTAAAAAGTTATTTTGAATTTTAGAAACAATTTGAAGCTGGTTTGAGATCTTTTGGAGCTCTAAATCAAATTATACAAAAGAATTCAGTAAAAGAAAAAGAAAAAAAGAAAAGAAAAACTAAACCTGGCCAACGAGCTAGCCACCAAAGGTTCTAGCTATCAGCGTCTTTGCAAAGAAGTGGTAGCCGCAGCAGCAGCGGCATGCAGCAGCCCACCAGCGGCCCAAGGAGCGCGCCGCAGCCCGCTTCCCTCCCCTGTGCGGCCGACACACGGGGTCCGCCCGTCGTCTCCCTCCTCATGACGAAAACCACGTCGAGCACGCTCTGGATCCACCCCCTCCCGCTGAATCCGCTGGTTCTGTTCGACTTTGTGACCTCTAGCGCACAGAATCACCCTATAAATCTTCCCGCTTAACATATATCTCTTTTTTTCGACGTATCCCAAACCCTAGCTGCCTTCCCCACCTCGCCACCATTATCGCTGCCACCGGAGCTCACAAATCGTTTTTGATCTCGAGGTCCTCGCCACCCCGCGCCATCTCCTTCCCTCCATCCTCTTCCTTGTGCTCCTCCGCATAGTCTCACCTTTTTTCCCCATCATAGCAACATAGGAGAGGCCGCAATCTCTCGCCAGAGTGCTCGCCGGAGCCGCAAGGACTGAAGCCCGTCCGCCGCTGCTCGTCGTTGAACCAGGAGGAGAGGGGACAAGCAAAGATCATAGACGGGGACACCGACGCAGCCTACTTCACATGGACCTACTCACCATCGCTAGGACCCGCCGAGACCGCCTCCACCATCACCGCCAGGAGCCACCGCCACCAGTCGCCGCCGTCACCCGCGAGGTAGAGAACCAACCTCTCCAGAGCCGTCCGATCTCCGATCGACGACCGCGATTAAAAGGACACGCGAACGGTACCCACAAGTACCAGCATGCCACTTGGCACTCCGCGTCAGCATGCACTGAGTCAGCGCCTGGTCAACCGCGCATCCATTCATAGTGCGCCGCGTGTCGCTCCCCGTCGACTGACTGTGTAATCCAGTTTTAAAATAGCGAGAATATTTGCAGAAATTGTAAAATTCATAGAAAATTGAATATTGGTCAGAAAAATACAAATTATATATCCCTGGATTCAGAATAATGTGTACAATTTTATCATGCAATAAAATTCTTAATTTGACCAATGTATATTTTCTGTATTATTTAAATATCTTTAATGGTAAATAATTCATAGGAAAATATCCACAACTCCAAAATTGGAAAATTTGGTGTCTATGGATTTAGAAAATTGTAATCTACATCACTGTATCATTGGTTTATTTTGGTATAGCACAAAATAATTATCTATGATTAAATCACTTAAATGAGTATTTTGGCTATAACTTTTAATCTATAAATCATTTTAAGGTGAAACTAGTGGAAAATGAAAGCTATGGACATTACCCATCCAGTAGCATGGTTCTCATAATTTTCTGAAACTATTCTGTACTAAAAGTATTCAGAATTCATTAATGCCTATTAAAAGCCTATTTATTTAATAGAAAATGCCTATGAAAGGCTTTTGTACTTGTTTCTGTTTTCTAAAATGCATGCATACTGTTTTGTTGTGTTGCTCTACTGTATGATTGATTGCAACTATTGTTTTGAGCGATGATTGCCTGGAGTGCGATAATTGTGATTGTGACGACTGAGTGAACGATTACTACAACTGAGGCAAGTGTCACTATCATGAATCTCCTATTGTTTTATTATGCATTTAGTTTTCAGTAGATTGTATTGAAGGAAATGTTTTATATTATATATGCTATGCTATGGTGTGAGTACCCAATAGAATTGTCATAGACCCCAGTTGATTCCTTGATAGCCATCGTATTATAGATGCTTAGCCATGCTACTAGTCGCGTGGGTGGTTTTTATGATGCATATGTGTATGAGAAGGATTATGTTTTGCTTAAATGAAAACCACTTAATCAATGAATCATCTGGGTGGAATGGCATTGATTGGGTCATCGAGTGTGGATTTTGGTGGGGATTCCCACCCAGGCTTCAAAGAGATAATAGGCGGTCTTGATTAGTAACTTCCATGTACAACCACATGTCATATGGGCTCTTACTTGACTGAGTAAGTTATGGGATCATGTCCTACCGTGACTAGCAGATGTAGGTGTTGATAGGATGATATGGTCCGGAGTTAGGCTCATGATTCTGTTTCCCAAAGGTCTCGTCCTGGTCTTCTCTCAAAAGGGGTTGATCGGGTCTTGTGGGTAAAGTGTACTAGCCTCTGCAGATGGTTTATGAACTAAGTACTTAGCCGTGTCCCCGGTAATGGACAATTATGAGTAACTTCTCTTGACGCAGTTGAAAAGTCTCATTCATTCCAATTTCTCTAATAAAACTTGATGGGTGAACTTAATGGGTTATAGGAGCACTTGAGTGACTCAATGTGTCCATAGTTTTAGGAGCTCTCGAGTGCGAGTTGTTCTTAGTTATTTTGAACAACTAAAACTTAATTTGAAAAGATAGGAGAAAATGCTGCTTTATGCAAATAGCCTAAACTCCACTAGCCAAAGTGTGCATGTATATGACTGGTTGCTAATTGTGTCCACATAACAGTGACATCTTGCCAATACAATTCAAATGTATTGACCATTCGTGGCTGCAACTTTTTATGTTATAGGTAATTTCGACGACAAGTAAGGTTATCGTTTAGGTTGCGAATCTCCACTCAGCGAGTTACCTGTGGCGTGATGGAGCCTTTATCTATTGTTTATTTGTTGAACTATGTTATTTGAGCTAGCTATGAGCTAAGAAACTTTGTAATATTTATATTCTTGGATAAATCGTTGTAATAATGTGACGCATTGATACTCTTTTATTCATCGAAACTGTGTGTGCTAGCTAATCGATCCAAGGGACTAGCACTGTAAACATAGGATCTAATTCTTAACGGGTTGGATCGCTTCAGATGGTATCAGAGCATTGCGTTGACTATAGGTTCATGACCTTAGAAATGGATTAGCAATATAAGACCTCTATTAGGAGAACTAACATATTTTTTACTTATTAGAGTTCTTATATTTCTTGTCTATCTTTTCTAGAACCTCTTATTGTTCAAAATTTATAGTTATCCATTCATTTGGTACATATATGAGAGTTGTCCTACAAGTAGAATAAGAAGTAGAATGACAGAAAGGAATATCTCATCAAATTTGGTTAGGACTAGACCACCATGTTTTATCTCTTTAGGAGATCATCTCTATCGTGTTAGCATATTGATCTTACCAACTTATGTGGTATGACAATATAGGTTGCTTGCTTGTTTGTATTGAGCTACATTATGTGAGTACTTTTTTAGGATCAGTTAGTTTTGACCTCTAAAGTTTCTGAAATTTTTGTGAGGTTTTAGATTAGCTTATTGGTGTGAATTGATTGAAATTCGTAATACTACTGCTGCAGTTTTCTGCCTGACCTGTTGTACCGCGCGATTTTTCATATTTTTTTGGTAACTGGGAAAAATCTAAAAAATAGGGTTTGGTACGAAACTTCCTGTACTATATGCACAAAAAATTGGCTAAAATTCCTGACATGTTTAAGTCGGTCAAAAAAATTCGTGAAACCTGTTGTACCGTTTTGACATATTTTGTGTATTGCTTATATGTTGCTCTATTTTGCTCTAGTATTGTCCCCAACATATTCAAACTATTTTGTGGTTATACTGCTAATTTTAGACCCCTGTAATGTTGTTATGCAAGTGGTTGCTTGTGTGTTGATTGCTTGTGATGGTTTGCTTATTGGTGTTACTGATTGCTTCATATAGTTATGGGTAGTACTATTTTCTCTAGTCCCTTCTATCTATAACTTATCTATGCTGTCCCAAATAGATGTCGACTCACTGTCAACCCACTGAGATGGAGCAGCTGATAGCAGCCTAGACATAGCTAGCACAGGTGATGACTCAATTCATGGCTGCCCAGAACAACAACAATGGGAACAACCAGCCCCAGGGGGATGCTCTCACCAGGTTTCTGAAACTTAGGCCAGCTAAGTTCTCCACTGCACCTGAACCTATAATTGCTCTTGACTGGTTGCGCTCGGTGAACAAAGACTTAGTGAATGTTGGATGCACCTATGCTGAGAAGGTGAGATTTGTTGCTCACCTACTCGAGGGACCAGGTGCTTCTTGGTGGGATACTTTCCAAATCACCCACCCGCTGGACACTGTTACTTGGGACATGTTTGAAGATGGATTCAAGACCAACCATGTCTCTTCAGGGGTTCTGAGTCTGAAGAGGAAGGAGTTTCACAATTTGCGTCAGACCAACCGCACTGTGGCAGAATACATAGAGGAGTTTAATAATCTGTCACGCTATGCACCTGAAGACGTTGACACTGACGCCAAAAGGAGAGAGAGGTTCCTGGATGGTCTCAGTGTTGAGCTCTCGGTGCAACTGTTAGTGGTTTATTGCCCAACATTCCAAGAGTTGATGGACAAGGCTAGAATTTTTGAAGGGAAGCACACGCAAGTGGAACGGTGCAAGAGGAAGCACAATGGCAATCACAACTCAAGATCATATCATAAACGTACCTTCCATGATGGCAATGACAATTCTGATGACCACAACAACGGAGGTGATGGCCGCAACGGTAATGACCACAACAACGGAGGTGATGGCCACAACGGTAATGACCACAACAAAGGTAGCAATGGCCATCAGCATAATGGAAATAAGGATCTCAGTAATGTGGAATGCTACAAGTGTAGGAAGTTGGGACATTATGCCTATAGTTGTCCAGAAGATGGAACCAAGTCAAACTCAACTGAGAAGGCAACTGTGAACCACATGAACATGAAGAGAGGACTCAATAAACCATGCTCTGTGACTGGTAAGCTTCTAGCAAATTTATGCATCGCACTTGTACCTTTTCAATACTGGTGCATCGCATTCGTTCATATAAGGCATTCATGGATGAGATTAGTCACATATGGAGTTACTTGGAAGATCTATTAAAGTGAACTCATTGGAGAAGAAATTGATAGCTAGTACAAGATGCCACAATTAAGTCTTAGATGTTTGGAGATGCCAAGTTTAGTCATCTTAAGGGGGTTATCTTGATAAATGTACACACAGTAAGTAGCTATTTTGGAAGCTAGAACAAGGATCCCGAGAACACCACCAGAACCTATTTGCTAACCAACTCGAATCTCGAGGACGAGATTTATCTAAAGGGGGTTAGTCTGTAACATCCCAGATTTTAGAATGGGAAAGTTCATAGATCTCATGTGCATTGCATCATGGCTCCTGGCAAAAAAAAATTCCAAATATAAAACCATTTGTGAAGAACCCTATTTGAAAAACCCTTCTATGCATCTATTAGGTCTTGTTTCAAAAACCTATGTTTGAATATTTTGAATGGATAGGAATATATTCCCTAGTAGTCCTAAAAAGTTATTTTGAATTTTAGAAATTTTTTGAAACTGGTTTGAGATCTTTTGGAGCTCTAAATCAAATTATACAAAAGAATTCAGTAAAGGAAAAAGAAAAAAAGGAAAAAAAACTAAACCTGGCCAGCGAGCTAGCCAGCCCAGCCCAGTGCCACTACTAGGAAAACAACAGTTAGTGGCGCACCTGAAAAGATCATCTATGGCGCACTAGCAGTGTGCCACGTGCCTTGCGCTACGGCTATCTCCCAGGCGTGGCGCACTGCTTAGTGCGCCACGGTTGTGTCGAGATAGGCGTAGTGCACCTGCTAGTGTGCCACGACTATGTGGACAGGTGCGCTACGCGCATGATCTTCTGTGGCGCACTTCCCAGTGCGCCACTAAGCTTATATAGTGCGCTCTAGGTGTAGTGCGCCACAAAAGGTAGATCATGTGCGCCACAGATGTGTTTTTTGTTTTTTTTAATTTCCGAGCCAGATTATATATAATACAGATTATATACAATATTACAGCAGATATACACACACAGACACGAGATATACAATTATATATATAAATACACAATTTGAAAAACAAGATTGAAACAAATACATATAGATAAGTCTCATACATGAATACATAGTATAAGTTACATTGTTTCGATCAAGTTACAAAGTAGTACTTGGTGACATGCGAATACATATGTTGATCGAACAAGTTAGAGCTCGGAAGCCCGCCTAGACATCTAAACTAGCTAGACACAAACGCGGGATAAACAACCAAAGAATATAAGCATGATCACCGTTGCGACGAAGGTGTAGGTCGTTCCTTGTCCTAACTCCCGCTAGATAGCACGTGTATCTAGCTTCCGCCTCCGCCATAGTGTTGTACCCTTTGTAGCTATTGCCGCTGAAACGGTGCACCTGTCTCCGGCAGTCTTCCCAATCATCGTAGACTCCGGGAACCCGTCCCTTGTACACGACGTACCACGTCATCTATAAGTTGACAATAATAATTAACCGGTGATTGAAAAAAACATATATAATTAAAGTCGCATATGAAGATACACTTATAGAAAGTACTCCTAAATCAAAAAGACCAAACTCAAAAAGCATGCCTCATATATAACTAGGTTGTTCGACATAGGAATATGCTACGCTGGAACTGTTCGCCAAGTAGGATGCACAACACCTGGACCTGTGCATAGCACAAGGCGAACAATCCCATCGCAGCACATTCACATATAGTGTGCCACGACATTTCAATCATCGGCATTATTCTCGAAAAAGACCAAAGTAACTCGAAAAGCATGCCTCATATATATACATAGGTCGTTGGACACAGGAATATGCTACGATGGAACTGTAAGCCAAGTAGGATGCACAACATCTAGATTTGTGCATAACACAAGGCTTACAGTCCCGTCGTAGCACATTCACATATATATTGTGCCAAGACATTTCAATCATCGGCATTATTCTCGAAAAAGATCAAAGTAGCTCGAAAAGAATGCCTCATATATAACTAGCTAGGTCGTTGGACAAAGGAATATTCTATGACGGAACGGTTAGCCAAGTAGGATGCACAATTCCTAGACTTGTGCATATCACAAGGCTAACTATCCCGTCATAGCACATTCACATATATATTGTGCCACGACATTTCAATCATCGACATATTCTCGAAAAAGACAAAAATAACTCGAAAAGAATGCCTCATATATAACTAGCTAGGTCGTTGGACACAGGAATATGCTATGACGGAACAATTAGCCAAGTAGGATGCACAATTCCTGGACTTGTGCATATCACAAGGCTAACTATCCCGTCGTAGCACATTCACATATATATTGTGCCACGACATTTCAATGATCGGCATTATTCTCGAAAAAGACAAAAATAACTTGAAAAGAATGCCTCATATATATACATAGGTCGTTGGAGACAGGAATATGCTACGATGGAACGGTGAGCCAAGTAGGATGCGCAAGACCTGGACTTGTGCATATCACAAGGCTCACAATCCCATCATAGCACATTCACATATATAGTGTGCCACGACATTTCAATCATCGGTATTATTCTCGAAAAAAGTGTAAGGAAAAAAAAGGACCAAAGTGAGCAAAGGACCAAAGAGTAAGCAAAAAAACCAAGCATTGATTGATATATAATATTAATAAGCAAAAGAAGTGTGCCACGACATTTCAATCATCGGCTCTATTCTAAACTTGTGAGCACCCAGGTTCGAATCCTGGTTCCCACCTTTTTTGTTTTATTTCAAAAATACTTTTAAATGTTCCAAAAATCCCCAAAAGTGGTGATATATGCCATAGAAGTTTTGTTTTGATTTTAAAATACTTTTAAATATTCCAAAAATACCCAAAAGTGATAATATATGTCATAAAAGTGGTACAAATATGATTCAAAGTATAACTAAATTTCATAAGAACAGATCCATGAATATTACAATCTTTTTCGACCACGCGTTTTACAATATTTTTTGAGATAGCATTTTACAATATTTTTTCCCTTCTTTGTTGCGGTTGAATAATTTAGCCCCCGCACTTTAATGTTTCTTCTTTCGAACGGGCTACCTTTTTTGGGTAGGGTTGTCCTTTTTCTTCTTGTGATGTATGTTGCTGCATCGTAGTCGTCGTCGAAAATCGAAGTCTGCTTGCAGTATGCGACGACCCTCTCGGTGACCAGATCCGTCGAGCTTGCCAAGGTGCCTGTTGACGGGAAGACCGACAGGGTTATCGATGTCTAGATAATTCGTGCAGAAAGAGATGCACTCTTCGGCCAGAAAGCCCTTGGCTATGCTTCCATCTGGACGGACACATGCGAACGTATCCTTTGATGTGTCCGTTCATCCTTTTGAATGCCATCATGCTACGTAGGAACATCGGCCCGAGTTGTACGATGTCCTCCACGACATGGACCAGCAGATGCACCATAATGTCGAAGAATGCGGGTGGGAAGTAGACCTCAAGCTCACATAGTATCACCACGATCTCCTCCTGTAGCCTCCCGAGCTGATTCATGCCAGTCGACTTCCTAGAGATGACATCGAAAAACTTGCATAGGCCAAATAACGTTTCCGGACGTGCTCGTCCATTATCCCTCTTAGTGCGACGGAAGTACTGCGTCATTAGCACGGCACCGTGAGACTTCATGCCATCGAACCTCTCGTCACTGCCTAGGTATCGCTTATCTTGCCGCGTGCCGTAAGGAAATTTGACTCCTAGAAGGCACTTGAAAACTGTTTGATCTCATCGGCTTAGAGTGAAGCAAGAAGGAGGGGAGTAATATTCGTTCTTCTTGAACTTTTACCCTTCCGACGACCTTGTGTCATCTCCGACTCATGATCATCGTCATCTTCCGATCATCGAGTAGGCGTCCTCCGTGAAGCTCCTTCCGGATACCCAAGCATATCAGTGCCTTGCTTTCGACCATCTTCGTCCTATCCGGCATGTTGATTATGGTGGCGACTCTCGCACATGTTTTTCGTGATATGCATGATGTCGAGGCTATGAGGCGCATGGAGAAACTTCCAAAGATGGAAACTCGTAAAGCAGACCTTGTTTTCATACCTTCATCGGCTTGTCTTGTTGCTGCCTCTTTTCGCTTCTTTCTAGGCTTAGGACAATCTTTCCGCTTTTTCAAAGAACTCTTCCACTTCTTAGTTGCTCACGCCCGGGATTCCTCGGGTCTCGGATTTGCCATCGAACAGGTCTCCACGTTTCTCCATGGATCATTCTTGCCGAGCCACCTCCGGTGCGCCATGAACATGGTTTTCAATGACCGGATCTTTCTAGTTGGAGATAGCTTGTGTTATCCATGCACCTAACGCATGCGCAGAATCCTTGGATAACCTGCCCCGAGATATACCCGCAACCTGGATAGTCTTGCACCGTAGTGACCAATGCGGCTCTCATAGTGAAATAATCTTGTGCGACGGCGTCGTAAGTATTGGCTCCAGATTCCCATAACGTGGCTAGCTCCTCTTTCAACAGCCCGAGATACAGATTGATGTCGGTACCAGGTTGTTTCGGCCCTTGAATTAGCATACTCATTTGTATGTACTTCTTCATGCACAACCATGGAGGGAGGTTGTACATCCATACAAACACGGGCCAAGTGTTGTGTGTGCTGCTCTGGCTACCGAACGGATTGAGTCCATCGGTGCTCGCACCAAGCCTAATGTTCCTCGAATCTCCACCGACTCGGGAATTCGAGGTCCAATGCTTTCACGACTAGCATCCAAGAAGGTGCGTCAGTAGCTCATCCTTTTCGGGGTCATCATCATCATCTCCTGGATTCTTCCTTTCCACATGCCATCGCATGAGCTTCGCTTCCTTAGGGTCCGCGAAATAGCTCTGCAGACGAGGAGTGATAGGAAAGTACCATACCACTTTTCGAGGTGCTTTCTTCCCTTTCTTGTATCGACTCACGCCGCACACCAGACATGTGGTTTTCTCCGCGTCCTCGCCCCCATAAATGATGCAATAGTTGATGCATACGTGATATCTAACGTGCGGTAGATCGAGAGGACAAACGATTTTCTTGGCATCCTCGATACTAGTTGGACATGTGTTCCCCTCCGGGAGACGATCGTGCCAGAATGACATCATATCGTCGAAGCTTGCGTCGCTCAATTTGTGTTTTGCCTTCATCTCCATAGCCTTGAGCGTTACATTCAACCGGGTATCATCGGGCCTGCATCCTTCATACAATGGAGTAACCACGTCTTTATCAAGTTGCGCAAGATTGGCTTTCTCTCTAGCGGCAGCCCTGGCGTTACTCGTCTGCTTGAGAAGCAGCTCTTGCACATAAGGGTCCCGCACCCAGCCTGACGTTGTTCCATCGTCCGCCCCGCTCCTTCGCATCTAGATCATCATCATCCCACTCTCCTTCCGCACCTTCACCATCTCCAGGAGACTCTTCATCATCTCGCCCGTTCTTGCCGTGATGATGATCATCGTCATGTTGGCCACCTTCACCGTCTCCATCGTCTTCGTCATCGCTTATCCAACGAGTGTATCCATCCATGAAACCATGGCGGAGCAGTACGCGCAGATTCCGGAACTGGTCGATCACCCAGTTGAGTTTGCATCTTCTGCACAAACATCTTATATCCGTCTTGTTATTTCGTATCATGTCGGCCGTCGCACATTTAAAAAATCTAGCCATAATGCCTTCGCTCATTATGCGGACCTTTTTTGCTTGCACGGTGTACACGGTTCAATTAGAAGTCTATAAGAACCACATATATGAATGCATGCATGCAATGGTCGATAGAAAATTTCGGCATGACCTATCCTAAAATTAGGACCTTTGTGAAATGCCAAAGTCTTGCCAAAATGGAAATGAATCAACATTTTGGCAAAACAAATGGCAACTTGTTCACATACACACATGAACATATCATTATCCTCTCCATACACACATGCATGAGCATCATCGATACTCTCCATACACACACACATATGACCATCTATCCTCTCCATACACACATCATGAGCATCAATCATCTACATACATATGATCATACCATATACACATGAACACATCCTTACATGGACAACTTACCGAGATGAGAGACCAATCGCGAGAAAGATGGAAAGGAGAGGTGCGCGCGAGACCGGAGAAGGAGATGAGAGACCGGAGACCTTCCTCTATTACTTATGTAACTTCCAAGGCAAGTTCTACATGCTAAAAATGGTGAATGGGTGGAGAAATTGAGGTGGGAAGGAGAAGATCCTGACTAGATCTAAGGAGGAAGAAGAAGGGGAAAGTGAAGTGTGGGGTGGTGGATGTGGTCACACATGTGCACATAAAGTACTGTAAAAAAATCGACACATCCGTGGCGCACTCTGCCCTAGTGCGCCACAGGGAGGAGTAACATCCGTGGCGCACATGCCATAGTGCGTCACAGATGTGTCTGGCCGTTTCACAGCAGAGGGGGGCATGCGCTTAGGCGTAGCGCACCCCCTCCATGTGCGCCATGGTTGACACAAACAACCGTAGCGCACCTACCCTATGTGCGCCATCTGAGATGTTTGGCGTGCCACAGGCCCTGGCCACATATCTGTGGCGCACTATGGTCATGTGCGCCACGGTTGTTCTAGTTACTAGTAGGGCACTGCCCATAGGTGAGCCACGCCTGTTTTAGCCGTGGGGCACTTCAACCATGTGAGCCACAGATGTGCTGATTACCTATAGCCATTTTCCTAGTAGTGTGCCCTAGCTACTGCGTGCGCGCTGCAGCAAGCAGGCTAGCCGCAGCAAGCAGCAGCGCAGCAGCGGCATGCAGCAGCCCACCAGCGGCCCAAGGAGCGCGCCGCAGCCCGCTTCCCTCCCCTGTGCGGCCGACACGCGGGGTCCACCCCGTCGTCTACCTCCTCATGATGGAAACTGCGTCGAGCACGCTCTGGATCCACCCCCTCCCGCTAAATCCGCTGGTTCTATTCGACTTTGTGCCCTCTAGCGCACGGAATTGCCCTATAAAGCTTCCTGCTTAGCATATATCTCTTTTTTTTGATGTATCCCAAACCCTAGCTGTCTTCCCCACCTCACCACCATTATCGCCGCCACCGGAGCTCACAGATCGTTTTCGATCTCGAGTAATGACCACAACAACGGAGGTGATGGCCGCAACGGTAATGACCACAACAACGGAGGTGATGGCCACAACGGTAATGACCACAACAAAGGTAGCAATGGCCATCAGCATAATGGAAATAAGGATCTCAGTAATGTGGAATGCTACAAGTGTAGGAAGTTGGGACATTATGCCTATAGTTGTCCAGAAGATGGAACCAAGTCAAACTCAACTGAGAAGGCAACTGTGAACCACATGAACATGAAGAGAGGACTCAATAAACCATGCTCTGTGACTGGTAAGCTTCTAGCAAATTTATGCATCGCACTTGTACCTTTTCAATACTGGTGCATCGCATTCGTTCATATAAGGCATTCATGGATGAGATTAGTCACATATGGAGTTACTTGGAAGATCTATTAAAGTGAACTCATTGGAGAAGAAATTGATAGCTAGTACAAGATGCCACAATTAAGTCTTAGATGTTTGGAGATGCCAAGTTTAGTCATCTTAAGGGGGTTATCTTGATAAATGTACACACGAAGTAGCTATTTTGGAAGCTAGAACAAGGATCCCGAGAACACCACGAACCTATTTGCTAACCAACTCGAATCTCGAGGACGAGATTTATCTAAAGGGGGTTAGTCTGTAACATCCCAGATTTTAGAATGGGAAAGTTCATAGATCTCATGTGCATTGCATCATGGCTCCTGGCAAAAAAAAATTCCAAATATAAAACCATTTGTGAAGAACCCTATTTGAAAAACCCTTCTATGCATCTATTAGGTCTTGTTTCAAAAACCTATGTTTGAATATTTTGAATGGATAGGAATATATTCCCTAGTAGTCCTAAAAAGTTATTTTGAATTTTAGAAATTTTTTGAAACTGGTTTGAGATCTTTTGGAGCTCTAAATCAAATTATACAAAAGAATTCAGTAAAGGAAAAAGAAAAAAAGGAAAAAAAACTAAACCTGGCCAGCGAGCTAGCCAGCCCAGCCCAGTGCCACTACTAGGAAAACAACAGTTAGTGGCGCACCTGAAAAGATCATCTATGGCGCACTAGCAGTGTGCCACGTGCCTTGCGCTACGGCTATCTCCCAGGCGTGGCGCACTGCTTAGTGCGCCACGGTTGTGTCGAGATAGGCGTAGCGCACCTGCTAGTGTGCCACGACTATGTGGACAGGTGCGCTACGCGCATGATCTTCTGTGGCGCACTTCCCAGTGCGCCACTAAGCTTATATAGTGCGCTCTAGGTGTAGTGCGCCACAAAAGGTAGATCATGTGCGCCACAGATGTGTTTTTTGTTTTTTTTAATTTCCGAGCCAGATTATATATAATACAGATTATATACAATATTACAGCAGATATACACACACAGACACGAGATATACAATTATATATATAAATACACAATTTGAAAAACAAGATTGAAACAAATACATATAGATAAGTCTCATACATGAATACATAGTATAAGTTACATTGTTTCGATCAAGTTACAAAGTAGTACTTGGTGACATGCGAATACATATGTTGATCGAACAAGTTAGAGCTCGGAAGCCCGCCTAGACATCTAAACTAGCTAGACACAAACGCGGGATAAACAACCAAAGAATATAAGCATGATCACCGTTGCGACGAAGGTGTAGGTCGTTCCTTGTCCTAACTCCCGCTAGATAGCGCGTGTATCTAGCTTCCGCCTCCGCCATAGTGTTGTACCCTTTGTAGCTATTGCCGCTGAAACGGTGCACCTGTCTTCGGCAGTCTTCCCAATCATCGTAGACTCTGGGAACCCATCCCTTGTACACGACGTACCACGTCATCTATAAGTTGACAATAATAATTAACCGGTGATTGAAAAAACATATATAATTAAAGTCGCATATGAAGATACACTTATAGAAATTACTCATAAATCAAAAAGACCAAACTCAAAAAGCATGCCTCATATATAACTAGGTTGTTCAACACAGGAATATGCTACGATGGAACTGTTCGCCAAGTAGGATGCACAACACCTGGACATGTGCATAGCACAAGGCGAACAATCCCATCGCAGCACATTCACATATAGTGTGCCATGACATTTCAATCATCGGCATTATTCTCGAAAAAGACCAAAGTAACTCAAAAAGCATGCCTCATATATATACATAGGTCGTTGGACACAGGAATATGCTACGATGGAACTAAAGCCAAGTAGGATGCACAACATCTAGACTTGTGCATAACACAAGGCTTACAGTCCGTCAGTAGCACATTCACATATATTGTGCCAAGACATTTCAATCATCGGCATTATTCTAAAAAGATCAAAGTAGCTCGAAAAGAATGCCTCATATATAACTAGCTAGGTCGTTGGACAAAGGAATATTCTATGACGAACGGTTAGCCAAGTAGGATGCACAATTCCTAGACTTGTGCATATCACAATTAACTATCCCGCCATAGCACATTCACATATATATTGTGCCACGACATTTCAATCATCGACATATTCTCGAAAAGACAAAAATAACTCGAAAAGAATGCCTCATATATAACTAGCTAGGTCGTTGGACACGTGAATATGATATGTGGGAACAATTAGCAAAGTAGGATGCACAATTCCTGGACTTGTGCATATCACAAGGCTAACTATCCCGTCGTAGCACATTCACATATATATTGTGCCACGACATTTCAATGATCGGCATTATTCTCGAAAAAGACAAAAATAACTTGAAAAGAATGCCTCATATATATACATAGGTCGTTGGAGACAGGAATATGCTACGATGGAACGGTGAGCCAAGTAGGATGCGCAAGACCTGGACTTGTGCATATCACAAGGCTCACAATCCCATCATAGCACATTCACATATATAGTGTGCCACGACATTTCAATCATCGGTATTATTCTCGAAAAAAGTGTAAGGAAAAAAAAGGACCAAAGTGAGCAAAGGACCAAAGAGTAAGCAAAAAAACCAAGCATTGATTGATATATAATATTAATAAGCAAAAGAAGTGTGCCACGACATTTCAATCATTGGCTCTATTCTAAACTTGTGAGCACCCAGGTTCGAATCCTGGTTCCCACCTTTTTTGTTTTATTTCAAAAATACTTTTAAATGTTCCAAAAATCCCCAAAAGTGGTGATATATGCCATAGAAGTTTTGTTTTGATTTTAAAATACTTTTAAATATTCCAAAAATACCCAAAAGTGATAATATATGTCATAAAAGTGGTACAAATATGATTCAAAGTATAACTAAATTTCATAAGAACAGATCCATGAATATTACAATCTTTTTCGACCACGCGTTTTACAATATTTTTTGAGATAGCATTTTACAATATTTTTTCCCTTCTTTGTTGCGTTGAATAATTTAGCCCCGACTTTAATGTTTCTTCTTCGAGGGCTACCTTTTTGGGTAGGGTTGTCCTTTTTCTTCTTGTGATGTATGTTGTCGCATCGTAGTCGCCGTCGAAAATCGAAGTCGCTTGCGATATCGACGACCTCTCGGTGACCAGATCCGCCGAGCTTGCCAAGGTGCTGTTGACGGAAGACCGATGTGGTTATCGATGTCTAGATAATTCGTGCAGAAAGAGATGCACTCTTCGGCCAGAAAGCCCTTGGCTATGCTTCCATCTGGACGGGACCTGTTGCGAACGTATCCTTTGATGTGTCCGTTCATCCTTTTGAATGCCATCATGCTACGTAGGAACATCGGCCCGAGTTGTACGATGTCCTCCACGACATGGACCAGCAGATGCACCATAATGTCGAAGAATGCGGGTGGGAAGTAGACCTCAAGCTCACATAGTATCACCACGATCTCCTCCTGTAGCCTCCCGAGCTGATTCATGCCAGTCGACTTCCTAGAGATGACATCGAAAAACTTGCATAGGCCAAATAACGTTTCACGGACGTGCTCGTCCATTATCCCTCTTAGTGCGACCGGAAGTACCTGCGTCATTAGCACGGCACAGTCGTGAGACTTCATGCCACTGAACCTCTGCTTCGCCTAGGTATCCGCTTATCTTGCCAGCGTCCGTAAGGAAATTTGACTCCTAGAAGGCACTTGAAAACTGTTTGATCTCATCACGGCTTAGAGTGAAGCAAGAAGGAGGAGTAATATTCGTTCTTCTTGAACTTTTACCCTTCCGACGACCTTGTGTCATCTCCGACTCATGATCATCGTCATCTTCCGATCATCGAGTAGTCGCCCTCCGTGAAGCTCCTTCCGGATACCCAAGCATATCAGTCGTGCCTTGCTTTCGACCATCTTTCGTCCTATCCGGCATGTTGATTATGGTGGCGACGGACTCCGCACATGTTTTTCGTGATATGCATGATGTCGAGGCTATGAGGCGCGGAGAAACTTCCAAAGATGGAAACTCCCGTAAAAGACCTTGTTTTCATACCTTCATCGCCGCTTGTCTTGTTCTGCCTCTTTCGCTTCTTTCTAGGCTTAGGACAATCTTTCCAGTTTTCAAAGAACTCTTCCACTTCTTAGCTGCTCCTACGCTCGGGATTCCTCGGTCTCGATTTGCCATCGAACAGGTCTCCACGCTTTCTCCATGGATCATTCTTGCCGAGCCACCTCCGTGCGCCATGAACATGGTTTTCAATGACCCCGGATCTTTCTCTAGTTGGAGATAGCTTGTGTTATCCATGCACCTAACGCATGCGCAGTAATCCTTGGATAACCTGCCCGAGATATACCCGCAACTGGATAGTCTTGCACCGTAGTGACCAATGCGGCTCTCATAGTGAAATAATCTTGCGACGCGGCCGTAAGTATTGGCTCCAGATTCCCATAACGTGGCTAGCTCCTCTTTCAACAGCCCGAGATACAGATTGATGTCGGTACCAGGTTGTTTCGGCCCTTGAATTAGCATACTCATTTGTATGTACTTCTTCATGCACAACCATGGAGGAAGGTTGTACATCCATACAAACACGGGCCAAGTGTTGTGTGTGCTGCTCTGGCTACCGAACGGATTGAGTCCATCGGTGCTCGCACCAAGCCTAATGTTCCTCGAATCTCCACCGAATTCTGGGAATTCGAGGTCCAATGCTTTCCACTGACTAGCATCTGAAGGGTGCGTCAGTAGCTCATCCTTTTCGGGGTCATCATCATCATCTCCTGGATTCTTCCTTTCCACATGCCATCGCATGAGCTTCGCTTCCTTAGGGTCCGCGAAATAGCTCTGCAGACGAGGAGTGATAGGAAAGTACCATACCACTTTTCGAGGTGCTTTCTTCCCTTTCTTGTATCGACTCACGCCGCACACCAGACATGTGGTTTTCTCCGCGTCCTCGCCCCCATAAATGATGCAATAGTTGATGCATACGTGATATCTAACGTGCGGTAGATCGAGAGGACAAACGATTTTCTTGGCATCCTCGATACTAGTTGGACATGTGTTCCCCTCCGGGAGACGATCGTGCCAGAATGACATCATATCGTCGAAGCTTGCGTCGCTCAATTTGTGTTTTGCCTTCATCTCCATAGCCTTGAGCGTTACATTCAACCGGGTATCATCGGGCCTGCATCCTTCATACAATGGAGTAACCACGTCTTTATCAAGTTGCGCAAGATTGGCTTTCTCTCTAGCGGCAGCCCTGGCGTTACTCGTCTGCTTGAGAAGCAGCTCTTGCACATAAGGGTCCCGCACCCAGCCTGACGTTGTTCCATCGTCGTCTGCTCCTTCGGCATCTAGATCATCATCATCCCAGTCTGCTTCCGCACCTTCACCATCTCCAGGAGACTCTTCATCATCTCGCCCGTTCTTGCCGTGATGATGATCATCGTCATGTTGGCCACCTTCACCGTCTCCATCGTCTTCGTCATCGCTTATCCAACGAGTGTATCCATCCATGAAACCATGGCGGAGCAGGTACGCCTGCAGATTCCCGGAATCTGGGTCGATCACCCAGTTGAGTTTGCATCTTCTGCACAAACATCTTATATCCGTCTTGTTATTTCGTATCATGTCGGCCGTCGCACATTTAAAAAATCTAGCCATAATGCCTTCGCTCATTATGCGGACCTTTTTTGCTTGCACGGTGTACACGGTTCAATTAGAAGTCTATAAGAACCACATATATGAATGCATGCAATGGTCGATAGAAAATTTCGGCATGACCTATCCTAAAATTAGGACCTTTGTGAAATGCCAAAGTCTTGCCAAAATGGAAATGAATCAACATTTTGGCAAAACAAATGGCAACTTGTTCACATACACACATGAACATATCATTATCCTCTCCATACACACATGCATGAGCATCATCGATACTCTCCATACACACACACATATGACCATCTATCCTCTCCATACACACATCATGAGCATCAATCATCTACATACATATGATCATACCATATACACATGAACACATCCTTACATGGACAACTTACCGAGATGAGAGACCAATCGCGAGAAAGATGGAAAGGAGAGGTGCGCGCGAGACCGGAGAAGGAGATGAGAGACCGGAGACCTTCCTCTATTACTTATGTAACTTCCAAGGCAAGTTCTACATGCTAAAAATGGTGAATGGGTGGAGAAATTGAGGTGGGAAGGAGAAGATCCTGACTAGATCTAAGGAGGAAGAAGAAGGGGAAAGTGAAGTGTGGGGTGGTGGATGTGGTCACACATGTGCACATAAAGTACTGTAAAAAAATCGACACATCCGTGGCGCACTCTGCCCTAGTGCGCCACAGGGAGGAGTAACATCCGTGGCGCACATGCCATAGTGCGTCACAGATGTGTCTGGCCGTTTCACAGCAGAGGGGGGCATGCGCTTAGGCGTAGCGCACCCCCTCCATGTGCGCCATGGTTGACACAAACAACCGTAGCGCACCTACCCTATGTGCGCTACAGATGTTTGGCGTGCGGCCAACAGGGCCCTGGCCCACACATATCTGTGGCGCACTATGGTCATGTGCGCCACGGTTGTTCTAGTTACTAGTAGGGCACTGCCCATAGGTGAGCCACGCCTGTTTTAGCCGTGGGGCACTTCAACCATGTGAGCCACAGATGTGCTGATTACCTATAGCCATTTTCCTAGTAGTGTGCCTAGCTCTGGCAGCTGCGAGCAGTGCTAGCAGCAGCATGACAAAGCAGCCCACCAGCGGCCCAAGGAGCGCGCCGCAGCCCGCTTCCCTCCCCTGTGCGGCCGACACGCGGGGTCCACCCCGTCGTCTACCTCCTCATGATGGAAACTGCGTCGAGCACGCTCTGGATCCACCCCCTCCCGCTAAATCCGCTGGTTCTATTCGACTTTGTGCCCTCTAGCGCACGGAATTGCCCTATAAAGCTTCCTGCTTAGCATATATCTCTTTTTTTTGATGTATCCCAAACCCTAGCTGTCTTCCCCACCTCACCACCATTATCGCCGCCACCGGAGCTCACAGATCGTTTTCGATCTCGAGTAATGACCACAACAACGGAGGTGATGGCCGCAACGGTAATGACCACAACAACGGAGGTGATGGCCACAACGGTAATGACCACAACAAAGGTAGCAATGGCCATCAGCATAATGGAAATAAGGATCTCAGTAATGTGGAATGCTACAAGTGTAGGAAGTTGGGACATTATGCCTATAGTTGTCCAGAAGATGGAACCAAGTCAAACTCAACTGAGAAGGCAACTGTGAACCACATGAACATGAAGAGAGGACTCAATAAACCATGCCCGGAGTGCGATAATTGTGATTGCGACGACTGAGTGAACGATTACTACAACTGAGGCAAGTGTCACTATCATGAATCTCCTATTGTTTTATTATGCATTTAGTTTTCAGTAGCTTGTATTGAAGGAAATGTTTTATATTATATATGCTATGCTATGGTGTGAGTAACCAATAGAATTGTCATAGACCCCAGTTGATTCCTTGATAGCCATCATATTGTAGATGCTTAGCCATGCTACTAGTCACGTGGGTGGTTTTTATGATACATATGTGTATGAGAAGGATTATGTTTTGCTTAAATGAAAACCACTTAATCAATGAATCATCTGGGTGGAATGGCATTGATTGGGTCATCGAGTGTGGATTTTGGTGGGGATTGCCATCCAGGTTTCAAAGAGATAATAGGCGATCTTGATTAGTAACGTCCATGTACAACCACATGTCATATGGGCTCTGAGTTGACTAAGTAAGTAATGGGATCATGTCCTACCGTGACTAGCAGATGTAGGTGTTGATAGGATGGTACGGTCCGGAGTTAGGCTCATGATTCTGTTTCCCAAAGGTCTTGGCCTGGTCTTCTCTCAAAAGGGGTTGATCGGGTCTTGTGGGTAAAGTGTACTAGCCTCTGCAGATGGTTTATGAACTAAGTACTTAGCCGTGTCCCCGGTAATGGACAATTATGAGTAACTTTTCTTGACGCAGTTGAAAAGTCTCATTCATTCCAATTTCTCTAATAAAACTTGATGCATGAACTTAATGGGTTATAGGAGCACTTGAGTGACTCAATGTGTCCATAGTTTTAGGAGATCTCGAGTGACTCGAGTTGTTCTAAGTTATTTTGAAGAACTAAAACTTAATTTGAAAAGGTAGGAGAAAATGCTGCTTTATGCAAAAAGCCTAAACTCCACTAGCCAAAGTGTGCATGTATATGTCAGGTTGCCAATTGTGTCCACATAACAGTGACATCTTACCAATACAATTCAAGTGTATTGACCATTCGTGGCTGCAACTTTTTATGTTGTAGGTAATTTCGATGACAAGTAAGGTTATTGTTTAGGTTGTGAATCTCCACTCAGCGAGTTGCCTGTGACGTGATGGAGCCTTTATCTATTGTTTATTTATTGAACTATGTTATTTGAGCTAGCTGTGAGCTAAGCAACTTTGTAATATTTATATTCTTGAATCAATCGTTGTAATAATGTGACACAATGATACTCTTTTATTCATCAAAACTGTGTGTGCTAACTAATCGATCCAAGGGACTAGCACTATAAACACAGGATCCAATTCTTAACGGGTTGGATCGCTTCAGATAGCCATTGGGTCCAGCGCACTGGGAACCACACCGAGCTCCGTAATGAACTCCTTCATCCATATCGCCTCTTGTGAAGCCTCTGAATCAGCTATGTATTCCTATTCAGTTGAAGATCTCGCCACAACGCTTTGCTTTGCACTCCTCTAGCTCACTGCTACACCATTCAAAGTAAATACGTATCCAGATTGAGATTTAGAATCATCCGGATCGGTGTTCCAACTAGCATCGGTGTAACCATTAACAATGAGCTGTTCATTACCTCCGTAAGAAAGAACCATATCCTTAGTTCTTCTCAAGTACTTAAGGATGTTTTTGACCAATGTCCAATGATCCACTCCTGGATTAGTTTGATATATGCTAGTCAAACTAACAACATAGCATGACATACATGATAGATCCTATGGCTGAGGCATAGGGAGTCTTACTCATCCTCTCTCTATCTTCTGCTCTAGCGGGACTTTGAGTTTTACTCAAGGTCGTATTGGGCAACGTGGGCAAGAAACCTTTCTTGCTATCTTCCATTCCAAACATTTTTAGAACTTTGTCCAAATATGTACTCTGTGAAAGCAATATTAGGCGTCTCTATCTATCTCTATAAATCTTTATGCCTAATATGTAAGCAGCTTCCCCAAGATCCTTCATTGAAAAACTATTATTCAAATTATCTTTGACACTTTTAAGAAGGTCTACATCATTCCCAATCAACAATATGTCATCCAAATATAGTACTAGGAATGTTACAGAGCTCCCACTCACTTTCTTGTAAATACAAGCTTCTCCATAAGTTTATATAAATCCAAAACTTTTGATTACCTTATCAAAATGTTGATTCCAACTTCGGTATGCTTGCTTCAATCCATAAATGGACCGTTGAAGTTTGCATACCTTGTTAGCATCTTTAGGATCTACAAAACCTTTGGGTTGTACCATATACAACTCTTCATCAATGTCTCCATTGAGGAACACCATTTTGACATCCATCTGCCATATCTCATAATCATAATATGCAGAGATTGCAAACAAAGTCACAGAATTTAGCTTCGCTACTGGTGAGAAAGTTCCATCATAGTGAACTACTTGAATTTGTTGAAACCCTTTTGCGACAAGTCGAGCTTTTATAGACGGTTACATTACCATCTGCATCTGTTTTCTTCGTGAAAATCCATTTGTTCTTGACAACCTTCCAGCCATCCGGTAAGTCCACTAAAGTTCATACTTGGTTTTCGTACATAGATCTAATCTAGGATTTCATGTCTTCTTGCCATTTGTTGCAATTTGGGCTCATCATCGCTTCCTCATATGTCGCAGGGTCGTTGGTGTTGTCCACAAACATGACACTCGTAACGAGATCATACCAATTGGGAGTGGTACGAGTCCTTGTCGACCTGCGAGGTTCCATAGTAACTTCGATCGAAGTTTCATGATCTTCATCATTAGCTTCCTCTCTTATTGGTGTAGGCGCCACATGAACTACTTCTAGTGCTGTGCTACTCTCAAACCCGAGAGAAGGTTCGACAACCTCGTCGAGTTCTACTTTCCTTCCAGTCACTTCTTTTGAGAGAAACTCCTTCTCTAGAAAGGATACATTCTTGGCAATGAATATTTTGCCTTCGGATCTATGATAAAAGGTATACCCAATATTTTCCTTCGGGTATCCTATGAATACGCATTTTTCCGCTTTGGGTTCAAGCTTGTCAGGTTGTAACTTCTTTACATAAGCTTCACGACCCCAAACTTTAAGGAACGACCATAATTCATACGGTGTCGTTTCAACGGATTTGGATGGTGCCCTATTTAAAGTGAATGTGGATGTTTCTAATGAATAACCCCAAAATGATAACGGTAAATCTGTAAGTGACATCATAAGATGAACCATATCTAAGAGAGTTCGATTACGACGTTAGGACACACCATTACGTTGTGGTGTTCCCGGCGGTGTCAATTGTGAAAGTATTCCACATTTCTTCAAATGCTCGCCAAACTTGTAACTTAGATATTCACCTCCACGATCAGATCATAGAAACTTAATCTTCTTGTTACGTTGATTCTTCACTTCACTTTGAAATTCCTTAAACTTTTCTAAAGTTTCGGACTTATGTTTCATGAAATAGATATATCCATATCTACTCAAGTCATCCGTGAAAGTAAGAACATAACGATAACCACCGGGCGATGTTACACTCATTGGACTTACATGAGTTGCATGAGTTCCAATAGTCCGTATCATACCAGAAAATGGAGTCTTGGTCATTTTTCCCATCAGACATGCTTCGCATCTTTCAAGTGATTCAAAATCAAGTGATTCAAGAAGTCCATCGGAATGGAGTTTTTTCATAAGCTTCACTCCGATATGACCAATACGACAATGACACATGTATGTTGAATTATCGTTCAATTTCAAACGTTTAGCTTCTATATTATTAACATGTGTATTATTACAATCAAGATTCAACAAGAATAGACCATCTATCAAAGGTGCATGACCATAAAACATATTACTCATATAAATCGAACAACCATTTTTCTCGGACTTAAACAAGTAATCGTCTCGCAATAAACATGATCCAGATATAATGTTCATGCTCAATGCAGGCACCAAATAACAATTATTTAAGTATAAAACTAATCTCGATGGTAGATGAAGAGGTAGCATGGTGACCGCGATCACATCAACCTTTGGTCTATTTCCAACGCGCATCGTCACTTCATTCTTCACTAGTTTCCGTGTATTCTACAACACCTGTTTTGAGTTACAAATATGAGCAACCGAACCAGTATCAAATACCCAGGCACTACTACGACTACTAGTAAGATACACATCAATAACATGTATATCGATTATACCTTTCTTCTTGATGTTGTTGTTCTTCAGATCCGCCAAGTACTTGGGGAAATTCCGCTTCCAATGACCTCCCTTGCAGTAAAAGCACTCAGTATCAGGTTTAGGCCTAGCCTTGGTCTTCTTCGCTGGCGTGGTAGCTTTCTTACCGCCCTTCTTAAAGTTTCCCTTTTTCTTAGGCTTGCCTTGTTTCTTGAAATTGGTGGTCTTATTGACCATCAACACTTGGTGCTCTTTCTTGATCTCCACTTCCGCAGACTTAAACATAGAGAAGAGTTCTGGTAACGACTTATCCATGCGCTGCATGTTGTAGTTCATCACAAAGTTCTTATAACTTGGTGGTAGTGATTGGAGGACACGGTGAATCCCCAAAGCATTAGGAATCACTATACCCAAGCTCTAGAGCTTATTGGTGTGCCTAGATATCTTAAGCACATGCCCACTGACGGAGCTGCCTTCTTCCATCTTGTAGTTAAAGAACTTTTCAGAAGCTTCATAACTCTCAACTGCCGCCTGAGCCTCAAATATCATTTTGAGTTCACGGACAATATCATGTAGTTCAAAGTTCTCAAACCTTTTTTGAAGCTCTGATTCCAAACCATACAAGATAGCACAATGAACTGTGGAGTACTGATTCTTCCGAGTATGGTGAACATTTTTCACCTCATCGGTAGCATCATCTGCAGGTGGGACACCCAGCGGTGGATCTAGCACATAGGTCAACTGACCAGCATTAAGGAAAATCCTCAAATTGTGGAACCAATCCGCGAAGTTGCTTCCAATATTTTTCATCTTTTCTTTCTCTAGGAACACATTAAAATTGATGGTAGGGGCCGCCATTGATCTATAACATATTTGCAATAGTTTAGACTAAGTTTATGACAAATTGAGTTCTAATTAATACTTAAATTAATATAGGTGAACTCCCACTCAAAACAACATCCCTCACATTGTTTTAGTGATCACACAAACCAAATCCACTACATCAAGTCCAATCATCACGAGACATAATGTAGTTTCAAAGGCGAACAATCAACATGTTCATCATATCTACTATATGACTCATGATTTTACCTTTTGGTATTCCGTGTTCCGAGACCATGTCTTAACATGCCAGGCTCGTCAAGATTTAACCTTAGTTTCCGCATGAGCAAATCTGGCTTGCTCCCATTGTATACACTCGCAGAATCTAACACACATGATCATCACGTGGTGCTTCAAAACAATGAGTCTTGTCAACGGTGCTTACTAAGGACGAACACTTTATAACTTGATATTTTTGTGAGAGGGGTCATCTTATAATGCTATCGATGCAATCTAAGCAATACAAGATTCATAAAAGGATTAACATCACATGCAATTCAAAATATGTGATATGATATGACCTTTCTTCTTTTGCTTCCGATCTCCATCTTCAAGCACGAACATGATCTCCATATCACTGGCATGGCGTCAAGGTCAATGGCACCGCTTAATGGTTGTCATCCACCAACATCAACTATTACAACTACTTTGAATAATAGACATGCAAGTCTTAACGAAATTAAAATACAACCATAAGGCTCCTGCCGGTTGCCGACTTACAATAAGGATCATTGCATACATTATATATAATCACAATCATGGCCATATCACATCACAACACACCCCTGTAAAACAAAGTTAGATGCCTCTAATTTTATTTGCATGTTTTACGTGGTTTGGGGCTTTCAATAAGTATCGTTCTAACTGACGAGCAAGAACCACAACGTTGATACTAGTATTGTCAATCACTCGTTGTAAATTGAATCTTCACTATTTTGGGAGAAACAGGCACCCGCAAAGCCACTTATGCAATACAAGTTGCATGTCGAGCGTGGAGCAAGTCTCATGAACGATGTCATGTAAGGTTAGTGATGACCCACAAGTATAGGGGGTCGCAATAGTCTTTGAGGGGTAGTATTACCAAATTTATTGGGGATCCAAAGAATACTTATAAGCCTTAACAACTGAGTTGTCAATTCAGCTGCACCTGGAAATAGTCTTGCTCACAATAGTTTATTAGTGGCAACAGTTTTGTAGTAGCAACAACAAAGTAATAGCAGCAGTAGAACGAGTGCGATAGGCATAGGGATGGATGGACGGGCGTTGCATGGACAAGACTATTCATGTAACTTCAAGATCTAGGGCATTTGCAGATAAATAAGATAAAGCATCCAAGTACTAAACAATCATAGGCATGTGTTCCATATATAGTCATACGTGCTCACAAGGAGAACTTGCACAACATCTTTTGTCCTGCCAACCCATTGCAGCAGGGCCTCAAAGGAATCTACTGGCAATTAATGTACTCCTTTTAATAGAGTACCAGAGCAAATCATTAACACTCCGTGAACACATGTGATCCTCATATCACAGCCATCCCCTCAGGTTGTCCCAATTTCTGTCACTTCGGGGCCTTTGGTTCCGGACAATAATATGTGTACACAACTTGCAGATAAGACCATAAACAATACTATCATCATGAATCAATAACATGTTCAGATCTAAGATCATGGCACTCGGGCCCTAGTGACAAGCATTAAGCACAACAATTTGCAACAAAATCAAATAGCACTAATAAATATACTAGGCACCATGCCCTAACAGTCTTATTCGATTACATGATAGAACTCATCGAATCCCTACCATCCCCATAGCCTACAGCGGGGGATTACTCACTCATGGATGGGGGAAACATGGATGGTTGATGGAGATGCGTGGGTGATGATGATGGCGATGATCTCCTCCAAAACCCCGTTCCGGCAGGGTGCCAGAACGGAGTTTCTGATTCCAAATCATGGTTTCTGGTGGTGGCGGCGCAAAGGAACTCTTTCTGGAAAATTGTCGACCCCCAAAGTTTTTAGGTCAGGAGGCTTTATGTAGGAGAATAGGGAGGCTGAGGGGGTGCCCGAGGTGGCCACACACACCCCAGGCGCGGCCAGGCCCAGCCTGCACGGCTAGGGGGTGTGGGCCCCTTGTGGCCCACCTCCGCTTCATCTTATGGCTCCGTGAGTCTTCTGGTAAAATAGGATTTTTGTCATATTTTCCGGGATTTTTCCTGAAAGTTGATTTTCTGCACAAACACGGGACACCAAAGCAATTCTGCTGAAAGCAGCGTTAGTCTGTGTTAGTTGTATCCAAATCACACAAATTAGAGGAGAAACAATAGCAAAAGTGTTCGAAAAAGTAGATATGTTTTGGACATATCAACTCCCCCCAAGCTTATCTTATTGCTTGTCCTCAAGAAATTCAGTTGAAAACTAAGTGCGATAAAAGAACTTTCACGAGCACATCTGCTTCATGTAATGTAAATATTCTCAACATATGATCAGTACTTAGACAATTCATAATAAGGGGTATGCAACCTAAGTTTACTCGGTACTCAATGAAAGCTATGAAGAGATTCCAACACAGTAATAATAAGTAGCATGAAACATAAGCATAAGCAACATTGTAATGCTCATAAGAAGGTATGATAAAGTTGTATCTTGCTTGCCTTTGATTGTGGAGAAAAACATAAATTCCAAGGCACCTCTGAAGTTCAAGCGAAGACTAGAAGTAAAGATATCCAAGATACAAGCATCAAAGTCATTACATAATTAACCAAGTTTTGAGACAAGCACATTACACTAAGAATGACAACTATGCTCTCAAGAAGGTTCTCATAGCATAAGTAGTGACTCAACAAAGAAGTGAAAAGGTTCTGAGTTTAAAAGGCTTCCAAATGCTGAAATTATGGTACTTGTTAGCTTTGAGCTCTCATTGCCCCTATCATAGGCATCTTTAAGTGATTAAGGTTAAAGTGATGTCAACTATTAGTTATATGCTTGACAGACCATAAACTGGAAATCTCATGTCCCTTGAGTATGAGGGCCGCTCCTCATTCTACTCAACTTTAGTTACCGGTAAGTTCTTGTCATTGTAAATACATGTGTATCATAGAGAATCGCCAATGGGGTACCCCTTGCCCCATGATATAGGATCTATCCCATATCAAAATGACAAGGCAAGCAGACAATGAGAATCTCAGCGATCTTCTTATTTACCATGGGAAAATGGTGCTTTTTTCTCTCTTTCCTCCTTTTCTGTGTCTCTCTTTTTTTATAAGAAGAAAACTTCATAGATTCCTCACTATGGTGATGTTGCAAGTTTACACCATGATTAGGCATGGCTTAGGCTAGCGGCCCAGGCGTTTCTCTAACACATATACTTAACTCCATGGACTTACAAGCTCCCCTTTTATTTCACACTGATGACATCCATAAAGAAAAGAGCATGATATCAACGGGGTAGATATTTACAAGTGTGGAAAGCGTTCCCCGTGACAACACGGTTCTGCTAACTCCCAGCCTATAATTTGCAAGCATATAACTTTCAAGGACAGTCACAATGGTTCAGGTTTATTAAGTGCAATAAAATAAAGTGTGCCATCAAGTTCGTGAGAGCTTTACTAACTAACTTTCTCATAACAAGCAAACATTTTATTTGGAAGAAAACGAGGCATAATAAATATGCACGGAATAGCAATAATGCTAGTATGTAGATATGGTGGACACTTTTTTGACAATTTTGGTTTTGGGGAGTTGGAAAAACTAGTGGAGATCATACTCAGTGCAAGTGAAGGCTAGCAATAGGAAGGGAGCGACAAACGAGAGAGCAATAACTGTCATAATCATGCTTGCACAAAACAGAATTAAGTATGGCATAAAAGTGATAGAAGAACTCTGAGGCAAAATAAATCATCGAGGCTTACTGACTTTTGTTTAGTCATATGCATGCATGAGCATGTGCCAAGTCAATTTAAATGAAACATTCATAGGAGGATACCACAATGTCATACCAAGTTATGAATAGAACAATGCAAGCAAACATTCATATGACATGCTACAAACTATTAGAAAGCTAGAGCTAATCATAAGAGAGCAAGAACAACTAAGCATCCATTAAATAACATACACCTTACATGAACAGACTAAGCATGCCCAAATGATGAGTATATGTACAAAAATGAAAACAAATAGAGTTCGTTACCAGCCTCTTACCACACCTCGATTTGTCATAAATCATCATTATTGCCTTTCACTTGTGTGGCTTGAATAATAACATGGAACCAAACTCCAAAGGAGCCACTAAGGACCGCTGAACCCTGCAATGAACTTCACAAAACCAAATAAGCAGAACAAATATTTTTGGGTTTTCGATTTTAAAGCAAGGTCTCAAAGCAAAAGAAACAAAGAAAAATCTTTTTGGATTTTTCTTATAGAAAACCAAACCTAAAAAGACAAAGAAACAAACAAATAGAAACAACAGAAATATTTTTTGGTCCTTTTGTGTTTTGGAAAGCAGAAACAAAAACTAAAAAGAAAGCGAAACATGGATATACAAAGTACCGATAGAACATGATATGTAGATGAGTGTGGTGTCGGTATACCTCCCACCAAGCTTAGGCTTTTGGCCTAAGTGGGGCTCAATCAATAACGTGGGTAGTAACCCCAAGATTGTGGGTCATCGTAGGAATGATCATAATCAGGCCCTCACGATGATGAAGAAGAAGCACTCCAATCATAGTAGGGATACTGGTATGAAGACTCCCCCATGTTGGTGGGCTGAACCGAATCATCTTCGGCATCCTCTCCAACATTCTCCTCTTGCTGGGAGAGCTCCGCCACATATGTGTCAAGTTCTTCCTCCGTGAGTGACCATCATTGCCTTGGAAAATTTCATCATATAAGTCCATGAGTGGCTTAGGCCTCTCTCTAATCCTCTCACATGAACCCCACTGTGTCACTCTGATGGTTGCACAAAAATCAACAAAAGGGAGGTCGACAACTATGTTGTAAATTTTATAGTGTACCATGGGATTATACAAGGACCAACTAAACTGAAAGTCCTGCACCATAGACATGGTTAGGTTAACATATTGGTCAGGCTCTTCTCAAACAAATTGCTCCAACCCTGCATTAGAAATCATGGTCTGGAAATCATGAAATATCCCTGCAACTCTCATAAATTCAGGGCATGGATATATGGAAGAGAAAACCTCCTCCTCACGATGGAATTTCATTGGCTCAGGTACCATCAATTCATGTTGATTGAGCTGGTATGCACTCATCTTATTTTTTGAAATTTTTAGACAAACATCAAACCAAGTGATTTCCAAGTTGATGAATGATGAGGAACTACTATAGGAACTTTCTAGAGGGCTAAACATGCATCAAAATTAAATCTCTAAGCATATAACAAGCATGCAAGCTCACACAACCCTCCACCTATAGTAGCAAAATTCTCAAGATACAATCCACCAATCGCAAATCTAATTGGACAAGCGGAGGAGGCACATACCGGAGATCAATCCCTCCAAAAATCAGCAGCTACGATGGGCTGAGCAAGGAGATCCAAATTTAGGAGGAAGAACAACAAGAACTCGAGCTTGAGAAAGTTTTCCGGTGTTTTTCGGGAGAGAGAAAGAAGTGGCTGGAAGGATGCTTCTTGGAGGGCCACAAATGGGCCACACCCAGGCCAGGCGCCACCTGGGGCTAGCCACGCCACCAAGGGGTGTGCTGTCATGGTGGGTCCCCCTGGGCTAGTCTAGGTGCCCCTCTGCCCCTTTTTTCGAGGAAAAATTTAATATGAATTTTCTGGAATTTTTAGGAAAACTTTATTTTTGGCCAATTTTCAGGTCATGAAAATTGTTTTTCTCGCAGAAAAAGATTTTTGAGAAGAAGCAAAAACAAACCAAACTAAAACTACAGATGTTCTAAGGCACTTTAAAAGGCAAGAAACTAGCAAAACTATAACTAACAAGACACAAAGAAAAGATTGGAAAGGAGAAAAATAAAAGCGACAAGGATAATCATTGTGAAAGCATTGTTTTGACATTTAAAATCCCTTTGTTAACAAGGTTGATCGAGTCTTGTTACCAAAAAATATTTATATGAAACAAAACTTTGCATTTCACTAAATGATTATGTTACCTCAATCTTGATAGCAATAGTCCCAATCATAATAGTTTCAAAACTTTCTTGTGGAATGGGACAATATATTTCTCCAACTATGATTCCCTCAATTTTCAATTGAATTTAGGCCATAACTCTTATCAATATTTTTGGGGAAATGGACAGTATGCTCTTTGTCATTAATATTAGAAGTTACTTTTCCTTGATTACAGTTTATGATAGCACCTGCAGTTTTAAGGAAAGGTCTCCCAAGAATAATAGACATATTATCATCTTCAGACATCTCAAGCACAACAAAATCAGTTAAGACCAAGCAATTATGAACCACTTGAACAGGAATATCCTCACATATACCAACAGTAATAGTAGTAGACTTATCAGCCATTTGCAAAGATATATCAGTTGGTATCAATTTTTCTAGCTGAAGCCTCTTATAGAGAGAAAAAACATAACACTAACTCTAGCTCCCAAATCACACAAAGCAGTTCTAAGATAATTATTTTTAATAGAGCAAGGGATAGTTGGAATACCAGGATCATCAAGTTTCCGTGGAACCTTACCATTGAAGGAATAATTAGCAAGCAAAGTAGAAATTTCCTCATTAGGAATCTTCCTTTTATTAGAGATAATATCCTTCATATACTTTGAATAAGGAGGCAACTTAATAGCATCAGTCAAAGGAATTTGCAAAAATAAAGGTTTCATCCACTCACAAAATTTGTTATAGTGTTCTTCCTCCTTTGACTTGTGTTTCTTATTAGGAAAAGGCATTGGTTTTTGCACCCAAGGTTCTCTTTCTCTACCATGTTTATTAGCAATAAAATCTTTCTTAGTGTACCTAGTGTTCTTAGTGTGACTCTCAGGTTCCTCTTCAATTTGTTTCTTATTAGGAGCATCATTTATATCATTACCACTTTCAGTTTCAGCATTAGAGACAGATATACTATTAGGATCTACAGCAGGTTTAGGAGATTCTATAATCGTTTTATGTTTCTTTTTCTTTCTCTTAGAAGAAGTGCCACTATTTTCAACTTGTTGAGAATCTTGCTCAATTCTTTTAGGATGCCCCTTAGGATATGAAGGATCCTGAGTGGCAGCACCTCTCCTAGTTCTAATTTCATAAGCATGTTTATCACCAGAAGCATTAACTAGCATATCCTTTTGTACTTTAGCAAGTTGATGAATTTTAGTTTGAACCATTTGGAAATGTTTAACAAGAATTTTAACATCATTAGAAGTTCTTTCCAGAATACCTTTCAACTCATTAATAGCTCTAGAGTTTTCCATTAAATGATTATGAACTTGTTTATTAAAATTTCCTTGCTTAACAATAAAGATATCAAGTTCCTCTAAGCATTGATAAGGAGGTTTACCATAGGGAGTATCACCTTCATCAAAATGTTGGAGAGAGTGTACCTCAATAGTGGATGAGTGGGAGATTGGCTTACATAATTCTTCTATAGGAGGTAAATTCTTCACATCTTCAGATCTAATACCCTTCTCCTTAAGACATTTCTTGGCTTCTTTCATCACTGCATCATTTCGTTCAATCACTGCCCTCTTATTTGGTGTTAGTGTTGGTGTTGGAGTTGGTTTAGACACAATTGGTTCAGGTGTAGCTGGCTCAGTTGTAGTCCAATCATCATAATTCTTGCTGATTTTAGCCATTAATTCCTCAGCTTCTTCAGGAGTTCTTTTCCTGAAAACACAATCGGCAAAACTATCCAGGTATGTCCTAGATTCATCAGTTAGTCCATTATAATATATATCAAGAAGCTCATTTTTAGGTAATGGACATCCAGGATGTTCATGAATCAAGGCACAGAACCTTGTCCATGACTCGGGCAATTTCTCCTCTTCTCCCTATTTAAAATCGAAAAGTTTCTGCAAAACAGCATGTCTAGCAGTAGGAGGGAAATATTTCTAAAAGAAAGTAGCAATCAGGGCTATCAATGGATCCAGGAGGTAAATTATTAAACCAAGCTTTAGCTTCTCCTTTTAGTAAAAAAGGGAAAATCTTAGCAACAAAGTAGGTACGCATATTAACATCATCAAAAAATAAGGCACTCATAGTGGAAAGCTCATTCATATGTGCCATAGCCCTTTCATTCTCAGTCCCACAAAAAGGTTCTTTCTCAACAATGTTTATATAGGATAAATCAAGAGAGAAATCACAATCTTTATCTTTAATGTTTATGGGAGAAGCAACAAACTTAGCATCAGGAGACAGTTTAGGTATAATAGTTTCTCAAGGAGACTCCTAATAGCACTAGCACCACGTGTGTTTTGATATTCTTCAATAAATTCATCAGTCATTTCAATATAACCATCATTAATATCATAACTCTCTATAGATTTAGGTGAGCTAACAGGTGTAGTAGTGTCTTCACTAGGAGTTTTAGTGTTTCCAAAAATAGTTCTAGCAATAGTAGCATCTACGGAAGGACCTAATGAACCACTATACTCACAATTAAGGACCTAATGGTCTTTTGTCCTCCAGTCCGTTGCAGCAAGGCCTCAAGGGAATCTACTGGCAATTAAGGTACTCCTTTTAATAGAGTATCGGAGCAAAGCATTAACACTCCATGAACACACGTGATCCTCATATCATAGCCATCCCCTCTGGTTGTCCTAATTTCTGTCACTTTGGGGCCTTTGGTTCCAGACAATAATATGTGTACACAACTTGCAGATAAGACCATAAAAAATACTATCATCATGAATCGATAACATGTTCAGATATGAGTTCATGGAACTCGGGCCCTAGTGACAAGCATTAAGCACAACAAGTTGCAACAAAGTCAAATAGCACTAATAAAGATACTAGGCACCATGCCCTAACAATCTTATTCAATTACATGATAGAACTCATCCAATCCCTACCATCCCCATAGCCTACAATGGGGGATTACTCACTCATGGATGGGGGAAACATGGATGGTTGATTGAGAGACGTCGATGATGATGATGGCGATGATCTCCTCCAAAACCTCGTCCCGACAGGGTGCCAAAACGGAGTTTCTGATTCCGAATCGTGGTTTCTGGTGGTGGCGGTGCAGCGGAAGTCTTTCTGGAAAATTGTCGAACCCCCCAGAGTTTTTAGGTCAGGAGGCTTTATGTAGGCGAAGAGGAAGGCCGAGGGGGTGCCCGAGGTGGCCACACCCCCTCCCCCCCAGGCGCGACTAGGCCCAACCCGCGCGGCGAGGGGGTGTGGGCCCCTCGTGGCCCACCTCCGCCTCATCTTCTGGCTCTGTGAGTCTTCTGGTAAAATAGGATTTTTGCCATATTTTCCGGGATTTTTCCTGAAAGTTGATTTTATGCACAAAAACGAGACACCAAAGCAATTCTACTGAAAACAGCGTTAGTCCGTGTTAGTTATATCCAAATCACACAAATTAGAGGAAGAACAATAGCAAAAGTGTTCGGGAAAGTAGATATGTTTTGGACGTATCAGTTAGCCCGGGCCGCTTAATCCCACCATCCCGCAAGATGCAAAGTACGCAAGAAGAAATCGACAACAAAAGCATCAACACCCACAATGACCATTGTGTTCTACTCGTGCAACATATCTACATATAGACACAGCTCTGATACCACTGTAGGGGTTCGTAGCATGGAAAACAAAAAAATTCTACCGCATGAACACGTACAAGCCAATATCTATATACTAGATTGTAGCAACTATTCGATGGAGTACTCACCCTCGAAGATTCCAAAGCGGTTAACGAGAGTGGATTCTCATGAGTGATGTAGTCGTTCACTTGCCGATCTGTAGATCGCGTAGACGATCCTTCTGGCGCCGTGTTCCGACAGTGCTCCCGCAGTTGGTCACACGTTTGGTACTCGATGAATATCTTCCTCTCCCTTGTTCCAGCAGGCAGCGAAGGTTGTAGTTATCTCCTCGCGATTCCGGTAGCACGATGGCGTGGTGTCGGAAGTAGAGGGGAGATCTCGCAGGGCTTCGCCTAAGCCGAAGAGAGTATGGTGGAGTAGAAGAGAGGACTTGGAGATCTAGGGTTTAGAGGGCGCCAAGGAGGGTGGTGTGGCCGGCGGCAAGGGGCTAGGGTTTGCCCCAAGTCGCCGACTTGGAGGAGCTCCTCGCGGCGGCTACTAGAGGTGGTAGGCGCCAAAGCTAGGGTTTGTGGTGAGGGGTAGGGGGAGCCCTACCCCTCCTTATATAGGTGGGGAGGCGCCAAGGGGGAGTGAATCCTCCCCAAACACCACTTCATTTGGCCGGCGGCAAGGAGAGGGAGGATTCCTCCCTTAGGTCACTTGGAAACCATTGTCCCAGTTTGACTTTTTCAAACTGGCTTTTTATCTTTTAAACTAGAGTTTGATTTCTCTATTCTAAGTGTCCATCCAAGTGACCTAGGACATGATGCAACCATTCCACTTTGTCATGACACATCCATGTACCCTTCCCCTTCCGAATCGGTGAACCTTCTAGAACATTCCGGTGAAAACACCGGAATCATTCCCGAACTCCGACATTGGACTTTCCTTATATGAATCCTATTCTCTAGACCATTCCGAATCTCCTCTTGATATCCCGGATCCCATCCGAGACTTTGAACAACATTCAGTCTTCTTACTCACATTCCATATCTACTAAACAATATCGAATCCTTAAGTTTGTCTCCCTATGGTTCGTGAATTATGCAGACATGATCGAGACTCTTCTCCGATCAATAACCAATAGAGGAATCTCAAAATTCATATGGATCCCACATATTTCTACGATTACTTCGTGATCGAATGGACCATTTACATATGATACCAATTTCCCTTTGTCTCGCGATATTTTACTTATCTGAGATTTGATCGTTGGTATCTCTGCATACCTAGTTCAACCTCGTTACCGATAAGTACTCTTTACTTGTTCCTGTGATATGTGATCCCTTGTGAGCCAGTCACATGTTTGCAAGCTAATTGGATGACATTCCACCGAGAGGTCCCAGAGTATATCTATCCGTCATATGGATGGACAAATCCCACTCTTGATCCATGTGCCTCAACGCATACTTTCCGAACACTCAATGCCACCTTTATAACCACCCAGTTAGGAAGTGGTGTTTCATGTCATCAAAGCATCCATGTAGTGATGGTTATTAACATGATCTCATGGTCGAAGGATTTAGGTTAATATGTATCTAAAAGCTTATAGCAAACGAACTATTGAAATGACTTGATCTTTATGCTACGCTTAACTATAGGAGTATGTCCATCACACCATTTTCCTAATGATATGATCCTGTTGTTAATAACATCTCAATGTTCATGATCAAGAAACCATGATCATTTGTTAACCAACAAGCTAGTATTACAAACAGGCTTTACTAGGGACTCTAACAAGTTTACAAATCACACAAGTATTAATGTTTCCGATTAATACAATTATAGCATGAATGTAAACATTTATCATCAACACAAAGATATAATAATAACTACTTTTATTATTTTCTCTTGGGCATATCTCCAACAGCTTGTCCCCAAGACATTGCTGAAGGAAAGCATTGCCGTAGTTCTTCCTTGTCCTCCCAGAGTAATGTCCATGGCCGAAAGGTCGGACCACTGGACCTGCACTTGTTTGCATGTCCTTTGGAAATGCGGTGCCAACGTCTTGCAAGAATCTTGACAACCATTGAAGGAACGTATGTAGGTGCAGGAGGGGTTGTGGTAACAAAGGTACCTAGGCGTAGGACTTTTCGTAGTTGAGATACATGGAACACAAGATGGATCCTTACTTATGGTAGTAGTTCAACTTCATAAGCAACAAGGTTGATTGCTCGAATAAAATTGTATGGACCAAAGTATTTGAAAGAAAGCTTGTGATTGGCCCTGTGTCCCATAGAAGATTGGATATTGAAGGGGTTCGTAGCAGAAAAAGAAAAAAATCATGAATAACGCAACAACAATTTCCCGGATCTATCTTGGATTAATATTGTAACAGAGAAGGTTTCAGTGACATACCCTTATAGATTGAAAGGGTTAATGTTCACGATGAACGCGGATGATGTTGTCGAACGATGTAATTGACCTCAAGGTTGCATTGCTCCTCACACGACAATCCTGGTGCCACAACTGGCAACACCCTCGTGGTTTCGCACACATTCGGTGCTCAATACAGACTCCCGTTCTCCCCGATCCAGCTAGGATTGTGGAAGTAGACCTTCTAAAACAGGGATCCAACAGCGCGGCGATGTGCTAAAGTTGCATCGTCTTCCACGCGCATAGTTCTTCTTGGAACCACACGCACGAGAGCCAACGAGAGAGAGAGATTTCCTAAGGAAATTTCCTTATGAAATATTGCATTGGTTGTGTTTGTTCACTCCCATATGCCCCTCTTTATATAGGGAAAGGGGAGGGACTCCACCTTGCCAAGTCCCGGGGTAGGACCAAAGGAGAGGGAGACGCCAAGCGGTGGCCGGGGTGCCCCCCGTGCTAGGCCTAAGGCCAGCCTGCAGCACGGGTGGACCCCACCCTGCGCGCCCTTGCCCTAGGCGACAACCCCATTTGCCTTCTCCATTGGGTGGCTGCCCTATATGGGCCGCTCCCTCTAGAAGTTGGCCCATTAAGGTGGGTTGCCCCAATAAATTTAATTTTAAATATTATTTTATTATTAATTCCAATAATTAGTATAAAATACATACTATTAAATTCCCTATGACCTGAAACACCTTTGGGATCACTACGAACAACCTTCAAACTCTCATCTAAACACTTTCGAGTTTCTCTTATTTTCTTCTGATGATCCCAATGATTTGGAAACGACCTTCGAGAGTCATAAAACCCTTAAGTGTGTTACCCTATGGTCCGGTAACATCATAGACATGATTGAGACACTTCTTTAACCAATGATCATCCGGGATTTGGATACCCATAATGACCCTTGTGCATTCCATGATATCAATGTCATTTGAACCATCAACATCGAGTCCAATTCCCTTTGTTACTTTGATACATAACTTGTCTGAGATCTGATTGTTGGTATCACTATACCTTGTTCAATCTCATTACCGACAAATGTTGCTTAACTCATTTCAGTGATATTTCATCACAATGACCTAGTCTTACGCTGCGCAGATTTATGAATAATGTAATCTCACCAAGTGGGTCTGGTGTATCTTCCCATCACACGCGAGAACAAATCTCGATTCAAAACGATGCATACGCCTCAACATATCCCTTTGGAATACCTGAGAGACACCTTTATAATCACCCTGTTATGGTGTGACGGTTGATGCAATCAAGACAACCTCGGATTATAGTGATTATTATATATGATCTCACAGTCTAAGGAATATGATACTTAGTTTCCTAATTATTGCAACGATGAACTTTGTGACTGATCGTGTTGCAATGCGTATGTTGGGTATATTGTCCATCACATCATTCATCCAATGACATGACCTTATTATCAATTGACATAAATGTCCATGATCAGGAAACTTTGATCATCAGTTGACCAATGAACTAGTTAAACAGAGGCTACTAGGGAAATATTTTATTTACATACCACATGTATACCAATATTTTCAATTGATACAGTTATAGCATGCTATAAAACTTACTATGAACTAATGGGATTTGATAATAAACATCTTCATTATTTTCCTCTAGGGCATATCTCCAACAGACATATGGTTGTAGTTTGATGAATACCTCTTCACAAGGTTGAAATGTATGCTCTGCCCTGTTCTTGTCGACTTGTTTTTTCATCTACTTCTTGGCATGATGGAGGTTGTGTCGCAGTAATTCTTGCATCAGTTTGCGTTCTTCCAACCATTTTGTGAGAGATGGGTAGTGCAAGTGGCAGTGCTATAATTCCCTAAATATATGCTGCAACATTGGGGAGTCGACGCCGATGAAATATAAATGGCAGAAGCCTAGGTTAGATAGCGTGTTTAGGTCTATTCGAAGTAGAAATTTTTAATATATTTATTTTCGGTACTTTCAGAATTCAGTGTGACAGCTTTTAGAATTATGTGTGGTAGCTTATAGAATTCTTTGTAGTAGCTTCAAAATTATGTGTAATATATCTTTCGGATTTACTCATAGCACTCAACTTCAAGTTGTATTATTGATTCAAAAAAAATCTTGCGGTAGTGGTGAGTCTCATGGTTGCTTCTCACTTGTAGATGGCCTGGTATGAGGAACCAACACTTGTAGATAAAATATATAGGGCAAAAGCCTAGGTTATTTGCTAGCTAGCATGTTCACGACTATTCGAAGTAGAAATTTATAATGTATTTACTTTCATTATTTTTAGAATTCGTTGTGCTAGCTTTCAGACCAATGGTAAGTTTGGATAATTGGATTTACCCCATCTAAGCCCCACCAAATTTTTGGCCTGGCCAAAGCCAATGCATGGCCGAAATATCGTTATGTATGATCTGTTTGGATTGCAGCCATAGGATCTGCCAATTTTTTTTTGGCAAGATGAGTAGCTTCCCAGCTTCCATTTGGTTTGTAGCCAAATGACCTGCAGATATTTGACAATTTTGATGGGATAGAGTTAGGTTTGGTTACAAAATTCAAATTGTAATGACCAGCCAATAAGGCAGTACATGATTAACTATGACATGACTCAACAATGGCATTGCAATCATGGAGCTTCAGAGTGACACATCTCGGATATGTTGGTAGATACATCAGGATCATCCATGAGACACATGAAGTTCACATACAAACCAGCCCTTCATCAGAGAAAACCATGCGACGAAATGAAGTTCATATATGCTAATTAACCATCAACAAAACTCATTTGAGACTATGTAACGCATAAGGGTCATTAACACCTCACAGTCATAAATCCATTGATGTCCACCGGATAGCCTTCAGGTTTCCTCATGTCCTCATTGTCATTAGTATTGCCCACATTGCAGTGGTTTCGTCAGCTGCATGTTAAGAATTAGCTTGGGTCTGGTTTGACAAAAACATGTCCAACTGATTGAAACATAGAAATAGGAAGTCTATTTTCGAACATTTCATCGAAATGAAGACAACAGTGAGGATTGAACATAAGTCACGCTCATTACTCCAGTATAGATATTTTCAAGTTTTGAGTTAGCAAAAAAGCTTGATAATGTCATATTTTGGCTCTTAGCACATCTATGCAAAACAACCACAAAATGTGTCACGCTATGAGTCTATAGGGTTCATGGTCGCTATATATTATGGTCCTAGAATTAAGCTTATTTTAATGATTGCGCTACTTGGTTGGCTTATACTAGTGATTTCTCCTGATCCTGTTCCTTAAGTCTGATTTTTTTGGTAATATTAATACCGAAGTTTGTCCATGAAACCATAGCCTTTTGAAGAAATTTTGTTAACGGATCAAAATCATGGGCTCAAATTTACTAACCGGTAAATCTGTTCTCATAGCGCAATTGTCTTATTAATAAGATCTCACTGCTAACTGATCATTAAACCTGGTTTTTGGTGTTGTCGATAAGAAAATAGACAGTAGAATAGCTAACCAATCACACTAAAGAGTGAAATGTCCATGTCAGCAATCCCACATGATTTGGTGAGGAGACCACTCGTATGCCATTTCATGGGCCAAGCTAGGTACTCTGATATTCACATGGGTGGGATATCTACTGTGCATAAAACTGAATACATGCATATAAAGTTTATAATACTTCCTTCGATTCAAATTAATTGACTTGGATTTGTCTAGATTTAATTGTATCTATACATGATTTAGAATTAGATTTATCCGTATCTTGACAAATTCGAGTCACCTAATTTGGGTCAGAGGTAGTACTATATATAGTGAATGCAAATATGGCAGTGAAAAGTGTCACGATGTTCTGATAACGAGCTCCCTGTCGCCCGAGCTCCAAATGGTTTTTGCGCATAGCCCTCATATTACCATGACCAGGCTATACATATACCATGAAAATAAGCTTAATAGTTAAGCATCAATGAAACTACACAACAATCTCTATATTTGAATTCGCTGTATGTTTTGAGTGATGAGTATGTGAAATTTGTAAATATACTAGAAAAGTAGCAGCGAGAATTAAGAACAAGAAACTGAAATTGAAGATATGCAGGTAAGTACAAATGATTTTAATATATCAATCAATATATCTAATTGTGGGCTAATTTTGTTAATGGACCAAAATCATGGGCTAATTCATTCTTCTAACGCAAACGCAAAACTTGCAAATCCAGGTGCTACAGACTAGACCATCCGTAAGCGCTTGCCCTGAACAATGATGCTGGGCCAAGCAGTGGGCCAGCATCATCTCTTCTTTCCTACTCATCTACTGAAGCAGGGCAAAAGCCCTTGAACCTGCATGCTGAGGTGATCGACAATAGCAACCAACTGTTTCCTCAAATATTAGGCTCTCTTTTCCTATACCCTGGATTAAGTATTTGGCCCAAAAATAACCTTACATTGCTTTGTCTTGTATAACGTACAAGCTATAAATTTACCAACAAAAATTGGCGACAACAAGCAACCAGTTTCTTCAGGTATCTAATCTCCTAAGTTTGCACTTCAAAATAAACATTCAATATTAATTGCTATACTCTTTGCATATAAATAATTACACAATCTGATATTATATTATCTACTGCATACAGGATGGAAACTTGCATGCAGGAATTGCCAGCAACACCAGATTCCCACGATGCTAATCTTTATATTATATCTTATATTTTCAGCTAAATGAATGTTTAATATCAAATTCCAAACATTGTGAAAAAATAGTTTTACAATGTTGAATTTAGAAGTCACCACACTTTTAATCATGCATACATATGTAAGTACCTACGAATTTTTATACTACTAGCAAAATGCCCGCGCGTTACGGCGGACGAAGAAGTTAGTCTTTGTTATGCAGGTGATGAGTTTTTTTAAATCGATGGCACGTCACATCATAAACATTTTTTTTTAACTTGCTTGATGATATCCGCTCCTCGATCAATTGATTGTTCCAATTCGTAAGCCGAATATTTCCTTTCTCCAAACCCTCTCTTCTAATTCCTTGGTGTGCTTCCCTTTCATCTCGCGCGCCGGTGCCGGCTCTGGCTGGCACCATTCCGTTTAATTAGTCCACATATTTGGTTTATAGGAAAAATATCCGTACGTTGCACCGGGAGAAAAATTACACACACAAGATAAAAAATTTATTGTATAGAAAATATGCATGTGTTGCTACGGGTTAAGTTTTATTGAATATTATTTAGCCTATTATTACAATGTCAGTTGGCTGAACGCATCTATACATAGTCTTTTTATTTTCAGAAAGAAAAACATGCCATGTTTTTTCCCCACGAAGCATCCCAATCATCCCAAATCCATTCAATGCACACTTCCGGGTGTTCCATGGATCCAGCGCAAATATTGGCATATGACTACTATATTAACTATATTTGCTAATTTATGTAAGTACGGGGACCTCAATGCAAAATAGTTGAAGGGATAAGGAAACACATCTTGTTTCTAGACAGTTAACCAATCGAACGATTGGTTCGGCAGCTCCATCGCGCGTCGGCCATGGCACCGCTTGTCGGGCAGCACGGGCCATCCTCCGCATCGTATGCATCTGCATAAGTTGTCCATCTCGTCTTTGCCGTCGTCCGCCCCCGCGAGCTCCTCATCTGTGCTGCGAGTATGCAAGTATGCCGGTTCGTGAGAGCAGTCCCGCAGGAGCCGGTCGGTGGTCTTGCCGCGCAGAGGCCTGTTTGCTACCGCTCAATGGCGTGGGGAGCCGTGCAGGGAGGAAGTTCTTGAGGGCGTCGTCGGTACGTTTCTCTTCGAGGACAACATCGTCTGGTCCTGATGCGTGGAGCTGCCCCGAGGGCGAACAACGGACCGGTACATAGGATGCCCCGCTCTCGTCATGGACGCCGACACACCGCCATCCTCCTGTTCCCCCTCGCTGGCTGCTGTCCCGAGGGCGAGCACCTCCTCAAGACGCTCGGCATGGACTCTAAGGCTGGTCCTAGTGGTAGTATCATACTACTAGTATCATGCATATAATCTTAGTCGTAATCTTATGTCTTTAGTCGTTATCATACAAGAAGTATCGTAATAGTGGTATATTTATTTATTTGTAGAATCTTTATGTAAAATGTGTACAAGATTTATATGCCATTATGATTTCTAGCTTTTACTTGTAATCACGGTATCTACTGTAATACTAACCACCTCTCTCTTTATTAATTATGACGCCACATCAGATTTTTGCCAAGTTGGCATGCATGATACACCTTATGATACTAGCACTATTACTAGCCTAATGCGCGGTCATCCTCTTGGCCGTTATTATTACTCGTTAGGCAGGCACGCGGCATAGCAAAGGCCGAAGCGTCGATGCCCAGTCTTGCTGCCGCGATATTTATGCCGTGCTTCATGGCTGCCCCTTTGTGGCATCCCGCAAAACCACTACTAGAAAATTCGCGTTAAATTTGTGCATTGCATCGTCATCATCATGCATTGTTTGCCAAAACTATTTTCGCCAAGCCATTTTGTTTTCTAAACGCCCCACCTTTGTTCTAATGCAAACCCCGGGTCTCCGGATTATTTTGTTTTGTTACTATCGGATTACAAACGGTCCGATTAAATTAAATAAAATTTTAAGTTATTTTAGCGGGGGCAGTCGAACGGGCCGTTTCGACCCGAACGACCACCCCCAGGTTTTACAATCGGTCCACCCCAAACCTGCCCCTCTAAATTCCTAAGCCTACCAACTAATCTACCCACCCCTTCACCTCACCCTCCAATACCGCCTGCCTCACCCTCTCCCTCAGCCTCTCACGCGTCGCCATGTCACTCCCTCTCTCCCTTCCCTCTCTCTCCCTCTCAAACTCCCACACACCACACCACGCATCCCGCGTGGCCCCATCGTCCCGCGCTCCCCACGCCTCCCTCGTTCTCCAACCTCCTCCCCGACGCCTCAGACACGCCCACACGCCCGGCCGCCTCCTCCTCTTCCCCACGTCCGACCACCCTCGGCCGTCCCTTGCGCCACGCGCTCCCCTTCCTCCCGCCCTTGCGCCCGTCGCCTCAAGCCGCCCGCCCACTCGCTTGGCCTCGTCGCTCATCGCCGCCAACCTCTCCGTCAGGCTCCACTCCCTTCGCCGCGCCATGAACCGGCCGTCCACTCCTGCGTCTCACGCTGCTTCATAGCTCCCTCGCCCGCCGCGAGCCGTCCTTCGCGCCGCGCTGGCCCGGCTCGCCTCCCGCCGCCCTTTGCTCCTCCGGCGACCACCGCCCGGCGTCCCCTTCGCCCTGCGCCCGTCCGCACGCGCTCTCCAGCCTTAGCGAAAGCGAGCCGCCTCGCAGCTCATCGGTTCGCCCACGCCCTCGCGCTGCTGCTCGACAACCTTTCCGCGCGGCCTTCTTCTCCGCCCCGTGTCGGCCAGACGCGTTTCCACCGCTTGAGCTCGCTCCGATGCGTGCCAGCCTTCCGGAGTCAATCTCACGGTCGCGGGTTCCCCGGATGCTTGTGGTGGTGTGCAGTGTTTTTGTTGTCCCAGGCGTCTGCCAGCTTCTCGACGCCGGAGTTTTGAAGAATTCGAGGTCGAGAGGTGTCCCTCGCGAAACGCAGCGCTAACATCCAAGTCATCTCTCGAAGGAGCGTTGAAAAGATCACACACGGACGGCGAGATCTCCTTCCGGATTCAAGACCAATCCATCGGCATGCTATGATCTTCCGAGGCCCGGATCTCACCACAAGATCGACATCCACCAAAACAACCCCAGAACCACGCCAAGTTCGCCGAGACCCCGTGCAAGCTCTTGACAGAAACCGACAAGATCTTCATCACGGACGCGCCACGGTTTTTGGAGGAACTCTCGGACACCGTGCGACAAGTACTCCTTCCCCCGGACGCCGAGCCCGTACCCGACGACCGCCAAAATCGCCTCAAGGTTCCGAAGGACCCCGGTATCGAGCCCAAGTTCGCCAACGACACTGAAGACGGAGCGCTAAGACCGTGCCCGGATCCGGAGTCCGAACCCGATACCGTCAAGGCCACCGACGCGGAGACGCCGAGTACTTCATCCCGGACACCGAGAACCTCCCCCGAACGCCATGACCGTCAACATGACCCGAGAACCCGGATTCGACAAGATCTACCCCCGATATCCGATAACACTCCCGCGAGACCGGTCCCGTTGAACCCTGGACCCCGACCCCGATCCCGAACCCCGGAACCCCAAGATCTGCCGAACCCTAATGTGTGAACCCCTTATCCGAGAACCCTATTTTTATAATGTAATCACAATTGATGCATATTGAATTGTCATACTTGCATGCATAATCAGGTGGTTTGGGGGCCTTATGCCGATTCACCTAATAATTAAATATGGGGCCTTATGCGGGCAAATCTAGTCTCATATTGGCCTCATTTAAACTTGTGTAGCGAACCGGAAACTCATCTTGTCATGTTAATACAACATTTAAATTGCGGGGTAGCTAAACAACTAGAACCATCTATCTAATTGTCGGGACCCCGGTTCCGCTTAATATGACCTAATTGCATTGCACCTTTGCCATGTCATGCATCATACATGCATCATGCCGATCTTCCGCCGTGTATTAAATATTGCATCCGGTGTTTATTCTAGTGTTTTGCTTCTTCGCGGATAAGGCCGTTGAGTTGATGTGAGCTTCGCCCCGATCTTCGGATGAACCCTTCGACAATGTTTTCAGGCGAGCATCTCCCCCTTTCTACCTATCTTACTTTTACAGTATTTATTCCCTCCTGTTGATCTATTGCTATCTGTGTTGCGTTGCTCTAGTTTTCGTACCCGCGATATCCCTTGCAGCCTTATATTGCCTTGGACACATCCTATTACCTGTTGTTTGGTAGATAGTTGGACTTGCGCGTCGTAGTTGCTTGCTCAAGAGCTGATGTGTGTCGTCATATGCCACAGTTGCTGATGTATTGCCGCATGTTGTTGTTGGAGATGATTCTAGTTTTCTTATCGTCACTTTAATTTCTGTTTAACAACTAAAATTGAAATAAGCAGAGGCATCGGTGGGTGATAGATAATATTTGGTTTCCGAACGCCCACTTGTGTCCCGTAAGACCCCGAGTACTTGATTCCTGTTCCTTGTTTTATCGCGCTATCCACATCCGGGAGGTATATGGGGCCCCCCTGAGCCAGAGCTTGATTCATTCTTATTTCTTGGGGCCACAAACTAGTTTGAGGTTTTATTTACGATCCTGTACTTATGCCATGCTACTTTCTGTATTTAAATTGTGCGAGGAGCACACTGTACTGTTTAGGAAGGCGGAGTGATTACGCGGTATCGACAAGCCCAGCCACACTTTCGGGTTCCCAGTCGCTTACAGCCATTGGCGCTAACCTTGAGGCCGTCTCGAAGCTAGCTTACTGCTATTGGGTTCTACTCAAAGGTGGCCCTGAAATATTTCTGAATCTGTGATTGTTCGATCGTGAAAGCCTCGTTGGGTTTTGATTTGGTTTTCCGAGGCTGATCGGCGTGTGTTGCTATTGGTGCACCCCGGCCGGGTAAAACTTTCTGAAAGCCGTGTCCGCGGATATGGACGACTTGGAGCACAGTTTCTTGATCATAGACAAGCATAACTAAAGTTTACTGCTATAAATTTGACTTATAATGACTAGTAATCAGCTTCACTATAATGGAATGGCTAATTAATACTGCCACAATTGCTTGTTTGGTTGTCGCTTGCGACAATGGTATCTGACTAGTAAGTATTGCAACTACAACGGAATGGCTGAATAAAAGTACCAACAACTGCTGGGTTTAAGGGTTTATCTCATGTTAATTGTATCTGACTAGTAAGTGATGCCACTATAACGGAATGGTTAACTAAAAGTGCCCACTGTTTACTTTATCAGGATGATTATCTAAACCTGACTAGTAATTGCCGCAACGATAACTGAATAAATAAAACTGCCAACTGTGTGAGTTCCTCGGTTGACTTCCTCGTTTGGTCTCGAGGGGGAAACACCAGGATGGGTTTGTTTGATGTTAGCTTCAAGTTGGATCCGAATAGGTCATTCTTATCCCTCTCTGATAACCGCCAGTTGTATCGAGTCTCTATAGGTTGTTTAGTGCATGCTGCCGCTGCCGCTCAGTCCACCATACCTATGTAGGCGAGGACCGCCGAATTCTAGCCTCGCCGTGTACTGGCCTCAGTACTGACGCTCCTTCTTTTTCCTTTGCCCTTTTGTCGGCACCCCTTTTGTTTAAGCAGGTTTTGAGATCGACGCCGTTAGCAGGGTTACCCTTCCGGCTTGGCCTGGGCAGGGTTATGGACGCCATTGGTTATTCTTCAGGGCTCTTAGCCCCATTTGTATCTTGTCCGTAGCTGGACGCTATATCGTTCTCAAGGTGATTTGGATCCTTGTACCGTATATCTGTATTCTTGACTCATGGAGTCGTTGTTATATATATCTGTTCTGTGGGTCCCATCGAGGACTGTTGTGTAATGTTATTACCTCGTTTTCCACCCGCACGAAAGTGCCTGGTGGGCACCTTTGAATCGTTTCTATGCGGGTTTGGCGAATTTTGCTCAAACTTGCATAGGTCCGATTCTGAGGGTGTTACACCCTTCATGGGCCACAATCTGCCCCTTGTAGCAACGACAGAGCTTCTTTCTTTTTATTTTTTGGCTAATCAGTAATCACAACTTCCTAGAAATTCACACACGAACACGTTCACTCGTGGCCGGAAAGTGTACTGATCCTCCCTAAAGTAGTTGTATCCCTCTATTCCCCGCTCCGGCAGGTGAGCTTGGCTGCCAACCGCTGGCACGGTTACTGATTCTATCGGCCTCTCTCCTTGGTGCGGTAGCATATGAAACTGGGCCAACTCAACGGGTGCAGCACCACTGATACAACAAGGCGGCAATTTCAGTGAACGGCTACTTAATTGATTCCGATGCACCTATCTCATATGGCTTCATAGAGGAAGCGGCGTTGATCGAGAGCTTACCTTGTCTACGGAACCCAACTCCTTTCTGTTAGATCAGCTTTTCGGGTAGAATAGATGGAGCATTTTTTTACCACTTATCGGTGGCGTCGTTGGTAATATATGGTTTGGTGGAAGGGTAGATCTGTCCAAAGAAGTGTAGGTATTATAAGAAACACTCCTTCCTTTATTATTAGGTACAGATATCGTTCTGTGCATGAAGACTCATACCGTAGTCTACGTGTCTAGATGTACACTACTGGAGCTAGATGCACATGTAGGTGGCCTAATAGTCCACAAAGTTGAGTGTGACCGTGATCAGGACGGAAACTTCATGCCTGCTGATCCAACTGATCTCCTCCATCGACAAATTCAATGGAGGTTACAGATCCAGATGCAGAGAAAAGTGCAGCTTTAACTGCACTCCATTTCATAACCATCAAACACAACTTCAAAAATTGAAGATCACTATCTTTGTCTTTGCTCAGCAAAATCTTAGTGTTGCACGTCGCTCAGAGACCTAGCAGTGGTGGCAAGTGCTGAATCTGAGGGAAAAACTATTTTCCCAGACCTAGCAGTGGCAGCAAGTGCTGATAAGATAACCTCGGCCGTGTGTACTATGAAGCTTCAGAAGTGCTGAATCTACGCATCCAGTGTGCAAATCCAGTCCTATCCATAACCACAGACATCACCACCAAGAGTTGCTACCCGCAAGCTTGCCTTCACCATTAACAGCATCATAGGTTAGGAAGTACTGCCAGAATAAAAGATGGTGACCTGAACCAGCGACCTAGAGAGAGCTACCAGCATTTATACTGAACAGGCACCGAAAAAATCATGCTCCACGAATAAAAATATGGAAAAAAACACCTTCCATATCAATCGTAGTATAAGTAGACTAAGAATAGTACATAACTAGGTGGGTGTTGTAAGTAAAAGTAATGCTTGTGTGCTTGTACGCTCGTTTGCAAATATATAGCTTGTATGTAAATATATGGTGGTGTAACAATGTAAAATGGAGGAGTGGCATCCACATAATGCACAATCAGAATTCTTTGAACTACACTATTAAATTAGAACGGACGTGGGATCCAATTGTTAACCCACACTTTAATCTCCGAACCATCACCTATTCTCCAAAATGAGCCCAACTATCAGAAGGTCTCTACCATGTATAATACACCGCCACGTGAATGAAGCTTTCTTTGGGCAATTAGCTTGGAGAAAATCAGTATCCTTAAAGTACCGAGCTTTCAAGACTCTGGCACAAAGTGAGTCAAGATCATGAGTAACCTCCACCCTTGTTTTGCAAGAAAAGCTTGATTGAAACATTAAAAATCCCTAAATCCCATTTCCCCTTCTCTCTTACTTTAGCACATACGATCCCACCCAATCCAATGAACCTTCCGTTGGCCTTCTGTGTCACCCCACAAAAAATTTGAGGACACCAAGCCTAGTTTCTTACATTGGTTCTTGGTGAGGTGGAAGCAACTCATGGCAAACCCGGGGACAGCTAGTAGGACTGATTTCACCAATGTACTTCTCCCTTCCTTGGACATGACCTGACTCTTCCACCCTTTCACCTTTTACTACAGGAAAAGATGCGGGCGCCGACGCCCGTCGGCATTTTGTTTTTTTTCAAAAGAATTTGATTTTTTTGAATTGTTTGACTCGTTAATTTCATAAGCGTCTTGTTTAAATTGTTTAATCGTTAATCTTACACACATCTTTTTAAACTCTAAGTACGATTAATCTTTGGTCAAATTGTACTCATGGTTTAACTTCCCGATCGGTCATCCATCCTCACACTACTATAGCCCAGCATTCTTAACTTATCTGTTTCTTCCGGATAAGCTTCCAATAAAGAAATTAGAACTTATTGACAATACTACCATATCAATCCTATTAACCCTTGGATCATAGTGTCACATGCTTTTATTTTTAAAATTTCAAACAATTAGTTAAGTAAACAAAAAATGAATAAGTAATAATAATCACGAACTCAAATAATAATAAAGTGATTTCTTGTTTTTTCTATTTAATATGAAATAATTCATATCTTTAATCTTTAAATCCGTAAATCAAAATTTGACAAATAATATGTCTAAATCGATCAAAAAATGAGAAGAATCCAAACATGAAATCCCTATCATCTTTTATTCATGCATCAAGTATTTTAAATAAAATTCATTTAATAGTGTTATAATCTTCAAAACATCATATCAAAATTTCTCTTTAAATTTTGAGGATTCTAAAAAAATCCTTAGCTCGGGACCGAGTCTCGCAAAACTTTTGAGGTGGATCTAATGAAATAGCATATTGTGAACCTAAAAATTATTTTTCCAAAAAATCATAAGGATCACATCATGTATTCGTAGTTTAAATCTGACCAACTTCTAGCCGATTCAGCAGGAATTTATATTTTTTTACGAAGGATGGATGGAAAGGTTTAAGATACCCCGATCGGGACATTGTCGATGTAAGGTGGCCAAGTATTTTTTTTTAAATAGGGTGGTACCATTTTGAAACTTTTATTTGGTGGTTGCTTCACAATACACCCCGTTTTTGGCACTTAGAAAATAGAAAATGGCGTTTTGGTGCAACGAAAAGGAAAACTTCATGCTATAACATTGTTCGCCATCCATGATGCACATGTGTGCACAATATGGTCACATTATCACAAACTATGTGATGACTTAGTTGATGTGGAGCCTGTTGGGAACCCCAAGAGCAAGGTGTGAAGCAGCACATGAGCAAGTCTTTCCTCAGTAAGAAACCGAGGTTATCGAACCAGTAGGAGGAAGGAAACGTCACACAGGTGTTGCAAGCAACGTGAAGACCTGCACAACACAAACTCAATACTTTGCCCCCAACTAACAGTGAGGTTGTCAATCTCACCGGTTGCTGTAACAAAGGATTAAACGTATGGTGTGAAAGGTAATGGTTTGTAGCAAATAAACAGGTAACAGTGGAAGATATATCAATGGTAATGATTGGACTGGGATTTATAGTTCACTAGAGATGCTCTCCTTAGATAAACAACATGGCATGAAGGGTAAACAAATTACAGCAAGGCAATTAACAAGAACTGAGCAAGGCATATGACGAGGTTTGATCTCGTCAATGCCCATTGTTATGAGCATGGGTTTTGGAGAAGATGGGGGTGCTGGAAATCACGTAACGGTTAACAGACAAGCAACCAGGGGACACGAGATTTACCCAGGTTCAGGCCCCCGGAGGAAAAACACTACTCCTGCCTGTCTGTTCTTGATTACAGCAGAACCGAAGGTTACAGGGGTGCGCAGATGTAATCTGGCGTGGAGGTGTGTATGCGGTGGAAAAGGATTGGTCCTCCTCGCCGTGTCCTCCTAGCCTTTATATAGAGTTAGGCAGGTCTCGGGCACAGAGTCGGTTACAAGTTTAGGGTTTGCCCCTTTGAATATTCTATCTGTTCTAGTCTTGCTCTCCAAGGATCCAAAGATTTCATGGGCTTGGGCCACCCAAAAATATCCACAGGCCGCATATACTATTGTGGGCCTTCCTTGGGCTAGACCAGGTATGCTAATTTCGTGTACCAGGTAGGGTATAACCATGTCAGTAGCACCCGAGTATTCAGTCGAATCGTAGATTCGGCTGAGGACTCTTCAATCTTTCGGGTGTAGTTGTTTCTGTTCATCAGAGAGAAAGATGATTTTAGTGTGTAGGGATTGTTGATGCGTGTGCCTGACTCTCCAGACGGATCAGGGTCAGTTAACTGTCTTAGGACAAAACAACACGATCTTCTTTAGACTCGAGTCCCTAGACTCGAACCTGGAACAAATGCGAGCGTAATTTGACTCAGGCCGTTGAGGTCTTATAGGAGTCGAATCCTAGTAGTTTTTGAATGATGTACCCAACGCGTCCGTCGGGATTTTCATCGCGCCTGTTGGCACGGATTTTTACTAGTAGAGCGTAGTCAGGTGCGTTACCAGGCCATCAGATGGTATCTGTAGGTTTTATCTTTGCGTCGCAGACACAACATCCGAAATTTTATCACCACAGAGGTGTTTCGGGTGGCCAAGGAGGATGTTACTCACTTAGCGTTGGTTGGGGCAAAGTTGCCAAAAAGTTTTTGCATTTTGATCCGAATGGTCGCAGTCGAAGAATTCATAGGGTGCGCGACCATCGCTCCCTATGGGCGTAGCCCCCGAGTGTCTGTTCGAGTCGTAGACTCGAGCAGAGACTTTAATTCAGCCGTTGTTGGCTTCAGGTCCGTAGGACACAATTTTTTCAGATGCTTGAATCAATCCTCCCTATGGGAGTAGCCCCCTAGTCCATAGTGGAGTCGTAGATTCGACGTAGGACTCAAAGAATAGATCATTGGTGTAATACCTTATTCATGCCTCGGGTGCGCAGCCAGCGCTCCTGATAGGAGTAGCCCCCCGAGTAGTTGCTCGAATCGTAGATGCGAGTGAGTACTTTTAGCTGTGAGCCGAATATTTGTAACCGTTGCTAGTGTGGTTTTGATGACGTCAGTGCTGACGATCGGTGACCTCAACCGTCTGCGGCGCCAGAGGTGACGTGACCGGACGAACGTGGGTCCCACTTTCTGACTTGGAGTTGACTGGTCATGCGCGACGTGGCAAGAATTACGGTGTCTCCTCGGTTTCCGTGCGTAGTGGACGACGTGCGAGCGACGGTTCGCTGCTGTGTTAACACGTGGACGGTTAGATCTGATCCTGGCGTTAGGGCTTCCAGATGAACGGTCCCTTTTCATCGTCTTCGTCCTTATAACCGTGGGGAAAACTATAGTTTGTTTCCACCCTTAGCCATTTGCTTTTCACTGCCTCTCTTGAGCTTTTCCCTTTGTGCGATGGACGTTCTCCGATCGTTCCCTTCTTCGTTCTTGCACGCACACCGTCGCCGTCGACACGCCACGATAGGGAAGTCGAAGAAGGCCTCCACCGAAGCAGTCACCAGTGCTGCTGCCGACGGCAAGAAGGGCACCGCCACCGCTCGTATCACCGAAGGTGGGTGGCGACGCTCGGAGACGCGCGAGGGCGACCTGCGCAAGCTGCGTGATGCGGATTTGATCCCACAGGATAAGGAGGCCGTCAAGATCCCCGGCGATGAGGTAACTCCCCGTCCACCCGCAGGTTTTCAGGTGATGTTTGTCTCTTTTGTTCTTCGCGGCCTCTCGCTCCCAGTCCATGATTTTCTTCGTGGACTGTTGTTCTTCTATGGCATCCAACTCCACCATCTTTCGCCCAATTCTCTTCTCCACATCGCCTGCTTCATTGCTTTTTGTGAGTGCTGGCTCGGCATCGAGCCACACTTTGGCCTCTTCCAGAAGCTCTATTCCGTGAAGAGGCAGTCCGGCTCCGACGGAGTTTATCCGATCGGCGGCTGCATCATTTCTCTTCGATCTACTGTTCTTTTATTCTCTTTCTCTATGTTTGAGTCCGTCCAATACTGGCGGAGGAAGTGGTTTTATATCCGCGACTCCATAGTGGACGGGCAAAACTTCGGCCTTGCCCCTTTCGAATCCACCCAGGAGATCTTGAAGAAGAGATCCTGCAAGAATCATATCCTGGAGGGCAAGGTGGAGTAGGTAGAGGAGCTCTACCATCGGGTGGAGGCCCTCCAGGTGGTTGCGGAGAAGGAGGTGAACGGTGTGGACATCATCTGCACCTTCCTCAAACATCGGGTGCAACCACTCCAGGATAGGGCGCATCCGATGTTCCTTTACTCTAGCCACCACGACCCGACGAGGGTTTCGGCTGAAGAGCTTTCCAAGGGGGACCTCGACAGAGTTCTTCGGCCACTTCTGAAGTACAAATCTTATGAGGACCTTCCGGGGAAGTCACGAACGCCCCCTTTCAGTGCCTCAAGACCAGTTCCGCAGGTGTAGATTTGCGACGTCCGCGTAGCGCCTTTTTTTGAGTGCTTTTCCTTATGATTGCTTGTACTGAACGTTTATGTCTTCATTGTGCAGGAACTCAAGGTGGCTGGCATGGTGCCTCCATTACCCGAAAGGTTTCCGACTACGCCGGACAACGAGGTTGTGGACTCTGAGTTCGAGCTTCCGCGCGATCGAGAAGCCCCAAAGCGGCGAGGCAGACCCGTGGCGAGCGGCTCGAGCGAATCTTCGGATGCCTCGACTCTGCCAACGCCGAGGGACCCGCCGTTCCTTGTCTGCCACAGTGGAGGTGACGGCGCTTCTTACTCACCTATCACGGTCGTGCCTGTACGGGCTATTAGCGCCATAGCCGCCGGCCAAGAGGAAGAAGGAAAAGAAGAAAGAGAAGAGGGCGCTGCCCGTTTTTGATTTGAGCGACATGCACTCGTAAGTACCTTCGGATGTTGTTCGTTACTTTCTTGTCTTCTTGTCTTCTTGCTTTTGATTGGTCTTTTCCTTCCAGCCACTCCTCTGAGGGCTCTTTTAGTGAGGCCACTCAGGAGGCAGTAGGGGAGTCGAAACTGACGCCCCTCCCTCTCAGACGGTGGCCACCTCTGGGGGCGATGCTCCGAAGCCCTCTCCACAGGAGGATCGAGTGATCGTCTCCCAGAAGACTACACCGGGACCTTCGGAGTCTCCGTCTGAGCATGTACATTACTTTTTCCCTCTTTTCCTGGGGGGAGCCCCCGAGTCTTTATCGGGTCACTTTTGCTAGACGTTGTGCTTGTTGCGGGGCGTAGCCCCCGAGCCCTTTCCTTGATTCTTTCTTGATTGTTATCTTTTGCTTCCTTCCGCAGCCCTTTGTGCATAGTGTGAATTTGCTTGTGCAGCGGCATCTGGCGCTGGAGGCCAGCATGCGGCAACTTCGAGGTATGTGCTGAATCGATCTTTTTCTTTTTCGTCCGCTCGCATGTCTGTAGCTTGTGTTGCTTATGTGTGTTCTTGGTGCTTTTGCAGATGAAAATAACGCTATCCTTCGCAATCTTTATGCTCTCAAAAAGAGCCTTGGGCGAGCGGAGAAGAAGGGTGAGGATGCCATTGGGGCGAAAGAGCGTCTTCAGCAGGAGTTGGCTGACGCAGCCGCGGCCAAGGAGCGCCTTCAGCGGGAAGCTTCGGATCGCGAAGAGCAGCTTGCCACTGTTGCGGCTGCACGCGAGAAGGCGGTGGCCGAGAAGCTAATGGCTGCTACTAAGGCCGTTTCTGGTAAGTGATTTTGCATATCTTTGGTTTTTTCGGCTACTCTGTCTCCATGCCCTTATTCGATTCCTACTTTGTCTTTCTTTTGCTCCAGATGCCTCGAGCATTGAATTCGATCGCAGTGCCCTAGAGCACGGGAGCGCCTTGGACGATGCCGCCGTGGCGATCGAAGACCGCTGCGGTACTGATGCTGGCTCCCTTGCCAAGGCCAAGGATATCCTCAGGCGCTTCTACAAGGAGATCGTTCCCAAGGGCGCTGCCCTTGAGGATGTGGACTCTTTGGCGGATGCACTGTCAGCGGATGCGCCTGCAGCCTACAAGCGCAAGAAGAAGGGCATCGGCGCTTCCATGGGGCTGGCTATGGCCATGGCGTCCAGGGTGGAGATGGATCTTCATCAGGTCACCTCCCAGATGCCAACGGCTCCCGACGGTTCCGAGGTAGCATTCGCTCTCTAGGCTTCTCGTTGTAAGCGCTATGGGCCGAAGCTCATTGACCTTCTGGCGGAGTATGCGGCGAAGCAGTAGGAGGAGGTCAAGAGCAGGCACTCTGGCTCCGAGGCCACTCCGGATGCGACTGCTTAGGCTTTATCGTTGTAGATTTAGGATAGTTATCTTCTTCTTTTGCTATAATATTTGTCGAATAGTTTCTTTGTGCCATGCAGTGGCCTTTTGTTGTATATAAATGATGCATCGAGTTGTTGCTTAGTCGTGTGTTGTTCATACTTTTGCCTGTTTTCCTTTAGGGACCTTTGGGTGAGGATCCCGTCGATACTTCATCTTCTCCGCAGCCGCGACCATATTTGGATGATGCGTCGCAACATGTTTTTCTTCATGACCATGTCCGCAATCTTGAGAAGGAGATACTTGGCATCCGAGGCCATGCAGATGTATAGAAATCAAAGGCGGAGCAGGCTACCACCAAGGAGGAGTATCTGATGGGGGAGCTGCGATAGTTGGCCGAGCAGCTGCAATGTAAGTTTCCTTGAGCTGCTGCTCGTTTTAGGATGCGCCCGTTGTGCGTGTCATCTTACTCTGTATTTTCTGTAGGGGCCAACCTTGTTCCGAGGGAGGAGAAGGAGCGCGTTGCAGTTCGGATCAACTGCTTGACCCAACAGGATATGGAAGCCGAAGGCTTTTTCTGGATGGATCAGGACCGGGCCACGTGTTGGAATCATGCCCTAGAGGCAATAATAAAGATGTTGTTATTATAATTCTTGTTCATGATAAAGTTTATATTCCATGCTAGAATTGTATTAAGCGGAAACTTTGATACTTGTGTGGTTTATGAACAACACCGTGTCCCTAGTACGCCTCTATGGACTAGCTCAATGATTAATGATGGTTAAGGTTTCCTAACCATAGACATGAGTTGTCGATTAATAATGAGATCATGTCATTAGGAGAATGATATGATGGACAAACCCAAATTAAGCAGAGCAATTAGATCGTGTCATCGTCTTCATCTTTGCGAAGCTTTTTCTTATGTCAAGTATTGTATTCCTTAGACCATGAGATAATAAACCTCCCTGGTATCGGAAGAAAGATTTGAGGTCATCAAACATCATCCTATGTGAGGGTGATCATAAAGGTGTCTCTCAGGTGATCAGAAAGTACTTGTTGGGTTGTATGTATCGAGATGGAATTTGTCCCTCCCGAGTCAGAGAGATATACTTCGGGCCCACTCGGTAATCGATATCAACACCGCTTGCAAGCACGTGGTTAAGGAGTTAATCACAAAGTGATATCGGATTCTGAGCAGTAAAGTACTTTTGTGAACGAGATTGAACTAGGTATGCCGATACCAACGATCGAATCTCGGGCAAGTAAAATATCGCGTGAAGGGAATACATATATGGGATTAATTGAATCCTGGCATCATGGTTCATCTGATATGATCATCGATGAATATGTGGGAGTCAATATGGGTTTCCAGATCTCGCTGTTGATTATTGATAGAAGATCATGTCTGCATATTCTCGAACCCGTAGGGTCACACACTTAACATGCCTCGACGCTAGGATAGAATGGATAATTGGTTTATGAGTTTTTGTTCGGAGTCTCGGATGAGATCCAGGACATCACGAGAGGTTCCGGAATGGTCCGGAGAATAAGATTCATATAAAGGAAAGCAGTTTTTGGATTTCGGAATCGTTTCGGAGTTTATCGGTATTGTACCAGAAGGTTCTAGAAGGTTCCGGAGTGGGACCAACGTGGGCCCACTTGTCGGGGGCCTGCGTGGGACTAAGGGGAAGTGCCCTGGCCGCATTTGGTCAGGGGCACAAGGACCCAAAGGCCCAGCCGGCCAACCTAGGGGAAACCCTAGGGGAGATCTTCTAGAAGGAGGGGGGAAACTTGCCCCCCACTCCAACCCTTGGGGCCGCCGCCCTAGGGCTTGGAGGAGGGGCCAAGGGGTTCGTCCAGCCCCCTATATAAATAGGGAAGGGGCGCACCCTCCCCCTCCCACTCCTCCAACCCTATCCGCCATCCTCCTGCCCTTCCACCTCTCTCTCCCGACTGCGCGTAAGCGAAGCCCTGCCGCAGAAACTCTCCACCATAGCACCACGCCGTCGTGTTGCAGATCCAATCCATCTCTCCACCCCACTTGCTGGACCAAGGAAGGAGGAGACGTCACAACACCGTACGTGTGCATCTCTCGGAGGCGCCGCCACTTGCAGCGTTGGATCGGATCGGATTGCGAGGAGGAGAAGGCTAGTTTGACTACATTACCCACGCTATGTTGAACGTTTCCATTGTGCGATTTCTTCAAGGGTATGAAGATCTCATCTATCTCTCTCATTGATTGCATCTCCTAGATTAGATCTTGGATTTCTTGTTCGCATCCGTAGAATTTTTTGATTTACTATGCTGCGAAACCCTTCACCACGGTCCTTGCGACTGTGCAGGATCGTGCGCATCAGGTGTCACGGGTGCTAAGGCAGGTGAAAACCTCTCTGGCGTTGATTTTGCACGTCATGTTTCCCCTTGATGAAGCGCCTTCGACTCTATGAGGTTTTCTGGCGAAGTTTCGAGACGTGGGTCACGTCAGGGAGTTGGTGCGGCACCAGTTGGTTGCGGGGGTGAAGGCCGCCCTTTCCCTCATGCGGCTGCATCGCCCTGATGTTAATCTTGCGGCTGTGGTGGCTGGGCCGCCCCCTCGACCATATGGTGTCCTATGGGACATGGGCCCACACTACACGGCTGTTAGGCAGTATGCCGAAGATATTGTAGATCGTTTTGAGCATCGGGCGCAGGTGATCCTTCAGAATAGGTAGGCCCTGTAAAAAAGATAGATGTAAAACTTGTATGTATTTCGACTGGGCGTGTTATGCCCTTTGTTGTAAAGGTTATTTGTATGAGCACGTGGTGCTTGATTGTATGCATGTCCTTTTCGTTAGCCTGACATGATCAACTACTCAGGTTTACATGCGTTATGCTCAGTCGACGAAGTCGTGAGGTGAGGCGGAGCCCCTGAGTGTGTTGCAACAGAAAGTAGTATGAGAAAAAAGGGATAAATTTTCAGGCGAGACACTTAGCTTTTATTCATATCGTAATGAGGAGGTACATTGTTCGGCTGAGGAGCCTTATTGAAAGTAAAGAGGGATAGCTAGGGGTAGAAGCGTCGCAATTGTGCGACGTTCCATGGGTTGGAGTATGCGACTCCAGACTTCACATGCTTGAGGAGGTAGGCGCCACCTGGGATGACTTCGGTGACGACGTAGGGTCCTTCCCAGGGTGAGTTGAGCTTTTTTGGCCGCTCTTTCTTGAGTCGTAAGACGAGGTCTCCTTCGACGAAGGACCTTGGGCGCAGCCGACGGCTGTGATAGTTGCGGAGGCTCTACTGGTAGACCGGCGATGTAGCGTGCCTTGTTGAGTGTGTCGATGGCATCTTCGAGTGCGGCCGTCGATTCGTCTTCGCTGTAGGCAACGACCCGTGGGGCCTTATGGCATACTTCTGCAGGTAACACGGCTTCGGCTTCGTGCACCATGAAGAAGGGCGTGTAGCCAGTTGATCTGTTTGGCATTGTGCGCAAGCTCTAGAGGACGGAGGGTAGCTCTTCTGCCCAGGCTCCCGCAAGCCGTTCGAGTGGGATCATTAGGCGTTTCTTGATGCCGCCACCTACGAGGCCGTTGGCCTTTTCGACCTGCCCGTTGGTTTGCGGGTGCGCCACGGAGGCATATGATATGTTGATCCCGAGGCCTTTGCAGAAGTCCTGGAATTCTTTGGAGATGAAGTTCGACCCGTTGTCCGTGATGATGTTGTGCGACACGCCGAACCTGTAGACTATGGACTCGAAAAACTTCACGGCCGTTTTACCATTTTGGTTGGTAACGGGAATGGCTTCGATCCACTTGGTGAACTTGCCGACTGCGACCAGGAGGTAGACATGGCCTCCTTTCGAGGATTTGGGCAGTTTGCAGATCATGTCGAGGCCCCATTGGGCGAAGGGACATGCCAGGGGTATGGGACCGAGCTCCGATCCCGGTGCGTGCGGTTTATCTGCAAACCTCTGCCAGCCGTTGCATCTTTGGACGATGTCCTTGGCATCGTTCATGGCCGTTGGATAGTAGAACCCAACTCGTAGAGCTTTGGCGACGAGGGCGCGGCTGCCCGTGTGATGGCCGCAGATGCCCTCATGGATGTCTTGGAGGATGGTTTTGCTGTCACCGATGGTGACGCACCTTTGGAGTATACCCGAAATGATGCGCTTGTACAGCTCGCCATTGATGATGGTGAAGGCCTTTGACCGGCGAGATATGCGCCGGGCATCTGTCGGGTCATCAGGCAGTTCCCTGTTTATCAGGTACCGTAGGTATGGTTTCTTCCATGTTTCCTCGATTGCCATGACCTGCATCAGGTTGACCAATGTGACCTCCATGTCCATATTTTCGGGTCCTTCCTGACCTTCGGGTAGCGCAGCCCCCGAGTGCTCTGCTTCTTCGGGTGATCCCTTGGGGAATTTCCTTTTGATGGAAGGCACGCAGATTTGTTCGAGGAACATACCTGGTGGTACCCGTGCATAGGTGGAGCCAATGTTGGCGAGTCTATCGGCTTCTTCGTTGCTTTCCCTTCCAACGTGCCGAAGCTCACAACCATCAAAATCACCTTCGAGTGAGTTGTAGAGCACACGGTACGCGATCATGTTAGCGGCGTGTGCGTCGCACTCATTCATCGTCTGCTGGATGACGAGGTTTGAGTCACCGTAGATGATGAGGTGAAGGGATACGGGTAGGATACACTAGCGCAAATCAAAAATTTCTACCGTGTAAACCAGGATTACTGTTGTCATAGATCATGGGATTACCACTAGACGCACAGTTGCGGAACTTGATGAAGCGCGTCAAGGCAGTGCAGACGATCTACGTCTCCTCCCCGTTCTCGTCCCACGAGCAACTCCCCTTGTAGGGGTTCGTAGCATGGAAAACAAAAAATTTCTACCGCATACAAACAAACAAGCCAAGATCTATCTACTAGATTGTAGCAACGAGTCGATGGAATAACTCACCCTCGAAGATTCCAAAGTGTTTAACGAGAGCGGATTCTCTTGGGTGATGTAGTCGTACTCTTGCCGATCTCAAGATCGCGTAGACGATCCTTCCGGCGCTGCGTTCGGCGCTTCCATGATCGGTCACGTTCGGTACTCGACAAAGACCTTCCTCTCCCTTGTTCCAGCAGGCAGCGAAGGTTGTAGCACTCTCCTCGCGATTCCGGTAGCACGACGGCGTGGTACCGGAAGTAGAGGGAAGACCTCGCAGGGCTTCGCCTTAAGCCGGAGCGAGTATGGTGGACTATGAGAGAGCCTCGGTGATCTAGGGTTTAGACACACCAAGGAGGAGGGGGGCAAGGCCGGCGGCTAGGGAAAGAGGGGTGCCCCAACTCGGCGACTTGGCAAACCCTAGGGGGCGGCGGCGGCTATGGTGGGCGGCGGCTAGGGTTAGGGTTTAGAGGGCGTGGTGTTGTGTCTTGGAGGGGCAACCCTGCCCCTCCTTATATAGGTGGAGGGTGCGCGCCAAGGGGAGGGGAGTCCCTCCCCAACTCGGTCTCCAAGTGGGCCGGCAGTGGAGGGAGGGAACTCCTCCCCAAGTAGGTTTCCTACTCTCCCTCCACCTCACAAAATAGTCGTTTGACTTTTCAAATTGGCGTTTGACTTTTCAAACTAGGATTTGATTAACCCTTTATTTTGTTCAGCGATGACACCTAGTACATGATGCAACCATTCCAACTTGTTATGACACATTCATGTACCCTTCCCCTCCGTAGTGCCGGACATTTCGGAACCTTCTAGAACATTCCCGATAAAACACCGGAACCATTCTCCAACCCCGAAACAGGACTTTCCTTATATGAATCTTATTCTCCGGACCATTCCGGATCTCCTCGTGATATCCCGGATCCCATCCGAGACTCGGAACAACATTCGGTCTCTTACTCATCATTCCATAACTACTCAACAACGTCGAATCCTTAAGTGTGTCTCCCTACGGTTCGTGAATTATGCGGACATGATCGAGACACTTCTCCGAACAATAACCAATAGAGGAATCTGGAAATTCATATGGCTCCCACATATTTCTACGATTACTTTGCGATCGAATGAAACACTTACATACGATACCAATTTCCCTTTGTCTCACGATAGTTTACTTATCCGAGGTTATGATCGTCGGTATCTCTGCATACCTAGTTCAACCTCGTTACTGATAAGTACTCTTTTCTCGTTCTCGTGATATGTGATCCCTTGTGAGCCAGTCACATGCTTCCAAGCTAATTGGATGACATTCCACCAAGAGGGCCCAAAGTATATCTATCTGTCATATGGATGGACAAATCCCACTCTTGATCCATGTGTCTCAACCAATACTTTCCGAACACTCAATGCCACCTTTATAGCCACCCAGTTACGGTGTGGTGTTTGATGTCCTCAAAGCATCCTTCCGGTGAAGGTGATATGCATGATCTCATGGTCGAAGGAATTAGGTTACTATGTATCAGAAAGCATATAACAATTGAACTATTAAAATGACTTGATCTTTATGCTACGCTTATCTATAGGAGTATGTCCATCATATCATTCTCCTAACGATATGATCTTGTTGTTAATAACATCTCAATGTTCATGATAGGGAAACCACAATCATTTAATAACCAATAAGCTAGTATTATAAAGAGGCTTTACTAGGGACTCTATTTTAGTTTACAAATCACACAAGTATCAATGTTTCCTTGTTAATACTATTATAGTATGAATGTAAACATTTATCATAAACACAAAGATATAATAATAACCATATTTATTATTGCCTCTAGGGCATATCTCCAACACCCCTTGCATGGCTCGTCCAAGCGCTACCGATGCAGCGCCTCCGAGGTATCCACACGTACAGGGTGGAAGCGTAAGACGCCGGACTGCTAGGTCCGCGCGTGCAACACAGGCGTGAGGAGTGGCGACTGGGTGGAATGGTCTAACCCTGGTCAGCTCGCCCCACCCTCTCTTATATAGGCGTCCCTAGTGGGCTTCTACATTAGCAGCCCATTAGTAACCTAAGCCTGGTCTAATTCGGATCCAATCCTCATTAGGCTTCCAACCCCTTAAGTGTGTGACCCTATAGGTTTATATACGTATAGACATGACACGAATACACTTATTCTGTCAATAGTTGGTAGCGGCCTCTAGCAAGTGTGCCAACTCCTAAACGCATACAAAGATCATATCGGACGAACTATCACAAGGTTTAGTACATGTCTTTCCCTTTGCCTCACGATATTTGGTCTAGCTCCAAGCTGACCTCCCTTTCTCGATACTGTGATTCAGATCCCTTTACTAGGTTAACTCTTAACCATATGTAGCACGGCCATGCATTTCTGGATCCGATCACTCGAGGGGCCTAGAGATATCTCTCTCAAGTAGAGAGGGGCAAATCCCATCTTGATTGACCATGCCTTGCAGCATGCTTCAGGACAAACCCGAAAGCTACCTTTATAACTACCCAGTTACGGAGTAGCGTCTGATAGCCCCAAAGTATGTCGATCCACATCTCAAGTACATGCGACAATCTCAAGTCTAAGGACAAAACGTACATGATGTGTAGAGAGAGAGCTGCAACTAATTGCCAGTCTCAAGTTGGGTCAGTCCAACCCCATGTTCATAACATGTGTCCATGTCATTGGTTTGACATCTCCATGTCTATGACTTGCGAAACATAGTCATCAACCAATCAATGTGCTAGTCTAATATTCATGTGTGTCCTCACATGAACTCCGACTCGGTACAACTCTTAAATAACCATACAAGTAAAACGTTTCACAAACAATTCACATAATTGCCAATCAATACAAGTTGCCTGATATGGATATTCAAGGAACATTACAATAACTCATGGATACATAAGAAATATAATCATCTCTATGATTGCCTCTAGGGAATTTTTCCTTCACGAGGCGCGTTGCGCCGCAGATCTTGGCTATCTTCATGCCGTGGATGAGGGTCTCGTATTCGGCTTCGTTTACAATATCCAGCCATAGAGCCTTTGCGCATCTGCTTCCCCATTTGCGCTATAAAAAACAACCCAGGTAAGTAAGATATCTTCTACCTCCCGTCAAAGCAAACTGGGCTCATTTTCCTCTTGTTTAAGTAATTTCGATCTAAGCGCGTAAATCTTTCTAATCAGTACGGGATGGAGACAAACTCGAAGGGCGGGGCCCTATCAACCAAGCAATTCCCTTCTTTCTCGCTGACTTGAATCAACTTACGATAGAAGTGAGGATTGACAAGATGATTTGATTCTTTCTAAAGGTGAGAATTGATGATAGGCACCCTTAACGATAGATTCATCCGGAGGACGTATTTCATCTTGTCTCCTTGTGGGGATGTCAGTATGACCCCGGCTCCTTCTCCAGCCTCGCGCTTGGAGCCGTCAAAGTGCATCATCCATGACTGCGTCATATCCGGGATGTCTGGCAGCTGTAGCTCCATCCAATGGACGAGGAAGTCCGGTAGGACCTGAGACTTGATCGCATGGCGCTTCTCGTAGACTATGTCTAGAGGGGACATCTCGATGCCCCATAGGGCTACGCGTCCTGTAGCTTCGAGGTTGTTCAGGATGTTGTTCAGTGGCGCCTCATTGACGAACATCACCTAATGCTCCTAGAAGTAGTGGCTCAGCCGACGAGCCGTCATGAACACGTCGTAGGCGAGTTTCTGGTAGTGAGGGTATGTAACACCCTCAGAATCGGACCTATGCAAGTTTTAGCGAAACCCGCCAAACCCGCATAGAAACGATTCAAAGGTGCCCACCAGGCACTTTCGTGCGGGTGGAAAACGAAGTAATAACATTACACAACAGTCCTCGATGGGACCCATGCAGATATATATACAACACGACTCCTTGAGTCAAGAATACGAATACTGAACAAAGATCCAAATCACCTTGAAAGCGTTGGAGCGTCCGACTACGGACAAGAAGCAAATGGGCTAAGAGCCACGAAGAATAACCAATGGCGTCCATAACCCCGAGCCAAGCAAGAAGGTAACCACGCTAACGACGTCGATCTCAAAACCTGCTTAAACAAAAGGGGTGCCGACAAAGGGCAAAGGAAAAGAGGAGCGTCGATCTTGAGGCCAAGACACGCGAGGCTAGAATTCGGCGGTCCTCGCCTACATAGGTATGGTGGGCGGCAGCGGCAGCATGCACTAAACAACCTATAGAGACTCGATACAACTGGCGGTTATCAGAGAGGGTAAGAATGACCTATTCGGAACCAACTGATTCTAGCACCAAACAAACCCATCCTGGTGTTTTCCCCTCGATACCAAACGAGGAAGTCAACCGAGGAACTCACACAGTTGGCAGTTTTACTTATTCAGTTATCGTTGCAGTAATTACTAGTCAAATATAGATAGTCATCCTGATAAAATAAGAAGTGGGCACTTTTATTTATCCGTTCCGTTATAGTTGCAGCTCTTACTAATCAGATGCAATTAGCATGAGATAACCCAAAACCCAGCAGTTGTTGGTACTTTTATTCAGCCATTCCGTTGTAGTTGCAATACTTACTAGTCAAGTACAATGGTCGCAAGCGACACTCCAAACAAGCAATTGTGGGCAGTATTATTTAGCCATTCCATTATAGTGAAGCTGATTACTAGTCATTATAAAGTCAAATTCATAGCAATAAACTTTAGTTATGCTTGTCTATGGTCGAGAATCATGTGCCAAGTCGTCCATATCCATGGACACGGCTTTGAAAGTTTTACCCGGCGGGTGCACCAATAGCAACACACGCTCGACCAACCTCGGAAAAACCAAATCAAAACCCAACGAGGCTTTCACGTTGAACAATCACAGATTCAGAAATATTTCAGGGGCCACCCATTGAGTAGACCATACGGCAAGCTAGCTTCGAGACGGACTCAAGATTTGCGTCAATGGTCATGGCGGGAACCCGAAACTCGGGTGTCGATGCAGTAATCACTCCGTGACCTAAATGACAAAGTGTGCTATCATGCACAATTTAAATACAGAAAGTAGCATGGCATAAGTACAGGATCGTAAATAAAACCTCACACTAGTTTGTGGCCCCAAGAAATAAGACTGAATCAAGCTCTGGCTCAGGGGGGTCCCATATACCTCCCGGATGTGGATAGCGCGATAAATCAAGGAACAGGTATCAAGTACTCGGGGTCCTACGGGACACAAGTGGGCGTTCGGAAACCAAATATTATCTATCACCCACCGATGCCTCTGCTTACTTCAATTTTAGTTGTTAAACAGGAATTGAAGTGAACGGTAAGTAAAACTATGATCATCTCCAACATCAAACATGCGGCAATACATCAACAACTGTGGCACGGAACGACACGCAACAGCACTTGAGCAAGCGACTACGACGCGCAAGTCCAACTATCTACCAAACAACAGGTAATAGGATGTGTCCAAGGCAATATAGGGCTGCAAGGAATATCACGGGTACGGAAACTAGAGCATCGCAACACAGATAGCAATAGATCAACATGAAGGAGTAAAACACTATAAAAGCAAGATAGGTAGAAAGGGGGAGATGCTCGCCTGAAAAAATTGTCGAAGGTTCAACCGAAGATCGGGGCGAAGCTCACATCAACTCAACGGCCTTATCCGCGAAGAAGCAAAACACTAGAATAAACACCGGATGCAATATTTAATACACGGCAGAAGATCGGCATGATGCATGTATGATGTATGACATGGCAAAGGTGCGATGCGATTAGGTCATATTAAGCGGAACCGGGGTCCCGACAATTATTAGATGGTTCATGTTGTTTATCTACCCCGCAAATTAAATGTTGTTTAACATGGCAGGCGATAGCACCGGGTTCGCTACACAAATTTAAATGAGGCCAATATACGACTGGATTTGCCCGCATATGGGCCCCATATTTAATTATTAGGTGAATCGGCATAAGGCCCCCAAACCACATGATATGCATGCGAGATGACAATTATATATGCAACACTTTGTTATTATGTTATAAGGTAGGGTTTCGGGAAGGGGTGCACACTTTAGAGGGTACTCGACGGACTTGAGGTTCCGGGGGTTCGGGGTCCGGGGTCGGTCTCGGGGTCCAGGGTTCGACGGAAACGTTCTCGGACTCCGGGAAGGACTTGGTTCGGTGTCGTGGCGCATCGGGTTCTTCCGGGCGGTGTCGTTCTTGTCGTTGCGGGGATCTTGCCGGGTCCGCGGTCGGGTCGGACTTGTCGTTGCACCGTGGAGATCTGGTCGTCGGCGCACTCAGGGTTTCGGGGATCGGTCTTCGGATCGAGGGATCGGAGATCTTGGCGCGGCTCCGGGTTCGGGGTGTCGAGGCTTGATCCTCGGGTCCGGGAAGAAACACTTGGCGCAACCGGGTTGGAGAGCTTGCCGTTCCGTGGCGATCTTGGCGTCCTCTAGGGAAGATCATGTCGAGCCATCGGGTTTGGTTTGGTCTTCGGGGTCTCGGTGTCCAGGCTCCTCGCGATACCCTGGTGGCAACACGATGTCCTTGCGGAGGTTGCGGAACATCTCGATGCGTAGTCATCGTCTTGGTCTCGCACCATCCTCAAGGGGCCCTGTCATCCATGACAAGGGAAAAACCAGCATGACTCGAAGGCGACGCGGAAGCTACAGGGCTCCTCAACAGGGACACGACACACGCGCTGGAGCTTGGTGCAGCCGGGGCGAACGTCAGGGGCAGGCCTCGCGCGAGGCGGAACCGTGAGGCGGAGAGGGCAGAGGACGCTGCGGCGGCGGTTGGTCGGAGGCGGGCCGAGGGCGGCGGGCGCAGCGCCGGCGACTCTGCCTCGGGGTGAGGGCGGGCTTGCGGCGGTCGATGGAGGCGGGAAGACGCGGCGCTCGAGCGAAGAGGAGGCCTGGCTGAGCTCGGGACGCTGGCTGCGCTGGCGGCTCGCTTGTCGAGCCTTGGCCAGCGGAGGAAGATGCGCGGAGGAGGCGGCGCGCAGCTGGTGGTGGCGACTCGGCCGCGGCAGCGGCGAGTGCGGCCAGGGAGCCGAGGGAGGAGGCGACGGGCGGAACTTGAGGCGGCGACGGAGGCGGCGGAGGCGAGGCCGCGGGAGGGGACGGGAGAGGACAGGCGGACGCCGGCGGGGAGGAGGGGCTGCTGGCGGGCGGCGGCGGGGGGCTCGTGGCGGGCGGGGGCGTGCAGGAGTGGGTCCTGGGGAGGTGGGGTCGCGCCAGGGGTGGACCGGTTGGATGGCTGGCGTGCGCGCAGGGTGTGTGCGTGTGTGAGGTTGTGTGGGGTTGGGGAGGGTGAGGGAGAGAGGGAGGCCATGTGGCAGAGGGTGGTTGGTGGGGGGTTTGGGGTGGGCTGATGTGGCGAGAGTTGATTGGAGGGAGTGAGGTGGAGATAGGGGTGGGTAGGTTATCTGGGTAGCTGTAGGATTTAGGAGGGCGGGTTAGGTGGACCGATGTAATTTTCTGGGGGTGGTCGTTCGGGTCGAAACGGCCCGTTCGACTGCCCCCGCTAAAATAATTAAATGTTTTAGAGGTTTTCAACTGACGTTTGCAAACCGATAGCGGACAACAAAATAATCCGGTGACCCGGTTTTGATATTTGAATAAAGATGGGGCGTTTTAGAAAACAAAACGGGCTTTGCGAAATAGTTTTATGCAAACAATGCATGATGATGACGATGCAATGCACAAATTCAACGCGATTTTCTAGTAGTGGTTTTTGCGGGATGCCACAGGGTACCTCTGTTTTGTTGGTGTCAATACCTCGCTAAGGTAGTAGATTGGGCGTTGGACCCCATGGGTCTTGCCATCTTCAGGTCATTCGACCACGAGCATGGTGCTAACCACCTGACGCGTGGCTGCTATGTATAGCATCAAAGGCTCGCGTTCCTTTGGTGTGACCAGGACGGGCGAGGTGGAGAGCAGCCGCTTCAGATCTTCGAATGCGTCGTCTGCTTCGGGTTGCAATTCAAATTTTTATGTTTTGCGTAGCAGCTGGTAAAAAGGCAGGGCCTTCTCACCCATGTGGCTGATGAATCTGCTCAACGCCGCGATGCGGCCGGCGAGCTGCTGGATACCTTTGAGGTCCTTTGATTCTCCATGGCTAGTATGGCCCGGATTTTCTTCGGGTTCGCCTCAATCCCTCCCTGAGAGATGAAGTAGCCAAGCAGTTGGCCAGATGGGACGCCGAAGGCGCACTTTTCTGGGTTTGGCTTGATATTGTAGTGATCTAGGTTGTCGAACGTCTCATGGAGATTGTCGATCAATGTCTTGGTGTCCCTTGTCTTGACTACTATGTCGTCGACATAGACCTGTATGTTGCGGCCGATCTGGCTCTTCAGGCATGCCTGCATGCACCGCTGGCATGTGGCACCTGCATTCTTCAGCCCGAAGGGCATTGTGTTGTAGTAGAATACTCCGAACGGCGTGATGAATGCCGTTTTTTCCTGATCTTCGACCTTCAATCGAATCTGATTGTAGCCAGAGTAGGTGTCGAGGAAGGAGAGTTTCTCGCATCCTGCAGTCGAATCGATGATCTGATTTTTTTTGAGGGTAAAACAGTAGGGCAAAAAACTCCAGTGCAATTTTTATATATTATAGAGAGTTACAAAAGAATATTTACAAACTCAATCCACCTCAAAGAAGAGGGATAACATTCTAATCAGCTATCTCCTGTCTAAATTGATTTCAATCCAAACTTTAAGGCCCTGATGATACTTCTTCTTAATTCTATAAAGGACCCATCTTAATTCCTGGGCTACAATAGCCTTCTAGTTCTCCATCGACGCATGCTGATTATTGAAAATTTCATTATTTCTGCAAATCCAAATGCCCCAAGTTCCAAGTATCAGAATTTCCATTGCAAAAGGGACATTAAGATCTTTTTTAATACTGGCTAAGACTTCAAAGATATTTTGATCAGCCATAGTGACCTGTGAAATTTCAGCCCAGCAGGCTCTTGCAAAGGGGCATTCCCAAAACAAATGTAGGCTGGTTTCTTCACTGTTGCAACCCTGGAAAACACAGTCATAAGATGCCAGAGAAAAACATTTCCTTTTCAGAAGGTTTCTTGTGTTGAGCCTATCAAGCGAAGAGCGGAAGAAGAATTTGTGCTTTTCGACAAGAAGATTTCCATAACCAAGAGAAATGTGGCTGGACCGGTTGGCAACCAGCTAAGGAGCGGTAAGCCTTTTTGACCGAAAAATTACTGCCCCAAATGTAAGACCAACTATCAGATTCCACTTGCCTGCCAGTATTGAGAATTTGTTCAAGACTTTGATATTCCTGATAAGCTTGTTGGGACAAAGGAAGGTCAAAAAGGTCCTGAGTATTTGCAGTATGCAGGAACTCACTGACAGAGATGTGAGGGTTTTTTGCAAGCTTATGTTGAAGGCAGCTATCATTCCACATATCAGACCAAAATAGTGTGGATTTCCCATTTCCAACCAAGCACTTTGCAAGTCCTTTAAAAATGTCAATCAGTTTTAGATGAGCTTTCCACCAAAAGGATCCCTCAAGACTTCTTCCAGGGAGCTTATCATTACAATAGTGAGTATTCCATACAAGGTGAACCCAAGGAATATCCTTGTGATTATAAAACTTATCCAAATTCTTCAAAAGAAGAGCAAAATTTTGAACATTAAGGTCTAGAACTCCCAATCCTCCCTGGTTCTTGGGTCTAAAAACTTTCTTCCATGCTACAAGAGCAGTACCTCTAGCTTGAACATCAGAAGTTTTCTTTCTCCACAAGCATTGCCTCATATATTTAATCAACTGCTCCTTGATAGTGACAGGAAGATCAAAACAGCTCATGTAATCGATGATCTGATCAATCCGAGAGAGAGGGAAGTGATCTTTCGGGCAGTGCTTGTTGAGCGATGTGAAGTCCACACACATCCGCAGGATGTCCGTGTCCTTTTTAGGGACCAACACAGTCTTGGCGAGCCACTCACTCTCCTTGATCTCCCGGATGAAGTCGGTGTCGAGTAGTCTGTTGACTTCGACTCCGACGGCTTTGGCCAGTGGCTCGGACAATCGTCGGATGGACTGTTTGACGGGCTTGGCATCTGGAAACACATTGAGTGCGTGCTCGGCGAATTCGCTGGGAACTCCTGGCATGTCCGCAGGACACCAGATGAAGATTTCCCAGCGCTCACGGAGGAATTCGACGAGCGCACTTTCCTATGCGGGGCTGAGGTCGTTGGCAATCAGCACCGTCTTGGAGGCGTCCGTCGGATTGACCTGTACCTTTTTCGTGTTGACTGTGGAGTCGAACGACATATTGGGTGCGTTTTTCCTGGAGACCGGGGGTGCCCCGTTGTTTGTCGCCTCTCGAAGCCTTGTGACCTCCTCCTGCATGCCGAATGACTGGGACATTCTGTTGAAGTCCCTGTCGCAGTGGTCGGATCGGGTGAAGCTGCCCTGGACCTTGATGACGCCCCTAGGTCCTAGCATCTTGAGTAGCAGGTACGCATAGTGCGGTACTGCCAGGAACCTTGCGAATGCCACGCGCCCGAGGATGGAGTGGTATTGTGATGGCTGTCCATGTAGGGTTCGCAACATAGAAAACAAAAATTTTCCTACGATGTGAACTATATACCAAGATCTATTTATACTAGATACAAACAACGGGCGGATGTATATCCGTAGAGAACATACCCTTGAAGACCGACAAAGCTTAACGAGTTCAACTCGTGGTTGATGTAGACGATCTCTTGCCGATCTCAAGATCGAGAGGAAGTCCTAGCGCCGCAAAACAGTAGCGCATCCGTGCTCGCACACACGTTCGAGGCACCGAGCAACCTCCGCCTCCTCGCTCCAGCGATGCAGCGGAAGCACAACTCTTTCTTGCCGAATAGCCACCGGGAACATGTATCTCGCTAGTCCGAGACCATAGGGGATAAATTCTAGAGGGGGAGAGAGATCCTTCACGAGGAGGTGTGAGTGAGAAGTGAGAGGAGGGGCTCCTTTTATAGGAGAGGGGGGGCAACCCAAGGGGGCATGGCCGCCGGCCATGGAGGGTGCCCCCATGTAACTACCTCGGTGAACTACGCTCCTAGATACAAGCCTGGATGAGAGATAGCGGTTGAAATAGTACGGCGGGGCCCCAAAAGCCACTCACTGGTAGTCCTTTCAGACGTCCCAACCGCTAACCTCTCAACGGGACTGCAGGCGGCGTGGTCGGCAGCGAAGGATCAACTACGTACACAAGTGGGTATGTACGCAAGCCACCATACAAGAGTACATCAGAGCCACACCATCTAGAAAGAAAGGAAATATACCAACGCCATACGGCAAGATTCAAATGACCTAGATACATCTATAATTTAGGATAACTCATACAAAGACACATCGAGTATCATGCAGGCGGCAAACCAGATCCGAAATGCGGATAAGAAGCAAATAGGCATAAGATGCCAGAGAAAATAAGCACATCCCAACTACAGGTCTCACGGATCCCCGATCCCGGAATCTCTACACCATACGATCGTTGCCCACTTCATCGGCTTCTTCCACCCAGTATCCGTCCTGAGAAGGTACCTGTTCATCTGAATCAAGAATTTATCGTGTGAGACCCTAAGGGTACTCAGCAAGTCTTAATGCCTCTAAAGGGGACACAACCTGGGGTGACGCAATTGCAGCAAAAGGTAAACCCTAGCAATTCTACAGATAAACGCTAACCATCCGCCTAACCAATGATAGACGGATGTCCGTGAATTTAAGTACAACAGTTATAATGGTAATCTCATCCGATCCATCCTCTTCCCTGCTTACCAACAAGGAATCGGACGAACAACCCCCCTTCCGTTGGCAAATTTTATTAACCATTCCATGAGTATTGCACTATTTACTAGTCAAGTTACTTAGTCAAATTAAGGCGGTACTTTAGTTATGCTTGTCTATGATCAAGAAACTGTGCTCCAAGTCGTCCATATCCGCGGACACGGCTTTCAGAAAGTTTTACCCGGCCGGGGTGCACCAATAGCAACACACACTCGATCAACCTCGGAAAAACCAAATCAAAACCCAACGAGGCTTTCACGGTGAACAATCACGATTGAGAATTATTTGAGGCCACCTTAAGTAGAATCCGAACGGAGTAGGCAAGCTCGAGACGGCCTCAAGGTTTGGGTATACTACCGTGAACGATCGGGAACCGAAAGTGTGGCTGGGCTTGTCGACACCGCGGAATCGTGTCCCGATCCTAACATGCACAGTGCTCCTCGCACAATCGTAAATAAAGCGTAATCATGGCATAAGTACAGGATCGTAAATAAAACCTCAAACTAGATTGTGGCCCCAAGAAATAAGACGGAATCAAGCTACGGTCCGGGGGTCCCATATACCTCCGGATGTGGATAGCGATAAATCAAGGAACAGGAATCAAGTACTCGGGGTCTTACGGGACACAAGTGAGCGGAAAAACCAAATAGCGAGATATTGCTCACGGTGCCACTTTCTTTAGTTATCCCAATTACTCAAAGTTAAGTTGTTTAGGTACCTCATTGTTCATCGACTCTCACAAACCCTACACATGTGTTCTCGACTCGCATGGCTCAAACAACTCCTATAGTAGTGGCTCATGGGATGGAGGAAACAAGCTTGGTGGGGTTTAAAAGTAAAGGCTATGCATACTTGGGATTCAATTTTAATGCAATCGCGACTCAATGATGCAAGTATAAGATAGAGGCAATAGGTACTGTATGTATGCAAGCATGTGGTAGTGCTTGCCTGGTATCTCTGTTGAAGCAAGGGACGGTACTGGGTAGTGCTCCTGGTTCTCTTGATACAATCCCTGCTCAGTGTCTATCCGAGAAAAACCAAACAAACAAGGGCAACATGAATATAGAGCACAAGCATATGAATAAGATGCGTCAAACAAACAATCATGCCATGATGAATGATGCACAATTTACATGGCAAGAAAGGTAGCATGGCATGGTGAGGTGTGAAGAACAAGAAAGTAACATTTAATTAGGTTTTAGAATCACAATTGTTGCCATAACATTTGTTGTTCAACATATATTTATATGATGCATGCTGCAATTGAAGTCATGGATAGCATAAACAGAAAGGTCTCGTCCTGATCAATTTAGACTATTTACTTGCTAAATTTGGATTTACAAAACAAAAGTTATGGTTTATTGAAAATCCAGTGGCATTGGATGTAATTATCATATCTTGGAATTTTACTTGGGCTAAACACAAAACAGATGGCATATTTGAATTCCTTTCATTTTCCTGATATCAAAACATAGGTCATTTGCCCAAATTGGATAAAGTATGCAAAAGTTATTAAAAACTGAATTAGATTTGCATTTTTTAAATTATTTAAGCCAATTTGAATTTTGAAAACCGTGATCTGGACGTTTTCCACTTGGCTCAGCTGAGTCGAGTCGAGCACAGGTGGGCAGGGGCATCTCTGCCCACGCGGTCTGCACAAAACTGGACCATGGTGGAATACACAAAACATCGAGAGCCTTTTGCAAAGTTCCCCAGGCATGTGGGGTTTGGGGAGCTGGTTGAGTTGTAAAAGATGCGAGGCGTTGTGCAAAGCACCACTGGTATCTTGTGCTTCTTCTCACCGCCGACTGAACCCGCTGATGGGGAAACAGGGCGGGGGCTCGATCCCGACCGCGAGCGCTGGCGGTGACCACCGGCTGGCCTCGTTCATGCTAAGCCGATGCTCGCGTGCTAGATAGGGCGTGGCGCGCGGAAGCTTGAGCACACGCCGCCGTGGCCGAGAGCGTTCGACGAAAGATCGGAGCAACCAGGAAGCAAGCGAAGGGAGGTTGCCTAGGAGGGTCGTGGGCTCACCGCGGTTGTCTTGGCGTGGACGGCATGGACGCAGCGACGATCGGCGATGCCTGGCGACGGCGCTAGGGTTTCCTCGGCGTGGCAGGTTTGGCGGCTCGGTCCTCGTCCTCCTCGTTGGCCGTCGGATCCGCTGAGAGGTCACGCTAGCCTCGACCACTCCTCGTCGACCTTGTCGCCCCGAGCAACGCGGAGGCGAAGGTGGCGGTGCGGCTAGATGGTTGGAGAGGCAGGAGCAAGGACAGAGGGGGCGGCCAGATCTGGCGGGGCTAGAGATTGCGTGGGGAGGGAGACATGGCAGAGAGGGAGGAAGGGGTGGCGTGGAGGAGGCGGTGTGGATAGGGTCGGCCTCGGCCACCTTTATCCACCCCTCACGTGCTCGCACGGTTCGGCCACGCCAGGGCAAAGCAGGGCACCAGGGTGGCAGGGGAGAGGCTGGCAGGTGGGGTAGGGCGCTGGGCAGGTTAGGCTAGAGGGGCCCTTGGCCAGGGAGAGAGAAGAGAGGGGAGAAGGGAAGGGGGTTCGGTCTAGGGCCAGGAGGGAGGGGCATGGTACTGGTCACGTGTGGGGCAGATAGAGAGAGGGGGTGGCGAGCTGGGGTAGCTAGGAGGGTCCCTGGGCGTGGGGGCACGCATGGAAGGGAGAAGGGTCGAGCTAGGTGGGCTAGGGGCATGAGGGTTTTAGCTAGGGGAGAGGGGTAGATTAGGGTGTAGTTTAGAATAGATGTAAAAATAGGTTTTTGTTTTAGGGTAGAAAAGAGAGAGAGGGAGCACTTTGTTGTGTAGACTAGATGGGGTTTTGGGTTTAACTAGTAGGGGGTTTGGGTTAGAAGAGGTGAAGATGGTACTAAACTTGGCAAAGCAAGCTTCATCTGGCACTAGCAAGATTAAGCAAGAAAAGAGGGAGAGGAGGAGAGATGGTCAAGGTTGGTGATGGGGTTTTTGGGTTCATGCATGATCCAAACATAGGTCAAGCAAGAACAAAGAAAAGGGGGTGGTTTAAGGTTTAGCATTGCTCATAGCACAAGTGGGTGCAAGGTCCAAGGGGTTTTGATGTATCCAAAGGAGAAGGAGAGAGAGGTTAGCACTACCAACACAAGATCAAACAAGAAAGAAGGGGTCCATTAGAATTCCAACAAAACCAAAAGCTAGGAAAAAGGATACTTGCATGGCCCATGCAAGACAATTAAAGCCCAAAGGTCATATTGTGAAAACAACATTATTTCATGTGGCTTTTAATCCTTGCATTCCCAAAAGGTGGGCAAAGGCCAAGCAATAGATTAGGAGTGGATCCAACCAACAACATGGGCTAGGGAAAACTCAATAAAAGGCCAAGCCCATATGATTGGATGGTGGAATTATAAGGTGGTGAAAGAAAAGGTGGTGGAGGCAAAAGAGAGATGCCCCCAACTCAACTTGGGCATTTAACAATTTAGTAAGAACCAAATACAATATCAAGAGGCAACTACAATTAATCATGCACATGAGATACGAAGCAAACAAGAAAAAGGTTTTTATATGATGCTCAGAAGCAAGGTGACATGATGACATGAGCATGATGTGATGATGATGCAACAATTATATGTTGGAAGTGGCCCATTTTATTATTATGACATGTAGCATTACAGGGGTTATACAACTGGGATGCTACAACTCTCCCCCACTAAACAGGAATCTCGCCCCGAGATTCTAGGAAGAAGAAGAAGAAGACACAAAGAGAGAAGGATGGTTGACACGGAGTTCATCTTCACGCTCCCAAGTTGCTTCATCAACAGAATGGTGTGACCACTGCACCTTGCAAAACTTGATGGACTTGTTGCGAGTCCTACGTTCTGCGGTCTCAAGGATTTTGGTGGGGTGTTCCTGATAAGAGAGATCTTCTTGGAGGTCGATTAGCTCATGATCCACGGTCTTGCCGGGGTCTTTGAAGCACTTCTTGAGCTGAGAGATGTGGAAAACATCATGGACTTTGAGTTTTTCCGGAAGCTCAAGTGCATAAGCAACTTCTCCTCTTCTACCACGTATCTTGAAAGGACCGATGTATCTAGGAGCCAACTTTCCTTTGATACCGAAGCGGTGTGTTCCTCTCATGGGAGTGACACGAAGGTAGACGAGATCACCAGGGGCATATACCATATCTGTGTGCTTCCTGTCATAGTTGCTCTTCTGACGACTCTGAGCAATTTTCAGGTTCTCCAGAATGATATGCACCTTCTCCTCCGCTCGAGTTACAATGTCGAGGCCAAAGATTCTTTCTCCTGCACCTGACCAACCAATCGGAGTTCTGCACTTGCGTCCATAGAGAGCCTCGAATGGTGCCAGCTTCAGACTCTTCTGGAAGCTGTTGTTGTAGGAGAATTCAGCATATGGAAGGCATTCTTCCCACTTCATGCCAAACGAGATGACGCAAGCTCTAAGCATGTCCTCGAGAATCTGATTGATCCTCTCCACTTGTCCTTGAGACTGAGGGTGGTAAGCAGTGCTGAAGTTCAACTTCGTTCCCAAAGCTTTTTGGAAACTCTCCCAGAACTTTGAGGTGAAGATGCTCCCACGATCTGAACTGATTTCCAGTGGAACCCCATACAAAGAGACAATCCTGTTGATATAGAGCTCAGCCAACTGAAGTCCAGAAATTGTTTCTTTGACTGGGAAGAAGTGTGCCACTTTAGAAAGCCTGTCGATGACAACAAAAATTGCATTGTTGCCCTTCTGCGACCTTGGAAAGCCAGTGATGAAGTCCATCTCAACTTTCTCCCATTTCCATTCCGGAGGCTTCAATGGCTGTAGAAGACCAAATGGTTTCTGATGAACAGCCTTGACTCTGCGGCAGACATCACATTCTGAGACGTACTTGGCACAATACTTGAAATAATCGAGCGTCCGACTACGGGCAAGATGCAAATGGGGCTAAGAGCCCTGAAGAATAACCAATGGCGTCCATAACCCTGCCCAGGCCAAGCCGGAAGGGTAACCCTGCTAACGGCGTCGATCTCAAAACCTGCTTAACAAAAGGGGTGCCGACAAAGGGCAAAGCAGAAAACAAAGAAAGAGCGTCGATCGAGGCGATTACAGCGAGGCTAGAATTGGCGGTCCTCGCCTACATAGGTATGGTGGATCAAGCGGCGGCAAGATGCACTAAACAACCTATAGAGACTCGATACAATGGCGGTTATCGAGGGGTGAGAATGACCTATCCGGATCCAACTGAAGCTACCACCAAACAAACCCATCTGGCGTTTCTCGAGACCAAACGAGAAGTCAACCGAGGAACTCACACGGTTGGCGCTTTACTTATTCGATTATCGTTGCATTTACTAGTCAGGTTTAAATAATCATCCTGATAAAATAAGCAGTGGGCACTTTTATTTAAGCATTCCGTTATAGTTGCATCAATTACTAATCAGATACAGATAGCATGAGATAAACCCAAAACCCAGCAGTTGTTGGTACTTTTATTCAGCCATTTCGTTGTAGTTGCAATACTTACTAGTCAGGTACAATGGTCGCAAGCGACAAACAACAAGCAATTGTGGGCAGTATTAATTAGTCATTCCATTATAGTGAAGCTGATTACTAGTCATTATAAGAATCAAATTTATAGCAATAAACTTTAGTTATGCTTGTCTATGATCGAGATACTGTGCTCCAAGTCGTCCATATCCGCGGACACGGCTTTCGAGAAGTTTTACCGGCCGGGTGCACCAATAGCAACACACTCGATCAACCTCGGAAAACCAAATCAAAACCCAACGAGGCTTTCACGTGAACAATCACAGATTCAGAAATATTTGAGGCCACCTTAGAGTAGAATCCGCAACGGAGTAAGCAAGCTCCGAGACGGCCTCAAGGTTTGCGTCAATGGCTGTAAACGACTGGGAACCCGAAAGTGTGGCTGGGCTTGTCGACACCGCGGAATCGTGTCCCGATCCTAAACAGTACAGCGTGCTCCTCGCACAATCGTAAATAAAGCAGTAATCATGGCATAAGTACAGGATCGTAAATAAAACCTCAAACTAGATTGTGGCCCCAAGAAATAAGACGGAATCAAGCTCTGGTCCAGGGGGGTCCCATATACCTCCCGGATGTGGATAGCGCGATAAATCAAGGAACAGGAATCAAGTACTCGGGGTCTTACGGGACACAAGTGAGCAGGAAAAACCAAATAGCAGATATTGCTCACCGGTGCCACTTTCTTTAGTTATCCCAGAATTACTCAGGTTAAGTTGTTTAGGTACCTCATTGTTCATCAGACTCTCACAAACCCTACACATGCTGTTCTACGACTCGCATGGCTCAAACAACTCCTATAGTAGTGGCTCATGGGATGGAGGAAACAAGCTTGGTGGGGTTTAAAAGTAAAGGCTATGCATACTTGGGATTCAATTTTAATGCAATCGCGACTCAATGATGCAAGTATAAGATAGAGGCAATAGGTACTGTATGTATGCAAGCATGTGGTAGTGCTTGCCTGGTATCTCTGTTGAAGCAAGGGACGGTACTGGGTAGTGCTCCTGGTTCTCTTGATACAATCCCTGCTCAGTGTCTATCCGAGAAAAACCAAACAAACAAGGGCAACATGAATATAGAGCACAAGCATATGAATAAGATGCGTCAAACAAACAATCATGCCATGATGAATGATGCACAATTTACATGGCAAGAAAGGTAGCATGGCATGGTGAGGTGTGAAGAACAAGAAAGTAACATTTAATTAGGTTTTAGAATCACAATTGTTGCCATAACATTTGTTGTTCAACATATATTTATATGATGCATGCTGCAATTGAAGTCATGGATAGCATAAACAGAAAGGTCTCGTCGAGCTGATCAATTTAGACTATTTACTTGCTAAATTTGGATTTACAAAACAAAAGTTATGGTTTATTGAAAATCCAGTGGCATTGGATGTAATTATCATATCTTGGAATTTTACTTGGGCTAAACACAAAACAAATGGCATATTTGAATTCCTTTCATTTTCCTGATATCAAAACATAGGTCATTTGCCCAAATTGGATAAAGTATGCAAAAGTTATTAAAAACTGAATTAGATTTGCATTTTTTAAATTATTTAAGCCAATTTGAATTTTGAAAACCGCATCTGGACGTTTTCCACTTGGCTCAGCCCTGAGTCGCATGAGCAGTGGGCAGGGCATCTTCGCCCACGCCTGTGGCGTTTGCACAAAACTGGACATGGTGGAATACACAAACATCGAGAGCCTTTTGCAAAGTTCCTAGGCACAGACATGTGGGGTTTGGGGCCTTGAGTTGACGCAGAAAGATGCAGGCGTTGTGCAAAAGCGGCTTGAATCTTGTCTTCTTCTCACCGTGTGAAACCGAACCCGCGATGGGGAAAGCAGTAGCCATGGGGCTCGATCCCGCCATGGCCAGCGCTGAAGGCGGTGACCACCGGGCTGGCCTCTGGTTCATGCTAAGCCGATGCTCGCGTGCTAGATAGGGCGTGGCGCGCACGGAAGCTTGCAGGCACACGCTCGCCGCCGGCGCGCTGAGAGCGTTCGACGAAAAGATCGGAGCAACCAGGAAGCAACTGAGAAGGGGAGGTTGCCTAGGAGGGTCGTGGGCTCACCGCGGTTGTGCTGGCGTGGACGGCGCGGCGCGGGACGCAGGCGATCGGCGATGAGGCTGGCGACGGCGAGCGCTAGGGTTTCCTCGGGGCGTGGCAGGTGCTGGCGGCTCCGGTCCTCGTCCTCCTCGTTGGCCCGTACGGATCCGCTGCAGAGGTCACGCTAGCCCTTCTCGACCACTCCCTCGTCGACCTTGTCGTCCTGAGCAACGCGAAGTCTTGTGGCCGGTGCAGCTAGATGGTTGGAGAGGCAGGAGCAAGGACAAAGGGGGCGGCCAGATCTGGCGGGGCTAGAGATTGCGTGGGGAGGGAGACATGGCAGAGAGGGAGGAAGGGGTGGCGTGGAGGAGGCGGTGTGGATAGGGTCGGCCTCGGCCCCCTTTATCCACCCCCCACGTGCTCGCACGGTTCGGCCACCTTGAAGCAAAGCAGGCACCAGGGGAGGCGGTGGGGTAGGGCGCTGGGCAGGTTAGGCTAGAGGGGCCCTTGGCCAGGGAGAGAGAAGAGAGGGGAGAAGGGAAGGGGGTTCGGTCTAGGGCCAGGAGGGAGGGGCATGGTACTGGTCACGTGTGGGGCAGATAGAGAGGGGTGTGGCTGGGGTAGCTAGGAGGGTCCCTGGGCGTGGGGGCATGCATGGAAGGGAGAAGGGTCGAGCTAGGGGGGCTAGGGGCATGAGGGTTTTAGCTAGGGGAGAGGGGTAGATTAGGGTGTAGTTTAGAATAGATGTAAAAATAGGTTTTTGTTTTAGGGTAGAAAAGAGAGAGAGGGAGCACTTTGTTGTGTAGACTAGATGGGGTTTTGGGTTTAACTAGTAGGGGGTTTGGGTTAGAAGAGGTGAAGATGGTACTAAACTTGGCAAAGCAAGCTTCATCTGGCACTAGCAAGATTAAGCAAGAAAAGAGGGAGAGGAGGAGAGATGGTCAAGGTTGGTGATGGGGTTTTTGGGTTCATGCATGATCCAAACATAGGTCAAGCAAGAACAAAGAAAAGGGGTGGTTTAAGGTTTAGCATTGCTCATAGCACAAGTGGGTGCAAGGTCCAAGGGGTTTTGATGTAGCCAAAGGAGAAGGAGAGAGAGGTTAGCACTACCAACACAAGATCAAACAAGAAAGAAGGGGTCCATTAGAATTCCAACAAAACCAAAAGCTAGGAAAAAGGATACTTGCATGGCCCATGCAAGACAATTAAAGCCCAAAGGTCATATTGTGAAAACAATATTATTTCATGTGGCTTTTAATCCTTGCATTCCCAAAAGGTGGGCAAAGGCCAAGCAATAGATTAGGAGTGGATCCAACCAACAACATGGGCTAGGGAAAACTCAATAAAAGGCCAAGCCCATATGATTGGATGGTGGAATTATAAGGTGGTGAAAGAAAAGGTGGTGGAGGCAAAAGAGAGATGCCCCCAACTCAACTTGGGCATTTAACAATTTAGTAAGAACCAAATACAATATCAAGAGGCAACTACAATTAATCATGCACATGAGATACGAAGCAAACAAGAAAAAGGTTTTTATATGATGCTCAGAAGCAAGATGACATGATGACATGAGCATGATGTGATGATGATGCAACAATTATATGTTGGAAGTGGCCCATTTTATTATTATGACATGTAGCATTACAGGGGTTATACAACTGGGATGCTACACCCCACCTCTCCCTCATTCATGTGGGTGGACACTCCACTCACAAAATGGCCCTTCAAAATTCTCCACTCAAAAACCCACTCAAAAATCCCATTAAATTTCCACCAAATTTAATGCAAACTCTCATTAAATAAAACTCTTTTATTTTATTCAGAATTTTGTCAATTACTTTAATGACAAACATTCACAAATAACCCCTTGCTAGAATTCTATTTCACATGCATAACCACTTTATGCAATTTCACCCAAAACTTTGTTTGGTATCTAGTGAAATAAATTCCTGCGCTTGTTTATTCTTTCGGCATGAAACATTTGCTCCAATTGGATGTCGGTGTCTCTTAAGTGTGTCACCCTACGGTTCGTGAATAATGTGGACATGATCGAGACCCCTCTCAGATCAATAATCAAAAGCGGGATCTGGAGACCCATACTGACTCCCACACATTCAACGATGACTTTCTTGTGATCGTCGGAACCTTTTATGCTAGTATCTTAATCCCTTTGTCTCACGATATATTACATGTCCGAGATTCGATCATCGGTATCTCCATACCTAGTTTGATCTCGTTACCGACATGCACTCTTTTCTCGTTCCCGTGATATAACATTCTAGTGATCAAATCACTTGCTTGCAAGCTAATCAATGTGATATCACCGAGAGGGCCCAGTATATCTATCCGTCATCGGGATGAACAAATTCCACTCTCGATCCATGAGCCTCAACATAACACTTTATTAGTTACGAACCCATCTTTATAATCACCTATTACGGTGTGACGTTTGATGTTATCAAGAAACTCTTCGGTGTTAGTGATTGACATGATCTCATGGTCTAAGGATTAGGATCACTTCGTAAGTTGTTATAGCAATATAAACTCAATGACTTTGATCGTAATGCTATACTTGGATGAATGTTCATCACATCATTACACTAATGTTGTGATCCCGTTATTAACAACATCCAATGTCCATGATCGAAACCTTGATCATCTTGTTAATCAACGAGCTAGTTTATGAGAGAGGCTTAACTAGGAACTTTCTGTTTGTTTATTAAACACACATGTATTAACGTTTCCGTATTAATACAATTATAGCATGCAAAATAAACATCTATCATATACTTGGAATACACATAATAAACAATTTATTATTGCCTCTCGGGCATATTCCTTCGGCCTCCCACTTGCACTAGAGACAATAATCTAGTTACATAGTGATATATCTAACACCCATTGAGTTCGGTGTTGATCATGTTTTGCTCTAGGGAGAGTTTTAGTCAACGGATCTGCTACATTGAGATCCGTATGTACTTACAAATCTTTATATCTCCATCCTTGACATGCTTTCATGGATGGAGTGAAACCGCGCTTAATATGCTTGGAATGCTTGTGAGACCTTGGCTCTTTGGCATTGGCAATGGCACCATTGTTGTCACAATAGATCACCATTGGGTCCAACGCGTTTGCCACAACTCCTAGTTCGGATATGAACTCCTTCATCCAAGCGATTCTGAGCCGCTCAAGCGACATATTCGCCTCCGTTGTTGATCCCGCTACCACAGGTTGTTTGGAGCTCCTCCAACTAACGCTCCGCCATTCATGAGAAATACGATCCGGATTGAGACTTAGAGTCATCCGGATCGGTGTCAAAGCTAGCGTCGACATAACACTTAGCGACGAGCTCTTCTTCACCTCAGATACAAGAAACATATCCTTAGTTCTTCTTAAGTACTTAAGGATATTCTTGACCGCTATCCAGTGTTCTGAACCTGGATCCGATTGGTACCTACTAGTCAAACTAATAGCGTGTGCCACATCCGGTCTTGTCCATAGCATGGCGTACATTATAGAGCCTATGGTGAAGCATAGGGACTTTGTCCATTATCTCTCTTTCTTCCGAGCGGACTTTGAGTCTTACTCAATGTCTTGCCTTGCAACATATGTAAGAGCCCCTTCTTACTTCCGTCCATTTTAAACTTCTTTAAAATCTTATCAAGGTATGTAATTTGCGATAGCCCTATTAGGCGCCTAGATCTATCTCTATAGATCTTTATGCCTAATATGTATGACTCTTCACCTAGGTCCTTCATTGAAAATTTGCTGTTTAGATAACTTTTAACACTGTTTAAAGTTCTATATCATTTCCGATCAATAATATGTCATCCACATATAATATCAGAAATGCCACATTGCTCCCACTCACTTTCTTGTAAATACAAGCTTCTCCATAAGTTTGGACAAATCCAAACTCTTTGATCACCTCATCAAAGCGGAGATTCCAACTTCGCGATGCTTGCTTCAATCCATAGATGGATCGCTGAAGCTTGCACACCTTGTTAGCATCCTTAGGATCGACAAAACCCTTTGGTTGTATCATATACAACTCTTCTTCAATATTACCATTGAGAAGCGGTTTTGACATCCATCGCCATATTTCATAATCGAAATATGCAGCAATTGCTAACATAATCCTAACGACTTTAGCATCGCTACGGAGAGAAAGTCTCATCGTAGTCAACTCCTTGAATTTGTCGAAACCCCTTTGCGACAAGTCGAGCTTTATAGATGGTCACATTACCATCGACATCGCTTTCCTTTTGAAAATCCATTTGTTCTCCACGGCCTTTCAGTCATGAGGTAATTCAACCAAGTTCCAAACTTGATTTTCATACATGGATTCCATCTCGGATTTCATGGCTTCTAACCATTTGTTGGAATCCGGGCTCATCATCGCTTCTTCATACGTCGCAGGTCATTATTTTCATCAACCATGAAATTTATGACAGGATTTCCGTCTGACTCGAGCTGCTGCAGCGTCTGTTTGACCTGCGAGGTTGGTAGTACTCTCTTCGGAGTTTCATGATCATTATCATTAGTTCCTCTTCAACAGGTGGAGCCAACTCCGGAACAACTTCCGGCGCTGCGCTACTCGCCATACTTTGAAGAGAAGGTTCCATAACCTCTTCGAGTTCTACCTTCCGACTACTCACACCTTTCGCGAGAAACTCTTTCTCTAGAAAGGATCCATTATTGGCAACAAAAACCTTGCCCTCGGATCTGTGATAGAAGGAATACCCAATAGTTTCTTTAGGGTATCCTATGAAGACGCATTTTTCCGTTTTGGGTTCGAGTTTATCCGGTTGAAGTTTCTTCACATAAACATCGCAACCCCAAACTTTAAGAAATGACAGCTTAGGTTTGTTTCCAAACCACAATTCATACGGTGTCTTTTCAACGGATTTAGATGGTGCCCGATTTAAAGTGAATGCAGCAGTTTCTAGTGCATAACCCCAAAATGACAACGGCAAGTCGATCGAGACATCATAGATCGAACCATATCTAAGAAATGACGATTACGACGTTCCGACACACCATTTCGCTGTGGTGTTCCGGCAGGTGTGAGTTGTGAAACAATTCCACACTCTTTCATGTGAGTGCTAAACTCGTAACTTAGATACTCACCTCCACGGTCAGACCGTAGAAATTTGATCTTTCTATTACGATGATTTTCCACTTCATTCTGAAATTCCTTGAACTTTTCAAAGGTTTCAGACTAGTGTTTCATCAAGTAGATACAACCATATCTACTCAAATCATCCGTGAAAGTAACAAAATAACGATATCCACCTCGCGCCGACACACTCATTGGACCACATACATCAGAATGTATGATTTCCAATAAATCTGTCGCCCGTTCCATTGAACCGGAAAACGGCGTTCTAGTCATCTTGCCCATAAGGCATGGCTCACATGTATCAAATGATTCATAATCAAGTGATTCCAAAAGTCCATCTGAATGGAGTTTCTTCATGCGTTTAATGCCAATATGACCTAGACGGCAGTGCCACATATATGCGGATATATCATCATTAAGTTTAATCCTTTTAGCATCAATATTATGAATATGTGTAACATTATCATCGAGATCTAACAGAAATAAACCATTCATCATCGGTGCATGGCCATAAAAGATTTCATTCATATAAATGGAACAACCATTGTTCTCAGATTTAAATGAATAACCACTTTGCATCAAACATGATCCAGATACAATGTTCATGCTCGGTCGAGCACCAGATAACATTTATTTAAGTTTATGACTAATCCCGACGGTAAGTGGAGAGGTAGCGTTAAACGGCGATCACATCAACGTTTGATCCATTGCCGACACGCATCTTGACCTCACCCTTGCTAGCGGTCGCTTTCATGACCACGATTCGAGTTACAAATATTAGCAACCGGTATCAAATACCCGGTGCTCTGCGAGCACTAGTCAAGTACACATCAATAACATGTATATCATATATACCTTTGTTTGCCTTGCCGGCCTTCTTGTCCGCCAGATACTTGGGGCGATTTGCGCTTCGATGGCGATCCCTTACAATAGTAGCACTTTTCATCGGACTTAGGTCCAACTCGGGGTTTCTTTTCGGTAGCAATGTGCTTGCCGCCTTACTTCCCTTCCGTTTTCCCTTCTTGTCTTTCTTGAAACCAGTGTTCCTATTGATCATCAACACTTGATGTTCCTTTTTAATCTCCACTTCTGCAGTTTTAAGCATTGACAGAAGCTCGGGGAGAGACTTCTTCATGCCTTGCATATTATAGTTCATCACGAAGCTCTTATAGCTAGGTGGCGTAGACTGCGAGAACACGATGGATGCCTAAGTCAATGGGAATCGTTATTCCCAAGGACACAAGCTTATCGGTAACCCGACATCTTGAGTACATGCTCACTAGGAGTGTGCTCTTCCATCATGCGCTAAAGAACTTTTACAAGCATTGTAGCTCTCTCTGACATGTGTGTCGAAAATCATTTTCAACTCACCCATTGTATCAAATGCATTGCCGTTTTGAAACGCTTTGAAGTTCGGCTCTAGCGCATACAATATGCCGCAATGAACTAAGTTGTGGTCCTCTGACGAGTCGATAGACATTCTTCTCCTCGTCAGGGGCATCATCAAAAGGTGGGGGGCCTAACGGCGCTTCTAGCACATATTGCTTTTGTGCAGCAGAGAGGAGAATCCTCAAATTCATGGCCCATTCAGTAAAGTTGCTACCGTTCGTTGCTAGTTTCTCTTTCTCCATGAATGCATTGAAATTAAAAGCAGGTGGTGCCATCTACAACAGAATTTGTAAAGTTTAGACTAAGTGTATGATAGATTGAGTTCAACTAATCTATATTAAGAATGAACTCCCACTCAAAAGCGACATCCCTCGTGTCCTTTTGGTGATTACATGAACCAAATCCACTACACCAAGTCCGATCATCACGTGAGTCGGTATAGCTTCAAAGGCGAGCATCAAATGGGCATCATATCAACTATATGACTCATGCTTAACCTTTCGATTACGTGTTCCGAGGACATGTATGTACATGCTAGGCTCGCCAAGTTAGAACCTTAGTATTTGCGTGTGTAACTGTTTTACACCCGAAGTATGGTCGAGGATCCAAGAACACCCGATCATCACGTGATGTCTTGGAGCGACGAAAACATAATCGGTGCATACTAAAGGAAGAACACATTCTTATCTTGATATTTAAATGAGGGATCATCTTATTATGCTTAACAAAGCGCTAAATAAGCAATATAAGATGTAATCAAACATCATATGTTTATTAGTGAAATTATATGGTTCCCGCAGATGATCTCTATCATGTGCATCGTGGTATGATCACTATCATACCTATATGTGTAAATCCAAAGTCTATGGATTTTACACGCTATGTGTGTTGTAAGAGTATCATCTCATACTTCTACTTACAACACTACCATATCATAACACTAGCCCAGCAACAATCTAAACTAGACGCCTCTAATTTATCCATTGCAAGTTTTACGTGGTTTAGGGCTTTCGAGATAGAACCGTTCTTACCTACGAACATGAACCACAACGAGGATAATCAAATTGTTGACAACTCGCTTGCAAAATAGATATTGACTATAGTAGGAGAGACAGACACCCGCTAGCCACTTATGCAAACTAGTTGCATGTCAAGCGTGGAACAGGTCTCATGTGCGAGGACATGTAAAGTTTGTCTGGGCCGCTTCATCCCACTATGCCACCAATATCCAAAATCACAAGAAAGGAGCAACAACATGATCATCATCGCCCACATACTCATATGTGTACTACCCATGTAAAGTATCTACGCATAGATCCGGCTCTGATACCACTGTAGGGTTCGCAACATAGAAAACAAAAATTTTCCTACGATGTGAACTATATACCAAGATCTATTTATACTAGATACAAACAACGGGCGGATGTATATCCGTAGAGAACATACCCTTGAAGACCGACAAAGCTTAACGAGTTCAACTCGTGGTTGATGTAGACGATCTCTTGCCGATCTCAAGATCGAGAGGAAGTCCTAGCGCCGCAAAACAGTAGCGCATCCGTGCTCGCACACACGTTCGAGGCACCGAGCAACCTCCGCCTCCTCGCTCCAGCGATGCAGCGGAAGCACAACTCTTTCTTGCCGAATAGCCACCGGGAACATGTATCTCGCTAGTCCGAGACCATAGGGGATAAATTCTAGAGGGGGAGAGAGATCCTTCACGAGGAGGTGTGAGTGAGAAGTGAGAGGAGGGGCTCCTTTTATAGGAGAGGGGGGCAACCAAGGGGCATGGCCCGGCCATGGAGGTGCCCCACCTCTCCTCATTCATGTGGTGGACACTCCACTCACAAAATGGCCCTTCAAAATTCTCCACTCAAAAACCCACTCAAAAATCCCATTAAATTTCCACCAAATTTAATGCAAACTCTCATTAAATAAAACTCTTTTATTTTATTCAGAATTTTGTCAATTACTTTAATGACAAACATTCACAAATAACCCCTTGCTAGAATTCTATTTCACATGCATAACCACTTTATGCAATTTCACCCGAAAACCTGTTTCGGTATCTAGTGAAATAAATTCCTGCGCTTGTTTATTCTTTCGGCATGAAACATTTGCTCCAATTGGATGTCGGTGTCTCTTAAGTGTGTCACCCTACGGTTCGTGAATAATGTGGACATGATCGAGACCCCTCTCAGATCAATAATCAGAAGCGGGATCTGGAGACCCATACTGACTCCCACACATTCAACGATGACTTTCTTGTGATCGTCGGAACCTTTTATGCTAGTATCTTAATCCCTTTGTCTCACGATATATTACATGTCCGAGATTCGATCATCGGTATCTCCATACCTAGTTTGATCTCGTTACCGACATGCACTCTTTTCTCGTTCCCGTGATATAACATTCTAGTGATCAAATCACTTGCTTGCAAGCTAATCAATGTGATATCACCGAGAGGGCCCAGAGTATATCTATCCGTCATCGGGATGAACAAATTCCACTCTCGATCCATGAGCCTCAACATAACACTTTATTAGTTCTGAACCCATCTTTATAATCACCACATTACGGTGTGACGTTTGATGTTATCAAGAAACTCTTCCGGTGTTAGTGATTGACATGATCTCATGGTCTAAGGATTAGGATCACTTCGTAAGTTGTTATAGCAATATAAACTCAATGACTTTGATCGTAATGCTATACTTCGGATGAATGTTCATCACATCATTACACTAATGTTGTGATCCCGTTATTAACAACATCCAATGTCCATGATCAGGAAACCTTGATCATCTTGTTAATCAACGAGCTAGTTTATGAGAGAGGCTTAACTAGGAACTTTCTGTTTGTTTATTAAACACACATGTATTAACGTTTCCGTATTAATACAATTATAGCATGCAAAATAAACATCTATCATATACTTGGAATACACATAATAAACAATTTATTATTGCCTCTCAGGGCATATTCCCTTCAGTCCACCACTTCGAACTCGAGCCGCTCACACCGAAAGTTGTCGGGTTTGCCGAAGATGACATCGAGCCATATTTTTCCCAGGGGAAATATGCCCTTCCCTAGGACTATGCCGTGGAACGTTGTGTCGGATTGTTCCAGGCTGCACATCGGGATCCACATTGCTGCTAGGGTGCTAGCAAACATCAGGTTGATGCCGCTGCTGCCGTCCATTAAGACGCGGCTCATATCAAACCCTCCGATCTGCGCCTCGAGCACCAGGGCAGCATGAACTGGGCGAGGGATCTGGCGGGGGTGATCCGAATGACTGAATGTGATGCAGGACTCCGATCTGCTGAGGTACTCAGGGATGGCGGGTGGAGCGGTCACAGCCAGGCTGACCTGGCGAGTGATCTTCTTTTGCACCCTGTTTGTTGGGCGCCCCTTTTGGATCATTAGTGACCCTTTCAGTGCGGAGTACCCGTTTACGCTGTTGTTCTGCATGGGCGCAATCGCGTGATTCGAAGGTCCCACGGGTGATGGTGGAGGAGCTCCATGGGCGATGTCGCGTGGTGCAGGTGCATGTCCGAACCCAGGGTTTGGGATCTGCTGTCTCATCTGGGCGAAGCCCTCGCTGAGTTTCTGGAATTCGCGGCAGTCCTTGAGCATGTGGCTGGCCTTCTTTTTGCCATCCTGCTTATAGATGTAGAAGTGGATGGTTCATGGGCCTGACAACTTGTCGTATGCCGAGGGTTCGTCGTCGCGGCCGCGGTGTTACCATGTTTGCGTTGGGTGTCCTCCATCGCGGAAGTTGTTTCTACGGTATCCGCCGCTGCTGTGGTTGTTTTTGTTGCGGCGGTCGGTGTAACCAGCCGCAACCATGTCGGGTTCATCGCGATCGTCGTAGACGCGCGATCTTCACTTGCTACGATGTTCGCGTCTGCGGCTGTAGTCATCTTTCTCATCCGAGTGCGCCCGGTGAACGGAATCCTTGCCATCTGCCCACCTATTGGCGATGTCCATGAGGTGGTCGAGTGTCTTGGGCTTGACTCGCCCAAGTTCTTCCTTGAAGTCCTGGCGTTTGACGCCATCTTTGAAGGCGTCGATCGTTCTCTCCTCGGAGATGTGTGTCGTGGAGTTCTTCATGTTGGACCAGCGTAGTATGTACGCGCGAATAGATTCACCCGTTCATTGAGTGCAGGCCCGCGGCTCTTCGATCGAGGCTGGCCTCTTGCTGTTACCCTTAAAGTTTCGGATGAAACTGTACGCCAGTTCATCCCAGCTTCGAATGGAACCCGAGGACAGGCTGCTGAGCCAGATCCGGGCTGTGTCTGTCAGCTGCAGCTGAAGGCACTGCAGGGCAGTGTTTTTGTTTCCGTCGTGCAGCTTGACGGACGACAGGTGGTCGCTGAGCCATGCCTTAGGGTCCTGCGTGTCGTCGAACTTCGGAGTGTCTGAAGGGAGCTTGAAATTTCTCGGCATCCATGTTCACCGAATAGATCTGCTAAAGCATCGAGCTCCGCAGAGTTCTCTGTCATCATCCTCTTCAGATTCAGATGAGCACGCGCGTTTGGTGTATGCCTTGTCGACCTTGCGCTGAGCAAGGTCGCTTCGAGCGTCGTAGTCGTGGCTACGATGTCTTGGGCTCTTGCGTTGTCGAGGAAGATCGTGCTCGTCCTCGTGAGATGTCGGTGTGGGGCTACGGTTGAATTTGACCGTAGCTTTATTCTTCGGCTCTGTAGGAGCCTCCTCGTGGAGCGCAGCTCCGACGAGTCCGAGTCCGGCTAGTGCGGACTTGTGCATATCTCTCTTCAGGTCCCCCATCGGAGGTGGATGGGACGCGAGATATGTTATGGCTTCCATGATCGCAGCCTGCGGCGTCTTCGGGATGATGCTATCGTTGGCGTCCATCTCCATGAAGGACGTGTTGAGGGTTCGAGTGACCTCGCGACGTGCAGCGGGATCCATGTGCTTTGTGCGAGAGCGATGCTTGTTGGCATTATTGCCGTGCGAGCTGGAGCCCCCAGCGGCGGAGCGCGCAGCTCGCCGCACGCTAGACTCCGAGGCCGCTTGCTTGTGTTTATCGAGTACCTCTTGCATCCTCACCTGCTTTTTGTGTTCTTCGATGAGGAGCAGGTGGTATGCCATCAGCAGGTCCCGTGAAGCGTCCACAGGTAGGATCTTGTTGCCCGCCACGGCTTCGCGTGCCTGGTGCCATCCTTCCTCACTAAGGTGATTTTTTCGATGGGCATCGCGGTCATCCTCATTGGGTGGGGGGGATGGTTGCCTCCTGTTTTCTCCGTTCCTACCCTATGGGTTGGGTGGTGGCACGTGGGCACTCGAACCTGGTGGTTGTTCCACATCGCTTTGGATGACCACGGCGCACTGGTAGCGCTCGCGGATTGGATCGCTGCTGCCGCAGCTTTCGGATGCGAAACCGTAGGTTCCTTCATCCGACGGGGGGTCGCACAGATCTGAGTTGCAGCTGATGCTATCGTATGACTCATCTGTCGACGTTGACGTGCGTAGCACGTTGGGATGTGGGGCCCATGAGGCGGGCCTGATCGATGGCAATGGCACCCGCTCTGGGAGGCGGAGAGTGCCGGTCTGTCCCACCAGGAAGCAGAAGCTCTCGAACAGGATCTTGAGTCCGTCGCCTACAGGCTCGAAGTCCTTCATGGTGGCTGGCGAGTGGGCGGTGAAGTCGAAAGAGCTGAAGAGGAGATGGCTCTCTATCCCCGAGGAGTTGTAGATCGCTTTGGTCGGGACCGTCACGATCGCACAATCAGCGCCCCCGATTCCCACAGACGGCGCCAATTGACGAGGTTTGATCTCGTCAATGCCCATTGTTATGATCTTGGGTTTTGCAGAAGATGGGGGTGCTGGATATCGTGGAACGGTTAACAAACAAGCAACCAGGGGACACGAGATTTACCCAGGTTCAGGCCCTCGGAGGGAAAACCCTACTCCTGCTTGTCTTCTCTTAATGACGGCGGAACCGAAAGTTACAGGGGTGCGCAGATGTAATATGGCGTGCACGTGTGTATGCGGTGGAAAAGGATTGGTCCTCCTCTCCGTGCCCTCCTAGCCTTTATATAGAGTTAGGCAGGTCTCGGGCACAGATCGAGTCGGTTAGAAGTTTAGGGTTTGCCCCTTTGAATATTCTATCTGTTCTAGTCTTGCTCTCTAAGGATCCGAAGATGTCATGGGCTTGGGCCACCCGAAAATCTCCACAGGCCGCGCATATTCTTGTGGGCCTTCCTTGGGATGGACCAGGTATGCTAATATCGTGTACCCGTAGGGTATAACCATGTCAGCATAACAATGCAATACCAGACAAAAAGACTCGATGAGATTCGATTGGGCAATACAACAATATACATAGACCGCCATCCAACTGCATTTATGACTAGAAGTCCACCTTCAGGTTATCATCCGAACCCCCTCCAGTATTAAGTCGCAAGCAACAGACAACTGCTTTAAGCAAAGTGCGTAAGGTAAACAATCCACTTGTTCCACGAACAAGAGACCGTTGTTTTCTCCCTAGTGGCAACAACACATCTACAACCGGAGAGATTTCTCTCACTTCCCTTGAAAACTAGAGGCATGAATCCACTATTGAGCATAAATACCCCCTCTTGGAGTCACTGGGAACTACTTGGCCAAGATAGCCACTAACAACAGAGAGCATACAGGATCACAAACAACACAGACATGATAGTATCAAATAGACAAAACCATTAATCAATCTGACATAGTAATCTCAATATCCGTCGGATCCCCGCAAACACAACATGAATGATTACAAATAGATTAGATCTTGATCATGAACGGAGCTCACAAGATCGATACATGAAAGCACAAGGAGGAGATACAACCATCTAGCTACTACATGGACCCATAGTCCAAGGTGGAACTACTCACGCATCATACCGGAGAAGAAGGCCTCCGGGATTATCTCTCCTCTGGCAGGGTGCCGGGAAGAACTTCAGATCCCCCCAATCTAGGGACGACTGTGGCGGCGGCTATAGAAGGTTTTGTGGAGTTTTGATCGGGTGCCTAGGGTTTCTGTATCAGGGGCTTCTTATAGGCAAATAGGCGAGGCTGGGAGGCGACCAGGGGGCCCACACCCTACCTAGGAGCGGGCCCACCCTGGTAGCGCCTAGGGGGGTCTGGCCGTCCTGTCTCGCCTCTCCGTCTCTCCTTTGGACTTCGTGTCGCCCACGGTAAAATATTGACTTTGGCTTTTGTCCCGTCCAATTCCGAGAATATTGATTTTCTGCCTTTCTGGAACCAAAAATAGAAGAAAACAGGCAACTAGCACTGTGGAAACTTGTTGATAGGTTAGTTTCAGAAAAGATATAAAAACACATAAAAGTGTAGACAAAGAAAAGCAAAGTAGATACTAAACAAGTATGGAGCATCAAAAATTATAGATACGTTTCTGATGTATATATCACTATGCTGCGATTCTAGCCATAACATTGGTCGTTTGGCCTGAAAACCATAAAACCTCGAACATGATAACTCATTTCTTAGAAGATTTTTTTGAGATGCAATCAATATACCAAGTTTGATATTTTCCTTGCAACTATGTCATATAATATGACACCATGCGAAGGTTTTATATTGTTCGAAACATTTTTGAATTTCTTATGCCCATTTCAAACTATGGTCAAAACGGCAGGCATGAAGATTCTTAGCTCGGGGCTAAGACTTGCTAAACTTTCAGTGGATCTCTGATGAAATAGAATATTTTGAACCTAAATTTTTTTTGGAAAATCATGAGCATTAGATCATATACCTATAGTTCAAATCTAACCCATTTCCTACCGATTCGACATGATTTGTCTTATTTATGAAGAGTGGACGGAAAGGTTTAAGATACTCTAGTTGAGACATTATCTATACAAGGTGGTCTAGTATTATTAAAAAATGGTGGTACCATTTTGAAACTTTTATTTGGTGGTTGCTTCACAAAACACCTCGTTTTTGGCATTCAAAAAATAGAAAATGGTTTTTTGGCGCGAAGGAAAAGAAAACTTCCTGCTGCAACATTGTTCGCCATCCCATGATTCACATGTATGCACAATATGGGCATATTATCACAAACTATGCCGTGATTTTAGCCATAACATTGGTTATCTGGCCTGAAAACCATGAAACCACGAACACGATCTGAGAAGGTTTTTTGAGATGTAGTCGATATACCAAGTTTACTATTTTTCTTGCAAGTATGTAACATATTATGACACCATGCGGAGGTTTTATATTGTTTGGATCATTTTTGAATTTCTTATGCCCGTTTCAAACTATGGTCAAAACGGCGAACATGAAGATTCTTAGCTCGAGGCTAAGCCTCGTTAAACTTGCAGTGAATCTCCGACGAAATAGAATATTTGAATCTAAAAATATTTTTTCCAAAAATCATAAACATTAGATCATGTACTTATAGTTCAAATCTGACCCACTTCCTACTGATTTGATCGGAATTTGTCTTGTTCACGAAGAGTGGACGGAAAGGTTTAAGATACCATAGTTGGAAAATTGTCTATGCAAGGTGGTCTAGTATTATTGAAAAATTGGGTGGTACCATTTTGGAACTTTCATTTGGTGGTTGCTTCACAAAACACCTCGTTTTTTACATTCAAAAAATGTAAAATAGCTTTTTGGCATGAAGAAAACGAAAACTTCCTGCTGCAACATTATTCGCTATCCCATGATTCACATGTGTGCATAATATGGGCATATTATCACAAACTATGCAGTGATTCTAGCCATAATATTGGTTATTTTCCTGAAAACCATGAAATCTCGAACACGATAGCTCATGTGTGAGAAGGTTTTTTGAGATGTAATTGATATACCATGTTTAATATTTTCCTTGCAACTATGTCACATAATGACACCACGCGAAGGTTTTGTATTATTTGGACCATTTTTGAATTTTTTATGCCCGTTTAAAACTATGGTAAAAATGGCGGGCATAAAGATTCTTAGCTCAGGGCTAAGCCTCGCTAAACTTGCAACGGATCTCTGATGAAATAGCATATTGTGAACCTAAAAATAATTTTTTTGAAAAATCATGAGCATCAGATCATGTACATATAGTTTAAATCTGACTCACTTTCTATCGATTCAGCAGGAATTTGTCTTTTTCATGAGAGGTGGACGGAAATGTTTAAGATATTCCGGTTGGGACATTGTCCATTTAAGGTGATCTAGTATTTCTGAAAGATGGTTGGTACCATTTTGAAACTTTCATTTGATGGTTGTTTCATAAAACACCCTGTTTTTGGCACTCAGAAAATGGAAATTGTATTATACGAAAGTATTTGTAATGTTTTTATATGTTATTCAACAAAATATGTAATATTTCAGTATAGATACATAGATCTTATTTTCTGCAAATTTAAATGTATTATATGTATTTTTCTGAATTAGAATGATTTAGTTATGATTTTTCCCCGTCGCATCACCGTCATGTCTCTTCTCTACGCCCACGGCTCGTTCTACATTGACGACTGCCATCGGCCTATCCCACTCTGCGCCGACGGCAAACCTGGTACGACGACATGTTTGCTCGGCTGGCTGCCTCGGAGCCTATGCTGACGGCCTCGGCAAATAGCCGTCGGCCTCTGCGTCTTCCTCTTCTGCCGTAAAGTTTCCCCAAGAATGTGAGATATTTAAAAAATCCCACTTTTGATCGTCCCACTACCGTGGGCAGTCCCATGTAGCGTTTAGAAAAGGCTTCGAAGTCAATACCAATGCGCTGTTTTAATCCGACCTTGAGTACCTCCTCACAGCCCGGCCCAAAGAAGATTGATGATTTCTGGAGATTTACTCGTGGACTAGAACTGATTTCATAATCACGAAGAACCCTCCTAAGCGCTTGATTACTGCACTCTGGGGGGCTTCAAGGAAAACAATGCTATCATCTGCTAAGAGCAAATGTGTGACATGCGCCCCCCCCGCACTCTGAGCTATTCGTGTCTAGACCTTTGATTATACATGATTTCTTCTTTCTCATACATGGCATGCAGATTCCTCTCAATACCCCTCACTTCTTCCATCGAACCTGAAATAAGAGCCTGCACTTTTGCTTCTTCTAGGCTTGACCGTAGACGTTTAATTTCCCTTCTTACCGAGCCAAAAGTACAGAAGCTCCAACGTTGCAAGTCACCGGAGACATCTTTTAGCCTTTGACAGAGTGCACGAATGCCCGTACCGTGCTAACCAGTAACCAGCAGTGTTATGCCATGCTACATTAACTGTGTCATGGTATGATTCATGCCTTGTCCACATCTCTTCAGACATGAAGCTGCGAGCTTTTGGTAACATGCATGCACCGATCAGGTTCAGCAGCAACTTTAATTAACAACGCAATATTACCCAACGCTCGGTCCAATCTAGCTTGGCCCGTCCCTCTCTCTTATTATCCCAAGTGTATTGGTACCTGGAGAAACCCAGGTCAGTCAAATGGCAGTCCAATTGGCACCGACGGAACAGGTTCATCTGCGCCTCACTTCTGACGTTGATGCCCAGCTGTTCATCCTGCGATGTAATTTCATTAAAATCACCGGCGCAGATCCAAAACAGATCGTCTTGGGCTCGTAGATATCTCAAAGCTTCACATGTCTTCCCCCTTAGCACCGTCCTCGGCTCCCCAAACACTCCGGTAAACCTCCACGCCCCCTGCTCCGTTATGATCTTTGCATCAATATAATACTGGCACAAGGGTCGAACTGAAACATCAACCCCGTCCCTCCACCATAGAGTGAGGCCACCTCCCTTGCCTTTTCCATCAACACAAATGCCATGCCTAAACCCAAGACTCCACTGCAGTCTCTCCATTGTTTTCTTTTTCTGCTTTGTTTCACAAAAAAACACCACGCCGAAGCCAACCCTAAACCTCGATTGTTATGGGCAAGGAGATTCATTGTCCCTGGCAGCCTTGGCTCGCAGGGTCCGCCGATGGGCAAGGAGATTCATTTACTTACACATTTTGCAAGTTTGTCCATTTTATTTTTGGATACTAAATTTATGTTATTTTCACATCAAACTAGAAATATGTTCAGCACAAAACCGTTCAATCACCGCAAAAAAGAAAAGGTCTTAGATAGGTACCTGCAGCTTTCTGAAGAAAAACATTGATAGTTAGAGAAGTTCTTCTTTCATACCGCAAAGTGAACTTCATTGGCTAGTAAACACACACTTGCATCATTCACCGAGATGAAGGAAAAACAGACAGATCAACAAGCTATGAATCTGTAATAAAAAAATACTAGTCAAAGGTTGAATTCCCTAACATATAAAATACATATATACCTTGTAGCCGCCACCAATTTAATTATGAGGCTATTGCATATACATAAACCCATGTTATCTACAGGGCCTAACCACATGTATGACAGTGGTGTACATGTATAAAATTGGCTCTCAACTCCTGAATAATGCGTTGTACAACCTATAAAAATTTATCACAAGCTGCTGTCTGGCTGCTATGATAGTGTATACGAATGGTTGTGTATACAGCTGTACGAACCCTATACGAATATGATGCCAACTGTGAGATTAATTTTATCTGTTGCTACTTAGTCAAATAACTTTTCTTTTTGTGGTCCGAGAATTGTGGATCTATTGGCAACTGCCACTCGGTATGTCTTGATAAACATTTATTTGGTTGATGAAGTGTACTACACGGAATATTTGTTCAGGACTTTAGCGCAAATTAATCACACTTTACATGTCTTAGTTACTAGTAGGTACGTGACTAAAAGTAGTATATATATATATGTAAAATGACTGGTGCACCTTGGTGTCCAGACAGCAAGCATGATACGCATAAATTCTTTTTGAACTAGACATATCTAAAGCATGATACGCATATATATACACGATTTATACAAAACTAAAACATCTTATATTTTAAAAGGGAGGGAGTACTAGCTAATCGATCTGTGTTAATCGGAATGGTGGTTGTTATCCGTACAGCAAAAGATGCCAACAACAGAAACATTTGATTTATCTCTACTTAATAAGTCAACCCACAGAGAATTTAAGGTAGGTCCTTCAAACAAGCTAAAGTTGACTGCGTAAGACAGAAGGACTTGGTACATCCATGATGCTGTCATCGTAGCATGTTAGATCTGATTGCACGTACTGACCTCTGCAGCTCAACCTTGTAACTACCTACACCTGCTGGTAGCATTATGTATTCTTCTTTCCTATATATAGATCATCTTCTTTCTTCATCACATCAACCCAGACTTCCTCTCTTCTCAAGAACTCGTACACACCACACCTGTCATCCATGCCTCCTTTCCTCTACACATTACTCAGGCTTCTCCTCCTCCTGCGCATAGCTCCTTGGTGCTCCTATGTAGCAGCTGCAGACGACACTCTCAGGGCCGGCCAAGTGCTCGCCGCCATAGGTGGCGGTAAGCTCGTCTCAAGAAACGGCAAGTTCGCGCTCGGCTTCTTCCAGCCAGCTACAAACATCACCGGTAGTAAGTCCCACGAACACACCACCTCCCCCTGGTACCTTGGCATATGGTTCAATAAAATCCCAGTTTTCACTACCGTGTGGGTTGCTAATAGGGAGGAGCCCATCACCCACTCCAGCCTCAACTCAACACAGCTCAAGATCTCAAGTGATGGCAATCTTGTCATCACCGTAAACCATGTTGATAGGGGAACTGAATCCCTAGTCTGGTCCACTCACATCGTCAATAGGACAAAAACCACCACAAATACCACTAGTGTTGTTCTCTTGAATAGTGGAAACCTTGCCTTACTCACAAATAGCCAACAAATGTTGTGGCAGAGCTTCGACTACCCAACAGATCTTACACTTCCTGGTGCCAAGTTTGGCCGAGACAAGGTCACCGGTTTTACTCGTCGAGTCATCTCGAAGAAGAGCCTCATTGATCCCGGTCTAGGCCCATACAGTGTCGAACTAGAAGCCACACGAGGGATCGTCCTCAAGCGTCGCATCAACCCCACTGTGGTGTATTGGCAGTATGCATCCTCCACATCATCACCATTGATACCAATACTCAAGTCACTTGTAGATTTGGATCCTCAGAAAAAGGGCGTGATTAACCCAATATATGTTGACAACGACCAAGAGGAGTACTACATGTACACTTCACCAGATGAATCATCTTCATCATTTGAGTCACTAGACATCTCTGGTCGAATAAAACTAATTGTTTGGTCAGAGGCCAAACAGTCTTGGGAGACCATCTACCAACCTGATGATCCCTGCATTACTCCTGCCACATGCGGACCTTTCACGGTCTGCAACAGCAATGCACAACCATTTTGTGACTGTATGGTTGGTTTCTCTCAAAAGTCACCGCGGGATTGGGAGTTTGGTGATCGAACGGGAGGATGCATGAGAAATACACCATTGAATTGCACCAGTGTAAAAAACATGACAAGTTCAACAGACATGTTCCACCCCATTGCCCGAGTTATGTTGCCCTACAAGCCACAAATAATGGTTGATGCGACCACTCAGAGAGAATGTGAAGAAGCTTGTGTTAGTTCCTGCTCCTGCACAGCATATTCATATAACAATAGTAGATGCTTTGTCTGGCATGGGGACTTGCTTAGTGCAAATCTGAATGATGGGATTGATAATACAGCTGAAGATGTTCTTTACCTTCGTGTTGCCGCCAAAGATCTGCCGGCGCCACCAATTTTGAGAAAAAACAAAAACTATCTGATCGTCGGGGTTGTTAGTGTTGCAAGCATTATAGGTTTTGGGCTCATCATGTGGTTAGTGGTTGGGCGGAACAAATTGAGGCTGTGTGGTTTTCCTTTATGCCAAAACCAAGATAGTGGTTGTGGAATTATTGCCTTTAGATACACTGATTTATTTCATGCCACAAAAAACTTCTCGGATAAGCTAGGAGGTGGTGGTTTTGGTTCTGTATACAAGGGAGTATTAAGTGACTCTACTTGTATAGCAGTGAAAAGGCTTGATGGTGCTAGTCAAGGAGAGAAGCAATTCAGAGCTGAGGTGAGCTCAATTGGACTGATCCAACATATCAACATAGTAAAATTGATTGGTTTCTGTTGTGAAGGTGATAAGAGGTTACTCGTGTATGAACACATGATAAATGGGTCTCTTGATAGTCTTCTATTTAAGAAGAGCAGTGGTAATGATGTTGTCTTAAATTGGAACACCAGATATCAGATAACCCTAGGAGTTGCTAGAGGATTGTCCTACCTGCATCAGAGTTGCCGCGAATGCATCATACACTGTGATATTAAGCCAGAAAACATACTTGTCGATGCATCATTTCTTCCTAAAGTTGCAGACTTTGGGTTGGCAGCGTTAGTGGGAAGAAACTGTAGTCGAGTTCTAACCACATTCAGAGGAACGGCGGGATATCTTGCCCCAGAGTGGCTCAGTGGGGTGGCTATTACACCAAAAATTGATGTTTATAGCTTTGGCATGGTGCTTTTGGAAGTCTTATCAGGGAGCAGGAATTCACCTGAAACATACAACACCAGCGGCAGCTACTACGTAAAATATTTCCCCATACAAGCCATCGACAAGCTTCACGAGGGGGATGTGCGGAGTTTGGTGGATCCACAGTTGCATGGTGACTTCAATTTGGCAGAGGCAGAGAGGCTTTGTAAAGTTGCATTTTGGTGCATCCAGGATAATGAGTTTGATCGACCAACAATGGGCGAAGTGGTCCGCGTTCTCGAGGGTCTACAGGACACAAGTATGCCCCCTATACCGAGACTACTTGCAGCTATGATGCAAGAAGGTGATGCATCCTCTTCAATGTAAGTAGTAAATGTTCCTAAGAGTTGTTTCGGGAGATTTGAAATATGCAATATGGAGGAGAAGGAATAAAAGAAGGCTATCTTGTAGATGTTAAATTATATCTTACTTGTTAGAGATAGTTTAGAATCTTAGATGACAACCCGTACTCTCAACTTGTATCTACCTCTATATCTCCAATATTCTCTGTAACCGTCTGGCACATGGTGCCCTCATATATTAACACGCAATACGGGGCTCGGGATGTATCCGAGTAGACACCCTTCGAACCTATCGTCGTTTTTGACACGGTATCGAGAGCCGGCCTCTCGCCACATCTACCTGATCGCCGCACCAGAAGAAATCCAAACCTTCCCACCCATCCCCAACATCACCATCGCCGCCACCCTTCTTGATCACCCTTGCCACTGCTTTCCCCATCCAGAGAAGGTGCTTGCCCTAGAGCTATGGCTACCTCAAGCAGCCAGATCAATCTAGGCACTCCACCTTCAGAAAAACCGACGTGTGAGAACTATCCAATCTGGAGGTCCCTGGTCCTCCCCACGACCGTGGTGCACAACTCGTCGGCCTCCTGGATGGTACCGACGCTGCCCCGGCGAAGACGCTGGTCGTCACACTAGCGGATACGACTTCATCCACGCCTGCCAAGATGACGCCCAACCCGAAGTATGTTGCCTCGATATCCTGGGACCAAGTTGTTCTCGGCTATGTGCTCCAGTCGCTCTCGAGGGAAATTCTCTCGCACGTCCATCGGCTCCAGCACTCCCATGACGTCTGGCAGGCCATCGAAGAGATGTTTGCCTCCCAATGCGAGGCCAAGGTCACCAATCTTCTGATCGCCCTCGCCAACACCAAAAGAGTTCAGTTCAACTCTACACCGGCCTACCTCACAAAGATGCAAGGTATCGCCAACGAGCTTGTCGCTGCGGGACGCCCTCTCTCTGTCAAGGAAACTGTCTCGTACATCCTTGCTGGCCTTGGTGCTGGCTACGACCCACTCGTGGTTGCTCTCGGGGTGATAACCACGCCGATCTCCCTCAGCACGCTCTATGCCCAACTCCATGCCTATGATCAACGTCAAGAGCTGCACCATGGTGTCCCTACTGGCGACTTCGAGACCTCAGCGAACGCAGCTTGTCGTCAACGTTATCGCTTCAAGAACAACAACTACTCCACCTCCGGCAAATCACCTGGTGATCATGGTGATCGCCGAGACGATCGTCGCACCGATCGTCGTGACACTCGCCGTGATGATCGCCCCCAACAGCAAGGACGTGGGTGTGGCCGTGCGTCTCCGGGAGGGGGGCGTGGCCGTGGCCGAGGACGTTGGCGCACAACTCCTTGGGTCGACGTCATGTGCCAAATCTGCAACAAAGAAGGGCACGCCACCAAGGACAGCAGGTGGCGCTTTGAAGAGGAATATGATGACTCTGGTGACAAAGAGGTCCATGCAGCCTTATATGGTGTTGACACCAATTGGTATCATGACACCGGTGCTACCCATCATGTCACTGGCGAAGCCCAAAACCTGACGGTTCGGGACAACTACAGAGGCTATGACAAGGTCAACACGGCCAACGGGCAAGGTATGAGTATTTCCCATATTGGTCATTCAATAGTTCGTAGCCCTACTCACAATTTCCACCTTCTCAATATTCTGCATGTTCCCACCGCATCAAAAAAATTGCTATCCATACATAAACTCACATATGATAACCATGTGTTCATCGAGTTCCATCCTTCCTTCTTTCTGATCAAGGACCAGGTCACACGGAAAATCGTCCATAGAGGGAGATGCATTGGTGGCCTCTATCTTCTCATCTCATCCGTGGAGTCCTCCCAGTCCCCGAAGCATGCCTTTGTTTCCGCCAAGCCTTCTCATACTCGGTGGCATAGTCGTCTTGGTCATCCTTCTTTAGTTATTGTTAGGCAAATTATTAGCAAGAATAAACTTCCCCATATTAGAGATTCTAGTATTGAGTCAATTTGTGACTCCTGTCAGCGTGCTAAGAGTCATCAGCTTGCCTATCCCATCTCCACCAGTGTATCTACAGTTCCCCTTCAGTTAGTCTTTTCTGATGTTTGGGGTCCTGCACCTAGGTCTATTGGTTGTCATGATTACTATGTAAGCTTTATTGATGATTATAGTAAGTTTACTTGGATATACTTGCTTAAGAAAAAGTCTGATGCTCTTGCTGCCTTTGTGAATTTTCAAAAACTTGTTGAAAGAAAGTTTGATCGCAAAATCCTCACAGTTCAGTCTGATTGGGGAGGAGAATATGTCAAACTTAACTCTCTTTTTCAAACCCAAGGAATCTCCCATCATGTCTCGTGCCCTCATGCCCATCAACAGAATGGCTCCGCCGAGCGCAAACATCATCATATTGTCGAAGTTGGGATTACTCTTCTTGCTAATGCATTCATGCCACTAAAATTTTGGGATGAAGCTTTTCTCACTGCCACACATACCTTATCAACATGCTTCCTAGTAAAGTTATTAATAATGATACACCTGTTCACCGTCTTCTTGGAACACTTCCAGACTACTCCTCTCTCCGTGTTTTTGGTTGTACTTGTTGGCCCAACCTTCGCCCCTACAACAAACACAAACTTGCCTTTCGCTCCACACAATGTGTCTTTCTAGGCTATAGTCCCCGCCATAAAGGAGTCAAGTGCCTCGAAGTCTCTATTGGTCGTGTGTATATTTCCCGAGATGTTGTTTTTGACGAGGTTGTTATTCCCTTAAAAAATATGCATCCTAATGCATGAGCTCTTCTTCGCAAAGAAATTCTCCTTCTTGATCCCTCACTTCATAATTTTCACCATGGGGACGATACTATTCATGACTCTAATATGGATAATAGCCATACTACTAATACTGTTGCTAGTCCTGGTTGTACTACTATGCAGGGAGAAGGAGAATGCCAAAATACAACATCTGGTGAAAATTCCAGTCAAAACAATGCATCTATGAGCTCAAATGGCTCACATGAAATATCTGCAGAAGAAGACGAAAGCACGGGACACAAGGCTGATTCTCTAAGCAGATCCACCTCGGAATCGTCGCAGTTAACCTCAGACTCATCGTGTAGCTCCCCTGGTCCCCGGTCCCCTACGTCGCAGTCTCCCGCCTCTGGCGTCCGCATGCAGCGGCAGACAGAAGATTCCCCTGCCTCCGGATCTTCTACGGCCTCTCCTGCGCACACGTCTACCTCTTCTTTTCCCGCATAGATGGCCACAGGATCTGCTGCCTCAACGCCTCTCTCTCTCTCTCTCCGACAGCGACAGGCGCGACGGGAACAACTGATAGGAGCAGCTCCTCTCTAGGCTGATCTTCTGCATCTGCTTCAACCGTGCACCAACCTATGGCCGAGTCCAGAAACCTGCTACACGTGCATCACAAGGTATCTCTAAACAAAAGCAATATACTCATGGCACTATTCCATGGTGTCTCTCTGTCACTAGTGATGAACCTGCAAATCTACAATCTGCCTTAGAGGATCAGAATTGGAAAGGGGCATTGAATGAGGAATTTGATGCTCTTACAAAAAATAAATCATGGAGGTTAGTTCCACCATGTCAAGGTCAAAATATTATTGATTGTCGATGGATATACAAAGTCAAGCGTAAGGCGGATGGTTCTATTGACAGATATAAAGCTAGATTGGTAGCTAAAGGATTTAAGCAACAATATGGTATTGATTATGAGGATACTTGATACCTCGGAAATGTATCTATAATTTTTTATGCTTCATGCTTGTTTTATATCTACTTTGCTTTGCTTTGTCTTTCTTTGAGATGTTTTTATATCTTTTCTGGAACTAACCTATTAACAAGTTGCCATAGTGCCAGTTGACTATTTTCTTCTGTTTTTGGTTCCAGAAAGGCAGAAAATCATTATTCTCGCAATTGGACGGGACAAAAGCCAAAGTCATTATTTTCCTGGAGCAACACGGAACCATGAAGCAGAGCCGGAGGGGGGCCACAGGGTGGCCACACCCTAGGTGGGCGCGGGCCATGCTAGGCCGCGCCCATAGGGGTTGTAGGCCCCCTGGCCACCTCCTCGGCCTACCCCTTCGCGTATATAAAGAACCCGAGGCAAAAACCCTAAATCATCCCAGAAAAATCCATGAAAGCCTCTGCTACGCCGCCACCACCGAAGGGGAGATTTGGGGGACAGAAAGTCTCTGTTCCGGCACCCTGCCGGGACGGGTAAGTGCCCTCGGAGCCATATCCATCAATCTCCACCACCATCTCCATCACCGTTGCTTATTCCCATGATGAGGATGGAGTAGTTCTTCCTCGAGGCTAAGGGCTCTACCGGTAGCTATGTGTTCATCTCTCTCTCTCTCTCTCTCTCTCTCTCTCTCTATGCATGATCTTGTTGTGGTCATGAGCTTTGTAATCAAGTAGATCTACCTTTCTACTCAAGTGCTTCGTTAGATCTCTGCTCTCCCCATGTGTGTGAAAGTGACAGCGTGCAAGCCATGGTGGCACTTAGGCTTGAGTCTACATAAATACTCTTTGTTCTTTAATAGATCTATGCTTTTCCCCACGTGTGTGAAAGTGATAACACGCATACCGTGTGTGGTACTTTGGCTAGATTGAATATTTGTTATGAGTTATATTTGGAGTTGGATGTCTCTATGAAATTGTGGTGTTTGTTGGAACCATCTAGCGCTCAAGGTGACAGTGTGGGGTTATCTAGATTGGAAAAGGTAGACTTTGAGGAGTGCTGGTATAGCCCTATCAATGATTAGAGTGTTCAACTGGAGAGTAGTTAAGAGTAGTATCATGAAGAGAGGATATTTATATGAGAGAGTGTTCACTAGTGAAAGTATGATCCCTAGGCCTTGTTTCTAAGCATTGAAACACCGTTCGCTACTAGATCTGTTGCATGTTTGCTTGCTTCCTTCTTGTTGCCTTTAGTCTTTGCCTCACCATCAAGCTCCTTTCTGGCACCTTTACCACTTGTATTTCACTATCTCTTCGCTGAACTAGTGCACCTATATTGTGTGTGTTGGGGACACAAGAGACTTCTTGTATCTTGATTGTAGGGTTGCTTGAGAGGGAATACCTTTGACCACTTTCTCCCTGAGTTCGATAAACCTTGGGTAATCCACTTAAGGGAAACTTGCTGCTGTTCTACAAACCTCTGCACTTGGAGTCCCAACAACTGTCTACAAGAATAGAAGTGCGTAGACATCAATACTTTTAGTCCTATTGCCAAAATTGCAACTGTTCGTCTTGTCTTGGCTATTTCTGTTTCCAGGGGATGGAGTTTGCGACAACTAGATGTCAAGAACGTGTTTCTTCATGGTGTTCTGAATGAGGAAGTCTATATGAGACAACCACCAGGGTATGAAGATAGTAAGAAACCCAATTACATATGCAAGCTTGACAAGGCACTTTATGGGCTAAAAAAAGCCCCTAGGGCATGGTACTCTCGGTTGAGTTCACAGTTAATTGAGTTTGGTTTTGTTGCCTCAAAGTATGACACATCATTATTCATATATCATAAATCCAATGTCACCATTTTTATGCTTATCTATGTGGATGATATTATAGTTGCTAGCTCCTCTCAAGCTGCAACTAATGCTCTTCTGAAGGACTTCAGTCAAGAGTTTGCACTCAAGGATATTGGTGATCTCCACTACTTTCTGGGAATTGAAGTGAAGAAAGTGAATGATGGTCTAGTTTTGAATCAAACAAAATATGCTCATGGTGTGCTTGCACAAGTTAATATGACACACTGCACAGGTACATCTACACCTTTGTCTTCACCAGAAAAGATCACTGCACGAGAAGGAGTCTTGTTGGGTCGTGAAGATAGCACCAAATACATGAGTATGGTAGGTGCACTTCATTATCTGACGCTCACAAGACCTGATATTTCCTATGCAGTAAATAAAGTGTGTCAGTATTTGCATGCTCTCACTACAGTACATTGGACTACAGCCAAACGTATTCTGAGGTATGTAAAGAGTACAATAACTGTTGGGTTAACCTTCAAGAGGTCTTCCTCTACACTAGTCAGTGGTTTTTCAGATGCAGACTAGGCTGGTTGTTCTGATGATCGCAAATCAACTGGAGGATTTGCTATTTTCTTTGGCCCTAACTTAATATCTTGGAGTGCCAAGAAGCAAGCCACAGTCTCAAGGTCTAGCACCAAGGCAGGGTATAAATCAGTAGCAAATGCCATAGGAGAGATGATATGGGTGCAGTCTCTACTTGAAGAACTAAAATTACCACAGACTCAAACACCTTGCCTATGGTGTGATAATCTGGGAGCAACATATCTATCAGCAAATCCTGTGTTTCATGCACGAGCTAAACACATAGAGATAGATTTTCATTTCGTCAGATAACGAGTATTGAGCAAACAATTAGATATTCGGTTTATCTTTTCCAAAGATCAAGTTGCTGATGGATTTACAAAACCTCTACCATATCGATCTTTTAAAGCCTTCAAGTATAATCTCAACTTGACTAAGTTGTGATTACGGGAGGGTGTTAGAGATAGTTTAGAATCCTAGATGTTTACAACTTGTACTCTCAACTTGTATCTATCTCTATCTCTCCAATATTCTCTATAACCGTCTGGCACACGGTGCCCTCATATATTAACACGCAATACGGGTCTTGGGATGTATCCGAGTAGACACCCTTCGAACCTATCGTCGTTTTTTACATTACTTAATGTCCATTTTTGTAAAAAACATTGTAGAAAAAGTATGGCAGCAGAACTACAAATATGTGCATGTTTTGTTGAGGGGTTAATTATATATATATATATATTTGAATTTTTTTGGTGGGTTAAAATCCTTGAATCTAAGGAATGTGTTCTTATATATGTATATCACTACCTTACATTCTTGATGACGAGCACGACGGCTTGGCAAAGCCTAATGTTCCTTATTTTGTAAGATGGTGCGTCCTTTAGCCAATAATAATGAACGGTTGTTCAGCTGTACGATCTCCAACATGTTATGGTATCTTTTTGATGAAATGTGTGCTTAGAGGACGAAGCTGATGGCGCCCGACACCTGTTAGATGAAATGCGTAGTCCATCGGTGAAGGCTCTCTCATGTGTCATGTCGAGATGACAGTGTAAGTTTTGAGCCAACCGCAATGACATCAACTTTTAATTGATGGATTGATCAATGTCGATCATATGTTTAAAGTGCATACCAGGTTACCAAGAAAATTGGAAGATGGTTTGTACTTTTTATCGCATCACTATTCATCCGTTTAACCAAAAGAGACTAGGCCATACGATCACCAAGCAGAACCACGAGTCTAATTCTAGTGATTTATGGATAATTGCATGCTTTTATCTTCAATGTTCGAATTGCATGCTTCCAAATTTACTGTTTCAGTGATGTACCTCCGGTAATTTTGCTCTGCTCTTCATTGTGGTATTCGTTCTTAGGTATTTCCGGTAGCCTCCACTAATTGCTCATTTTTTAGGAAATGAATTCTGAATATCATTTAAGTAGATTATTCTGAAACTATTTTTTCTAGTCTTGCTTCCACTGATAATCGAATTTCCTTCTAGCACATCTTTTTCTGAACATTTTCCTGTGACATGTCTTAATATTGCGAGAAAATTACAAAAAAACCATCACATTTGAGACTAGGGTTTCAAAAGACCATCAATTTTTTTAAAAAAAATTCAGATAGCACCGGATTTGGGGCACGCGGTTGCAGATAGCACTGATCTAGCTCTGATATTGCGCTAATGACGAATCTGACCGGTGGGGCCCGGTCATTAGGCTGACGTGGCACATTTGGACGGCCAGGTGTGGGCGGCCGTTAACGACGCGGTCGGAACCATCAAACCGGTTGGGCCCTCCTCTTCTCTCCCCCGCTGCCGCACTCGTCTGCTTCCTCTGAGCCCGACCGCCGCCGTCGCTGTTGACCGCGCCGCCATCGCCAGCGACTGCTTCCGCCGATGCTCCGCAGATCATGCCGAGCTAGAACGACAGCAAAAGCTCCTCCGACTCTCTCTCGTTTGACCATGTGAGTGCCTTCCTCCTCCTTTAAGTTAGGGTTTGGATCCCGATTTGGGAATTTTTGAAAAATCGTCGATTTGAGCCTCATGTTTTCCTGGATTTCTAGGATTTGTAGTTCACTGCGTTCGACTACGCACCAAACATGCTCCATGAGGCAGAAATTGTCGGCATTGACCATGAAGCACATTTTGTTTGCGTTTCTCACAAATTGAAGCCGCGCAGGTGTGTTGCGTTTCAGGGCACTGATACAGGGAGGAAGTTATACATGTGTTCTATAGAAAATGTAAGTACTCAGGTCCCTTTTTTCTTTAATATGTCCCTATAGGTAATTTGATTTCCTCGCAGTAAACATGTGTTCATTTAGTGTCAGTTAACTAACAGGTACAGTGATATAGAAACATGTATGTGATTTGTAGTAGTGCATAACAGGTTTGTAGAAGTGTACTGAATATTGTGATATAGATAATTGATAGTTTGCTTAGCAGATATGTGATGTAGAAATGATAGTGTGTTCATTTAGAAATGATAGTGTAATAATATGCATTTTTAGTATGTTGTAATTATAAACAGTATGTTGTAATAAAAAATATTTAATGTACAGGAGGTAATGAGTTGTGGATTTCAAATCTGGATTGATACAGAGTGGGATGAGGGCATGAAGCATGCATTAACTAAGTTGTGGGCAATATACAATGAGAGTAATAGCTCATGAATTCAAGAGAGGTATGAGAGCATCAAAATGTTGAAGGATCTAACTGAAGAGAAGGACAAATTGGAGAAGAAACATGCAACCCTAGTAGAGGAAGGTAATAGGTGGACAGGTGAGACTAGGAAGAAGTGGATAGCTCGGACCGAGAAGAAAAGCTATAGCAGAAATCCTTGCTAGGATAAACAGTGGGGAACATGGTGTTGAGCAAACAGAGAAGTACATAGCTGCATTGAAGAATGAAGTAGAGGTGCTGAAGAATGATAAGGAGGAACTGAAGAATGTGCTCAAATCACATGCATAAGTATTCAAGGTGAAACAACAGAAGTGGGATGAGGAAAGAGCTAATCTCAAGGATGAAAAGAAAAAGTTAGAGTACTCCATGCATGACCTTTTTAAGGTCAATGGTGTTAATAACGAAAAGGTCAAGAGAATCAAGGCAATTTATGAGGAGGAGTGATGGTGTGTTTAGGTATATGTATGAGTCTGTTGGCATATTTGTGTAATGCAGCTGTTGAGTTGAACCCTTTATTTTTTGAGTTGAACCATCCATGTGTTGAACCCTTTATTTGTTTAGTTGAACCCTCCATGTGTTGAACCATTCATTTTGTGTCAAGATGTTCTCCTATTTGTGTCTAAAATTTCATGCATTTTAGTTAACATGTCAAAATCTATAATGCATTGTGGTACTAGATACAATGTGGTATTATAATTCTCAAATAATTTAATATACTAGGGTTGTTGAGGCCCCTCGAGTGGTCTCGACAACATGTGTAATGCTCAAATAATTTAATATATTAGGATTGTCGAGGCCCCTCGAGTGGTCTCGACAACATGTGTAATGCTCAAATAATTTAATATACTAGGGTTGTCGAGGCCCCTCGAGTGGTCTCGACAACATCTATAATGATCAAATAATTTAATGTACTAGGGTTGTCGAGGCCCCTCGAGTGGTATCGACAACATCTATAATGATCAAATAATTTAATATACTAGGGTTGTCGAGGCCCCTTGAGTGGTATCGACAACATCTATAATAATCAAATATGTTTACTATACTAGCATGACAACATCTACACAAGCATTTCAAATATTTGGCCATTGTCTCAGACTCACAACAGAAAACGAACACATCATTTGTTCAAATGGTTATACATCATCTCACAAACACACATATAGATCTAGGAAACAGATTGTTCTACAAAGCACACAAACTAATTGTTCTACAAAGCACACAAATCACACAAACTTAATAAATATTTATTATTTATTAAGTGTTTATAAAGTATTAAATATTATAAAAAGCATATCTTATTATTAATAAATCACAAAAATAAATGTAATATACCAAAATGATCCCAAAAATAATATCTACATGTTAAAAATATAACATTCCAATTTTTTGAAAGTATGTAAAAATATAATACCCTAATAACTTGAATTTAAACTTATTTCCCTAATTGGTAATTCATATAAGGACAAATAAAAATTGCTAATATTACTAAAAATTATTCCTTTGAGGTATAAAAATAATATTAGTCCTAAACTTTGATAATATGAAGTCAAAATAAGTTCAACACATTTTAAAGTACAATTTTGTTGAATTATCATTCAAATATAAGTGTATATATTTTCTAAAAGGATCCTTATAAAATTATAAAATCTTCAAAACCAATATCTTCAACTAAATAAAAAGTCTTACCATTGTTTCACTCACAAGTTTATAAATGGATTCAAATCCAAAGATATTTCATGGGTAGTTAAGTAATGTTGTTTTCACATTTATAACTCCTGACTATTCATCCATAAGAAAATAAATGATACTATTCCATTATAATATTAAGAAACCACTACTCAAATAGAAGTATTACCACTCTTAAGTAACTTTAAGGAAACATTATGAAGTGAACAAAGTACAAATATTATAAGCATACACGTTAAGTCCATCTATGTCCTTAAAGATAAACTTTAGTCTACAAGATTGTAAACACCATGTTAAAAGCTTCACTATATGTTTTATAGTTTACTTTAGTATGCTTCAATTAAGACCTAGTGCATCTCAAGACCAAACTAACTAAGTAAACACCAAAAGACATCGATCACATTCTATTAACCATAAAGATTGTTTAAAACCTTAGAAAAGAAACCTTTTCTTCGAAGGTTATCCGTTTTGCCACTTCAAACAACAAATTTTGTAATAATATCTCTAACTCTTAACAACTAAACCCAAGGACTTTTATCATAGTCAACAGATGACAATTAATCATAATCACATTACTTTATACTTTACTTGTGTATTTAGGATTGTTGACACTTAAGTTCCTTATAAATGCCATTACTTGTAAAGTAAAATTTGAAGATAAAACAATTCTTATATAAGCAGTCTTTGAATAGCATTCCACATTTGTGTATATTATTATTGTATGATATTATAATTACATGTTTCACACACACTCACAAGCCTTAATAAGAAGCACAAGTGTGAAACTTATCTAAAAGGACAACACATTCTAAAGGAACCATTTTCAGTTTCCAAACCCTCGATCAACGCTTATTCCGGGGATTTGAGTTTACCAAATTGCATTACATTACTTATGCATAATAACATCTTGCTTCCTTAAACATTAGTCCTTACCGGACCAATGATGTGGATTTAAGACAATGGATCTTTTTTATCATCTCGAAGACCGTGAGTGCATAATCTTGCAATCACAAAAGGCAAGTTCACACTTTCTCATGTCCTTTGATTATTTTCTGCAAAGTATTTTGCAAATCCAGTGTTGTCATCACCTGCATTTCAAAAAGGCCAGAAAACACTATTTTCATAATAATATGATTATGAGTTATTTACCATGAGGTAATAACCTACTATGAAAGTTACAGTGGTAAAGGAACATATTATCTAGGACTTAACAAACTATGTCGCCAGTGATTCTTGCGTTGTATATCACGCGTTAACCATGAGATTTGGAATGGGACGGAGAAGTCAGCTGTATCCTTTTCCTTCTGTATGTAGGCAAGACGAACTTAATGTGACGTTGTGATTCCTTGTGCGAATCCAACATATGGGTGGGCACGCTTAGGCCCCACGATTTTGGTGTCTAGATTATCTATGAGTGTCTGCCGGAGGTATAGCCGGACCTATATGGTACTTGCCAGGGGCATCACTGATGTCTACGCACTTCTATTCTTGTAGACAGTTGTTGGGCCTCCAAGTGCAGGGGTTTGTAGAACAGCAACAAGTTTCCCTTAAGTGGATTACCCAAGGTTTATCGAACTCGGGAAGGAAGTGGTCAAAGGTATTCCCTCTCAAGCAACCCTGCAATCAAGATACAAGAAGTCTCTTGTGTCCCCAACACACCCAATATAGGTGCACTAGTTTGGCAAAGAGATAGTGAAATACAAGTGGTAACAGTGACAGAAAAGAGCTTGAAGGTGAGGCAAAGACTAAATGCAATAAGAAGGAAGCAAGCAAACATGCAACAGATCTAGTATCAAACGGTGTTTCAATTCTTAGAAACAAGGCCTAGGGATCATACTTTCACTAGTGAAGACTCTCTCATATAAATATCCTCTCTTCATGATACTACTCTTAACTACTCTGCGGTTGGACACTCTAATCCAAGGTAGGGCTATAACAACACACCTCAAAGTCCGCCTTCCCCAATCTAGATAACCCCACACTGTCACCTTGAGCACTAGATGGTTCCAACAAACACCACAATTTCATAGAGACATCCAACTCCAAATATAACTCATAACAAATATTCAATCTATCCCAAGTGCCACACATGGTATGGCCGCTGTCACTTTCACAGACGTGGGGAAAATCATAGATCTATTAGAGCACTAAGAGTATCTATGTAGACTAAGCCTAAGTGCCACCATGGCATGCACGCTATCACTTTCACACACATGGGGAGAGAAGAGATCTAATGAAGCACTTGAGTAGCAGGGTAGATCTACTTGATTACAAAGCTCATGACCACAAGATCATGCCTAGAGAGAGATGAACACATAATTACCGGTAGAGACCTTAGCCCTAAGGAAGAACTACTCCCTCCTCATCATGGGAATCAGCAATGGTGATGAAGATGGCGATGGAGATCGATGGAGATGGCTCCGGGGGCACTTCCCCGTCCCAGTAGGGTGCCGGAACAGAGACTTTCTGTCCCCCGAATCTCCCCTTCGGCGGCGGTGGCGCTACAGAGGTTTTCGTGGATTTCTTCTGGATGCCCTAGGGTTTTTGGGTCGAAGGCTTCTTATAGGCGCAGGAATGAAGGTCGGTGGGGGTCCAGGGGGCCCACACCCCCTGTGGGCGCCTCTAGGGCTCACCCGTGCCTAGGGGGTGCGGCCACCCAGTAGCCCCCCTCCGGCTCTGCTTCGTGGTTCCGTGTTGCTCCGGGAAAATAATGACTTTGACTTTTGTCCCGTCCAATTATGAGAATATTGATTTTCTGCCTTTCTGGAACCAAAAACAGAAGAAAACAGGCAACTGGCACTGTGGCATCTTGTCAATAGGTTAGTTCCAGAAAGTGTATAAAAATACCCCAAAGTGTAGACAAAACATAAGACAAATGATACAAAACAAGCATGGAGCATCAAAAATTATAGATATGTTTCCGACGTATCAACATCCCCAAGCTTAACTCCTCATCCTCGAGTAGGTAAGTGATAAAAGAATAATTTTTGGGGTGAACATGCACCCTCACAATAAAGATCCAACCATTTGCAAGCATTGAAAGCTGGGATCAAAGAACACTAAACATGTGCATGAAAGAATAGAGTTCTAACAATAGGACATAGTAACTATGCATGCAACATGAAAGGCTACAAACAAATATCATGAATAACATGCATTGAAAAATGTTTGTTTGTTTCACATACAGAAAACATAGCATAGTGGCAATCAACTTGTCCCTCATAGAGTAGCAATATAGATGCATAGGAAACCTTCAAAGTTCACAAGGGTGACTAGAAACAAATAGCACAAGAACAAGTAATATCACAATATGCATCAATCAATAAGCTTTGGAACACTGCACACAGGATGACAACCATGCTCTCTTAATGGTGCCTAAAGGTAGAAGGTGGATACTCAATAATGGTGGAAGAAAGGTCTCTTTGTAAAGGAAGCAGGGATTACAAGTTTCAAAAAGAGCTTCCAAAAATTATGGTACTTGTTAGCTTTCAGCCCTCATTTCCCCTATCATAAGCATCTTGAAGTGATTAAGGTTAAACTGGCAAAAATGGAGTATATGCTTGACAAACTATAAGTTGTCAATCTCAAGTCCCTTGAATATGAGGGCCACACCTCATGCATACTCAACTTCAGTCACAGGTAAGGTCTTGTCATTGTAAGTATTTGCATATCACTAAGAACCGCCAACGGGGTACCCCTTGCACATGGTACAGGAGCTTTCCCATAACCAAAATGACAAGGCAAAGCAGACAATGAGCATCTCAACGATCTTTTTATTTACTATATGCATAGCTTTTTTATTGAGGATGCTTCATAGATAGATCACTTTGGTGATGCTGCAAGTTTCCACCATGATTAGGCATGGCTTAGGCTAGCGGCCCAGGCGTTTCTCTAACACAGAATACAAACTCCATGGACTTACAAGTTCCCTCTTTATTTCATATCGGTGACATCCATAGACAAAAGAGCATGATATCAACTGAGTACAAAGTACAAGTGCAATGTTGAAAACGTTCCCCGTGACAGCACGATTTTGCTAATTCCAACGTATAAGTGCAAGCATATACAACAAAGTTGTCACAATGGTTCAAGTTTATTAGTGGCAAAAAGAATATAAAATGTGCCATCAAGTTCGTGAGGGCTTTAATCACTAAGATTTCACATACAGAATACTTTTATTTGGAAGATAGCTGAAAACAAGAATATACTTGGAATGGTATAACACACCATGCATAGGAGTTTATAGTAGACACTTTGGAATAACTTGGTTTCTTGGGAGTTGGAAGCATGAGTAGAACTTACTCATACAAGTGGAGGCTAGCAAAAGACTAGGAGCAATCAACTAAGAGAGCATAATGGCCATAATCATGCAGAGCAACAAAGCATTACTAATCAAAGCATAGAGTGGTACTACAAGTCAAGGACTAAATAATCATAGAGGCTAATGGTGACTTGTGAGAGTCATAACATGGTGTGATCATGTGCCAAGTCAACCCAAGCAAAGCATCAAAGGATAATACCACAATACTATGCTTTTGCATGCTAAAACAACGCATAATTTCTTCAAGGCACACTAAGCAATCCCAATTGTTTGGAACAAGACATGCTACAGAAATAATCAATAATCATAAGGTCAAAACAACACCTAGCATGTCATGCTAAAGTTTAAGTCACAGTCAATGCAAGCTCCTCATGCACTTACAAGCAAGAACTTACTACTCGTTTCCAACGCCAAGCAACTTATTTGCAACAACACAGTGAGAACGGGGGTCCAAACTACTTTATTAAAGCAAACTAAACAACCTAAGAAAAGCAAACGAAAACTAAGCCGCTCCAAGAACAACACAACTGTGCATGAAACAATAAAAACGAAGTGTCTAGAGAAATCTGAGCTTTTTATTGATGAAGAAGGGGATGCCTTGGGCATCCCTAAGCTTTGACGCTTGTACCTCTTGGATATTTCTTGGGGTGACACCATGGTGGTATCTCCAAGCGTGAGATTTTTTCCATTCTTTATCTCATTACATCATTCTTTCTCTACACATGCAAATTTTCCTTCATACAAAACTTCACACAATCTTCATTAGCAACATTAGTGTATTCAAAATATAATATACCCTTGGGTTTAGTTTCAAAACAGCAAAACTTTCACTAAAGACACAAGCTACTATAGCAACTCCTTCAAAAATCTCAATTTCCCAAAAAGAATTCAAAAATGAATCAATAAGAAGCAAATGCAAATAATGGCAGAAATCTGTCAAAACAGACCAGCAGGTAGAAACCGATTTTTACGAAAATCTTATGTTGCCCAAATCAAAAAGTGTTGAACTAATTAAAGTTATATAACATACTAGGGGATTTATTCGTCAATTTTGAGCTCAATCCGAGTTACAGAGACTCCTCACAAAATTTTATGGTGGAGGACAAAAATCTGTTTCGGGACAACAACTCCCAAATCTTACTTCCTCATTAGAGGTCTTTCTTGGCACAAAAAGCAAACAAAAAAGATAAGGAGAGGTCATTACTAAAGTAATAACTTCCAAGATTCAAGAATATTCTTGGGTTATCTCCCAACAAGTACTCCCTCCGTCCGCAAATAAGTGTACTTATAGCATTGTCCCAAGTCAAACTTTACTATGTTTGACAAACTTTTTAGAACAACGTACCAACATTTATGACACTAAATTGTTACCATTAGATTTATTTTTAAGTATAGTTTCACAATATGTAAATTTGATGTAATATATGTTTATATATTTCTCTATAAAGATGGTTAAATTTGGTTATATTTGACTTAGGCAAAAGCTAGATGTACACTTATTTGCGGACGGAGGGAGTACTTTTCTTTAACGCCTTTAAGTTAGGGTTGATAGTTTGAGAAGATGATCACATAGAAAATATGAATTGAAGTAAAAGAGAGCATCAATAAGAAAATTTAAAACACATTTAAGTCTAACCCACTTCCTATGCATGGGAATCTTATAAAGAAACAAGTCATGAAAGAACAAAGCAACAAGCATAGGAAAGTAAACAAGTGCAACTTCAAAAATTTCAACATAAAGAGGGGAAACTTAATATTGTTGAGATACATAAGACCATGTTTCCCTCTCTCATAATAAATTTCAGTGGCATCATGAATAAAATTAACAATATAACTATCACATAAAACATTTTTATCATGAGCTACATGCATAAAATGATTATTACTCTCCACATACGCATAGTCATTCTTATTAATTGTAGTGGGAGCAAATTCAACAAAATATCTATCATTGTTATTCTCATCACCATAATCATCAAATATAGGAGGCATATAGTAATCACAATAAATTTTCTCCTCAATAGTAGGTGGACTGAAAATATCATATTTATCACTGTAATCATCATATATTGTAGGTTTGGTGTCATCATAAGCAATAGAATAGCTATCTTCCAAAGCTAGAGGACTAAAAAGATCATTTTCATCAAAACTAGCTTCCCCAAGCTTAGACGTTTCCATAGCATTAGCAACAATGGTGTTCAAAAAATTCATACTAATAACATTGCTATTAGCATGCAAATAAAGCTCCATAGGTTTTTTAATTTTCTCTTCAAACACTTCATGTCCTAACTCAAGATAAACACTATAAAGCTCTCTAATTTTGTTGTTGTTTTCCATTAAGCCTAACTAGTGAAAACAAGAAACAAAAAGACGAAATTGCAGAATCTAAAGGAAATAACTTCGAGCACTCACACCGGAGGATGTGAGTAACTTTTACCTTACCTCCCCGACAACGACACCAGAAAAGAGCTTGATGTCTATGCACTTCTATTCTTGTAGACAGTTGTTGGGACTCCAAGTGCAGAGGTTTGTAGAACAGCAGCAAGTTTCCCTTAAGTGGATTACCCAAGGTTTATCGAACTCAGGGAGAAAGTGGTCAAAGGTATTCCCTCTCAAGCAACCCTACAATCAAGATACAAGAAGTCTCTTGTGTCCCCAACACACACAATATAGGTGCACTAGTTCAGCGAAGAGATAGTGAAATACAAGTGGTAACGGTGCCAGAAAAGAGCTTGACGGTGAGGCAAAGACTAAAGGCAACAAGAAGGAAGCAAGAACACATGCAACAGATCTAGTAGCAAACGGTGTTTCAATGCTTAGAAACAAGGCCTAGGGATGATACTTTCACTAGTGAACACTCTCTCATATAAATATCCTCTCTTCATGATACTACTCTTAACTACTCTACGGTTGTACACTCTAATCCAAGGTAGGGCTATAACAACACACCTTAAAGTCCGCCTTTCCCAATCTAGATAACCCCACACTGTCACCTTGAGCACTAGATGGTTCCAACAAACACCACAATTTCATAGAGACATCCAACTCCAAATATAACTCATAACAAATACTCAATCTAGCCAAAGTGCCACACAAAGTATGCCCGCTGTCACTTTCACACACGTGGGGAAAAGCATAGATCTATTAAAGCACAAAGAGTATTTATGTAGACTAAGCCTAAGTGCCACCATGGCATGCACGCTGTCACTTTCACACACATGGGGAGAGCGGAGATCTATTGAAGCACTTGAGTAGCAAGGTAGATCTACTTGATTACAAAGCTCATGACCACAAGATCATGCCTAGAGAGAGAGATGAACACATAGCTACTGGTAGAGCCTTAGCCCTCAGGAAGAACTACTCCCTCCTCATCATGGGAATCAGCAATGGTGATGAAGATGGCGATGGAGATCGATGGAGATGGCTCCGGGGCACTTCCCTGTCCCGGCAGGGTGCCGGAACAGAGGCTTTCTGTCCCCCGAATCTCCCCTTCGGCGGCAGCGACAGTGCTACAGAGGTTTTCGTGGATTTCTTCTGTATGCCCTAGGGTTTTTGGGTCGGAGGATTCTTATAGGCGCAGGAATGAAGGTCGGTGGGGGTCCAGGGGGCCCACACCCCCTGTGGGCGCCTCTAGGGCTCGCTCGTGCCTAGGGGGTGTGGCCACCCTATAGCCCACCTCCGTCTCGGCTTCGTGGTTCCGTGTTGCTCCGGGAAAAATAATGACTTTGGCTTTTGTCCCGTCCAATTATGAGAATATTGATTTTCTGCCTTTCTGGAACCAAAAACAGAAGAAAACAGGCAACTGACACTGTGGCATCTTGTCAATAGGTTAGTTCCAGAAAGTGTATAAAAATACCCCAAAGTGTAGACAAAACATAAGACAAATGATACAAAACAAGCATGGAGCATAAAAAATTATAGATACGTTTCCGACGTATCAATCACCAGCTCATAGTCTTTGGGAACTCATCAGGGTTTTAGCCTGCCCGAAAGGGGGCTTAACGGAGGTGAGCCGGCCCCGAAGGATCGTGAAGACATGCGGGGTCGTGGAGAGGGCAGTGATTGTCTTGTATCTTATGTTGGGCCTCAAACCATGGAAATTTGAACGGGGACATACTCCCGACCGTGCAACAAATCTTAAGATCTCTCATGGGAAAAGTATCGCACCTCTGCAGAGTGTAAGAACTGTAACTTGTTAATCCCTATTCTGGGAAGGAGCTACGAACGGGGCAGGAAAGGAACTCCACGAAAGTTTTGGTAAACCTGTGAAGGCTAACGGACATAACTTTTCAGAATAAAAGCAACCTTTGAAGAAATGTTTATGAAAACCTGTATTACCTACGACCTATGGTATGTGGTTGTAAATATAGTGCATCAAACTATCCTTTCTAGTGAACTTGCTGAGTACGCTCGTAATCAACGTATCTTCTTAACCCTTGCTATATTCTGACGCCAATAAGACAACGTCTACATCAACTTATGCTCCAAGAATCCTCATCAAAATCTCAAGCTCTTCAATAAAGTCAACTTGTACATCAACTAAAGTGAAGATGAAGTTGTTGATTAGATAGGAATATAATTTCTAGCCATAGAACCTACTTCTATAGAGTATTGCAATAACAGCAATGCAAGCCCCAATAGTTTAGATACTAGTCTTATTAATATGGTAGATTTGAGTTGTTATTTTTGAATCTTCTTTGTAAAAAGTTTCTTTCTATCTCTTTAACCTAGAGTGTTCCCTGGATCTTTTGTAAAGAGTCGAGTTGTAACCTACAGTCATGTCTTGGACCTGCTGTGTTTCTATTGTACCACTCTGAGGGATGTAATACTAGTGAACGGTGTTTCATTGATGTTATGTCAATGACTATAGTGTACTACATCATACAGTGGTATGCCGGGTCACCGCAGGCCTGGACCAAAGTTCCGTCATCACCTGGTAGCCCCTCCTGGGCTGGCATTGGGCTCCACTCTAGGGCCTACGTCGGCCACCGCTCCTGGGCCGTTGACGTGCTTCCTGCCGCCGCATTGCCCACAAGCCGAGCGACATCAAGCATCTCAGGATGGGCCGAGCCAAGGCCAGCCGACCCCTCCTAGGCCACGACTAGCGGCAGCCCAACTGCCTCGCAGTGGACCGACCCCTCCTGGGTCAGCTCTCGCGGCGTTGCAGACTCAGCGACCTGCCTCAACGATGAGCCATCAAAAATAGGGCTAGCAAAAGACTGCCCTGAAGATCCACTTGCTGCCAGTAAAGCGGTTTGCATCTGCGATGGAGTGATACGAGGAGAAACCGAGGGTGGTCCATGCAGGGGGAGTCACAGGGAAGCGCATCCAATAGCTCTCTACCCCGAGGAGTAGTCGGGGAGGTGTTGAAAGGGGTCACCGCATACAGAAGAGAAGCAGCCTGTCGCATCGGTGGCGGTTTAGCTCCCTGTCTCGAAGACTGACCAGCAAGAGGGCCAACCGGTGCAGAAGAAGGAGCACCAGAAGTTGTCGTCTCCGTCGTATCCATAGCATCAACTCCAAAATTCCTAGGACCATCCTCATCAGAATCACCATTATTCTTCTTCCATAAGAAGGGTGATAAGTCAGGTTCAAGAACATATCCTTGCGGCTCCAACCTGAAGTGAAACTCATATCCTTTGAGAGCGACCACAACATCAGAAGTCAAATAAAACCCCAGAGCATCCTTCTTCTTTTGAAACACAGAAGTATCAAACATAGAGACGAAAATACGCACTACTCCTCTCCGCCTCAGACTCAGAAGATCAACATCCAGAGTAGTACCCATAAGCAAGCCCACTGCCCACAATCCCAGGAAGGAACGTAAGGTATGGGGAACTCCCTCGACATGAACCCAAAACTGTTGCATCACGCACTTGTGGGGCACCTACGGTGCCTTGTATGCAGAAACCGACAACTGAGTCTTATGCAAAGGCATAGAAAACTGGCTCACATCCACCCTATCCAGGTCCTCGAACGATGGGAAGCTAACTAAGAAATCGTTCTCCCCATATGTTAATGCTTCCCACTTCCAGTGAGACTGAACTGGGCACCTCCTCGCAATCTGCTTGTGGACCACATATGAAGAAACCGTCTCCCCAGATACCCGAATCAAAGCAATCGGGGTCTCACTGGTCCCCAAATTCTGCTGGACAACGCTATCATGGATTTGAGCAAACAAAGTACTATCATGGCCAAAGCCATTCATGTAAGCAAATGGACGAGGTTGCTTCAACACAGGGCACCTCAGAGTCGGATGAGGTGAAACATCACAAATATAGCAATAATGGCAATCTTGCAATCCTTTGATGCATGTGTATCCACCGCACACTTCCAACATCGAACGGGTTTCTTGTTTTTCTTTGGCCCTGCCACAGTCTCAGGCACCACCGGTGTTGCCACCGTTGTTGTAGTGTATTGCATAAGGTCCTGTGGGTTACCTTGAAACTAAGAAGATGTCGATAACGACTGCATAGGGAGAGCAACCGTACCAGGCTGAAAACCAAACTGTTGTTGTACTACCCCCTGTGCCTGGTGAACTAGTTGGTGAGACCCAGACGGATAAAGAGGTTGCTCATCACTCAAAACATACTCATCACTCAAAACAATATAGTAGAAAAGTAGTTGATAATTAAGAACAAGAAACTGAAATTGAAGGCATGCAGGTAAGTACAAATGATTTTAATATATCAATCTGTAAATTTGTGATAATAATAATAATTGATAATTTTACAATGAGAGAATACAATGGTTTATATAGGAGAGGGGGAGAGGAGGTGCAGCGCCCCGGCCTAAACCCTAACTTGATATGCAAGTAAATATAATCTAACATCCCCCCGCAGTCTCAACCGTGGGCTCGATAACGTTGAGACTGAAACGAATCTCTGTAAATGGTGTAGTAGCAAGTCCTTTGGTAAAAATATCTGCAAACTGGGCCATAGAAGGCACATGAAGAACACGCACTTCTCCCAAAGCGACCTTCTCTCGAACAAAATGGATGTCAATCTCGATATGCTTTGTCCACCGATGCTGAACTGGGTTTCCAGACATGTAAACAGCTGAAATGTTATCACAATATACCACTATGGCCTGACCAAGAGGTCGATGTAACTCAACAAGTAACTGACGCAACCAAACTGTTTCAAAGAATCGCGTGAGCAACAACACGGTACTCTGCGACGAAGCGAGAAACCAGAAGTCGACGCTCAAGACCAAGAAATTAAATTATTGCCAAGAAAACACAAGATCCTGAAGTGGATCGACGAGTGTCCGACAACCAGCCCATGCGCATCGGAATATGTCACAATGATGTGGGTGATGAGTGGTTGATATGCAAACTATGATCTAATGTACCTTTGAGATATCTAAGTATGCGTTTGACATGGTTAAAATGCGGGACTCTTGGATCATGCATGTAAAGACAAGCTTGCTGGACAGCATATGATTGTAGGGGTTCGTAGCATGGAAAACAAAAATTTTCTATCGCATACAAACAAACAAGCCAAGATCTATCTACTAGATTGTAGCAACGAGTCGATGGAATAACTTACCCTCGAAGATTCCAAAGTGTTTAACGAGAGCGGATTCTCGTGGGTGATGTAGTCGTACTCTTCCCGATCTCAAGATCGTGTAGACGATCCTTCCGGCGCTGCGTTCCGACAGCGCTTCCGCAGTCGGTCACACGTTCGGTACTCGACGAAGACCTTCCTCTCCCTTGTTCCAAAGAAAATGGAGGTTGTAGCACTCTCCTCGCGATTCCGGCAGCACAACGGCGTGGTACCGGAAGTAGAGGGGATATCCCGCAGGGCTTCGCCTTAAGCCGGAGCGAGTATGGTGGAGTATGAGAGAGAGCTATTAGTGGTCTAGAGATTAGACACACCAATTAGAAGGCTCTAAACCGAAGGCTAGGGCAATTAGAGCTCTAAACCAAAACGGCTCTAAACCGGAGATTAGAGGATAGGAACTTGTGTGTCTAGAGGAGGAGGCCCCGCCTCCTTTTATAGGTGGGAGGGGCGGCCAAGGGAGGGAGTCCCTCCCAAGTCGGCCTTGGTTGGCGCCGGCTTGGAGGACTACTCCCAAGTCGGTTCCAACCACCTCTTGCTTGTTTCCTCGGTTTCTGTTTAGCCGCTTTGACTTTTAAACCGCCATTTGACTTTTCGCTTTTAGGATTCAATGTAATCCTTTATTGAACAGCAAGAACACTTAGTACATGATGAAATCATTCAATATGTAATGACACATTCATGTACCTCCCCGAGTGCTTGGACAATCCGAACCTTCTAGAACATTCCCGATGAAAACACGGAATCATTCCCGAACTCAAACGGACTTTCCTTATATGAATCTTATTCTCCGGACCATTCCGGATCACCTCGTGATATCCCGGATCCCATCCGAGACTCAACAACATTCGGTCTCTTTCTCATAATACCATAACTACTCAAAACAACGCGAATCCTTAAGTGTGTCTCCCTACGGTTCGTGAATTATGGACATGATCGAGACACTTCTCGAACAATAACCAATAGAGGAATCTGAAATTCATATGGCTCCACATATTTCTACGATTACTTTGCGATCGAATGAACCACTTACATACGATACCAATTTCCCTTTGTCTCACGATAGTTTACTTATCCGAGGTTATGATCGTCGATCTCTCGCATACCTAGTTCAACCTCGCATCGATAAGTACTCTTTTCTCGTTCCGTGATATGTGATCCCTTGTGAGCCAGTCACATGCTTGCAAGCCAATTGGATGACATTCCACCGAGAGGGCCCAGTATATCTATCCGTCATATGGATGGACAAATCCCACTCTTGATCCATGTGTTTCAACCAATACTTTCCGAACACTCAATGCCACCTTTATAGCCACCCGATTCACGGTGTGGTGTTTGATGTCATCAAAGCATCCATCCGTAAAGGTGATATGCATGATCTCATGGTCGAAGGAATTAGGTTACTATGTATCAGAAAGCATATAGCAATTGAACTATTGAAATGACTTGATCTTTATGCTACGCTTATCTATAGGAGTATGTCCACCATATCATTCTCCTAACGATATGATCTTGTTGTTCATAACATCTCAATGTTCATGATAGGGAAACCACAATCATTAATCAACCAACAAGCTAGTGAAGTATAGAGGCTATACTAGGGACTTCAAATTAAGTTTACAAATCACACAAGTATTAATGTTTCCTTGTTAATACTATTATAGCATGAATGTAAACATTTATCATAAACACAAAGATATAATAATAACTACATTTATTATTGCCTCTAGGGCATATCTCCAACAGTCTCCCACTTGCACTAGATTCATCTAATCTAGATTACATGGTAATATACCGAACACCCATGGCAGTTTGGTGTTGGTCATGTTTTGCCCTCGGGAGAGGTTTAGTCAACGGATCCGCCACATTCAGATTTGTGTGTACTTTGCAAATCTTTATATCCCCATCCTGGATATGTTCTCGAATAGCGTGAAAACGCAGCTTGATATGCTTCAGCTTCTTGTGTGACCTTGGTTATTGCGCATTGGCTATGGCGCCCATGTTATCACAGTAGATAGACATTGGGTCCAGCGCACTAGGAACCACACCCAGCTCTGTAATGAACTCTTTCACACATATCGCTTCTTGTGAAGCCTCCGAAGCAACCATGTATTCCGATTCAGTTGAAGATCTCGCCACAACGCTTTGCTTTGCACTCCTCCAGCTAACTGCTGCACCATTCAAAATAAATTCGTATCCAGATTGTGATTTAGAATCATCCGGATCGGTGTTCCAACTAGCATCGGTGTAACCATTAACAACGAGCTGTTCATCACCTCCATAAGAAAGAACCATATCCTTAGTTCTTCTCAAGTACTTAAGGATGTTTTTGACCGCTGTCCAATGATCCACTCCTGGATCACTTTGATATCTGCTAGTGAAACTAATAGCATATGCAATGTCGGGTCTAGTACATAGCATGGCATACATTAGAGATCCTATGGATGAGGCATAGGGAGTCTTACTCATCATTTCTCTATCTTCTGTCGATGTCGGACTTTGAGTTTTACTCAAGGTCGTATTGGGCAACATGGGCAAGAACCCTTTCTTGCTTTCTTCCATTCCAAACCTCTTTAGAACTTTGTCCAAATATGTACTCTGTGACAATGATATTTGGTGTTTCGATCTATCTCTAGAAATCTGTATGCCTAATATGTAAGCTGCTTCGCCAAGATCCTTCATTGAAAAACTATTATTCAAATATTCCTTGACACTATTAAGAAGGTCTACATCATTCCCAATCAACAATATGTCATACACATATAGTACTAAGAATGCTACAGAGCTCCCACTCACTTTCTTGTAAATACAAGCTTCTCCATAAGTTTGTATAAAACCAAAACTTTTGATCACCTTATCAAAACGTTGATTCCAACTTCGGGATGCTTGCTTCAATCCATAGATGGACCGTTGAAGTTTGCATACCTTGTTAGCATCTTTAGGATCGACAAAAACTTTGGGTTGCATCATATACAACTCTTCATCAATATCTCCATTGAGGAATGCTGTTTTGACATCCATCTGCCATATCTCATAATCATAATATGCAGCGATTGCTAACATAATCCTCATAGACATTAGCTTCGCTACTGGTGAGAAAGTCTCATCGTAGTCAACTCCTTGAATTTGTCGAAACCCTTTTGCGACAAGTCGAGCTTTATAGACAGTAACATTACCATCAGCATCTGTTTTATTGTTGAAAATCCATTTGTTCTCGACAGCCTTCCGGCCATCCGGTAAGTCCACCAAAGTCCATACTTGGTTTTCGTACATGGATCCAATCTCGGATTTCATGGCTTCTTGCCATTTATTGGAATCTGGGCTCATCATCGCTTCCTCATATGTCTCGGGGTCATCGGTGTTGTCCACCAACATGACACTCATAACGGGATCATACCAATCTGGAGTGGTACGAGTTATCGTTGACCTCCGTGGCTCTGTAGCAACTTCAACCGAAGTTTCATGATCACCATCATTAGCTTCCTCTCTTATTGGTGCAGGCACCACAGGAACTTCTTCCGGTGCTGCACTACTCGCAATTTCGAGAAAGGTTCGACAACCTCGTCGAGTTCTACTTTCTTTCCGGTCACTTCTTTCGAGAGAAATTTCTTCTCTAGAAAGGATCCATTCTTGGCAACGAAGATTTTGCCTTCGGATCTATGATAGAAGGTATACCCAATAGTTTTCTTCAGGTATCCTATGAAGACGCATTTTTCCGCTTTGGGTTCAAGCTTGTCCGGCTGTAACTTCTTTACATAGGCTTCGCATCCCCAAACTTTAAGGAACGACAATCTAGGTTTCTTCCCAAACCATAATTCATACGGTGTCGTTTCAACGGATTTAGACGGTGCCCTATTTAAAGTGAATGCGGCTGTTTCTAATGCATAACCCCAAAATGATAGCGGTAAATCTGTAAGTGACATCATAGAACGAACCATATCTAAGAGAGTTCGATTACGACATTCGGACACACCATTACGCTGTGGTGTTCCCGGCGGTGTCAACTGTGAAAGTATTCCGCATTTCTTCAAATGCTCACCAAACTCGTAACTTAGATATTCACCTCCACGATCAGAACGTAGAAATTTAATCTTCTTGTTACGTTGATTCTCTACCTCACTTTGAAACTCCTTAAACTTCTCGAAAGTTTCGGATTTATGTTTCATGAAATAGATATACCCATATCTACTCAAGTCATCCGTGAAGGTAAGAACATAACGATAACCACCGCGCGATGCTACACTCATTGGTCCACACACATCGGTATGTATGATTTCCAATAAGTCCGTAGCTCGCTCCATCATACCAGAAAATGGAGTCTTAGTCATTTTTCCCATCAGACATGCTTCGCATCTTTCAAGTGATTCAAAATCAAGTGATTCAAGAAGTCCATCGGAATGGAGTTTCTTCATACGCTTCACTCCAATGTGACCAAGACGACAGTGCCACATATAGGTCGAATTATCGCTTGATTTCAAACGTTTAGCCTCAATGTTGTTGATATGTGTATTTCCACTATCGAGATTCAATAAGAATAGACCATCTATCAAAGGTGCATGTGCATAAAACATAATACTCATATAAATCGAACAACCATTATTCTCTGACTTAAACAAGTAACCATCTCGCAATAAACAAGATCCCGATATAATGTTCATGCTCAACACAGGCACTAAATAACAATTATTTAAGTATAAAACTAATCCCGATGGTAGATGAAGGGGTAGCGTGCCGACCGCGATCACATCAACCTTTGATCCGTTTCCCACGCGCATCGTCACCTCGTTCTTCGCTAGCTTCCGTTTATTCGCAAAGACTGTTTGAGTTACAAATATGAGCAACGAACCAAGATCAAATACCGGGCACTACTACAGTACTAGTGAGATACACATCAATAACATGTATATCGATATACCTTTCTTCTTGATGTTGCCGTTCTTGAGATCCGCCAAGTACTTTGGGCAATTCCGCCCAAAGTGACCTTCTCCTTGCAAGAAAGCACTCAAGATCGGGCTTGGGTCCAGCCTTGGTCTTCTTCGCCGGCGTGGTAACTTTCTTACCACCCTTCTTGAAGTGTCCCTTTTGCTTAGACTTGCCTTTCTTGAATTTGGTGGTCTTATTGACCAACAACACTTGGTGCTCTTTCTTGATCTCCACTTGCAGACTTTAACATAGCAAACAGTTCTGGCAACTCTTTGTTCATGTTCTGCTTGTTGTAGTTCATCACAAAGTTCTTGTAACTTGGTGGTAGTGATTGGAGGACACGGTAAATCCCCAAAGCATTAGGAATCACTATACCCAAGCTTTGAAGTTTGTTTTGCGTGCCCAGACATCTTAAGCACATGCTCACTGACGGAGCCTCTTCCATCTTGCAGTTAAAGAACTTTTCAGAAGCCTCATAGCTTTCAATTGCCGCATGAGTCTCAAAAATCAATTTGAGATCCTCGACAATATCATATGGGTCTGAATTCTCAAACCTTTTCTGAAGCTCCGATTCCAAACCATACAAGATAGCACACTGAACTATGGAGTACTGATTCTTCCGAGCGAGGTAAACATTCTTTACTTCATCGGGAGCATCAGCTGCAGGTGGGTCACCCAGCGGTGCATCCAGCACATAGGTCAAATTACTAGCTGTGAGGACAATCCTCAAATTGCGGAACCAATCCGCGAAGTTGCTTCCATTGTTTTTCAACTTTTCTTTCTCTAGGAACGCATTAAAATTGATGGTAGGGGCTGCCATTGATCTACAACATATTTGCAATAGTTTAGACTAAGTTTATGACAAATTGAGTTCAAATTAATTAAGTAATTAAACTAGGTGAACTCCCACTCAAAACAACATCCCTCACATTGTTTTAGTGATCACACGAACCAAATCCACTACATCAACACCGATCATCACGAGAGTTGATATAGTTTTAATGGCGAACAATCGTCATGTTCATCATATCTACTATATTATTCATGCTTTACCTTTCGGCAATCCGTGTTCCGAGACCATGTCTGTACATGCTAGGCTCGTCAAGATCAAACCTTAGTTTCCGCATGAGCAAATATGGCTTGCTCACGTTGTATACACTTGCAGAATCTAACACACCCAATCATCACGTGGTGCTTCGAAACAACAAGCTTTAGCAACGGTGCTAACTAAGGGTGAACACTTTATGACTTGAAATTCATGTGCATGAGGGATCATCTTATAATGCTACCGTCGTCTACTAAGCAATACAAGATGCATAAAGGATTAACATCACATGCAATTCAATAATATGTGATATGATATGGCCTTTTTTCTTTGTGCTTCCGATCTCCATCTTCAAGCACGAACATGATCTCCATCATCACCGGCATTGCATCAAGGTCAATGACGCTTCTCCATGGTTGTCGTCCACCGGCTTCAACTATTACAACTACTTTGAATAGACACGCGGGTCTTAACATAAATTAAAGACAACCATATGGCTCCGCGGTTGCCAACTTACAATAAGGAACATTGCATACATCAAATATAATCACAATCATGGCCATATCACATCATCGACACCCCGCAAAACAAAGTTAGACGCCTCTACTTTCTTTTCATATTTTACGTGGTTTGGGGCTTTCAATAAGTGTCGTTCTAACTTACGAACAAGAACCACAACATTGATACTAGCATTGTTGATCACCCGTTGTAAATTGGATCTTAACTATGCTAGGAGAAACAGGCACCCAAAAGCCACTTATGCAATACAAGTTGCATGTCAAGCGTGGAGCAAGTCTCATGAACGATGTCATGTAAGGTTAGCCCGGCCGCTTCATCCCAACATACCGCAAGATGCAAAGTACACAAGAAGCAATCGACAATAAAGCATCAACGCCCACAATGACCATTGTGTTCTACTCGTGCAACAGATCTACATATAGACACGTCTCGATACCCTCGTAGGGGTTCGTAGCATGGAAAACAAAATTTTCTATCGCATACAAACAAACAAGCCAAGATCTATCTACTAGATTGTAGCAACGAGTCGATGGAATAACTTACCTCGAAGATTCCAAAGTGTTTAACGAGAGCGGATTCTCGTGGGTGATGTAGTCGTACTCTTCCCGATCTCAAGATCGTAGACAATCCTTCCGGCCATGCTCCGCAGCGCTCGCATGTCGGTCACACATTAATTCGACGAAGACCTTCCTCTCCTTGTTCCAAAGAAAATGGAGGTTGTAGCACTCCTCATGATTCGACAAAGACAACTGGTGGTACCTAAGTAGAGGGAGATCCCAGGCTTCGCCTTAAGCCGAGCGAGTATGGTGGAGTATGAGAGAGAGCTATTAGTGGTCTAGAGATTAGACACACCAATTAGAAGGCTCTAAACCGAAGGCTAGGGCAATTAGAAGCTCTAAACCAAAACGGCTCTAAACCGGAGATTAGAGGATAGGAACTTGTGTGTCTAGGAGGAGGCCTGCCTCCTTTTATAGGTGGGAGGGGCGGCCAAGGGGAGGGGAGTCCCTCCCCAAGCCGGCCTTGGTTGGCGTGCCGGCTTGGAGGGACTCCTCCCCCAAGTCGGTTCCAACCACCTCTTGCTTGTTTCCCTCAGTTTCCTGTTTTAGCCGTTTGACTTTTAAACTGGCCATTTGACTTTTCTGTTTTAGGATTCAATTTAATCCTTTATTCAGAACAGCAAGAACACTTAGTACATGATGCAATCATTCAATATGTAATGACACATTCATGTACCCTCCGCCCCCCCGGAGTGCCGGACAATCCGGAACCTTCTAGAACATTCCCGATGAAAACACCGGAATCATTTCCGAACACCGAAACGGGACTTTCCTTATATGAATCTTATTCTCCGGACCATTCCGGATCACCTCGTGATATCCCGGATCCCATCCGAGACTCCGAACAACATTCGGTCTCTTTCTCATAATACCATAACTACTCAAAACAACGTCGAATCCTTAAGTGTGTCTCCCTACGGTTCGTGAATTATGCGGACATGATCGAGACACTTCTCCGAACAATAACCAATAGAGGAATTTGGAAATTCATATGGCTCCCACTTATTTCTACGATTACTTTGCGATCGAATGAACCACTTACATACGATACCAAGTTCCCTTTGTCTCACGATAGTTTACTTATCCGAGGTTATGATCGTCGGTATCTCTGCATACCTAGTTCAACCTCGTTCGATAAGTACTCTTTTCGCTCCCGTGATATGTGATCCCTTGTGAGCGGTCCACATGCTTGCAAGTCAATTGGATGACATTCCACCGAGAGGGCCCAGAGTATATCTATCCGTCATATGGATGGACAAATCCCACTCTTGATCCATGTGTTTCAACCAATACTTTCCGAACACTCAATGCCACCTTTATAGCCACCCGATTCACGGTGTGGTGTTTGATGTCATCAAAGCATCCATCCGTAAAGGTGATATGCATGATCTCATGGTCGAAGGAATTAGGTTACTATGTATCAGAAAGCATATAGCAATTGAACTATTGAAATGACTTGATCTTTATGATACGCTTATCTATAGGAGTATGTCCACCATATCATTCTCCTAACGATATGATCTTGTTGTTGATAACATCTCAATGTTCATGATAGGGAAACCACAATCATTAATCAACCAACAAGCTAGTGAAGTATAGAGGCTATACTAGGGACTTCAAATTAAGTTTACAAATCACACAAGTATTAATGTTTCCTTGTTAATACTATTATAGCATGAATGTAAACATTTATCATAAACACAAAGATATAATAATAACTACATTTATTATTGCCTCTAGGGCATATCTCCAACAATGATATATCTGGACGTGTAATGGTGAGATACTGAAGGGCTCCAGTTAAGCTATGGTATAGAGTCGGATCAGGAAAAATATCACCACCTGAGGAAAATTTAGAAGAAGTATCTACAGGTGTACGAGATGGTTGACAATCTAACATTCCAGCCCTAGTTAGGATATATATAGAGTACTGACGTTGAGAGATAAAAAGACCAGAAGAATCACCAGTGACAGCTATACCTAAGAAGTGATGAAGGGAACCTAGATCAGTCATAGAGAATTCAGTTTGTAGGAGAGAAATAATATGAGTGAGAAAAGTTGTGGAGGAGGCAGTGAGAACTATATCATCAACATAAATTAGGAGATATGCAACCTGGGTGTTAGAGTGGTAAACAAAAAGAGAGTAGTCAGAGCGAGAGGGAATGAATCCTATAGTTTGAATAAAGGTAGAAAAACGTTGAAACCAGGCTCGGGGTGCTTGTTTGAGGCCATAGAGAGATTTTTGGAGAAGGCAAACGTGATCAGGAAAAGAAGAATCTTCGAAACCGGAAGGTTGTTGAGAATAGAGGACTTCGTTTAAGGAACCATGGAGGAAAGCATTTTTTACATCGAGTTGATGGATGGGCCAGGAAGAGGAAACAGCAAGACTAAGAATGGTTCGGATGGTGCTAGGTTTAACTACTGGAGAGAAAGTTTCGTCGTAATCGACACCGTGTTGTTGAGAGAACCCACGACAAACCCAACGCGCTTTATACCGAGAGAGAGTGCCATCAGAATGAAATTTTTGACGGAACACCCACTTTCCAAAAATAACATTTGCATTAGGAGGTCGGGGAACAAGTTGCCATGTGTTATTGGATTGGAGTGCTTGAAACTCATCGCGCATGGCAGTGGACCAGTTCGGATCAAGAAGAGCAGATTTGTATGTTTTGGGAAGAGGTGAGAGAGTTGGAGAAGCATGAAGATTGAGGCGTGTTTTAGGAAGTCGAAAACCAGACTTGGCACGTGTGCGCATGGAATGGTCGTTGTTATGTGCGATAATGGGAACAACATGTGAAGGAGGAGCCGCTGCATCCGGCGCAGCGGAAGAGGAGGACACAACAGCATGAGGGGCAGAGGATTGGGTAGTTTGATTGTCGGGGGCAGGAGTTTTGGGGCAGAGAGCGTAAACCTGGGTTATGGGTGGTCGAGACACGGGTGCTGATGGGGCTGTCGGGGCAGCCTAGTCGTCCGGGGCAGGGTTAGGGACTACCGTGGCAGGAGAATCGAGGCAGGATAGGAGACAGCCGTGGCAGGGTTGTAGGGCAGGTTAGGAATGAAAAAGTGAGGTTTTATGGAATTGGCTGGGCGAGGGGTTGATGTGGTGGGAGGAGATGTAGGGGTTCTAGTGGCGAAAGGAAAAGTGCTTTCATCGAAAGTGACATGCCTAGAGATGTGAATCTGACCGGTCACAAGATCAAAACACCGATAGCCTTTGTGTTCATCTGAATAACCTAGGAAGACACAAGGAAGGGAACGTGGAGAGAGTTTGTTTGGGGAAGTTGCATAGACATTGGGAAAGCAAAGGCAACCAAAAACGCGAAGCTCAGTGTATTTTGGGTGAGAGAGAAAAAGGGAGTAGAAAGGTGTGGTGTTTGGGTTAGTGCTAGATGGTTGAATATTGAGGAGATAGGTTGCGGTTCTAAGAGCTTCAGCCCAAAACATGGAGGGCATAGATGATTGAATGAGGAGTGTGCGAACTATGTCATTGATGGTGCGGAGTGATCGCTCAGCCTTGCCATTTTGTGGTGAAGTGTAAGGGCAAGAGAAACGAAGGAGAATGCCATGTTGGAGAAAGAAATTACGGTTTGCAAAGTTGTTAAATTCTTTTCCATTGTCACATTGGATAAATTTTATGGGTAAAAAGAAGTGTGTGTTGACATAGGTTTTAAAGTTGATAAAAAGTGAGTGGACATCAGATTTGTTGCAAAGTGGAAAAGTCCAAACGAAGTTTGCAAAATCATCTAAAATAACTAAGTAGAATTTGAAACCGGAGAGACTCACAGTTGGAGAGGTCCATAGATCACAGAGCAAAAGTTCAAAGGGATAAGTACTATGAGAAGTAGAATGCGCAAATGGTAAACGAACATGTTTCCCTTGTTGACAAAACTCACAAACGGAGGAATTATGAACCTCTTTATTACAAGGGATCGAAAAATCACTAAGTAGAGAGGATAAAGTGGCTTTATTCGGATGGCCTAAGCGTTTATGCCATAGATCTACGGAGGCGAGCATGGATGATGGAGACGAGGCCGCAGGAGTGCCATGAACAGAAAGAGGTCGCCAGAGCTATCGAAGCGAGCGATCTCCGCCTTGGTCATGAAATCCTTCACAGACAAGCCAAAAGGGTCAAATTCGACGGAAACATAGTTGTCTTTGGTGAAACGACGGACAGAGATTAAATTTTTAATGAGGGCTGATGCAACTAAGACATCTTTAAGTAGGAGTGGTTTGGAAGTGGAAAATGCAAGGTTTGTATGACCGACACATGAAATTGGTATGGAGGAACCATCGCCTAATGTAATGGATGAAAAATGAGATGGTATGCAAGTTGACAGCATAGTATTCGATGAAGACATGTGACTAGAAGCACCAGAATCGAAAATCCAATCAAGACTGAGTTACCTTGAGCAAAAAATTATTCATGGCTCAGAAGCAGCTTGGTCCCAGCTCGGAGTAGAGGGAGTCGGTGCGATTTGAGCAGGATCTGGCAGTGGTGGCGGTGCAGCAGGAGTCGAGTACATGGTGTATGGCGAGTAGTAGCCTCCAGGATTAGAAGTGACCGGTGCCGAAGGGCCATAAGGACCCATAGCAAAGGGCATCGGCGAGTGCATCGGCGAGGCATAGGGAGCCGGCGATGGTGCAGCATACATGGGCGGTGAAGGAGCGGCGTAATGAGCTTGTGTAGGGACCCGTGGTGCAAGGAGGCCAGGTGAGCCTGTATGAGGATGCACGCCGGGCTGCCACGAACCAGTGTAGGCAGGTGGCGCGCCAACAGGAGAGGGCGCGGTCCAGGGCATTGGCCAAGCCTGAACCATGCCAGTCCAAGGGTCATGAGAAGATCGCCAAGATGGTGGTGCAGGTGGAGCTGGTGGTGCTGGGCAGGTGGAGGAGCGATCTTTGTTGGAGGAGGCCGTGGTGCAGCCGATAGATAGGCCGGTGCCCCTATAGTTGGGTCTAGGGCGCCAACTTTGGCGGTGGAACAGTAAGGCGCCGAGGCGGTGGGCGGTGCAGAGGCCGTGGAGCGGCAAGATAGTCCCGAGGCGAGACTCTTGAGTGGTCATGGCGCGGTCTGCCCAGGAGAGCATGGAGCGGACTTCTGGAAAGGAAGGAGATGGCCGTATCATGGGGATGAAGGATTGCTGCTTGTCGAAGCGCTGATTGAGGCCGACGAGGAGGATCTTGCTGAGCTGTTTGTCCTCAACGGGATCACCGAGTTCACGGAGTTCATCGGCGATGGTCTGGAGACGCTGGCAGTATACCCCCACGGGCAAGTCTCCCTGGGCGGTGTTCCGAAGCTCCGTGTTGAGCGTGTTGACACGGGCGTCGGCGTTGTCCTGAAAAAGCTGACGAAGGGCTGCCCAAAGGGCGGCGGCGCTGGTGGCAGCCCTGAAAACGAGATTGAAAATCTCGGTGCTCACCCGCTGGTAGATACACTGTATCACAGCGAGATCATCCTTGACCCAGCGGAGATCCGAGGGAGACGGCAGGATGTTGGGGTCGACGTGCGCCAGGAGGTTGCAGCGGCCCAAGTGCACCTCAAAAAGAAGCCTCCAATGGTAGTAGTTGTGTTTGGGGAGATCTAAAGTGATGGGAATCAATGGAGTAGCGTCGGAGATTGTATCGGCGAAGTTGATGGTGGGGGGGGGGGATAGGAGGTGGGGCGGATGAGGTGGATGGTTTGGCAGCCGCGACGGCGGCCATGGCGGCGCGCCACTCGAAGAACCCCGGAGGGGGCGGCGGCGGGGGTGGGAGGCGTGGGAGCCATGCCCTAGAATCTAACCTTAATCTGATACCATGTAAATTTGTGATAATAATAATAATTAATAATTTTACAATAAAAGAATACAATGTTTATATAGGAGAGGGGGGAGAGGAGGTGCAGCGCCCCGGCCTAAACCCTAACTTGATATGCAAGTAAATATAATCTAACACAATCAATATATGTAATCGTGGACTAATTTTGTTAACAGACGAAAATCATGGGCTAATTCATTCTTCTAACGTAAGCGCTTGCCCTGAACAATGATGCTGGGCCAAGCAGTGGGCCAGCATCATCCGTTCTTTCCTACTCATCTACTGAAGCAGGAGTTCCTAAAAAAAAAAATCTACTGAAGCAGGACAAAAGCCTCTGAACCTGCATGCTGAGATGATCGACAATAGCAACCAACTGTTTCCTCAAGTATTAGGCTCTCTTTTCCTATACCCTGGATTAAGTATTTGGCCCTAAAATAACCTTACATTGCTTTGTCTTGTATAACGTACAGGCTATAAATTTACCAACAAAAATTGGCGACAACAAGCAACCAGTTTCTTCAGGTATCTAATCTCCTAAGTTTGCACTTCAAAATAAACATTCAATATTACTTGCTATAATCTTTGCATATAAATAATTACACAATCTGATATTATATTATCTACTGCATACAGGATGGAAACTTGCAGGCAGGAATTGCCAGCAACACCAGATTCCCACGATGCTAATCTTTATATTATCTTATATTTTCAGCTAACTGAATGTTTAATATCAAATTCCAAACATTGTGAACAAATTTAAGTTTTACAATGTTGAATTTAGAAGTCACCACGCTTTTAAACACGCATACATATTTAAGTACCTACGAATTTCTATACTATATCGTTCTGTGCATGAAGACTCATACCTAGGTGTACGTGTCTAGGTGTACACTACTGGAGCTAGATGCACATGTAGGTGGCCTAATAGTCCACAAAGTTGAGTGTGACGGTGATCAGGACGGGAACTTCATGCCTGCTGATCCAACTGATCTCCTCCATCGACAAATTCAATGGGGAACCCAGGTTACAGATCCAGATGCAGAGAAAAGTGCAGTTTTAACTGCACTCCATTTCATAACCATCAAACATAACTTCAAAAATTGATGATTACTATCTTTGTCAATCTTAGTGTTGCACGTCGCTCAGAGACCTAGCAGTGGTGGCAAGTGCTGAATCTGAGGGAAAAACTATTCCCTCAGACCTAGCAGTGGCAGCAAGTGCTGATAAGATAACCTCAGACGTGTGTGCTATGAAGCTTCAGAAGTGCTGAATCTACGCATCCACTGTCCAAATCCAGTCCTATCCAAGTATCCATAACCACAGACATCACCACCAAGAGTTGCTACCCGCAAGCTTGCCTTCACCATTAACAGCATCATAGATCAGGAAGTACTACCAGAATAAAAGATGGTGACCTGAATCCGCGACCTAGAGAGAGCTACCAGCATTTATACTGAACAGGCACCGAAAAAATCATGCTCTACGAATAAAAATATGGAAAAAAACACCTTCCATATCAATCGTAGTATAAGTAGACTAAGAATAGTATAACTAGGTGGGTGTTGTAAGTAAAAGTAATGCTTGTGTGCTTGTACGCTCGTATGCAAATATATAGCTTGTATGCTTGTACGTAAATATATGGTACTCGGACGGTCCTTTTCCGACGAAACCCTAATCCGAGGGCCCCGCGGGTCTACCTCGTTGCATTCTCCGTACGAGGGTTGAACAATGGACTCTTTTGGTGGTTTAGGTTTGTTTAGGTCATATCTACATGTAAAATCAAGGATAGGCCAAAGGTTCCACCGGTCTACCCTCGTCTGATCCGTGACGGGAGCCTCCTCCTATATGTCCAGCACACTTCTATAAGTGCTATCGCATGCAACGTGGACGGTCACACCCGGGAGCTAGGTTTTCCATCCAGGGGCAATCCACCACCCTTGTGCGTGTATGCTAGGGCCACACGCACGTTCCCGCGGCATGTCGGCAGTCGGGCGGTCCTTTTCCGACGAAACCCTAATCCGAGGGCCCCGCGGGTCTACCCCCGTAGCATTCTCCGTACGAGAGTTGAACAATGCACTCTCTTGGTGGTTTAGGTTTGTTTAGGTCATATCTACATGGAAAACCAAGGATAGACCCAAGGTTCCACCGGTCTATCCTCGTCTGATCCACGGCGGGAGCCTCCTCCTACATGTCCAACACACTTCTCTAAGTGTTATCGCATGCAACGTGGACGGTCACACCCGGGAGCTAGGTTTTCCATCTAGGGTCAATCCACCACCCTTGTGCGTGTATGCTAGGGCCACACGAATGTTCCCGCGACATCCCAACACTCAGGCGGTCCTTTTCCGACAAAACCCTAATCCGAGGGCCCCGCGGGTCTACCCCCGTAGCATATTCCGTACGAGGGTTGAACAATGCATTCTCTTGGTGGTTTAGGTTTGTTTAGGGTATATCTACATGGAAACCAAGGATAGGCCAAAGGTTCCACCGGTCTACCCTCGTCTGATCCGCGGCGGGAGCCTCTTCCTACATGTCCAGCACACTTCTCTAAGTGTTATCGCATGTAACATGGACGGTCACACCCGGGAGCTAGGTTTTCCATCTAGGAGCAATCCACCACCCTTGTGCGTGTATGTTAGGGCCACACACATGTTCCCGCGGCATCCCGACACTCGGGCGGTCCTTTTCCGACGAAATCCTAATCTGAGGGCCCCGCGGGTCTACCCCCGTAGCATTCTCCGTACGAGGGTTAAACAATGCACTCTCTTGGTGGTTTAGGTTTGTTTAGGTCATATCTACATGGAAAACCAAGGATAGGCCCAAGGTTCCACCGGTCTACCCTCGTCTGATCCGCGGCGGGAGCCTCCTCCTACATGTCCAGCATACTTCTCTAAGTGTTATCGCATGCAACGTGGACGGTCACACCCGGGAGCTAGGTTTTCCATCTAGGGGCAATCCACCACCCTTGTGCGTGTATGCTAGGGCCACACGCATGTTCCCGCGGCATCCCGGCACTCGGGCGGTCCTTTTCTGACGAAACCCTAATCCGAGGGCCACGCGGGTCTACCCCCGTAGCATTCTCCGTACGAGGGTTGCACAATGCACTCTCTTGGTGGTTTAGGTCTGGTTAGGTCATATCTACATGGAAAACCAAGGATAGGCCAAAGGTTCCACCGGTCTACCCTCGTCTGATCCGCGGCGGGAGCCTCCTCCTCTTACATGTCCAGCACACTTCTATAAGTGTTATCGCATGCAACCAATATACTTTTTTGGTAGTTTAGGTTTGTTTAGGTTATTACAACGCATGTGTATTTTTTGTTTGTTTTACATTTATGTTTTAGCATCGCGTTTCGGAAGATTCGCGTTGTTATTTTATGTGTGTGGCGCGGGATATAGAACTGTGAGGTGCAATCTCCAAGTTATCTATAAATTATATCTACATCAAAATTATTGTGGAAAATAAATAAATGAACTATATGAATTTGATACTTGGCACAAAAAAAAGGTAAAGAAAAAAACACTTGGTAGCTAGGCCGACGGCATTGCCGTCGGCGTAGAACCCATTCTGCCACTACGCCGACGGGGAGGCCGTCGGCGTAGCTTCCTGTCCTAACACCGTTTCGTACGCCGCCAACCCCTAGCCCACCTTGATAGTTACGCCGACGGGCTTTCTCACACCGACGAGCACCGTCGGGCCGATTTAGGTCTACGCCGACGGTATTTGTTGGTCCGACGGCTGCCGTCGGCCCGTGGTGCTATACGCTGACGGGTTTAGCTGGGCCGACGGACTCCTAGCCCGGCTGCCAAGCCCGTCCATCTGCGCCGACGGGCCCGACAATTAGCCGTCGGCATAGCTGGAGGCCGTCGGCGTATGGACTTATTCCTATAGTGGGTGGTGTAACAATGTACAATGGAGGAATGGCATCCACATAATGCACAATCAGAATTTTTTGAACTGCAATGCATCAAGCAAAATTTAGTTCCCTCTATAATTACCACACAGGCATGTGTTCCTAACTTAAAACTAATAAGCAAGGCACCCAAGGAACAAGTATAAAGTATCCTGCTAATTTTACAAAGAAAGCGCACCATATCTGTAGAAATATCCTTCAAAAAAGAACACAAAACGTCCCCGATGATCGTGACAGGTTCCAGATGATTCCGCTACTCCCTTCGCCAACTTCTTCCGCTGTACTGCCAGATGATAGGCGGACTTTACCAAGAACAGACCATTATTCGTGCGATTCCATGTCTGAAAATCATCTGCATCTTCCCTTTTAGTCGGAATGCACAGAATATCACGAACATCTGGCTCAGGTAGGTACTGACGAAGCTTGTCTTCATTCCAACCTGATCCATTCTGTAGGAGGAAATCGCTTACCCGATCATGAGGATCCTCAAGCAGCCAACCCAGTGGTTGCTGATAGCTCGGACGTGGGATCCAATTGTGAACCCATACTTTAATCTTCGAACCATCACCTATTCTCCAAATGAGCCCAGCTATCAGAAGGTCTCTACCATGTACTATAATACACCGCCACGTGAATGAAGCTTTCTTTGGGCAATTAGCTTGGAGAAAATCAGTATCTTTAAAGTACCGAGCTTTCAAGACTCTGGCACAAAGTGAATCAGGATCATGAGTAACCTCCGCCCTTGTTTTGCAAGGAAAGTTTGATTGAAACATTCAAAATCCCTAAAGCCCATTCCCCTTCTCTCTTGCTTTTGCATACACGATCCCACCCAATCCAATGAACGAGAAAATTACAAAAAACCACCACATTTGAGGCTAGGGTTTCAAAAGACCATCAAAAAATTTAAAAGTTTCAGATTGCACCGTTTTTGGGACGCGCGGTTGCAGGCAGCACTGATCTGGGTCTGATGTCGCGCTAACGACGAAACTGACTGGTGGGGCCCAGTCGTCAGGCTTACGTGGCGCTTTCGGACGCCTGGGCGTGGACGGCCGTTAACGGCGCTGTCTGAACCATCAAAACGGTCGGACCCTCCTCTTCTCTCCCCCGCTGCCTCACTCATCTGCTTCCTCTTAGCCTGACCGCCGCCGTCGCTGGTGACCGCGCCGCCATCGTCGGCGACTGCTTTCGCCGCTGCTCCGCATATCATGCCGAGCTGGAACGACAGTGGAAGCTCCTCCGCCGACTCTCTCCCCCATGTGAGTGCCTTCCTCCTCTTTTAATTTAGGGTTTGGATCCAGATTTGGGAATTTTTGGAAAATCGTCGATTTGAGCCTCATGTTTTCCTGGATTTCTCAGATTTGTAGTTCACGGCGTTCGACTATGCACCAGGCATGCTCCATGACGCTGAATTTGCCGGCATTGACCATGAAGCTCCTTTTGTTTGCGCTGCTCACAAATTGAAGCCACGCAGGTGTGTTGTGTTTCAGGGCAGTGATACAGACAGGAAGTTCTACATGTGTGGTATAGAAAATGTAAGTGCTGAGCTCCCTTTTTTCTTTAATAGGTCCCTGAAGGTGATTTGATTTCCTCACAGTGTGATCATGTGTTCATTTAGTTTTAGTTAACTAACAGGTACAGTGGTATAGAAATGATAGTATGTTTATTTAGAGCAACATTGATAGTGTTCACTTAGCAGATATTTTAGAGCAACATTGATAGTGGTATAGAAATGATAGTATGTTAGTTTCAGTTAATTAACATGTACAGATTTCTAGCAGTTTACTGAATATTTTGATATAGGGTGCTCATTTAGCAGATATGTGATGTAGAAATGAGTGTGCTCATTTAGAAATGATAGTGTGCTCATGAACATGTATGTTGTAATCATAGACATGTATTTCAGCTCTGTTTTTACATAATCTGCAATTTTTAGTATGTTGTAATCATAAACCATAGAAAGTATGTTGTAATAAAAAATATTTAATGTACATGAGGTACTGCGTTGTGGCTTTCAAAGCTGGATTGATCCAGAGTGGGATGACAGCTTGAAGCATGCATTGACTAAGTTGTGGGCAATGTACAATGAGAGTAATAACTCAAGAATTCAAGAGAGGTATGAGAGCAGCAAAATGTTGAAGGATCTAACTGAAGAGAAGGACAAATTGGAGAATAAACATGTAACACTGCTAGAGGAAGGTAATAGGTGGATAGATGAGACTCAGAGGAAGTGGATAGCTCAGACTCAGAAGAAAGCCATAGCAGAAAACTATGCTAAGATAATGAGTGGGCAACATGATGCTGATGAGATGGAGAAGCACATAGTTGTATTGAATAATGAAGTACAGGTGCTGAAGAATGCTAAGGAGGAACTGAAGAATGTGCTCAAATCACAGGCAGAAGTATTCAAGGTGAAACAGCAGAAGTGGGATGAGGAAAGAGCTAATCTGAAGGATGAAAAGAAAAAGTTAGAGTACTCAATGCATGACCTTTTCAAGGTCAATGGTGTTAACAGGGACAAGGTCAAGAGAATCAAGGCAATTTGTGAGGAGTAGTGATGGTGTGTTTAGGTAGATGTATGAGTCTGTTTAGTTGGCATATTTGTGCAATGCAGCTGTTGAGTTGAACCCTTTATTTTTTGAGTTGAACCCTCCATGTGTTGAACCCTTAATTTTTTTAGTTGAACCCTCCATGCGTTGAACCATTAATTTTGTGTGAAGATGTTCTCCTATTTGTGTAAAAATCTATAATTCTTTGTGGTACTGGATACAATGTTATAATGATCTATACTATAATATGTCAAAATTTATATAATTTAATATAATGACAACATCTACACAACTAGAATTTCAAATAGTTGGCCATTGTCTCAGACTCACAACAGAAAACAAACACAACATTTGTTCAAATAGTTATACATCATCTCACACCACACAAACTGATTGTTCTCAGAAGCACACAAACTGATTGTTCTCAGAAGCACATGGAAAAACAGATTGTTCTACAAAGCACACAAACAGATTGTACCAGCATGGCACACACACAAATTGTTCTACAAAGCACACAAACAGATTATTCATATCATCCCTTTCTTGATGTCCTTCAGTGTGATCTTGTCAATGTTGCTTGCAGTGAGGTAACCAACCATCTTGGAGTTAGCCTTTCTTGCTCTTGCTGGACTTCCAGTAGTACCACTAGGTCCAGTAGTACCACTAGGTCCAGTATGTGTTGGTGCTGGCCTTGGAGCTGTGAAAGCATGTCCTGGAGCTGAAGATACTGCTCTCTTCTTCCTAGCTGGGGCAGTGGTACCACTAGGTCCTGTAGATGGAGCATGTCCCGGAGCATCATGAGCTGGTCCTGGAGCTAGAGCATGTCCTAGAGCTGGAGCATGTCCTAGAGCATCATGTCCTAGAGCTGGAGCATGTCCTGGAGCTGGAGCTGCAGGTGTTGCCCTCCTCTTTGATTGTGGAGCATGTCCTGCAGCTGGAGCTACAGGTGTTTCCCTCCTTGAAGATTGTGGAGCTGGTCCTGGAGCTAGAGTTTGTGGAGCTTCAGAGAGGGTTGACCTGTTTTCCTGCACAAATAAATCACAGAAAAGGTTGACCACAACTAGTGTATCTGTGCCCAAGCAACTAGTGGAAAATAGAAAACAATAAAATAGACAAGAGGTAAACCTGATGTTGGTTTTTCCTAATCTGCAGTGATGGCTTCAGAGCTTGACCACAACTAGTGTATCTGTGCCCAAGAAAACCACAGTTGCTGCAATTGATAGTTGACATTCTAGAGGACTGTGGTGGCTCTGGAACTTCAAACTTGCACTTCCTTCTCTTTGTTTGATTTCTGCCCAATGATACCTTGAAGAATGGTGGATCAATATCAGGTGTATCAGTTTTTGTCCAGCAATCCTCACCTGGCACTGGGTAAATGACTGGATTGTATGCCTCCATGTACATTGGTTTTTTGAAGAAATCTAGAACAAAGTCTTCAGGATGCTGGAATGACTTGTAGATGGCTGATATGGCATGATGACAAGGGACTCTAGTCATATGCCATCTCTTGCATCCACATGTCCTGGCAGTTAAACTGACAGCATAAGATTTGTCACCATGACTAACTTCCCACAAGCCATCAACAGACCTACTAGATCTATATATTCTTGCCCATTTCTTGCTTTCTTCTAGCATTTCTGAATAAGTTGGTGTGATGTCCCACCTTGCCTTGGCACCTCCTATTCTCTTAGCATCATGTCTGACCATTACTTTCTTCCTGATACCATCAAACATGGTCTTCACTGGTTCTCCTCTAATATCTAGTATCCATCTATTGAAAACTTCACTCAAGTTGATGATAACTAAATCAGTTTTGCAGTTATAATCCATGGCATATCTAGCCCAAGATGAAACTAGTATTTTCATTAGCCACTCCCAAGCTTCTACACTCTCTTCTTTCATGTTAGCCATAGCAACATCAAAGCCATTTTGTGTGTAAGAATAGCTGGCTGCATACAAGTATTTTTTCAGCTCCTCACCTTTAAACCCATCAGTTTGAAAGTTTGCATAGATGTGCCTTAAACAATATCTTTGAGGGCAGTTAGGAAATACTGTGTTTATTGCATTAAGTAGGACCTACACAATTATAGAGAAGTTTATTGCATTAAGTAAAACAAGAGGAACCAACTGATTATGCAATAGTAATTCTTGGAATAGTATTTTCTATATACTTGCAATGTGACAATGTATAAAAGAAAGATATTATTGTATACTATCCACTTGCAATGTGACAATGTATAGTTTCTATATACTAACCTTCTGCCTATCAGATATTATTGTATAATTTCCAAACTTGCCTTTTTCACCCCCAATTACATACTTCAGTTGTGTGAGGAACCAACTCCATGAAGTTGTCTCCTCCTTGTCAACCAAGACAAAAGCAAGAGGGAATATGTTGTTGTTCCCATATCTTGCAGTGGCACAAAGGATCTACTGGCCTGTGGTTAGCTTCACAAAGCAACCATCTAGACCTACAAAGAAACAATAACAGTGAGGTAATATTATGGCTAGCTGGTCACAACAACTATGCAACAATAAACATTTGATCAAATGTACCTAAAAATGGTCTGTAGCCATTAAGAAAACCTTGTATGCATCCACCTAGACGGTAGAACATCCCATGGAATCTAGGGTTGGTGCTGGGATGCTCTGCAACAAATTTGGTAGTAACAATGCATCTTGAGCCAGAGTTGGTGTCAACAACTGTCTGCAAGTAGTCTCTGAGCCTCCTGTACTATCTAACCTGATCGCCAAGCACTGCCTGCAATGCTCTCTTCTTTGCCCTATATGCCATCATCTTGTGCACATCTACACCATATTTATCCTTAGTTTTCTCCATCACTGCCTCAATGCATGTCCTTGGATCTACTCTCACAATGGGCTCACACACTTGTGCTAGCCACTTGCCTGTCACCTTGCATTGTTCACCAAATAAGGCACGGGTGTGGTCAAAGTCTACCTTTTTAGGCAAAAAGTCTTCTCATTTTTTATTTGTGCACCAACCATTAAAAATGGACATTTCTCCTGAGCACAATGTACTATGACTCTGTATTTGCAATTTCTGTGTTACCTAAAGTTCCTTAGCTGTGCAACATGCAGTGTCTGCACTGCTCTTCTGAACTGATACACATCTAAGAAACACATTTTCCAACAGAGCCCTTCTTCTGGGTGAATCATGTTTTCATCATACCACACCCTTGGCTCCTTCTTCTTGGCCCTGCTTTTTATTCCTTTTGGTTGAATCCAAGAAGGTGTCTCAAACCCATCATCATCTTTTGGATCCAAATCTACATCTAAATCTGCTGGTAGCCTTTTCTTTGGCTGACTGCAATGACTTCTCTCAGTTGGCCCCTTCCTAACTGGTTCTTTCTTCTTCCCAGCTTCAATGTCTGTCAGTTGAGTCAGTTCAAATGCATTGTCTTCATCTTCATAGTCTGACACATGGAAAATATCATCTGCCTCTTGATGTGCATCAAAAACTGAATCCCACTCCCACATCTTCCTCTTCTTGAAATCATCCATGGTCTGGTTTAGATCATCATCATCTGATTCAGTTACATCATGGTTCAGCTCATCATCATCTTCATCTTCCTCCATTATAAAATCCCTAACTTGCTTGCCCTTCTCCTTAGCTCTACATTGTTGATGTTGTTCTTCATCCATATTGTTGCTCTGTTGTGTCAACATGTACAGGAACTCTGGATCTTCAGTTAACTGTGTGCACTGTTGGCTTGGCAAAATTACTCCTTCATCATCCACTGTGTACACAACAGGGTTTCCAATCTCTGAATTGGAATTTGTTCTTCTACCGAGGCACTATTTACATTTGGTGCCAGTGTGCTTCCTCCACTGATTACAGCTAAAGTAACTTGTTTTTTGTTCTCATACCGTGTAACTATCTGCTGAACCTTGCTCATTCCATCCAATAACTCCATGCCAGCAATTCCTCAACCCTTCTCTCTAACATAATACATGCAATCATTAATTCCATAGCCCTCTCCCTCAATTAAAGCTAACAGATTCATGTAGGTGATGTCTGATTCACATATGCTGCGCTCAATATTGTCCTGACCATCTAGATTTATCCTTACATCCCATATGTCATCATCCAAACTACAAAAATTGAAAAAAACAAAAAAGATATTTGCAACAGAAAACCCCAGCCTAAATCACAGAGAGAAATAACAGATAAAATACCAAGGGGAAGAGGGGGATAACTTACTTGACGCCGCCGTCGAATGTACTTGTCCAACGGATAATCTGCGTCGGGTTCTCCTTCCACACATCGGCCACGACAACGGCGGCCGCCTTCTCCGGCGAATAGAACGCAGCTGCCACAGGGTTCGAGCTCCCGCAACAATCCTCGACGCTGGATCCCTCCATGCTGCCAGCGTCGTCTCTAGATCCGGCGCCATCTCTTGGTCCGGCGCCACCGGGGGGATCCACCGCCGCCATGGCTTCTGTGCGCATGGGGGAGAGAGCAGCTGAGTAACTGACTTGGTCGAATCATGTTGGGGCATGCTGTTAGGGTTCGGACATCGCCGTTAACGGCCGTCCATGCCCAGCCGTCCGAAAGCGCCACGTAAGCCTGGCGACTGGGCCCCACCGGTCAGTTTCGTCGTTAGCGCGGCATCAGACCTAGATCAGTGCTGCCTGCAACCGCGCGCCCCAAAAACGGTGCAATCTGAAACTTTTAAAATTTTTGGTGGTCTTTTGAAACCCTAGCCTCAAATGTGGTGGTTTTTTTTAATTTTCTCCCAATGAACCTTCCGTTGGCCTTCTATGTCACCCCACAATTTTTTTTGAGGAAATCGATCCTAGTTTCTTACATTGTTTCATGGTGAGGTGGAAGCAACTCATGGCAAACACGGGACAACTTGTAGGACTGATTTCACCAATGTACTTCTCCCCTCCTTGGACATGACCTGGCTCTTCCACCCTTTCACCTTTTAATACAGGAAAAGTTGTGGGCACTGACAGCCCGTCGGCGTTTTGTTTTTTCAAAAGAATTTGATTTTTTGAATTGTTTGACTCGTTAATTTCATAAGCATCTTTTTTGAATTGTTTAATCGTTAATCTTACACACATCTTTTTAAACTCTAAGTACGATTAATCTTTGATCAAATTGCACTCATGGTTAAACTTACCGATTGTCGTGGGAATGACCATGGCAGATGCTGCAATCGGCAGCGAGTAGTAGAACGAGGGGCAAGGGTGGCCAGCCATCTGCGGTGCGAGATGAGGGCAGAGTCACAGGGGTTTACCCAGGTTCGCCCCCCGGAGGGTAAATACCTACTCCTGCTAGATTGTATTGATGAGAGAGTACAAGGGCGAGCTCGATGACTAGGCGGCGAGTCGCAAGGGATGTATGATGGAACGTGAGTTCTATGCGTACCCTAGGGAGGTTTATATAGTGTCGCCTCGTTAGGGTTTACAGATCTACAACCGAGTTGGATAAGGACTCGGATGGCGCTTAACCTAATCTGACTGGGTCTAGCTGCGCTTCTGGGCCTCCAGCTTCCAGTCTCCTGGCTCCTTGTTGGGTTGTGATCCAGTCGCCGTCCTGCAGGCCCACTCGCTGGCAGCATGGGCCAATAGGAAACGTCCTGCTAGGTATACCCCACTCGGCATATCCCCATCAGTAGTCCCCGAGGCCGTCATTGATTCGTCGTAGGTGTTCTTTGGCAGTCGGAGTATTCGGGTCCAATTTGAACGCCCAGTCGAATCGGCGGTGGACTCCTTCAATGAAAGAGAGAAAATGTCATCTTAGTCACAATAATGGTGATCAGTCGAATCACAGCCATGGCGAAAGGGTCGGCGAGAAGTCAAATCGCGGCTAGGGCGAATGGGCCAGCGAGTAGTCGGGTCGCCACAGCTAGCGAGTCGAGTAAACAAAGTTGGACCGTCAATCTTGGTCAAACTAGCCGTTGGATAATCCAACGGTAATATCGGCGTAATCACCACACAGTAATGGCTCCCCTAAAATGGCGGGTAGCAACCGCTATATAAGGAGAGTGACGGGCGAGGAGCGATCATTCCCCACATTTGCTCCGACCTCGTGCGTCTCATAGTCTTCCATTCCTCCGTAGAGACCAAAACGAACCCGAGCGATCCCGCGACCCTAGATCCTCTGATCGATGGTGCCGCCAACAGATCTGTAGGGAGATCCAAGTGCACGAAAGTGCTACTAAAATCCTTTGAAGACGCGGGTATTCTTTGCGCCGGTAGATAGCGGATCCCCGTGGCCGGAGAGGTGCTGCCCGATCCGCGCGCTGGGGAATTCATCTGCTTCACCAGTCACCTGGAGAGGGGGCTTGGCTTCCCTAATTCAAATCTTCTTCCGCCGCTTCTGCTCGTACTACGACATCCAACCATCGGATCTGGGGCCGCACAGCATCGAGCAACTCGCCATTTTGTGGCGTTTTATGAGTGCTACCTGGGCTGCCGGCCGTATTTCCCCATGTGGCAGGAGCTATTCCACGGGCGGGTCGGACGTGAAGGGGCAGGCGGCCCAATGCTGGCAGCGGGCGGCCTCACCTTCCAGCTAAAGTCCAAGGCTTCCTTCCTCGACCTCATGCTGTCGAAGAAGGCGGTGAACGAGTGGAAGAAGCATTGATTCTACGTTAGCGAATCGACCCCGACTGACGAAGTGGCGCTGCCGATGTACTCCGCCAACCGGCCCGATCCGCGTCGACTTCAAGTCGCCAAACTTCTGCTCGACCAGCGGATGGTGGTCGGCGAAATGCTGACGAAGATTTGTCAACTAAAGAAGGACGGCCTCCATACCATCAACCTGCACAACTGTTGGCTCGGGCGGTGACTGGTGCCTCTGGCCAGCCGTGCCCATTGGATGTACGAGTACACGGGCAAGGACGACACAACCAAGTCCTGCACCGCCGAGTGGAAGGCTGATGATTACGCCCTCGCTCTAAAGAAAATCAACGACGCGGAATATCTGGACGCGAAGGCCGGGATTCCCCCGTACACCATGAAACGCAAGGCTCCACCAGTAAGTTCTTTCTTCGTTGTCCATTTCGCAGTCGCAGATATGCAGTCGCGGCTTTGCTAATTGTGTTTTGTCTATGCAGCTGTTCCAAGTGGTGGAAGGTTGGCTTCCTCCTGCTAATGATGAGAGCTCGAATGAGTCCGTCAAGGACAAGAGCAGATCTTCCTCCGACAAAGACAACGTCGGAGGCGATGACGATGACGAGGCCATGGAGGTCGCTGCACCCGTGGTTCGGAAGACCCGCGGGCAACGGCAGCGCGAGCTCAAGGCCAGCAAGAGCCTCGAGGCTCACGACAGGGGCGAAGACGAGGCCCGCGAACAAACTTCTCGGCGAGTGGCCATGCCGTCGAAGAAGAAGTCGCTGAAGAAGAAGAAGAAAGGGCCAGCCAAGCCGGTGTCGCCGCCTCGGTTTGCGAGTAGCTCTGAAGCGACCAACGTGACTTACAAGGCCGAGGCTAGCATGACGGTGCGGGCGACCGCGGCAGCTGATGCGGCCGTGGTAGAAGATGAAGTGTCGTTGGCGTCGCTGCCACAACCCTTCTCCGCAGTCACCGGGCTCGGGGCGGCCCCACCCGTGGTAGCATCTCCACCACAGGAGGCACCTACGTCGGCCGCCTAGGAACTTCCTGCCATGGCTTCATCCTCGAAGAAGGCGTCCATGTCATGGGCGCCGAGCTTATTCGAGACGGGCCTCAGCCAGAAGCTTGGGCCAGAGTTGGAGAAGCCGACACATATCCGCACCGGCCTACGTTTCATTACAGTCGCTAAGTAAGTACTTTAGGTGTACTCCTTTGAGTGACTAGCTCATACTTGTCTTGTGAGCTTGCTGATAGTGTCATTTTGCAGGACTGGCGTGAAGAAAATCGGCCACCCCTCGGTGGCTAAGGTTCCAGTAGGCACCGCTATGGCAAAGGACGATCCCTCAAAGAAGAGGAAGGGCAACGAGGCCGGGGCTAATGCTGAAGGCGCGAAGAGAGCGAAGGGCGACGAGGTCGTCACGATCTCGGACGAGCCAGTCGCAGCCCCTAGTGAAGCTCCGAATAGAGTGGGTGCGGCCGTGAAGGTCGTAACGGACGCATGGGTCGCAGCAAGTGGAAGTTGCGGCGTTGGTTAGGGCAACGGCCTCGTCGACGAGCACTGCTGGAGCAGCAGTGTCGACCTTCCCTCGCTTTGTGGCGAGGTCCTCTACTGCTAGCGCGTCGGCGCAGTCGGCCCAGGTGCCCGACATTTTGGGCTTGAAGGTCGAGCAGCTTCGTGGGTGCACACCTGTCTTGCTCCCGTCGGTGGACGCGGTCGAGCTGCACGTATGCTGGGTGCGGCCAACCAGGTATGTCCAGTCGCCGAGGTTCTGGTCACTGAATTTCAGCGGGTAGATTCTTACTGTTTTTTCAATATCCAGTCCCCAAGCAGTTAGACACTAAATTTCAGCGACTAGGTGCTTAGGAACTTCTTCGCTGTCTAGTCCCCGAGTGGCTAGTCGCTGAATTTCAGCAGCTAGGTACTTAGGAAATTTTGTAACTTTTTGTTGATGTTTGCCATGTCTATGCAGGGCCTCCAGTGCGAGTCGACGGAGCGATTGGTCACCAAGGATCGTCTGGAGAAGGAATTCCACTCCATGCGGGAGGTGAACGAAAAACTTCAAGCGGCTGCAGGTAAGAACTTGGGATGCCCTTCTCCATGGACGTCTTTTCTGATTTCATACGCATGCTCGTGTTTATGCATAGGGTCATGCGACCACGATGGACAAGGATCGCGAGGGTTTGGTCACTGCGAGCGACCTGACGGCTGCCCAGTCATCATTGGATGCCACGGAAAAGCGAGTGGCCGAGCTCGAGCATGAACTCAAAGCGGCCAAGGCGGTTGCGACCTCAGCTGGCGAGAGGGCCAAGGCGGTTGTCGCCGCAGCTGCCGAGGAGCGGAAGATGTCGGATGCACTCGTCGCTGGGTTGCAGACGGACTTGTCTGGTCTTCAGGATTTCATTACAGGGCTCTGCCGTCCTTTGATTGGTGAGTTCCTTTGTCTTGCATGTAGTTGTCTTGGCCAGTCCCCGAGCACGCGGGTCGCCTTTGTGTTATTTGCGTCTTTATGATTGTAAACTTCTTGTTCTTTGTAGGGGGGATTCTTGACGAAGAAGCCGAGGCGCAGTCGTACGATGTGCGGCAGTGTGTCACCATGTTGGTGGACTCTTCCGCTCTATTGGCGACTTGCATTCGCGCGTATCTTCAGGAGATTTCGCCGACGGAGGTGATCCCCAGCGAGCTCACCGAGGTATGGCGCTACCTGGAGAAGGCTCCGGCGGTTGTGGAGTTCATGTCGCGGTCGGCTTTCCGCTGTGGGGCTACGACTGCGCTGAGCCTTGGGATCACGCACTTCCCCGATGACTTCGACCTCGATGACATCACCAGCGGGTACCCTTCGTCGACGGGCGCGGTCGAGATCTCCGACGTGCTGAAGATGACCGACCGGGCTGCGGTTTACTCCGATCGGGTGTTGGCGATGGGTGATCTTCTTTCATATCAGGAGATGATCGTTGTCCCGAACGACCCCGAGCTAGCGAACCGCGACTTCAAGGTGGAGCAAACGTTCCGAGCGTTGATGGCGGGCGCTTTGACGACGTACCCGTCGAACCCATGGGTTCCTTTCATCCGAGTTCACGGTGGCGGTGGAGCGTCGTCATCGAAACCTGTGGAGTAAACCACTTTCCGATCGGCGTTAGTTGTAAATATTTTGTGTCTGCCCTTGTAAGCGAACAAGATTTTGTTGCCATAAGGAATGCATGGATGCTTTTGTCAGTGTTGTTTTGATTATGAATTGTTGGGTTGTGTGAGTCCCCGAGCGTGTCCGCCCTTTTGTGGGGTTTACCTCGTTTCTTTGTGTGTACACTTGTTATTATACTGTTAGTTAGTTTAGGTCGATTCGCCATGGCTTGGAAAGCCAGTTGCATGGCGACCCCAAGGGTGCTCTATACTTAGCCATTTTCTCGAGCGCGAAAGGGGTCGGTTGGCCGAGTCCCCAAGCATGGTACTTAGCCGTTCTAGTCGCATGCCCAAGGTATGTGAGGACGAGGCGCGTTGTACTGGGCGTGTTGCTCTCATATTTGGTGTTTTCCCTAGCCGCATGGGTTTGGGCTGGCGTCAGTCCCCGAGCATGGTACTTAACCGGTTCGAGTCACTGCGCCAAGGATGTAGAGGACTGGCTCGCTGTGGGAAGCGAATGCGGTCGTCTCGGCTCGGAAAGCAAGTGGAGCGAGGCGACTCCAATGGGCTCCGGGTTGCCGTTTTCATGGATAATACAAGGCCCGAAATTTATTGGTGCCCTTGTATCGCACTACTTAGCCGTGTCGGTCGCGTAACCAAGGGTTGACTTTTGTGATTATCATAACGTTTTTTTTACGAGTGCGAGTGGCACAAGGTATGGAGAGTGGACACAATTTGTGCGAACTGATCTTCTTTATTTCATAGTGGGGGTACATGTTGGAGTTCTAGGTGTAGAACTTCCTTAGGAGGTTTACATTCCACGTCCGCTTGACGTCGAGTTGTCTGTCACCTCGGACGTCGATGAGGTAGTAGGCATCGTTGCCCAGGACTCGCCCTATGGCGAATGGTCCCTCCCATAAGGGAGAGAGCTTGTGCATGCCCTTCTTGTACTAGATCAGCCGGAGAACCAGGTCGCCTTCCTAGAAGGTGCAACTTTGGACTCGGCGAATATGGTAGCGGCTGAGTCCTTGCTGGTAGATGGCGGTGCGGGAGCAATCTAGGTCACGTGCTTTGTCGAGCTGGTCGACTCCGTCTTGGCGTTCGAGCTTGTTGTCGGCCTCCGCGTAGTTGACGACCCGAGGCGAGTCATGCTCGAGGTCGGTCGGCATGACGGCTTCAGTGTCGTACACCATGAAGAAGGGGGTGAATCCAGTTGACCTGTTGATGGAGGTGCGGATGCCCCAGATGACGGAGGGGAGCTCTTCGACCCAGCACCCCGGAGTTCGCTTGAGGGGAACTTGCAGTCGTGGCTTCAGGCCGTGGATGATGCTCTGGTTAGCGCGTTCTGCCTGGCCGTTGGACTCCGGGTGGGCGACTGAGGCGAGGTCAAGTCGTATATTGTGCTCCTCGCAGAATTTGGCCATGGCTCCCTTGACGAAGTTGGTGCCGTTGTCCGTGATGATGCTGTGCGGGAACCCGTAGCGATAGATGAGCTCGTGTAGGAACTTGGTGGCAGTCTTCCTGTCGCACTTGCGGACTGGCTTGGCCTCCACCTACTTTGTGAATTTGTCGACTGCAACTAGGAGATGGGTGAAGCCGGAGGGGGCCTTCTTGAAAGGGACCACCATGTCCATGCCCCATACAGCGAATGGCCAGGTGATGGGGATGGTCTTGAGTGCCGAGCTTGGTACGTGCGTCTGATTGGCGTACTTCTGACACCCGATGCAGCATTGGACGATGTCGACCGCGTTGGCGTGTGCGGTGAGGCAGTAGAAGCCATGTCGCATGGCCTTGGCGACTAGGGACCACGCTCCAGCATGGTGGCCGCAGTCGCCGGAGTGGATGTCTTGGAGGATTTTGCGACCTTCCGGGGTTGTACACAGCGTTGGAACACACCGGTCATTTTGCGCTTGTGGAGCTCGCCATTGATGATGACGAAGGACTTGCAGCGGCGTACTATCATGCGGGCCTCCGTCTCGTCTGTGGGTAGGGTCCTGTTGGGGGTATGCTATATGGGTATCCTCATAGCATGTCTCTTATCCGACTAACCCGGGTGGCCCATAGTCGGTAGCATGGCCTGTGGCCTGCTGGGCGGCCCAGTTAGGTGGATCCAGAAGGGAGGCCCATGACGGATAAAGGAAGGCTACGGTGAGTCACCAGCGTACCCGGAGCCTTGGAGTACAAGATACACAAGACTAGTGATAGACGGTGTAGGACTCTATAACCTGTCCGGCTAGGACTTTTCCCTGTAACCCTAGGACTTGGCGACTATATAAGTTGGGCCTATGGGAGCCTTTAGGGCATTGTTTTACACACACCTCGCACAACGAACCTATCTCTGTAACTCGGCGTATTGCCCTTATAGTGATTTATAGCAGGAGTAGGATTCCGCCACCGTTGTGGCATCTAAACCTGGGTAAGATGTGTTACCTCGTACCCGTCAACCGTCCACCTTACCCCACGTTTCTAAACACGCACTGTGAGGACCCCTCCATGGCGTACTCGTCGGCAATACCACGACAGTTGGCGCCCACCGTGGGGCAAGAGGCGATTCAGGCTCTTCAGCGGGCGAGGACCAAGATCTTCGCGGGAATCAGCGAAACCGTAGCCATCGGTCGCATTCTCTTTGCTGGCAACGTTCCGATCGTCCCTCCCGACGAGTTCTGGATCCCGGCGAAGACGAACCCTACGCGGTGTTCGATCGTTCCTATCGGATACATCCACCTCTTCATCGGCGAAACCGACTCGGGCACTAGTCCCCTGGAAGTCGGAGGAGCATCAAGACCCGCACGGACTGCCTATGGGAAGGATGCGTTCGCAGACGGATCGATGTCGGATCTCTCTTTGGAGTTTGCCGGCAAAGATCGGAAAGCATCAAGACCCGCACGGACCGCCTACGGGCAGGATACGTTCGCGGAAGGATCGATGTCGGATCTCTCTTCGGAGTTTGCCGGCAAAGATCGGAAAGCATTAAGACCCGCACGGACCGCCTATGGGCAGGATACGTTCGCGGAAGGATCGAAGTCGTATCTCTCCTCGGAGTTTGTCGGCAAAGATCGGAAAAATTCAAGACCCACCCAAACCGCCCCTGTGCAGGATATAAAGGTGGAAGATCACTGCAAGTCCGCCGGCTTTGTCCGTGCGTCTGGACAGCAGAGATCCAAGTTCGTCGGCGTGGTTACCATCTTCGATCTGGCACGCTGCGTTCAGAGAGAGGGCGAAAACCCCTGTGATTACCTGGCCAGGTGGCTCCGCATACGAGCCGATCTGGCCCACTACCCCAATGATGATGCTATCTATCACTTTGTGGAAGGACTGGACCATGGCACGCTTCTCCGACATTCTCTAAGACGGCAACAGGCCTCAGGACGCCTTACCTTCGAAGGCATGGTGAACACCGTCAACAACTACGCGGAGGCTGAAGCGGCGGCTCAAACAGCACTTGCGCTCATTGATGGAGCCCCTCCGATTCAGCCACCACCACCACCGCCTCCAGCCGCCATCGTCGTAGCAGCACCACCACCTCCAGTCATCGTCGAGGCCGTTGCACCTCCACCGCTCGTCATCGAGGAAGTCCTGGCACCCTTCGACTCTGTCATTGACGCGCTTTATGCTGATTTTAGTGCAGATTCAGAGGAAATAGACTTCAGTCCAGAAGATCTAGACTCTGCTATGCAGGAGATGGAGGAGGAGTACTCGCGCGACGAGCAAGCTAATAACACCGTCATGTCTCGAGGGGTGATCGTCACCATTGGGACAGCAATGGATGAAGATCAACCCGGGCAAGCTCCACCTACGGCGCTGGAAAAGGGGAAGGGGCCACTAATTGCTGTTGACGATGATCGCGCAAAGGTCATGCCTCCTCCGCCTAAACCAGTGCAGCAGCCGCAGGAACTCGGCATCGGTCCGAGCAACAACAACACCGCAAACTTACCGCCTCCGACATCCACGTCGGCAGCAGCCCATGTTACTCCAGCTGATAGAGTGATGTACGGCAATCTCCTCGTCGAGCCACTAACCGTTGATCATATCCGGAACGTGACTCAGCTTGACGAGAAGCACCAGCAGCTGCTGGAGGAGGCGCAAGCCATCACGGAGCAAGGCGCTAAAATAGATCGAGACCTGGTCAACGCGCAGAAGTCCATAGATAAAGCTAGAGCAATGGAGGCCGAGTACAAGACTCTGCTTCAGCAGCAGAAGGCTAAGAAGGCTACGGCTCGCGTCATCAACGATCCTGGTGTACGGCGCAACCTAGGATGGGCTCCCTCGAAGCCGGCACAAGCCAAGCCATACATTGATAGTGAAGGCAAGCAAGTGATGCCCACCCCATTCCTTAACCTCGCCGTCGCCAAGACCCTTCTAGAGCAGGATAGATCGCCTGAGGCAGTAGAACAGGTCTATGACCTAGTGGCCAAAGCGTTAAAGCAGCAGGAAAAGGCCACCTCCCAGAGGCTTGAGTCTGATCCAGCGCTCTGCCGATCTAGCCAGTACAAACCGCCAAGGGACAGATCTCCTCACGATGTCGGATCACAGACGGGTTCATTAGAACAAAGACGGAGGGATTCGCGCAACGGGAAGGATGCTATCCCCATATCCTCCAACCACGGAGAAAAAGCCCGACCTCTCCGCCCATCGCCACCGCCCCGATCCCCCCGACATCAGGAAGATTACAAGGCTCACCATCGTACGGATATGCCCCTCCAAAGCAGTGTGGCATCGTCATCCGCGACAACGCGGCACAGACCCTTCATGATGAAGAGCGCCACCAAGGACACAAGAGAAGGTCGCACCACGACCCTCCGCGTCCGACAAGCAACCGTGACAGGCGTGAGGCGTCGCAGGAGGGTAACAGCAAGAAGGCTAACCCACCGCCACCTCCGCCTCCGTCACCGCCAAGAAGCCACCATGGCGGAAGAGGCCCGCGTCGTTCACGCAGCCCATCCCCTGTTGACAACAAGAAGAATAAACCGGAGCCGTATGATGCACGTTCGCGGATCGATAAGATCCACGAGGCCCAGGAAGGACCATACCTGGGACCACGTTGCTTTGGACCTGCAATACGGTCCGCAACTTACCCCAAAGGTTTCCGGATTGACAGGACCATCAATCCCTATGACGGCACCGCCAAGCCCGCCACATGGTTGCAGGACTACGGCAACGCGGTGGAGATTGCCGGAGGCAACCCCAAAGTCGCCGTTAAGTACCTCCCGTTAATGTTGGCAGGTACGGCCCGTCAATGGATCAACGACTTGCCAGAGAAATCTATCTACAACTGGCTGGATATGCAAGAAGCATCACCAAAAACTTTGAGGGTACATACAAGCGTCCCTGCACTGTGGGCGATCTACAGCGATGCGTGCAAGAGAAAGAAGAGACATCTTGCGCCTACCTCTCCCGCTGGCTGGATATGAAGAATTCCTGCGCGAGTGCACGCCCAGACCGCTATGGCCGCCTTCATTGATGGGTTGGAAAGGGGCACGTTACTCCGACATAAGCTAAAGCGCTTGCAGGACAATCATCAGCTTGACTTGAATCAGATGATTCAGTTAGCTAGTGAGTTCACAGCTACCGACGACGATGCTCGTGGCTCTTTGCCGGCAATGGCCGTTCCAACCCAAGCTCGCAGGAACAGCAGTATAAAGCGGAAAACCGCTCCAGAAGAAAAGCAATCTACCGACATGGTCGCTATGACTTTTGCAGGACGAGGAGAAGGCGTACAGCGTGGCCGAGGAAGGGGAGCAGGCCGCAGGCAGCAACGAGGAAGTGAAACCAACTCGGCGCCGCTCCGCTTTCCCCAAACGTACGAGGAGTACCGCGATATGCCGTGCCTCGTACACCTCGATGTCAATGGCAAGGCTACCCATACCAATCGACACTTCAAGTTTGTCAACGACCTCAAGGAAGACCCGGAGTCCGGCTACAAGCGAAGTCGGAAGAACAGACCGCGAGGCAAGGGCAAGGGGAAGAAGAAGGAGGAGGAGTCCAAGGATTCAAGTGACATGGACAAGGACGTTGACCCCAAGCACGCCGCCAAGAGCGACGACAAGGGTAAGAACCCCTTCGCAAAGAAGGCCCCAGTCTACCACACTTTTCTTGGCACCCCCATCGTCCGACAACAGAAGACCTCTCTAAGGATCCTGATGGCCACTCTCCCCCCAGTTCCCCAATACCTGTGCTGGTCGGAGGTTCCAATCACTTGGGACAGAACGTAACACCCAGACCTTGTGCCCACGGAGAACCAGTACGCCATGGTCATCAACCCATTGATTGACGGCGTGGAGTTCACCAAGTGCATGGTGGATAGTGGAAGTAGCATCAACATCATGTACCTGGATAAACTGCAGAAGATGAACTTGACGGTGGCAAACCTAAGACGGACCAACACCGTGTTCCATGGCGTAGTTCCTGGTCGGGAGGCTCGGTCCCTTGGGTGCATTACACTTCAGGTAGCCTTTGGCGACGTTAATAATTACTGCCAAGAGCGCATGACCTTTGAGGTGGTCCCCTTCAAGAGCGTGTACCACGTCATATTCGGCCGCGGCATATTCCACACGTTCATGGCCAAGCCATGCTTCGTCTACAAAAAACTCAAGATACCTGGACCAAACGGCGTCATCACCGTATCCGTAAGCTTTACCAAGGCAAGGGACTGCGAGATCAGCGAAGCAGCCGTTGCAGAAGCTGTCCTCTACAGCGAAGAATTCAAGGAGATCTAGAGCAAGGTCAATGACTCAGAGACGCCCGCGTCGAAGAAGCAGATCTCCGACTCCGCTCCTGCGTTCAAGGCCGCCATCGAGACCAAGTCGGTGGAACTTGTGGTAGGCGATGCCTCCCAGACCATCGCCATTGGGACGAACCTGGATCCCATATAGGAAAGCGCGCTCGTCGAGTTCCTCCGTGAGAATAGGGACATCTTTGCTTGGCAACCTGCCGACATGAAAGGTGTACCAAGGGAACTTGCCGAGCACAGCTTAAACATAGATCCAAAATGTAAACCAGTGAAACAACCTCTACGACGCTTCGAAGATGAGAAGAGACGCGCCATTGGCAAAGAGATAGCTAGGTTACTTAAGGCTGGGTTTATCCGATAAGTCCTTCACACCCGATGGGTGGCCAATCCTGTACTTGTCCCCAAAAAGGGAACCAATGAATTAAGAATGTGCGTTGATTACATCGGCTTGAACAAAGCATGTCCCAAATGTCATGGGTATGGTCACGGCGGATGCTGCAATCGGCAGCGAGTAGTAGAACAAAGGGCAAGGGCGGCCATCCATCTGCGGTGCGAGATGAGGGCGGATACACAGGGTTTTACCCAGGTTCGGCCCCCCGGAGGGTAAAGACCTACTCCTGCTAGATTGTATTATGGTGGAGGTACAATGGGGCGAGTTCGACGGCTAGGCAGCGATTCGCTTGGGTGTATGATGAAACGTACGTCTACACGCCCTGTAGGGAGGTTTATATAGACTCACCATCCCTAGGGTTTACAAATCTCAACCGAATCTATTAAGGTTTCGGTACTCATTTAACCTAATCTGACTGGGCCTATCTACTCTCTTGGGCCTTCAGCTTCCAGTCGCTTGAATCCACGCCAGGTCTTGATCCAGTCGTCGTCTTGCAGGCCCACTCGCCAGGTCGTGGGCCAGTCGGAAACATCCTGCTGGGTATACCCCGGTAGGCATATCCCCATCAGTAGTCCCCGAGGCCATCGTCGATTGGGCGCAGGTGGTTGCTGGCAGTCGGAGCATACGGCTTCAATGCGGACATCCAGTCAAATCGACGGCGGGCTCCTGAATAAAGGAGTAAACTAGTCATTCTGGTCGCAGCTTTGGCGAACGGGTCGGCGAAATATTCAGTCACTGTTGAAGTGATCGGGTCGGCGAGCCGAGTGGCCGAAGGTGGACCGTCAAAACGCAGTCAAACTAGCCGTTGGGGTAATCCAACGGTAACTTTTGGCGTAATCACTGCGTAGTAACGGCTCCCTGATTTGGCGGGTAACAACCACAATATAAAGGGAATGGTAGGCGATCAGAGAACCATCTCCTCGTCATTTCCTCCGATTGCGCGCACCTCCGTTTCTCCCGCATCGCGATCCAGCCGATCCAATAATCCTCCGACCTCCTCAAACCTCTCCGCCAATGGCCCCCTCCACCGAACCATGGGGCAGGTCCAAGTGTACGCGGGCTCTACTAGCGTACTTCGAGGAGGCCGGGATCCTGCGCGTCGGCAGGTGGCGCATTCCTGCGGCTGGAGAGGTGACTCCGGACCCGCGCGAGGGAGAGTTCGTCTGCTTCACCAGCCACCTAGAGCGGGGGCTGGGATTCCCCACATCTCTTTTCTTCCGGCGCTTCTGCGCCTTCTACGGGATCCAGCCGTCGGACCTGGGCCCGCACAGCATCGAGCAGCTCGCCATTTTCGTGGCGTTCTGTGAGTGCTACCTGGGCTGCAGGCCCTACTTCCCCCTGTGGCAAGATCTGTTCCATGGGAGGATCAGTCGCGAAGAAGCAGGCGGCCCAATGCTTGCTGCGGGCGGCCTGACATTTCAATTGAAGTCGAATGCTTCCTTTTTTGATCTGATGCTACCTTCCAAGGCGACGAGTGAATGGAAGAAGTCTTGGTTTTACGTCACCGAGGCGACTCCAGACGGCGAGGTGGCGATCCCAAGATACTCCGCCGACTGGTCCGAACCGCGTCGACTCCAAGTCGGCAAGCTTCCAACAGACCAGCGGATGGTTGTGGATGAAATGCTTCAGACCATCTGCGGCCTGAAGAAGAAAGGTCTCCAGCCCATCAACTTGTATAACTGCTGGCTCGGGCGGCGACTCGTCCCCCTGGCCCGCCGTGACCACTACATGTATGAGTACACGGGCCGGGAGGACTCGACGAAATCCTGCCTGGCCGAGTGGCAACTCGAGGATTACCTCCTGGCGTTGAAGAAGATCACCCAGGCGGCGACTGACGTGAAGGCTGGGTCGCTTCACACATGAAGCATCCAGCCCCGATGGTAAGTCATCTTTCTATCATTCGCAGTCGCAGTTAATGTTGTCACGGTTATACTGATGTTGTCCTATGCCTATTGCAGTTGTTTCAAGTGGTGGAAGGGTGGCTTCCATGGACGCATTTGAGCGAGCTCGTCCGTCCGTGAGGGCGAATCGCCTCCAACAAGGGGCGGCATCGAGAGTGATGAGCGGGCGCGACGCATTTAATCCGAGGAAGAGGTCGCCCGCTGGTCCGGAAAAACTCGCGACAAGGCGAGCTCGAAGCGAGCAAAAGCCTCGAACGTCATGACGATGAGGATGACGAGCTCCCCGAGCACACCTCACGTCGCGAGGCCACTCCATCGAAGAAGAAAAAGAAGAAGAAGGAGGTGAAGGCCCCTCCGAAGAGGAAGACGAAGCCAGCGAGACAGGCATCTTCGCCTCATTCGCCAAGCAGCTCTGACGCCACCAGTCTAGCCAGGGGTGAAGCGCCACAGACGATGGCGGCTCCAGATATCACCGCCGTCCTGAGCGAGGTGACTCTGGCCTCGATGCCTCACCGCCGCCCCGCCTACGCCGGGCTTCGCGGCCGCGCAGCTTGCCGCCAGGAAGATCTCGCCGAAAATGTTTCGGAAGCTCCTGTCGTGGCCTCAACGACGAAGAAGCCGTCCGTGTCTTGGGCGCACGATATCCTGGAGATGGGCCTCGACGATCGGCCCCCGAATCGAGAAGCCGGCATCCGCACGGGACTACGGTTCATTCCAGTCGCCAAGTGAGTTTTATTCACCTGCTTTATTTTTCCTTGTAGTTGAACGACTTTGCTCATATTCTCGATTTGCAGGACTGGGGTTAAAAAGATAGGCCATCCGTCTGTGGCCAGTCTGCGGTTGCCGCCGTCGCCGAGAGGAGGACCCTCTCGAAGAGGAAGGTCGATGAGGTCGCTGCCCCATGCATGCCAAGAAGGCCAAGAGCGACGAGGTCGTCACGGTGTCCCGGACGACACGACGGTGGCCCCAGTGATCCCGGGCGGTGGGGTGGCGGCCTCGGCAATCAAGGAGGGTGCTCCCTCGCCAGGGGTGACCGAGCCGGCCTCTTTTGGTGCCGGTGAGTCCATCGCGACCTTCCCGCGCTTCATGGCCAGAGCGGCCACGGAGAGTGGTACCACGACGTCGAGCCGCGCACCTGGGGTCGCCGAGACGGAGGTCGACTCCGGCTCTTCTCACCTCCGTGGACGCACTACAACTTCATGGCATGCTGGGCGCGGCCATCCAGGTATGTCCAGTCCCCGAGGATCGGGCCAATGAATTGCAGTGGTCGGATTCTTTTAGTGTTGTACTTTTATTTCTTGCGCCCAGTCCCCGAGTGCGCATTTGCTGAGTTTCAGCGGGTGGGCGCTCAGTATATTTGATCACCAGTCCCCGAGTGTCTAGTCGCTGAATTTCAGCGGGTAGGCACTTAGTTTTTGATCGCCAGTCCCCGAGTGTCTAGTCGCTGAATTTCAGCGGGTAGGCACTTAGGTTTTTTGATTGCCAGTCCCCGAGTGTCCAGTCGCTGAATTTCAGCGAGTGGGCACTTTAGGATTTCATTTTTGCTCACTGTTTCACTTTTGCACAGGGTTTGCAGCGTGAATCAACCGACCGGCTGGCTGTGAAGTGTCGCACGGAGAAGGAACTTGTCGCCGTTCAAGAGGAGAACAAGGGACTCCAAGCGATTGCTGCGAAGGCAGAAGAGGTTCGCCAGGGCCTTGTCCCGGCGAGTGAGACGGCGCAATGGGCGCGTTGAGTTTGGCGGAAAAGCGGATCGCCGACCTTGAGCGCGAGCTGAAGGAAGCGAAGGAGGAAGCGACCTCGGCGGATGGGCGAGCCAAGGCTGCTGTTACGGCCGCCGCTGAGGAGCGTAAGGTTTCCGACGCCCTTGTTGCTGGGCTTCAAGATGATTACTCCGCTCTTCAAAACTTCATTACGGAGCTCTCTCGCCCTTTGATTGGTGAGTGTGCCTGCCTTTGCCTGTAACATATGCATTGTGTAATTTTTAATGTATTCACTGTCACCTTCTGTCCGCAGGTCGGATCATTGATAGCGTGGAAGAGGCGAATTCGTTCGACGCACGGCAATGTGTAGCCACGCTGGTCGACTTGGCCACGTTGTCGGAGACATGCATACAGGCGTATCTTCAGGAGATGTCGCCCACGGAAGTGATTCCCAGCGACCTCGTCGAGGTGTGGCGATACTTGGAGAAGGCGCCGTCAGTCGTCGAGTTCATGACGCGATCGGCGTTCCGACGCGGAGCGGCGACGGCGCTCAGCATTGGGCTCGCTCATTTCCCGGAGGACGTCGATCTGGACGATGTGACGAGTGGATACCCGTCGTCGACTGGCTCGGTGGAGATCTCCGAGGTGTTGAAGCTGACGGACCGCGCCGCGGTATACTCCGAGCGCGTCTGGGCGATGGGCGACCTCCTTCCTTATCAGGAGATGGTCGTCGCACCCAATGACCCCGAGCCGCAGCACCGGGACTTCAAGATCGAGCAACCCTTCCGTGCGGCGATGGCGGGTGAGCTGAAGACGTACCCGTCGAACCCGTACACTCCCTTTATTCGCAATCTGTAACACCCTCAGAATCGGACCTATGCAAGTTTTAGCAAAATTCGCCAAACCCGCATAGAAACGATTCAAAGGTGCCCACCAGGCACTTTCGTGCGGGTGGAAAACGAAGTAATAACATTACACAACAGTCCTCGATGGGACCCATGTAGCAGATATATATATAACGACTCCATGAGTCAAAGATACGATATAATATACAAAGATCCAAATCACCTTGAAAACGATAGAGCGTCCGCCACGGACAAGATGCAAATGGGGCAGAGCCTCAAGAATAACCAATGGCGCCCATAACTGCCTGTGCCAAGCCGGAAGGGTAACCCCGCTAACGACGCCGATCTCAAAACCCGCTTAAACAAAGGGTGCCGACAAAGGGCAAAGGAAAAGAGGAGCGCCAAGATCGAGGCCAAGACACGGTGAGGCTAGAATTGCGGTCCTCGCCTACATAGGTATGGTGGATCGAGCGGCAGCGGCAAGTTAATCGAACAACCTATAGAGACTCGATATAATCGGGCGGATCGGAGAGGGTAAGAATGACCTATCCGGATCCAACATGATACTATCATCAAACAAACCCATCTCGGCGTTTCTCGAGACCAATCGAGGAAGTCAACCGAGAACTCACAATTGGCAGTTTATGTAGTCAATTGTAGTTATGCGTTACTAGTCGCTTTAGATAATCGCCCCGATAAAATAAGCAAGGCACATTTAGTTAACCATTCCGTTATAGTTGCAACAATTACTAATCGATACAGATAGCATGAGATAAACCCAAAACCCAGTTGTTGGTACTTTTATTCAGCCATTCCGTTGAAGTTGCAAGATTTACTAGTCAGTACAATTGTCGCAAGCGACAACCAAACAAGCAATTGTGGGCAGTAATTAGCCATTCCATTATAGTGAAGCTGATTACTAGTCATTATAAGTCAAATTTATAGCAGTAAACTTTAGTTATGCTTGTCTATGATCGAGATATCAGGCTCCAAGTCGTCCATATCCGCGGACACGGCTTTAAAAGTTTTACCGGCGGGTGCACCAATAGCAACACACGCCGATCAACCTCGAAAACCAAATCAAAACCCAACGAGGCTTTCACGATCGAACAATCACAGGATTCAGAAATATTTCAGGGGCCACCTTAAGTAGATTCCGCGAACGGTTAGCCGACTCGAGACGGCCTCAAGGTTTGGGTGGGCGAAACGATCGGGAACCTGAAAGTGTGGCTGGGCTTGTCGATACCGCGTAAACGTGTCCCGATCCTAAACAGTACAGTGTGCTCCTCGCACAAATTAAATACAGAAAGTAGCATGGCATAAGTACAGGATAGTAAATAAAACCTCAAACTAGTTTGTGGCCCCAAGAAATAAGAATGAATCAAGCTCGCTCTGTGGGGGTCCCATATACCTCCCGGATGTGGATAGCGCGATAAATCAAGGAACAGGTATCAAGTACTCGGGGTCTTACGGGACACAAGTCGGCGTTCGGAAACCAAATATTTTCTATCACCCACCGATGCCTCTTCTTATTTCAATTTTAGTTGTTAAACAGAAATTAAAGTGACGATAAGTAAAACTAGAATCATCTCCGACATCAACATGCGGCAATACATCAGCAACTGTGGCAGGTGACGACACACATCAGCACTTGAGCAAGCAACTACGACGCGCAAGTCCATCTATCTACCAAACAACAGGTAATAGGATGTGTCCAAGGCAATATATGGCTGCAAGGGATATCACGGGTACGAAAACTAGAGCAACGCAACACAGATAGCAATAGATCAACAGGAGGGAATAAAGACTATAAAAGTAAGATAGGTAGAAAGGGGAAGATGCTCGCCTGAAAACATTGTCGAAGGTTCAACCGAAGATCGGGGCGAAGCTCACATCAACTCAACGGCCTTATCCGCGAAGAAGCAAAACACTAGAAGAAACACCGGATGCAATATTTAATACACGGCAGAGGATCGGCATGATGCATGCATGATGTATTACAAGGCGAAGATGCGGTGCATTTAGGTCATATTAAGCGGAACCGGGGTCCCGACAATTAATTAGGTGGTTCATGTTATTTAGAAACCCCGCAATTTATATGTTGTTTAACAAGGCAAGATTGCAACATCGGTTCGCTACACAAATTTAAATGAGGCCAATATAAGGCTAGATTTGCCCGCATATGGGCCCCATATTTAATTATTAGGTGAATCGGCATAAGGCCCCCAAACCACAGATATGCATGCGAGTATGACAAATCTATATGCAACAAGTTGTTACTATGTTATGAAAATAGGGTTCCGGGAAGGGGTTCACACATTAGGGTTCTCGACGATCTCGGGGTTCCGGGGTTCGGGGTCGGTCTCAGGGTCCAGGGTTCGGCGGATCTTGGTCCGGGGTTCGACGGGAGCGTTCTCGGATAACAGAGGGAGGTCTTGTCACATTCGCGATGGTCGGCCCTGTCGTCGGTTCTCTCGTTCGGGTTGAAGCACTTGTCGCATGCAGATCTTGTCGGGTTCCACGGGGTCAAGCTTGCTGCGTAGGGTCTCGCCGAGCTCGCGCCATCGAGTCGAGTCGATGTTAACGCCGGCGATCTCGCGGCAATCTTGGCGCCCCGATGATCCTGTCGCATCCGCGGCGCCGGTTCGCGCCGATGGTCATGGCGCTCGAAGCGTGCTCGACGCTCGGTTCCATGTCGACGCCTTGGTGTCCTCGATGGAGAACTCAGCAGATCCGGTAGGAGAACTCGAGGTCGGTGGCGAACTTGTCCGCATCGGTTTTTCGAGTTCTGGCGCTGCACGCACGGGATCGTTCTTCGGTCCGGGGAACGGTCTTGCGAGACCATCTTGGTTTGCCGGTGTCGGGCTCGGGTTCAACGCTAGTGGTCCATCGGGTGCATCCGGGCGGTGTCGATCTTGTCGTCCCGTCTCGGCGTGCGAGAGAGAAGGCGACATGGACACACCGTCACGTGCAGGACGCTGATGGAGTCGAGCGGGCGAGTTGGCGTGACGGGGACTCGCGGTCAGGCTTGGTCTTGCTGGGGACGCGAACGACGATGAAGGAAGGGCACGCTGGCGGCCGGGCTCGCTGATGGCGACGCAGGGCAAGAGGATGCGCTCGGGCCGGGCTCGCGTGCTGGAGAGACCGCGGTCGCTGGCGAGCAGGGGCGGGTCTCGGCGAAGCGGCGGCGCTGGGCGCCGCGCGGCGGGACGCGGCAGCGAGCTCGGGCGACGGATGGGCCGGGACGGGCGAGGACGCACCGCGCCGGAAGAAAGGCGCGCGAGGGCGCGAGGCGGGCGCGCCGGCGCTGGGCGGAGCGGCGCGGCGGAGCGGCGAGGACTGGGCGGCGCTGCGCAATGTTGGGGCGGTTTCGGGCCGACGCGGAGGCGGGGCGACCAGGCGGCGGGGACGAGGCGAGGCGGGCTCCGAGCGGGCGGGCGCTGGGCGCATGGAGATCGGGAGGAAAGGGCGCAGGGAGCGGATGCGCCGGTGGCGGAGCAGGTACAAGGCTGGCGGCAGAGCGGGTCGAGGACGAGGCGGTGGTGGCAGGGCGGGGCCGTGAGGAGAGGGGCGAGGCGAGGCGGGCTGGACGCTGGGAGCGCCGGGCGGAGGAGAGGGGGCCCGAGGGGAGGCGGGAGCGAGAGGGAGGGGCGAAAGGCGGCAAGGCGAGGGGGTGTCTGCCAAGGCGGGGCTGCCAGAGGGAGGAGGGGGAGGAAGACGCGGGGCTGGGGAGAAGAAGAGGTGGGGCCGGGGCTGCGTGGGCCAGGGCGGCAGTGAGAGTGGGGGAAGGGGCCGGGGACGTGTGCTGGGTGTGTTTGGTGGGGTGGGAAGAGAGAGAGAGAGAGAGAGAGAGGGGCTGCTGAGGTGGAGCGATCTGGTTGGCTGGGAGGAGAGGAGAGGGTGAGGTGGCGCAAGGGGAGTGGCCAGGGTGATGTGGCCAAGGAGGGTGGGTAGATTAGTTGGTGAACCTAGGAATTAGGGGGGGCTGGATAGGTGGGGCGATTTAAAACCTGGGGCGGTCGTTCGGGTCAATTGGCCCGTTCGACTGCCCCGCTAAAATAATACAAGAATTTATTTATTTTAACGGACCGTTTGCACAACATATTTAATTAAAGCAAAATATTCCGGAGACCGGGCTTTGCAGTTGAATTAAGATGGGGCGTTTGGAAAACAAAACTGGCTTTGCGAAAATAGTTTTGGCAAACAATGCATGATGATGACGATGCAATGCACAAATTCAACGCGATTTTCTAGTAGTGGTTTTGCGGGATGCCACAATTCGACACCACTAACAATGGATCTCGCCCTCGAGATCCGCCTCATGGTACCGGAAAGAAGGTCGGCGATCTGCGTCTTCGCACTTCGCGTAGATCTTCGCGACACCACTAACGATGGTTCATTCTTCATCTTGAAAACGGCGACACCACCAACAAGAGGTCGTTGTCCGTGATCGTCGAGAGAACACTCCGGGAAACAAAAGGTCGAAGGTAGAGGTATCAACAAATAAAGCCACCCCTAACTTCCGTGGACGGAGTAAAACTCCTGGATCCACTGATTCGATGTACAAGAGCGAATGATAAGAGTAGTCGGATGGTGATCAGTCCATCGCGCACCCAAACCATTACTCTGCACACGAATAGGCGGATTATGCAACCAACTCTCGGAGTCAGACTGATGATCTCGACAAGCGAGGTTCGGAAACACCGGAGTGAGGCAGACTCTGCATCGGATCTGGCATAGATGATGATGTCGTCGCGTCGGAAAACACCGGATAGCACGAACAAGGAACAAAGGATGGTACCCCAGCAGACGGATTCCTCAAGCAGCTTGAACACCGGATGATAGATCACCGTTATCAAAGAAGGAAGCGAAACCCTGAAGGTACGACGGAAACCCAACCACGAGAATTTCCTGGACTCGAAGAAAGATAAGAGGTGGATTCAAAACACGTAGAGGTAAGAGGAGAATAGCAGAGGGGTAAGGAGTAAAATCAGACCTAATCAGAACTATCCAACCGATTTTGCAAAATAGTTTCGACACTCTACTTGGGCCGTTAGCTAGGTTATCCTACAGGCTGGACTTGTGGGGTATCGCAACTGCCGAAGCTCGATACCACTGAACACCCTCGAATCGGACCTATGCAAGTTTTAGCAAAATTCGCCAAACCCGCAGAAACGATTCAAAGGTGCTCACCAGCACTTTCGCGGGTGGAAAACGGCAATAACATTACACAACAGTCCTCGATGGGACCCATAGAACAGTATATATATATATAATGACTCCATGAGTCAAAGATACGTATATAATATACAAAGATCCAAATCACCTTGAAAACGATAGAGCGTCCGCCACGGACAAGATGCAAATGGGGCTAAGAGCCCCGAAGAATAACCAATGGCGCCCATAACCCTGCCCAAGCCGGAAGGGTAACCCGCTAACAACGCCGATCTCAAAACCTGCTTAAACAAAAGGGGTGCCGACAAAGGGCAAAGGAAAAGAGGAGCGCCAAGATCGAGGCCAAGACACGAGGCTAGAATTCGGCGGTCCTCGCCTACATAGGTATGGTGGACTGAGCGGCAGCGGCAGCAAGCACTGAACAACCTATAGAGACTCGATATAACTGGCGGATATCAGAGAGGGGTAAGAATGACCTATCCGGATCCAACATGATACTATCATCAAACAAACCCATCCTGGCGTTTCCCCCTCGAGACCAATCGAGGAAGTCAACCGAGGAACTCACACCGTTGGCAGTTTTATGTAGTCAATTGTAGTTGCGGCACGTTACTAGTCAGGTTTAGATAATCGTCCTGATAAAATAAGCAGTGGGCACATTTAGTTAACCATTCCGTTATAGTTGCAACAATTACTAATCAGATACAGATAGCATGAGATAAACCCAAAACCCAGCAGTTGTTGGTACTTTTATTCAGCCATTCCGCTAGAAGTTGCAAGAATTACTAGGCAGTTACAATTGTCGCAAGCGACAACCAAACAAGCAATGGTGGGCAGTATTAATTAGCCATTCCATTATAGTGAAGCTGATTACTAGTCATTATAAGTCAAATTTATAGCAAAGAACTTTAGTTATGCTTGTCTATGATCGAGATATCGGCTCCAAGTCGTCCATATCCGCGACACGGCTTTGAAAGTTTTACCGCCGGGTGCACCAATAGCAACACACGCCGATCAACCTCGAAAACCAAATCAAAACCCAACGAGGCTTTCACGAACAATCACAGATTCAGAAATATTTCAGGGCCACCCTTAAGTAGATTCCGCAAGAACGGCCGACCGAGACGGCCTCAAGGTTTGGGTGGACGGCGGTAAACGACTGGGAACCTGAAAGTGTGGCTGGGCTTGTCGATACCTCGTAAACGTGTCCCGATCCTAAACAGTACAGTGTGCTCCTCGCACAAATTAAATACAGAAAGTAGCATGGCATAAGTACATGATAGTAAATAAAACCTCAAACTAGTTTGTGGCCCCAAGAAATAAGAATGAATCAAGCTCTGGCTCAGGGGGGTCCCATATACCTCCCGGATGTGGATAGCGCGATAAATCAAGGAACAGGTATCAAGTACTCGGGGTCTTACGGGACACAAGTGGGCGTTCGGAAACCAAATATTTTCTATCACCCACCGATGCCTCTTCTTATTTCAATTTTAGTTGTTAAACAGAAATTAAAGTGACGATAAGTAAAACTAGAATCATCTCCGACATCAACATGCGGCAATACATCAAGAATCGTATGGCGGTGACGACACATCAGCACTTGAGCAAGCAACTACGACGCTAAGTCCATCTATCTACCAAACAACAGTAATAGGATGTGTCCAAGGCAATATATGGCTGCAAGGGATATCACGGGTACGAAAACTAGAGCAACGCAACGTATAGCAATAGATCAACAGGAGGGAATAAAGACTATAAAAGTAAGATAGGTAGAAAGGGAAGATGCTCTTTGAAAACATTGTCGAAGGTTCAACCGAAGATCGGGGCGAAGCTCACATCAACTCAACGGCCTTATCCGCGAAGAAGCAAAACACTAGAAGAAACACCGGATGCAATATTTAATACACGGCAGAGGATCGGCATGATGCATGCATGATGTATTACAAGGCGAAGATGCGGTGCATTTAGGTCATATTAAGCGGAACCGGGGTCCCGACAATTAATTAGGTGGTTCATGTTATTTAGAAACCCCGCAATTTATATGTTGTTTAACAAGGCAAGATTGCAACATCGGTTCGCTACACAAATTTAAATGAGGCCAATATAAGGCTAGATTTGCCCGCATATGGGCCCCATATTTAATTATTAGGTGAATCGGCATAAGGCCCCCAAACCACAGATATGCATGCGAGTATGACAAATCTATATGCAACAAGTTGTTACTATGTTATGAAAATAGGGTTCCGGGAAGGGGTTCACACATTAGGGTTCTCGACGATCTCGGGGTTCCGGGGTTCGGGGTCGGTCTCAGGGTCCAGGGTTCGGCGGATCTTGGTCCGGGGTTCGACGGGAGCGTTCTCGGAATGTAGGGAGGTCTTGTCACATTCGCGATGGTCGGCCCTGTCGTCGGTTCTCTCGTTCGGGTTGAAGCACTTGTCGCATGCAGATCTTGTCGGGTTCCACGGGGTCAAGCTTGCCGTTGCGAGGGTCTCGTCGAGCTCGCTCCATCGAGTCGATGTTAACGTTCGGGGCGATCTCGCGGCAATCTTGGCGTCCTGGGGATGATCCTGTCGCATCCGCGGTCGTCGGTTCGTGCCGATGGTCATGGCGTTCGGGAAGCAGTGCTCGACGTTCCTCGGTTCCATGTCGACGGCCTTGGTGTCCTCGATGGAGAACTCAGCGTATCCGGGTAGGAGAACTCGAGGTCGGTGGCGAACTTGTCCGGTACCGGGGTTTTTCGGAGTTCCTGGCGCTGCATCGCACGGATCGTTCTTCGTCCGGGAACGGTCTTGCGAGACCATCTTGGTTTGCCGGTGTCGGGCTCGGGTTCAACGCTAGTGGTCCATCGGTGCATCCGGGCGGTGTCGATCTTGTCGCCCCGCCTCGGCGCAGAGAGAAGGCGACATGGACACACCGCCACGCGTGACGCCGATGGAGTCGAGCGGCGAGTTGGCGTGACGGGACTCGCGCGGCTTGGTCTTGGGGACGCGAACGACGATGAAGGAAGGGCACGCCCGGGCTGGCGCTGATGGCGACGCAGGGCAAGAGGATGCGCCGGCTGCTGGCCGGAGACCGCGTCGCCGGGCGAGCAGGCGGGTCCTAGCAGCGGCGGCGCTGGGGCGCCGGCGCGCGGGACGCGGCAAGCGAGCTCGGCGACGGATGGGCTGCTGGGACGGGCGAGACGCACTGGCGCCGAAGAAGTCGAGGGCGCGCGAGGGCGCGAGGCGGGCGCGTGACGCAAGGCTGGCGGAGCGTGTGGCGAGAGGGGAGGCGCCGGGCGAGGAGCAGAGGCGGGGCCGGCGGCGAGCGCAGGCAAGGCGATGGGCCTGCGGGTCAGGCAGAGGGAGGAGGGGAGGAAGACGCTGGGCTGGGAGAAGAAGAGGTGGGCCGGCTGGGGCCAGGGCTGTGGCGGTGAGAGTGGAAGGGGCCGGGACGTAGGTGGGTGTGTTTGGGTGGGAAGAGAGAGAGAGAGCTCACGAGGTGGAGCGATCTGGTTGGCTGGGAGGAGAGGAGAGGGTGAGGTGGCGTAAGGGGAGTGGCCAGGGTGATGTGGCCAAGGAGGGTGGGTAGATTAGTTGGTGAACCTAGGAATTAGGGGGGGCTGGATAGGTGGGGCGATTTAAAACCTGGGGCGGTCGTTCGGGTCAATTGGCCCGTTCGACTGCCCCGCTAAAATAATACAAGAATTTATTTATTTTAACGGACCGTTTGCACAACATATTTAATTAAAGCAAAATATTCCGGAGACCGGGATTTGCAGTTGAATTAAGATGGGGCGTTTGGAAAACAAAACTGGCTTTGCGAAAATAGTTTTGGCAAACAATGCATGATGATGACGATGCAATGCACAAATTCAACGCGATTTTCTAGTAGTGGTTTTGCGGGATGCCACACAATCGCAAGGGTGGCGGCGAGTCGTCGTCGAAGCCTGCGGAGTAAAATATTGTGCCCTGGGGTGTTAGTAGCAGTTCTGCCGTTGGGCATACTTTGTATTTTGTGACACTTGCGACATGCTACAATGAGATATCGTGTTGTTTTGTGAATTGTCGTGTGTTTCTGATTGAGGGTTGAACGAGTCCCCGAGCGCGTCCGCCCTTTTTTATGGGGTTTACCTCGTTTGTTATGTGTTTGCGGTTTTGAATGTTTTGTTATTGAGGTCGACTCGCACGAAATCGGAAATCCAGTCGCAAGGCGACTCCCATGAGTGCTCTGTACTTCACCGTTTTCCCTTGCGCGAACGAGGTCGGGTAGCCGAGTCCCCGAGCATGGTACTTGGTTGTTCTAGGCGCGACTCGAGGGTGGGTGAGGACTTGGCGCGTTAGGGTGAGCGCATCACTCCTGCCTGGCCCGTCGGGTCAGTCGCATGGCGAGTCCTGGGCATGCTCTCATACTTGGCGTTTTCCCTAGGCCGCTCACCGAATCGTCGTCGATCCCGAGCGTGGTACTTGGCCGTTCGATTCGCTGTGTCGAGGATGCGGAGGATCATGGTCGCTGTGAGAAGCGAAGGCAATTGTCTTGGCTCATTGATCCAGTCGAGCTAGGCGACTCCAATGGGGCTCCGGGTAGACGTTTTTCGTGGAAGTTACAAGACCTGGGGTAACCCAGTGCCCTTGTAGCGCACTACTTGGCCGTGCCGATCGCTGTACCAGAGGTTGACTTCTGCAGTTAGCTTGACGCTGTTATTACGAGTGCGAGTGGCACAATACACAGAGATTAGACGCAATTTGCGGTAACCAATTCTTTTTATTTCATAGCGACTGGAGGATACATATGTGGGGTTCTAGGAGTAGAACTTCCGTAGGAGGTTTACATTCCATGGTCACTTGACGTCGAGTTTGCCGTCCCCGCGGACGTCGGTGAGGTAGTAGGCGTCGTTGCCGAGTACTCGCCCGATGGCGAATGGTCCCTCCCACGGGGGGAAAGCTTGTGCATGCCTTTCTTGTCCTGGATGAGGCGCAGCACCAGGTCGCCTTCTTGGAAGGTGCGAGTTTTCACCCGCCGGCTGTGGTAGCGGCGGAGTCCTTGCTGGTAGATGGCGGTGCGTGAGCGAGCTAGGTCGCGTTCCTCGTCGAGTTGATCGACTCCATCCTTACGTCGCGAAGTTCGTCGCAGACTCCGTGTAGTGGGCGACCCTTGGCGAGTCGCTTTTCGAGGTCGGTGGGCATGATCGCCTCGGCGTCAGACACCATGAAGAAGGGGTGAACCTCACGACTGCTGACCGAGGTGCGGATGCCCATGACGGAGGGCAGTTCCTTGACCCAGCACCGGCGGTGCGCCGAGTGGTACTTGGAGCCGTGGTCCAGCCGTGGAAGATGCTCGTTGGCCTGCTCACCGGCGTTGGACTCGGGTGGACGCGAGGTCGAGCCGGATGTGGTGTTCCTCGCAGAACTCGGCAATGGCTCCTTTGGCGAAGTTGGTGCCGTTGTCCGTGATGATGCTATTTGGGAACCCGTAGCGATATATGAGCTCGCATAGGAATTTGGTGGCGGTCTTCCCGTCGCATTTCCGGACTGGCTTGGCCTCCACCCACTTTGTGAATTTGTCGACCGCGACTAGGAGGTGGGTGAAGCCGGAGGGGGCCTTTTTGAAGGGGCCTACCATGTCCATACCCCACACAGCGAATGGCCAGGTGATGGGGATTGTCTTGAGCGCTGAGCTCAGCACGTGTGTCTGGTTGGCGTACTTCTGGCACCCGGCGCACCGCTGGTGATGGGGATACGCCTATTGGGGTATACCCAGCGGGACGTTTCCGACTGGTCCAAGGGCTGGCGAGTGGGCCTGCAGAACGGCGAGTGGACCAAAGCCCAGCAAGGTATCAGGCGACTGGAAGTTGAAGGCCCAAAGCAGCGAGATAGGCCTCGGTCTAGGTTAAATGATTACCGGTTGTAACCGAATCGGTTGAGATATGTAAACCCTAGGGAGGTGAGCCTATATAAACCTCCTATGGGGTGAGTAGAGACACGTTCCCTCATACACCCAAACTCGCCGCCTAGTCGCCGAGTTCGCCCATGTAAACACCTCCATAATACAATCTAGCAGAGTAGGTCTTTACCCTCCGGGGCAACACAGGTAAAACCTGTGTCTTTGCCCTCATCTCGCACCGCAGATGGCTGGCCGCCTTGCCCTCGTTCTACTACTCGCCGCCGATTGCAGCATCCGCCGTGGTCATTCCACGATGGCGCCCACCGTGGGGCCTGGCGGTCCGGCGGTGTTCTGGCGAGATCCAATCTGCCCATCAACGAGACGGTCGCCACCGGCCGTATGATAGCGATCGGCGAGATGCTCCAGATCTTGCCGAGCAGCTACGCCCCTGGCGCGACCCGTCACACACGCTGCGTGATCCCGCCACCGGCACGATCAGCCTCTTCGTCGGCCTCACCGACGTCACCTCGGAGGACTCGGCTCGCATCCGCGAAGTCGCCACCACGCGATCGGCTCTCGAGAGCCAGGTCCGCACGATCCACCGCCTCGCCTCCGAGTACAAATCGCCCACGCAACGTGGCGAGAACTCGGCCGCAGAAGACGCCCTCACCGACGACGCCGACTGGCGACCCGGCGTCACTCGCCGGATCCATCACCGCTGCCTCATCCGCGGGCTCCATCGCCCGTGTCTCCAACGCGGGAGATTTCGAGGACCCTCCATCCTCGGGATCTTCGACCGACCGGGTCGGAAAACTCCGCCGACCTCCACGACGGAACCGATCGCCATGCCGCGACCTACATGGCCACCGCACCGATCCGCCGAGGACCCTTTCTCCACCCGATCCCTCCTAACGCCACGGCGACGGAGGTCGAGGAACTCCGCTGAAATTGGCGAGGCGAGACGCAGAGCAGGCCGGCGCGAAAAATTTCGCCTCGAGCGGTGACAGCAGAGAACATCACGCTACCACCAGCAGCGGATCAGGTCACGCTGAACCCCACCGCTCAGGCGCGCCTGAACTTCGACAGCAAACGACGGCTCGATAGCGGCGCGCGATCTGCGAGCAGCGCCACGAGGGAAGCACCGCCCCGCCAGATCGGCGGCGGGTGCCCCACCACCACCCAACCGCACCTCCTGTGGACCAGCGCGGATAGTCGTCTCCTCACGGAGCGAGGCTAACCTCACGTTCTCCACCCCGATGGACAACCTGGCAGGTGGCGAGCAGCCCGATAGCATCACGGCCACCGGGCGGCGCCTTACAAATCAAAGACGTCAGGCCCTACCGCAAAGGCCGTGGAGCAGAAGAGCGCCGACTCGCAAAGGCGCAGTATACTCGCTCCTCGGGAAGCAGGGCGGCCTCAAGCGGCCGCCCGGCGGTGGCAAACACCCTCAATTGCCGCCACGAGCCATCAGCTCCAACGCCGACCCGAACGTGGCACTCTCCAACGATCCTGGGCCAGCGACCAACCGCCGCCGCTAACGGGAACCGATCGACGCCGCACTCACATCATCAACAACCAAAATCGGCGCGCCGCCAGCCCGACGACGGCGGACACCTAACTACTCCGCGATGGCGAGCCCCATGGGGTCGGTCGACTAGGGCCCAAGTGCTTCGGACCAATGATCCGGCGAAAAGTACCCACCGAACTTCAAGGCGCCAAAGGAGATAGAAAAATCGACTCCTCGACCCCGCGTCGCTCGACATACCTCATGGCAATGGGGATCGCGGGTCACATCGACCTACTACGCCGTTACCTCCCAATCGATGATGGAGGGACGTGCGGGCAATGGATCAACACGCCCCCGGGCGATATCGACTCACGGGAGGAAATGCGAGACGCCGTCTGTGCACTGAGTGTTCCTACACCGCGCCACCACCATCAAGGACTGGAGCGAGCGTCCGGGGACCCGAGTCGACCCGCTGGGTCCAACGGTGGCAAGAGCTCGGTATAACGCGGTCGGCATCCACCGGACACCGCGATCCATTGCTTCAAGACCTCGTGCGCCACGAGCCTCTAGTCTCCAAGCTCAAGCGACACGCCCGCACACTCGACAACATCCCGACCTCCTCGAGATCGCCAAACGACGCCGAGGAGGATCCCAACCAAGACGTCGACGACGAGTCCGGAGGAACGCCGCGGGCGGCAAACGACGGGCGTCACGAACCGATCGCTACTGCGGCACCCGCCTCCACAGTAAGCGCCGCAACGACGGGCGAGTCGACCGCCGCCAACGCCGCACGCATAACGCGACCCAAGGTTCGATCCCGGCCCTCCTTAACCAACCATGTGCGTTTCACAGGGAAGGAAAGCCCGCCACGCACACCACCGACTGCCACACCCTCAGGGAGATCGAGAAGGAACGGCACGCGCGCGAAGACACCGACAATGACCCGCCAAACGGCGGAAAATTCGGCAAAGTAGCCGGCTCGCTCCACACCTTCACAGGCTTCAACACGAAGCGCGAGAAGAAGGTCATCGCCCGCGCCGTCGCCGTCAGCCGCGGTGGCCCAAACAGACGTCCCCAGTTCCTCAACCGGTCGGAACAGCCATCACCGAGCCGGCAAGACCACTCGCCACGCATCGAGTACCCGTGACGAGTCGCCTGGTGGTCAAGCCCAAGGTTGGCGACCATCGCTCCCCAAGACACCGATGGACGGCAGCTCCATCAACATCCTCTACCTCGACACCTTCAGCGGTTGCTCCCGCGATCGATGATCGAGACCACCCACACCACGTTCCGCATCGTCCCGGTCGGAAGGCGTACCCGATCGGCAAGGTCACGCTACCCGTCACCTTCGGTTCGCAAACTTCCGCACCGAGCGGATCGTCTTCGAGCTGGTGCCATTCGACAGCCCTTACCATCGTCTACGGCGCCAGCGTTCGCCAAATTCATGGCGGCGCCCACGCTGCATAACGCGCGATGAAGCTCCGGGCCGTGCGGCATCACCATCAGCGACCCGACATGGCCGCGAACGCGAAGCCAAAGGAGCCGAACCGCCGACGCCGTCATCAGCGTAAACTAATCGACGACGAAGCTCGCCAAATACGCCGGGGTTAACAATGACGACCCACGATACTCAAGACGCCAACCTCAGCGGGCGCAAACACCTCAACCTTTGAGGCTACGACGCACACTCGCACCGCTGAGCTGGTCCCAGGCGACTCCAGCCAGACGGTGACGATCGGGACAGGCATGAGCCCAGCATAGGAAGGCGCGCTCATCGAGTTCCTCCGTGAGAACAGGGACATCTTCGCATGGAAACCCTCCGATATGCCCGGTGTCCCTAGGGAGCTCGCTGAGCACAAATTAAACGCCGACCCCAAAGTGCGACCCGTCAGTAATGCCACGCCTTCAACGAAGAACGCGTCGGGCAATCGCCGAGGAAGTGCAGCGTCTACCGCTGCCGGCTTCATCCGGCCAATCAAATACTCAAGTGGTGCAAACCCAGTCTGGTCGAAGAAGAACGGGACTGGAGAATGTGTATCGACTACACAAACACGAACAGCGCCGCCCAAAAGAGTTCATCCTCCCGCGGATCGATCGATAATCGATTCCACCGCGGGTTCGGAGTCGCTGTGTTTCCTCGACGCCTACTCTGGGTATAACCAGATCAAAATGGCTGTCGAGGACGAGGAGAAGACGGCGTTCATCACGCCATTCGGAGCCTTCTGCTACACCGCCATGACCTTCGGCCTCAAGAACGCCGGAGCAACCTACCAGCGGTGCATGCAAGAATGCCTCGCGAGCCAAATTGGCCGCAACATCCACGTCTACATCGACGACGTGGTCGTGAAATCCGCTCGCCAAGGCGACCTACTCGCCGACCTAGCGGAGACCTTCGCCAACCTGCGAAGGTACAAGATAAAGCTCAATCCAAGCAAGTGCACCTTCGGTGTACCCGCCGGGCAACTACTGGGGTACGTCGTCTCCAAACGAGGGATCGAGGCAAACCCAACAAAGATCGACACGATCGCCCGACTCGGCAAACCCGAGTGCCTGCGCGACGTCCAGAAGCTGGCCGGGCGAGTAGCGGCTCTCAGTCGCTTCATCCCCCGCCTGGGCGAAAAGGCGATGCCACTATACCGCTGACAGCAAGAACCCCACCTTCCGGTGGGACAAGGAGGACAACGCGCCGCGACCTCAAAAAGGTGCTACCGCCGCACCACTACCGCCGCACCGTGACAAAGAGCCTATGCTGGTTTACGCCGCGGCGTCCGAGCGCCGTCGGTGCCGTAATGGTCGCCGAACGACCAGAAGAAGGAAAGGCGCCCGGTCCAGCGGTGTACTACATCAGCGAGTTTCTCACCGAGTCGCGCCAGATACCCACATACCAAAACTGGTATACGCGGTCTTGAGGCTCGGCGGCGCTGCGCACTACTTCTGAGCACCCGATCACGGTCGTCTCCTCAGCACCACTACAAGATATCATCCGAATCATGAGGCGACAAGGGAGTCGCCAAGTGGGCGCCGAGATCGGCGTCCACAACATTAAATACGAGCCACGGCGGCGATTAAGTCGCAGGCATCGGCAGACTTCTCGCCGATCGGGAAGAGGCCCGAGCTGAGAAGCCGCCAGAACGCCATTACTGGAGCCACGCCGACGGGTCCAAGAACGGACGGCGCAGGAGCGGGATAGTGACCTCACCAAAGGCGACAAGCTCCGCTACATACTCTCGAATTCACGCCTGCACCAACAACATGGCGAACACGAGGCCCTACTCCGGCATGCGAGCCGCAAGGAGATGAGCGCCAATCGCCTTGATGCTACGGAGACTCCGACCTCGTTGCGGGGCAAGTCGCCGGCACCGCGACGCCGTCTCCCCACCATGGCGGCGCATCGCCAAGAGGTGGACAAGGTGGGCGGCCACTTCATCGCTACTGCCGAGTGGATCGACAGGAGAAAACGAGAGGCCGACGCCTTCTCGCATCGGGTCGGCTCGACCGCACCACCCGGCGTGTTCCTCGACACAATCTTCACGCCATCAGTCTCTCCCGGGAGATCGACATCGAGTCCCGCTCCAACCAGAGGCAGCCTTGGTCGACTCATCACCGAGCCGCGATTGGACCAAGCCCTACATCGCTTACGAAATCGGCACCTGCCAGCCAGACGAAACAAATGCTCGAATGATCGCCGCCGATGCAAGTCTTACACCATCATCGACGGCGATTTACACAAGCGCGCCACCGGCGTGTTCCAACGTTGCGCCCAACCGGGAAGGACGCAAAATCCTCCATGACATCCACTCAGTATCGGCCACCACGCCGCCGCCGCTCGGTCGCCAAGGCTATGCGACACGGCTTCATCGGCCCACCGACACGCCGACGCTGTCGACATCGCCCAGCGATGCGCCGGGTGCAATACGCCAATCGACGCACGACGAGCTCGGCGCCAAAACAATCCCCATCAACTGGCCATTCGCTGTGGGGCATGGACATGGTAGGCCCCTTCAAGAAGGCCCCCTCGGTTACACCCACCTGCTAGTCGCCGACAAATTCACGAAGTGGGTAGAGGCCAAGCCGGTCGAAATGCGACGGAAGACCGCCACTAAGTTCCTACGAGCTCATATACCGCCACGGGTTCCCCAACAGCATCATCACGGACAACGGCACAACCGCCAAGGAGCAATGGCGAATTTTGCGAAGAACACCCCATCCGGCTCGACCTCGCGTCAGTCGCACACCCGGAATCCAATGGCCAGGCGGAATGAGCCAACCAAAGCATCCTCCACGGCCTGAAGCCGCGACTCCAAGTACCTCTCGAGCGCACCGCTGGATGTTGGGTCGAAGAGCTCCCCTCCGTCATCTGGGGAATCCGCACCTCGGTCAACAGGTCGACAGGATTCACTCCCTTCTTCATGGTCTACGGCGCCGAAGCAGTCATGCCCACCGACCTCGAACACGACTCGCCGCGGGTCGTCCACTATACGGAGGCCGAAAACGAGCTGGCCCGCCAAGACGGGCTCGACCAACTCGACGAAGCACGCGACCTCGCCCGATCGCGCACCGCCATCTATCAGCAAGGACTCCGCCGCTACCACAGCCGACGGGTGAAAACCCGCACCTTCTAGGAAGGCGACCTGGTATTACGCCTCATCCAGGACAAGAAGGGCATGCACAAGCTCTCCCCTCCGTGGGAAGGCCCGTTCGCTATTGGGCGCGTACTCGGCAACGACGCCTACTACCTCGTCGACGTCCGCGGGGACGGCGAACTCGACGTCAAGCAGCCATGGAATGTAAATCTCCTCCGGAAGTTCTATTCCTAGAACCTCACATATGTACTCTCCAGTCGCTATGAATAAAAGAAACGGTTACCGCAAAATTCGTCTACTCTCCATGCCTTGTGCCACTCGCACTCGTAATTAATAGCGTCATGCTAAAACACAGAAGTCAACCCTTGGTACAGCGACCGGCACGGCTAAGTAGTACGATGTAAGAACACTGAGTCATTTCAGGACTTGCATCGTCCACGAAAAAACGCCAATCCGGAGCCCCATCGGAGTCGCCTAGCTCGACTGGTTTTACGAACCAAGACAACTGTCCTCGCTTCTCACAGCGACCCTGGTCCTCCGCATCCTCGGCGTCGCGACTCGAACGGCTAAGTACCACGCTCGGGGACTGAATACCAGTTCGTCGCGATCGGACAGGGAAAACGCCAAGTAAGAGAGCACGCCTAGGACTCGCCACGCGACCCACCGGGCAGCAGAGTGACGCTCACACCAACGCTGGTCCTCAACCACCCTCGAGCCGCCTTGAACTACCAAGTACCACGCCGGGGACTCGGCCACCCGGCCCCGTTCACAGACTGGGAAAACGGTAAAATCTGAGCACTCAAGGGAGTCGCCTTGCGGCTGGCTCTCGAGCTCGGCGAGTCGACTAAACTAACAACACACATGATAAACAACAAAACATCATATATGAGGGAACCCCACAAAAGGCGGACGCCGGGGACTCACCCAAAGTCAATCCAAAACACACAAACAAATAGCAAAATGAACACAACGTTCCATTCAGTCGCATATCGCATTGTCTTACATTACAAAATATGCCGACTGGCGAACGCTGCTAACACATCTAGGCAAACTACACTATTCTGCGGGCTTGACGACGACGCCGGCATCCCGGCGCCACGGATGAACGCGGTGTACGGGTTTGGATACGTCGTCACCACCCGCCATCGCCGAGCGGAAAGGTTGCTCAACCTTGAAGTCGCGATGCGCGGGCTCGGTCGTTTACGCGACGACCGCTTCCGGTAGGGAAGGAGGTCGCCCATCGCCAGACGCCCCGCTCCGCTGTGGCAAGACGTTCCTGCAGCTTGAGAACCTCGGACAGATCCACCGCCCAGTCGACGAAGGGTACCCACTCGTCACATCGTCGAGATCAAGTCCTCGGGAAGTGGGCGAGTCCAAGGCTCAAGGCTGTCGACGCTCATGACGTAAACGCCGACCGGCGTCATGAACTCTACGATCAGCGCCTTTTCCAAGTACTCCCACACCTCAACGAGGTCACTGGGAATAACCTCGGTGGGCGACATCTCTTGAAGGTAGGCGTGGATGCACGTCGCCGACAGCGTCGCCGAGTCGACGAGCATGTTCACGCATTCCCTCGCGTCAAGAGAGTTCGCTTCTTCTTGGGAGCCAATAACACGACCTGCGAGAAGAAGACAAGTATGAGTACCATGGAAACCACAAACAATACAACCAAAAGATGTGGAAGACGACTCACTAAGCAATGGGCGGCGAGTCCCGTGATGAAACTTTGAAGCGAATGATGATCGCGAAGCCCAACAATGAGGGCTTCGACACCTTCGGTCTTCTTCCGGCCGCAATGGCCTTTCGCCGCTGCTCGCCGAGCTTGCTTCTTCTTTGCCTCCGATTCGCGCTCAAGGTCGGCGATCTTCTTCGGCGGTGCCTAACGCAGACCGCACCGCCTCAGTTCTCCGCAGGACAAGCTCTGGCGAGCCACCTCCGCTGCAGAGCAACAACTCAAGTTCCTTGTTTGCTTCTTGATAGCGCCAACTCCTTCTCGACGCTGCTTCAGAGCCAATCGCTCTGCCGACTCCGGTGCAGACCACAGCATCTCAAAGTCAGCACACAAAATTCTTAGTGCCCACCCGCTAAAATTTAGCGGTGCGCACTCGGGACCGCGATCACAAAATTCTTGATGCCCACCCGCTAAAATTTAGCGTGCGCACTCGGGAGCGATCACAAATTTCGGTGCCCACCCGCTAAAATTTAGCGGGTGTGCACTCGGGGACTGGCGACCACGAAAATTCCTCAGTGCATATCCGCTAAAATTTAGCGCATACGCACTCGGGGACTGGATTCGAAAGAACAAAAGAAGTAATAATAAGAATCAAGCCGCTGCTAAGCACCGACCCGATCCTCGGGGACTGGAAGTACCTGGATGGCCGCACCAAGCATGCCAGAAGTTGCACGCGCCCACAGACGCAGCGTGTGCAGCCCGACGCTGGTCGATTTCAGCGTTGATGGTCCTCGAGCGGGGCTCGGGTCGCAGCCCGCCGCGCCGCCTTTGGTCGTGAAACGGGGAAGGTAGCAATCGAGGCGCCCCAAAGGAAGTCGCTTCCTCGGTCTAGGCAAACGCCTCCTTCAGAGACGCGTTGCCTCCATCGGGCCCGGCGCGCCGCCAGCATCGCCGAGACGGTGGCGATTTATGTCGCCCTTGGCCTTCTTGCTGCCTTCCGTTGAAGCGGCGACCTCATCACTTTTCCTCTTGCGGGAAGGGTCTTCCTCGCCAACGGCGGAAGATACCTTGGCCACGGTCGGGTGACCCATCTATTTCAGTCCGGTCCTGCACATCGAATCAAATCAATAAAAGACAATCAAAGTACTGAAGGAAAGCAGGGAAGGCCGAATGCACTCACTTGGCGACTGGAATGAAACGCAGCCCTGTACGTCGGCCAGCCGGTTTTTCCAGCTCAGGGCCTAATCGGCGACTAAGCCCCAGTTCCAGGACGTCGGGGGCCCAGGATACGGACGGCTTCTTTGACGTTGACGTAGCGGTTGGCGCATCCGGGGCACCTTCGGCGGAGGCCTCCTCATGAATTGGGGCTACCGCGGCCGGAACCTCCTTGCGGGCGGCCACCGCCGGACCTCCTTGCGGCGTAGTCGCCTCCGGAGCCTTCCTAGCCCAGAAACCGACGCGAATGGCGGAGGCATTGAGGCCAGAAGCTTGTAGATGGCGATCTAGCGCGGTTGTCGCTGGACTGCGTCGTCACCGGCCGAGCTGTGGGCATCGAGCTGCTCGCTGAGGCGGCGGGCCGCCCGGCTTCGCCGTCTTCTTCCCAAGGGGCCCTCGCCTCCTTCTCCTTCTTCTTCTTCTTCGGGAGTGGCCGACGGCGAGGTAGTCTCTGGGAGTTCGTCGTCATCGTCATGACGCTCGAGGCTCCTGCTCGCCTCGATCTCGCGCTGACGTTGCCCGCGGGTCTTTCGGGCCAGTGGGGCAATCTCCTCTTCGGACTCGTCCTCGTCGTCCTCGTTACCCTTGGCGGGTGGCGACTCGCTTGTATCCTGGGCGGATGACCCGGGGCTCTCGTCGTCGGCGGGTGGTAACCACCCTTCCACCACTTGGAACAGCTGCGTTAAACACGAAACTGTGAACAATATAAAAGGATTACCGTCGGAGCCGGACGCTTCGCGGTGTAGGGAGGTACTCCAGCCTGCGCATCCACGTATGTCTCTTGGGTGATCTTCTTCTGCGCTGAGAGGTAGTCCTCCAGCTTCCACTCGGCGAGGGAGGCTTTCGTCGAGTCTCCCCGGCCCGTGTACTGGTACATGTAATGGTCGCGTTGGGCGAGCGGAACGAGCCGCCGCCCAAGCCAACAATTGTACAAGTTTACCGTCTGAGCCCTTCTTCTTCGCGGATGGTGGAGCATCTCGTCGACGACCATCCGCTGGTCGCCGTGAGCTTGCCGACACGGAGATGGCGTGGCTCGAACGATTAGCTGAGTACCGCGGGATCGCCGCTTCCCGGAGTCGCCTCGGTCACATAGAACCATGACTTTTCGATGGCCGCTGCTTTGGCGGCAGCATCGGTCGAAGAAGGAGGCTTTGGATTTGAGTTGAAGGTTAAGCCGCCCGGCTAGCATTGGGCCGCCCGCCTCCTCGGTGATCCGTCCATGGAATAGATCTTGCCACAAGGAAAGTAGGGCCGGCAGCTCAAGTAGCACTCATAACGCCACGAAGATGGCGAGCTGCTCGATCTGTGGGGACCCAGATCGAGGCTGGATCCCGTAGTAGGCGCAGAAACACCGAAGAACAAAGATGTGGGAAACCCTAACCCCGCCGAGGTGGCTGGTGAACAGACGAACTCTCTCTCGCGGGTTTGGGTCGCTTCCCGGCTGCGGATACGCCAGCCGCCCAGGGATTCCGGCCTCCTCGAAGGAGGCCACCGCGCTGGTGCATTTGGATCTACCCCAAGGTTCGGTGGAGAGGGCCATGGCTGAGGATCTGTTCGGAGGTCGGAGGATTGCGGGTCGATTGGATCGCGGAATCAAAGGAAGGAAGATGTGCGTACTCGGAGGAAATGGTGGGCGGTTGGCTTTGCGATAGCCTACCATTCCTCTTATATAGCGGGAGTTGCCCGCCAAATCAGGGGGCCGTTACCGCGCGATGATTACGCCAGAAGTTACCGTTGGGTTACCTTAACGGCTAGTTTGACCACGCCTGACGGTCCAACTCTAGCCACTCGGCTCGTTGAGTCACTCGCCGAGGCCGCGTCCCGTTGGCTCGACTCGCCAAGATGCGACTCGGTTCACCAGATTTTTTCCTTTATACAGGAGCCCGCCGACGATTCGACTGGATGCCAACTTGAAGCCGTATACTCCGACTGCCAGCAGCCACTCACGCCTAATCAACGACGGCCTCGGGGACTACTGATGGGGATACGCCTATTGGGGTATACCCAGCGGGACGTTTCCGACTGGTCCAAGGGCTGGCGAGTGGGCTCGAGCAGTGGACCAAAGCCCAGCAAGGTATCAGGCGACTGGAAGTTGAAGGCCCAGGCGAGCAGATAGGCCCAGTCGGTCTAGGTTAAATGATTACCGAAGTTGTAACCGAATCGGTTGAGATATGTAAACCCTAGGGGAGGTGAGCCTATATAAACCTCCCTATGGGGTGAGTAGAGACACGTTCCCTCATACACCCAAGCAACTCGCCGCCTAGTCGCCGAGTTCGCCCATTGTAAACACCTCCATAATACAATCTAGCAGGAGTAGGTCTTTACCCTCCGGGGGGCCGAACCTGGGTAAAACCCTGTGTCTTTTCCCTCATCTCGCACCGCAGATGGCTGGCCGCCCTTGCCCCTCGTTCTACTACTCGCTGCCGATTGCAGCATCTGTCGTGGTCATTCCCACGACAGCTGGACAATGTCGACGGCATCGGCGTGTGCGGTGGGCCAGTAGAAGCCGTGCCGCATAGCCTTGGCGACCAGAGAGCATGCGCCGGCGTGGTGGCCGCAGTCGCCGGAGTGGATGTCGTGGAGAATCTTGCGTCCTTCGGCGGGTTGGACGCAGCGTTGGAACACGCCGGTCACGCTGCGCTTGTGGAGCTCGTCATCGATGATGGTGAAGGATTTGCATCAGCATGCAACCATCCGGGCGTCTGTCTCGTCTGCCGGCAAGGTGCCAGCCTCCAGTTAGGCGATGTACGGCTTGGTCCAGTCGTCTGGCTCGGCGATGAGTGCGGCCAGGGCTGCCTCTGGTTGCAGCGGGACTCCGATGTCGCTCTCCCTTGGGGGAGAGACTGATGGCTTGGTGATCGTGTCGAGGAAGACACCGGCGGGTGGTGCGAGTCTTGCTGACCCGATGCGAGAGAGTGCGTCAGCTTCCTCGCTCTTCCGCCTGTCGATCCACTAGACGGAGTAGCCTGCGAAGTGTCCCCCCAGCTTGTCTACTGCTTGGCGGTATGCCGCCATGGTGGGAGAGATGGCGTCGCAGGTGCCAGCGACTTGCCCAGCGACGAGGTCGGAGTCTCCGTAGCAGCGTAGGCGGTTATCGTTCATCTCCTTGCCAGCTCGCATGCCGTGGAGTAGTGCCTCGTACTCGGCCATGTTGTTGGTGCAGGGGGTGAAGTCGAGGCAGAGGATGTAGCGGAGCTTGTCGCCCTTCGGTGAAGTCAGCACGATCCTTGATCCTGCGCCGTACGTGTTCTTGGAGCCGTCGAAGTGCAGGCTCCAGTAGTGGAGGTATGGCAGCTTTTCTGGCTGCTGGGCCTCTTCCCAGTCGGCGATGAAGTCCGCTAGATCCTGTGACTTAATCGCTTTTCGTGGCTCATACTTGATGTTGTGGACGCCGATTTCGACGGCCCACTTGGCGACTCGCCAGGTCGCCTCGCGGTTGCGGATGATGTCCTGCAACGGTGCTGAGGAGACGACCATGATCGGGTGCTCCTAGAAGTAGTGCGGCAGGCGCCGCTGTGCTCTAAAGACCGCGTAGAGATCGAATATTCCAAGGATGGAGGGATCCTCGAAGTCTCCCACGTTGGAGACCTGGGTGATGGAGCCCGGGGGCGAAGCCGCGGTGATGGATCCGGCGAGTGATGTCGGGGTCGCCGAGTCGGCGTCGTCGTTGAGGGCCGCGTCTTCGGCGGCCGCGGAGTTTTCGGCCACGTTGATGTGGGCCGAGTTGTACTCGGGGGAGAGGCGATGGATCGTGCGGACCTGGCTCTCGGAGAGCTGGTCGCGTGGCGGCGACTCGCGGATGCGAGCCGAGTCCTCCGAGACGATGACGTCGGTGAGGCCGACGAAGAGGCTGATCGTGCCTACCGGCAAGATCATGCTGTGTGTGACGGGTCGCGCCGCCGGGACGTAGCTGCTGGGCAAGATCTGGAGCATCTCGCCGATCGCTACCATGCGGCCGGTGGCGACCGTCTCGTTGATGGGAAGATTCGATCTCGCCGCAGAACAGCGGCCAGACCGGCCAGGCCCGACGGTGGGCGCCACTGATGTGGCAATGGTCATGGCAGATGCTGCAATCGGCAGCGAGTAGTAGAACGAAGGGCAAGGGCGGCCAGCCATCTGCGGTGCGAGATGAGGGCGGAGACACAGGGTTTTACCCAGGTTCGTCCCCCTGGAGGGTAAAGACCTACTCCTGCTAGATTGTATTATGGTGGAGGTACAATGGGGCGAGTTGGACGGCTAGGCGGCGAGTCGCTTGGGTGTATGATGGAACGTACGTCTACACGCCCTGTAGGGAGGTTTATATAGACTCACCCTCCCTAGGGTTTACAAATCTCAACCGAATCATAAGGTTTCGTACTGCTTAACCTAATCCGAGGCCTATCTACTCTCCGGCCTTCACTTCATCGCTTGAATCCACGCCAGGTCTTGATCCAGTCGCCGTCTTGCAGGCCCACTCGCCAGGTCGTGGGCCAGTCGGAAACGTCCTGCTGGGTATACCCTGGTAGGCATATCCCCATCACCAAAGATCTGTTTGCTTTTCCTCGCATTGATCAAGTCATTGACTCGACGGCTGTCTCGGAACTTTTGTGTTTTCTCGATGCAATACTCAGGTTACCACCAAATCAAGATGAGGAAGTTGGACCAATTGGCCACTTCGTTCACTACCCCATAAAGCACGTTATGCTACGTCACGATGCCCTTTGGGCTGAAAAACGCAGGTGCTACCTACCAGCGGACAATGCAACGTTGCCTTCACGACCAAATTGGTCGGAACGTTCATGCCTATGTGGACGATATCGCGGTGATGTCCAAAAAGTCAAACGACTTAATCTCCGACTTAAAAGAAACCTTTGATAATCTCCGGAAATACAACATGATGCTCAACCCTAAGAAGTGCGTCTTCGGGGTTCCAGCCGGCAAATTGTTGGGCTTCATCGTTTCCCAACACAGAATCGAGGTCAACCCGGAGAAAATCAAGGCCATCTTAAACATAAACCGTCCGACATGCCTAAAGGACATCCAACGACTAACAGGTTGTGTTGCAGCAGTTAGTCGGTTCGTCAGCCGACTTGGAGAGAAGGCTCGCCATACAAGTTCTTTGAAAAGGCGGACAAATTTACGTGATGTATCGGGCGCAACATTGAAGCAGCTCAAGGAGATTCTTTCCTCAGCGCCCATCCTTGCAGCACCCGAGCCTGGAGAGCCCTTGTTAATTTACATGGCGGCAACCAACCGGGTTATGAGCATCGTCGTCGTGGTAGAGCGGAAGGAACCAGGCTATGAACACGGAGTTCAACGGCCAGTTTACTATGTAAGCGAGGTCTTGACGGAGTCCAAGCAGCGTTACCCGCACTACCAAAAGATAGCTTATGGAGTATTGCTCGCTTCTCGGAAGCTGAGGCATTACTTTCAGGAGAACCCAATCACAGTAGTGAGCAAGACTCCATTGTCCGACATTATCAACAACAGCGACGCTACAGGAAGGGTCGCGAAGTGGGGCATTGAACTTGCCGCCTTCGAGATCACCTACAAGAGACGCGACGCTATCAAGTCACAAGCTTTGGCAGATTTTATCGCAGATTGGACGGAGATGCCAGATGCTACTCCACTGCCAGAACCAGAGTACTGGGTGATGCACTTTGACGGATCAAAGTTGCTCAACGGCTCGGGGGCTGGTGTTCTACTACAGTCACCAAAAGGAGACAAGCTATACTACGTTCTGCAGATCCACTTCGAGGCAACAAACAACATGGCGGAGTATGAAGCACTCATTCACGGACTGCGTGTAGCCAAGGATATTGGCATCAAGCGCATAGTTTGCTGTGGAGATTCCGACTTGGTTTCCCAGCAGGTGGCTGGCACCTGGAATGCGCGGAACCCTATGATGGCGGCATATCGCGACGAAGTGGACGAGATAGCCAAGAGATTCTTGGGCTACGAAGTCAAGTATGTGCCTAGGAAGCAAAACGAGGCTCTGATCTACTGTCTAAGCTTGGATCAGGGCGCAAGCCAATTCCGCCAGGAGTTTTCCTAGAGCATCTACGCACACCATCCGTGAAGGGCGCCGACATCGACAACCCGGATAGAGCTGACTCTTTCGTCAACATGGTGACAAAGATCCCTCCGGCTTGGACAAAACCGTTCATGGAGTATCTCGAACACGGAACTTTGCCCGACGACGAGGTCGAAAGACGGCAAATAGTACGGCGAGCAAAGGGTTATACCATAATCAATGGGCAATTCTATAAAAGGAGCACTACTGGTGTATACCTAAAGTGTGTTTCCTAGCTAGAAGGTATGGAAATCCTGCGCGAGATCCATCTCGGAGATTGCGGGCATCACGCCGCTCCTCGATCATTGGTCGCGAAAGCCTTCTGGCAAGGATTCTACTGGCTAACCGCAAAGGCGGACGCCGACAAGCTGGTTGAGACATTCACGGGATGCCAGTATTATGCCCGACAACCACATGTTCCTGCTGAAGAATTGCGAACAATACCAATAACTTGGCCGTTTGCAGTCTGGGGGCTAGACATGGTGGGACCGTTACAGAGAGCACCGTGTGGATTTACGCATTTGCTTGTAGCGGTTGACAAATTCACCAAATGGATAGAAGCTAAACCCATTAGAAAACTTGATGGGGCAACTGCCCTCAGGTTTGTCCAGGATCTAGTGGTGAGATTTGGTCTCCCACATAGCATCATCACCGACAACGGAAGCAACTTGTCACTCGGAGAAGTGGAGGCCTATTGCTGGGACAAAGGCATCCGACTTGACCTTGCATCTGTGGCACACCCACAATCCAATGGTCAGGTTGAGCGAGCCAATGGATTAATTTTGCAGGGAATCAAGCCACGTCTTGAGGCACCGCTACATAGATCAGCTGGAGCCTGGGCGGAAGAATTTCCATCTATGTTGTGGAGTTTACGCACCACACCCAACAGATCCACCGGCTACACCCCTTACTTCATGGTATATGGAGCAGAAGCCATCCTACCTTCCGACATCCTCCATGACGCACCAAGAGTTGCCGCCTAAAACGAAGATGATGCTGAAGAATCCAGACGCCTAGATGTGGACCTTCTCGAGGAGGAGCGCGTTTTGGCATGCCAAAGATCCTCCATCTACCAGCAGAAGCTACGCAGCTACCATAGTCGCCGTGTTCGGCATCACTCATTTAAAGAGGGGGATTTGGTGCTCCGACTTAAGCAGACGAAGTCACACAAATTATCCCCGCCATGGGAAGGACCGTTCATCATAAGCAAGGCGCTGCTCAATGGGTCTTACTACCTTGTCGACAATCTCGAACTCAAGGATATACCCAGCGAGGATCATAAGCGTAAGCGACGTGATCCGGATGATGACTACCCGGAGCTTGATCGGTCATGGAACATAGCACAACTACGTCCTTTATACACTTAGCATTTTTATCTAATTGTGTACCTCTTATATGATCAATGAAATAAAGCTCTTTGGTTCACTCATATTGCTGAGTCTTTTACCTCCTTTAGTGTTCATTTTTGAATCATATAAACCTTTATGCACAAGTCTTGCGATTGCACTTGTGAAAATTCCGCCTACGGGCGTTAGCTTAAGTTTTCTGGTTTACACATTCTTTTTCGTTTTTATGTGGATTCTGGAGTAGTGACTTTCGGCACTTATTGTCGGCGATTTTGTGCTCAGGTTATTGACGGTGCCATTGGGCATCATCACCTAAGCGCATGGTTCTGACAACGAGTCTTCCGACTCACAAAAAGTCAAGCATAAGAACCAGAGTAATGCATAAGCCAGCACTTGCTTAAAAAATATATACATGCTGAAACTTAATTCTTAAGTAGCAGGATACGACAACCATTGTTTTCCGCCTTAAGATTACATCAACAAGTTTTTTCCCGCGCACACTCCAGAGGTGAAACAGAAATTACAAAGTGTTTTTCATTCTTTGGGCACAGAAGACTTGGAGGCCGCATCATCACCAGCCGGAGAATCACCCTCGACGTCGGCGCTATGATGAGACTCGGAGGAGTCCTGGTTGATGTTGTCGATGAAGTTCCTGGGCACGAAGACGTCAAAGTCCACCAACTCGGCAATCCTGGTGGCATAACCCGCGAGTGATGACAGAATGGCTTCGTGGTCGATCTCCTTGCCGTAATCATCCACGTCGGGGATACCAGATGTCACTGTGTCGATGTCGGCATCTTCATAGTGTGCCTTCACCATAGACAGCGCCATCCTTGCGCCAGCCTGTGCGCATGAAGCTTTCCAGCTCGCGACACGCTCGGGGGCTCGGCGCAGAATCTCTGAGTACTTCGTCACGGAGTCCGAGGCCTTGATATAAATCTAGAGGGGCTTGGCAATCTCCTTGGCTTGGGAGATGGCGGTATTGATGAATTTGCTGGCAAGAACCATGCATTCCTTGTCCGAAGGAGACGAGCGGGTCAAACCCATGGGCGCTGAAAATTCCGACAAGGATGGCATGAGTTCAATAAATTCAAAAGTATCCAGACTACAGAACTACAAGGCAGAGGACACTTACTGAAGATGTTGGCCTTAGCCTGCCAGACGGTGTCCGCCAAGGATTCCTTCTCTTGTTGGAGGAGCTTAAACGCTTCGTTATGGCGAAGGTTTTGCTCATCAGCAGCTTGCTTCTGATCCTTTAGGATCGCAAGCTCCTCCTTCAAGCGATTGATCTCCACGGAGGCGGAGTCCTGTAGGGCTTTCATGGAATCCTCGTGCATCTTCAGCATTTCTTCCCTCTCCTTCTTAACGATCTTGTTCTCACTGTCCAGCTGCTGGATGTGCTTGGACTGCTCGACAATATCCTTGGCCTTGGCAACATGCTCTGCAAGTTGGAGAAAACAAAATACACATTGAGTACTCGGAGATTATGGGCACAAAAGTAAGACGGAAATGCGCAAAAAGAAAACAGACTCTTGTTTTTGATGATCTGTTCCTTCAAGATGGCAGTTTTACCCTTTTCGGCTTCAAGATCTGCGCGCATCTTCTGATACTTGTCATTGGCCATGCCCCTCCGAGCATTCTCGTTCTGTGGAAGCAAATACAAAGTTAAGTCGCTGTTTGGTCTGCTTGGAGCCCCTAGTCGGAGATTCTCCATGTAGGTGCTCGGGGGCTACAGCGAGAGTTTTTAAACCTATCAATATGCTTAGCTTTTCTTTAAAGAATCTAGTCGGATCTAATTCAGTTCTCGATTAGAAGCTTGGGGGCTACAGTATAAAGTTTTTAGCTCGGAAAATGCTTATCTTTTCTTTAAGCATCTAGTCGGAACTAATTCAGTTACAACTAGAGTCTTGGGGGCAACAGCACTGAAAATTATGAACACTGTGTATGCTACTCTTAAAGCATCTAGTCGGAATAATTTCTTCCACCTAAATGCTTAGGGGCTACAGTGAGAGTTTTTTCTAACTTAGTCGCTCTTAGAGCATATAGATGCAAAACCTATGGTTTTCCGTCTACATCCTCGGGGGCTACAGCGGGATACTCATACGAAATGAAAAAGGTAAAGTAAAAATTACAAGTGCGATGATCTTGAGGTTTGTAGTGCTCTCGGCCAGCAGCTTGCCAAAGGAAATGCTGTTTCCTCGCAAGATGTCTGCTTGTCGGAGTAGCTCCTCAAGACCGCACGTCGGAGATGACGGCACTCCTCCAGGAACCATAGTTGTGTTACTCGGCATGAGCGTCGGGTAAATAATCTTCGGGAATTCGAAGGGTTTCTGGGGAGCAGAGGTGTAACATCCCAAAAATACTAAACTTGGATCATCAATTTCTAATCATCAAAATTAGGTCTAACAAAAACTTTTCTAAAGAAAATTATGGAAGCATGCATGTGAGTATGCAGTTCATTTTGAATACTTTTGAACCACCTTGATTTTGTTTTCCTTTGCTTTTAATTGGATGCTTAGGTGAAATAAACATCATATAAACATTTCCCACACTTTTCCTAAAGACAAGTAAATCAAAACAAATAAAATAAGGGAATGGTCATTTTGACCAATTTAACTCCCATGCCTACTTTGGATGTCTCAAACTTTCAGAAACTAACAGAAACTTTTCTGGATCTTTGCACCCCTTGAATGTACTCATAACAAAGTATCAAGGCCCACTTTGTAATCATCCAGAAAGTTTCAAATGCATAGTTTAAATGGCAATTCAAAATTGAATCTTTATCATATGAGAAGATCCCACTTTTCCAAAAACCACTCAAACAAGCTCAACTTTCAAAACCCAAGCATCTGTAGACTCCCTAGAATCAACCTAGCACACCCACCAAAAATCTTTTCAAAATTCAAAACTTGAATTCTTGCGGCCATTTCATCAAACAGGTTGCAGACACAACTCATCAAAATCCTAAACACTATAGTGAGCAGTGATTGAAGCCTAACTTGTTCCCTCTTTAGCTCACAACCATCTCAGTAGATCATCTAGTAAGTTAAACCAAGCACTATCCTCACTGTAAGCTTGGCATTACCATCAACGGTGAACAGCCGAGCACACCCATGCCACCCCAGTGGAGACAGCAAGCTAGGGGAAGATTTAGTCGTGCCAACCTTGTCTAGGAGGCAGCCCACCGTCCACCGCCACTCCCTGTCCCAGCCACGAGCGTTGCCAACCTCCACCCGACACGCACGGGACCGCGCTAGCTTCGGCGGCAACCGTGCGAGCATGCGCCAGAGCGCCACGCCGACCGGCGCCGCCGCTGCAGGCTTTACGCGATCACCACCGATCCAGTAAACCGCCAGACATCCCCGTTCGCCGCCCCATGCCGCACAACCACCGCTCGCCGTTGAAGATGCCGCCTCTGCCGTGCAGAGCACCGCACGTTCCATACCAAACCGCACTGCCCCTACACGCGCATTTAAGCTGTAGAGCATCGCCAGGAGACCACCAAGCGATCACCACCGCCGGCCATGCCTCTAGCAGCCCGTAGCCATGTCGCCACCGTCGCCTGCCCATCCCGTCTGGTCTCGCCGTCGAGCCTATAAAAGGAGAACTCCCTCGCTCGAATTCTTCACACCATTCCACTCCTCTCTCACCTAGAACCACCCCACCTCAGTCCTGAAGCAAGGCGAGCAGCGCATCGCCGGAATTGCGCCGGAGCAGGCCGCCTCTGGAGAAGATGGGCGCCATCGATTTTGTCCACCCCAGGAGCCGCCGCAACCACCCCTCAGTTCGCCGTCATCGACTTCGTTGTTCGCCCGCCTCGCCGACCTTCGCCTGCACCCCGGTGAGCCCCCAACGACCCCCACTGGCCACGCTAGGTTTCTATCTCGCCGGCATTGTCCAACATCGATGATGACTCTCAGTCGTTGGATTAGAACCCGATCGAACGCACAATATCACCCCATACCGCTTCGCACCCCCCTGTGTCACTAACACATGGGGACAGGAACTTAAACAGCCCGCGGAAGCGCTGCGCTTATCCAGACGGCCCAGTATCGCTTCCCGCGCAGCCCAGTTATTTGAATTAAACCTTTTCCAATTTAATTCAAACACACTTCTATACCCAGTTTCAAAAATCAACCCAGGTCGATTCAGTGCACCAAATTGAATGAAACCAATTTTGTTAGAAAGGTCTGGAAATGCTGAATCCAAGCCCGTTGGATTCAAGTCATTTGGATCTGTAGATCATCCTTGGCAAAAATAACAAGGCAGAAGCTTTTCTGCATTCAAACATTTTTCAAATTAAAACCATGATAGCTTTTGAGTTGATTCCAACTCTCAAAAATCACATTTAACCATACCTTTCAGAATATATAAAAATATATAGGTTTAATTATAGAAAGAATGTTCAAGTAATAAAAGAATGCCCCATAGGCATTTCTAGCCACTTTAATTAATTAAAATAAAAGGGTAAAACCTTATTAAATTGTGACACCACTTTAAATCACATTCCCATGGACTAAAATATGTGGTGATGACATGTGTCAACATGATCCCATGTTTGGTTTGGAGAATATTAAATCTTAAGTAGTTTTTCAATGAGTAGAAATTACTTTTCTAAAAATAAAAAGAATTAAACCAAGCCTTAACCTTGTAATGTTAGTGATGATGCTAGATCATCTATAGGACCCTTTGGTGTAATTATTGCAAGTAGTTAAGTATTGTTTGGTGATTATGTACATCGTATTTATTTATAGACGCTAGTACCGACCAAGTATACGAGGAGGAAGGAGGATACTACGAAGAAGAAGTCGAGGAGAACTTCAACCATGCTCTGCACAAGGCGAGCTTATACTGATATTATGCAAGCCTAATACTACTAGTGAATGTGCAAGCTAACACTTGCAAGATACTCTACTGATGCAAGCAAACCCTTACTTGCTACCATGCCTACTATATGCCTTAAGCATATGTGATCATACCCACTTGATACCCCAATCCTAGTTTATTTGCAAGTTTCTACTTTATTTCTTTATCAAAGCTTTAACTTAGAGATTGACTTAAGTGACTTGTAGATTCTAGAAAGATGTAGCTGAAGGTTGCATAAAGAGCATAAAATTTGGCCTAAGTTAGAAACCTTGATGTCATCCTAAGATATACGGTTGAACTTAGTTGAAACTCCACTAGTCTACCACCCCTCATTAGTACTTATCCCAACTTGTAGATGCTAGTGCTAAGCCTAAAACTTGATCAATCTTAGATGGGAATACTTGGTGAAAATAGTTATGAAAACCTTGGAATGATGGATCATTCTATTGAAATGTTTTGACATGTGTTTCCAAAACACCAGATGATTTTGGTGATGAAAATGTTGAGGCATGAGCCTTATCCCTTTATAAAACTGATGGTTGTCTGGATGCGATACCATTCCAATTTTATCGTACAACCACAATACCCAAAGATTGGGTAGGGCTTGACTGAAAACTTATATACCTTAGTATTAGTTCCCTCACGGCCAAGGTCTGAGATGAGGCTACCTTGTGAAGATTGTCCACCTGTGCAGTACCCAAGATGACAGTTGGTCATGGTTGGGAGGCCAAACTCACAGGAGAGGTGCTTATACTAGGGCGTGTAATTGAAAGGTTAGGATTGATTATCCGCATACTGAGTATGGTGAATTCAGGATTTGTTCCTGACAGATGTATCGAATGTTGTGGTGAAAGTGTACAATCTCTGCAGAGTGTCAAACTATTCGAATATCCGCGTCCGCGGTTATGGACAGTTGGAGTGGCCATACTGTTCCCCCGTCAGACTTTTCAAAATGACTTGTGAAATGAATTGAGACTTTGACTTGACCACAATAGGGTTGTGATATGAAATACAAGTTCCCACTTAGATGTTATAAAATTCAACTAGCATCTGTTGCTCCTAAACTTAGTAGAGATAAACCTGGCTTTTGCAAAACAACCCTAGAGTCTAGTGTCCTATTATCAAAAACCCCTTTCACTTGTTAGTATTAGTTTGTGAGTACTTAAAGAATACTCATGGCTTTGTCCCTGGCTATTCCCATGGCCAGACTATGAAGAGGAGTACCTGGAGGATGGACCCCAGGAAGGTTACGACAACTAGGATCATCTCCCATCGTCAGCATTGCCTGTGACCCAGAAGATGGAGCTTCGCCCATGCTATCGTTATTATTACGTATTCCGCTGCTTGATGTTGTATTAAGAACTAGATCATGAGATCCCTATTTGTGTAAGAACTTATGTATGGTTTGTAATGGATGATGTACTGTGGTATCCAATTCTGTTATGTCTCGCAAAATTGGAAATCCTGGGATTGCGATGTATGGCATAACAGGGATCTGGGATTAAAAATTCCGGGTGTTGACAAGAGGCGCCGCCTTCAGCAGAAGTACCAGCTCCCACTACCGCCTTGCCGCTACCGATGGCATCCTTAGCCGGAGCTTCATCCATTTGAAGAGCAGCGCTCTCCTGTGTCGCCTGCTCGCCGACAACAGCTAGTTCGGTAGAGGCGCCAGAGTCCACTTCCATGGCGGAAGGGTCTGGTGCCTCCTGGACTTGGGAGCTTGTCGGAGCGGAGGAGGGCTTGACGGCAGGAGTAGCAGGGGCGATGGCAGGGGAGGAGTCGCGATGTAGCATATCTTTGATATTTCTAGAAGACCCAAGTGTCTTGGAGGACTTCTTGAGGCTGGTTGTGGCTTTCTTCCTGAAATGTGCAAAATGCATAAGTACAGGAATAAGACAATGTCGGAGAATGAGAGGCTTACACTAGGGGGGCGCTTTGGCAAACATCCCGGTGGCTTTCTTATTTTCCGCCTCCAGGGCGGCAGTACTCTTTTTGGAGGCTCCACCCTCCATCTTCTTCTTCTTGCCTCCGTCGGCAGCGTCAGAGGTGGAGCTCTTCCGCTTTCGCGCCAACGGGGCATCATCGTCAGACACGACCATGACTTCCTTCATCTTCGGATCATAGATTTGGGCAGCCAGGTTGTCCTCATCTAGATCGCTAAGTTGTTAAGTTAGAGGTCACCGTGTTAGATAAGATGGCACTGGCAAGACGGAGAAACTGGAGCAATGTCATACACGAAAAATAAATACCTACCTTTGGGCACTTGCCGTCTACGTACATCTCGCAGGTGATGGTGAAGCCGCGCTTCTTATCCTTCACCTTGACGATGTCCTTCAGACGGATCTTGACGGAGTCGCTCGAGAACTTAACAGAGAAATTGTTTGAAAATTTGCCGACATCCATCTAGATGGAGCATTCCACGGTAAGAGGCAAGACGGCGCAAGATCTTGGAGTTCTCCGGGAGCTACTGTTGGGTGTATGCTATATGGGTATCCTCATAGCATGTCTCTTATCCGACTAACCCGGGTGGCCCATAGTCGGTAGCATGGCATGTGGCCTGCTGGGCGGCCCAGTTAGGTGGATCCAGAAGGGAGGCCCATGCCGGATAAAGGAAGGCTACGGTGGAGTCACCAGCGTACCCGGAGCCTTGGAGTACAAGATACACAAGACTAGTGATAGACGGTGTAGGACTCTGTAACCTGTCCGGCTAGGACTTTTCCCTGTAACCCTAGGACCTGGCGACTATATAAGTCGGGCCTATGGGAGCCTTTAGGGCATCGTTTTACACACACCTCGCACAGCGAACCTATCTCTGTAACTCGGCGTATTGCCCTTATAGTGATTTATAGCAGGAGTAGGATTCCGCCACCTTTGTGGGATCTGAACCTGGGTAAGTTGTGTTACCTCGTACCCGTCAACCGTCTGCCTTACCCCACGTCTCTAAACACGCACTGTGAGGACCCCTCCATGGCGTACTCGTCGGCAATACCACGACAGGTCCCTCCCTCCAGCTAGGCGACGTATGGCGTGGTCCAGTCGCTTAGCTCCGCGACCATGGTGACCAGGGCTGGTTTTGGTTGCAGCGGTATCCTGATGTCGATCTCCCTCGGGGGAGAGACAGATGGCTTGGTGATGGTGTCGAGGAAGACACTGATGGGTGGCGTGTCACGAGCTGACCCGATACGATAGAGGGCGTCAGCCTCTTGTAACACCCTCAGAATCGGCCCTATGCAAGTTTTAGCGAAACCCGCCAAACCCGCATAGAAACGATTCAAAGGTGCCCACCAGGCACTTTCGTGCGGGTGGAAAACGAAGTAATATCATTACACAATAGTCCACGATGGAACCCACAGAACAGACATATACAACGGCGACTCAATGAGTCAAGAATACAGAGGTACAATACAAAGATCCAAACCACCTTTAAAACGATATAGCGTCCGAGTACGGACAAGATGCAAATTGAGCTAAGAGCCCTGAAGAATAACCACTGGCGTCCATAACCCTGCCTGGCCAAGCGGAAGGGTAACCGCTAACGACGCCGATCTCAAAACCTGCTTAAACAAAAGGGTGCCGACAAAGGGCAAAGGAAAAGAGAGCGGTCAAGATCGAGGCCAAGACACGGCGAGGCTAGAATTCGCGGTCCTCGCCACATAGGTATGGTGGATCAAGCGGCAGCATGCACTAAACAACCTATAGAGACTCAATACAACTAGCGGATATCAGAGAGGGGTAAGAAAGACCTATTCGGAACCAACCTGATACTACCACCAAACATACCCATCCTGGTATTTCCCCCTCGAGTCCAAACGAGGAAGTCAACCGAGGAACTCACACAGTTGGCAGTTTTATTCATTCTGTTATAGTGGCGGCAATTACTAGTCAAATATAGATAGCATGAGTCATCCTGATATAATAAGCAGTGGGCAGTTTTAGTTAACCATTCCGTTGTAGTTGCAACACTTACTAGTCAGATATAATTAGCATGAGATATCCCAAACCCAGCAGTTGTTGGCACTTTTATTTAGCCATACCGTTGTAGTGGAGCTGATTACTAGTCATAACGGATACAAGTCAAATTATAACAGTAAACTTTAGTTATAGTTGTCTATGATCGAGACCTGTGCTCCAAGTCGTCCATAACCGCGGACACGGCTTCTCGAAAAGATTTAACCCTGCAGGGGTGCACCAAAGTTTTCCACACGCACCTACACCCTTGTTGTCGGATCAGGTAGGTACAAGATCACAAAACATACACCCAACGGTATGTCGACGGGGTTTCAGACATGACGTTTCGCAGACCCAAAGCAAGCACGGGGGGCCACCCCACTAAGCTACCCGCCACGAAGTTGGACGGCTCCGAAACGGACTCAGGGTTTGTGTAGACGGTCAGAACGATCGGGAACCCGAAGTGTGGACTGGCTTGTCGATACAACGAAAACGTCACGGTCCTAACAAGACAGTGCTCCTCGCACAATCGTAAATAAAGCGAAAGCATGGCATAAGTACAGAATAGTAATAAAGCCCCAAACTACTTGTGGCCCCAAGACAAGATTTGGAATCAGGTACTAAATCGATGGGGGTGCCCATACACCCCACCTGTGGTTAGCGCGCTCGATCTCGGAACAGGTGTCAAGAACTCGGGGTCCTACGGGACACAAGTGGACGGTTAACAACCAAATAACATCTATTGCCCACCTGTGCCTCTGCATTTACCTACTTTCAATTTTAGTTATTAAAAAATAATTAAAACCATGATCATCTCCAACATTAAACATGCGTCAATACTCCAACAACTGTGGTACTGGACGACACGCAACAGCACTTGAGCAAGCGACTACGACGCGCAAGTCCAACTATCTACCAAACAACAGGTAATAGGATGTGTCCAAGGCAATATAAGGCGGCAAGGGATATCACGGGTACGAAAACTAGAGCATCGCACACAGATAGCAATAGATCAAAAGGAAGAAATAAATACTAGAAAGGTAAAATAGGTAGAAAGGGGGAGAATGCTCGCCTGAAAACATTGCCAAAGGTTCAGCCGAAGATCGGGTCGACACTCGCATCAACTCATCGGCCTAATCCGCGAAGAAGCAAAACACTAGCACAAACACCGGATGCACTATTTAATACTATGACAGAAGATCGGGCATGATGCATGTATGATGTATGACATGGCAAAGATGTGATGCAACTAGGCAATATTAAGCGGAACCGGGGTCCCGACATTTAATTAGATGGTTTATGTTATTTTGATACCCCACAATTTAAATGTTGTCTTAACATGGCAAAATATATCACCGGTTCGATGCACAAATTTAAATGGATCCCATATGAGACTAGAATGTCTGCATATGGTTTCCATATTTAATTACGAGGTGAATCGGCATAATGCCCCCAAACCACAAACAAGTATGCATGCATGAACAATTTAATATGCATCAGTTGATAACGTTATATTATAAAAATAATTGGGTCTCGGATAGGGAATCACATTAGGGTTCGGCGAACTTGGGCTCCGAGGGGTTCGGGGTCGGTCTCAGGGTCCGGAACTGGGGTTCGGTCTCGGCGAGATCGTTCTCGGATAACAGAGTAGATCTTGGCGTTCCGCGAAGAAGGACTTGGTTCGGCGTCGGGGCGCATCGGATTCGTCCTGGTCGGTGTCGATCTTGTCGTTGCGAAGATCTTGTCGGGTCCGCGCCATCGAGTCGGTCTTGGCATTCGGGGTGAAGAACTTGGCGTCCTCGAGGAAGTACTTGGCGTACCCGAGTCGACGACCTGGGCGTCCGGTTTCTCGGGCATCAGATCCGGGAAGAAGTACTTGTCGCATCTGCGGTCTTCGGGTTCAGGTAGAAGAGCTCGTCGTCCGGGGATTCTCTGGGTCCGTGATCTACGGTAGCTAGTCTTGGCGTTCCGTGAATAAGACCTCGTCGCTCCAGGAGAAGATCTTGGGGTTCCGCATCGAAGGCCCTCGGGTACGGGGTCTCGGCGAACTTGGCGTGTCGAGGTTCGGTTTTCGGGTCCGGCGCCGTGGTTTTGCATAGTTCCCCGGGTCTCGACTCGTGTCGGTCTTGTCGTCTTCATGTCCGGTACCGGGGTTCTTTGAGCTCACGAAGAAGTACTCGAAGTACTGTGATGAAGATCTTGGGAGGGGCATCACACCAACGTCACATGGTTGGTCCATCGAGCACCCACGGTTCATGCTGCACCGAAGGTAAATGACTCAGGTGGCGTGGAACTTGGTTTTGGGCGGGACAGAGACGAGGGAGACGATGGGAGGACGTCCGTAGAAGAAGCAGAGGCGCTCGCGGGGTGGATATGGACACCGGCAGCGAGGACCTGGCCGAGGTGCAGTGGAGACTGGAGATGGCATAGGGTCTTCTAGTGGCAGAGCAGCGCGAGGTCAGGGAAGAAGCGCTCGCATGAGGCATCGGCGTGCAGGGGACCAGCAATGGGAGGCGGCATCGGATCTTGGCGAGAGGTGCGACAGCACTGGAGGACAAAGCCGGCGAGGCGGGTAGCCATGGTCGGGGCGAGCTCGACAGCACCTCGAAGAGGAAGCGGTGGTGTTGGCCGCGCTGCGGGCCGAGTGAGAGGACGACGGAGGCGCAGCCTGGCGGCGACGAGGGAGAGCCAGGAAGGAGAGGCGGTCGGTGGCGGCGGTTGGCGAGGAGGAAGGAAGGCAAGCGAGGTGGGGATCGAGGGGGACGAGGGGATTCGGGAAAGGTAGGGAGCGGGGGGGCCTCGCGCGGTCGTGAGCGACGACCGGGGTGGGCGCGGGGTGGGGGTCGAGCGGGGGGAGGAAGAGAGAGAGGGTAGGGGGACAGGCGTCGGGCAACGGCGAGAGCAGGGGCCGGCGATGGAGGAGCACCCGTGGAGGCGGACGAGGCCATGGAGAGGGGAGCTCGGGCTCCTGAAGGTGGCGGCGAGGTGAGGAGGCGAGTAGAGGTGGCGGTGCGGCCTGGGAATCTGGCGGCGGTGGTTGCCGATGGGGAGGAAGGAGGGCCTCGGGAGAGATAGAGGTGCGGGAGAGGAGCGCGGGGATTGCGGTAGGTGGGGTAGGGGCGTTGGGCGCGTGGGGATCGGGGACGGGGCACACACGAATAGGACGGATGGAAGCAGCGTGCGTGGCTTGTGTTGCACGCGGTGTGCGATGGTGGGGCCACACGGGTCGGATCTAGGCAAAAGGAAGCAGGACTGAGGGTGGCTAAGTGCGTGGCGTGTCTGGTGTATGTGTGGGTTGAAACGGGGTGGCGGCGGCAGGTGGGGGAGTTGGGGTAGGGGATCTAGGGTTTCTAGGAATTTAGGGTTAGGGTTTTATTTTAGATGGGCCGGATAGTAGGTGGTTCGGCCGGTTGGGCCTCTGGCCTGACCGGCTAGACTGCCTCTCCAGACAAAATAGGTTTTTAATAATTTTATCTTATAAATAATTTGTAGGTAAATAAAAGATCTGGATCGATCTAGGGTTTTGGTTTGAACAAAGAGGGAAATATCTAGTATCTAGAAAACAAAATAGGCTTTTAGAAAATAATTTAGACAAACAGATGCATGCTGATGTCATGATGATGCACATAATAAAAACAACATCGATTTTCTAGTAGTGGTTTTTGCGGGGCGCCACACCTCTTCGTTGTTGCACCAGTCGATCCACTCAATGGAGTAGCCGGCGAAGTGGCCCCCAACTGGTCCACTGCTTGGCGGTATGCCGCCATCGTTGGGGAGACGACATCGCAGGTGCCGGCGACTTGTGCGGCGACCAGGTCGAAGTCGTCGTAGCAGCGCAGACGATTGATGTTCATCTCCTTGGCTACTCGCATGTCGTGAAGGAGGGCCTCGTACTCGGCCATGTTGTTGGTGCAGGGGTGAAGTCGAGGTACAGGACGTAGCGCATCTTGTCGCCCTTGGGAGATGTGAGGACGATTCCTGCCCCTGCACCGTCCGCGTTCTTGGACCCGTCGAAGTGTAGAGACCAGTAGTGGAGGAATGATAGCTTATCTGGCTTCTGCGCCTCTTCCCAGTCGGCTAGGAAGTCCGCCAGGGCCTGTGACTTGATTTCCTTGCGGGGCTCATACCTGATGTTGTGGACTCCGATCTCGGCGGCCCACTTGGCGACTCGTCCAATCGCTTCGCGGTTGTGGATGATGTCCTGCAACGGCGCTGAGGAGACGACCGTGATTGGGTGCTCCTGGAAGTAGCACGGCAGTCGCCGCTGGGCTCGGAAGACCGCATATACCAGCTTCTGGTATTGCGGGTAGCGCTGGCGCGACTCGGTGAGGACTTCGCTGATGTAGTAGACAGGTCGCTGCACCAGGCGCTCCTTGCCCTCTTCTGGTCGTTCGACGACCATGACGGCGCCGACGACCTGTTTGGATGCTGCGACGTAGACGAGCATGGGCTCCTTGTTGACGGGGGCGGCGAGTAGCGGGGCCGCGAGTAGCACTTCCTTGAGTGAGTGGAGCGCGTCGTCTGCCTCCTTATCCCACTGGAACGTGGGGTTCTTGCGCATTAGGCGGTAGAGGGGCATTTCCTTCTCACCTAGATGGGGGATGAAGCGACTGAGAGCCGCGACTCGCCCGGCCAACTTCTGGACATCGTGCAGGCACTCAGGTTTGCCGAGTCAGGCGATCGTGTTGATCTTGGTGTGGTTCGCCTCGATGCCTTGTTTGTAGACTACATACCCCAATAGTTGTCCAGTAGGTACACCGAAGGTGCACTTTCCTGGATTGAGTTTGATCTTGTACCTCTGCAGGTTTATGAAGGTTTCGGCCAGATCAGCGAGTAGATCACCCTGGTGGGTGGATTTCACCACCACGTCGTCGATGTAGACGTGGATGTTGCGGCCAATTTGTCTCTCAAGGCACTCCTGCATGTACCTCTGGTAGGTCGCTCCAGCATTCTTGAGGCCGAATGTCATGGCGGTGTAGCAGAATGCTCCAAATGGCGTGATGAACGCTGTCTTCTCCTCGTCCTCGATTGCCATTTTGATCTGGTTGTAACCAGAGTAGGCGTCAAGGAAACACAGCGACTCCGAGACCACGGTCGAGTCAATGATTTGATCGATCCGCGGGAGGACGAACTGCTCCTTTGGGCAGGCGCTGTTGAGGTTTGTGTAATCGATACATATTCTCCAGGTCCCGTTCTTCTCGACCAGTACTGGGTTTAACAGCCACTTGGAGTACTTGATTGGCCATATGAAGCCTGTAGCGAGTAGGCGCGAAACCTCCTCGGCGATTGCTCCGCGGCGCTCTTCATTGAAGGGACGCGGCGATTACTTGATGGGTCGCGTTTTGGGGTCGGTGTTGATTTTGTGCTCAGCAAGTTCCCTCGGGACACCAGGCATGTCGAATGGCTTCCATGCAAATATGTCCCGATTCTCACGTAGGAACTCGATGAGCACGCCTTCCTATACTAGGCTCATGCCTGTCCCGATCGTCACCGTCTGGCTGGAGTCACCTGGTACTAGCTCGATGGAGCGTGTGTGCATGGTTGCCTCGAATGTGGTCGAGCCGCCTTTATCCGAGTTGGGCTTCTTGAGTATTGTGGGGTCGTCATTGTCGACCCCGATCGTGTACTTGGTGAGCTCCTCCGCGTGGTTTGCTTTAGCGGCGATGACGGCGTCGGCGAGCTCGGAGCCCTTGGCCTTGCACTCCGCGGCCATGTCGGGTCGCCGTGGACGGTGATGATACCACACGGCCCTGGGAGCTTCATCGCGTTATACACGTAGTGTGGCGTCGCCATGAACTTGGCGAACACTTGCCGCCCCAAGACGCAATGGTAGGGCTGTTGAAGGGCACCAGCTCGAAGATGGTCCGCTTGGTATGGAAGTTTGCTGGTGTTCCGAAGGTGACTGACAGCGTCACCTTGCCGATCGGGTACGCCTTCCGACCGGGGATGATGCCGTGGAAGGTGGTGTAGGTCATCTCGATCATCGACAGCGGGAGCCGCGGTCGCCTAAACGTGTCCAGGTAGAGGATGTTGATGGATCCTCCACCGTCCATCGGTGTCTTGGGGAGCCAATAGTCGCCCACTTTGGGCTTGACCACCAAAGCGACTCGCCCCGGATATTCGATCTGTGGCGAGTGGTCCTCGCGGCTCCAGGTGATCCGCTGCTCGGACCAGTTGAGGAAGCGGGGGACGTCGACTTGGGACACTGTGTTGACGGCGACGGCGCGGGCGATGACCTTCTTTTCACGCTTGGTGCTGAACCCGGTGAAGGTGTGGAGCGAGCCGGCCTCGTTGACGAATGCCCCACCGTTTGGCGGGTGGTTGTTGGGGTCTTCCCGTGCGCGTCGTGCCTTCTCGGTCTCCCTCAGGGAGTGGCATTCGGCGATGGTGTGCGTGGCGGGCTTCCCCTCCCTGCTGTGGAACACACAGGGCTGGTTGAGGAGAGTCACGGGGTCGAATTTTGGCCTCGCCTTGTAGTTTTCGCTGTCGCGGCGCTGGCTGTAGGGATACGGGTAGGCTACACTAGCGCAAATCAAAAAAATTCTACCGCGTATACCAGGATTACTGTTGCCATAGATCACGGGATTACCACTAGACGCGCAGTTGCGGAATCGATGAAGCGCGTCGAGGCAGTGCAGACGTTCCACGTCTCCTCCTTGTTCTCATCCCACGAGCAGCTCCCCTGCGCGGCTCGTCCAAAATGCTACAGATGCAGCGCCTCCGAGGTATCCACACGTACAGGGTGGAAGCGTCAGACTCCGGACTGCGGTCCGTGCGTGTAACACAGGCGCGAGGTGTGGCGGCTGAGTGGAATGGTCTGAGGTCTAACCCTGGTCATCTCGCCCCACCCTCTCTTATATAGGCGTCCCTAGTGGGCTTCTACATTAGCAGCCCATTAGTACCCTAAGCCTGGTCTAATTCGGATCCAATCCTTATTAGGCTTCCAGCCCCTTAAGTGTGTGACCCTATAGGTTCATATACGTATAGACATGACACGAATACACTTATTCTGTCAATAGTTGGTAGCGGCCTCTAGCAAGATGTGCCAACTCCTAAACGCATACAAAGATCATATCGGACGAACCATCACAAGGTTTAGTACATGTCTTTCCCTTTGTCTCACGATATTTGGTCTAGCTCCAAACTGACCTCCCTTTCTCGATACTGTGATTCGGAATCCCTTTACTAGGTTAACTCTTAACCATATGTAGCACGGCCATGCATTTCTGGATCCGATCACTCGAGGGGCCCAGAGATAACTCTCTCAAGTAGAGAGGGGCAAATCTCATCTTGATTGACCATGCCTTGCAGCATGTTTCAGGACAAAACCGAAAGCTACCTTTATAACTACCATGTTACGGTGCAGCGTTTGATAGCCCCAAAGTAGGTCGATCCACATCTCAAGTACATGCGACAATCTCAGGTCTAAGGACAAAATGTACACGATGTGTAGAGAGAGCTGCAACTAATTGCCAGTCTCAAGTTGGGTCAGTCCAACCCCATGTTCATAACATGTGTCCACATCATTGGTTTGACATCTCCATGTCTATGACTTGCGAAACATAGTCATCAACCAATCGATGTGCTACTCTAATATTCACGTGTGTCCTCACATGAACTCCGACTAGGGACAACTCTTAAATAACCATACAAGTATAGAGTTTCACAAACAATTCACGTAAGTGCCAATCAATACAAGTTTCCTGATATGGATATTCAAGGAACATTACAAAAACTCATGGATACATATGAAATATAATCATCTCTACGATTGCCTCTAGGGCATATTTCCTTCACTGGCCTCCGTCGCGGTGGCTTTTGGGTTCGCATGGCGCGTAGTTGGCGTTGGCGACGAAGTCGACTCGCCCGTCACTGTGGCGCTTGCCGGTGAGGCGAGTGTTTCTATAGCATAGCTCGGGTCGCCTCCCGTTGTCGTGGCCGCTTGGGCGGCGGTTTCCACCCGACTCGTCGTCGGTTTCTTGGTTCGGGTCCTCCTCCACGTACCGCTTGGCGATCTCGAGGAGCTCCGGGATGTTGTCGAGTGTCTTGTACACCCGCTTGAGCTTGGTGACCAAGGGCTCGTAGCGGCACGAGGTCTTGAAGCAGTGTATCGCCATGTCCGGGTGGATGCCAGCTGCGTTGAACCATAGATCCTGCCACCATTGGACCCAGCTGCAGGTCGACTCGCGGGGTCCCTGGACGTATCGCTCCAGGTCCACGATGGTGGTGGAGTGGGTGTAGGAATCCTCGAAGTGTCTGACGAAGGTGTCACGCATATCCTCGTACTTCTCGATCTCCTTTGGCGCCTTGAAGTTCACCGGGTATTTTTTGCCTCGGATCATTGGTCCGAAGCACTAGGGGCCGACTCGGCTGAGCGAGCCCCTTGGCTCGCCGTCGTGGCGGTTCGTGAGGGTGTGCCTCAGGTCGTCGGGCTCGCGTGCACCCCAGATTTGGTAGTTAATGATGTGGGTTCGCGCATCGAATGGCTGCCCATTGGAAGCGACCATGTTGTTCGTCAGTCGCGGGTCGTTGGTGGAGAGTGTCGCGTGTGCGGGTCGTGGTTGGAGCTGCAGGGGCTTGGGCGGTGGGTAGTTTAGAGTATTTGCCATCGTCGGGCGGCCGCTCGAGGTCGCCCTGCTTCCTGACGAGTGGGATTACATGCGCCCCCGCGAGTCGGCTCCCCCGGCTTGCTGGTCGACGGCCTTGGCGAGTAAGGCCTTGGCGTACTAGATCTACAGTGTGCCTTCCCCAGTCACGTTGATGTTGGCGACCACGGCCCGACTCGTGATGACGTTGTCCATTGGAGTGGAGAACAGCGGGAGGCCGCTCGCGTCCCGCTCTTGCGGGGAGATCATGATCCTTGGCTGGTCTAGAGGGGGCGCGCGACCAGGCGGCGGTGGGGGAGCGATGTTTGACGTTGCACCTGGTGGTGGCCGGGCGCTTCCTCCCGGTGGCGCGTTCTCGCAGGCCGCGCGGTCGGCCATGCGGGCCGGGTTGTTCTCGTCGTTGAAATTCAGGGCGCAGCCCAGAACGGTGGGGTTCACGCGCGACCTGATGCGGCGCTGGTGGTAGAGCGAGAGCTCCTGTGCCGTCGCTTGCTCAAGGCGAAATTTTTCGCGCTCGGCTTATTCCTTGTGGACCGCCTCCTCCAGTCGCAGGCAGAGTTCCTCGACCTTCGTCGCCATCGCGGTCAGCGGGATCGGCGTCGAGAAAGGGTCTGGCGGGGCGTTCGTGACGCTCGCCATGTAGGTCGCAACAAAGCGACCCGATCCGGCGTGGAGGTCGCCAGAGTTCTCCGACCCGGAGTCAGAGTCGAAGATCCCGAGGATGGAAGGATCCTCGAAGTCCCCCATGTTAAGGACCTGGGTGATGGAACCCCCGGGTGACGCGGCAACGATGGATCCGGCGATTGACGCCAGGGTCGTCGAGTCGGCGTCGTCGTTGAGGGCCGCGTCATCCGCGGCCACACTGGTCTCGACCACGTTCCTGTTGGCCGAACCGTATTCGGAGGCGAGGCGGTGGATGGTGCGGACCTGGCTCTCAGAGAGCCAATCGCGCGGTGGCGACTCGCGGATGCGAGCCGAGTCCTCCGAGATGATAGCGTCGATGAAGCCGACGAAGAGGCTGATCGTGCCGACTCGCATGATCACGTTGTGCGTGACGGGGCATGTTGCCGGGACGTAGCTGATCGGCAAGATCTGGAGGATCTCGCCGATGGCGATCATGCGTCTGGTGGCAATTGTCTCATTGATTGGCAGATTGGATCTCGCCGCAGAACACATGCCTGACCGGCCAGGCCCCACGGTGGGTGCCACTATCGTTGGAATGGCCACGGCAGATGCTGCAATCGGCAACGAGTAGTAGAACAAGGGGCAAGAGCGGCCAGCCATCTGCGGTGCGAGATGAGGGCAGAGACACAGGGGTTTACCCAGGTTTGGCCCCCGGGAGGGTAAAGACCTACTCCGGCTAGATTGTATTGATGAGAGAGTACAAGGGCGATCTTGACGACTAGATGGCGAGTCACAAGGGGTGTATGATGGAACGTGAGTTCTATGCGTACCCTAGGAAGGTTTATATAGAGTCACCTCGCTAGGGTTTACAGATCTACAACCGAGTTGGATAAGGACTCGGAGGGCACTTGACCTAATCCAACTGGGCCTAGCTGTGCTTATGGGCCTCCAGCTTCCACTCGCATGGCTCTTCTTGGGTTGTGATCCAGTCGCCATCCTGCAGGCCCACTCGCTGGCAGCATGGACCAATAGGAAATGTCCTGCTAGGTATACCCCACTCGGCATATATCCATCACCGATCGGTCATCCATCCTCACACTACTAGAGCCCAGCACGCTTAACTTATCTGTTCCTTCCGGATAAGCTTCCAATAAAGAAATTAGAACTTATTGATAATACTACCATAGCAATCCTATTAACCCTTGGATCATAGTGTCACATGCTTTTATTTTTAAAATTCCAAACAATTATTTAAGTAAATAAAATATGAATAAGTGATAATAATCACGAATTCAAATAATAATAAAATGATTTTTTGTTTTTTCTATTTAATATGGAATAATTCATATCTTTAATCTTTAAATCTGTAAATCAAAATTTGACAAATAATATGTCTAAATCGATCAAAAAAAAGAGAAGAATCCAAACATGACATCCCTATCATCTTTTATTCATGCATCAAGTATTTTAAATAAAATTCATTTAATAGTGTTCAAATCTTCAAAACATCATATCAAAATTTCCCTTTAAAATTTGAGGATCCTAAAAAAAATCCTTAGCTCGGGACGGAGTCTCGCAAAACTTGAGGTGGATCTCTAATGAAATAGCACATTGTGAACCTCAAAATTACTTTTTCAAAAAATCATAAGCATCACATCATGTACTCGTAGTTTAAATCTGACCAACTTCCAACCGATTCAGCAGTAATTTATCCTTTTTTATGAGGAATGGACAAAAAGGTTTAAGATACCCCGATCGGGACATTGTCCATGTAAGGTGGCCAAGTATTTTTTTTAAATAGGGTGGTACCATTTTGAAACTTTTATTTAGTGGTTGCTTCACAATACACCCCGTTTTTGGTACTTAGAAAATGGAAAATGGCGGTTTGGCGCGATGAAAAGGAAAACTTCATTCTATAACATTGTTAGCCATCTATGATGCACATGTGTGCACAATATGGTCATATTATCACAAACTATGTTGCGATTCTAGCCATAATATTGGTCGTTCGGCCTGAAAACCATAAAACCTCGAACATGATAGCTCATTTCTGAGAAATGTTTTTGAGATGCAATCGCTATACCAAGTTTGATATTTTCCTTGCAACTATGTCATATAATATGACACCATGCGAAGGTTTTATATTGTTTGAAACATTTTTGAATTTCTTATGCCCGTTTCAAACTATGGTCAAAACAGCGGGCATAAAGATTCTTAGCTCGGGTCTAAGCCTCTCTAAACTTGTAGTGGTTCTCTGATGAAATAGAATATTGTGAACCTAATTTTTTTCGAAAAATCATGAGCATCAGATCATATACCTATAGTTTAAATATGACCCATTTCCTACCGATTCGACATGATTTGTCTTGTTTATGAAGAGTGGACGGAAAGGTTTAAGATACTCTAATTGAGACATTGTCTATGCAAGGTGGTCTAGTATTATTGAAAAATGGAGTGGTACCATTTTGAAAGTTTTATTTGGTGATTGCTTCACAAAACACCTCGTTTTTTGCATTCAAAAAATAGAAAATAGCTTTTTGGCATGAAGAAAAAGAAAACTTTCTGCTGCAACATTGTTCGCCATCCCATGATTCACATATATGCACAATATGGGCATATTATCACAAACTATGTCGCGATTCTAGCCATACCATTGGTCATTTGGCCTGAAAACCATGAAACCTCGAACAAGATAGCTCATTTCGGAGAAGGTTTTTTGAGATGTAGTCGATATACCAAGTTTAATATTTTTTTTGCAAGTATGTCACATAATATGACACTATGCGGAGGTTCTATATTGTTTGGATTGTTTTTGAATTTCTTATGCCCGTTTCAAACTATGGTTAAAACGGCGTACATAAAGATTCTTAGCTCGGAGCTAAGCCTCGTTAAACTTGTAGTGGATCTTCGACGAAATAGAATATTATGAATCTAAAAATAATTTTTCCGAAAAATCATGAACATCAGATCATATACCTATAGTTCAAATCTGACCCACTTCCTACTAATTTAAACGGAATTTGTCTTCTTCACGAAGAGTTGACGGAAAGGTTTAAGATACCATAGTTGGGAAATTGTCTATGCAAGATGGTCTAGTATTATTGAAAAATTGGGTGGTACCATTTGAAACTTTCATCTGGTGGTTGCTTCACAAAACACCTCATTTTTTATATTCAAAAAATGAAAAATGGCTTTTGGCATGAAGAAAAAGAAAGCTTCCTGCTGCAACATTGTTCACTATCCCATGATTCACATGTGTGCATAATATGGACATATTATCACAAACTATGTAGTGATTCTAGCCATAACATTGGTCATTTGGCCTGAAAACCATGAAATCTCGAACACGATAGCTCATTTCTGAGAAGGTTTTTTGAGATGCGGCCGATATACCAAGTTTAATATTTTTCTTGCAACTATGTCACATAATGACACCACGCAAAGGTTTTTTATTATTTGGACCGTTTTTGAATTTCTTATGCCCATTTCAAAATATGGTCAAAACGGCGGGCATGAAGATTCTTAGCTCGGGGCTAAGCCTCGCTAAACTTGCAGTGGATCTCTGATGAAATAGCATATTGTGAACCTAAAAATATTTTTTCTAAAAAATCGTGAGCATCAGATCATGTATATATAGTTTAAATCTGACTCACTTCCTATCGATTCAGCAGGAATCTGTCTTTTTTACAAGGGGTGGATAGAAATATTTAAGATATTTTGGTTGAGACATTGTCCATTCAAGGTGGTCTAGTATTTTTGAAAAATGGGTTGGTACCATTTTGAAACTTTCATTTGGTGGTTGCTTCACAAAACAACCCGTTTTTGGCACTCAGAAACTGAAAAATGTATTATACGAAAGTATTTGTAATGTTTTTATATTTTATTCAACAAAATATGTAATATTTGAGTATAGATAAATCTTATTTTCTGCAAATTTTAATATATTATATGTATTTTTCTAAATTAGAATGATTTAGTTATGATTTTCCCCGTCGCATCACCGTCATGTCTCATCTCTACGCCGACGGCCCGTTCTACGTCGATGGCTGCCATCGGCCTATCCTACTCTACGCCGACGGCAAACACGACATGTTTGCTCGGCTGGCTGTCTCGGGGCCTATGCTGACGGCCTCGATAAATAGCCGTCGGCCTCTGCGTCTTCCTCTTCTTCCGTAAAGTTTCCCCAAGAATGATCGTCCCACTACCGTGGGACACGGTAGTCCCACGTAGCATTCAGAAAGGGCTTCGAAGTCAATACCAATGCGCTGTTTCAATCTGACCTTGAGTACCTCCTCACAGCCCGGCCCAAAGAAGATTGATGATTTCTAGAGATTTACTAGTTGACTAGAACTGATTTCATAATCACAAAGAACCCTCCTAAGCACTCTGAGGCCTCAAGGAAAACAATGCTATCATCTGCTAGGAGCAAATGTGTGACATGCGGCCCCCCTGCAGCATTCGTGTCTAGACCTTTGCTTATAAGTACATGATTTCTTCTTTCTCATACATGTCATGCAGATTCCTCTCATTACCTCTCACTTCTTCCATCGAACCTGAAATAAGAGCCTGCACTTTTGCTTCTTCTAGGCCTGACCGTAGACGTTTAATTTCCCTTCTTACCTAGCCAAAAGTACAGAAGCTCCAACGTTGCAAGTCACCTGAGACATCTTTTAGCCTTTGACAGAGTGCACGAGTGCCCGTACCATGCTAACCAGTGGTATGCCATGCTACATGAACTGTGTCATGGTATGATTCATGCCTTGTCCACATCTCTTCAAACATGAAGCTGAGAGCTTTTGGTAACATGCACCGATCAGGTTCAGCAGCAACTTTAATTAACAACGCCGAGTGATCAGACTCCTCTGTGGGTATGTGTTCGACTCGCGTCATGCAAACATAGTATTCAAGAAGGCAACATCACCCAACGCTGTGTCCAATCTAGCTTGGTCCATCCCTCTCTCTTATTATCCCAAGTGTACTGGTACCTGGAGAAACCCAGGTCAGTCAAATGGCAGTCCAATTGGCACCGACGGAACAGGTTCATCTGCGCCTCACTTCTGACGTTGATGCCTAGTTGTTCATCCTGCGACGTAATTTCATTAAAATCACCGGGGCAGATCCAAGGCAGGTCGTCTTGGGCTCGTAGATATCTCAAAGCTTCACATGTCTTCCCCCTTATTAGCACTGTCCTCGGCTCCCCCAAACACTCCAGTAAACCTCCACGCCCCTGCTCCGTTATGATCTTTTTGCATCAATATAATACTATGGAGGGGTTTCAGGGTATGGCTGAGAGAGCCTTTTGGGCCTTTTTTGTGATGCAATGTTGGTCGATTTGGACTACTAAAAATAAATTCACCATTGAGGCGAAATTCTCTCGTGAACCGGCTGACATTTTCTTTAAATCTATCTTAACTCTACAGGGATGGCGTCTTCTGCAAAAAAAATAAAGGGTTGCTCCTGCTGGACGAGATGGTGGCCATGCTTAGGAAGGTGTTCACGGAGACGTCCACCCCTACCTCGACCTCTTCTGCCATCGTGCCGTCCTGAAGCCCCTCCCTATTTCCTTATGTTGGGGCCTTTTTGTTGGCTGCTTAAGTTGGCTAGTGTAGCGGCTTAAGTCTCTAAAAACCCCTTCCTTATTGCAGCAGTGCTGGACTGTAATATTTGTAGGCTGGTATTTCCAGTTGTTGAACTCTCTGTACTCTGCCGGTTGTGGCTTTATTAATTTAAATCCGGACACGTGGTGCCTTCGGTCAAAAAAAATCAATATAATACTGGCACAAGGGTCGAACTGAAACATCAACCCCGTCCCTCCGCCATAGAGTGAGGCCACCTCCCTTGCCTTCTCCATCAACACAAATGCCATGCCTAAATCCAAGACTCCACTGCAGTCTCTCCATTGTTTTCTTTTTCTGCTTTGTTTCACACAAAAACACCACTGCAGGGTTGTACGACCTTACAAAGTCATGAAGCTCGCCCACAGCCGAAGCCAACCCTAAACCTCGACTGTTATGGGTAAGGAGATTCATTGTCCCTGGCGGCCCTGGCTCACAGGGTCCGCCGATGGGCAAGGAGATTCATTTACTTACACATTTTGCTAGTTTTTCCATTTTATTTTTGGATACTAAATTTATGTTGTTTTCACAGCAAACTAGAAATATGTTCAGCACAAAACCGTTCAATCACCGCAAAAAAGAAAAGGTCTTAGATAGGTACCTGCAGCTTTCTGAAGAAAAACATTGATAGTTAGAGAAGTTCTTCTTCTATACCGCAAAGTGAACTTTATTGGCTAGTAAACACACTTTCATCATTCACCGAGTTGAAGGAAAAACAGAGATGGATCAAAAAGCTATGAATCTGTAATAAAAATATTACTAGTCAAAGGTTGAATTCCCTAACATATAAAATTCATATATACCTTGTAGCCGCCACCAATTTAATTATGAGGCTATTGCATATACATAAACCCATGTTATCTACAGGGCCTAACCACATGTATGACAGTGGTGTGCATGTATAAAATTGGCTCTCAACTCCTGAATAATGCGTTGTACAACCTATAAAAATTTATCACAAACTGCTGTCTGGCTGCTATGATAGTGTATACGAATGGTTGTGTATACAGCTGTACGAACCATATACGAAGATGATGCCAACAGAAAGGTTAATTTTATCTGTTGCTACTTAGTCAAATAACTTTTCTTTTTGTCACCCGAGAATTGTGGACCTACTGACAACTGTCATTCGGTACGTCTTGATAAACATTTATTTGGTTGATGAAGTGTACTACTACATGAAATATTTGTTCAGGACTTGAGGGCAAATTAGGTACGTGAGTACTACTCCCTCTGTTTTAAAATATAAGATGTTTTAGGTTTGTAAAGAGAATGTATCTAGACTTGTTTTAGTGTAGATTCACTCTAAACATGAGTAAACATATATACTAAAAGTAGTCTAGATACATATGCTTTACAGAGTTAAAACATCTTATATTTTAAAACGGAGGGAGTACTAGCTAATCGATCATGCACTCAATCTGTTTGTGTTATACTATAATCCGAACGGTGGCTTAGCCATACAACAAAAATGATGCTAAGAACAGATCGAAACATTTGATTTATCTCTACTTAGTTAGTCAAACCCCAAGAGAAGTTAAGGTACTAAGGTAGGTCCGTGAAACAAGCTTAAGTTGACTGCGTAAGACACAAGGACTTGGTACATGCATGATGCTGTCATCTTAGCGTGTTAGATCTGATTGTACGTACTGACCTCCTGCAGCTCAACCTTGTAACTACCTACACCTGCTGGTAGCATTATGTATTCTTCTTTCCTATATATATACATCATCGTCTTCCTTCATCACATCAACCCAGACTTCCTCTCTTCCCAAGAATTCGTACAGACCACACCTGTCCTCCATGCCTCCTTTCCTCTACACATTACTCGGGCTTCTCCTCCTCCTGCACGTAGCTCCTTGGTGCTCCTATGTAGCAGCTGCAGACGACACTCTCAGGGCCGGCCAAGTGCTCACCGCCATAGGTGGCGGCAGGCTCGTCTCAAGAAACGGCAAGTTCGCGCTCGGCTTCTTCCAGCCAGCTACAAACATCACCGGTAGTAAGTCCCACCAACACACCACCTCCCCCTGGTACCTTGGCATATGGTTCAATAAAATCCCAGTTTTCACTACTGTCTGGGTTGCTAATAGGGAGGATCCAATCACCCACTCCAGCCTCAACTCAACACAGCTCAAGATCTCAAGTGATGGCAATCTTGTCATCACCGTAAACCATGTTGATAGGGGCACTGAATCCCTAGTTTGGTCCACTCACATCGTCAATAATAGGACAAAAACCACCACAAATACCACTAGTGTTGTTCTCTTGAATAGTGGAAACCTTGCCCTACTCACAAATAGCCAACAAATGTTGTGGCAGAGCTTCGACTACCCAACAGATCTTACACTTCCTGGTGCCAAGTTTGGCCGGGACAAGGTCACCGGTTTTACTCGCCGAGTCATCTCGAAGAAGAGCCTCATTGATCCTGGTCTAGGCCCATACAGCGTCGAACTAGAAGCCACACGAGGGATCATCCTCAAGCGTCGCATCAACCCCACCATAGTGTATTGGCAGTATGCATCCTCTACGGCATCATCATTGATACCAATACTCAAGTCATTTGTAGATTTGGATCCTCAGAAAAAGGGCGTGATTAACCCAATATATGTTGACAACGACCAAGAGGAGTACTACATGTACACTTCACCAGATGAATCATCTTCATCATTTGAGTCACTAGACATCTCTGGTCGAATAAAACTAAGTATTTGGTCAGAGGCCAAACAGTCTTGGGAAACCATCAATTACCAACCCGATGATCCCTGCATTACTCCCGCCACATGCGGACCTTTCACGGTCTGCAACAGCAATGCACAACCATTTTGTGACTGTATGGTGGGCTTCTCTCAAAAGTCACCGCTGGATTGGGAGTTTGGTGATCGAACAGGAGGATGCATGAGAAATACACCATTGAATTGCACCAATGTAAAAAACATGACAAGTTCAACGGACATGTTCCACCCCATTGCCCGAGTTATGTTGCCCTACAAGCCACAAATAATGGTTGACGCGACCACTCAGAGAAAATGTGAAGAAGTTTGTGTTAGTTCCTGCTCCTGCACAGCATATTCATATAACAATAGTAGATGCTTTGTCTGGCATGGGGACTTGCTTAGTGCAAATCTGAATGATGGGATTGATAATACAGCTGAAGATGTTCTTTACATTCGTGTTGCCGCCAAAGATCTGCCGGCACCACCAATTTTGAGAAAAAACAAAAGCTATCTGATCGTTGGGGTTGTTACTGTTGCAAGCATTATAGGTTTTGGGCTCATCATGTGGTTAGTGGTTTGGAGGTATAAATTGAGGTTGTGTGGTTTGCCTTTATGGAAAAACCAAGATAGTGGTTGTGGAATTATGGCCTTTAGATACACTGATTTAGTTCATGCCACAAAAAACTTCTCGGATAAGCTAGGAGGAGGCGGTTTTGGTTCTGTATACAAGGGAGTATTAAGTGACTCTACTTGTATAGCAGTAAAAAGGCTTGATGGTGTTAGTCAAGGAGAGAAGCAATTCAGAGCTGAGGTGAGCTCAATTGGACTGATCCAACATATCAACATAGTAAAATTGATTGGTTTCTGTTGTGAAGGTGATAAGAGGTTACTCGTGTATGAACACATGATAAATGGGTCTCTTGATAGTCTTCTATTTAAGAAGAGCAATGGTAATGATGTTGTCTTAAATTGGAACACCAGATATCAGATAACCCTAGGAGTTGCTAGAGGATTGTCCTACCTGCATCAGAGTTGTCGCGAATGCATCATACACTGTGATATTAAGCCAGAAAACATACTTGTGGATGCATCATTTCTTCCTAAAGTTGCAGACTTTGGGTTGGCAGCATTAGTGGGAAGAAATTGTAGTCGAGTTCTAACCACATTCAGAGGAACGGCGGGATATCTTGCCCCGGAGTGGCTTAGCGGGGTGGCTATTACACCAAAAATTGATGTTTATAGCTTCGGCATGGTGCTTTTGGAAGTCATATCAGGGAGCAGGAATTCACCTGAAACATACAACACCAGCGGCAGCTACTACGTAAAATATTTCCCCATACAAGCCATCGACAAGCTTCACGAGGGGGATGTGCGGAGTTTGGTGGATCCACAGTTGCATGGTGACTTCAATTTGGCAGAGGCCGAGAGGCTTTGTAAAGTTGCATTTTGGTGCATCCAGGATAATGAGTTTGATCGACCAACAATGGGTGAAGTGGTCCGCGTTCTCGAGGGTCTACAGGACACAAGTATGCCCCCTATACCGAGACTACTTGCAGCTATGATGCAAGAAGGTGATGCACCCTCTTCAATGTAAGTAGTAAATGTTCCTAAGAGTTGTTTCGGGAGATTTGAAATATGCAATATGGAGGAGAAGGAAAAAAAGAAGGCTATCTTATAGATGTTAAATTATCTCTTACTTAATGTCCGTTTTGTAAAAAAAAAGCATTGTAGCAAAAGTATGGCAGCAGAACTACAAATATGTGCATATTTTGTTGAGGGGTTAATTATATATATATATCCCTAAATCTTTGAATCTTTTTTTGGTGGGTTAAAATCCTTGAATCTAAGGAATGTGTTCTTATATATGTATATCACTACCTTACATTCTTGATGGCGAGCACAACGGCTTGGCAAAGCCTAATGTTCCTTACTTTGTAAGATGGTGCGTCCTTTAGCCAACGATAATGAACGGTTGTTCAGCTGTAAGATCTCCAACACGTTATGGTATCTTTTTTATGAAATGTGTGCTTGGAGGACGACGGTCCATCGGTGAAGGCACTCTCATGTGTCGTGTCGAGATGACAGTGTGAGTTTTGAGCCAACTGCAATGACATCAACTTTTAATTGATGGATTGATCAATGTCGATCTTATATTTAAAGTGCATATCAGGTTACCAAGGAAATCGGAAGACGATTTGTATTTTTTCATCGCACCACTTTTCATCTGTTTGATCAAAAGAAGCTGGGCCATACAATCGCCAAGCAGAACCACGAGTCTAATTCCAGTGATTTATGGATAACTGCATGCTTTTGTCTTAAATGTTCCAATTACATGCTTCCAAATTTACTGTTTTCGTGATGTACCTCCGGTAATTTTGCTCTCCTCTTTATTGTGGTATTCGTTCTTAGGTGCTTCCGGTAGCCTCCACTAATTGCTGATTTTTAGGAAACGAATTCTGAATATTATGTAAGTAGATTTTTATGAAACTATTTTTCCTAGTCTTGCTTCTGCTGTTAATCGAATTTCCTTCGGGCACATATTTTTCTGAACATTTTCTTGTGACATGTCTTAATATTGCTTCCATGTTTGGAGTATTGGTTTACTGGAACACAAAAAAATTATGTTTCCATCTCCTAGATAATTTGCCTCCATGGCTATGGAAAAATGGCCTATTCAAAGTTCCATCTCAGGCTGAAATGTGCTTTAAAAGCCATACGGGCTTAGATTCGAAGTTCCTTCCCAGGCTGAAATGTGCTTTAAAAGTCATACGGGCTGATATTTGAGACTGTCGAGACAACCAAACCCCATAAATTTGGCTCCCTAGAGACTGCACGCAACATCGTGGGTAACCAAATGCATCGCAAGGTTATCTTGACTATGTTTCGTGAGTGATTGGAACATGTCCATAAGTAATAAGATAATCTCGACTCGCTCAGCCAGATCCTTGGTCATAGTGAAACAACGGATTGGAGTATTTCTCATACCTGCTACGAAATACACCATAAGGTTTGGCGCGTTGGAAAGCTTCAAAGTACTCCTTGAATACTCATAAGACCTCATTTACTTACAATGCATGATTGCTACGGCAGAAACTGGACTATTTTGTGTTAAATTTCTACTAGTAAGTACATAATTCTTGCACTCCAAACAACGAGTAAATGCTAAGCATGAACACAGTCTATTATTTTTGTCTGAAGCAACCAAATTACCACTTCTTGACATAACCCTTCCCGGGATGAACCAAATATCAAATCCAGCACCACACACTATATTTCATACACATTTGATCATATTTTTGCAGGTCCACATTTATGTTTTTTTTCCTTTTTATATGTGAATCCCTCAAAATGGACAAGTACCTCAGTTTACAAACGCGCACCCTTGTATCAATTTTTTTCTTCCTAGTGAAATACTCAAAATCTTTGTGTATTATTACCACATATTTTCTTGTGTGCATGATTGAACTTAATAAGGTCAAACGCCTAGCTGGACTATTACCATGTGCAGCATCAGCACCCCAAAGCAAGACTAGAAAATAAAATCTCAAGTTCAAGTGTCTAAAATATAGATGAAGAATGATCTCTATTAGTATAGCACCGTTCAAGATGATCATGTTCTAGCATTTTGATTTCCATGGGCTTAGAAATGACCTACGTCAGGTTAATTCTGTTCCGACCATCCCATCAATTGATCCAAAGAGATTACATCCGCTGCATGAACTTCAAGTTGGATTACTCAATCCTGAAAAGTTTACGTCACTTGTTTCCTCCAGGGACAAATTTTGAAGCATATGCTTGTGAACCAAAGTACTCCATGTTTAATGTACTGAAAATGGAACCAGTAAATTAAAGAAGTTTTTGCATCAAGACTAGCATGTCAAGTACATCTTCTGAACGGGGTCAACAGTTGTTCAATAGTTTTGGCAAAGACAAACAAGCTCAAATTAATCTGCATCTTTTGGAAAGTGAACATCTTCTGAATAGTGTCAACATTGCCACTTGTTTATAGATAAAGTGAACAGTCCTGGATAATCCAAAAGCAGAATTTTGGAAAGTTTATGCTTGATCAATGACTGACCGATCTTAGTGAAGTGTCACAGATGTTAAGTCATCGTGAGTTTCTGATTTATTATGGGGGCCATGCCTTTAGGGAAGCAGATTTAAAGCAACGTTGAATTATCTACAATGATAGATGGAAATGGAATGTAAAGGAAGTTGACAAAAATAATGTATAGTTAACCTCTAAATAATCACTTTTGCTTCGGTGTCCCCCCTTCATGTTCAAATTTTGACAAACAAAAACTCGATACTTATTCGTTTCGAAGATGAACAAACCCACATGTTGTGTTGGAAAACTAGAGGACCTACGGCTGCTCGCGCATATGAACATCAACTATTTGTGTAATATGGTAGTTCAGTAATGACGTTAGAATGAAAATCAAACAAAGGTAACTTATGTGGTATCTGCACACCATTCACAGAAATACGGTTCAAAACAGAATTCAACCAAGAAATTAATCACAAAAAGGTCATGAAACAAAGAAGACACATGAAAGAATTGATTTCCGTAGTTGTTCAAACAATTAACCAATGCACATACTTCAATGATTGAAATAGAGAGTGTTGTCAGAACACAATTAACAAACTAGGGGAGGAGTGATGACCCATAAGCATAGGGGGTGTATCGTAGTATTTTTGATAAATAGGAGTGTCGATCCCAACAAGGATCGAAAGGTGTTGACTAGTGGTTTGGAGCAGGAAATCTCTATAAATACTTAGCAAAAAGATTTTTAGAGTTTTTTGATAATGCAAAGAAATAAAGTGCAAGTAAATAAAGACAACAAATAATTGCAGCAAGTGGCCCAATCCTTTCTTAGCAAATGACAAGCTGGTTGTAATACTTATGAGGATCAAACGTTATCGAGGATACATGGGAATACTGTCAAGTGCTTGCATTTCATATAGTTAATTAACCGTCTTTGGTTTGATAAGTGTTCTGTGGGTGAACCTGTGCTAATGTACTGACCTTACTAGAACTAATACATACTTGTGATTAAACCCCTTGCAAGCATTCGCAACTATAAGAAAGTAATTAAGGTAAAAACCTAACCACAGCCTTAAATCTGAGATCCTACACTCCCTTGTGCAAAGGTTTCCTAACGGGGGTTCAGGTTTCTGTCACTCCGGCAACCCCACGATTAGTAGCCAAGTACCCTAGGACCATAAATGGTGAAGTATCATGTAGTCGACGTTCACTTGACACCACTAGAAGAATAGCACCACAACTTAAATATTAAAACATTGAATAATACCTCAACACAATTCCACTACTAACAACATGACTTCTCCCATGTTCTCAAGAACTAAACGAACTACTCACGAGACATCATATGGATCAAGATCGGATATGATATTGTAACATCCCAGCATTTAGGAACCTAACGAAGGGTAGATTTAGGATTATGTATTGTTGCATGCATCTATTTGTGAAAAAGTGGGTAAAATTTTCGCCAAATAAAAGCTTAAGTGACCAATGTTTCTTTCTTACTTTAAGATTAGGTTTAGACTTAAAGTAGGATTGTTATAAACTTTGGTGTGATCTTAAAAGAAATATGTGTGTTTTGAAAGGGGTTTGAATTTAAAAACTTAAGTGTTTGATTAATAATTTAAATGATTTAGATATAAGATTTGAATCTTAAATTAATTAAGTTATAGGTAGTATAACTTAAATCTCAAATAATAGAAATTATGAAATTCATTTTCATATTATAAAGACATAAACAAGATACAATAGAATAAAGAATAAGAATCTTCTTTATTAATAATAACATAATATTTATTACAATGGAATAAAATAAAGATTACGTGAACTATAAAAAATTACAAAGGATTAAGAAAATGACATCTACTAACTATCCTATATCTAAAACCTAAACTAAATCTTCATCTTTAACTTTAAACCTGCAAAAGAAGGATTAAACAGAAATAAAACAAGATTAGTGTTAATATGTATTTCTCTCAGATATGTTAGTGAGGTGCACTTGACAATCTCATCATTGAGAAATGTTAAAGAGGGGCAAGTTTCACCAATATGAAAGATTTCATCTTTCATAAATTCACAGCCAGAATGCAAAGTGCAGCCAAAAGGGATCAATTCACCAGCCAAGGTAAAAGTAGATTGGTAACAGTAAGATCAAATCTTCTGAACCTATCCATATGTGCATAGCAGGCACACAGGCTGCACACACACAAGAATGCATGGGTGTGCTGTCAACTGCACAAGCACAGCCAGATCAAACAAAACCAGAGCACAGCCGTGGGGAAGCACCCCAGTGCAACACCACACCACACCACACCACACCACATCACAGCCTGGGTAAGTAACCAAGAACAGTAGCCAAACTAACCACCAGATTAACCCAAACACCACCAGGATGGTGACATAAGGAGGGGGATGAACAAGGTGGATAGCAAGGCCAACTCCAGGAGCTAGGAGGAGCAGGCTAGCTCCAGATCAAGCACAAGAGTCCAGCAAAACCAGATCAAGATCATCACCAACTTACTCCACAAATATCAGCTTTTGTGGTGAGTTTCATAAAACCTTCACATGATCTAATCATCTTATTTAGAGATAGGCATATGTTGTTTTACAAAACAAACCCTCAGAAGACACCCAAGTGGGGTGAATCCATCATAGGGATTTCTGAAAATCTAAAGGCAAACAACAAAGCACCAGAATCCAACCAGAGCTCAGAGTAACATCCTTGCCCTGGTTGTCAAACCATATTCTACAATTCAATCATACATATACCTATGATCTATTTCTAGGCACATCTCTAAAAGAAGAGTAGCACCTTAGAAACAAATCTTTGGGATCCATAGATTGATCAAGCTCACTATCATTTTGGCAAGCCATGATTCAATAAAGAATAGCTGGTACCACTACCAGGACTATCTAGATGAAACAACTAGATAAGATTTGAATCCCTAAGCCTCAGACCAACCTCATTGGTCATAGGGAATTCAGATATGAGCATCTCTAGTTTTCAAAGCCAAGATTGTCTCAAGCATAAACTAACCAAATCCATGGTTTAGAACTTAACATGTGTGCCATACATGATGGTGTCACAAGAACAATTCAATATGAATCGGGAACAGCAGTAAATCATCCTTGATTCAGAAAATCAACTAACTAATCATTTTCCTGTTAAAAACATGAATCATAACTAGAATATTCCTATAATACACTTCAGTGTTTGAGATCATGAGGATCTCAATCCACATACTAATTTCCAAGCTTACAGCACTAGGACATTAGTTGTATCTTATCATAATCATGGCCATGAATCAAATACACAGTGGAAAGATATAAGATCATTAGCTTTACCAAGCATGGTTCCCAAACAACCACATCATCTAAATTAGATGCAATCCAAGCATTAAATCATCAAGTAAGCCACCAAAAACACCATACACCAGATCAACCAACAAGCCTCGGGCCAATAAGCATCCAGTATGAGTACAGACCATCTAAGCATGAATCAATTCCTCCAGTACATGAACAAGCACATCACAGAAACACCAAAAGGGATAATCATCCTAATCTAAATCAGACTATAGCTAGAGAAGACACTGCTAACATCTAGCATCAAATCAGCAAGCATAGAGAGCACAAGGAGAGGGGAATCAAACTCACCATAGGTCCTCGCTGAAGGATAGAAGAGGAAGCAGAGGGGCCGACGGCCATGGAGGCACGGAGAGCACCCCAGAGGGGGCGCTGCAACCCGCACGACTCCACAGCAACGACCCAGATCACGCCTAGAGGTGCAGAGCATCACCACAACGCACGACGACCACAGATGCACTTGAATCCATGCAAATCCCCAAACCCTAAGGTTCGGGACGGCATCGATCTATCGCAGGAGAGCCCTAGGCTCGAATCCAATTGGATAGAATGTGCTGGCGTCGTCGACAACCCCCTAATGCACCACTGCGGTGACCAGAACGGCCGACGGCGGCGGGAATCGCCGGTGGCAGCATCGCCGGCCACAGGGTCGGGTCAGAGGAGGAGAAGATGAACTCGAGAGAGAGAGAGAGAGAGAGAGAGAGAGAGAGAGAGAGAGAGAGTTGGGACGAGTTGGGCCAGACCCTTCGGGGTGGCTCTTTTGTCTAGTACTAGTGGGCCAACAGGGACCAAAATACCCCTAAACTTAATAAAATTATAGAAAATAATATAATAGTCCAAAAATTATAAATAAAATATTTTTGGATTCACAATAATCCTTCTATACAAATAAAATAAGATATAAAATTTTAGATATTCAAATTTTTATAAGAATTTTGTAATTTAAATATTCCATATGGAATTTTACAAAATTATTGAAAGGTGATAAAAATAAATAAAAATCACCTTCATCATCTATTAATCTTATAGTATTTTTGAAAAATACTAAATAAATAGTTAGTAATAAAATAAAGGTATAATTATTAAATAAAAATATCAAATAAAGGGAAATAAAATAGAATAATGCAATATATGTTATTAAATATTAAAAAAATATTTATAAGCCTTTATTACTCAAAAAGAAACTTTTTGGGATAAATGCATACAAATTCAAATAATGCATTACATTATTTGCATAATCATTTTGCTTCTTTAAATATTTTCCTTACCGGGCAATAACGATGTTTTTGTAGAACTAGAAGCTCAAGGTCTAGTGCAAGCATCAGACTTCACTACCTTGCCATCACAAGGCAAGTTCATCACTTGCCCATATCCTTTGAAGAGTCTTTATCAAAGTATTTGCAAATTGTGTGTTATCATATATGCTATAAAAGAAAGAAAATATTATTTTCCCAAATAAAGAAATTATAGATATCATCTTAAGTGGTGATATGATGGAGCAATAGAACTTAGAGTTCTAATTGCAACAATAATGATCAAGTAGGAACTTAATAACCCCTGACATCAGTGATTCTTGCGCCGTATATTACGCGTTAGCCATGAGATTTGGAATGGGACGGAGAAGCCAGCTGTATCTTCTTCCTCTCGCATGAAACCGGATGTGCAGGTCGTGGTTGTTACCCTCGTAGCATGCATATTAATTGGTAATTCGTAGAGGATATGAAGCATATGGGTGGGAACCCTCAACGTCCCACGATAGTTCTGGCATCTAATGGTTTGTACAAACCATTGTCGTAATTCATTATGTGGGCATGGTGTACACCAAGGAGGCATGCGGGGTCGCGAAGGGGGCAGTGATTGGCTTGGACCAACTACTAGGCCCCACATCATGGAATTGTGGATGGGAAAGTACGCCCGGTTGTGCAACAAGGAGTTGATCTCTCATGGGTAAAGTAAACGCATCTCTGCAGAGTGTAAGAACTGTAACTTGTTACTCCCTGTTCTGGGAAGGAGCTACGAACGCAGCAGGAAAGGAACTCCATGAAAGTTCTAGTCAACCTGTGAAGGCTAATTGTCATAGTTTTTCAAAATAAAATCAATCTTTGAAGAAAGATTTACAAGAACTACATAGTGCCAAGGATTTATAATCCGAGGTGGTAGATAGAGCATCAAACTTCCCACCTTGCATATAATGAACTTGTTGGGTAACACTGTTACTCATTCTTTCCTTTGATCCCTTGCTTGGACTCTGAGGATTCCGAAGACGTGCCAATGTATGCAGCTGAATGCCAAGAAGACGTGTTCTACGAGGAACCTGACCTATCCGGAGGAGTTGAAGGCGTGGACTACGAGATTCGCTATGGTGTCGATGAGAACGAGTCCACTTAAGTGTCTAGTTAGTAGTCACTAACGGAGCCGAGCAGCATGAACTCTATAGAATAAGTTGTTGAGCCCCACTCCTAGTCGGAGTTGCTACTTTTAAATTTCCGCTGAACACTTTATATTTTGGTTTGTAAGTTGGATCTTTTGGAAGTCTTTAACTTCCGGTATTGTAATAATAATAATGTGTGTACTTTTTTAATATGGACCCGCAATGTTTCTGTTGTACCACTCTGAGGGATGTGATATTTACGGAACGGTGTTCTGTGGATGTCATGTCAACGACTATAGTGTACTACACATGCAGTGGTATGCTGGGTCACCGCAGATATGATGATGAATAACAATCTAAACATAAACAATAATTCAATGGTTCTACTCACAAGCATCAACTACAAAAGTAATCAACACCGGGAAAGTTTCCCCTAAGAACTATGCAAGATTCAACACAATTGTTATAGCGGGATGGAGTGGTGATGATGGTGCTGGTGGAGATGGTGGTGTGGATGATGATGATGATGATCCCGATGAAGTCTAGCCTGATGACGATGTTGATGCCGACGATCTCCCCTCTCCAGGAAGGAATTTCCCCGGCAGAAATCTGTCTGTCAGAGAGCTCTTTCTCTCTCTGTTGTTTTTGCCCCGCAGAGGCGGCGGAATCTATTTGTGGGCGCTCCCTGTGTTTTAGGGTTTTGATAAGAAGATATAGGCGAGGTGACAGAGCAAGAGGTAGGCCAGGGTGGCCACACCCCCTGGTGGCACATCCCAAGTTGGCCCATGCATGGGGGCGTGGGCCCCATGTGGCCCATCTCAGCCTCCCTTTCTGGCATCCTTTGTCTTCTGGAAAAATATGATTTTCCATGTACTTTCTGGTATTTTTTAATCTTCGCGGAAATTGCATCCAAACACCTTTTTTCCATCAGAATCCTGATTCCGGCAGTTCATCCTCCAAGAATCATCCAACATGCAAAAATAGATGAAATAACATCAGTAAAACCTCTTAATATGAAATATATCAATGAATAACAGTAAATTATGATATATAATGGTGATGCAAAATAGACGTATCAACTCCTCCCAAGCTTAGACCTCGCTTGTCCCCAAGCGAAAACTGAGCTCAGTAAACATGCCCACAGGTTTATGGAGTGAAGTGTCGGTAAAAAGAATATGGACAAGAAGCATCAGACTTACCAATACACAACTCATAATAGAAAGCAACTCACCATTATATAACTTAACTTGCAACGAGCATGGGAGTCACAATAAAGATGCATAAAGACAAATCATAATTAGTAATGGCAAACTTTGTTCTTGGTCAGAAAACAGCTAACAAATAGTTTTCAAGCAAAGCTTTTGTAAATAAGTTTATAACATGAGTCCTTTTGCTCAAACATAAAAGGCTTTTCAAAATGATGGCTTTCAAAGTAATACTCATTCAGATAAAAATAATGTGCAAAACAAGGAAGATAAGAAACATGATTGAATAAATCATCATATGAATGATTGAAACACAACAACTCAAATGCTTGCTGGACAAAGAGAGGAAAAGGTTTACTGACTCAACTAAAAAGTAAAAGAAAGGCCCTTCGCAGAGGGAAGCAGGGATTTCAAGTTTTATAAAGAGATTTCAAAAGATTATGGTACTTACTAGATTTGAGCTCCCATTGCCCCTATCATAAGCATCTTGAGGTGATTAAGGTGAAAGTGAACAAATATGGAGTATATGCTTGACGAAATATAAGTTGGCAATCTCATGTCCCTTGAGTACGAGGGCCGCTCCTCATGCTACTCAACTTTAGTTACCGGTAAGTTCTTGTCATAGTAAGTACATGTGTATCATAGAGAACCGCCAACGGGGTACCCCTTGCCCCATGATACAGGAGCTGTCCCATATCAAAATGACAAGGAAAGCAGACAATGAGCATCTCAGCAATATTCTTATTTACCATGGGAAATGGTGCTTTTTTTTCTCTCTTTCCTCTTTTCTCATCTCTCTTTTTTTCTTTTTCTCAATCTCTTTTTTTATCTCTCTATTTTTTTATAAGAAGAATGCTTGATAGATTACTCACTATGGTGATGCTGCAAGTTTCCACCATGATTAGGCATGGCTTAGGCTAGCGGTCCAGGCATTTTTCTAACACATATACATAACTCCATGGACTTACAAGCTCCCCTTTTGTTTCACACCGAAGAAATCCATAAACAAAAGAGCATGATATCAACTGGGTAGATATTTACGGGTGTTGAATGTTGGAATTATGCCCTAGAGGCAATAATAAAGATGTTATTATTATAATTCTTGTTCATGGTAATGTTTATATTCCATGCTAGAATTGTATTAAGCGGAAACTTTAATACTTGTGTGGTTTGTGAACAACACTGTGTCCCTAGTACGCCTCTATGGACTAGCTCATTGATTAATGATGGTTAAGGTTTCCTAACCATAGGCATGAGTTGTCAATTGATAATGAGATCATATCATTGGGAGAATGATATGATGGACAGACCCAAACTAAGCGAAGCAATTAGATCGTGTCATCGTGTTCATCTTTGAGAAGCTTTTCCTATGTCAAATATTGTATTCCTTAGACCATGAGATAATACAACTCCCTGGTATCGGAAGAAAGCTTTGAGGTCATCAAACGTCATGCTATGAGAGGGTGATCATAAAGGTGTCTCTCAGGTGATCGGAAAGTATCTGTTGGGTTGTATGTATCGAGATGGGATTTGTCCCTCCCAGGTCGGAGAGATATACTTCGGGCCCACTCGGTAATCGATATCAACATCGCTTGCAAGCATGTGGTTAAGGAGTTAATCACAATGCGATATCGGATTACGGAACGAGTAAAGTACTTGCTGTGAATGAGATTGAACTAGGTATGACGTACCGACGATCAAATCTCGGGCAAGTAAAATATCGCGAGACGAAGGGAATATATATATGGGATTGATTGAATCCTGGCATCGTGGTTCATCCGATATGATCATCGATTAATGTGTGGAGTCAATATGGGTTTCGGACCCACTGTTGATTATTGATAGAAGATCATGTCCGCATATTCTCGAACCCGCAGGGTCACACACTTAACGTGTCTCGACGCTAGGATAGATTGGATAATTGGTTTATGAGTTTTTGTTCGGAGTCTCGGATGGGATCCGGGACATCACGAGAGGTTCCGGAGTGGTCCGGAGAATAAGATTCATATAAGACAGTGCAGTTTTTGGAGTTCGGAATTGTTCCGGGTTAATCGGTATTGTACCGGAAGCTTATAGAACCTTCCGAAAGGGGACCAACGTGGCCCCACCTTACGGGAGGGGGCATGGGCCTATGAGGGAGTGCCCTGGCCGCATTGGGCCAGGGGCACAAGGCCCCATAGGGCCTAATCGGCCAACTAGGGTAAAACCCTAATTGGAGCTTCTAGAAGGGGGGTTTCCTTGCCCCCCACTCCTCCTCCTTTGGCTGCCGGTTTGGGCTTGGGGGAGGGGATAGGGCAGCCGCCCACCCCTCTATATAAAGAGGGCTGGGGGCGCACCACCCCCACACACCTTCCCCTCCAAAGCTAGCCGCTCTGCTGCCCTCCTCTCTCTCTCTCCCTCCCGACTGCGTGTAGGCGAAGCCCTGCTGCAGAAACTCTCCACCACATACACCGCGCCGTCGCGTTGTAGATCCAATCCGTCTCTCCACCATACTTGATGGTCCGAGGAAGGAGGAGACGTCGAGGTGCTGCACGTGTGCATCTCACGGAGGCACCGCCACTTGTGGTGCTAGATCGGATCGGATCGCGAGGAGGAGAAGCGAGTACGACTACATCACCCACGTTCCGACGAACGTTCCGTTGTGCGAATATTCAAGGGTATGAAGATCGAATCCAATCTCTCTCGTTGTTTGCATCTCCTAGATCAGATCTTGGCTTCCCTCTGTTTGCATCCGTAGAAAATTTTGATTTACTATGCCACGAAACCCTCCAGTGGTATCAGAGCTAGATCTATGCGTAGATGTGTTTCACGAGTAGAACGCAACATGATTGTTGCGGGCGTTGATGTTTTATGTTGCAAGCCTCTTGTTTGTGTTCTTCTTATGACGCGGGATAGTGAGATTGAAGCGGTCCAGGCCAACCTTACGCAACGTCGTTCGCGAGACCGGCTCTGCACTTGACGTGTGGCTTGTTCCACACATGCGGCTGGTGGATGTCAGTTTCTCTCACTATAGTTGTCATGGGATTAACACCGGAGTTTGGCAACCATAATATCACCGTTGTGGCTTTCCGAAGGTAAGAATCGTTCTTAGCATCTACTCTCATAAGCCACGTAAAACATGCAACAACAAAGTAGAGGCGTCTAACTTGTTTTTGCAGGGAGTGTTTTCTGTGATATGGTATGGCCCAAGATGTGATGTGTATAATGTATGCGATGATCATGTTTTGTAATGTTTCACGACTTGCATGTCGATGAGTTCACAACCGGCAGGAGCCATATGGTTGTCTTTATAATTGTGTATGACATGTGTGTCAACTTCTTATACGCCATGTAATAGTTCCACTTTATCGCTAAGTAGTTAGCAATAGTTGTAGTTGTTATTCGTGGTGGAGGCAATCATGGTGGAGTGATGGAGATCATGCCGGCACGCACAAGATGGAGATCATTACGCGAAGATTGGCTATACCATGTCACATAAAGTTATATGCATGTGATGTTTATCCTTATGTATCTTATTATGCTTAGATCGCGACGGTAGCATTATAAGATGATTCCTCACTTAAAGATCAAGATAAAAACTGTGTTCTCCCCGAGTATGCACCGTTGCGAAAGTTCGTCGTGTCCAAGCATCACGTGATGATCGGGTGCTATAGACTCTACGCTCAAATACAACGGGTGCAAGCCAGTTTTGCACACGCGGAAATACTTGGGTCTAACTTGACGAGCCTAGCATGTATAGACATGGCCTCGGAACACATGAAACGAAAGGTTAAGCATGAGTCATATGAATGATATGATCGACACTTCGTTGTCCACCATTGAAACCACATATCTTCTCGTGAAGATCGGATTAGGTGTGGTGAATTTGGATCGTGTTCACTAAACAACTTGAGGGATGTTTAATTTAGTGGGAGTTCATCTAGTAATTTGATTAAAAGTTGAACTAGTTATCATGAACATAGTCTAATTTGTACTTGCAAATATTGTAGATCAAATGGCTAAGTCCAACTTCAACTTCAACGTTTTTGCTGAGAAGGAAAGCTTAAAAACAATGGGTCTAACTTCACCAACTGGTTCCGCAATCTGAGAATCATTCTCTCTGGTGCGTTAGGTGACGCCCCTGCTGCTACTGCGTCGGCTAATGAGAAAGCTGTCTATCAGTCGCGCAAAGATGATTATGGTGTGATTAAGAGCACCATGTTGTTTGCTATGGAATCGGACTTTCAAAATCGTTTTGAAGACTATCCCGGGCCCTTTGAGATTCTCGAGGAGCTGAAAACCATGTTTCAGACTCAAGCCCGTTTTGAGAGATCTGAGATCTCTGAGAAGTTCTTTAACTGCAAGATGTAGGAAGGGAGTTCCGTTAGTGAGCACGCCATTAATATGTCGGGCTATACTCAACGCCTTGAGCAACTGGACTGCAAGATTCCAGAGGAGCTCAAGATTGACAGGGTTCTGCAATCACTCCCTCCTAGCTACAAAAGTTTTGTAGTGACTCACAATCAGATTGGTTCCACTGATACGATCAGCGAGCTCTTCGCAAAGCTGAAGGCTCCGGAAGTGGATATCAAAAAGGATAATCATGTGTTGATGGTCAACAAGCCCCCCACCTTCAAGAAAGGTAAGGGAGCAAAGAAGCCCTTCAAGAAGGGCGGCAAGAAGCGCTTGCCCTGCGAGAAGAAGCTCAAGTCTGGTCCTAAACCGGACCGAGTGCTTCTATTGCAAGGACAAGGGTCCTTTGGGCGCAACTATCCGAAGTACTTAGCGGACAAGAAGGTGGCACCATCAAAGGTATATTTGATATACATGTTATTGATGTTTTCCTTACTAGCCCTTGTTGTAGTGCACGGGTATTTGATCTTGGTTGATTGCTAATATTTGTAACTCAAAACAGGAGCTATGGAATAGGCGGCTTGCAAGGGATGAGGTGACTTGGCGTTGGCAACGGATCAAGAGTTGATGTGATGGCCGTCGGCACGCTCTCCTTAGTTTTACCTTCGGGATTAGTTTTAAACCTCAATAAATGTTATTGTGTGCCTGCGTTGAGCATGAACATTATTTCTGGATCTTGTTTATTGCAAGACGGTTATTCATTTAAATCGGAGAATAATGGTCGTTCTATTTATATGAGTAACATCTTTTATGGTCATGCACCTATTGTGAATGGTTTATTTCTTCTAAATCTCGAAAGGGATGAAACACACATCCATAACATTGAGGCTAAGAGATGCAAAGTAGATAGTGATAATACTACTTATTTGTGGCAATCGTCTAGGTCATATTGGTGTAAACGCATGAAGAAGCTCCATTCGATGGACTTTTGGAGTCTCTTGATTTTGAATCATTTGACACATGCGAACCATGCCTCATGGGCAAGATGATCAAAACCCGTTCTCGGTATGATGGAGCGAGCAAAGGACTTGTTGGAAATCATACATACCGATGTATGCGGACCGATGAGTGTTTCATGACGCGGTGGATATCGCTATTTTCTCACTTTTACCGATGACTTAAGTAGATATGGGTATATCTATTTAATGAAACATAAATCTAAAACATTTGAAAAGTTCAAAGATTTTCGAATGAAGTGGAGAACCATCGTATGTAAAGATTAAGTTTCTATGATCCGATCGTGGAGGTGAATATTTGAGTTATGATTTTCTCACGCATCTTAAAGCAAGCGGAATCGTTTAGCAACTCACGCCACCGGAACACCACAAAAGCAATGGTGTGTCGAGCAGGAATCGAACCTTATTAGATATGGTCCGATCAATGATGTCTCTTCTTGATTTGCCGTTATCATGTTGGGGTTATGCATTAGAAACCTGCATTCACTTTAAATAGGGCACCATCTAAATCCGTTGAGACAACACCGTATGAACTATGGTTTGGTGCTAAACCTAAGTTGTCGTTTCTTAAAGTTTGGGGATGCGAAGCTTCGTCAAGAAGTTGATGCGGACAAGCTCAAACCCAAAGCGGAGAAATGCGTCTTCATAGGATACCCTAAGGAAACTATTGGGTATACCTTCTATCACAACCAAGGCAAAGTGTTTGTCGCAAGAACGGTTCCTTTCTTGAGTAGGAGTTTCTCTCGAAAGAAGTGAGTGGGAGGAAAGTAGAGCTAGACGAGGTTATTGAACCTTCTCTTGAATTGGAGTAGCGCAGCACCTGAAATTGTTCCAGGTCACGCTTTGCACCAACAATAGAGGAAGCTAATGACAAGGATCATGAAGCTTGGACGATCTTGCTCTTGAACGTCGTGGGTCGACAAGGTCACGTGCCCCTCCCGAGTGGTACGGCAACCTGTCTTGTTGTCTTGTTAGTAGAAGACAGTGAACCTACGAACTATGAGGAAGCAATGATGAGCCCAGACTCTGAGAAATGGCTAGAAGCCATGAAATCCGAATTGGGATCCATGAGCGAAAACCAAGTATGGACTTTGGTGACGCCTTCGGCGCCGTGGGTTCTTTTACCCCAAGCCCCCACTCCAAGGAGAGGAGGTTATCGAGGATTTGGCTGAGCGACGACGGTGCCGCCACTCAGCAGGAATAGATAACGCGTGCTCGGTCTGTTTTGGTCAGGGTCACGACAATGATCCTTCCGCAGGTTCACCTACGGAAACCTTGTTACGACTTCTCCTTCCTCTAAATGATAAGGTTCAATGGACTTCTCGCGACGTCGGGGGCGGCGAACCGCCCCCGTCGCCGCGATCCGAACACTTCACCGGACCATTCAATCGGTAGGAGCGACGGGCGGTGTGTACAAAGGGCAGGGACGTAGTCAACGCGAGCTGATGACCCTCCTAGCGACCGAAAGGCCGTTGAGTGCAAATGGATCTTCAAGAAGAAAACGGACGCGGATGGTAATGTTACCGTCTATAAAGCACGGCTTGTCGCGAAAGGTTTTCGACAAGTTCAAGGTGTTGACTACGATGAGACCTTCTCTCCCGTAGCGATGTTTAAGTCCATTTGGATTTTATTAGCAATTGCTGCGTTTCATGATTATGAAATATGGCAGATGGATGTCAAGACTGCTTTCCTCAATGGCAACATTGATGAAGAGTTGTATATGATGCAACCCGAAGGTTTAGTCGATCCTAAGGATGCTAGTAAAGTATGCAAACTTCAGCGTTCTATTTATGGACTGAAGCAAGCATCTCGGAGTTGGAACCTTCGTTTGATCAAGTGATCAGGAGCTTTGGATTTGTTCCAAATTGCTACGAAGCTTGTATCTACAAGAAAGTGAGTGGGAGCTCGGTGACGTTTCTGGTACTATATGTGGATGACATATTGATTATCGGAAATGACATCAACATGCTTAACGATGTGAAGAGTTATTTGAACAAATGTTTTTCAATGAAAGACCTAGGTGAAGCTGCTTATATATTGGGCATCAAGATCTATAGAGATAGACAAAGACGCCTGATAGCTTTAAGCCAGAGTACATACCTAGACAAAGTTTTGAAAAGGTTCAGAATGGATAAGGCAAAAGGTTCGGTGCCTATGTTGTCGGTAAGATATTGAGCAAGGCTCGGTGTCCAACTCTGTAAATGATAGGGAAGCTATGAGCAAAGTGCCTTATGCCTCGGCCATAGGTTCTATCATGTATGCCATGTTGTGTACTAGACCGGATGTGTCCAATGATCTTAGTTTGACGAGCAGATATCAAAGTGATCCAGGAGTGGAACACTGGACAGCCGTGAAGAACATCCTAAAGTACCTAAATAGGACTAAAGAAATGTTCTTAGTCTATGGGGGTGATGAACAGCTCGTCGTAAAAGGTTACGTCGACGCTAGTTTTGACACCGACAAGGATGATTCTAAATCCCAGACAGGATACGTGTATATTTTGAATGGAGGAGCTGTGAGCTGGAGAAGCTGCAAGCAAAGCGTGATCGCGGGATCTACAGTAGAAGCGAAATACATGGCTGCTGCAGAAGCGTCAAGTGAAGGAGTTTGGATCAGGAACTTCATCACTGAGCTTGGCGTGGTTCCAAGTGTATTGGACCCACTGGAGATATTGTGTGACAACACTGGCGCCATAGCACTCGCTAAGGAACCAAGATATCATCCAAAGACCAAGCATATCAACCGCAAGTTTTATATAATCCGATATTATATAGCAGATGGAGATCTGAAGATCAGCAAAGAACATACAGATCTGAATGTCGCAGATCCATTGACTAAACCTCTTCCACGTGTAAAACATGATCATCACCTCAGTGCCATGGGTGTGAGATTGTTGCCAGATGTAAACTAGATAATTGACTCTAGTGCAAGTGGGAGACTGTTGGAATTATGCCCTAGAGGCAATAATAAAGATGTTATTATTATAATTCTTGTTCATGATAATGTTTATATTCCATGCTAGAATTGTATTAAGCGGAAACTTTAATACTTGTGTGGTTTGTGAACAACACCGTGTCCCTAGTACGCCTCTATGGACTAGCTCATTGATTAATGATGGTTAAGGTTTCCTAACCATAGGCATGAGTTGTCAATTGATAATGAGATCATATCATTGGGAGAATGATATGATGGACAGACCCAAACTAAGCGAAGCAATTAGATCGTGTCATCGTGTTCATCTTTGCGAAGCTTTTCCTATGTCAAATATTGTATTCCTTAGACCATGAGATAATACAACTACCTGGTATCGGAAGAAAGATTTGAGGTCATCAAACGTCATCCTATGAGAGGGTGATCATAAAGGTGTCTCTCAGGTGATCGAAAAGTATCTGTTGGGTTGTATGTATCGAGATGGGATTTGTCCCTCCCAAGTCGGAGAGATATACTTCAGGCCCACTCGGTAATCGATATCAACACCGCTTGGAAGCATGTGGTTAAGGAGTTAATCACAAAGTGATATCGGATTACGGAGCAGTAAAGTACTTGCGTGAGCGAGATTGAACTAGGTATGACGATGCAAGCGATCAAATCTCGGGCAAGTAAAATATCGCGAGACGAAGGGAATATACATATGGGATTGATTGAATCCTGGCATCGTGGTTCATCCGATATGATCATCGATGAATGTGTGGGAGTCAATATGGGTTTCCAGACCCCGCTGTTGATTATTGATAGAAGATCATGTCCGCATATTCTCGAACCCGCAGGGTCACACACTTAACGTGTCTCGACGCTAGGATAGATTGGATAATTGGTTTATGAGTTTTTCTTCGGAGTCTCGGATGGGATCCGGGACATCACGAGAGGTTCCGGAGTGGTCCGGAGAATAAGATTCATATAAGGCAGTGCAGTTTTTGGAGTTCGGAATTGTTCTGGGTTAATCGGTATTGTACCGAAAGCTTCTAGAACCTTCCGGAAGGGGACCAACGTGTCCCCACCTTCCGGGAGGGGGCATGGGCCTATGAGGGAGTGCCCTGGCCGCATTGGGCCAGGGGCACAAGGCCCCATAGGGCCCAACCGGCCAACTACGGTAAAACCCTAATTGGAGCTTCTAGAAGGGGGAGTTCCTTGCCCCCCACTCCTCCTCCTTTGGCCGCCGGTTTGGGCTTGGGGGAGGGGCTAGGGCAGCCGCCCACCCCTCTATATAAAGAGGGCTGGGGGCACACCCCCCCCACACACACACACACCTTCCCCTCCAAAGCTAGTCGCTCTGCTGCCCTCCTCTCTCTCTCTCTCCCTCCCGACTGCGTGTAGGCGAAGCCCTGCTGCAGAAACTCTCCACCACATACACCGCGCCATTGCGTTGTAGATCCAATCCGTCTCTCCACCATACTTGCTGGTCCGAGGAAGGAGGAGACGTCGAGGTGCTGCACGTGTGCATCTCACGGAGGCACCGCCACTTGTGGTGCTAGATCGGATCGGATCGCGAGGAGGAGAAGCGAGTACGACTACATCACCCACGTTCGACGAGCGTTCATTGCTTGAATCTTCAAGGGTATGAAGATCTAATACAATCTCTCTCGTTGTTTGCATCTCCTAGATTAGAACTTGGCTTCCCTCTGTTCGCATCCGTAGAAAATTTTGATTTACTATGCCGCGAAACCCTTCATTGAAAGATTTTCCCGTGACAGCACAGTTCTGCTAATTACCAACTTATAGGTGCAAGCATATACAACATATATGACACAATGGTTTGAGTTTATTAAAGGCAATAAAATAAGGTGTGCCATCAAGTTCATGAGTGCTTTACTAACCAGTTTTCTCATAACAAAAGACTTTTTAATTTGAAAGATAAATGAAACTCAAGAATTTACTTGGATTAGCAATAATGCTATTAGGTAGATATGGTGGACACATATGGCATAAGTTTTGGTTTAAAGGATTGGATGCACGAGAAGTACTCCCTATCAGTACAGGTTTTTGGCTAGCAAGGCTAGATAACAAGCAAAAGAGTTGAAGGAAACAAGCAAACATACAAGTGATAAAGCCAAACAAGCAATCTTCCTTGAAAACACAAAAGATCTTAAATAAAGAATACTAAGCTTATGAGCCAATCAAGAAAGAAAGAAAATGATATAAAATACATGTAAGTTCTTTTCTCTTTTCCTTTCAAACCTCAAAAAGTGTTGCTACTGACCAGAGCTCGGTTTGCCAAAACCAATTTATATTTACTCGATGATCTCAAAGTGATACCAGTACTAATCAACAAGATTAATCATATAATAGAGATTGCAAACTAAAATAAGAAGTGCAAAAAGTAAAAGATGAAACTTCTCATTAATATTCCATAAAGGCACTCACACCAAGGGATACATAGATAACCAACTAAAGGAGAGATACTTCCACAATGCAAACCATCCTATATGATAACTTCTCTACTAAAAAGGTAAAAAGATGAAAGATAATGATGTGATACCGCAGCACTCCCCCAAGCTTGGAACAAGCCAAGGGGATGCCAAAACCTGATGACGAATTACTCCTTTGGTGGTGGTAGTGTTCCTTTGTCATCAACAGACTTCCAAGGTAAAGACTCCCCATCCATAAAGGATGTCTTGGTTTCCACAATCCTAAAACTGGTAGCAGAGCTTATGCGTTTAAACCTAGCCTCATACTCATAGTTTTGATTTTGCATGTCGTAGAGTTGTGCTTGTAATTGGTTGGTGGTCTGACGAAGTGAGAGGATTTCATCTCGAAGCTCGGCAGTCTCCCTCTCGTTCTTTGCGATGAGTTCTAAACTTATCTTATGAATGATGTCCACTTCGCGTTCCGCCATGTTCTTGTACCTAAAAACTCCGTGCTCCAATGCTTCCATCCTATCTTCCCGACTGCCTTCTCCTTTAGGGCCTTAAACTTATTTTATCTGTACATTCCCATCCTTGAGTAGCAACTCCTTGTGGTGAATATTCACCTCATACATGTATGGGTTGATGATGTCCGCGGAGGAATCCTCCTTGGGTGATCCAGGAGAAGACACTGTGTCTCCAAAACTGAGAATTTGCCTAACAAAAACAGATCGAAAAAAACACACGACGAGAACACGATATACGAACCTCGGCGGATCCGGGGGGTTATATATTACGAAGTTTTACGACATAAGGAAGGTACAGGTCAAAAATAGGATGGAGACGGATTTCAGGGTGGTCTCACCCCCTGGTGGCGTGACTAGGCAGGGCCTGCGCCATTAGGAGGTGTGGCCCACACGGGCTCCGTTTCCTCCTTATTTTCGTCTCGTAACCTTCCATATGGAATAAAATAGCAAAAATATAAAGAGAAAAGTTTTTCGCGAACCTTTGATTTCCAGCACTTTTACCTATTCGGACACGGACTCTGTAGATTCCTGCTCTCCAACACTTAAAAGTTCCTTTCATACAAAGCTTCACACAATGTTTATTAGCAACATTAGTGTATGCAAAAACAATAAACCTTTGGGGTTCAAACTTCAACTGAAATCCATCAAAACAAAAGCTACTGTAGCAGATCCTTTCAAAAGCCCAAAAAGAATTTAAAAGGAAGTTGATTTAAGAGGCAAATCCAAATGATGGCAGAAATATGTCAAAACAGACCAGCAGGTAAAGATTTTTTCGAAATCTTCTGTTGCTCAAATCAAAAGTGAAAAACTAACTAAAGTTGGACAACAACTTGGGGCACAATCACAAAAAATTACAGCTCCATCCGACATACTGAGATCTTTCACGAATTTTTACAATGCAGCACAAAAATCTGTCCTAGGACAACAACTTTTCACAACTCCTCTATTTTTCAAAAGAGGTTGATCTTGACACAAAAAAAAACAAACAAAAAGGATAAGGAGCGGTTATTACAGCGGTAATAACTTCCAAGACTCAAAGAAACAAAAACCGAAAGCAAACTAAAATGGGTTGTCTCCCAAAATCTCTTTCTTTATAGCCATTAAGATGGGCATAATAATTTCAGTGATGCTCACATAGGAGATATGGATTTGAAATGAAAGAGAGCATCAAGAAGGAAATATCCAACACATTTGAGTCTAACCCACTTCCTATGCAAGGGAGTTTCATGAGAAAACAAATTATTGAAACAAAAGGCTACTTTGAATAAAGTTGATAATATAAATGTCACAAGAAACAAATTTATCATCAGAATGAGCATACTTACAATCATCAAAAAGAGGTCTAAGGTCATAAACTGGATCAACAGAAGCAAGTTGTTAAACCCTAAAATCCTCATTAGGCAAATTATTTTCATAAGGAGCTTTAGCAAATTTGGAAAAGTTAAACTCATAATATTCTCCATCAAACTTAGTTAAAACTTTCTCCTTCTTACAATCTATAATAGCTCCACAAGTGTTCAAAAAGGGTCTACCAAAAATGATAGGACAAGTTTTACTAGAAGCTAAACCAAGAACTAGAAAAACATCAGGATATTTAATCTTACCACAAAGAACTTCCACATCTCTTACAATACCAATAGGTAAAATGGTTTCCTTATTAGCAAGGTGAATAACCACATCAATGTCCTCAAGTTCACACAATTTCATGCATAATTTCTTTATAAATCTCATAAGAAATAGCACTAGAACTAGCACCAATATCACATAAACCATAGTAGCAATGATCACCAATTCTAACAGAAAGCACAGGGACACTAGCTTTCCTAGCCTTATTAGGATGAGAGACAATATTAGAAGCATATTCACAAATGATAATGTGCCCATCTTCTACATTTTTAGTGACAAGATCTTTCACAATGGCTACTACGGGTTCAATATTTATTTGTTCATCTGCTTCCACAGTTTTCTTTGTACTTTTGCTAACCACATTAGCTAAAATAGAATGTTCCTTTACCTTAGCAGGGAAAGGTATTTTCTCAATATAAGGTCCAGGCAAAATAGGATCAACGGTACAAACTTCAGTGTTTCTAACAGGAACATGATTAATAATATCTTTATAAGGCGCATGGTACTTGTCCCACTTATTTTTAGGAATTTCAATATAAGAGGCAAATGCCTTAAAACAATTGGCAATACTTTGAGAATCAAGACCATACTCAGTGCTAATATCATGAAAGTCATCAGTTCCTATAAAATATTTAATGCATTCATAATCATAATTTATACCTCACTTTCTTCCTTTGTCATTCTCCCATGATTCAGTGTTTTCTTGAATATGGTCTAGAAGATCCCATTTAGCTTCTTCCTTCATACGTGTGAATGATCCAGCACAAGAAGCATCTAATAAATCTTTATCATGAAGAGAAAGACTTGCATAAAAGTTATTGATAATAATATTATTAGGGAGTTCATGAATAGGACATTTAAGCATTAATAACTTCAATCTCCCCAAGCTTGGGTTGTACTCTCTCCATCACGAGGCCAAAAGTTATATATTTGATTCCTATCCTTATGAATTTCACTAGGAGGATAGAATTTAGAATAAAAGAGAGGTACTATTTCCTTCCATTCCATAGATTGTCCATTCTTTAGCAAATTATACCATTCTTCAGCTCTTCCTTTCAATGATATAGAGAGTAACTTCTTATTAACTTGTTCCGTTGTGATACCTGCACACTTAAACAACCCTCATAATTCATGGATAAAAAGTAAGTGATCACCAGGATGGACAGTTCTATCCCCAAAATAATAATTATGCATAACACGATCAACAATTCTTGTAGGTATCTTAAAAGGATCTATCTCAACAAGTGGTGGTTCATCTACTACCCTAGCAGTGGTAGTAGCTCGCCCAAATAGGAAACCAAGTGGGTTATCCATATTGGAAACAAAGTAACAAACAAAAATAAAAAAGCAATACTCACAATAGAAGTTTCCTTTACCAGTTCCACTCTTCAATAGCGCTTCACTTCCCGGCAACGGTGCTAGAAAATAGTCTTGATGATCCACAAGTATAGGGGCTGTATCGTAGTACTTTCGATAAATAGGAGTGTCGATCCCAACGAGGAGCAGAAGGTGTTGACTAGTGGTTTGGAGTAGGAAATCTCTGTAAATACTTAGCAAACGGACTTTTAGGGTTTTTTGATAATGCAAAGAAATAAAGTGCAAGTAAATAAAGACAACAAATAATTGCAGCAAGTGGCCCAATCCTTTCTTAGCAAAGGACAAGCCGGTTGTAATACTTATGAGGATCAAACGTTCTCGAGGACACATGGGAATACTATTAAGTGCTTTCATTTCATATAGTTGATTAAACTTCTTTGGTTTGATAAGTGTTGTGCGGATGAACCTGTGCTAATGTACTGACCTTACTAGGACTAATACATACTTGTGATTAAACCCCTTGCAAGCATCCGCAACTACAAGAAAGTAATTAAGATAAAAACGTAACCATGGCCTTAAACTCTGAGATCCTACTGTAACATCCCTAAATTCATATTCCAAAACTCATTCATATCATCCTTGCATTCATCATCATTTAGGGTTTTTCTCAAAATCATTTCAGGAACAGGAGCATTTGTGGTTCATTATTTTATGTATGAAAACCCTAGCCTTTGTGCTACATGCTTTTGGGAAAGATGCTGTTATTCATTCAGAATGTCTTGAATTTAAACTTAAGTGGTCTCAAAAGCTTGAACAAATATCAAAAGCAAAATATGAATTAAAACAAAATTCTATGCCTATTATCACCTCTCATAAAGACATAGTATAATTTATTTTCAAAAGGACCCAAGTGTTCTGAAAAGTTCAGATGTGTTTGACACTCATTTAAGAGCAAGTTTTATTTTACAAAAGTCCTGTAAAGCTTTGGATTCAAACAGATTTGAATTTAGGTTTAAAAACCATTTCTAAAAATTCAATCTGAAAAAGAAAAGGAATTAAGAAGAAAAAATAACCAAACCAGCCAATCTGGCCGACCCAGCCCAACACGGCCCAAACTAGCCCAGTAGTGCACACCCCGCAAATCGTTTTCTTTACCCACTCTCGCACCCACCAACTCACTGACATAAGGGACCCGCTCCCACTCCCCTCTCTCGCTGACAACCGCGGCCCACCCGAGCATCGTCGTCTCCACCCCCCACGACCTGTTCGTCCCCAAAATTGACGCGGCCGTTTCCTGTTGATTACGCAGCTTAAATTCGCGTTAAGGCACGAGTGATTCTCGCTCGCGAGCAGGCTACATAAACCCCCTCTATCCCCTCTCTCTTCTCCCCCAAACCCCAAGCACAGAACGCCCCAGTCGCAGACATTGCTCTCGCAACCCCGCCTCCGACGAGCTGCGCAGCAATTCCGCCACCTCCGACCACCCTCTCCGCTTCACACAAACAGACTCCACTTGATCTCACGCATCTCCTAACACTCTTGGTTTGCCCGCGGGTGACCCAGAACGTCGGCTACGCAAACGACTGACCGCCACCGTCTCCAGTTTCAACTCCGGCGAGCTCCAGCGGTAAGTCCAGACCGTCTTAAACCCTGTTTTTCATGCACGCATCATCGTCGTGGTCTTCTGCATCTAACCACATCCTCCGTTTGCATCCTAGAGATCTACAACGTCGCCTTTGACCTCAAGCAGAGCCACCGTTGTCAGATCCAACTCCGGCGAGGAATTCACCGCAACCCTGAGCGCCCCTTGCCGAGCCGTCCACGAGTTGAGCATCCCCACGTCCTTGCGGTCTCGGTGAGTACCTTCCCTATCCTCTTAGTGACCTGTGTCGCCGGCGCCGCCACCGTCTGGTCTTCGCCGCCGCGCGCAGCCGCTAAGCGCCGCCAGATTTTGGCTTGGTAATTTAGGCCGTTGGATCTGTATCGTAGGGCTAGGATAGAATTTTAAACGAAGGGGTAGGCGCGCATCTGAGCCGCCAGATCCCACTTAGATCGTGCGGTCCGCATGACCCGATCCAACCGAAGCGGTACGCGCCAGTGAGGCTGCGTCACGTGGCTAGGGATAATTCAAAAACAGAAATTTGAATCAGATTTAGATCCAAACTTCAAACAGCTATAACTTTTGAATGCCACGTTGGAATTTTACAAACTTTATATCGTTGGATTCATAAAAACAAGACCTTTATGAATATCCAATGTGTTTAACAAATAGTAACAGTTAATTGACTTTATTTGTGGAAACATGTTTAAGGCCATTTTAAATATAGATTTATTTTGGTAAACTGTATTAGTGTTTAATAAGTTTAGTTGGCAAACTTGTGACTTGTTAAGTTTCTGTAAACATGTGCATGCTTGGTAGAATTTTCAAAAATCACCACTTGGTAAATTCTCATGCATGCATTCATATTATTTTTGATTGTATATAATTGTGTGCTATAATTCTTGTGTAGATTTTACTAGTGATTGTGATTGTGAAGAGTGCTACTCTCCCCACTACCAAGGCAAGTGATATTTTCATGAATATTTCTATCCTATGTTTTGTACTAGCATTAGATATTTTGCTAAGTCTTGCATGCTATTTTTGCCTAATGCTAAGTTGGGAAATCCTAAGTAGTGTAGAATTGTAGAATTGCTAAGGTATTTTCCTAAGTTAAGTTATCTTACCATGCTTAGCCTAGCTATTTAGCAAACAAGGGTTGGTGAAAATCTATACTTACTATAGAGAAAATATTTCTAAGTCATGAGACTTATGCTTTCCTAATAAAACAACTAAGTCAAATGAACCTCCTGGGTGGAATGGAAGGATTGGGTTATGTTGAGTGGTTACACAAGGCCATGGACTTGGGTTGTGTATCTCACTTGTGGTATGCCACCCAGGCATAAAAGGGATTTGGAGGCCAAGTGTTGAGAAAGCTTACAGTGCAACCACTTGGCAATATGGGCTCTGCCTTGATCATATAGGTTGCTAGAACTTAGTCATTTGGACAGTTGGTGGTAGTTGGGATGATAGGTTGGAACGTCCCATTTGACTAAGGAGAGGCTTCTGAAAGGTCCTGTCTTGGGAAACCAAGTCTTGTGGGGAAAGTGCACCACCTCTGCAGATGGAAAACCTAAGTACTTAGCCTAGTCCAAGGCAATGGACAATTTGAGCATCAAGACATGGAAGCTACAAGAATCTCATCACTCCAACTTCTAAGTAAAATTTGTGGGTGAACAAGGGTGAAGGACCTCAATGTCTATTGGTGGTTCCTTGGGAATGTTTTGGACAAAGAAAAACTTAGTGATTTCAACTAATAGGTAAAACCTATTTTCAAGAAAAGCAAGCCAAGCTACACTTAGCCAAATGCATATAGTAATATAGTCCACTTAAAATATACTAAGGTATCACTTGCCAATACTATTCCAAAGTATTGACCCTCTGTGGTCAGAACTTGTGATGTTGCAGTTACTCCGATGATGAGTAGGAGTCATGAGTCTACACTCAACATGCTTGCGTGGCACATGAAGATGAAGACTTATGTTTATTTACTTATTCCTTAAACTCTTGTATTAGGCCTATGGCCTGAGTTGTAAAAGACTATGTTTTATCTCTGGAATGAATGTAATAAACGACCTTTGTATCTGTGTACTTCATCTTAAACTGTGGATGCTAGCATTGATCCAGGGACTAGCATTGCAATCACAGGGATCCTTTCCTTTATAAAGGAGGGGTCTAACAGATGGTATCGAGCACCTGTTGCCTCAGAGGATTATGACCCTAGGATTTGAAAACCACTAAGGAAAAATTTTCAACTACTTCTACACTTGTCTATTCTTCTCGTAAAACTTTTCTAATCTTCTCATTCTCATATCCATTTGTAGATGAACTCCATCAACGAAGCCGTGAAGAAAGGACCACTCATGACCATGACCTTGGAGTGTGAAACTGAGTTTCCCAAGATTCTCAAGGACCTCATGGTAGCAATGGAGGCACATGGAGCAGCTATATACAAAGGCTTTCCAGTGATGGATGAAGGAGTGGAGTATTGGTGGGTGCAACTTCACTTGTACAAAAACAAGGAAGACAACCACAAAGAAAGGGGATTCTGCATGTACACCAACACTGTAATGCACACCACATTCTTTGAGTCAGCCAGAGATGCAGCTTGGAGGACTATCAAAGAACTAAGTGCTAGAGTCAAGTGCAGGATGATCAACCTCCAAAAAGACTTAGAGAAAGAGAAGGAACTTACCCAAGAGTTGGAAGCCACCAACCAAGAGTTAAGGGGAGATATAATAGACTTAGTGATGGAATCATGTGAACAGGATAGGTGGATTGCCTCTAGGAACATTGTGATAGCCACCAGATCCAGTGAGATAGGCCTATGAGCACACTTTGTTAGTGGACCACCATCTATCACCTTATTTTCCAAATGATACCCTAAATAAGTATGGACCTTGAATGATGTAATGGATTTATGTATGCATGACTTGTGTGATGTTTGTGTTCCATGGTTATGTATGAGATGGTTGTCTTGTATTTATCTTAAATTGTGTTGTTCTAACTTTTCAATCTTATAAATAGATGCCTATTACCATCAGCACTGTTGAGGAGCTCCAGGTTACCCGTTTCGGACCCCGTATCATTGAGCTTACCACTTTGCTCGATCTCCCTCTTCCCACCATAACGGTGTACCCACTCACCAAGTTCGAGAGGAAGGACCTCTAGGGCTTCAAGGCGAACTAGCCAGGACGCCAGACTGAGCCTACTACGGAGGCCATCTTCTTCAAGCTGATGCACGACGACAGGGAGAGAGGCATGGAGGTACTCATGCAGGACCTGATAGGACGTCTGTTAGGCCGTCACTCCCGACAGGTTAGGGGCACTCACTTCCACGCCTTCGAAAGGCGTGATGTTGATGGAGAGTCCATCGACTTTGAGGACGACTCGAGGGACGCGGCAGAGCCGATACGTCTCTACCTCCAGGACTTAGAGACTCTCCTCAGGCACGTGGACACGGACAGGACGAACGTCATGCTTGGCAATGACGAGCTTCAGGTGCAGCTACGCGAGAAGGACAAGCTTTTCGCACAGCAGGACGAGATGATCAAGGAAATGGAGACGAAGTTCGAGGCCCAGGACCGCAAGTTCAAGAGTCAGGAGAAACGCGTCCAGGATAGGAACAAGAAGATCCGGGACATGACCGAGGAACTGAAGTCCAAGGATTTCGAGCTTGAGCAGCAGCAGATGGTTATTGAGAGGCTTCGCTCCCAGAAGAGGGCTCTCAAGGCCAAGGTCGATTCCTTGACCACTACGATTGAGGAGAACAAGACCGTGATGGAGAACGCAGGTCTTACCTTCGTCAAGGAGGAGATTGATGCTGATGAGTAGACTTGACTACTCGTTTATCTTTCATATTCGTACTCGTATTTGTGAACTTGTTATTGGACCATCCGACATGTGGATGGCTTGCCACTTGTGCGTTTTATTTCATGAACTTATTATCTGGTTGTTGAACTTTTGTTCTTGAATTGCATGCTATGTGAATTGCTTGTGATGTATTGTGCATAAAACATCTATGGGTATCTCATTCTTATCTATTTTGAACAAACCACAGATGCCTCCCCGTCGCGCAAACCCCAACCCCAACAACATCACCCCAGAAATGCAACAAATGATGAATGCGCAAACACAGCTTATGCAAATGATGAAAACATTCATTCAAAACCAGAATAACAACAACAACAACCCCAATAACAACAACAACAATAACAACAACAACAACCCTCCGGGTTTCGATATGCTCACCAGATTTCAGCGTTTGAGGCCAGCAAAGTTTTCGGGGACGACTGATCCCATGGTGGCCAATGACTGGCTACGTTCTGTGAACAAAGATTTAGTGACCGTGGGCTGCACGGATGCTGAAAAAGTCAGGTTCGCAGCACATCTGTTGGAAGGACCGGCCGCCACATGGTTGGACAACTTCCAAATCACCACTCCTATTGATGAGGTGACTTGGGCTATCTTTGAAGATGGCTTTCGCACTGCTCATATCTCATCAGGAATGATGACTGAAAAAGAAAGAGTTTCACAACCTGAAGCAGCGCCACCGCAGCGTGGCAGAATACATAGAAGAGTTCAACAATCTGGCGCGCTATGCACCGGATGAAGTTGACACAGATGCCAAAAGAAAGGAAAAGTTTCTGGAGGGCTTGAATGATGAGCTGAATCTACAGCTGTCTGTGGCATATGTTCCAACTTATCAGTCTTTGTGTGATAAGGCTGCAATTTTGGAGAATAAAATGAAGCAAGTCGAGAGTAGGAAGAGGAAACACTCCGACAAGCACAGCTCAGGATCGTCTCACAAATGATCTCACTATGATGACAGTGGCAGCTCGGGATCCCATAAGCATGGGAAATTCAACAAGCACCACAACCACAACCGTCATGACAACAAGCATCACCGCAGTCATGACAATGATAAGTACAAGAACCACAAGAGTGGACATAAGAGCCACCACAGTGGAAGTGGAAGTGGAAGCCAGCCTAAAAAGGACATCAGTCAGGTTGAGTGCTTCAAATGCAAGAAGCTAGGGAATTATGCTAATGAATGCCCTGAGAAGAAAGTTGAAGGACCTAACAAGCCAAATCCTTTTCAGAAAGGACAGGTTAACCACATCAATGTGGAGGAGGTCTATGAGTAACCTGATGCCGTTGCTGGTAAGTTCAGACTCAATTCAATTTCAGCATTTGTACTCTTTGATACCGGTGCATCTCATTCATTCATATCAAAGGCATTTGTTGAAAGAAATGAACTACCGGTAGAAACCATTGGGTGTCCTATAAGAGTAAGTTCTCCGGGTGGAGAAATGATAGTAAACTCAGGATGTCATGACTTAGTCATAGAGTTTGGAAAATATAAGTTTCCAGTGAACCTAATAATCCTGAATTCCCAAGGATTGGATGTGATTTTGGGAATGGATTGGATGGCTAAGTATGAGGGAGTATTAGATTGTGCCCATCGTACGGTTACACTCACAACCCCAGAAGGAAAAAGAATAAAATTCAGATCTAATTTTGAATCCAAAGGAAGTAAGCTGAATTCTCTTAAGGGGGTTAGTATGGATAGTGTACCAATTATGTGTGAGTATCCGGATGTGTTTCCGGAAGAATTACCAGGAATGCCACCGGATAGGGATGTGGAGTTTCTGATAGATTTGGTACCAGGTTCTGGACCAATAGCTAAGAGACCATACAAAATGTCAGTTGATGAACTGAAAGAGCTCAAGAAGCAACTAGGAGAACAGTTACAGAAAGGGTTCATTCAACCAAGTTCTTCATCATGGGGAGCCCCAGTTTTGTTTGTGGAAAAGAAGGATAGAAGCCAAAGGTTATGCATAGATTACCGTTCACTCAACGAGGTAACAATCAAGAACAAATATCCTTTGCCAAGAATCAACGACTTGTTTGATCAGCTAGAAGGAGCATGTGTGTTCTCGAAGATTGATCTCCGGTCAGGTTATTTTCAACTCAAGATAAGAGAGCAAGACATACCTAAAACAACATTCACCACAAGGTATGGATTGTATGAGTACACTGTGATGCCTTTTGGTTTAACCAACGCTCCATCATATTTCATGAATATGATGAACAAGGTATTCATGGAATTTCTCGACAAGTTTGTTGTCGTTTTCATCGATGACATCTTGGTCTACTCCAAGAGCAAGGAAGAACATGAGAGACACTTACGCTTGATACTTGAAAAGTTAAGAGAGCATAAACTTTATGCCAAATTCAGCAAGTGTGAGTTCTGGTTAGAGGAAGTTGGTTTTCTTGGTCATGTTATGACAAAGGATGGTGTGGCAGTTGATCCTGCTAAGGTTTCAGCTGTGACAGAATGGGAATCTCCCAAGATTGTGAAAGAAGTTCGTAGTTTCCTCGGCTTAGCAGGTTACTACAGAAGGTTCATTGAAAATTTCTTGAAGGTTGCTAAGCCAATGATAGAATTGTTAAAGAAGGACAAGAAATTTGCTTGATCTGAAGGTTGTGAAGTCAGTTTCCAAGAATTAAAGAAGAGACTTGTGACAGCACCGGTTCTATGTCTGCCAGATTTGGAAAAGGATTTCGAAGTATATTGTGATGCGTCTCATCAAGGTTTGGGTGCCGTACTTATGCAAGACGGTAAAGTTGTGGCCTATGCCTCGAGACAACTCAAAACTCATGAAGTAAACTATCCTACTCATGATTTGGAGTTAGCCTCTGTCGTCCATGCACTCAAAACATGGAGACATTACCTTTTGGGAAAGCGATGTGAAGTGTTCACCGATCATAAGAGCTTGAAGTATATCTTCACCCAGAAGGAAATCAACATGAGACAAAGGAGATGGCTAGAACTTATCAAGGATTACGACTTAAGTTTGCAGTACCACCCCGATAAAGCAAATGTAGTAGCAGATGCTCTAAGTCGTAAAACGTTTGTAAATGGCCTTACCAAAGGAGAATTGCCAGATGACTTGTGTAAGCAATTAAAAGAACTCAGATTGGAGATTGTGCCTGAAGGACATCTCATGTCCTTAGATATTCAACCCACTTTATTGGACAAGATCCGAGAAGCTCAGAAGACTGATAAGGAAATTGAAAAGATTAAGGAAAATATAAGTCTAGGGAAAGCTAAGAGTTTCCATATAGACGAACAAGGTACTTTGTGGCACGGGAAACGTATATGTGTTCCACAAGACCCGGAGTTGCGGAAACTGATTTTACAGGAAGCCCACAACTCTCCGTATTCTATTCACCCAGGAAACACCAAGATGTACATGGACATGAAAAAAGATTTTGGTGGAACAATCTCAAGAGGGACATCGCCGAACATATTTCTTTGTGTCTTTGTGTGTATCGAGTAAAAGCGAACATCGAAACCAATGGTTTGCTTCAACCACTACCTATTCCTGAATGGAAGTGGGAAAATATCGGTATGGATTTCATTACCGGATTACCAAGAACCAGGTCAGGGTATGACTCCATATGGGTAGTAGTGGATCGCCTAACTAAAGTGGCTCATTTTATACCCGTGAAGACAACTTATACAAGTTCCAAGTTAGCAAAGATCTACATGAGCAGAATTATATGCCTTCACGGTGTGCCTAAGAGTATTGTGTCAGATAGAGGAACTCAGTTCACTTCTCACTTTTGGAGACAGCTTCATGAATCCTTAGGAACGAGGTTGGAATTCAGCACTGCTTTTCATCCTCAAACTGATGGACAAACAGAAAGGACTAACCAAATTCTTGAAGACATGTTGAGAGCATGTGCTTTAGACTATGGAGCAAGTTGGGATGAAAGTCTGCCTTACGCAGAGTTCTCTTACAATAACAGTTATCAATCTAGTATTGGAATGGCACCATTTGAATTACTCTACGGAAGGAAGTGTACCACCCCATTGCTATGGAATGGAGTGGGAGAAAGAAGTTTATTTGGACCTGATCTTATCAAAGACGCCGAAGAGAAAGTCAAATTGGTTAAGGACAGATTGAAGATATACAGGTCCGATGGAAAAGCTACGCGATTCTCAGCGTAGAGAAGTCACCTACGAAGTTGGGGATAGAGCTTATCTCAGAGTATCACCACTTCGTGGAGTGAAAAGATTTGGAGTCAAGGGAAAGTTGGCACCAAGATATGTTGGGCCATTCAAAATTCTAAGTCGCAAGGGAGAAGTTGCATATGAAGTTGAATTGCCAGAATCTCTGTCAGCTGTCCATAATGTATTTCAAATGAGTCAGCTCAAGAAATGTCACCCAGAGATGGAAGAATCTTCTTTGAAGGATACCATACCTTTGGAAGAGGTTCAACTAGAAAGTGACCTCACCTATGAAGAAAAGCCTGTCAAAATTCTTGAGACTGCAGAAAAAGTTACAAGGACAAAAACTATCAAGTTTTGCAACGTACAATGGAATCATCACTCCGAAGAGGAAGCAACATGGGAAAGAGAAGATGATCTTCGGAAAGACCACCCTCACCTATTTGCTAGCCAATCCGAATCTCGAGGGCGAGATTCATCTTAAGGGGGGTAGATTTGTAACATCCCTAAATTCATATTCCAAAACTCATTCATATCATCCTTGCATTCATCATCATTTAAGGTTTTTCTCAAAATCATTTCAGGAACAGGAGCATTCGTGGTTCATTATTTTATGTATGAAAACCCTACCCTTTGTGCTACATGATTTTGGGAAAGATGCTGTTATTCATTTAGAATGTCTTGAATTTAAACTTAAGTGGTCTCAAAATCTTGAACAAATATCAAAAGCAAAATATGAATTAAAACAAAATTCTATGCCTATTATCACCTCTCATAAAGACATAGTATAATTTATTTTCAAAAGGACCCAAGTGTTCTGAAAAGTTCAGATGTGTTTGACACTCATTTAAGAGCAAGTTTTATTTTACAAAAGTCCTGTAAAGCTTTGGATTCAAACAGATTTGAATTTAGGTTTAAAAACCATTTCTAAAAATTCAATCTGAAAAAGAAAAGGAATTAAGAAGAAAAAAATAACCAAACCAGCCAATCTGGCCGACCCAGCCCAACACGGCCCAGACTAGCCCAGTAGTGCACACCCCGCGAATCGTTTTCTTTACCCACTCTCGCACCCACCAACTCACTGACAGAAGGGACCCGCTTCCACTCCCCTCTCTCGCTGACAACCGCGGCCCACCCGAGCATCGTCGTCTCCACCCCCCACGACCTGTTCGTCCCCAAAATTGACGCGGCCGTTTCCTGTTGATTACGCAGCTTAAATTCTCGTTAAGGCACGAGTGATTCTCGCTCGCGAGCAGGCTACATAAACCCCCTCTGTCCCCTCTCTCTTCTCCCCCTAACCCCAAGCACAGGCGCCCCAGTCGCACATTGCTCTGCAACCCCGCCTCCGACGAGCTGCCGCAGCAATTCGCCACACCTCCACCACCCCTGCCTCTGCTTCACAAACAGACTCCACTTGATCTCACGCATCTCCTAACACTCTTGGTTTGCCCGCGGGTGACCCAGAACGTCGGCTACGTAAACGATTGACCGCCACCGTCTCCAGTTTCAACTCCGGCGAGCTCCAGCGGTAAGTCCAGACCGTCCTGAACCCTGTTTTTCACGCACGCATCATCGCCGTGGTCTTCTGCATCTAACCACATCCTCCGTTTGCATCCTAGTGATCTACAACGTCGCCTTCGACCTCAAGCAGAGCCACTGTTGCCAGATCCAACTCCGGCGAGGAATTCACCGCAACCCTGAGCGCCCCTTGCCGAGCCGTCCACGGGTTGAGCATCCCCACGTCCTTGCGGTCTCGGTGAGTACCTTCCCTATCCTCCTAGTGACCTGTATCGCCGGCGCCGCCACCGTCTGGTCGTCGCCGCCGCGCGCAGCCGCTAAGCGCCGCCAGATTTTGGCTTGGTAATTTAGGCCGTTGGATCTGTATCGTAGGGCTAGGATAGAATTTTAAACGAAGGGGTAGGCGCGCATCTGAGCCGCCAGATCCCACTTAGATCGTGCGGTCCGCAGGACCCGATCCAACCGCGATGCAGCGCCAGTGAGGCTGCGACACGTGGCTAGGGATAATTCAAAAACAGAAATTTGAATCAGATTTAGATCCAAACTTCAAACAGCTATAACTTTTGAATGCCACGTTGGAATTTTACAAACTTTATATCGTTGGATTCATAAAAACAAGACCTTTATGAATATCCAATGTGTTTAACAAATAGTAACAGTTAATTGACTTTATTTGTGGAAACATGTTTAAGGCCATTTTAAATATAGATTTATTTTGGTAAACTGTATTAGTGTTTAATAAGTTTAGTTGGCAAACTTGTGACTTGTTAAGTTTCTGTAAACATGTGCATGCTTGGTAGAATTTTCAAAAATCACCACTTGGTAAATTCTTGCATGCATTCATATTATTTTTGATTGTATATAATTGTGTGTAATTGTGTGCTATAATTCTTGTGTAGATTTTACTAGTGATTGTGATTGTGAAGAGTGCTACTCTCCCCACTACCAAGGCAAGTGATATTTTCATGAATATTTCTATCCTATGTTTGGTACTAGCATTAGATATTTTGCTAAGTCTTGCATGCTATTTTTTCCTAATGCTAAGTTGGGAAATCCTAAGTAGTGTAGAATTGTAGAATTGCTAAGGAATTTTCCTAAGTTAAGTTATCTTACCATGCTTAGCCTAGCTATTTAGCAAACAAGGATTGGTGAAAATCTATACTTACTATAGAGAAAATATTTCTAAGTCATGAGACTTATGCTTTCCTAATAAAACAACTAAGTCAAATGAACCTCCTGGGTGGAATGGAAGGATTGGGTTATGTTGAGTGGTTACACAAGGCCATGGACTTGGGTTGTGTATCTCACTTGTGGTATGCCACCCAGGCACAAAAGGGATTTGGAGGCCAAGTGTTGAGAAAGCTTACAGTGCAACCACTTGGCAATATGGGCTCTGCCTTGATCATATAGGTTGCTAGAACTTAGTCATTTGGACAGTTGGTGGTAGTTGGGATGATAGGTTGGAACGCGTCCATTTGACTAAGGAAAGGCTTCTGAAAGGTCCTGTCTTGGGAAACCAAGTCTTGTGGGGAAAGTGCACCACCTCTGCAGATGGAAAACCTAAGTACTTAGCCTAGTCCAAGGCAATGGACAATTTGAGCATCAAGACATGGAAGCTACAAGAATCTCATCACTCCAACTTCTAAGTAAAATTTGTGGGTGAACAAGGGTGAAGGACCTCAATGTCTATTGGTGGTTCCTTGGGAATGTTTTGGACAAAGAAAAACTTAGTGATTTCAACTAATAGGTAAAACCTATTTTCAAGAAAAGCAAGCCAAGCTACACTTAGCCAAATGCATATAGTAATATAGTCCACTTAAAATATACTAAGGTATCACTTGCCAATACTATTCCAAAGTATTGACCCTCCGTGTGTAACTTGTGATGTTGCGGTTACTCCGATGATGAGTAGGAGTCATGAGTCTACACTCAACATGCTTGCCTGTGGCACATGAAGATGAAGACTTATGTTTATTTACTTATTCCTTAAACTCTTGTATTAGGCCTATGGCCCTGAGTTGTAAAAGACTATGTTTTATCTCTAGAATGAATGTAATAAACGACCTTTGTATCTGTGTACTTCATCTTAAACTGTGGATGCTAGCATTGATCCAGGGACTAGCATTGCAATCACATGGATCCTTTCCTTTATAAAGGAGGGGTCTAACACCTACACTCCCTTGTGCAAAGGTTTCCTAACGGGGGTTCAAGTTTCTGTCACTCCGGCAACCCCACGATTAGTAGCCAAGTACACAATGCATTCCCCTAGGCCCATAAATGGTGAAGTATCATGTAGTCGATCTTCACATGACGCCACTAGCAGAATAGAACCACAACTTAAATATTAAACCATTGAATAATACCTCAACACAATTCCTCTACTAACAACATGACTTCTCCCATGTCCTCAAGAACTAAACGAACTACTCAGGAGACATCATATGGATCAAGATCAGATATGATATGATGATGAATAACAATCTGAACATAAGCAATAATTCAATGGTTCCACTCACAAGCATCAACTACAGAAGTAATCAACACCGGGAAAGTTTCCCCTAAGAACTATGCAAAATTCAACACAATTGTCACAACGGGATGGAGTGGTGATGATGGTGCCGGTGGAGATGGTGGTGTGGATGATAATGATGATGATCTCGATAAAGTCTAGCTTGATGACGGTGTTGATGGCGACGATCTCCCCTCTCCGGGAAGGAATTTCCCCGGCAAAAATTTGTCTGCCAGAGAGCTCTTTCTCTCTCTGTAGTTTCCGCCCCGCAGAGGCGGCAGAATCTTTCGATGGTCGCTCCCCATGTTTTAGGGTTTCGAGGAGAAGATATAGGCGAAGGGGAAGAGGTGGGCCAGGGTGGCCACACCCCCTGGTGGCGCAGCCCAGGGTGGCCCGCGCATGGGGGGTGTGGCCCCCCTGTGGCCCATCTCAGCCTCCCCTTCTGGCAACCTTTGTCTTCTGGAAAAATATGATTTTCCATATATTTTATGGTATTTTCTGATCTTCGTGAAAATTGCATCCAAACACCTCTTTTTCCATCAGAATCCTGACTCCGGTAGTTTATCCTCCAAGAATCATCCAACATGCAAAAATAGATGAAATAACATAAGTAACACCTCTTAATATGAAATATATCAATGAATGACAGTAAATTATGATATAGAATAGTGATGCAAAATGGACGTATCAAGGAGTTATAGACTCAGCATAAACCAATTGCAAGAAGCACAAAATCCATCGAGTTATAGTATTCCAACTCAACTGCGTCATAGATTCGGTATTAGAGAGATCTGAATAATAGGGGACATGAATATCCATCAATATTGCAAGGACTTCTATGTTTGAATGTCAAGTCATTGACAAGCGATCCACCAGAACAAACCGAAACACCGAATAACCATGTTTTGAACTAGATAAGGAAATTAAAATTAACGTTTTGGTCAAGATGACTCGAACAAACTAATATCAAAGTACAAGAAAAACTGGTCAAGATTGTTAGGCAGGATAACAGCAGTGTAACTGTAATAAGTGTCGACTACAAGTCATTCCTACACCCAGCTGGAAACAAGAACCAAAATTGGTCAAGATTGAACAAGTTAACGCAATGACGCCATTAGGTAAGCTATAAACGCCAAGCCGTTACATGGAGATTGAAGTGAGTTGAAGGAACTCCGACACTAATGGAATTCTTCCGGGTACCATAGTAGTACCGGAAAAGAGTAAGATTCGGCCTAATGCCTAAAAATCCCTCACTAAGAGCTGCGTGAGTGCTAAGCTCAAGTAAAGAATTGGGAGGAAGATTATGAAGTTGCACACCGTAGTATGGGAGTACCTTGGTGAGGAGCTCCGACGGTGGGAAGCTGAGACCACGGTCGACGTGCGTCTCGAACAAGACTCGCTCGCTGTCACGGGGCGCTAGGGTGGCGTCTTCGAATCCGCTCCGCCATGCGCCGGTGGCGAGGTAACCCTCATCCTTCATGGGTTGGAGCTTGGCGTCATCCATTTGTTGGAGATATGCCCTAGAGGCAATAATAAATGTAGTTATTATTATATCTTTTTGTTTATGATAAATATTTACATTCATGCTATAACAGTATTAACAAGGAAACATTAATACTTGTGTGATTTGTAAACTAAATTAGAGTCCCTGGTAAATCCTCTTTATAATACTAGCTTGTTGGTTAATAAATGATTGTGGTTTCCCTATCATGAACCTTGAGATGTTATTAACAACAATATTATATCGTTAGGAGAATGGTATGATGGACATACTCCTATAGATAAGCGTAGCATAAAGATCAAGTCATTTTAATAGTTCAATTGTTATATGCTTTCTGATACATAGTAACCTAATTCCTTCAACCATGAGATCATGCATATCACCATCACCGGAAGGATGCTTTGATGACATCAAACACCACACCGTAACTGGGTGGTTATAAAGGTGGCATTGAGTGTTCGGAAAGTATGGGTTGAGACACATGGATCAAGAGTGGGATTTGTCCATCCATATGACGGATAGATATACTCTGGGCCCTCTCGGTGGAATGTCATCCAATTGGCTTGCAAGCATGTGACTGGATCACAAGGGATCACATATCACGGGAACGAGAAAAGAGTACTTATCAGTAACGAGTTTGAACTAGGTATGCAGAGATACCGACGATCAAAACCTCGGATAAGTAAACTATCGTGAGACAAAGGGAAATTGGTATCGTATGTAAGTGGTTCATTCGATTGCAAATTAATCGTAGAAATATGTGGGAGCCATATGAATTTCCAGATTCCTCTATTGGTTATTGTTCGGAGAAGTGTCTCGATCATGTCTGCATAATTCACGAACCGTAGGGAGACACACTTAAGGATTCGATATTGTTGAGTAGTTATGGAATGATGAGTAAGAGACCAAATGTTGCTCGGAGTCTCGGATGGGATCCGGGATATCACGAGGAGATCCAGAATGGTCCGAAGAATAAGGTTCATATAAGGAAAGTCCTGTTTCGGGGTTGGAGAATGGTTCTGGTGTTTTCATCGGGAATGTTCTAGAAGGTTCCGGAAGGTCCAGCACTCCGGAGGGGAAGGGTACATGAATGTGTCATAACAAGTTGGAATTTTTGCATCATATACTAGGTGTCATCGCTGAGCAAAATAAAGGGATAAATCAAATCCTAGTTTGAAAAGTCAAACGCCAATTTGAAAAGTCAAACGGCAAGTTTGCTTGGTGGAGGGAGAGTAGGAAACCTACATGGGGAGGAGTTCCTCTCCCTCCACCCGCCGGCCTTGGAAGCCTAGTTAGGGAGGGACTCCCCTTCCCTTGGCCGGCGCCCTCCACCTATATAAGGAGGGGCAGGGCTGCCCCTCCAAGACTACACCTTGCCCTCTCCAAACCCTAGCCCTAAGCCGCCGGCGCCCCCACCTCCTACTGCTGCCGCCGCCTAGGGCAAACCCTAGCCGCCGACTTGGGCTTCCCCAAGCCCTAGCCGTCGCCCTAGCCCTCTCTCCTTGGTGTGTATAAACCCTAGATCACCGAGGCCTCTCTCATAGTCCACCATACTCGCTCCGGCTTAAGGCGAAGCCCTGCGAGATCTCCCATCTACTTCTGGTACCACGTCGTCGTGATTCCGGAATCACGAGGAGAGTGCTACAACCTCCGCGGCCTGCTGGAACAAGGGAGAGGAAGGTCTTCATCGAAAATCAACGTGATCGATCATGGAGCGCCGGAACGCAGCGCCGGAAGGATCGTCTACACGATCTTGAGATCGGCAAGAGTACGACTACATCACCCACGAGAATCCGCTCTCGTTAAACGCTTTGGAATCTTCGAGGGTGAGTTATTCCATCGACTCGTTGCTATAATCTAGTAGATAGATCTTGGCTTGTTTGTTTGTATGTGGTAGAAATTTTTTATTTTCCATGCTACGAACCCCTACACCATTACGCTAGGGACCCAAAGACCCCCTCAGTTTCCTATCCTTCGCTGTCGTCGAAGACGTCGCCGCCGCGCCAGAACTTGATGTCGCCTCCGCCATCTCGCCAAATAAGGTCAAAAAGTGGCGGCGCTGGGTGTTTGGGTGCGGTGGAGGGAAGGGATGCAAATAACTAGAGGAGTACAAGGAGACAATGAAAGCGGCGAGGAATGAATCTAGTGAGAGAAGGAAATCTCTAACTTAATAACCTCCATGCCAAGATTCGCGTTGGGTGTTCGTGATTAGCGCCACACGTATAGGAGAGAGAGGAGGTTTCCTCACGACGTCTCCGCCCCCTCGATCCTCGCGTACGCATTGAAATGTTGTCTTGGTTCCGTAAAGAGCGGACCCATCAATGGTCGGGCCGACACGATAATTGTTAGTGAGAGGATGTGACATGAAAAGTTGTCAGGTAAACGTCACTGTTTAAATTCCGGCTCAAGTTTGAATCGAGCAAGGAAATGACTGAAATCAAGAAGGCATATCCGTCTTAGATGAGACTCGGAATCTTATACTGATGAATGAAGTTTTCAGGAACCCTTCAATATTCTCAAGACGAAGAAACCATCAAGCTAGACGATCATTCTGACTTTGGATCTTGGAGACTTTTGGGGGCTGCTGTTGGGGATATACTTTCCGGGTATACCCACAGGACTCGCTAACCAGGGTGGCCCATCAACGTGTTAGAGCTTTGCTTCACGGGCGGCCTAGTCAAAGAAAGAGGAGGAGTTAATTTCGGCTACGACAAGGCCCAGAAGACTTACCGACTTAGGCATGTAGATTACTTGTAGTCCAAGATGTACTTAGTTATCGACTCTGTAACATAGCTCGATATGTCTCTCCTGTAACCCTAGGTCCTGGTGACTATATAAACCGGACTTGAGGGAGCCTTTTGGGCACCAGATCATAGATCAACCATGTGGCATCCCGCAAAACCACTACTAGAAAATCGCGTTGAATTTGTGCATTGCATCGTCATCATCATATGTTGTTTGTCAAAAACTATTTTCGCAGCGCCCGATTTGTTTTCCAAACGCCTCATCTTAATTCAAATATCAAAACCAGGTCACCGGTTTATTTTTGTTGACCGCTATCGGTTTGCAAACGGTGTTAATAAAATAAATAAAAATTAGATTATTTTTAGTGGGGGCAGTCGAACGGGCCAACCCGACCCGAACGACCACCCCCGTATAAAACAGATCGGTCCAACCTCTAAATCCTAAGGCTACCAGGAAACCTACCCACACCCCCTGGCCACCTCACCCTGCCCAATGGCCTGCTGCCACCTCACCTCTCTCTTCCCTCCACCCATTCCTAAGCTGCCACCTAGCCTACCCCACTCCCTCTCTCTCTCAACCACCCCCCAGACCCACCCTCACAGCACTCACACAGCACACACCACGCCACCGCCCCACCCCACTCAACACACCCCCACCCACTGCCAACCGGGGCCCCTCCTCCCTGGGCCCCACCCACGCACGCCAGCCCCCGCACGCGGTGCACCCCGCGCAACCACCCGTCCCCTACCTCTCGCTCGCCTCTCCCCCTCGCTCAGCCCTTGCACTGCCCTTTCCCTCCCGCCACTGCCGCACCTCGCCGCCTGCTTCACTGTCCTCGCCGAGCGTCGCGCCCGCGCCCGAGCCGACCCGCCACCTCCGCCCGCTCCGCCTCTGCGACCAGCGCCTCCGCCTCGGCGTCCCTCCTGCCACCGCCTCCTCCCCGCGACCGCTTCCCCTCTGCAGCCAGCGCTGCAAGCGCCTCGCCACCGAGCCCCGCCGCCACCAAGCACCGCCGAGCCCGCTGGTAGCCTCCTCCTCGCTCGCCCCCGCCGGGCCCTCCTCCGCATGCGACGACGCTACGCCGGCCCAACCCGAGCCGCCTTTGCCGCGACCCATGAGCTCGCCGCCGTCCGCCATAGCGCCACCGCCCTCGCCTTGGTGCCAAGTTCCGCCCCGAGCCCGCGTCCCCCGGGTCCGCTTCCGCCTCACGCACACCATCGCCCCTTCGGTCACGTGGTGCCGTTCAAGATGCCAAGGCCGACACGGGACGAGAACCAAGTCCACACAAGACCGTTCCCGTTGAGGACAGGAACCCTTCAAGTTAATTGCGACAACGAGCTCGACACCGACTGTTACCACCGTATTTTGGCTAAAGACGGAGATGGGCCGTGATCAAGATGGGCTTGGAAGATATGTATATTCAACGAGTTGTTGGATCGGCCTAGTGCGTGGATTTGGGCTAAATTGCCCGTGTATCTTGTATCATAGTAGGATTCGTGTTTGTTTAGGTTCCGTTTATGTTTAGGTAAAGATTGAGTTGTAGAGTTATTCCAAAAGTAGAGAGTCTCCGGACTATAAATATGTACCTAAGGTTATCGAAAAAGGAGGACAACCACGTTCACAACAAATACAATCTCGACGCATCGCCACCCCTTGTTTCTAGGGTTTCTTTCGGGTAAGTGCCATGTTGCCTAGATCGCATCTTGCGATCTAGGCAGTATTTACTTATTCGTTACCTGGTTTTACTCGTACTGAAGCGTTGTTGATGGCGAGTAATACCATTATCATAGATTGTTTGAGGCTAGCATCGGTGCTTTTTCATTACTATCGTCGAAGTTATGCTACCTCTAGCTATCTCGCTACCCTTGCACCTTTTCCCAAAGTGCAAGGGTAGCACCTTGCTTGATCTTTATTTAGTCGATTCGATCTGTTATAGTTGTGCCTTGTTCGCCAAGGTTTAGTTTAACATCTACGCAATCAGGCCTTACAAACGGGTTGGATGATCCAGTAGTACATAGGGACGTGGCTTATTCGTTCTAGAGGAGATTGTTCCGGTAATTGACTTTACGTTGGTTATTAGGCCTACTCTAGGGTTAATATTCTTCATCTGTTGTACGTACCAGGACTAATCACGTGTAGGACGTTCCAATTACGTGGTGAAAACATTAAACTTTCGTAGATCGATTTAACTTGTAATGATCAAGCAAAACCCCATGTTATCTTAAATCTAATGCAGAACCATAGCAATCGGCTCTAGGAGCCGATTCTGGAAACACGGGAGCCGATCACGGCTCGAATTTTACGATACTTGTTTACCATGCAGAAATCAATCGAGCAATCCTTCACCTTCTGACCAGGTATAGGTCAGTGGCACGCCTCGAACCAAGCCGGACGTGTGCCGGAGCTTTTTGGCGTCGCCGAGGGACCAGGGCCCACCAGATCCTGGAGCCTCGGGCTCTCCGTGTTGCCGCCGCTGCTCGCGGTGGGTTTTGGCAGCAACACATTCTACGCACGGTGGGACCTTCAACAACGTCTACATCAACACCCGACGCTGCGATGGAGAACAGACCGTCACTTACGACGATCCGCCTGACGAGCACAAGGCTGGCACGACGAGATCAAGGCCCTCTCGAGGAAGACCTCATCGCTCTTTTGAGAGGACCCGACGCATGGCATCGTGGAAAGGGTTCTCCCGAGCGCTCTCAATGAGGTGGATCTCTCTTCCTTCGGAGGAGCGCACGAGCCCTGACGGAAGTCAACTACATGGTGGCTCATTCTTTGCACCGCCATTCCGAGAGCCCGTGAACGCTGAGCGGGTCGCTGTGCGTAGTTCAGAGATCATGAAACATCAGTACTCACCGTGGGCCTACTTTAGGGACTCACGGGAGAAAGACCGCCTGCACTGTGCCACAGCTCCCGTTCGCACTTGCCGCCCCAGAGCCGCCAGGAGCAGCGGCTTACGTCGTCTACAAGGCGGGAGGCGACCCAGGCGATTGCCAATTCCTGTTTGAGCCACCTAAGGAGATCCCACACGGATACATATGCGCCTACGTGCCGGACTGCAATAACCTGACACGCACCAAACAGATTGCAACCACAGGAGTTTCTGCGCCAGGAGTGCTTGGGGCAGGATCTTCAGGGGCAGGCGTGTCTGGAGCAGCGATGGCTGGGATGGACGCTGACAAACAGGCGTGGCTAGCCAAGTATGCCACTGGGACAAGTCATGAGAATTTAGCCCCTACGGCTCAAACAGTGGAGCAAATTGGTGCCATCCTGAGAGACCAGTTCGGCTTCGTGCCGAAGAGAAGGACAATCGGCTATGCAAAGCCGTACCCCAACGAGTTTGATCTATTCCGCTGCCACCCAAGTATAAGCTCCCTGAGTTCTCAAGGTTCAGCGGGTCAGAAGGGTCCAGCTCGATCGAGCACGTAAGCCGATACCTGGCACAACTAGGCATGATTTCGGCATCGGATCAGATGCGCGTAAGATTCTTTGCGCAATCTCTGACAGGACCAGCCTTTGGGTGGTACACCTCATTACCACCTGATTCAATTCACACCTGGAAGCAACTGGAAGAGCAGTTCCACATCCAGTACCATTCAGAAGCTACTGAGGCTGGCATTGCAGACCTGGCAGTGCGCGAAGAGAGATGAGCCGAGTACATCCAGCTTCAGATCGCTAAGAACCGATGTTACTCGACTCGTTTAACTGAGAAGGAAGCGGTCGAGCTGGCAGTGTTGGGTCTCTCAGCACCCATCAAGGATCTGGCTTTCCAGGTAGAGTACAACTCATTGGCGCACATGGCCCAGAAACTGACGATGTATGAACAGCGCCACCCTGAGTTGTACCAAGACAAGTTCAAACGTCCGGTAGGCCTAGTCGATGCAGAAGAGGAAGATCCTACACAGGACCAGGAGGTGGCAGTAGCTGAATGGGCTCGGGGGGCAGATCCTGTGGCCTGCAAATGGGTAAAACAGCAAGGGCCTGCGAAAGGGTTCGACTTCGATGTGAGCAAAGCTGAGCAGATATTTGATTTGCTGCTGAAGGAGAAGCAGCTGAGGTTACCCGAAGGTCACAAAATCCCTACGGCTCAGGAAATGAACGGGAGACCATACTGCAAGTGGCATCATTCGTTCACTCACACCACCAACGAGTGCAAAGAGCTTCGCCGCCAAATCCAAATGGCTATAGAACAAGGTCGTCTGATCCTTGGGCAGTTCGCCATGAAAGTGGACACAAACCCATTTCCCGGCGTCAACATGGTAGAACTTCGATCGAGGCGTAAGCTGGATTTCTCGTTCGGCGTTAATATGGCAGGGTCGGGGTACCACCATGACACGTACAAGGAGGACGGTGGTCGCTCTCGGGGCAAGGAAAGAAAGGAGGCTAGTCCAGGCGACCGGCCCAGCCACAATGACAGGCGGTACCTAACAGAGGAACAAGTGAGGAGAGTGCGATATCAGAAGCCACATTCTACGCATCTCCTTAACAAGTATGAGCGCCAGTATGACCAACGTCGCTGGCACGGCAGAGACGACGAAGGATATGAGCACCTTGCTAGGGGGCCGTCGAAAAAGAAGGAAGGCGCAGACAGGCATTGGGATTGTCCTTTCTTCAGGTATTGTTGGGCAAGGAATGAGCCGATTGCCTACAATCGGCAAATGCCGGAATGCGGTCAGCAAAAGGAAGACGCGAGGCGATGTCGGTATTCAAACGTCTAGGGCCTCTTCAGCCCCAGGGCCGTCACAGGGAGTCCGCTCGACCAGAAGACCTCGACAAGCCAAAGGTTGGCAAGGACGAAGACAGGTACCACCGTCCAAGGTGGTGCCCCGACGGACTCATACACACCTAGAAGCGTAGAGTGCAGCGGCTGCGTAACTTAGAGGAAGCTGAAGCGCAGTATCTCCACGCTTTGAAGAAATCACGGCCTGATCTGGCCGTCAAAGTAAAGCATCAGGAAGCGGAAGACCGACCAGGAAAGAGTGGCGCCCCAAACCGTAAAAGCCGCAAAGACATCGGCCGGCACAAACATGGTGTTCGATTCCCGCCAATTTCGCGCCAAGAACCGATGAGATACCCGTGGCACGGTTTGATCGCGCCACGGCCGTTATCTTTGAGAAGCCACGTGAGAAGGGTTACAAACATCCGAAAGCCACTGTACACGAGGTTACATCAATGGGCAACCTGTCGCCAAGATGTTGGTGGACACCGAGCGGCGATCAATATCATGCCATACTCCATGCTACGACGTTTGGGACGCCCACTTCAGATCCGATCAAAACCAACGTCACGCCGAGCGACTTCAGCGTCGGTCTTCGAACGCAAGGCGTCTTTGAGCGTGGACTCGATAGCAAGGTGAAAACCGTACCACGTCATTCTTCGTCGTGGATAGCAAGAGCACTTACACGTCTTGCTAGGAAGGGATTGGATTCACGCTAATAATTGTATCCGTCCACAATGCATCGATTCGATCCAAAGGGGATGGAGACAAAGTAGAGGTCATCCACGCAGACGATTCTATCGAGATCTCCATAGCTGGCATGAAAGTCTGGGAAGCAGAAGACCAAGAGCCGATCTCTGGAGTGAATCTAGACGGCTGCGGCGTATTGAAGCTACAAAAAGCGGGGTGAGGCTGGTCTTATCCGCGGCCTTACAGAGTAGAAAAGCCCACGATCATCAGGTAGTGCGGCGATCCTGCGATCGGCCACAAAAAATAAAAAGCAGCGATCATACGACAAGCAGCTCATGTAGTCGTAGCAGAGAGATGCTCTGCCACTGTAAAATAATGAGGTGTAAACCGTCCTTGACTGATGCAAGCGAAAAGGGGGCCGATTCAAGCGATCGGCCCAAATTATTTTTGGTGTCCCCACCCACCGTTTGCCCTGTGTTTAGCGTCGATTTGACAGGTGACGGAAAGCTAGGGTATGGGTTTACATCCGCTGATGAGCTAGAAGAGATCGACATTGGTCCTGGGGATAAGCCACGACCAACATTTATCGTGAAGTTAGAGCCGAGTCTGCGGGGCCCGATGATAGCCCTGTTGAAACAATATCCAGACTGCTTCGCCTGGGACTACACAGAGATGCCTGGGTTGGACAGGAGCATCATCGAGCATCGACTCCCGCTCAAAAAGGGATTTCGGCCGTTTCAGTGAAAGCACGACAAATGAAGGCGAAATTCGAAGAGGTCAAGAAAGAGGTCGAGAAAATGTTGACCAAGTTGATCGGGCCATGCGGTATCTTTGAATGGATTTCTAGTATCGTACTGTAGAGAAGAAGGGTGGCCAATGGCGTGTTGCTATAGATTTTCGAGATCTCCAGAGCTACCCCAAAGGATGAATATCCGATGCGGTGCGAAACATTAATCAATGCAAAGCGGGTCATAAAATTTTGAGCTTCATGGACGGCAATGCGGGTACAACCAGATCTTCATGGCTCCGGAAGACATACACAAGACTGCATTGAGTCCTGGTCCGTGGGGTTATTTGAATACGTAGTCATGACGTTTGGACTGAAAAATGCGGCGCCACGTACCAAAGGGCCATGAATTATATTTTCCATGATCGATCGGCAAGCGGTGGAAATCTACATCGATGACGTGGTGGTCAAGTCGCTTCAAGTATACGGACACTTGGACGATCTGCAGCGTCTGGACCGAACAAGAAAATTCGCCTACGGATGAATCAAGAAGTGTGCCTTCGGTGACGGCGGTCAGTTCTTGGGTTTCTTGGTCCATGAGCGGAATTGAGATCGGCTGAAAAGTCGGAGGCGGTCGACGATGAAGCCACCCACCACGAAGAAAGAACTGCAGTCCCTTATCGGCAAGATCAACTTCGTCAGAAGATTCATCTCCAATCTGTCAGGAAGGATTGAGCCGTTCATGGGACTAGTAAAAATCAAATCTGACGAGGAATTCCGCTGGGGGGCAGAACAACAACAAGCCTTTGACGAGATCAAAGAATATTTGACAAAGCCGCCAGTGTTAATTCCACCTCAGCCTGACAGGCCATTCTACATATACTTGTCGGTGGCTGACACGTCCATCGCCTCGGTAGTGGTGCAAGTTTATGATGGGCTGGAGCGCGTCGTCTTTTACATAAGCAGGAGGATGCTAGACGCAGAGACGAGGTACCCTGATATCGACAAGTTGTGCCTCTGCCTGTTTTTCACCTGCACCAAGTTGCGCCACATTTTGCTATCAGCAGAGATCATCATCATATGCAAATCAGACGTCATAAAACACATGCTGTCGGCTCCTATGTTAAAAGGCCAACTGGGCAAATGGATGTTTGCATTATCAGAGTTTGACATCCGGTATCAACCCGAAAGCGATTAAGGCAAGCCGGCGATCTGATCGCTGAAAGGATCAACACCAACATAGCAGCACTGTCCATAAGAGCGTGGGCTATGTTTTTCGACGGATCAGTTTGTGACGACGGCTGCGGCATCGGCATTTTACTCGTGTCGCCCCGGGGGGCAACATTTTCATTTTCCATCAGATTGTCTACCTCTCGCACCAACAATGTAACCGAGTACGAGGCGATATGCAAGGGGATGGAGTTACTCCTCGGAGGAGCGATGGAAATTTTGGAGACTCAAGTTGGTAATTTCCCACTCACGGAGGACTACAAGTGCGAGAGCGAGTCCCTCTTCCCATTATGGCTGCCGTGAGCTGATGACGCAATTTGATGCGTAAACTTCACTTGGATCCCACGATCACGAGAATACCGAGGCGAACGATCTTGCAGAGATAGCAGGATACAAGGGCGTGGTAGAAGGAGCCGATGTTCGTCTGCAGTTCACAGGCGGACGGAGAGCCGATATCTTTAATTACTTGAAAGATTCGGCTGGGGCACCTAAGCGGATAAGGTACAAAGCCATGAAATGCGTGCTTATTGGAGCGACATGTTTCTGAGGACTCGGAAGAACATTGCTCAAATGCAGGGTCACCGAGGCCAATCAGCTCCTACACGAGGTACGAAGGCTCTGGAACTCACCAATCGGCTCATAAGATGAAATGGTTGATCGAGCGATCGGGGTTTTATTGGCCCACCATGCTTGAAGACTGTTTCAACTACTACAAAGGGTGTCAAGCATGTCGAAATTTGGAAAAATCCAGATGGTACCCGTCGACAATGAACCCCATCATCAAGCCTTGGCCATTCCGAGGTTGGGGCATGGACATGATCGGCAAAATCAATCCTCCATCGAGTAAAGGCCACATGTGGATTCTCGCCATTTGACTACTTCACTAAATGGGTGGAGGCTGTCCCGATGAAGTCGATGGCTTCGAAGGATGTTATCAATTTTGTAAAAGAGCATGTCATCCATAGGTTGGGATTCCCCAAACTATCACGACCGATGGAGGTTGGTCTTTATTTCTCGAGTTTAGAAAGTTCTGCGAAGACATGGGGATTAAGCGATCGATCATCTCCATACTATGCTCAAGCAAATGGGCAAGCGTCCAATCGAGCCTCATCAAGTTGATCAAGAGAAAAGTCGATGAGCACCCAAGGCGTTGCACGAGGTTTTGTCGAAGCGTTATGGGCTTATCGTATGTCATGCCATGGAGCAATAAAAACCTCACCATACCATCTAGTATATGGACAAGAAGCCGTCCTACCACAGGAAATTACTGGATCAAGACGCGTCACTTTTCAGGACGATCTAACGACTGAAGAATACGCAACCCTGATGAGTGACAGTGTAGAGGATTTAACCGAGCTTAGGCTATGGTCACTCGAGAAAATCAAAGAGAACAAGGCCAAAGTAGCTCGTGCATACAACAAGAAAGTGAAGCCAAAGGAGTTTCACGTTGGTGATCTGGTATGGGAAGCTGTGTTTCCCTTGGGGACTAAGGATGCGACATATGGTAAATGGTCTCCAAATTGGCACGGTCCGTACAGAGTTGACCAAGTTTTAAGAGGAAACGCATACATGCTCGAGCAGTTGGATGGTGTAAAGTTCCCGGTGGCAGTCAACGGGCAACATCTCAAGAAATATTTCCCAAGCATGTGGGATGTTGGACAGTAAAACTCGAGGGGTCGATACATGGAATCGACTAAGTAAAGGCACTTGAGATGATGGACAGTAAAATATGGGGGCCGATGCTGGAAATCGGCCGAATAAAAAAAAGGGAAATATGTAGCCGATGCACGGCCATCGACTCTAGAGGTTCACACATATTACAAGCAGGTCCACCTCGGCGATCTCAGCTTCGTCATCTTCATCTTTGCTTATCACTAGTCGTTTGTGCGGGGCACGTTTTTCGATGGGCAATTGGAGATTTGGGTCGCCCGTATTGAGGAAGGTCGCAGGTCATCATTTGAAACCAAGAAGTGGCCGTTGTAATGTGTCTAAGGATGCGACCGAAGGTTGACCCTGTCAACGTTTTTTGGGAGAAGCCGATGGGTAGTCATCGGCTCTGTGCGATTTGACTTGTTTGACTGTGTGCGTGCAGTATGTTGAAAGCCGATACAGTGTCATCGACTTCTGAAGCATCGACCTATTTCGGTTGTCGGCAAAATTGAAGCAAAAAGGAACAATATTTGGGAACAGATTTTCATTCATTCAAAAGATCATTGCTTACAGGATGATCGATTACAAAAGGGGCCTACTACTGCTACGGCTATTACTACTGATTCCTAGTCTAAGCCGAATTAAGTCGCCGTCCTCTTTGTCTTGACTTCTTCTTGGCATCGTCCTCGGCTGCTTCTTTGAAGAAACCAGCGGGACTTCTTCGTCCTCGTCGTCATCTTGATGTCTTATTTGGACCCGGCGGAAGCGCTTCGGCGGATACTCGTCGGAGGTGTCCTCCTCGATTCCTCCTCGTCGGAAGATTCGACGCGTCCCACGACCAGCGTCGTTGCTCTGCGCCTCCGGTTCCCGTCGGCGAGGCGTAGGCTCTCTTCGCCGTCGATCGGGGACGCATCGTCCTCGACTGCAGACAATCGATCCCTTTCGTCCCACCATCGTGGCGAAATCTTATCTGCCGCCGTGGCGGGTGCTCTGGCGTCGGCTCTCGGTCGCTAATCGAGTTGGGCGTGGGAGGACACACGGAGGAAGCGAGGAGGCCATGGCGAAAGAGGTTTTCGGCGTAGGGAGAGGGTTTTCTGGCAACTGGAGGAAGATGGGGCTGTGAACTGTTCAGGCGGATTTAAATAAGGGGAATAGTGGAGAGACGGTTCAATGCCATAGCGGGTTCCCAGATTGCGCTGCCAACATCGTCAAATCACGCGCTGGAGAGTTGAGAAGACAGGCATCATGATGAAGGGGTAGCGTGGGTTTATTACGCCACGCATCCTGTCTACGCGCAACCCGATAAAAAAAAGAGGAGAAGAAGAGAAAAAAACACACAGAGTGGTTTTGGAATTATCATTGCCAAAACCAGGGGGGCATGTGTTACCACCGTATTTTGGCTAAAGACGGAGATGGGCCGTGATCAAGATGGGCTTGGAAGATATGTATATTCAACGAGTTGTTGGATCGGCCTAGTGCGTGGATTTGGGCTAAATTGCCCGTGTATCTTGTATCATAGTAGGATTCGTGTTTGTTTAGGTTCCGTTTATGTTTAGGTAAAGATAGAGTTGTAGAGTTATTCCAAAAGTAGAGAGTCTCCGGACTATAAATATGTACCTAAGGTTATCGAAAAAGGAGGACAACCACGTTCACAACAAATACAATCTCGGTACCCCTTGTTTCTAGGGTTTCTTTCGGGTAAGTGCCATGTTGCCTAGATCGCATCTTGCGATCTAGGCGATATTCTTCGTTACCTGGTTTTACTCGTACTGAAGCGTTGTTGATGGCGAGTAATACCATTATCATAGATTGTTTGATGCTAGCATCGGTGCTTTTTCATTACTATCGTCGAAGTTATGCTACCTCTAGCTATCTCGCTACCCTTGCACCTTTTCCCAAAGTGCAAGGGTAGCACCTTGCTTGATCTTTATTTAGTCGATTCGATCTGTTATAGTTGTGCCTTGTTCGCCAAGGTTTAGTTTAACATCTACGCAATCAGGCCTTACAAACGGGTTGGATGATCCAGTAGTACATAGGGACGTGGCTTATTCGTTCTAGAGGAGATTGTTCCGGTAATTGACTTTACGTTGGTTATTAGGCCTACTCTAGGGTTAATATTCTTCATCTGTTGTACGTACCAGGACTAATCACGTGTAGGACGTTCCAATTACGTGGTGAAAACATTAAACTTTCGTAGATCGATTTAACTTGTAATGATCAAGCAAAACCCCATGTTATCTTAAATCTAATGCAGAACCATGGGGCAATCGGCTCTAGGAGCCGATTTACAGGGAAACCTGGGAGCCGATCACGGCTCGAATTTTACGTATACTTGTTTACCATGCAGGAAATCAATCGGAGCAATCCTTCACCTTCCGACGGTATAGGTCAGGTGGCATCTCGAACCAAGCGGGGCGTGTGCTGGAGCTTTTATGGGCCGTCGCCCGAGGGACCAGGGCCACCAGCGATCTGGGAGCCTCCGGCTCTCCGTGTTGCCGATCGCTCGCCGGTGGGTTTTGGCGGCAACACCGACAACCGAGGAACCCGAGTACTTGCCATGGAAACTAGGGGCGATGACGCCAAGACGACAAGATCCACCTCCCGGGCGGCGACCACGGACACCAAGAGCTACGCAACATGACCAAGACCGGACCGATGACCATGATCCCCACGGCAGAACAACAAGGCCTTGAGGTGGGACCGACAAGAACTTCTCCTCGGGACAGGAGCTCCCTGAGCCAAGCTCGTCGAGTTGGGGACCTCAAGATCTCCGTCACGGACACGACATGTACTTCCACAGGACGCCATGACTGGGGCCCCGGACCCGAAGGCCACATGGGACGACAAGTACTCCAACATGGACCCGGTTGAAGCAAACCCGAAGACGGTAGATGCGACAAGTACTTCCCCGATCCGAAGACCCTAACCCCGGACGCCGAGACCGACCCGTCGAACCCTGAACCCTGAGACCAACCCCGGAACCCCAAGATCGCCGAGACCCTAATGTGAACCCCTTCCCGCAAACCCTATTTCATAAATGAAATATAACCTTGTCGCATATTAAATTATCATTCATCTCGCATGCATATCATGTGGTTTGGGGGCCTTATGCCGATTCACCTAATAATTAAATATGGGGCCCATATGCGGGCAAATCTAGTCTCATATTGGCCTCATTTAAATTGATGTAGCGAACCGGTGCTATATTTTGGCCATGTTAAACAACATTTAATTGCGGGGTAGCTAAATAACTTGAACCATTTTAATTAATTGTCGGGACCCCGGTTCCGCTTAATATGACCTAATTGCATCGCACCTTTGCCATGCCATGCATCATTCATGCATCATGCCGATCTTCTGCCGTTGTATTAAATAGTGCATCCGGTGTTCCTTCTAGTGATTTGCTTCTTCGCGGATAAGGCCGTTGAGTTGATGCGAGTGTCGACCCGATCTTCGGATGAACCCTTCGACAATGTTTTCAGGCGAGCATCTCCCCCTTTCTACCTATCTTACTTTTCTAGTATTTATTTCCCCCCTGTTGATCTTTGCTAACTGTGTTGCGATGCTCTAGTTTTCGTACCGTGATATCCCTTGCAGCCCTATATAGCCTTGGACACATCCTATTACACGTTGTTTGGTGGATAGTTGGACCCAGCGTCGTGATCGCTTGCTCAAGTGTTTGCTTGTCGTCAAGTACCACAATTGTTGGAGAATTGCCGCATGTTGATGTTGGAGATGATCATGGTTTACTTATTGTTCACTTTAATTCCTGTTTAATAACTAAAATTGAATTAAGCGAGGCATCGGTGGGTGATAGGTAAGATTTGGTTTCCGATCCGCCCACTTGTGTCCGTGGGACCGAGTTCTTGCTTTTCCGAGATCGAGCGCTAACCACAATTGGGGAGATATGGGCCCCATTGATTATTACCTGATTTCAAAGTATTGTACTGGGGGCCACAACTAGTTTGAGGTGTTTTTACTATCCTGTACTTATGCCATGCTACTTATGTATTTACGTTTGTGCGAGGAGCACCCTGTACTGTTTAGGATCGGGACACGTTTTCGCGGTGTCGGCGGTCCCGATTGGGGATTTGTCGCTCATCGCCGTCCACCCAAACCCTAAGTCCGTCTCGGACCGGCCCGACTCCGTTCTTGGTGTCGACTTGGTGGGGTGGCCCCATGTACTTGCTTTGGGTGCAGGGCGTCGTGACTTAGGCCCGTCGACATCTGGATGGGTGTATGTTAGCGATCGGCAAAAGGGTCGAAGTGCTGTGGATACTTTGGTGCACCCTGCAGGTTAAATCTTTTAGAAGCCGTGTCATGGTTATGGACGACTTGGAGCACAGTGCTTGATCATAGACAACTAAAACTAAAGTTTCTTGTTATAAATTGACTTGTATCCGATATGAATAGTAATCAGCTTCACTACAACGGAATGGCTAAATAAAAGTACCAATAACTGCTGGGTTACGGGGTTGTCTCATGCTAATTGTACCTGATTAGTAAGTGTTGCAACTATAACGGAATGGTTAACTAAAAGTGCCCTTGCTTTATCGGGCGATTACCTAAACGACTAGTAAAGTGCCGCAACTATAACTGAATAAGTAAAGCGCCAGCTGTGAGTTCCTCGGTTGACTTCCTCGTTTGGTCTCGAGGGGGAAACGCCAGGATGGGTTTGTTTGATGCTAGTATCAGGTTGGATCCGAATAGGTCTTTCTTACCCCTCTCTGATAGCCGCCAGTTGTATCGAGTCTCTATAGGTTGTTTAGTGCGTCTTCTTGCCGCTCGATCCACCATACCTATGTAGGCGAGACCGCGAATTCTAGCCTCATGTCTTGGCCTCGATCGACGCTCCTTCTTTTCCTTTGCCCTTTGTCGGCACCCCTTTTGTTTAAGCAGGTTTGAGATCGTCGTTAGCAGGGTTACCCTTCCGGCTTGGCCTGGGCAGGGTTATGGACGCCATTGGTTATTCTTCAGGGCTCTTAGCCCCATTTGCATCTTGTCCGTAGCTGGACGCTCTATCGTTTTCAAGGTGATTTGGATCTTTGTATATTATATTTGTATTCTTGACTCTTGGAGTCGCCGTTGTATATGAATCTGTTCTGTGGGTCCCATCGAGGACTGTTGTGTAATGTTATTACTTTGCTTTCCACCCGCACGAAAGTGCCTGGTGGGCACCTTCGAATCGTTTCTATGCGGGTTTGGTGAACTTCGCTAAAACTTGCATAGGGCCGATTCTGAGGGTGTTACAGAGTGGTATCAGAGCCCAGCAGTTACGATACCCCACAAGTCCAGCCTGTAGGATAACCTAGCTAACGGCCGAAGTAGAGTGTCAAAACTATTTTGCAAAATCGGTTGGATAGTTCTGATTAGGTCTGAATTTACTCCTTACCCCTCTGCTGTTCTCCTCTTATCTCCACGCGTTTTAAATCCGCTCTCTTCTCTCTCTTCGAGTCCAGGATTTCCCGTGGTTGGGTTCCGTCGTACCTTCAGGGTTTCGCTTCCTTCTCTGATAACGGTGTTCTGCCATCCGGTGTTCCAGCTGCCTGATGAATCCGTCTGATGTGTTACCATTCTTTGTTCCTTGTTTGTGCCTTCCGGTGTTTTCCGACGCGACGACATCCTCTACGCCAGATCCGATGCAGAGTCTGCATCACTCCTTTGTTTTCGAACCTCGCTTGTCGAGATCTTCGGTCTGAATCCTGAGGGTTGGTTGCATAATCTATCTGTTCGTGTACAGAGTAATGCCTCGAGTGCGGGATGGAGTCGCGACCATACCACTACTCTTATCATTGCTTTGTGTATTGAATGGTGGATCGATGCAATTTTACTCCGTCCACGGAAGTTAGGGGTGGCTTTATTCGTTGATACCTCTACCTTCGACCTTTTGTTCCGGAGTGTTCTCTCGACGATCACGGACAATGACCTCTTGTTAGTGGTGTCGCGAGGATATACACGAAGCGAGAAGACGTAGACCGCCGACCTTCCTTCCGGTACCATGAGGCGGATCTCGAGGGCGAGATCCATTGTTAGTGGTGTCGGTGTGGCATCCATAAAACCACTACTAGAAAATCGCGTTGAATTTGTGCATTGCATCGTCATCATCATATGTTGTTTGTCAAAACTATTTTCGTAGCCGATTTGTTTTCCAAACGCCTCATCTTAATTCAAATATCAAAACCAGGTCACGGTTTATTTTTGTTGACTATCGGTTTGCAAGTGTTAATAAAATAAATAAAAATTATATTATTTTTAGTGGGGGCAGCCGAACGGGCCAACCCGACCCGAACGACCACCCCCGTATAAAACAGATCGGTCCAACCTCTAAATCCTAAGGCCACCCGGAAACCTACCCACACACCCAAGCCACCTCACCCTGCCCAATGGCCTGCTGCCACCTCACCTCTCTCTTCCCTCCACCCATTCCTAAGCTGCCACCTAGCCTACCCCACTCCCTCTCTCTCTCAACCACCCCGGACCACTCCACAAGACTCACACAGCACACCACCACCGCCCCACCCCTCAACACACCCCACCCCGCCAACAGGGCCCCTCCTCCTGGCCCCACCCGCACCTTGCCAGCAGTGCACCCAAGACCACCCGTCCCCTCTCGCTCGCCTCTCCCCTCGCTCGGCGACTTGGCCCGGCCTTTCCCTCGCCACCATCGCCCGCACCTCGCGTCCTCACTGGCGCCTTGCGCCCTCCGGCCCGCCACCTCCGCCCGCTCCGCCTCTGCGAGCCGCGCCTCCTCCCTCCGGCGTCCCTCCTGCCACCGCCTCGCTCCTCCCATGCTTCCCCTCTGCTGCGCCCCGCGCCTCCTCGTCCACGAGCCCGCCGCCACCAGCGCCCGAGCCCCCCGGTAGCCTCCTCCGTCCTCGCGCGCGCGCCCGCCCGCCCTCCCTCATGTGTGACAGACGCTGCCGGCCAGCCCAACCTGCCTCCGCCTGCCGCGACCCATGAGCTCCCGGCCCGTCCCTGCATAAGCGCCACGCCGCCCTCGCCTTGGTGCCAAGTTCCGCCCGAGCCCGCGTCCCGTCGCTTCCGCCTCCGCCACGCCGCCCGCCGGTCACGTGGTGTCGTTCAAGATGCCAAGGCCGGGGCGAGAACCAAGTCCACACAAGACCGTTCCGTTGAGGATAGGAACCCTTCAAGTTAATTGCGACAACGAGCTCGACACCGACAACCGAGGGAACCCGAGTACTTCCGCCATGAAACTAGGCGATGGCGCCAAACGACAAGATCCACCTCCCGGGCGACCCTGGACACCAAGAGCTACCGCAACATGACCAAGACCGGACCCGATGACCATGATCCCCACGGCAGAACAACAAGGCCTTGAGGTGGGACCGACAAGAACTTCTCCTCGGGACACCGGAGCTCCCTGACGTAAGCTCGTCGAGTTCGGGACCCTCAAGATCTCCGTCCACGGACACGACATGTACTTCCACAGGGCGCCATGGCGGGCCCGGACCGAAGGCCACATGGGACGACAAGTACTCCAACATGGACCCGGTTGAAGCAAACCCGAAGACGGTAGATGCGACAAGTACTTCCCCGATCCGAAGACCCTAACCCCCGGACGCCGAGACCGACCCGTCGAACCCTGGACCCTGAGACCGAACCCCGGACCCCGGAACCCCAAGATCGTCGAGACCCCTAATGTGTGAACCCCTTCCCGCAAACCCTATTTCATAAATGAAATATAACCTTGTCGCATATTAAATTATCATTCATCTCGCATGCATATCATGTGGTTTGGGGGCCTTATGCCGATTCACCTAATAATTAAATATGGTGCCCATATGCGGGCAAATCTAGTCTCATATTGGCCTCATTTAAATTGATGTAGCGAACTTGTGCTATATTTTGGCCATGTTAAACAACATTTAATTGCGGGGTAGCTAAATAACTTGAACCATTTTAATTAATTGTCGGGACCCCGGTTCCGCTTAATATGACCTAATTGCATCGCCCTTTCTTTGCCATGCATCATTCATGCATCATGCCGATCTTCTGCCGTTGTATTAAATAGTGCATCCGGTGTTCCTTCTAGTGATTTGCTTCTTCGCGGATAAGGCCGTTGAGTTGATGCGAGTGTCGACCCGATCTTCGGATGAACCCTTCGACAATGTTTTCAGGCGAGCATCTCCCCCTTTCTACCTATCTTACTTTTCTAGTATTTATTTCCCCCCTGTTGATCTTTGCTAACTGTGTTGCGATGCTCTAGTTTTCGTACCGTGATATCCCTTGCAGCCCTATATAGCCTTGGACACATCCTATTACCTGTTGTTTGGTGGATAGTTGGACCCGCGTGTCGTAGTCGCTTGCTCAAGTGTTTGCTTGTCGTCAAGTACCACAATTGTTGGAGAATTGCGGCATGTTGATGTTGGAGGTGATCATGGTTTACTTATTGTTCACTTTAATTCCTGTTTAATAACTAAAATTGAATTAAGCAGAGGCATCGGTGGGTGATAGGTAAGATTTGGTTTCCGACCGCCCACTTGTGTCCCGTAGGACCCGAGTTCTTGACACTTGTTAGAGATCGAGCGCTAACCACGGTGGGGAGATATGGGCCCCATTGATTATTACCTGATTTCAAAGTATTGTCTTGGGGCCACAACTAGTTTGAGGTGTTTTACTATCCTGCTTATGCCATGCTACTTATGTATTTACGTTTGTGCGAGGAGCACCTGTCTTTGTTAGGATCGGGACACGTTTTGGCGGTCCCGATTGGGGATTCTTTGTCGCTCATGCCGTCCACCCAAACCCTAAGTCCGTCTCGGAGACGGCCGACTCCGTTCTTGGTGTCGACTTGGTGGGTGGCCCCATGTACTTGCTTTGGTGCAGGAGCGTCGTGACTTAGGCCCCGCCGACACCGATGGGTGTATGTTAACTAATCGGCAAAAGGGTCGAAGTGCTGTGGATACTTTGGTGCACCCTGCGGTTAAATCTTTTCGAGAAGCCGTGTCCGCGGTTATGGACGACTTGGAGCACGATTGCTTGATCATAGACAACTAAAACTAAAGTTTCTTGTTATAAATTGACTTGTATCCGATATGAATAGTAATCAGCTTCACTACAGCGGAATGGCTAAATAAAAGTACCAACAAGCTGGGTTATGGGGTTGTCTCATGCTAATTGTACCGATTAGTAAGTGTTGTAACTATAACGGAATGGTTAACTAAAGTGCCCATTGCTTACTTTATCGGGCGATTACCTAAACGACTAGTAAAGTCGCAACTATAATCGAATAAGTAAAGCGCCAACGTGTGAGTTCCTCGGTTGACTTCCTCGTTTGGTCTCGAGGGGAAGCGCCAGATGGGTTTGTTTGATGCTAGTATCGGTTGGATCCGAATAGGTCTTTCTTACCCCTCTCGATAGCCGCCATTGTATCGAGTCTCTATAGGTTGTTTAGTGTGTCTTTGCCGCCGCCATCCACCATACCTATGTAGGCGAGGACCGCCAATTCTAGCCTCGCTGTCTTGGCCTCGATCGACGCTCCTTCTTTTTCCTTTGCCCTTTGTCGGCACCCTTTGTTTAAGCAGGTTTTGAGATCGACGCTTAGGTGGTTACCCTTCCGCTTGGCAGGGTTATGGACGCCATTGGTTATTCTTGAGGCTCTTAGCCCCATTTGCATCTTGTCCGTAGCTGGACGCTCTATCGCTTTTCAAGGTGATTTGGATCTTTGTATATTATATTTGTATTCTTGACTCTTGGAGTCGCCGTATATGAATCTGCTCATGGGTCCCATCGAGGACCTGTTGTGTAATGTTATTACTTTGCTTTCCACCGCACGAAAGTGCTGGTGAGCACCTTGAATCGTTTCTATGCGGGTTTGGTGAACTTCGCTAAAACTTGCATAGGGCCGATTCTCGAGGGTGTCAGTGGTATCGAGCCCAGCGATTACGATACCCACAAGTCCACTTCAGAGGATAACCTAGCTAACGGTCAAGTAGAGTGTCAAAACTATTTTGCAAAATCGGTTGGATAGTTACGATTAGGTCTGAATTTACTCCTTACCCTCTGCTGTTCTCCTCTTATCTCCACGCTTTTAAACCGCTCTCTTCTCTCTCTTCGAGTCCGGATTTCCCGTGGTTGGGTTCCGTGCCTTCGTGGTTTCGCTTCCTTCTCGATAACGGTGTTACGCCATCCGTGTTCCGGCTGCTGATGAATCCGTCGATGTGTTACCATTCTTTGTTCCTTGTTTGTGCCTTCGGTGTTTTCCGACGCGACGACATCCTCTCACGCGATCCGATGCAGATCGCATCACTCCTTTGTTTCGAACCTCGCTTGTCGAGATCTTGATCGAATCACGAGGTTGGTTGCATAATCTATCTGTTCGTGTACAGAGTAATGCCTCGAGTGCGGGATGGAGTCGCGACCATACCACTACTCTTATCATTGCTTTGTGTATTGAATGGTGGATCGATGCAATTTTACTCCGTCCACGGAAGTTAGGGGTGGCTTTATTCGTTGATACCTCTACCTTCGACCTTTTGTTCCGGAGTGTTCTCTCGACGATCACGGACAATGACCTCTTGTTAGTGGTGTCGCGAGGATATACACGAAGCGAGAAGACGTAGACCGCCGACCTTCCTTCCGGTACCATGAGGCGGATCTCGAGGGCGAGATCCATTGTTAGTGGTGTCGAATTGTGGCATCCCGCAAAACCACTACTAGAAAATCGCGTTGAATTTGTGCATTGCATCGTCATCATCATATGTTGTTTGTCAAAAACTATTTTCGCAGCGCCCGATTTGTTTTCCAAACGCCTCATCTTAATTCAAATATCAAAACCAGGTCACCGGTTTATTTTTGTTGACCGCTATCGGTTTGCAAACGGTGTTAATAAAATAAATAAAAATTAGATTATTTTTAGTGGGGGCAGTCGAACGGGCCAACCCGACCCGAACGACCACCCCCGTATAAAACAGATCGGTCCAACCTCTAAATCCTAAGGCTACCAGGAAACCTACCCACACCCCCTGGCCACCTCACCCTGCCCAATGGCCTGCCACCTCACCTCTCTCTCCTCCACCCATTCCTAAGCTGCCACCTAGCCTACCCCACTCCTCTCTCTCAACCACCCCTGACCCACCCTCAAAGACTCACACAAGACACACCACGCCACCGCCCACCCCACTCAACACACCCCACCCATCGCCAACCGGGCCCCTCCTCCTGGCCCCACCCACGACGCCCCGACCTGTGCACCCCTGCCAACCACCGTCCTACCTCTCGCTCGCCTCTCCCTCGCCGACAGCCCACGGCACTGCCCTTTCCCTCCCGCCACCATCGCCCGCACTCGCCGCCTGCTTCACTGCCTCGCTGAGCGCCGCCGCGCCGAGCCCGCCACCTCCGCCCGCTCCGCCTCTGCTGGCCGCCCAAGGCGTCCCTCCTGCCACCGCCTCGCTCCTCCCATGACCGCCTTCTCTGCAGCTGAGGCCCGCCTCCTCACACGAGCCCGCCGCCACTGCACCGCCCGAGCCCCGCGGTAGCCTCCTCCGTCCTCGCGCTGCGGGCCCCGCCGCTCCTCCATGGCGACGGACGCCGCCGCTGCCCAACCCGAGCCTCGCCCGCGACCGCGAGCTCCGGCCGCCCCGCCGCAGCGCCACCGCCGCCCGCCTTGGTGCCAAGTTCCGCCCAGCCCGCGTCCCCGGGTCCGCTTCCGCCTCACGCCGCCGCCATCGCTTCTTCGTCACGTGGTGTCGTTCAAGATGCCAAGGCGACACGGACGAGAACCAAGTCCACACAAGACCGTTCCGTTGAGGAGGAACCCTTCAAGTTAATTGCATAACGAGCTCGACACCGACAACCGAGGGAACCCGAGTACTTCGCCATGAAACTAGGCGATGACGCCAAGACGACAAGATCCACCTCCCAGCGACGACCCTGGACACCAAGAGCTAAGCAACATGACCAAGACCCGACCCGATGACCATGATCCCGGCGAGAACAACAAGGCCTTCGAGTGGGACCGACAAGAACTTCTCCTCGGGACAGGAGCTCCCAACGCCAAGCTCGTCGAGTTCGTGGACCCTCAAGATCTCCGTCACGGACACGACATGTACTTCACAGGGACGCCATGATCGGGGCCCCGACCAAGGCCACATGGGACGACAAGTACTCCAACATGGACCCGGTTGAAGCAAACCCGAAGACGGTAGATGCGACAAGTACTTCCCCGACCCGAAGACCCTAACCCCGGACGCCGAGACCGACCCGTTGAACCCTGGACCACGAGATCCGAACCGGACCCGAACCCCAAGATCGTCGAGACCCCTAATGTGTGAACCCTTCCATAAACCCTATTTCATAAATGAAATATAACCTTGTCGCATATTAAATTATCATTCATCTCGCATGCATATCATGTGGTTTGGGGGCCTTATGCCGATTCACCTAATAATTAAATATGGTGCCCATATGCGGGCAAATCTAGTCTCATATTGGCCTCATTTAAATTGATGTAGCGAACTTGTGCTATATTTTGGCCATGTTAAACAACATTTAATTGCGGGGTAGCTAAATAACTTGAACCATTTTAATTAATTGTCGGGACCCCGGTTCCGCTTAATATGACCTAATTGCATCGCACCTTTGCCATGCCATGCATCATTCATGCATCATGCCGATCTTCTGCCGTTGTATTAAATAGTGCATCCGGTGTTCCTTCTAGTGATTTGCTTCTTCGCGGATAAGGCCGTTGAGTTGATGCGAGTGTCGACCCGATCTTCGGATGAACCCTTCGACAATGTTTTCAGGCGAGCATCTCCCCCTTTCTACCTATCTTACTTTTCTAGTATTTATTTCCCCCCTGTTGATCTTTGCTAACTGTGTTGCGATGCTCTAGTTTTCGTACCGTGATATCCCTTGCAGCCCTATATAGCCTTGGACACATCCTATTACCTGTTGTTTGGTGGATAGTTGGACCCGCGTGTCGTAGTCGCTTGCTCAAGTGTTTGCTTGTCGTCAAGTACCACAATTGTTGGAGAATTGCGGCATGTTGATGTTGTAGGTGATCATGGTTTACTTATTGTTCACTTTAATTCCTGTTTAATAACTAAAATTGAATTAAGCAGAGGCATCGGTGGGTGATAGGTAAGATTTGGTTTCCGACCGCCCACTTGTGTCCCGTAGGACCCGAGTTCTTGACACCTGTTCCGAGATCGAGCGCGCTAACCACAGGTGGGGAGATATGGGCCCCCCATTGATTATTACCTGATTTCAAAGTATTGTACTGGGGGCCACAACTAGTTTGAGGTGTTTTTACTATCCTGTACGTATGCCATGCTACTTATGTATTTACGTTTGTGCGAGGAGCACACTGTACTGTTTAGGATCGGGACACGTTTTCGCGGTGTCGGCGCCCCGATTGATTTCTTGCCGCCATCGCCGTCACCCAAACCCTAAGTCCGTCTGAGACCCGACTCCGCTATGGTGTCGACTTGGTGGGGTGGCCCCCATGTACTTGCTTTGGGTCTGGGAACGTCGTGACTTAGGCCCCGCCGACATACCGATGGGTGTATGTTAACTAATCTGGCAAAAAGGGTCGAAGTGCCTGTGGATACTTTGGTGCACCCCTGCAGGGTTAAATCTTTTCGAGAAGCCGTGTCCGCGGTTATGGACGACTTGGAGCACAGTGCTTGATCATAGACAACTAAAACTAAAGTTTACTGTTATAAATTGACTTGTATCCGATATGAATAGTAATCAGCTTCACTACAACGGAATGGCTAAATAAAAGTACCAACAACTGCTGGGTTATGGGGTTGTCTCATGCTAATTGTACCTGATTAGTAAGTGTTGTAACTATAACGGAATGGTTAACTAAAAGTGCCCACTGCTTACTTTATCGGGCGATTATTACCTAAACTCGACTAGTAAAGTGCCGCAACTATAATCGAATAAGTAACGCCAACCGTGTGAGTTCCTCGGTTGACTTCCTCGTTTGGTCTCGAGGGAAACGCCAGATGGGTTTGTTTGATGCTAGTATCGTTGGATCCGAATAGGTCTTTCTTACCCCTCTCGATAGCCGCCATTGTATCGAGTCTCTATAGGTTGTTTAGTGTGTGCCGCCGCCGCCACCCACCATACCTATGTAGGCGAGGACCGCCAATCTAGCCTCGCTGTCCGCCTCGATCGACGCTCCTTCTTTTTCCTTTGCCTTGTCGGCACCCTTTTGTTTAAGCAGGTTTTGAGATCGACGCCGTTAGGTGGTTACCCTTCCGCTTGGCTCGCAGTGGTTATGGACGCCATTGGTTATTCTTCGTGGCTCTTAGCCCCATTTGCATCTTGTCCGTATGGACGCCTATCGCTTTTCAAGGTGATTTGGATCTTTGTATATTATATTTGTATTCTTGACTCTTGGAGTCGCCGTTGTATATGAATCTGTTCTGTGGGTCCCATCGAGGACGGTTGTGTAATGTTATTACTTTGCTTTCCACCCGCACGAAAGTGCCTGGTGGGCACCTTCGAATCGCTTTCTATGCGGGTTTGGTGAACTTCTAAAACTTGCATAGGGCCGATTCGAGGGTGTTACTGAGAGTGGTGGTATCGAGCCCAGCTACGATACCCCACAAGTCCAGCCTGTAGGATAACCTAGCTAACTCAAGTAGAGTGTCAAAACTATTTTGCAAAATCGGTTGGATAGTTACGATTAGGTCTGATTTTACTCCTTACCCTCTGCTGTTCTCCTCTTATCTCCACGCGTTTTAAATCCGCTCTTCTCTCTCTTGAGTCCGTGATTTCCGTGGTTGGGTTCCGTGCACCTTCGTGGTTTCGCTTCCTTCTCTGATAACGGTGTTCTGCCATCCGGTGTTCCAGCTGCCTGATGAATCCGTCTGCTGTGTTACCATTCTTTGTTCCTTGTTTGTGCCTTCCGGTGTTTTCCGACGCGACGACATCCTCTACGCCAGATCCGATGCAGAGTCTGCATCACTCCTTTGTTTCCGAACCTCGCTTGTCGAGATCTTCGGTCTGAATCCTGAGGGTTGGTTGCGTAATCTATCTGTACGTGTACAGAGTAATGCTTCGAGTGCGGGATGGAGTCGCGACCATACCACTACTCTTATCATTGCTTTGTGTATTGAATGGTGGATCGATGCAATTTTACTCCGTCCACGGAAGTTAGGGGTGGCTTTATTCGTTGATACCTCTACCTTCGACCTTTTGTTCCGGAGTGTTCTCTCGACGATCACGGACAATGACCTCTTGTTAGTGGTGTCGCGAGGATATACACGAAGCGAGAAGACGTAGACCGCCGACCTTCCTTCCGGTACCATGAGGCGGATCTCGAGGGCGAGATCCATTGTTAGTGGTGTCGAATTGTGGCATCCCGCAAAAACCACTACTAGAAAATCGCGTTGAATTTGTGCATTGCATCGTCATCATCATATGTTGTTTGTCGAAAACTATTTTCGTAACGCCCGATTTGTTTTCCAAACGCCTCATCTTAATTCAAATATCAAAACCAGGTCACCGGTTTATTTTTGTTGACCGCTATCGGTTTGCAAACGGTGTTAATAAAATAAATAAAAATTAGATTATTTTTAGTGGGGGCAGTCGAACGGGCCAACCCGACCCGAACGACCACCCCCGTATAAAACAGATCGGTCCAACCTCTAAATCCTAAGGCTACCAGGAAACCTACCCACACCCCCTGGCCACCTCACCCTGCCCAATGGCCTGCTGCCACCTCACCTCTCTCTTCCCTCCACCCATTCCTAAGCTGCCACCTAGCCTACCCCACTCCCTCTCTCTCTCAACCACCCCCCAGACCCACCCTCACAGCACTCACACAGCACACACCACGCCACCGCCCCACCCCACTCAACACACCCCACCTCGCCAACCGGGGCCCTCCTTCTGGCCCCACCCACGACGCCCCCAGACGGTGCACCTCAAGAACCACCCGTCCCTACCTCTCGCCGCCTCGCTCAGCGACAGCCCGGCACTGCCCTTCTCCCCGCCACTGTCGCCGCCTCGCCACTGCTCACTGCCTCGCTGAGGCCGCGCCTCGCGCCGACCCCGCACCTCCGCCTCGCCTCGCTCACAGTCGCCTCGCCCGCCCTCCTCCTCCACCGCCTCCTCCCATGCTGACGCCTCTCTGCCAGCGCCATGCCCGCGCCTCGTCACCGAGCCCGCCGCCACCAAGCACCGCCTGAGCCCGCCGTAGCCTCCTCCGCCCGCTGGCCCCGCCGCCCTCCTCCGCAATGACGGACGCTGCCGCCGCCAACCCGAGCCTCGCCGCTGGCCGCGACCCGCCGGCCGGGCCCCGCCAGAAGCGCCACCGCCGCCCTCGCCTTGGTGCCAAGTTCCGCCCCGAGCCCGCGTCCCCCGGGTCCGCTTCCGCCTCACGCACGCCATCGCCCCTTCGGTCACGTGGTGTCGTTCAAGATGCCAAGGCCGACACGGGACGAGAACCAAGTCCACACAAGACCGTTCCCGTTGAGGATAGGAACCCTTCAAGTTAATTGCGACAACGAGCTCGACACCGACAACCGAGGGGAACCCCGAGTACTTCGCCGCGGAAACTAGGGGCGATGACGCCAAGACGACAAGATCCACCTCCCAGAGCGACGACCCCTGGACACCAAGAGCTACCGGCAACATGACCAAGACCCGGACCCCGATGACCATGATCCCCACGGCAGAACAACAAGGCCTTCGAGGTGGGACCGACAAGAACTTCTCCTCGGGACACCGGGAGCTCCCCTGAACGCCAAGCTCGTCGAGTTCAGGGACCCTCAAGATCTCCGTCACGGACACGACATGTACTTCCTCGACGCCATGATCGGGGCCCCGAAGGCCACATGGGACGACAAGTACTCCAACATGGACCCGGTTGAAGCAAACCCGAAGACGGTAGATGCGACAAGTACTTCCCCGATCCGAAGACCCTAACCCCCGGACGCCGAGACCGACCCGTCGAACCCTGGACCCTGAGACCGAACCCCGGACCCCGGAACCCCAAGATCGTCGAGACCCCTAATGTGTGAACCCCTTCCCGCAAACCCTATTTCATAAATGAAATATAACCTTGTCGCATATTAAATTATCATTCATCTCGCATGCATATCATGTGGTTTGGGGGCCTTATGCCGATTCACCTAATAATTAAATATGGTGCCCATATGCGGGCAAATCTAGTCTCATATTGGCCTCATTTAAATTGATGTAGCGAACTTGTGCTATATTTTGGCCATGTTAAACAACATTTAATTGCGGGGTAGCTAAATAACTTGAACCATTTTAATTTATTGTCGGGACCCCGGTTCCGCTTAATATGACCTAATTGCATCGCACCTTTGCCATGCCATGCATCATTCATGCATCATGCCGATCTTCTGCCGTTGTATTAAATAGTGCATCCGGTGTTCCTTCTAGTGATTTGCTTCTTCGCGGATAAGGCCGTTGAGTTGATGCGAGTGTCGACCCGATCTTCGGATGAACCCTTCGACAATGTTTTCAGGCGAGCATCTCCCCCTTTCTACCTATCTTACTTTTCTAGTATTTATTTCCCCCCTGTTGATCTTTGCTAACTGTGTTGCGATGCTCTAGTTTTCGTACCGTGATATCCCTTGCAGCCCTATATAGCCTTGGACACATCCTATTACCTGTTGTTTGGTGGATAGTTGGACCCGCGTGTCGTAGTCGCTTGCTCAAGTGTTTGCTTGTCGTCAAGTACCACAATTGTTGGAGAATTGCCGCATGTTGATGTTGGAGATGATCATGGTTTACTTATTGTTCACTTTAATTCCTGTTTAATAACTAAAATTGAATTAAGCAGAGGCATCGGTGGGTGATAGGTAAGATTTGGTTTCCGACCGCCCACTTGTGTCCCGTAGGACCCGAGTTCTTGACACTTGTTCCGAGATCGAGCACGCTAACCACAGGTGGGGAGATATGGGCCCCCCATTGATTATTACCTGATTTCAAAGTATTGTACTGGGGGCCACAACTAGTTTGAGGTGTTTTTACTATCCTGTACTTATGCCATGCTACTTATGTATTTACGTTTGTGCGAGGAGCACACTGCATCGCTTAGGATCGGGACACGTTGCTGGTGTCGGGTCCCGATTGGGATTTTGTCGCTGCCATTGCCGCCCACCCAAACCCTAAGTCCGTCGGAGACCGCCGACTCCTATGGTGTCGACTTGGGGGTGGCCCCATGTACTTGCTTTGGTCCGGAACGTCGTGACTTAGGCCCCGCCGACATACCGATGGGTGTATGTTAACTAATCCGCAAAAGGGTCAAGTGCTGTGGATACTTGGTGCACCGCAGGGTTAAATCTTTTCGAGAAGCCGTGTCCGGTTATGGACGACTTGGAGCACTGCTTGATCATAGACAACTAAAACTAAAGTTTCTTGTTATAAATTGACTTGTATCCGATATGAATAGTAATCGCTTCACTACAACGGAATGGCTAAATAAAAGTACCAACAAGCTGCCGGGTTATGGGGTTGTCTCATGCTAATTGTACCGATTAGTAAGTGTTGTAACTATAACGGAATGGTTAACTAAAGTGCCCATCGCTACTTTATCGTGACGATTACGAACTGACTAGTAAAGTGCCGCAACTATTCTTGAATAAGTAAACCGCCAACCGTGAGTTCCTCGGTTGACTTCCTCGTTTGGTCTCGAGGGAAACGCCAGATGGGTTTGTTTGATGCTAGTATCGGTTGGATCCGAATAGGTCTTTCTTACCCCTCTCTCGATAGCCGCCATTGTATCGAGTCTCTATAGGTTGTTTAGTGCGTCCGCCGCCGCCATCCACCATACCTATGTAGGCGAGGACCGCGAATTCTAGCCTCGCGTGTCTTGGCCTCGATCGACGCTCCTTCTTTTTCCTTTGCTCTTTGTCGACCCCTTTTGTTTAAGCAGGTTTTGAGATCGACGCCGTTAGCGGGGTTACCCTTCCGCTTGGCTCGGGCAGGTTATGGACGCCATTGGTTATTCTTCGTGGCTCTTAGCCCCATTTGCATCTTGTCCGTAGCTGGACGCTCTATCGTTTTCAAGGTGATTTGGATCTTTGTATATTATATTTGTATTCTTGACTCTTGGAGTCGCCGTTGTATATGAATCTGTTCTGTGGGTCCCATCGAGGACTGTTGTGTAATGTTATTACTTTGCTTTCCACCCGCACGAAAGTGCCTGGTGGGCACCTTCGAATCGTTTCTATGCGGGTTTGGCGAACTTCGCTAAAACTTGCATAGGGCCGATTCTGAGGGTGTTACAAACCACTACCAACTCGCACATGCGAACCTCTCTTATAATCCTTTGTAACATCCGGCTCTTGCCGATATATTACTGGGTTGCTAGCAGTAGGATCCGATCACCGCAGTCGGATCTGAACCTGGGTAAACTTGTGCTCACTGCTTCCAGAACACCGTATGGCTCACACCCATCTTCTCAACGCCTTCAGGACCCCCTATGGCGTACTTGTCATCAATCCGACGACACTAAAGACTGCACGCAACATTGTGGGTAACCAAACACATCGCAAGGTGTTCTTGACTATGTTCTACGTGAGTGATTGCAATCTGTCCATAAGTAATAAGATAATCTCGACTTGCTCAGTCAGATCCTTGGTCCTAGTGAAACAACCGATTAGAGTATGCTACACAATCGATGATTTCCCATCCTATACTTGTAGGAGTTGAAATCCAGCCATGTCAAACTTGGTTGTTGGCCCATTTGAGGGTGCTAGGGGTGCACAGGAAGTGTCGGGTGTGAATACATAAAAGACCGTATGCAGAGCCATTCTGTTTCTGATACAGGCTACAAAACACACCAGAAGGTTCCGCATGTTGCAAAGCTTCAAAGTACTCCTTGAATACTCATAAGACCTCATTTACTTAGAATGCATGATTGTTACATCGGAAACTGAACTATTTTGTGTTAAATTTCTAGTAAGTACATAATTCTTGCACTCTAAACAATGAGTAAATGCTAAGTATGAATACAATTCTATTGTTTTTTTCTGAAGCAACCAAATTACCACTTCTTGACAAAACCCTTCACGGGGTGAACCAAACAAATCCAGCACCACAAACTATATTTCATACATATTTGATCATATTTTTGCAGTTCTACATTTATGTTTTTTCTTTTTTATATGTGAATCCCTCAAAATGCACAAGTACCTAAGTTTACAAACGCTCACTCTTGTATCTATATTTTCCCCTTCCTAGTGAAATACTCAAAATCTTTGTGTATTGTTACCACATATTTTTCTTGTGTGCGTGATTGAACTTAATAAGGTCAAACACCTAGCTGGGCCATTACCATGTGCAGCATCAGCATTCCAAAGCAAGACTAGAAAATAAAAGCTCAAGTTCAAGTGTCTAAAATGTGGATGAAGAATGGTCTCTATTAGTATATCACCGTTCAAGATGATCGTGTTCTAGTATTTTGATTTCCACGGGTTTAGAAATGACTTACGTCAGGTTAATTCTATTCCGACCATCCCATCCATTGATCCAAAGAGATTACATTTGTTGCATGACTTCAAGTTGGATTACTCAATCCTAGAAAGTTTATGTCACTTGTTTCCTCTAGGGGAAAATTTTCAAGCATACGCTTGTGAACCAAAGTACTCCGTGTTTAATGTACTGGAAATGGAACCAGTAAACAAAAGAATTTGCATCAAGACTGGCATGACAAGTACATATTCTGAACGAGGTCAACAGTTGTTCAATAGTTTTGGCAAAAACAAACAAGCTCAAATTAACCTGCATCTTTTGGAAAGTGAACATCTTCTGAATAGCGTCAACATTGTCACTTGTTTATATGATAAAGTGAACATCAGTCCTGGATAATCCAAAAGCAGAATTTTGGAAAGTTTATGCTTGATCGATGACTAGCGATCTTAGTAAAGTGTCACAAATGTTTATTCATCGTGAGTTTCTGATTCATTATGGGGGGCATGCCTTTATGGAAGCAGATTTAAAGCAACATTGAATTATCTACAGTTCAATAGTGATAAGAAGGAAATGGAAATGTAAAGGAAGTTGACAAAAAAATGTATAATTAACCTCTGAATAATATGACATTTGCATGCTGACGTACTTGATGTGGTTGTGTTGAAAAACTAGAGTACCTATGGCTGCTCGCGCAAATGAACATCGACTATTGTGCAATATGTTAGTTCAATAATGACGTTAGAATGAAAATCGAACAAAGGTAACTTATGTGGTATCTGCATACCATTCACAAAAATACATTTCAAAACAGAATACAACCAAGAAATTAATCACAAAAAAGGTCATGAAACAAAGATGACACATGAAAGAACTGAATTCCATAGTTGTTCGAACAATTAACCAAGGCATATACTTCAATATTTGAAATAGAGACTGTTGCCAGAACACAATTATCAAAATAGGGGAGGAGTTATGGACTCAGCATAAACCAATTGCAAGAAGCACAAAATCTATCCCGTTATAGTATTCTAACTCAGCTGCGCCATAGATTCACTACTGGAGAGATATGAATAGCAGGGGACATGAATATTCATCAATACTGCAAGGAAGAACTTCTATGTTTGACAGATCTTAGTATAGCAAAGTTTTCTAATAACCAACATGTCAAGTCATTGACAAGCGATCCACCAGAACAAACTGAAATACAGAATAACAATGTTTTGAACTAGATAATAGGGAAATTAAAAATAACATTTTGGTCAAGATGACTTCAATAAACTAATATTGGAGTAGAAGCAAAACTGGTCAAGATTGTTAGGCAGGATAACAACAGCGTAACTGTAATAAGTGCCGACTACAAGACATTCCTACACACAGCTGGAAACAAGAATCAAAATTGGTCAAGATTGAACAAGTTAAAGCAATGACGCCATTAGCGAAGCTAAAACCGCCAGGCCGTTACATGGAGATTGAAGTGGGTAGTGCACCAACACTACGGCAGCTAATAAAAGAGTGAGCCCTGAACAGTGGCCATGCTCCCGAAAGTTAGGCACAACGGCATGGGCTAAAAGACCTTAATAAGGAACACATGAGATAACAGCGGCTTTACTGTCTCCTGATGACAAGATGGCTTGCCGAACACCATCAACCAGCCCCAAAACATAAATTTCCGCCTCAATTTGAGGTGGCTCAAGCAAATCGACCAAACGCTCACTTGACAAGACACAGCAAGGGGGAACCAAAGTACTTGTACATTGCTAGTCTCGGTCAGTGAGCATAGCCAAAAATTTAACCTTGTGATACCGAAGAAATTTGCACTACAAATGATCATGAACACCGTTGAATTTCTCATGCAGTAAAAATTAGGTAGTGCCATATTTTAGAGATCATGTGTAACTTGGACACTTCCAAAAGTAAGGCTGCACAGTACTCTTTCATATAAGTTAACAGTCAACTATGTACAGCACAAAATGACTACCTTGTGCAACTTGGTCTTCTTAGAAATGAAAAATAAATAGCCAGACCAAAAATAGCAAATCTCATAAAATATATATATGAACATCTTTGCTCTGTACTCAGCACAAAGGATGTGCAGGCATCTTCTCATTCTTGATTTGGGATCCGGCAGCAGGGGGGATAAATATGGGGGCTTGCACAAAAGATTAGAGAGAACATGTCCCTTCCTCACATTGTTAAAATAACAAGCAGTAGCAACCAGACATGGGTAATGCGTTACTGTACAATTATTGGCTTTAGGATCGTGATTGAAGTATAATTTACTACTATCACCTCCAGATTATTTTATTTTAAGAGAGAAGTATAGTTCTTATCGCCACATGCATTGCACATTGGCACACTCTTCCTTTTTAGCTACAAGTTCCAATGCATGGATAAGATGCTTCACAGCACACATACAAGCAAGTAAGAATCCAACCCATGGCCTCCCTATTCCTACCAACCCCTTAAATTTGGGAAAGAGATGGAGTACGTGGTGGCTGAACATGGTAAACAAGATTGTCACTTTGGAAGCCGGAGCACGCAAGGGGGACGAGTGAAGTGATCGATGGCGTGGAGAGAGCATCAAAGAGTCAAACTTTTCAGCTGTCAAATTAACAATAGTGCTGCCATCCATCCATTTCTCTATGGCGTTAAGTGACTCCAAAGAAGTACCCCACGGAACATGGTGATTATATGAATGATTGCAATCTACAACGTGTAAACATGTTCAGTAAGAAAACTATGCAATCCCTCACAAGAAAACAATATGCAAACATAACATTCCGAAACGCATCAGCATCAACCTATAGAAAACGGGTGGTTATTTGTCAATGACTTTGAAATACTTATTTCTAGAATTGCATTGACAGCAATACAATAGAGGTCTTACCATCCTTTCTTTTGTACTTGTTTGAATCTCTTATTTAGATTTGATACTTATGCTTCTTTGTTTTGTAATTATATGAATCTAAATATTAAGATTGTATAGTTCTTACTGTCAACTACTAAATCTAATCTCTACGTGTTAAAATAGATGTCGATGATTTATTTAAATTCACATGTATCTAGTTGGGCGTATAGGTACTTGTGAATCTAAACAAATTACCGACATCTATTTCAAGACGGATGGAGTAGTTATTTTATCGGTCATCCGGAAACATAGCATCAACCACATGGAAAAGCTAGGTCGTATGTTGACATGTTGTACAACAAGTTAACCGAGAAAACACAGCTGATTTTCTCCCCATTTTGTTTCCAACTTGCAGTAGTAACAAAAGACTTGGAAGCTAGCTGTGACACACAGGCGCACAGCAGCAGCGGCAGCAACAAAATGGAAGACGGGGCAGTAGTACCACTACTAGTGATGACTGATGACTGATGAGATGAAAGAAATGAGGTGACATATAATAAGATGTCTACCAATTATTGCACCAGGCTAGTACTAATATTTTTCAGTTCATGGTGTTACCATAGCCCAACCCTCCGAGAATGAGCGCGCCGCTGACGGTGTTGTACATGTCGGGCGGCACCGCGGAGGCGCTGCCGAGGTGGAGGTCGGAGATGCTGCGCACCGCGGCCGCGTGCGCGTGGCCGCTGGGATCGTCGTTGCCGGCGCCGCGGCTGCCATCGGCGCCCTGGTCGTACAGGAACCCCTTGAACGTGTGGCCGTTGATGCACACCGCCGCCTGGTACGCGTACTCGTCCCCGCCGTCGTCCATGGACACCCGCACGCACCGGAACACCGCCGGCGCGCGCAGCTGCCGCGGCAGGCTGTCCCTGAACGGCGCGTCTGCAAGGAGAGAATCGAAAAGATTAATGCGCGCCCGAGTTTGTTGAATTATACTCCTGTATGCGTGTTGAAATGAGTTCGTGCTGGGTTGGTCGATCACCTTGTTGGCTCGAGGAGGTGCCGTTGGAGGTGGATGGGGTGGCTGTGGTGGTCTGGGAGGAGAGGAGGCGGGGTTTCTTGGATGCCGCCATGGCTGGGGCGGCGGGAGGGGACAGGTTGCCATCGCCGCCGGGCAGCTGCTGCTTCTCGCGGCGGCGAGCCGCGGGGATCCAGGTGCTCCTGACGTGGGTCGTGCAGTCGAAGCCTCGGCTCTTGCAGCACGTCCGGCAGCGCTGGTGCGGGCAGTCCTTCTTGGCCTGGTTACCGCAGTCGGTGCACGTGGTGGACCCGCCGGAGCCGGAAGAGCCGCCGCCGCCGCCGTAGTCGATCGCGGGCGCGGGCTTCTTGTGGGCTCCGGCCGCCGCCGGCGGCGTGGACGGCTGCGACTGCGAGTGCTGCTGCCAGAACTGGATGGCGCTTCCGGACTTGGCCTGATCGTCGAGCGCGGCGCACTGGCCCGCGGAGAGGAGCGCGAACCCGGGGTGGCCACCGCCGTCCGCCGCCGCGGCAGCAGCCCTCTGGTGGTGTTGGTGGTGGAAGGAGGCGGCCGGGGCGACGACGACCATGCCGACGTCACCGGCAGCCGCTATCCCGTAGTTGAGCGCGGCCGCGGCGGACTGGCGCGACGCGTTCGGTCCCCAGAGCCCGGCGGCGGACGCGGCGGCGGCATTGAAGCCGAGCGAGAGCTCGTCCCCGCCGGCGGACGCGACCCAGTCCGCGTAGGCGGCGGAGACGGATGGGAAGCTGCGCCGCCCGGAGGACGCCACGCTTGCTCGCTGCGCAGTAGCTTCCCCACTAGCTAGCTGCCTGATGCACCTACCTAGAGCAAAAAAAAAAACGCAAGAACACACACCAGATGCTCGATCTCACTCGCAACAGGCAAGGGAAGGCAAGCAGGCAGGGTAGCGGCCGGCTAGCAGCTCTGAGTCTACGGACGGAAAGGACTCCTTTCTCCGCCTTCACTTTTTAAAGAAGAATCTCTCGTCTCGCCGACGGTAGGAGCATCCAAGAATATGAAAACGCAAAAGAAACAACTCTAGCTACCCTAGCTAGAGTCTAGACCTAGCTTAGCTAGCCTCCTCCACCTCTCTCTCTTCCTTGCTTATACAGGAGTAGTACGGAGCTGCTTGTGTTCTTTAACTACCAGCCCTTTACTTTCCTCAGGGCAAGAGATAGAGGAAAGGGCAGAGATGCTACTAGCCAAGATAAGAAAAGAGTACCGGGTGAGAACCAGGGGAAAATAGACGAAAATGTCTTAAAAGACAAAATAAATTTTAAAAATAAACTCTCAACGAAACTATTTTATAGAACAGATTTGTTAATTCTTAGGCGTCTGAGAATTTCTTAGGTCTCAGTCATCTCTCTCGCCATTAGATTTACCTCGCGATTCGTGCAACGTGGGACTTTCACATGAGTTATAATTAGGTTGTAACTGGGATTTTAATAAGTTGCAACTAGATTGCAACTGAGAATTAGTACAGATATATAAGTTGCAACTAGGTTGCAACTGAAAATTAGCACAAATAGTAGAATAATGTTAGCGACTTAGACATAAAAAGTTCTCAGGCGGCTGAGATCTAGGCACTCCTTTTATAGAAATAACCCTTTTAGCTAGCGCCAGACATATTTTTTGAGAAAAGGAATATACATTAGTAACGTTGAGATATCGATTACACTCGGCTCTACAACAAGAAATTTCCTAAAGATATTACCTAGGTCGGCCCACTCCTTATTTCTCCCACTCGAGCAAGAATAGAGAACGGAGGAGTTCGAGGCTGGCGGGTTCCCTCCCTCCCCCCTTAATTTCTCAAATTAGTTAGTTTTTGTAAGACAATTAGGTTTTGGGGGAATTGGCTCAACCCTCTAGGGTGGTCCATCATATATATTTATATGAGTGTATAGAGTACAATACATGGATGAATACCAATACGGTATGGTATACATATAGACTACAATACAAAGTCTAACATCCTCTCTCGGTCTTAGCCACTTCCTAAAGAATCTAGAAGGTTAATGTTGCGCCTACAGTCCTCAAACTTTGGTAGAGGCAATGGCTTGGTGAAAATGTCTGCAACTTGATCCTTTAAGGATATGAACTTGATTTGTAGTAGCTTTAGTGAGACGCATTCTCATACAAAGTGATAGTCAACTTTGATGTGTTTCGTTCGGACGTGAAATATCAGATTTGCTAAGCGGTATGTAGCACCAATGTTGTCACACCAAAGAACTATAGGTTGATCTTGGGAGATTCCCAATTCCTGAAGCAAAGACCGGACCCAAATGAGCTGTGATACCAAGACAATTTGGTTTTGGGGGAACTGGCTCAACCCTCTAGAAGCGGCCTATCACATATATTTATAGGGGTGTATAGAGTACAGTACATGAACCAATACCCAATACGATATGGTGTACATCTAGTCTACAATACAAAGTCTAACAGTTTTGGAAATGTTTGTGCATATCAAACGGCATGTCACTCAAGGAGAGGCCTTGTGATACGGAAGGTTCAGGGTCCAAACTTTTGCAAAACATATAAGTCAATGTATTAAGGCATATCCTACAAATTTGAAACAATAAGAAACTCCAAACATAAAAGTCCAAGAGAGTTTAATTTCCCATCTTCATCTCCACCATCAAATAGGTTTGGTGTTCAATATCATATAACGATCGAGAAGCCACACCATCATACATATTTCAAGAAAATAAGGTATATATGAACATTATTTCATATGTGAGCATTATTTCGGTTTCTAAGCAACTATGAGCAAACTACCATAATTTTATGCATTATTTCATATGTGAGCATTATTCCATATGTATTCATCTCAACAATCATACATATGTACCAAAAGAAAACCCTACAATCATCTCATACACACTCATATGTGAGCATTATTTCATATAGACATACATAAAAATTCATATGTGAGCATTATTTACATGTTCCACGGTAATTACAATTCGTATACAAATCCTAAATCACCCATCATAAACTTCAAATCCATTATAAACTTCCATATAAAACTCAAATCCATCATAAACTAGGGTTTCACACAAACTCGAAGGGACTTAGGCCAAACTTCATTATGATAGAAAAGAAGTTTTGTATAAGAAACACAAATTTAGTTGCAATTGTTGGATGAGGTAGTCGGAGAGCAGAAAGCTAACAAGAGAACAAGACACACACTCCACTGGCACTCTGGTAGTACCAAAAAAAACTCCGCCAACGAACTAAAACATGAGAGCCTAGAACTTAGAGATGCAGCAAGCAGCCCTCCAGGCTCGAAGATCCTCCATAAAAGTGAAGGGATTCGTAGCATGGAAAACAAAAAAAATCTATCGCATGAACACACAAAAGCCAAGATCTAATCTACAAAATCAGTGCAACGAGTTTGTAGAGAACTAACCTTCATAGATCCAAAGCATTTAACGAGATTCGGATCTCGTGGCTGATGTAGCTAGATGGTTGTGTTTCCTCCTTGTGCTTTGATGTATAGATCTTATGATCTCCGTTCATGATCAAGATCTAATCTATTTGTAATCATGCATGCTGTGTTTGCAGGGATCCGATGGATATTGAGATTACTATGTCAGATTGATTAATGGTTTTGTCTTCTTGATTCTATCATGTCTGTGTTGTTTGTGATCTTGCATGCTCTCTGTTGTTAGTAGCTATCTTGGCCAAGTAGTTGCTAGTGACTCCAAGAGGGGGTATTTATGCTCGATAGTGGGTTCATGCCTCTAGTTTCCAAGGGAAATGACAGAAATCTCTTCGGTTGTAGATGTGTTGTTGCCACTAGGGAGAAAACAGCGGTCTCTTGTTCATGGAATAAGTTGATTGTTTACCTTACACACTTTGTTTAAAGCAGTTGTCTATTGCTTGCAACTTAATACTGGAGGGGGTTCGGATGATAACCTGAAGGTGGACTTCTAGTCATAGATGCAGTTAGATGGCGATCTATGTATATTGTTTTATTGCCCAATCGAATCTCATAGGATCTTTTTGTCTAGTATTGCATTGTTATGCCTTACTTAGTTCCTGTCAATTGCCCTACTGTAATTTGTTTACCCTTCATGTCATGTTGTTTATCTAAGGAGAGCACCTCTAGTGAACTATGGACCCCAGTCCAATCTTTACCATTGATACATCTTCCACTGCTACTGTTTACTTGCTGCAAACCATCATCACCTTCCACACCATACAGTTAATCCTTTATTACAGCAAATCGGTGAGCTTGACAACCTCACTGATTCGTTGGGGAAAAGTCTTGAGTTTGTGTTGTGCAGGTTTCCACGTTGCTTGCAACACCTTTGAGACGTTTCCTTCCTCCTTCTGGTTCGATAACCTCGGTCTCTACTGAGGGAAACTTGTTGTTGTGCTCATCACACCTTGCTCTTGGGGTTTCCAACGAAGCGTCCCACGTCAACACTGGGTGCACGCATCATGGTTGTGCGGGTTGCCTGGGGCAAATATCTTTCCAGGATGGACACGACACTGTTGCTGGGCAGGTGCAGTGGCATTGGGTGCTGCAGCAATCTTCTTGGAGCACTCATTGGAGTAGTGACCCATGATTCCACATTCAAAGCAGTTGATCATTGACTTGTCCTTCCCCGCGATAGGCACGACATTGCTTCTAGTCCTCGAGGCAGTATTTGTAGGGGTTCGTAGCATGGAAAACAAAAAAATTCTACCGCATACAAACAAACAAGCCAAGATCTATCTACTAGATTGTAGCAACGAGTCGATAGAGGAACTCACCCTCGAAGATTCCAAAGTGTTTAACGAGAGCAGATTCTCGTGGGTGATGTAGCCGTACTCTTGCCGAATTCAAGATCATGTAGACGATCCTTTCAAGCTTGCTAGCTGGCGCTTCAATGGGTCACATGTTCTAGACTCGAAGACCTTCCTCTCCCTTGTTCCAAAGAAAATGAGGTTGTAGCACTCTCTCGCGATTCCGCAGTAACGACGGTGTGTACCGGAAGTAGAGGGAGATCTCGCAGGCTTCGCCTTAAGCCGAGCGAGTATGGTGGACTATGAGAGAGGCCTTGGCGATCTAGGGTTTAGACGCACCAGGGAGGAGGAGGCTAGGGCGGCGGGGGCTTGGGAGAGCCCCAACTCGGCTAGGGCAAACCCTAGTAGGCGGCGACTTGTGGTGGCGGCTAGGGCTAGGGTTTTGGTGGAGAGAGGTGTAGAGAGGGAGCACCCCGCCCTTCTTTTATAGGTGGAGGGCTGACCAAGGAGGGAGTCCTCCCACAAGTCGACCTCCTTGGCCGGCGGGTGGAGGGAGAGGAACTCCTCCCCAAGTAGGTTTCCTACTCTCCCTCCACCAAGCAAAACTGCCGTTTGACTTTTTCAAATTGGCGTTTGACTTTTCAAACTAGGATTTGATGTATCCCTTTATTTTGCTCAGCCATGATACCTAGTACATGATGCAACCATTCCACATTGTCATGACACATTCATGTACCCTTCCCCTCCGGAGTGCCGGACCTTCCGGAACCTTCTAGAACATTCCCGATGAAAACACCGAAATCATTCCCCAACTCCGAAACAGGACTTTCCTTATATGAATCTTATTCTCCGGACCATTCCGGATCTCCTCGTGATATCCCGGATCCCATCCGAGACTCCGAACAACATTCAGTCTCTTACTCATCATTCCATAACTACTCAACAACATTGAATCCTTAAGTGTGTCTCCCTACGGTTCGTGAATTATGCAGACATGATCGAGACACTTCTCCGAACAATAACCATATGACCGACTGCGAAATAAACCATATGGCTCCCACACTTATGACTGCGGAATAAACCATATGACTGCGGAATAAACCATATGACTGCGGAAATTCATATGGCTCCCACATATTTCTATGATTACTTTGTGATCGAATAAACCACTTACATACGATACCAATTTCCCTTTGTCTCACGATAGTTTACTTATCCGAGGTTTTGATCGTCGGTATCTCTAAATACCTAGTTCAACCTCGTTACCGATAAGTACTCTTTTCTTGTTCCCGTGGTATGTGATCCCTTGTGATCCAGTCACATGCTTGCAAGCTAATTGGATGACATTCCACCGAGAGGGCCCAGAGTATATCTATCCATCATATGGATGGACAAATCCCACTCTTGATCCATGTGACCCAACCCATACTTTCCGAACACTCAATGCCACCTTTATATACACCCAGTTACGGTGTGGTGTTTGATGTCATCAAAGCATCCTTTCGGTGATGGTGATAAGCATGATCTCATGGTCGAAGAAATTAGGTTACTATGTATCAGAAATCTTATAGCAATTGAACTATTAAAATGACTTGATCTTTATGCTACGCTTATCTATAGGAGTATGTCCACCATACCATTCTCCTAATGATATGATCTTGTTATTAACAACATCTCAAATGTTCATGATCAACAAACCATGATCATCTATTAATCAACAAGCTAGTATTAAGAAGAGGCTTTACTAGGGACTCTAATTTAGTTTACAAATCACACAAGTATTAATGTTTCTTGTTAATACTATTATAGCATGAATGTAAACATTTATCATAAACACAAAGATATAATAATAACTACATTTATTATTGCCTCTAGGGCATATCTCCAACAGTCTCCCACTTGCACTAGAGTCAACTAATCTAGATTACATGGTAATATACCGAACACCCATGGCAGTTTGGTGTTGGTAATGTTTTGCCCTCGGGAGAGGTTTAATCAACGGATCCACCACATTCAGATTTGTGTGTACTTTGAAAATCTTTATGTCACCATCTTGGACATGTTCTCGAATAGCGTGAAAACGTAGCTTGATGTGCTTCAGCTTCTTGTGTGACCTTGGTTATTGCGCATTTGCTATGGCGCCCATGTTATCACAGTAGATAGGCATTGGGTCCAGCGCACTAGGAACAACACCCAGCTCTGTCATGAACTCCTTCATCCATATCCTTCTTGTGAAGCCTCCGAAGCAGCTATGTATTCCGATTCAGTTGAAGATCTCGCCACAACGCTTTGCTTTGCACTCCTCTAGCTAACTGCTGCACCATTCAAAGTAAATATGTATCCAGATTGTGATTTAGAATCATCCGGATCGGTGTTCCAACTAGCATCGGTGTAACCATTAACAACGAGCTGTTCATCACCTCCATAAGAAAGAACCATATCCTTAGTTCTTCTTAAGTACTTAAGGATGTTTTTGACCGCTGTCCAATGATCCACTCCTGGATCACTTTGATATCTACTAGTCAAACTAACAACATATGCAATGTCGGGTCTAGTACATAACATGGCATACATTAGAGATCCTATGGCTGAGGCATAGGGAGTCTTACTCATCCTTTCTCTATCTTCTGCCGTTGCTGGACTTTGAGTTTTACTCAAGGTCGTATTGGGCAACATGGGCAAGAACCCTTTATTGCTATCTTCCATTCCAAAACTCTTTAGAACTTTGTCCAAATATGTACTTTGTGACAATGATATTAGGCGTTTCGATCTATCTCTATAAATCTATATGCCTAATATGTAAGCTGCTTCGCCAAGATCTATCATTGAAAAACAATTATTCAAATATTCCTTGACACTATTAAGAAGGTCTACATCATTCCCAATCAACAATATGTCATCTACATATAGTATTAAGAATGCTACAGAGCTCCCACTCACTTTATTGTAAATACAAGCTTCTCCATAAGTTTGTATAAAACCAAAACTTTTGATAACCTTATCAAAACGTTGATTCCAACTTCGGGATGCTTGCTTCAACCCATATATGGACCGTTGAAGTTAGCATACCTTGTTAGCATCTTTAGGATCGACAAAACCTTTGGGTTGCATCATATACAACTCTTCATCAATGTCTCCATTGAGGAACGTTGTTTTGACATCCATCTACCATATCTCATAATCATAATATGCAGCGATTGCTAACATAATCCTCACAGACTTTAGCTTCGCTACTGGTGAGAAAGTCTCATCGTAGTCAACTCCTTGAATTTGTCGAAACCCTTTTGCGACAAGTCGAGCTTTATAGACAGTAACATTACCATCAGCGTCTGTTTTCTTCTTGAAAATCCATTTGTTCTCGACAGCCTTCCGGCCATCCGGTAAGCCCACCAAAGTCCATACTTGGTTTTCGTACATGGATCCAATTTCGGATTTCATGGCGTCTTGCCATTTATTGGAATCTGGGCTCATCATCGCTTCCTCATATGTTGCAGGGTCATCGGTGTTGTCCACCAACATGACACTCATAACGGGATCATACCAATCAGGAGTGGTACGAGTTCTCGTTGACCTGCGAGGTTCTGTAGCAACTTCAACCGAAGTTTCATGATCATCATCATTAGCTTCCTCTATTATTGGTGTAGGAGCCACAGGAACTACTTCCGGTGCTGCGCTACTCGCAAGTTCTAGAGAAGGTTCAACAATCTCGTCGAGTTCTAATTTCCTTCCAGTCACTTCTTTCGAGAGAAATTCCTTCTCTAGAAAGGATCCATTCTTTGCAACGAAGATTTTGCCTTCGGATCTATGATAGAAGGTATACCCAATAGTTTCCTTCGGGTATCCTATGAAGACGCATTTTTTCGCTTTGGGTTCAAGCTTGTCCGGTTGTAACTTCTTTACAGAGGCTTCGCAACCCCAAACTTTAAGGAACGACAATTTAGGTTTCTTCCCAAACCATAATTCATACAGTGTCGTTTCAATGGATTTAGATGGTACCCTATTTAAAGTGAATGCGGTTGTTTCTAATGCATAACCCCAAAATGATAGCGGTAAATCTGTAAGTGACATCATAGAACGAACCATATCTAAGAGAGTTCGATTACAACGTTCGGACACACCATTACGCCGTGGTGTTCCCGGTGGTGTCAATTGTGAAAGTATTCCGCATTTCTTCAAATGCTCGCCAAACTCGTAACTTAGATATTCACCTCCACGATCAGAACGTAGAAATTTAATCTTCTTGTTACGTTGATTCTCTACCTCACTTTGAAATTCCTTAAACTTCTCGAAAGTTTCGGACTTATGTTTCATGAAATAGATATACCCATATCTACTCAAGTCATCCGTGAAGATAAGAACATAATGATAACCACCGCGCGATGCTACACTCATTGGACCACACACATCGGTGTGTATGATTTCCAATAAGTCCGTAGCTCGCTCCATCATACCAGAAAATGGAGTCTTAGTCATTTTACCCATCAGACATGCTTCACATCTTTCAAGTGATTCGAAATCAAGTGATTCAAGAAGTCCATCGGAATGGAGTTTCTTCATACGCTTCACTCCAATGTGACCAAGACGACAGTGCCACATATAGGTCGAGTTATCGCTCAATTTCAAACGTTTAGCTTCAATGTTATTAATATGTGTATTTCCACTATCGAGATTCAATAAGAATAGACCATCTATCAAAGGTGCATGTGCATAAAACATATTACTCATATAAATCGAACAACCATTATTCTCGGACTTAAACAAGTAACCGTCTCGCAATAAACAAGATCCCGATATAATGTTCATGCTGAACGCAGGCACCAAATAACAATTATTTAAGTATAAAACTAATCCCGATGGTAGATGAAGAGGTGGTGTGCCGACCGTGATCACATCAACCTTTGATCCATTTCCAACGCGCATCGTCACCTCGTTCTTCGCTAGCTTCCGTTTATTCTGCAGCACTTGTTTCAAGTTACAAATATGAGCAACTGAACCAGTATCAAATACCCAGGCACTACTACGAGTACTAGTGAGATACACATCAATAACATGTATATCGGATATACCTTTCTTCTTGATGTTGCCGTTCTTCAAATCCGCCAAGTACTTTGGGCAATTCCGCTCAAAGGACCCTCTCCTTGCGGTAAAAGCATTCAAGATCGTGCTTAGGTCCAGCTTTGGTCTTCTTCGCCGGTGCGGCAACTTTCTTACCACCCTTCTTGAAGTTTCCCTTTTGCTTAGACTTGCCTTTCTTGAATTTGGTGGTCTTATTGACCAACAACACTTGATGATCTTTCTTGATCTCCACTTCTGCTAATTTCAACATGGAGAAGAGTTCTGGCAATGTCTTGTTCATGCTTTGCATATTGTAGTTCATCACAAAGTTCTTGTAACTTGGTGGCAGTGATTGGAGGACACGATAAATCCCCAAAGAATTAGGAATCACTATACCCAAGCTTTGGAGTTTGTTTGCGTGCCCAGACATCTTAAGCACGTGCTCACTGACAGAGCTGCCCTCTTCCATCTTGCAGTTAAAGAACTTTTCAGAAGCCTCATAACTCTCAACTGTCGCGTGAGTCTCAAATATCATTTTGAGTTCACGGACAATATCATGTGGGTCATGGTTCTCAAACCTTTTCTGAAGCTCCGATTCCAAACCATACAAGATAGCACACTGAACTGTGGAGTACTGATTATTCCGAGCGAGGTAAACATTCTTTGCTTGATCGGTAGCATCAGCTGCAGGCGGGTCACCCAGCGGTGCATCCAGCACATAGGTCAAATTGCTAGCATTGAGGACAATCCTCAAATTTCGGAACCAATCCGTGAAGTTGCTTCCATTGTTTTTCAACTTTTCTTTCTCTAGGAACGCATTAAAATTGATGGTAGGGGCCGCCATTGATCTACAACATATTTGCAATAGTTTAGACTAAGTTTATGACAAATTGAGTTCTAATTAATAGCTAAATTAATCTAGGTGAACTCCCACTCAAAACAAAATCCCTCACATTGTTTTAGTGATCACACAAACCAAATCCACCACATCAAAACCGATCATCACGAGAGTTGATGTAGCTTCAATGGCGAACAATCGACATGTTCATCATATCTACTATATGGTTCATGTTTTACCTTTCGGTGATCCGTGTTCCGAGACCATGTATGTACATGCTAGGCTCGTCAAGATCAAACCTTAGCTTGCGCATGAGCAAATCTGGCTTGCTCACGTTGTATACACTTGCAGAATCTAACACACCCGATCATCACATGGTGCTTCGAAACAACAAGCTTTAGCAACGGTGCTTACTAAGGATGAACACTTTAAAACTTGAAATTAATGTGCATGAGGGATCATCTTATAATGCTACCGTCGTTAACTAAGCAATACAAGATGCATAAAGGATTAACATCACATGCAATTCATAATATGTGATATGATATGGCCTTTCTTCTTGTGCTTCCGATCTCCATCTTCAAGCACGAATATGATCTCCATCATCACCGGCATAGAGTCAAGGTCAATGGCGCCGTTTCTGTTGGAGATATGCCCTAGAGGCAATAATAAATGTAGTTATTATTATATCTTTGTGTTTATGATAAATTTTTACATTCATGCTATAATAGTATTAACAAGGAAACATTAATACTTGTGTGATTTGTAAACTTAATTTGAAGTCCCTAGTATAGCCTCTATACTTCACTAGCTTGTTGGTTGATTAATGATTGTGGTTTCCCTATCATGAACATTGAGATGTTATCAACAACAAGATCATATCGTTAGGAGAATGATATGGTGGACATACTCCTATAGATAAGCGTAGCATAAAGATCAAGTCATTTCAATAGTTCAATTGCTATATGCTTTCTGATACATAGTAACCTAATTCCTTCGACCATGAGATCATGCATATCACCTTTGCCGGATGGATGCTTTGATGACATCAAACACCACACCGTAACTGGGTGGTTATAAAGGTGGCATTGAGTGTTCGGAAAGTATTGGTTGAAACACATAGATCAAGAGTGGGATTTGTCCATCCATATGACGGATAGATATACTGGGCCCTCTCGGTGGAATGTCATCCAATTAGCTTGCAAGCATGTGACGGGTCACAAGGGATCACATATCACGAACGAGAAAAGAGTACTTATCGGTAACGAGGTTGAACTAGGTATGCGAGATACCGACGATCATAACCTCGGATAAGTAAACTATCGTGAGACAAAGGGAAATTGGTATCGTATGTAAGTGGTTCATTCGATCGCAAAGTAATCGTAGAAATATGTGGAGCCATATGAATTTCCAGATTCCTCTATTGGTTATTGTTAGAGAAGTGTCTCGATCATGTCCGCATAATTCACGAACCGTAGGGAGACACACTTAAGGATTCGACGTTGTTTGAGTAGTTATGGTATTATGAGAAAGATCTTGAATGTTGTTCGAGTCTCGGATGGGATCCGGATATCACGAGGTGATCCGGAATGGTCCGGAGAATAAGATTCATATAAGGAAAGTCCCGCTTTGAGTTCGGGAATGATTCCGTGTTTTCATCGAATGTTCTAGAAGGTTCGGAATGTCCAAGACTGGGGAAGGGTACATGAATGTGTCATTACATATTGGAATGATTGCATCATGTACTAAGTGTTCTTGTTGTTCCAAATAAAGGATTAAATTGAATCCTAAACTGAAAAGTCAAATGGCGCTTTGAAAGTCAAACGGCTAAAACAGAAACTGTGGGAAACAAGCAAGAGGAGGTTGAAACCAACTTGGAGGAGGAGTCCTCCTCCAAGCCGGGCGGCCACCCAAGGCCGACTTGGGAGGGACTCCCTGGCCGCCTCCCCACCTATAAAAGGAGGGCAGGGCCTCCTCTAGACACACAAGTTCCTATCCTCTAATCTAAATCCTAGCCCTAGACTGCGGTTTAGAGCTGCTTTGGTTTAGAGCTTCTAATTGCACTAGACTTCGGATTAGAGCCTTCTAATTGGTGTGTCTAAACCCTAGACCACTAATAGCTCTCTCATACTCCACCATACTCGCTCAAGCTTAAGCCTCATGATCTCCCTCTACTTAGGTACCACGCCGTTGTCAGCCGAATCGTGAGGAGAGTGCTACAACCTCCGCTGCTTTGGAACAAGGGAGAGGAAGGTCTTCCGAAAATACGAACGTGACCGATCATGAAGCGCCACGAACGCAGCTTGGGAAGGATCGCTCACACGATCTTGAGATCGGGAAGAGTACGACTACATCACCCACGAGAATCCGCTCTCGTTAAACACTTTGGAATCTTCGAGGGTAAGTTATTCCATCGACTCGTTGCTACAATCTAGTAGATAGATCTTGGCTTGTTTGTTTGTATGCGATAGAAATTTTTTGTTTTCCATGCTACGAAACCCTACAGTGGTATCAGAGCCATGTCTATATGTAGATCTGTTGCACAAGTAGAACACAATGGTCATTGTGGGCGTTGATGCTTTTATTGTCGATTGCTTCTTTTGTACTTTGCATCTTGCGGTATGTTGGGATGAAGCGGCCCAGGCTAACCTTACATGACATCGTTCATGAGACTTGCTCCACGCTTGACATGCAACTTGTATTGCATAAGTGGCTTTGCGGGTGCCTGTTTCTCCTAGCATAGTTAAGATCCAATTTACATCGGGTGATCAACAATGCTAGTATCAATGTTGTGGTTCTTGTTCGTAAGTTAGAACGACACTTATTGAAAACCCCAAACCACGTAAAATATGCAAAGAAAGTAGAGGCGTCTAACTTTGTTTTGCAGTGTGCTTGATGATGTGATATGGCCATGATTGTGATTATATTTGATGTATGCAATGTTCCTTATTGTAAGTTGGCAACCGGCTGGAGCCATATGGTTGTCTTTAATTTTTGTTAAGATCCGCGTGTCTATTCAAAGTAGTTGTAATAGTTGAAGCCGGTGGACGACAACCATGGAGAAGCGTCATTGACCTTGATGCAATGCTGGTGATGATGGAGATCATGTTCGTGCTTGAAGATGGAGATCGGAAGCACAAAGAAGAAAGGCCATATCATATCACATATTATTGAATTGCATGTGATGTTAATCCTTTATGCATCTTGTATTGCTTAGTAGACGACGGTAGCATTATAAGATGATCCCTCATGCACATGAATTTCAAGTCATAAAGTGTTCACCCTTAGTTAGCACCGTTGCTAAAGCTTGTTGTTTCGAAGCACCACGTGATGATCGGTGTGTTAGATTACGCAAGTGTATACAACGTGAGCAAGCGATTTGCTCATGCGAAACTAAGGTTTGATCTTGACGAGCCTAGCATGTATGACATGGTCTCGAACACGGATCACCGAAAGGTAAAGCATGAATCATATAGTAGATATGATGAACATGACGATTGTTCGCCATTGAAACTGTATCAACTCGTGATGATCGGTGTTGATGTAGTAGATTTGGTTCGTGTGATCACTAAAACAATGTGAGGGATGTTGTTTTGAGTGGGAGTTCACCTAGTTTAATTTCATTAATTAATTTGAACTCAATTTGTCATAAACTTAGTCTAAACTATTGCAAATATGTTGTAGATCAATGGCAGCCCCTACCATCAATTTTAATGCTCCTAGAGAAAGAAAAGTTGAAAACAATGGAAGCAACTTCATGGATTGGTTCCGCAATTTGAGGATTGTCCTCACACTGGTAATTTGACCTATGTGCCGATGCACCTGGGTGACCCACCCATACCGATGCTCCCGATGAAGTAAAGAATGTTTACCTCGCTCGGAAGAATCAGTACTCCATAGTTCAGTGTGCTATCTTGTATGGTTTAGAATCGAAGCTTCAGAAAAGTTTGAGAATTCAGACCCATATGATATTGTCGAGGATCTCAAATTGATTTTTGAGACTCATGCAAATTGAAAGCTATGAGGCTTACGAAAAGTTCTTTAACCGCAAGATGGAAGAGGGCAGCTCAGTCGGTGAGCATGTGCTTAAGATGTCCGGGCACGCAAACAAACTTCAAAGCTTGGGTATAGTGATTCCTAATGCTTTGGGGATTTACCGTGTCCTCCAATCACTACCACCAAGTTACAAGAACTTTGTGATGAACTACAACATGCGAGAACATGAACAAGACGTTGCGAACTCTTTGCCATGTTGAAATCTGCAAGTGGAGATCAAGAAAGAGCACCAAGTGTTGTTGGTCAATAAAACCACCAAATTCAAGAAAGGCAAGTCTAAGCGAAGGGACACTTCAAGAAGGGTGGTAAGAAAGTTACCACGGCGAAGAAGACCAAGGCTGGACCCAAGCACGATCTTGAGTGCTTTTTGCAAGGGAGAAGGTCATCGAAGCGGAATTGCCCAAAGTACTTGGCGGATCTGAAGAAGCAACATCAAGAAGAAAGGTATATCGATATACATGTTATTGATGTGTATCTCACTAGTACTCGTAGTAGTGCTCGGGTATTTAATCTTGGTTCGGTTGCTCATATTTGTAACTCAAAGCAGTCTTGCGAATAAGCGGAAGCTAGCGAAGAGCGAGGTGACGATGCGCGTGGGAAACGGATCAAAGGTTGATGTGATCGCGGTCGGCACGCTACCCCTTCATCTACCATCGGGATTAGTTTTATACTTAAATAATTGTTATTTAGTGCCTGTGTTGAGCATGAACATTATATCGGTATCTTGTTTATTGCGAGACGGTTACTTGTTTAAGTCAGAGAATAATGGTTGTTCGATTTATATGAGTAATATGTTTTATGCACATGCACCTTTAATAGATGGTCTATTCTTATTGAATCTCGATAGTGGAAATACACATATCAACAACATTGAGGCTAAACGTTTGAAATCAAGCGATAATTCGACCTATATGTGGCACTGTCATCTTGGTCACATTGGAGTGAAGCGTATGAAGAAACTCCATTCCGATGGACTTCTTGAATCACTTGATTTTGAATCACTTGAAAGATGCGAAGCATGTCTGATGGGAAAAATGACTAAGACTCCATTTTCAGTGCGATGGAGCGAGCTACGGACTTATTGGAAATCATACATACCGATGTGTGTGGTCCAATGAGTGTAGCATCGCGCGGTGGTTATCGTTATGTTCTTACCTTCACGGATGACTTAAGTAGATATGGGTATATCTATTTCATGAAACATAAATCCGAAACTTTCGAGAAGTTTAAGGAGTTTCAAAGTGAGGTAGAGAATCAACGTAACAAGAAGATTAAATTTCTATGTTCTGATCGTGGAGGTGAATATCTAAGTTACGAGTTTGGCGAGCATTTGAAGAAATGCGGAATACTTTCACTGATTGACACGCCGGGAACACCACAGCGTAATGGTGTGTCCGAACGTCGTAATCGAACTCTCTTAGATATGGTTCGTTCTATGATGTCACTTACAGATTTACCGCTATCATTTTGGGGTTATGCATTAGAAACAGCCGCATTCACTTTAAATAGGGCACCGTCTAAATCCGTTGAAATGACACCATATGAATTATGGTTTGGGAAGAAACCTAGATTGTCGTTCCTTAAAGTTTGGGGATGCGAAGCCTATGTAAAGAAGTTACAGCCGGACAAGCTTGAACGCAAACCGGAAAAATGCGTCTTCATAGGATACCCGAAGGAAACTATTGGGTATACCTTCTATCATAGATCCGAAGGCAAAATCTTCGTTGCCAAGAATGGATCCTTTCTAGAGAAGGAATTTCTCTCGAAAGAAGTGACTGGAAGGAAAGTAGAACTCTACGAGGTTGTCGAACCTTCTCTTGAAATTGCGAGTAGCACAGCACCGGAAGAAGTTCCTGTGGTGCCTGCACCAATAAGAGAGGAAGCTAATGATGGTGATCATGAAACTTCGGTTGAAGTTACTACAGAGCCTCGGAGGTCAACGAGAACTCGTACCACTCCAGATTGGTATGATCCCGTTATGAGTGTCATGTTGGTGGACAACACCGATGACCCCGAGACATATGAGGAAGCGATGATGAGCCCAGATTCCAATAAATGGCAAGAAGCCATGAAATCCGAGATTGGATCCATGTACGAAAACCAAGTATGGACTTTGGTGGACTTACCGGATGGCCGAAAGGCTGTCGAGAACAAATGGATTTTCAAGAAGAAAACAGATGCTGATGGTAATGTTATCGTCTATAAAGCTCGACTTATGCAAAAGGGTTTCGACAAATTCAAGGAGTTGACTACGATGAGACTTTCTCACCGATGAAAGCTAAAGTCTGTGAGGATTATGTTAGCAATCGCTGCATATTATGATTATGAGATATGGCAGGTGGATGTCAAAACAGCATTCCTCAATGGAGATATTGATGAAGAGTTGTATATGATGCAACCCAAAGGTTTTGTTGATCCTAAAGATGCTAACAAGGTATGCAAACTTCAACGGTCCATCTATGGCTTGAAGCAAGCATCCCGAAGTTGGAATCAACATTTTGATAAGGTGATCAAAAGTTTTGGTTTTATACAAACTTATGGAGAAGCTTGTATTTACAAGAAAGTGAGTGGGAGCTCTGTAGCATTCTTAATACTATATGTGGATGACATATTGTTGATTGGGAATGATGTAGACCTTCTTAATAGTGTCAAGGAATATTTGAATAATAGTTTTTCAATGAAGGATCTTGGCGAAGCAGCTTACATATTAGGCATAAAGATTTATAGAGATAGATCGAAACGCCAAATATCATTGTCACAGAGTACATATTTGGACAAAGTTCTAAAGAGGTTTGGAATGGAAGAAAGCAAGAAAGGGTTCTTGCCCAGGTTGCCCAATACGACCTTGAGTAAAACTCAAAGTCCGACATCGGCAGAAGATAGAGAAAGGATGAGTAAGACTCCCTATGCCTCATCCATAGGATCTCTAATGTATGACATGCTATGTACTAGACCCGACATTGCATATGCTGTTATTTTAACTAGCAGATATCAAAGTGATCAAGGAGTGGATCATTGGACAGCGGTCAAAAACGTCCTTAAGTACTTGAGAAGAACTAAGGATATGGTTCTTTCTTATGGAGGTGATGAACAGCTCGTTGTTAATGGTTACACCGATGCTAGTTGGAACGCCGATCCGGATGATTCTAAATCACAATCTGGATACGTATTTATTTTGAATGGTGCAGCGATTAATGGAGGAGTGCAAAGCAAAGCGTTGTGGCGAGATCTTCAATGAATCGGAATACATGGCTTGCCGGGCTTCACAAGAAGCGATATGGATGAAAGAGTTCATTACAGAGCTGGGTGTGGTTCCTAGTGCGCTGGACCCAATGTCTATCTACTGTGATAACATGGGCGCCATAGCCAATGCGCAAGAACCAAGGTCACACAAGAAGCTGAAGCATATCAAGTTGCATTTTCACGCTATTCGATAACATATCCAGGACGGGGATATAAAGATTTGCAAAGTACACACAGATCTGAATGTGGCAGATCCGTTGACTAAACCTCTCCCAAGGGCAAAACATGACCAACACCAAACTGCCATGGGTGTTCGGTATATTACCATGTAATCTAGATTAGATGACTCTAGTGCAAGTGGGAGACTGTTGGAGATATGCCCTAGAGGCAATAATAAATGTAGTTATTATTATATCTTTGTGTTTATGATAAATGTTTACATTCATGCTATAATAGTATTAACAAGGAAACATTAATACTTGTGTGATTTGTAAACTTAATTTGAAGTCCCTAGTATAGCCTCTATACTTCACTAGCTTGTTGGTTGATTAATGATTGTGGTTTCCCTATCATGAACATTGAGATGTTATCAACAACAAGATCATATCGTTAGGAGAATGATATGGTGGACATACTCCTATAGATAAGCGTAGCATAAAGATCAAGTCATTTCAATAGTTCAATTGCTATATGCTTTCTGATACATAGTAACCTAATTCATTCGACCATGAGATCATGCATATCACCTTTACCGGATGGATGCTTTGATGACATCAAACACCACACCGTAACTGGGTGGCTATAAAGGTGGCATTGAGTGTTCGGAAAGTATTGGTTGAAACACATAGATCAAGAGTGGGATTTGTCCATCCATATGACGGATAGATATACGCTGGGCCCTCTCGGTGGAATGTCATCCAATTAGCTTGCAAGCATGTGACTGGGTCACAAGGGATCACATATCACGGGAACGAGAAAAGAGTACTTATCGGTAACGAGGTTGAACTAGGTATGCAGAGATACTGACGATCATAACCTCGGATAAGTAAACTATCGTGAGACAAAGGGAAATTGGTATCGTATGTAAGTGGTTCATTCGATCAAAGTAATCGTGAAATATGTGGGAGCCATATGAATTTCCAGATTCCTCTATTGGTTATTGTTCGAGAAGTGTCTCGATCATGTCCGCATAATTCACGAACCGTAGGGAGACACATAAGGATTCGACGTTGTTTGAGTAGTTATGGTATTATGAGAAAGATCTTGAATGTTGTTGAGTCTCGGATGGGATCCGGGATATCACGAGGTGATCCGAATGGTCCGGAGAATAAGATTCATATAAGGAAAGTCCCGTTTGAGTTCGGGAATGATTCGGTGTTTTCATCGGGAATGTTCTAGAAGGTTCGGAATGTCCAGACTCGGGGAAGGGTACATGAATGTGTCATTACATATTGGAATGATTGCATCATGTACTAAGTGTTCTTGCTGTTCCAAATAAAGGATTAAATTGAATCCTAAAACTGAAAAGTCAAATGGCCATTTGAAAGTCAAACGGCTAAAACAGAGCTGTGGGAAACAAGCAAGAGGAGGTTGAAACCAACTTGGAGGAGTCCCTCCTCTCCAAGCGGCCAAGCGCCACCAAGGCCGACTTGGGAGGACTCCCTCCCTGGCCCCCTCCCTATAAAAGGAGGCGGGGCCTCCTCCTCTAGACACACAAGTTCCTATCCTCTAATCTAAATCCTAGCCCTAGACTGCGGTTTAGAGCTGCTTTGGTTTAGAGCTTCTAATTGCACTAGACTTCGGATTAGAGCCTTCTAATTGGTGTGTCTAAACCCTAGACCACTAATAGCTCTCTCTCATACTCCACCATACTCGCTCCGGCTTAAGGTGAAGCCTGCGATCTCCCCTACTTAGGTACCACGCCGTTGTCTTCAGGAATCGTGAGAGTGCTACAACCTCCGTTGCTGCTGGAACAAGGAGAGGAAGGTCTTCGTCAGTACCGAACGTGTGACCGATTTGGAGCTTAACGAGCCTTGCCGGAAGGATCGTCTACACGATCTTGAGATCGGGAAGAGTACGACTACATCACCCACGAGAATCCGCTCTCGTTAAACACTTTGGAATCTTCGAGGGTAAGTTATTCCATCGACTCGTTGCTACAATCTAGTAGATAGATCTTGGCTTGTTTGTTTGTATGCGATAGAAATTTTTTGTTTTCCATGCTACGAAACCCTACAGTTTCATGGTTGTCGTCCACCAGCTCCAACTATTACAACTACTTTGAATAGACATGCGGGTCTTAAGAGAATTTAAATACAACCATATGGCTCCTGCCGGTTGCCAACTTACAATAAGGAACATTGCATACATCAAATATAATCACAATCATGGCCATATCACATCACAGCACACCCCTGCAAAACAAAGTTAGACGCCTCTAATTTTCTTTGCATATTTTACGTGGTTTGGGGCTTTCAATAAGTGTCGATCTAACTTACGAACAATAACCATAACGTTGATGTTTGAACTATCAAGTGCCCATTGTAAATTGGATCTATACTATAATGGGAGAGACAAACACCCTCAAAGCCACTTATACAATACAAGTTGCATGTTGAGCGTGGAGCAAGTCTCATGAACGATGTCATGTAAGGTTAGCCCGGGCCGCTTCATCCCATCATACCGCAAGATGCAAAGTACACAAGAAGCAATTGATAATAAAAGCACCACCGCCCACAATGACCATTGTGTTCTACTCGTGCAACAGATCTACATATAGACACGGCTCTGATACCACTGTAGGGGTTCGTAGCATGGAAAACAAAAAAATTCTACCGCATACAAACAAACAAGCCAAGATCTATCTACTAGATTGTAGCAACGAGTCGATAGAGGAACTCACCCTCGAAGATTCCAAAGTGTTTAACGAGAGCAGATTCTCGTGGGTGATGTAGTCGTATTTTTGCCGATCTCAAGATCGTGTAGACGATCCTTCCGGCGCTGCGTTAAGCAGCTTCCGATCGGTCACACGTTCGGTACTCGATGAAGACCTTCCTCTCCCTTGTTCCAGCAGTCAGCGGAGGTTGTAGCACTCTCCTCGCAATTCCGGCAGCACGACGGCGTGGTACCGGAAGTAGAGGGGAGATCTCGCAGGGTTTCGCCTTAAGCCGGAGCGAGTATGGTGGACTATGAGAGAGTCCTTGGCGGTCTAGGGTTTAGAGGCACCAAGGGAGGAGGCTAGGAAGGCGTCTAGGGCTTGGGGAGAGCCCCAACTCAGCGGCTAGGGCAAACCCTAGGGCGGCGGCGACTTGTGGTGGCCGGCGGCTAGGGCTAGGGTTTTGGTGGAGAGAGGTGTAGGCTAGAGGGGGCACCACTACCCCTTCTTTTATAGGTGGGAGGGCGCCGACCAAGGGGAGGGAGTCCTCCCCCAAGTCGTCCTCCTTGGACGGCGGGTGGAGGGATAGGAACTCCTCCCCAAGTAGGTTTCCTACTCTCCCTCCACCAAGCAAAACTGCCGTTTGACTTTTTCAAATTGGCGTTTGACTTTTCAAACTAGGATTTGATTTATCCCTTTATTTTTCTCAGCCATGATACCTAGTACATGATGCAACCATTCCACATTGTCATGACACATTCATGTACCCTTCCCCTCCGGAGTGCCGGACCTTCTGGAACCTTCTAGAACATTCCCGATGAAAACACCGGAATCATTCCCCAACTCCGAAACAGGACTTTCCTTATATGAATCGTATTCTCCGGACCATTCCGGATCTCCTCGTGATATCCCGGATCCCATCCGAGACTCCGAACAACATTCAGTCTCTTACTCATCATTCCATAACTACTCAACAACATCGAATCCTTAAGTGTGTCTCCCTACGGTTCGTGAATTATGCATATGAGACATGATCGAGACAATAACCAATAGAGAATCTGAAATTCATATGTCTTCCCACATATTTCTACTGATTACTTTACATATGAACCACTTACATATGAACCAATCCCTTACATGTCTAACAATTTATGATAGTTTACTTATCCGAGGTTTTGATCGTCGGTATCTCTACATACCTAGTTCAACCTCGTTACCGATAAGTAATCTTTTCTAGTTCCCATGGTATGTGATCCCTTGTGATCCAGTCACATGCTTGCAAGCTAACTGGATGACATTCCACTGAGAGGGCCCAGAGTATATCTATCCGTCATATGGATGGACAAATCCCACTCTTGATCCATGTGTCTCAAACCCATACTTTCCGAACACTCAATGCCACCTTTATAGCCACCCAGTTACGGTGTGGTGTTTGATGTCATCAAAGCATCCTTTCGGTGATGGTGATAAGCCTGATCTCATGGTTGAAGGAATTAGGTTACTATGTATCAGAAAGCTTATAGAAATTGAACTATTAAAATGACTTGATCTTTATGCTACGCTTATCTATAGGAGTATGTCCACCATACCATTCTCCTAATGATATGATCTTGTTATTAACAACATCTCAAATGTTCATGATCAAGAAACCATGATCATATATTAATCAACAAGCTAGTATTAAGAAGAGGCTTTACTAGGGGCTCTAATTTAGTTTACAAATCACACAAGTATTAATGTTTCGTGTTAATACTATTATAGCATGAATGTAAACATTTATCATAAACACAAAGATATAATAATAACTACATTTATTATTGCCTCTAGGGCATATCTCCAACAGTATTGTTGTTGTTGTTGTTGTTGGGCCTTGGCGGCGCATGGTTGAAGTTACTGGGGTTGCCGATGTTGTAGTTGTTGTTGCCTCCATGCCTCGGGTTTCCTCCGCTACGATTGGGAAAGATCGGATGGTTCATAGGTGGCATGTTGTTCCTTGGTGCAAATCCTGTAGACGAGCTGGGGCGATACTTCGGGGTATGGTGGGGTCCAAGATGGTGCATCATACGACGCTTACGGTTCTCTGTGGCTTGATTGATCTTTCCTTTCATCTGGATAGTAGAATCCACTAGAGCTTCTAGATCGGCAAACGGAATGTTGACTAGCACCATCTGCATCTCATCGTGCATACCATTCAGAAATATCTGCTTCTTCTTGGCTTCAGTACCAATATCATCAGGGGCATACCTAGACAGAGATAGAAATCTGTCACGGTACTCCACCATAGTCATTCTCCCCTTCTTCAATTCCTTGAATTCATACCTCATCCTCAAAATCTAACCTGGAGGAACATGAGTTCGGCTGAACTTGAGTTTGAATTCTTACCAAGTCATCATCTGGCCTCCGTTCATTGTACGAGTGCCATTCCACCATGCTCTTGCAGGCTGCCAGATAGTGGGTGGCAAACAGTACTTTTTCAGCAGCATCTACTCCTGCAACTTCTAAGTTGTTTTCCATGGTTTGCAGTCAATCATCAACATCTAAAGGCTCTTCGTATTTGCTAAAGATATGGGGACTGGTGTTCTGGAAGTTCTTAAGCTTGGATCCATGATGATCTTGATTTCCATGGCCTTGGTTGTCATGCGTCAGTTAGGCGATCTGTTGAAGAGTGGCGAGATTTTCTTGACGCTCGGTTCTACCGGCTTCTCGATCGGCTACTAGCATTTGTAGAATTTGGACCATCGGGTCTTGAGATGAGCTGCTTCCTCCGTGATTCATCTGAAGATTGAGATAGATCATAAGACAGAGGGAAATTTTTCTAAGGTTTATGGGTTTGGTTTAAAAGCTTTAAAACTTTGAGTAAGGCTAGGTTCTGAAAGCCAACAACTCTTTTTTATTCATTCCAAGAACACATACAAACCACACATTCCAAACATGTCACAACAACAAAGAAGACTGTTTTAAGAACAATTCTGGCAAGATACGATACAGTGGGACCGGATACAACTCACACCTACGACAGTGCTCTGGTGCTACTACTCCTTATCAGAACCAGTGGCCTCTTCATCATCGATGAAGTCGCAGTCTTCATCGTCAGTGTGGAACTCCTGGTCGATGTCCTCCAAGTAGTCATCATCATCACTAAGGTATGAGTAGGGATCTCCACCAATATCTTCCCCTTCGTTCTCCCTCTCCTCAAGCTGCATGTCTCGATCATGGATGGTCTCTTCCAGGGCTAACACTTTGTGACAGAGGCGGGCAATGATGCGGTCCTTATTGTCACGCAGGTGCAAAATTGACATGCGCTCCTTAGCAAGGATGGCGAGGGTCTGGTCCTTCTTGGTGGCATCAAGCTGCTTCTCGTTGGCGTCAGCACGGGTGTTGTCCAGCTCTTTCTGGTTCTCGTGCAGCATGAAGGCTAGATGATCCACATGGTGCCTCAACTCCGGGTGTCCTGACATGGGCAAGGGCAGTCCCTGGGAGTCACGCCTGGCAAAATGAGTGAAGCGGGTGCCAGCGAGCTGATTGACGTTCTACCCACACAGTCGAGCAAGTGCTTCCTACATTGCTCTTGTGAGTCCATCCATCCAATTGTTCTCCCTTAGGTTGAACTGGATCTTCTCAAATGTGGGTGGCTCCATTTTTCCTCGGAGATCTGCAACTATCAGCCACTGCAGTTCCCCATCGGGATGATCATTGAGCTAAGCTCCATAGAATTCCGGGTGCGGGCGCTCCAGAAAGTCCGCAAGCTGACTCAGGTCACTCTCGAAGACGAGATTTCCTTCGTTGCCCAACTGATAAAACTTGCTATACTTGTAGAAATTTTATGTAGGGTTGCAAAAAATTTGAGGAACATATGACTCTCTTTTGGAAAGAATTTCAAAGATAAGAATGAGAATAGGTTTTCACAAATACTCACTTTATTTGTTTTAGAAACTAAGTTTTTCAGACGTCCCTTCTAACTAGGGTCTCCTATGGACAGGATGGCTCTGATGCCAACTTGTCAACACCTGGATTTTTAATCCCAGATGTCTGTTATGCCGTACATCACAATCCTAGGATTATCATTTTTGCGAGACATAACAGAATTGGTAGCACAGTACATCATCTATTACAAACCATAACAGTCTTACAAATAGTTGATCATAAGATCAAGTCTGAATACAAATCATAGCAGCGTAATAATAGTAGCGTAGTAGAGGCTCCATCTTCAGGGTCACAGCCAATGCTGACGATGGGATATGATCCTAGTTATCGAAGGCGTCATGCTGTCCATCCTCCTCGTACTCTCCTTCGTAGTCTGGCCATGGGAATAGCCAAGGACAAAGCCATGAGTACTTTTAAGTACTCGCAAACTATCACTAAACAGTAAGGCCATTCTAGTAGGAATCCTACGCTCTAGGTTTGTTTGCAATAAGCCAATTTTATTTCAGAGGTACTTAGTAGTAAAGACCTAACTTTAGTTGTCTAGATTACTCAAGTGGGAACCTAGTTTCATATCCACAACCTTGTGGGATCAAGTCAAAGTCATACTTCCAGTCACAAGTCATTTTGAAAACATCTGACAACGGAACAGTATGGCCATCCAACTGTCCATGACCGCGGACGCGGCTATTCGAATAGTTTGACACTTTTCAAAGGTGGTATAGTTTCACCACGACATTCGATACATCCGTCAGGGATAACCCTGAATCATCATACTTGGTATGCAGATAATCAATCCTAACCTTTCAATTACACACCCTAGTATAGGCACCTCCCCTATGAGTTTGGCCTCCCAGCCATGACCATCTGTCACCCTGGGAACTACACAGGTGGAAATTCATATACACAATGTAGCCTCAGCTCACCTCGTTCCGCGAGGGAACCCATACTAATACACATAAACTTCTAGTTAAGCCCTACCCAAACTCGAGTATTGTGGTTGTACGGTAAAATTAGAATGGTATCGTATCCGAACCCAACCATCAGTTTTTATCGAAGTCATGGCACATAGTTCATTCAATATCATCTTCAACTCAGTGTGTCCATAACACATGTCAAAACATTTCAATATAATGACTCATCATTCCAAGGTTTTCATAATCATTTGTTCCCATCTATAGTGATCAAGATTAGTTTAGCACTAGCATCTATCAATGAGGGTGTCACTATGGAGGGGTGCTAATCCAGTGTAACTACCTACATCAAAGTGCCATGCTCTTGATGACCTCTTTCTTAATTTTCCACTAGTCACCATTTAATTAACTACTTGATTAACATTGATAAAAGGGAGAAAAGATAAAGCTTGCAAGTAAAACTTGGTATTGGTATAATCAAGGTGGTAACAAGTATGCATGCATAGTTCCATCTTGTATAATATCGCTTGCATAATGTAGCTTGCTTGGTATAGCTTAGATTGCCTTGGTTGGTACAGTGGTTGTAGTTCTCTTCCTCTTCTTCATAAAATTCTTCCTCCTCGTAGCCCGGATCGGTACTAGCATCTATAAATGAACACGAGGTACACAATCACCAAACAATACTTAACTACTTATATTTAACACACAGGGATCCACACTAGATGATCTAGCATCATCCCTATCATTATAAGAAAAGGGTGACAAGATTTGATTTATCTTATTTTAGAAAATTAATTTCTACTCATTGAAAAACTACTTAAGATTTAATATTCTCCAATTAAAATATGGGGTCATATTGACACATGTCATCACCACATATTCCAATACTTGAGAATGTGATTTAAAGTGGTTGGCCTAAATTGCAAAGTTAAACAATGCCATTTAGTAATATTTATGTGACTAGAAATAACTATAAAGCCATTCTTTCATTTTGGTCCAGGACTACTACATGTAAATATATATATTTTTACATATTCAGATAGATCATGGCCAATGTGATTTTTGAGAGTTGGAAACAACTCAAAAGCATTTAGTGTTGATTTTATAAAAATGTTTGAAGTGGTAAAAGCTATTGTCTTCTTATTTTTACTGAGGATGATCTATAGATTCAAACTGTTTGAATCCAACGGGAGTGTTTAGAGATTTTCATCTACTTTCTAACAAAAATGGTTTCATTCAATTTCGTCCAGTGAGACTTTCTGAATTGATTTTCAAAGTTACCTATAGTGTAGGATTTCAAAATAAAAGAAAAACCTAAGTTTGTATCTGTGGGCTACGCGGGGAAAAACTAACGGGGCGGGCCCAACTATGCGAAGCGCGCGGCGGGATACATCGGGGTTGGTATCACACGTCAGCGGCTGAGTTAAAACGAAAGGGTATCCTCTAATCTGGGATGCACGATTAGAGTATGATCGACGGCTCCGCGTCGTCATCTCCGTCGCACGAGGCGCACGAGACTGAACCCTAGATCTACGACGAGGGTCGTCAAAGGCTTACCAGGGCTCCAGCTAGGTGGGCAAACGAGAGAGTCGACGGGGCGGTTCGACTGGTGGTCGCGACAGCTTCTGGGGCGGCTCCTAGCGCTGGTTCCTCTTCTCCACTGCAGCGGCGGGCTCCGGTGAAATTTCGGCGAGGTGGTGCTCACCTTGCTCCAGGGGCGGGTCAGAGAGACTACTGGATGAGAGGGGAGTAGAATGGTGTGTGCTTTGAGGCAGGGGAGGGCTCTATTTATACTATGGCGAAGGGTGAAAGACGACATGGCTCGGGCTCGTCGGCGATGTTGTTATAGGGAGCTATCGGCATGGACAAGGGTGTAGGTCGACGCGTGGCTTCAGGGAGGTCGTCACTCGTGTAGTGGCACGACGAGGCGCGGTCGCCATCGTTCTAGAACATCCGTGCTCTGCAGCGGTACCATCGGCATTCCTCGCGACGAATGGTGGTCACGATGCTCGCGAGGTTAAACGAGCATGTCTGGGAGCTTGCTAGAGTTGTGGCAAATTTATTGGCACAAGGAGAGAGCGAGGCGCGGCGTGTTTACGCGGGATTGCTCGGCGCTCTGGCGCGACGATCGACATGGTTGGGTGTTAAATGGGCACATCTACGCTGGCGTCTCCGTGGGCGGTCGTTGGTCGAGGCGTGCATAGGCAGGGGCGGTGAGGTCATGGCTACCTCCTAGACATCGTGGGCGAGGGAGGCGCGTCTGTGGCAGCATGTCCGTGTCGGGGTGACATGGGTGAGCTCGGGTACAAAATGCACTGGTCAATATGGCGAGTGAGAGGAGCTCCATTTCACAGGCTGGTACTGGGAGAGTTAAGGGCATGCCGTGGAGGCTCGGTGAGGTCACAAGGATGATCACAAGGTTGATCAAAACAGTAGATAGTTGGTGAGGTTGTACTGTGATCACCTAGTGTTTGATTAAATGGCCGCAAGAACTAAACTTTCAAATTTTTAAATTATTTTTGGTGGGTGTTCTGGTCACAATCTTGGTAGTCTCTAGGTGCAAGGGTTTGCTAAGTGGTGATGGTTTTGATGGTTTTCCAAAAATGACTATCTTGATGCATAAGATAGATTCAATTTTTGAATTGCCTCCCAAATTGATTTGAAAATGTTTCTGCAAGATTTGAAAGCTCCATTGGGTTCAGTGTTACTTGGTCTATCAAGGTGAGAAAATAAAGGGAATTGTTTCTGTTCGAATTCCTTTGCTAGAGATGCTCAAAGTGAGCTAAGTGTTAACTTCTGCAAAAAATGATCATTAGGTCATATGCTTCATATTTTAATTTTCTTTTGTTTTGATCTGGTTTGGATTTGACCTAGATGTTAAGGTTTTGATCTTTAAGCATCTTCTCATCATTTACAACAAACAAACATGGCATTGCAAACATTCATACACATTCATAACACACATGCAATAATATAGTGTTTATTAATAAAAACTTTTGTTAACTCTAATTTTGGGTGATTAGAAATTGATATCCTCATTAATATTTTTGATATGTTAGAGGTGGTGGTCAAGGGACGCTCCCACACCTCCTTATATGGGTGGAGGGGTCGCGGCCAGGGTTCCCAGCCCTTGCCGAGTCCACCCCCAACTCCCCTTGGCCGACAGCAAGAAGAGGGAGAGGGAAACCTTGTCCATTAAGGTTTCCTTTCCTTCCTCCACTGGGACTTTGACTTTTAAACTAGGATTTGACTTTTCAAACTAGGATTTGACTATTCAAACTAGAGTTTGTATCTCTCTTCCTTGTCCTTGGCCGACTTGACCTAGGGGTCCATGCGCCTACCCCATTAGGGTATGGTGCACTCCAAGTACCCCCTCCCGTGGTGGTGGACCTTCTAGAACATTCTTGAAACTTCCGCCAAAACACCGAAAACATTTCCGAACCCGGAAATTGACTTTCCTTATATGAATCTTATTCTCTGGACCATTCCGGATCTCCTCGTGATGTCCTGGATCCAATCCAAGACTCCGAACAACATTCGGTCTCCAACTCATACTCCATTTCTACTAAACAACATCGAATTCTTAAGTATGCCTCCCTACTATTCGTGAACTATGCAGACATGATCGATACACCTCTCTGATCAATAACCATTAGAGGAATATGGAAATCCATTATGTCGCCCACATATTTCTACGATGACTTTGTGATCGAATGAACCATTTACATACGATACCGATTTCCCTTTGCCTCGCGATACTTTACTTATCCAAGGTTTGATCGTCGGTATCTCTAATACCTAGTTCAACCTTGTTACCGATAATTACTCTTTACTCGTTATGTGATATGACATCCCTTGTGACCTAGTCACATGCTTGCAAGCCAATTGGATGACATTCCACCGAGAGGGCCCATAGTATATATATATATATATATATGTCACAAGGATGGACAAATCCCACTCTTGATACATGTGCTTCAACACTTTCTTTCAGAATACTCAATGCCACCTTTATAACCACCCAGTTACGAAGTGGTGTTTGATGTCATCAAAGTATCCATCCGGTGATGGTTATTAACATGATCTCATGGTCGAAGGATTATGTTACTATGTATTTAAAAGCTTATAGCAAACAAACTCTAAATGACTTGATCTTATGCTACGCTTAACTATAGGAGTGTGTCCATCACATCATTCTCCTAATAATATGATCTTGTTATTAATGACATCCAATGTCCATGATCAAGAAAAATCATGATCATCTATTAATCAACAAGCTAGTCTAACAAGAGGCTTTACTAGAAACTCTTTTATGTTTACAAAACACACAAGTATTAATGTTTCTGATTAATATAATTATAGCAAGAGATGCAAACATTTATCATAAACACAAAAATATAATAATAACACAAAAAGTTCAAATTCACGATCCACTGTGTTGCTTTTCTGTTGAAAGATGCGGCCATTATGCTCCTTCCAGAATCTCCAGTGCACGAGGATAGAGACCGTATCAAAATCCCGCCATAATTTTTTAGGTGCCCTTCTCCTTGCGTCAAGCCACCAATCTTCCGAGCTCTAGAACGCCTTGATTGGAGTAGGAAAATCTTCCTTGACTAGTCTCGAACACGATTCCAAACCTGCTGCGTGTAATGACAATGGATGAACAAATTTGTTCAGGTTTCATGCAAACTTGCACAAATAAGAATAATGTGAAGGATTTTATGGATGAACCGGAGGGGATCAAAGGTGTTTACCTTGAGAGAGGGATTGTGGCCACAATCCAAGAAAAAATGGTTCAAATCAGGGATTTGAGAAGGGAAGAGGAAATTGTCGACGCCTTTGTTTAGTTCATGTGCATGAGAGAAGTTGATTAGGAATGGCTGTCCCGTGCTAACCCTAGTCAGGCGCTTATAGTCTAAGGGAAAGGTGCTAAGCTACATATTATAACATCGAGGCCAACCGCTCTAGATAACCGTGGTGGGCTTAGCCTAGCCCGCCACGCTGGCAGCTCCTATAGTGTTCGTGAGAGCGGCGTTGTCTCATGTAGTATAGAGCCTATGCGTCGGACGCTACCCAAAGATATTATTTCTTTAAAATAGTTTCGCCAATAGTTTATTTTTTTTAATATGTTTTGTCTTTAGGTTATTTTTGTGTCATTTTGGTGAGACCGAGTGAGAAGGAGCCAATGGGGTGCTTCAGTAGTCGGGGTGTGTGTGTGGTGGAGTCTGAAGTGGCTGCGGGTGGGGTCTGTGGCTGGAAAATTCCTCTGCGAGACGAGAGAACGAGATCCAGCTCCCGCTCCCCCTAGGCCACACAGATCTCGTCTTTTGCTGGCTGCGCCCAATGGGGGATCGAGACTTCCTGTGGGGGCGCGCGCGCAGGCTGGCAGCTTTCGCAGCTGCCGCTCTGCTCTGCCGCTGCCGCCGTTTGCAGCTCTGCTCTGCTCTGCCGCTGCCGCTGCCGCTGCCGCGTTAAAAGCAGCCGCGGCCACAGCCTACGGCTACGGGGCTGGGAGTAGCTAGCTAGCTAGCTAGCTAGGCTAGGATAGGATGCCAGTCTCGCTGGCATCGATCGACCGACCGGCAGGGCGATTGCTGCTGCTTATTGGGCGGGATGCCGTGGCCTTTTCACTGCTCCTGCGGTTTCATGCTCGCCTGGGTCTTTCTTATCTACACCAGCTAGGGCTTGCTAGGCTAGGAGTAGTAGTCTACTCGTGTGTGCGATCGAGCCAAGGCCCAGGATATGCAGGTCTGTGGCTTTGTCCCGCGCGATCACGTGACCTGACCGGACGCGCCGGCCGGAGGGACGGAAGAACGCCGCGCGTCTGTCCTTGTAGGTCCGCAAAATCAGGTTCCGGAGGGCCCTCTTGCGGCACCTTCCTGCCTGTGGACTACCCAGCTCTAGCACGGTCTGCGCTATTTGGGGTTTGGTTACTGCCAGAGTTTGCCGAGCAAAAATTTGAAATTTTGTTATGTGTTTGATTTTACCACACTTTAGTTTGTTCCCTCTAACATGTGCTCATGGTAGCATAAGGACACACAACCACAAATAACAAACAACATAAGAAGAACAGCCTCACAGACAACGATCGGTACAAAACCAAGTTAGGGAAGCATCGATTTAAATCCTAGCCCTTTATCACTTGGTATATATGGTGGGAAAACAAATCAAGGGCACACCTGTCAGACCCCTGAAGAGAACCAACGGCCAGGATGCGAGCGGACACCACAGAGGACAAGGATCGGCGATCCACAACGCTCACTGGTGTCTTACCACGTCCAGTAAAAAGCTGGCGTCATTATTATCTTTACTGAATTACTCTTGCTGTAATAAATACACTATATATATAACGGCTTCATTGCTAAAGAAGGATTGAAAAATAAGAAGTAAAACTAGAGTTCCCTAGCTTTCGTAGTCTATCTTCCCAACTGCTTGCGATCGATGAACTCCGATCTCGTTCCTCACCATACAATTCGAAACACCAAATCCACGCAAATCACTAGTATTGATCTCTAGGCTTTACAGTGGTATCAGAGCCAGGTTATCCTCGGTAGAAAAAAAAACGTAGGGAGGCGCGACGAGATCTAGCGTGATCTCGATCTGCGGCGGCGAATCGATTAGGGAAGAGCGGGTGGTTGGGCTCTCTCGTAAAATTCCACCCTCCTCACCCTTTTCGCGGCGGCGGGGGTCTCGGTTAACGGTGGCGTTGGTGGCGGGGGCGTGCAACTCGACGCGTCGACGGTGGCGGCTTGGCGGCGGTGGCAGCATTCGGCCTCAGATCGAGGGTCTCATCACGGTTGCCGGAGAATATTTCTTCTGGTGGTAAAATTATGGTGACAACTTTGATTTGTGAGTTCCAGGCGGCGGGATCGCGAGGCGGCGGTAGACAAAGAGGAGATGGCGCCAACACGAGCACAGACGGCTGCTACAGGCGTTTTCGATGCCCAATCTGCAGTTGAGCATTTGGAAGCAGAGATGACGGAGATTCGGGGCGAACTGACAGAGCTCAAATTGGCATCGACTGGAATTGTTGACATCAAGGATAATATGCTAACATCAGCTAACTTGGAGGCATTAGTCAGGCGGTTTGGAGTACCACCAGCAGTTTCTCCTGTGATTCCTCATGCAGATTCGTCAGGTATAACGCAGCTACAAACTCCTACCAAGCCTACTCAGTCCAATACTGCTCCTATTCCAGCACCATACATATCGTCAGTCAATTCAGTAGTTGGGCATGTATTTGGTTCAGTCATGGGAACACAACCTCCGGGAATTGTTCCACTGGGTACTCAGATGGTCACTACAGACAGTGTGCATTGCGCTATAGTAAGACAGCGTATGGGCTTATAAAATATGGCATACACTCATCCTAATGGCATACAGATTCCCCACCATTTCCAAATTCCACCTATTACACAGCCACCACCAAACTCACAATTGCCATTCTCCATGCCACCAAACCCTGGTATCTGGTCTAGCTCAGTAACCAACCCATACCAGGTTTCTATACCACCAAACTTTAACCCTATCACTGGCCAGTTTTTGCCCATAGCCTAGGACAAGGATTCTCATAACTGTGTTGTGAGGATGACACAAGTGGAAACTGACAGGAATGACAAAATTCATCAAGTGGGAGACATATGTTATTATGCAGATGCAGTACTCAAAGGACCAAGGCTGGAGATTCCTCTGTTTGCAGGAGAGGATCCTATTGGCTGGTTGCAACAATGTGAAAAATTCTTTGACATGTCTGGAACTCCATATGAACAATGGGTGAATATTGCTACTAGACACTTTTATGATAGAGCAAATGTCTGGCTTAAAAATATTTGTATTCCTTGGCAGATGGTGAACTGGCAACAATTCTGTCAAATGATTGCAGACCGTTTCACACAAGCCAATGCGCATGAAGCTGTGGAAAGATTGAAAAATATTTAACAAGTCACTACTGTTCAACTCTACATTGATAGTTTTGAAGAATATGTTCAGCTGGTTAGAAGAGACCATCCATATCTACAGGAGGCATTTATTATGAGTTATTTCATTGGAGGATTAAGGGCTGACACTAAACATGATGTTAGTGGTCAGAGACCTAGTGGCATCCTAGAAGCCAACTGGTATGCTAAAGTTTATGAGAATGCAACAACTGCTAGAAAAGCATACTATCAAAGTTCTATACCCAAACAGAGAACTTCATATCCACAAACTTCCTTTAAATTTCCTCCAAAGCAGGCTGTGACTCACCTCCCAAAGAAAACCCACACTACACCACAGCAACAAGATAGACTAGCTAGACAGTGCTGGTATTGCAAAGAGACCTGGAAATAGAGAACATAGATGCAGACAAGGACGGACAATACATATTATGCAAGAGGTGGAGGATGAATTGGAAGAACCTCCTGAAAGTGAACACTCACCTTCTGCTGAACAATCTTTTCATACAGCTCCTAATACCCCTAACAATACCCCAACCAAGGAAGAATTCATGCATCTATCAACACATGCAGCTGAAGGAACTACAAGTATTGCTACCTTTTCTTTACTGGTCACTATTGGAGGTCATCAAGCAGTTGCTCCGGTGGACAGTGGGAGCTCACATACTTTTATGGATTATAAATTTTCCATAAAAAGTAACAGTTATCTCTCTTCCATTAAAGATAGAAGCATAGTAGTGGCAGGAGGTGGGCACCTCACATCCAAATATGTGGTGAAGAACTCTTCCTACAATATCCAGGGCAACCTCTTTTGGTCCACATTTCATGTGCTGCCAGTTCAGACATATGACATTATCCTTGGAATTGATTGGATGTATAACCTGAGCCTAGTTACCCTGGATCTACCACTGAGACTGCTGACAGTCCATCATAAAGGAAAAGCAATTACCCTGACTGATCACACGATTCTACCAGAGAAATGTGTCCTTGAGTCAGCAAAAATGATTAAACTACTGGAAAAATATGTTCTGGGTTACATAATTCAGATCCACAATTTAGAATCAGAAGAAGATTCACCCTCCCACCCAATACCCACTGAATTGAAACCTTGTTACAGGAATTTCAGTCAGTCACTAAGGAACAACCTGGTCTACCTCCTGTCAGAGACTGTGATCATGCCATCCCTCTGCTAGAAGGTGCACAACCACCTAACCTGAGACCTTACAGAGTACCACATATGCAAAAAGATGCTATGGAAGAAATCATACAGAAAATGCTCAAGAATGCAGAAATAAGAGCAAGTTTGAGTCCCTATTCATCCCCTACAGTCATGGTTAGGAAAAGAGATGGCAGTTGGAGACTATGTGTTGATTACAGATTGTTGAATTCTATCACCATTAAGAACAAATTCCCTATGATAGTGATTGAGGACCTACTGGATGAACTACAGGGAGCTGTCATTTTCTCTAAGCTGGATCTCAGGTCAGGCTATCATCAAATTAGGATGAATAGTGCAGATGTTCCCAAAACAGCTTTTAAAACTCACATGGGACACTATGAGTATACAATGATGCCTTTTGGACTGACTAATGCTCCCGCAACATTTCAAAACCTGATGAATACCATCTTTAAACCTCATTCAGAAATTTCATTCTGGTATTCTTCGATGACATCTTGGTGTATAGTGCTACTATGGAAGAACATATACATCATCTGAGAATAACACTCCAGATTCTTCAACAGCACTCCTTGTTTGTCAAGTTACCTAAATGTGAATTTGCAACAACCTCAGTGGAATACTTAGGTCATATAAATTCTACAAAGGGAGTAGCAACAACACCTAAGAACATCACAGTCATCAGCCAGTGGCCAGAACCTACAACTGTGTCTAAGTTAAGAGGATTTCTGGGTCTGACGGGATACTATAGGAGATTTGTGAAAGGCTATGGACACATTTGCAGAACACTTCATGACTTGCTGAAAAATAATGCATTCAATTGGCAAGAGGAGCACACCCTGGCATTCAATAAGCTGAAACATCTTTATGACTTCCTATCCTATCTTAGACTTGCCTGATTTTTCCAAACCATTTGTGATGGACACTGATCCATGCGACACTGGACTAGGAGCTGTGCTTATGCAAAATGGCAGACCATTGGCATACATGAGTAAAAGCTTAGGTCCCAAAGCAGCGGCACAGTCTGTTTATGCTAAGGAAGCATTGACTATTTTGGAAGCTTTGAAGAAATGGAGACATTACCTGCTAGGTAATCCCCTGATTATCAAAACTGACCAACAGAGCCTCAGGTTTATGATAACACAAAAGCTGACTGAAGGAATACAACATAAACTGCTGATGAAATTCCTGGAGTTTGACTATACTATTGAATACAAAAAAGGGAAGGAAAATCTAGTAGTTGATGCATTGTCTAGAAGAGACAGTAGTTGTCATGCCATTACTGTGTGTGTGCCAGAATGGATGGAAGATGTCAAAGATAGTTACATTCAGGATGTTGATAGCAACAAACTCCTCCAAAAATTAGCTAAAGATGTGTCTGACCCTCCATAGTATACTATCAAGGATGGAATCATTAGACATGGAGGCAAAATCTATGTAGGTGCTTCAACCAATATGAGACTCACCCCGCTGGAGAATTTCCATCAATCTGCTATGGGGGGCCATTCTGGGGTCAAAGCAACCTATCAAAGAATAAAAAGAGTCTTCTGCTGGCCTCACCTCAAACAAATGGTGACCAAGTTTGTATCTGAATGTCCAACTTGTCAACTAGTCAAAGTGGAACACACACATCCAGCAGGCCTTCTGCAACCACTGCCAATTCCTGGTCTTCCTTGGTCTTCCATCAGACTAGATTTCATTGAAGCTTTGCCTAAATCCGATGGGAAGGAGGTTATTCTAGTGGTAGTGGACAGACTGACCAAGTATGCTCATTTCATGGCAATTTATTATCCATATTTGGTTGAACAAGTGGTTGCACTGATTCTGGATAACATAATCAAATTACATGGGCCACCCAGGGAAATAATCTCTGACCGTGATCGAATATTCACTAGCACACTCTGTCAGCAGATTTTCAAGGCCTTCAAGGTGACACTCAAATTCAGCACTGCCTATCATCCCCAAACCGATGGACAGACAGAGCGAGTTAACCAGTGTCTTGAAGCATATCTGCGCAGTATGGTTTTCCTGGAACCTAAATAATGGACCAAATGGCTAGCAACAGCGGAATGGTGGTACAACACCTCTTACCACTCATCTCAAAAAATGACACCTTTTTAGGCACTCTATCACTATCCCCCAACACACATTGGAGAATTTGATGTGACTGCTGAAACATGTCCAACAGCTCGTCTGGCAGTCAATGAGCGGGAACACATGATCCAGCAACTCAAGACGAATCTCCAGGAAGCTCGGAACAGGATGAAAGTTGATACGTTGGAAACGTATCTATAATTTTTGATGCTCCATGCTTCTTTAGTATCTACTTTGTTGTACTTGTCCACACTTTGAGGTGCTTTTTACATGTTTTCTCGTACTAGCCTACTAACAAGTTGCAATAGTGCCAGATGCCTGTTTTCTGCTGTTTTTGGTTTTAGAAAATTTAGTAAAGAAATATTCTTGGAATTGGATGGGACGAAGGACAAAGTCAATAACTTTCCGTGGGGAACAAGAAATCTAGAGGGGAGCCCGGAAGGCCAGCCATGGGGGCGAACCCACCCTAGGCGCGGGTGGGCCTAGCCCCGCGCCTGTCTAGGGTTTGGGCACCCTGGCCGCCTCTCGGTCTCTCCCCTTCGCCTATAAGAAGCCCTCGATACAGAAACCCTAAGTACCCCGATCAGAAATCCATGAAACCGTTTGTAGCCGAGGCCACCATCGTCCCTAGATCGGGGGGATCTGAAGTTCTTCCCGGCACCCTGCCGGAGGGGAGATCATCCCGGAGGCCTTCTCTCTGGTATGATTCGTGAGTAGTTTCACCTTGGACTATGGGTCCATGTAGTAGTTAGATGGTTGTATCTCCTCCTTTGTGCTTTCATGTATAGATCTTGTGAGCTCCGTTCATGATCAAGATCTAATCTATTTGTAATCATGCATGTTATGTTTGCGGGGATCCGATGGATATTGAGATTATTATGTTAGTTTGATTAATGGTTTTATCTTTATGATTCTATCATGTCTATGTTGTTTGTGATCTTGCATGCTCTCCGTTGCTAGTGGTTATCTTGGCCAAATAGTTGCTAGTGACTCCAAGAGGGAGTATTTATGCTCGATAGTGGGTTCATGCCTCTAGTTTCCAAGGGAAGTGACAATAATCTCTTCGGTTGTAGATGTTTTGTTGCTACTAGGGAGAAAACAACGGTCTCTTGTTCATGGAACATGTGGACTGTTTACCTTACACACTTTGCTTAAAGGAGTTGTCTGTTGCTTGCAACTTAATACTGGAGGGGGTTCGGATGATAACCTGAAGGTGGACTTTGTCAACATCCGAATTTTTAATCCCAGATGCCTGTTATGCCATACATCGCAATCCCAGGATTACCATTTTTGCGAGACATAACATATTTGGATATCACAGTACATTATCCATTACAAACCATACATAAGGTCTTACACAAATAAGGATCCCATGATCCAGTTCTTAATACAACTCAAGCAGCGGAATAACGTAATAATAAAGGTAGCGTAGGTGAAGCTCCATCTTCGGTGTCACAGGCAATGTTGACGATGGGAGATGATCCTAGTTGTCGTAACCTTCCTGTGGTCCATCATCCTGGTACTCCTCTTCATAGTCTGACCACGGGAATAGCCAGGGACAAAGCCATGAGTACTCTTTAAGTACTCACAAACTAATACTAACAAGTTAAGGGGGGTTTTTGTAGTAGGACACTAAGCTCTAGGGTTGTTTTGCAAAAATCCAGATTTACCTCTACTAAGTTTAGAAGCAAAGAAAGCTAGTTGAAATTTTATAACACCTAAGTGAGAACTTGAATTTCATATCACAACCCTGTTGTGGTCAAGTCAAAGTCACAATTCATTTCACAAGTCATTTTTGAAAACATTTGACGGGGGAACAGTATGGCCACTCCAACTGTCCATAACCGCGGATGCGGCTATTTGAATAGTTTGACACTCTGCAGAGATTGTACACTTTCACCATAACATTCGATACATCCGTCAGGAACAAATCCTGAATTCACCATACTCAGTATGCGGATAATCAATCCTAACCTTTCCATTACACGCCCTAGTATAGGCTCCTCTCCTGTGAGTTTGGCCTCCCAACCATGACCAATTGTCATCTTGGGTACTGCACAGGTGGACAATCTTCACAAGGTAGCCTCATCTCAGACCTTGGCCGCGAGAGAACCCATACTAAGGTATATAAATTTCCAGTCAATCCCTACCCAATTTTCGGGTATTGTGGTTGTACGGTAAAATTTGGAATGGTATCGCATCCAGACAACCATCAGTTTTATAAAGGGATAAGGCTCATGCCTCAACATTTTCATCATCCAAATCATCTGGTGTTTTGGAAACACATGTCAAAACATTTCAGTAGAATGATTCATCATTCCAAGGTTTTTATAACCATTTTCACCAAGTATTCCCATCTAAAGTTGATCAAGTTTTATGCTTAGCACTAGCATCTACAAGTGGTGGTAAGTACTAATGAGGGGTGGTAAACAAGTGGAGATTAATTAAGTTCAATCTCATGCCTTAGGATAACATCAAGATTATCTACTTAGGCCAAATTTAATGCTCTTTATGCAACCTTCAAATATCTTTCTAGTATCTACAATTCACTATGTAAACTCTAAGAGAAAGCTTTGATAAATAAATAAAGTATAAAGCTTGCAAGTAAAAATAGGATGGTTTATCAAGTGGGTATGATCACATATACTTAAGGCATCTAGTGGTCATGGTAACAAGCAAGTATTAGCTTGCATAAGTAGGGTATCTTGCAAGGGTTAGCTTGCAAGGGTTTAAGTATTGGCTTGCATAAGTATCAGTATAAGCTTGCCTTGAGCAGAGTAGTGGTTGAAGTTTTCCTCGGCTTCCTCCTCGTAGTATCCTCCTTCCTCCTTGTACCCTTGGTCGGTACTAGCGTCTATAAATAAATACGAGGTACACAATCACCAAACAATACTTAAATATTTTCAATCATCACACAAAGGTGTACTATAAATGATCTAGCATCATCACCTATCATTACAAGCTTAAAACATTTGTCTTATTTATTTTAATTTGAGAAAAGTAATTTCTACTCATTGAAAAACTACTTAAGATTTAATATTCTCCAACTCAAACATGGGATCATGTTGACACATGTCATCACCACATATTTCAGTACATGGGAATGTGATTTAAAGCGGTGTCACAATTTAATAAGGTTTAACCTTTTTATTTTAAATAAATAAAGTGACTAGAAATGCCTATGTGGCATTCTTTTGTTGCTTGAACATTATTTCTCTAAGTAAACCCAAATGTTTTTATATATTCTGCAAGGTATGATCAAATGTGATTTTTGAGAGTTGGAATCAACTCAAAAGCTCTTATTGCTGAATTTTGAAAAAGTTTGAATGCATAAAAGCTTCTGACTTGTTATTTTTACCAAGGCTGATCTACAGATCCAAATGATTTGAATCCAACGGGCTTGGATTAAGAATTTCAGTACCTTTCTAACAAAATTAGTTTCATGCATTTTGGTTCACGATCAGTGAGGTGAGGGGAGTGGAATGGTGTGCTTCAAACGGTTGGGTGTGGCCTCCTTTTATAGGCTCGACGGCGAGATCGAGAGGGATGGGCAGGCGACATGGCTACGGGATGCTAGAGGAATGGCTGAGGTTGGCGATCGACGGGCGGTCTCCTGGCGATGCTCTAGAGTTTAAATGCGTGCGTAGGGGCGGTGGAAATCGGTCGGGAACGTGCAGTGCTCTGCGCGGTACCGACGGCGAACTTTGCGGCGTGCGGTGGCTACGAGGTACGTGCGAGGAAATGATCATGTATAGTGGTCTCCTGGGACGGTGGGGTTCATGCTGGAGGGCGGCAAGGGCTCGAGGTGGTCGGGTTGAGTGGAAACGGAGCGTGCACGGTGGTGCGCATCAGCATGGTCGACAGCGGCGCGGGCACGGCGTTCCTGGCGGTTCTTGTCTCTGTCTTTGAGCTAGGGCTGGTCGAGAGGGGGCGGTGAGGCATGGGCAATATGCTACACAGGGTGGGCGCAGCTAGTTCTTTTTCTAGCTTGTTGTCCACCTCGGGGTGGCATGGTGAGGCTCGACCTGCTCACCATTGATGGCATGGTAAGCTCACAGTGGTGCTAGAGGTTTACAATTAAGCTAGATGAACTACTAGATGTTTGCTGTGAGCTAGAGAGAAGACAAGGTTGGCCAAATCACTGCTCAAAATAGTGTTTGTTGTTGGTTTGATTTGAATCTGCAAGGTGTTTGATGAAATGTCCGCAAGAACTTGAATTTTGAATTCTGAAAAGATTTTTGGTGGATGTGCTAGGCCTGTCCTGGAGGTTCTGTAGGTGCTTGGGTTTTGAAAATTGAGCTTGTTTGAGTGGTTTTTGAAATAGTGGGATCTTTCCATATGAGATAGATTCAATTTTAAACTGTCCTTTAAACATAGTATTTGAATGTTTTTGGATGATCACAAAGTGGGCCTTGGTACCTTATTATGAGTACTAACAAGGGGTGCAAAGATTCACAAATGTTTCTATTAAGTTTTGAAAACTAGGGATAGCCAAAGTAGGCATGAGAGTTAATTTGGCAAAAATGACCATTCACTTCATTTGTTTATTTTGAGTTGTTTGTCTTTGGGAAAAGTTTGGGGATTGATTTAGATGATGTTTATTTCACCTAATAATCATTTTACAAGCAAAGAAACACAGAACCATGGCAATTCAAAAGAATCCAAATTTTGAATACACACACATATGAATGCTTTCATATTTTTAGTTGGGAAAGTTTTTGTTAACCCTAATTTTGATGATTAGAGTTTGATGATCCAAGTTTAATATTTTTGGGATGTTACAGACTTCTAGTCATAGATGTAGTTGGATGACGGTCTATGTATATTGTTGTATTTCCCAATCAACCTCATAGGATCTTTGTGGCTAGTAATTGCATTGTTATGCCTTGCTCAGTTCCTGTCAATTGCCTCGCTGTAATTTGTTTACCCTTCATGCCATGTTGTTTATATAAGGAGAGCACCTCTAGTGAACTATGGACCCCGGTTCAATCTTTACCATTGATACATCTTCCACTGTAACTTGTTTACTTGCTGCAAACCATTACCTTCCACACCATACATTTAATCCTTTGTTACAGCAAACCGGTGAGCTTGACAACCTCACTGATTCGTTGGGGCAAAGTCTTGAGTTTGTGTTTTGCATGTCTCCGCATTGCTTGCAACACCTGTGTGACGTTTCCTTCCTCCTACTGGTTCGATAACCTCGGTTTCTTACAGAGGGAAAACTTGCTAGTGTGCTGCTTCACACCTTGCTCTTGGGTTTTCTCGACGAGGCGCTCCCACTTGGACTAGCGCTGCATCAAAAGTATATGCTGATCAACACATGACTGATCGACAATATGAAGTGAATGATATGGTGTACCTCCGGATTCAACCATACAGGCAGAATGCGTTTGGGCTTCGAGGATCTCTGAAGATGCGTTCAAAATATTATGGACCCTTCAAGATAATTGATCGAGTGGGGAAGTATCATACAAGCTCCAACTTCATGATACAACAAACATTCACTCGGTTTTTTACATCAGTCACCTAAAGAAACATGTGGGGGCAAATGCTATACCTCTTCCCCATGTTCCACTGGTGACAATGGACAGAAAAATCAAGACCGTGCCATTTGCGGTATTGGATGAGAGGATCATCCAGTGTCAAAAATCACCAGTTAAGCAACTGGTGATCCACTGGGAGAGTCTGGGTCTAGAATATGCGACAAGGGAAGATTTCGGTTTCATCCAAGCTCATTTTCCAAACTTTCAGCCTTGAGGACAAGGACTGTTTCAAGGGGAGGGCATTGTCAGACCCCTGAAGAGAACCAACGGCCAGGATGCGAGTGGACACAGAGGACAAGGATCGGCGATCCACAACGCTCACTGGTGTCTTACCACGTCCAGTAAAAAGCTAGCGTCATTATTATCTTTACTGAATTACTCTTGCTATAATAAATGCACTATATATGTAACGACTTCATTGCTGAGGAAGGATTGAGAAAGAAGAAGTACTAGAGTTCCCTAGCTTTCGTAGTCTATCTTCCCAACTGCTTGCAATCGATGAACTGCGATCTCGTTCCTCACCATACAATTCGAAACACCAAATCCACGCAAATCGCCAGTATTGATCTCTAGGCTTTACAACACCGTTAGACCACTTCGCCATGATCCAAATAGACTTTCATCCCGTTTATAAATAAAACATCGACTATATAAGAGTTCATGGACAAGAAAAGAAAATACTAGGGCAAGAGCACAACATGCCAAACAAGAGAAGTAATATACAACTACGAGGAGAGCGAGAATAGCAGCATCAAGTTGACAAACCGAGATGGGATGACTCAATTCATGCACCCTCCAAAATTTGCCCCCACCTAGTCCACCTGCACCCGCGTGCGGTGGCGGCGGAGGCGACGACGTCTCCGGTTGCGTTGGAGGCAGCCCGACCTCGAACGTGCCTGCCCACTATGTCCCTGCCACGAGAAGTGCCTGCTCCTCGAACTGCGTGATGGCCAAGAGAGTGGCTTTTCTAGGTCCAGCTTCGGCTACCGCAGGACATCCCCTCCTCCTGCTTGACGGTCACCATGTAGGCGAGGTAACCCTCGCGGTCTGTCGTGTCATCGTGGGACTCCTTGCCAACCACATCGTTGCTAATCCCGCTGCAGAGAGGGCTCCATGGGTGGAGGTGGTGTGCGGAATATAATGCCACCTTCCCACAGTGGCATGCAAAAGACAATGTTGTGGCACCCCCGACGTGATCGAGACGGTGCCTCCGTCTTGAGCGTCCCGAAGTACGCTGGGCGCTGCCACGCGGAATGGCGAGCCTGGTGAGGGAGACCATGCTGCGCAAGGACGACATCGACGTCGAGGTGGTCCCAGTATCGATGACGCGTGACACGATTCCATAGTCTGACTTATGGGTTGGCCAGCAATGCCTCGTCACGCTCCACCTAGAGAATCACCACCCAAAGGGCGTCGGTGACCTAGATTGTGTATGATTGCTGCTCCAGCGTGAAGACTACACATCACCGTAGGATCACCTTCTCTAGATCTATGTTATGCAAAAAAAGGTAGGATCGCGTACCCGTCGGCACTGATGTTCATCCACTAGGGAGGCGCCAGTTCAGCATCATGAGAAGTTTATTCTCATCTAGGACGGTTGCCTCCTTGATAAAGAGGTTGCACGACTGTGCAAACCTACCGGCGGCGCTACCGTTATCGCCCTCCTCGTGGTCGTGGCGGCACATGGTGACTAGCGATGAGGGAGTGGCTATGGCGAGGTGATACGAGTGGCTGTGCTAGTGAGAGAGTTGAAGGAGATATGCTCGAGAGGCAAATAATAAAGGTGTTTTATTGTCATATCTCAAATGTTTATAATAGTTTTGTACCATGCTATGACGGTTTTAAGCGGAAACATTAATACATGTATGGTATATAAACAAAACAGGTCCCTATGAGTCTCTATTCAACTAGCTCATTGGTTAACCGATGATCGAGGTTTCCCAATCATAGACATTTATGTCAATTGAAAATAAGGTCATGTTATTAGATGAATGATGTGATGGACACACACCCAACTTAGTATTGCAATGAGATCCTGTCACTAAGTTCAACATTGCGATAACTAGTAAAACGCAGTAACCCACTCTTTTGACTGTAGCATCATATTTTATCACTATCAGCTACTTTGTTTGCATCAACCGCTACACCATAACAGGGTGATCATAAATATGTCTCTCAGGTATTTTAACGGGTAGGTTGAGGCGTATGCATCGAGATAGGGATTTCCCATACAAGTAATATCACTGAAACGAGTAAACGTATTTGGCGGTAACAAGATCAAACTAGTTATCGAGATACCAGAGATCAAATTTTGGACAAACCAGGTATCGAAGAGCAAAGGGAATGCGACTCAATGTTTAAGGTTCAAGCGATCAAGTAATTCGTTTTTGGTCCGCTCGAGTTGCCGACATAGTTTGGGGGCTTCCGGTGCGGGCCATTTTTTGGCCACAACCCCCTAAGCCCATTGATGACTGCTTTGGGGGGGGGGGGTTGCGGATGCTACAACATGTTATCATGGAAGCATAATGATACACAACCAAAAATAACAAGCAGCATAAGAAAAAAATACTTAAACAACAATCAGTAAAAACCAAGTTAGGGATGCATCGATTGAAAGCCTAGACTTTACCACTTGGTATCTATGATGGGGAAATATAGTTAACACCGCTAGCCCAATAAGAAAAGAAAATGTTGGGAAAATATAGAGAACACCGCTAGACCAACAAAAGAAGAAAATCCTAGACCACTTATCCATTTATAAAATAGGCTTCCGTCCCGTTTTATAAATAAGCATCGAGTATACAAGAGTTCATGAACAAGAAAAAAAAATATTGGGGCAAATAGCACAACATGCCCAACGACAAAAGTATGATACGATTGAAAACGTATCTATAATTTTTGATGTTCCATGCTTGTTTAGTATCTACTTTGCTTTGCTTTGTCTATACTTTGAGGTGTTTTTATATGTTTTCTGGGACTAACCTATTAACAAGATGCCACAGTGTCAGTTGCCTGTTTTCTTCTGTTTTTGGTTCCAGAAAAGACAGAAAATGAATATTCTCGGAATTGGACGGGACAAAAGTCAAAGTCAATATTTTACCGTGGGGAACACGGAGCCAGAATACTAGACGAAGGGGAGCCACCAGGGCACACCCCTCGCCTGGCTAACCCTAGCACTCAAGAAGTGCGGCCACCTTGGTGCCTCGCCTCATCGCCTATAAGAAGCCCCCGATACCAAAACCCTAAGTGCCCGATCAATCTTCCACGAAACAGTCCGTATCCGCCACCACCATCGTCCCTAGATAGGGGGGATCTGAAGCTCTTCCCGGCACCCGACCGGAGGGGAGATCATCCCAGACGCCTTCTTCATCATCATGCCAGCCTTCGGCGTGAAGCGTGAGTAGTTCCACCTTGAACTACGGGTCCATGTAGTAGCTAGATGGTTGTCTCTCCTCCTTTTTGCTACCATGTTTAGATCTTGTGAGCTTCGTTCATGATCAAGATCATCTATTTGTAATCATGCATGTTGTGTTTGCGGGGATCCGATGGATATTGAGATTACTATGTCAGATTAATTAATGGTTTTGTCTTATTGATTCTATCATGTCTGTGTTGTTTGTGATCTTGCATGCTCTCCGTTTCTAGTAGCTATCTTGGACAAGTAGATGCTAATGACTCCAAGAGGGAGTATTTATGCTCGATACTAGGTTCATGCCTCTATTTAATCTAAGGGAAGTGACAGCAATCTCTAAGGTTGTAGATGTGTTGTTGCTACTAGGGAGAAAACAACGGTCTCTTGTTCATGAAACAAGTGGATTGTTTACCTTACACACTTTGCTTAAAGCAGTTATACGTTGCTTGCATCTTAATACTGGAGGGGGTTCGGATGATAACCTGAAGGTGGATTACTAGTCATAGATGCAGTTGGATGGCGGTCTATGTATCTTGTTGTATTGGCCAATCAAATCTCATAGGATCATGAATGTCTAGTATTGCATTGTTATGCCTTGCTCGGTCCTATCAATTGCCCTGCTGTAATTTATTTACCTAGCATGTCATGTTTGTTTATCTTAAGGAGAACACCTCTAGTGAACTATGGACCCCGGTCCAATCTTTACCATTGATACATCTTCCACTGTTAGTTTTTACTTTCTGCAAACCACTATTACCCTCCACACCATATAGTTAATCCTTTGTTTTCAGCAAACCGGTGAGATTGACAACCTCACTGTTCATTGGGCAAAGTCTTGAGTTTGTGTTGTGCAGGTTTCCAAGTTGCTAGCAACACATTTGAGTCGTTTCCTTCCTCTTACTGTTTCGATAACCTTGGTTTCTTACTGAGGGAAGACTTGCTGCTGTGCTCATCACATCTTCCTCTTAGGGTCTCCCAACGAAGCTCTACAATGATCTGAAACACCATCAATACAACTTGGAGGAGAGTGTGAACGGCAGCACCAGGTTGAAAAAGGGAGATGGGATGCCTCGATCGATGCATCCTCCGAAATTTGTACAACCATGCTACATGCACCATCGATGACCGAGTACCAAGGTAGCACACTGAAGAAGGGATATGCGAGATCAAAACGATGTTGCTTACTCTCCCCCGCCCCTTTCTCTTCTACTGTAGCTGAGAGCCTCTCCCACCTTATCTGGCCGAGCCAAGGCCCTCTCCCATGGCGCTGCCGTCGGAGAGCGGCGGAGGCGAGGTGCTCCCTGTAGATTAGGTCTTTGGTTTCTCGTTGTAGGTGTCTTAGGATTAGTTCTAGGTTGTTCTAAGTCTACCCAAGTGGTGTTTGGCGAGATGTCGTCAGGTCTGTACCCTCTGGCGTTCATGCACGACGCCGGCCTCATAGTGGTCCGACAAGCTCCTTTGGTTGGAGAGCGCCGTCGCTGCTGCTGTGGGCGGAGGCCATCAAAATAAGTGCGACTGCCTCTAGTTCTCGCTTCCTCGTGTCTCCCTGCTCTCCCTGGCCGGTTGTGGTGGCGAGGGGTAGGAGCATCAAGATGTGGGGGATGCTGGTTGCGAGAGGCGGCATGGGTGCTCGGCGCGGGGTCGTTCTGACCAGATCCGACATCGACTAGGTTGTGGGTCTCCGCTGCGGTTCTCCCGGGGTCGAAGACGAGTGCTGCGGTGACCGGCTCCAGCGCACCCTCTGATAAGGTCAGTTCTCTTGGATGGCTTTGGTTGTCTGCTCGATCTCGCCGTTCTTCTCCGGACGACCGCGGTGGCGAGGGGAGAAGTGGTGGTGTGGCCAGAAGACGACCTGCTGCTATTCCAAGTTCGCAACACCATGGAGCATATCACGCGAAGGCCAGGATTGGCCTCCAGGATGGAGGCCTCTTCTCGAGCTCGGCACCGGCGTCATGCACTCTCTTGTCGCCAAGTGGTCTGTCCCCGCGGTGGAACGGTGGCCGAAGCTGGAGGCTCGTCGTTGGTGGTGAAGGACAGGGACCCAATTGCTTTTCCATATTTTTGCCCAGTGTCCTTTTTGTAAAAGTGCAGGACTTTGATCTGTTTACCGGTTTGTATAAGGCCTCTAGTTTGAATGAAGCTGTGTCGGGTCCTTCAAGGCCCCTCTATTGTTCAAAACAAACGATGCTACTTCCTGGACAAGTGAGTTGATCCTAAGGTTTCACCCGATACGCAGAGGAGATTGAAGCCGGAAGACCTCGATGCCATCCAGGGAGAAACGTTGCCATGAAGCTTCGCGAGGGTCGCACACGCACTGACGGTTCTCCGGTGTGTATTTTTTTTTTTGACCGAACACAACATCCTACTTCTACCCAAAACCGAAGATAAAAAAAAAATGAAGATCACACTTGGGATGGTGTCGCGTTGGCCACGAAAGTCGACGACAATTATTGGCGTGCCTGCTGCCTGCTTTGGGTCTGCCTGGGACCGGAGGGACGCCCTCGGGTCGGGTGGGTCCCACCCCGTCCGTACTACTACTACCGCTACTCCGCGAATTCAGCTCGGCCGGCCTGGGGTTCCGCGCTGACGCCGCGCCGTCCGTTGGGCTTTGATAAATGGACGCGTTTCTCTACCCTTCCATTCATGTCTCGCTGTCCCCCCTCCCTTCTCCCTACAGCTGTACTGTAGGAGTAAAAGTAATTTAAGAGCGGGCTCTGCGCCTGCGCCTGCGCCGGCGCATGCGATGCATCAGGCGGCTCCGGTCTCTTTTTTCCACGCCACCACCGCAACCGCAATCTACTGGAGCACCGTGCCCGTCAGCCAGGCCCAATCAATCCCCTGTTCGTCGCTGCTCTGGGCCGTTCGCGTCCACACAGGGCCAGGCCAGCTCCGTACCTGCATACCTGCCTCTCGCGTCTGCCCTGCTTTACGGCCATCGAAACAGGCGCCGAACGGCGGCGGCGTTGACACTTGACGCGCGCAGCGCCGCCCTCGTCGCCTCGGGCGAGGCGTTGAAACGGACCGCGCTCTCCGGGTCGGCTTATTCTGATATCCGTGTCGCGCGTCGCGAGACCAGGGCCCTAGGAGATAGGATGATCACATGCAAAACAGATGGATGCGCACCCACACTGGCACGACTCAGCCCTACTCTTCGGCCCCGGACTCATTCCCGTGACCAGGCTGCGGTTTTGACTAACATATCAACAATTAGTTGGTTCGGATAGCTTCCGCATAGTTAGTTTAGAGTTAATTGAATAAAACTATTTTCCAGTATTAATCGATTTGATTTGTCAATTTTGATGACCATATACTTTAAATAGTGTACAGATTCATCTAAATTTACAATCCAATCAATTAATATGATGAGTACCACAATTGATTGAGTCTGTCGGAATGGGTCAGGACCACTTTCGGTAATTTTGGTACGTCAGTATCAATTTTAGGGAGCGTCGCGAATCGGACTAATTTACGACTAAGAGCACTTTGACACGCTTTCTGATGGCTAGGACCCAGCTGTAAGTGCTGAGTTGGTGCCACGTGTCAAGGAGAAGCTGAGGTGGAACTAGGGCCCACCTGTCAGACATATTTTTTCTTTTTTTTTTTCTTTTTTTCTTTTCTATTTTTCCATTTACCGCCACTGGATCCCACTCGCCAGCCTTCCTATTTTTCCATACACCTTCTTCTTCTCCACACCTATCTGCAGCAGACTAGTTAGAAAAAAATGCCACATAGACGTAAGCGCGCCCGCGAGCTCGCCGACGGGACACAAGCACACCCCCGCGAGCACGCCCAAGAGCTCGCCGGCGGAATTCCACGAGCACACCCTGCAAAGCTCTGCATGGGTGACTAGACAAGATGCCGCATGCTCCCTCAGAGCTGAATTCTTAAGTGTTTGTGAGTTGTAATAAGTACAATTATTGTCTGACTGATGCTTTGTTTGTTGAACTATGAGATGAGTTTTGGTTTTAATTCTTAAGTATCTATGAGCTGCCAGAATTTATATGTGAATAACTATTGTCTGAGTGATATGTTTTGGTCTGAAATTTATATGTGTTTTGCCCTGGATCACCTGCCAGAATTATGGTGAAATTACACACATCATGTAAGAAAATAAATGACACCAAAAGCATTTGAATGAACGGGTGGAACAATAGTGACATTGGTAGCTAAATAATGGTTCAACAAGACTGACATACTGGTTCAACAAGACTGACATAGGTAGGTACATACTGGTTCAACAGGTAACATTAGATACACCAATTTGCCACAGCAAAATAACAGGTTTACATCAGAAACTTTGCTCCAAGCAAATAACAAAAACTTTGCTCCAAGCAGTTCAACCATCTAAAGGACCACTACTTGAGTCCCTACCAGTAGATGCATTTGTCCTAGCTGTGAAGTAGGACATGAATCCTCTCCCTTGCCTTGGAGCTGAACCAGTAGGAGGTTGTGCATTAATAGTTGATCTTGGAGGAACAAAAGAGGATCTTGGTGGCATGGAAGCTTGTTCTGGCATAGAAGATGAGGATGGTGTCCTGGGAGCTTGTTCTGGCATAGAAGATGAGGATGGTTCCCTGGAAGTTGAGCCTTCTCCATCAACTCTAGGGCCTACCCCAGCAGGAATGGTCATGTTTGACTGTAAATAAGGGGGTGTTTGTTTGGGCTTTTGGTGGCTTTCCACTAGAAAAAGCCAAAAAATCGAACCAAACGGACTAGTTGTGCGGTAGGCTTCGGCCGAAGTGGTTGCGAGAATAGGCTATACCGGGAAGCACGTCCTGAGGTGCTTCCCGCGGCTTCCCGCGAGGCAACGAACCGGTATTTCCAAAATTACGAAGCAAATGCCACCGAGGGTACCCGTTCAGCAGTAAACTTGAAAAAAAAGTCCCACCTTGTACCCCCACGCGAGACGCGCACCGTTTGTGCCCCCTCCTGACCCGTACCTGGCGATAAGGAGCGTAGCCGCCGCCAGGTTACCTTCCGCCGCCGCCGCCCTACCTCCAGCCGAGCTCCTCCCGCCGCCGCCCTACCTCCAGCCAAGCTCCTCCCGCCGCCGCCCTACCTCCAGTCGCCGCCCTACCCCCACCGATGCCGAGCTCCTCCTATTCCTCCCCGTCTCCATACCCTACTTTCTTCCTAACGCCGACCATTGAGGTATTTTTACGCATGTTTGTTCCTAGTTTGTTCCTCCTCCTCCTAGTTTGTTCAAGTAATTGTTACGCATGTTTGGATTCCTATCTTGTTCGTCCCAATTTCTAGGTTAGGTCTGATCGTTAGTCAATATGCAAAGCTGGAAAATTAGACCTAACCCGTTTCTTGCCCCTTGAAAGTACCGACTTGATACGACTAGAGGGGGGGTGAATAGGCGTCTACCCAATTTTAATTTGTTTCTCATTTTTAGGCTCAACGAGAAAGGAAGTTATCTAGTGATGCAACTAAGTGAACAACCTAAATGCAAGAAAACAACCATCAACAACAAAAACAGTAAATAGCAAGGAGTAAAGGAAGGGAATGAAGTAACCGGAGAGGGGACACGGAGATGTAAATCCCGTAGTTCACTCCCAAGGAGCTACGTCTATGTTGGAGAGGTGTCGGGGCCACACAAGGTCACCCGAGCGCCACAAAGGCCTCACCTTCTTCTCCGGTGAGCTCCCCCACAAAGGAGGCCTCACAATCCACTAACCGGTGACCTTGAAGGCGCCAACCGAAACCTTTATACCAAGGTTGAGGGGGAGGCTCCACAACTCAATTGGAGGCCCTCAACGACACCTCGAAGCTTTACAACACACGCCTTAGCTCCGGGGATGCCCTACACCGTCTAGGGTTCCAAGAAACCGAAGAGCAACAAGATCCACAAAGGATGGGTGGGGAAATCAAATCTTATTTGGTGGAAGTGTAGATCTAGGTCACCTCCCTCACCTCTCAAAAGATCAAGTCATTTGAGTGGCTAGAGAGAGAGATCTAGTGAGGTGAAGCTCAAGCATTAATGGAGGAGAGAGAAAAATTCGAGAGAGTGGGAGGAAGAAGAGGGGTGCCTTAAATAGGCCCCCTCGTGCTGAACCGTTACAGCCCCCGCGACCTCACCGGAAGTTCCGGTGAGAGGCCGGAAGTTCCGCCCAGCCTGGCTCCAACGGTCATCAGACCGTTGACGCCTCGTAAGCGCAACGAAAGTTCCGGTCAAAGCATCCGAAGTTCCGGTGAACTTCGAGCAAGTTCACCAAGTTCCGCAAATAGCACACTTCGACCGAAGGTTCCGAGCCGCCACCGAACTTGGGCGGAACATGAGGCGGATCTTTGGTCGCTGGTTAATCGACCGGAAGTTCCGGCATGGAAGTTCCGCCAGAACTTTAGTAGACAAGTTCCGATGCAAGTTCCGGCCAAGTTCCGGCAAATAGCACACCTCCAAACAGAAGGTTACTGAGCCGCCACCGGAACTTGGGGCGAAACTAGCGTCGGAACAAACTGTAGAACAGCCCACAGAAAAAGTTTGAGCGGAACTTCCGGCCTATGACCGGAAGTTTCGGTGAGACACAAAAGGCTCCAACAGAACAGGAACACGCTCTCTCATGGGAAAATGGGATGGTTGTGGCGGTGCATATAGGTTTGTGCAAGAACAAGTGATTTCCCACAGCCTTCCAAAATGGACCCCCTCTTAATAGTACGGTGACCTAAAAACAACAACCGGAAAGAAACTAGGAGAAGACTAAAAGGCCACCGTCTTCAAAAGATCACAAGAGAGCATCCATCACAATAGAAGGAGACATCAACGACGTTTCCCCTGAAACTCAAGAGCACAATTAAAAACACAGTTGGGATTGTCATTTAACACCAAAAACATCATGGGAAGATATAGTCCTTTCAATCTCCCCCTTTTTGGTGTTAGATGATAATCCCACAGATTTGCATAGAATCAAAGCAATCTTTGCAATGGATGGGGCAAGCTCCCCCTGTATGTGTGCAAGGTAGAGAGAAGACCTCTAAGGACAGGACTAGCACACATACACGGAGGCTACCCCTAACAATTGCAAAGATAGCACAAGTGCAAGGTACAAAAAGGGATAGAGATCATACCAGAACCAACTAAATGAGGTGGATACAAAAGGAGTAATAATAACAATAAGAGCAATGAGGCTCCACCACCATATGCAACAGCTCATAAGTTGACAACAAGATACCACAAGGATACCACATAGTCTCAAACATAGCATACCACATGGTCCACAAGCACACATAAGTTCACGGACATAAAACCACAAGCACACAAATAAACTAGAGAGTTCGCGAGTAAGAAAAGATCAAAGGCAAGAACAGGCTCGCGACTCAACCCATGCAAATACCGTAGACAACCTAATAGACATCTTTCTCCCCCTTTGGCATCAAGACACCAAAAAGGAAGAAGAGATCAATATACTCGTCCCAGCCACGAGAAGGGGAAGGAGGAGAAGACTCAGGGACCCAGTGACCCCACTCAGGCGGACCAGTGACCTCCTCCTCAGACTCATCCTTGGACCAGTTGCAGTTGTCGCGAATCCAATCCTCCTTGGGAACATTGACAGAGCTTGTGACCGGTGAGCAAGGAATGTTGAGGGCTGCCATGATGGCCTTCTGGCGCTGAGTATTGTGACGCTGATCAACATAAGCCTGATACTCGCGGTCCTGCAGAAAGCAGAAAGTTTTCTTCACTTTCCCAAGCAGCTTCTTTGCCCAAGACGGCTGCCTCCGGAGAGAAGGACCACCAGCACTAGGGCCACCAGGAGCAGAGGAGGGACCACTAGCAACATCTCGAGCCTTCTTGAGAGCAGCTTGTTTTTCTTCCTGAGTACGAGGCTTCTGGTGCTTACTCACACGGAGCTTTTTCTCTTCATGAATGGTGATGTTGTCTTGAGGGAAGGGGTTGCCAGCCTTCTCAAGCCACTTGTGATTGATGAGAGTCTGAATGTAAGGAGCATAGATGCAGGAGCGCTTTTCTGTGAGAGCCGCCCACATCTCTGAGTAGATGAAGTGCATAATATCCATTGACCTGTCAGTGTCCCGGCGAAGATAAGTCTGATGCATGAGGTCAACCTGATACCCATGAAACTGATCAAAGTTGCCAGCCTTGGGAGAGATGGTGTTCAAGTACACCCAAGCATGATGTCAAAAGCTGGCAGATGATTCACAAATCCAACAGTTCCCACCCTTCAATGTAGAGGCGCCAGACCTCGGGATCGGCAGCCGGGACCATGAACACGCCAACCATTTGTCCCGTGGCCAGGCTGAATGGGATAGCCAAGAAGCTCAGCAAACTCAGCCCAAGTGGCGGTAAGAAACACGTCCCTGGTCATCCACTTCATCACACCTTCAGTAGAGGACTGCATGTGAAGAAACAGAGTTGAGTAAAACTGAGCAATAGCAGTCACATCGAAGTTCTGACGGTGCTCCATGAGGAGAATCGGCCCAAACTCCTGGCAGATATCAAGAGCCTCTCCAAAGTAAACTTTCTTCTCTTCCATATGAGTCACATTGATGTACTTTTGAGGAGTAACCACGAACTTCTTCTTCGAGTCATAAATTTCTTCATAAATCTGCTCCTAACGGCAGGTGTGAAAATGAGGGTCCAAGCAAAGACGATCACGAGGCACGAGGTAGGGATCCGTAGCCCTGAATGCAGAGTAAGCTTTCTGAGACCACTTGGAAATCTTGGCTTTGGTCATGTCTGGCCCAGCAGCAGTGGCCTTCTGAGCAAGAGCAGGCCTCTTCCCTGCAGCAGCAGCACGGCGAGCAGCAGCAGCCTTCTGACGAGTAGTCTGAGCGGTCGGACGCACAACCTCAGCATCTTCCTCATCAATCTCAGGAGGAATGTCAGAGGATGGTCGGCGGGCACGCTTGCCTTGGCGGGTATCATCTTGCCCTGAGAAGAAAGCACAAGAGTAGGAAGGGAAGGTGGGATAAGTGCACAAGTTCGGAAGAGGAAACAAAAGAAATAGATTGGAAAAATACAAACAAAAAAAGTTGCATTGTCGCCGGAACTTTCGCTGAATCGCCGGAACTTCCGGTTAAAATGGTCCACCGGAAGTTCCGGTCGTGGCTCACCGGAAGTTCCGGTGAGGCCACGAACTGACGGTTCCAAACAGGAGTTCACTAGATGTAGATCTAAAAGCCACAAGTGCACAGATTTTTCTAGGATGTATTGGACCAATCTACTCAAACATGATACCCTAGGCCTACCAAGATCTTCCAACAAGTTCTAGCCAAAGAACTAGCCTAGACAAGGTGTGCCCTAACTCAAGCCATGGTGAGAGCAAGATCTCCATTAATGGAGGGAGTTGAGGGCAAATACCGGAGTCCATGGCGGGAGATCGAGGTGGGGAAGGATCCCACGGAGCAGATCTGCGGAGGAGAGGTTGGAGACGAAGGGGCCGGAGCACCTTCGTGGAGAGGTCCTGGCCGGCGGCGCTCCAAATAGAAGATGGGTCTTGGGGGAAAAAAGGAAGAAGATCCCGTTTTCCCCCAGGGCCCACCTTATATAGTACAGGGAGCACCACTGGAAGTTCCGGTGGACCGGAACTTCCGGGTCAGACTGACCGGAAGTTCCGCTGACGCCAGGAAGACCATCTCAGGTTAGGAAGACAACAAGGAAGAACTTGTGCAGGGAATAGAGAGGGCTTGAGGTAAGGAAAGGCTTAGGATAGATAGCTCAAACTGTGAAGAACCAAAACCAACAAAAACCAAGAACAACAACCAAAGACACAAATAAAAAACGAGTCGGTGGCCGAAGCCACCTTATATAAGAGTAAATGGCTTGACACCGCGAAGATATATCTTGGGTTCATTACCAACACTCATCAAGAAGCTCAAATGGTCTCCTTTAGAGACTATAGAGTATGAAAACTTTAATGTGCGCATAATAGGGATAGTGTTTGTTCATAAGAGGAACTACACTCCCCCTAAATCCATGCCTACATCCAAACAAGATACACATTGAGACACAAGTAGGTGTGCAAGGGCTCAAGCAACATTGCTCGAATCAATGATATTTAGCTCATGCCTTAACTCTCGGAACCTTGCTTCATCAAGAGGCTTCGTGAATAGATCTGCAAGATTTGCCTTGGTGGGAACATACTCCAAAGAAATGTCTCCTCTAGCAACATGGTCCCGAATGAAATGATGACGAATCTCAATGTGCTTGGTCCGGTTGTGTTGCACGGGATTATGAGCAATAGCAATGGCAATATCATTGTCACAAAGAAGAGGCACCTTGTCAAAATATAGTCCAAGATCCTTCAAAGTTTGCTTCATCCATAGCAATTGAGCACAAGACTTTGGCGGAGATGTACTACCGGCAGAGACATAGACACACAGTTTTGCTTCTTCGAGGACCAACAAACCAAAGATCTTCCGAGAAACTGACAAGCTCCGGAGATTGAATTTCTTCCCACTTTGTCACCAGCCCAGTCCGAGCCCGTGTAACCAATGAGATCAAAGCTGGCTCCCTTGGGGTACCACAACCCAAAGTTTGGGGTATGAACTAAATATCGAAAGATCCTCTTGACAGCCATCATGTGACTTTCCTTTGGTGCGGCTTGAAATCTTGCACACGTACCCACACTCAACATAATATCCGGTCGGGATGCACAAAGATAGAGCAAAGAACCAATCATCGATCGATAGAGTTTTTGATCCACCTCCTTACCCTTGGGATCGAGATCAAGATTAACCTTAGTTGGCATGGGAGTCTTGGCACCTTTGACTTGATCAAACTTGAACTTCTTGAGCATGTCTTGGATGTACTTGGTTTGGTTGATGAAAGTCCCTTTCCTCAATTGCTTGACTTCAAATCCAAGGAAAAACTTCAACTCCCCCAACATGGACATCTCGAAGCGGTCGGTCATGAGCTTGGCAAAATCCTCATTAAAAGTTTTGTTAATAGACCCAAAGATAATGTCATCAACATAGATTTGGCATACGAACAAGTGGCCTCCAACTTTCTTAGTAAAAAGAGTGGGATCAATGAGGCCCACTTCGAAGCCACGGTCTAACAAGAGCTCCCTAAGGCAATCATACCACGCACGTGGGGCTTGCTTGAGGCCATAGAGTGCCTTATTAAGCTTGTAGACATGGTTCGGAAAAAGTGGATCCTCAAGACCCGGAGGTTGCTTGACGTATACCAACTCTTTCAAAGGACCATTAAGAAAAGCACTCTTAACATCCATTTGATGCAATTTAAAGTTATGATGGGTAGCGAAGGCAAGAAGCATACGAATGGTTTCAAGGCGAGCAACGGGGGCGTAAGTCTCACCGTAGTCGATGCCCTCAACTTGTGAGTATCCTTGGGCAACTAACCTTGCCTTGTTGCGCACAACAATTCCATTCGCATCGCACTTGTTCTTGAAGACCCACTTGGTTCCAATGACGTTTTGACAGTCTTTAGGCCGCTCAACCAATGTCCAAACATTGTTCCTCTTGAAGTTGTGAAGTTCCTCGTTCATAGCATCAAGCCAATCATCATCTTCAAGAGCTTTGAAGACTTTATGTGGTTCCACAAGAGAGATAAACGCATGGTGAGAGCAAAAGGAAGCTAGTTGCCTCCTAGTAGTGGAACCTTTATTGAAATCTCCATAGACATTATCAAGGATATGTCCATCTCGAACAAGCTTGGCGAGACGATAGGCTTGACGACGGGCCTGTGCTTCAATTAGAGATTCTTGAGCTACCACTTGGTCATTTCCCACAATTGAGCCGCCCCCTTGACTATAAGCACGAACACGAGGGTCATCTTCATCAATTTCCACTTCGGGTGAGTCATCACTTGGAGAGGATCCTTGAGGATCATTGACTTGCTCTTGATCTTGACGAGCTTGACCTTGGGGAGAACTGTGACCTTGAGGAGGAGCCCCATCTTGGGGAGGTTGATGAGGTTGATGAAGAGCTTGTTCTTTAGAGCTTGCAGAGTCATGAGCATGGGTAGCTTCGGAAGAGCTTGAGGGAGCTTGTGCCAAGAAAGTAGGTCCTTGAGGTGCAAGATGATCTTGTGAGAGTGAGGGCTCCACTTGAGTAGAGCTTGGTCCTTCTCCTTCGTTCATAAGGGGATCCTCAATGGGGAGGTGGAAACCCACACCCATTCTTCCTATGGCCTTGGGAGGAATTTCATCACTTGGATCACAAACACCATCTTGCCTAACAAGAGACTCATGATTTTCATCAAACTTCACGTTGCTCGTCTCTTCAACTCTTCCATTGGCTTTGTTGTAGACTCTATAAGCATGGGACTGATTTGAGTAACCAACGAAAATTCCTTCTTGATCCTTGGATTCAAACTTGGACAACCGAACTCCTTTCTTGAGAATGTAGCACTTGCAACCAAACACCCGAAAGTAGCTAACATTAGGCTTTTTCCCGGTGAGAAGTTCATAGGGGGTCTTGTTCTTATTCTTGCGGAGATAAAGCCGGTTGGTTGCATGGCAAGCGGTGGAGATGGCCTCGGCCCAAAAGTTGTATGGAGACTTGAACTCAGCTAGCATAGACCTAGCCGCATCCATCAATGTGCGATTCTTTCTTTCAGCAACTCCATTTTGTTGAGGGGTGTAGGGAGTGGAATATTGATGCTTGATTCCTTCATCACTAAGAAACCCATCCAAGGTATAGTTTTTGAACTCGGTGCCATTGTCACTTCGAATTGAGATAATAGTTGCATTGTGCTTTTGTTGAACCTCATTAGCAAAGTCAATGACGGTTTGTTGAGTCTCACTCTTGTATTTGAAAAAGAACACCCAAGTGTATCTTGAGAAATCATCCACAATAACCAAGCAATACTTCTTGCCTCCAAGACTATCATGAGAGGGAGGACCAAAGAGATCCATATGCAAGAGCTCCAAACACCTCTCGGTAGTGATTTGATTGAGCGCTTTGTGAGGAGTTTCATGCATCTTCCCTTCAATACAAGCCCTGCAAACACGATCTTTGGCAAAAGAAACATCGTTAATCCCAAGGATGTGGCCCTCAGAGTGAAGTCTTTGCAAAGTCCTCATGTTAACATGGGCTAGGCGGCGATGCCACAACCAGCCCTTGTCGGCTTTAGCATAGAGACATAGAGCATGAGGAGTAGTGGTCCCTGAAAAGTCCACCACATACAAGTCATGTTCTACATATCCTACAAAAGCCACCTTGAGAGACTTGCTCCACATGAGGACCACGGAATGAGAATTTAAGAAATAAGAAAGACCCATAAGAGCAAGAGCACGAACATAGAGTAAGTTGTAACCAAGAGTTTTGACAAGCATGACGTCAACCAAGGATACATCCAGGGTTACCACCACTTTGCCAAAACCCAAAACCTGAGAGCTTGTTTTGTCACCGTAGGAGACCATGGTGTTGGCAATATTGGGTCTCAATTCGGTCATGATAGACTTGCTTCCGGTCATATGACTTGTGGCACCACTATCATGCACCCATTTTGATCCGTCGGAAGCATAGTCCTACAAGAAAATCAAGCCTTGGTTTTAGGTACCCATTTTGCAATGGGTCCCCTTTTGTTAGTGACAAGAACCTTTGGCACCCAAATGGCCCAATGATAATCATGCGTGTAAGATGTTACCACATATCTAGCATATACATGACCATCATAAGATTTGCAAAGAATATAAGAGGGATTGTTCTTTCCGGCAAAGTTGTCACTTTGCAAGAGGGTTAGGCCATTTGGTACTCCTTGGGCCATGCCCTTGTTATTTTTCTTCTTGTTCTTCTTCTTCTTCTTCTTCTTCTTAGTCTTGGCAAGTTGATCCTTCAAAACCTTGACTTCCTCTATGAGATTCTCATGCTTGCAACAAGGGTTAGGAGAGCTAGACAAGTCTATAATTTGCACAACGGAAGACTTAGAAAGATCACAAGTTAATTGAGTTTGAAGATGTTCATGAGCTTCAAAAAGATTTGAGAATTTACTCTCCAAGGCTTTGTGTTCCTCTTTGAGTTTCTCAAGATCCTTTTGAGTCCTATCATGACCACCCACAAACTCAGCATTTTCTTTCTTGAGAACCTTAATCAAAGCAAGAGCATGGTCACATTCTTTAATTGTAGAGGTCAAAGTGTTGTTATGATCATCTACAAGCTTAGACACATTTTCTTCGAGATTAATTCTCATATTTTGTTCATCCTCAAGACTTTGAGTGAGAGAGGCAATTTCATCAGCGGCATCTCTTTCATTTTTACTTAGCAAGTCAAGAAGTTCTTCCTTTTCATCTAAGGCATCTCTAGCATTGTCAAGTTGTGCAAGTAAGGACTCAAAGCAGTTTTTAGTTTCTTCATCTAAGGTAGCAACAAATTCACACATGTCAATCATCTCTTTCTTCACCTCTAGACCAACAAGATCAAGAGAGGAAGGATCACTAGAGATAGGTTGAGGAGTGGGTTTCGGTGACACCTCGGTGGCCTTGGCCATGAAGCACTTTTGGTTGGAGGAGATGACATTTTCATTTGGCGAGTCGAAGAGGGATAAACGTGGAGTTGAGGTAGTGGCAATAGCAGCAACCCCCACAATCTCTCCACCATGAACTTCATCATCATCTTCTTCATCCCTGCCCGAAAGATATTCTTCATGGACCACAATTGCTCGTTCCTTGTTAGTGGCGTTCTTGACGGCGTAGTTCTTGTTCAAGGGATGAGGAGGTCTTGACTTGATCTTGCGAATGCGACGACCACCATTGTATTCACGGTTCTCAAAGGGACACTTGGCCACGAAGTGACTCTTGTCGTTGCAATTGTAGCATGACCTTGCTTTGGGAGACTTGTTGGGTGAGTTGAATCTTGAGTTGTCCCTTGATCTTGACTTGAATCCGGACTTGTTCCAAAAGGCCCTTGAAGCGAGAGCAAGATGTTCGTTGAAGGCACATTTGATATCCTCTTGAGACCACTCACTTGATGTATCATCATCATCAACTTCAATAGCCTTGGCCTTCAAAGCAAGGTTCACTTTTGTTGATGCAATGGCTCTAGCTCGAGCGGACTCCGCATTCTTCTTAGCAGTAGTCATGGCAATTACTTCACTCAAGACTTCTTGGGAGGTCATTAAGTGAAAGTTGGTTCTTCCCTTTATAGAGTTGAGCTTTTGTTCTTCAAATGGGATAAGAGCTTGAATGAACTTCCTCTTCATAAACTTGTCATCAACATAGTGAGCCCCAAGGTCCCTCATAGTGGAACAAAGGACCTTAAGGCGCCTATACATGTCTTCAGGGGTATCATCATCTTGCATTGCGAAACCATCGCACTCGTTGTTGATCTCATCAAACTTGGAGCTTTGGATGCTAGCATTCCCAACAAAGAGCTCGGTGAGTTGATCCCAAGCTCCCTTGGCAGTATCAAATTGGCGAATGTGAGCAAAATCCTTTGGAGTCAAGGCCTTTTGAATCATTCCCAAAGTTGTAGCATTGAGTTGCTTGTCCACCACTTCACCTCGTGTCAACTTCTTTGGGTCAAATGGAGAGAATCCATCCTCCACAATCCTCATTAACTCAATGGATGAGCTGGAAATATGTGAGCGCATTAGATATTGCCAATTGGCGAAATTTGACGTATCTAGCATGGGTGGTGCTCCTTGAGGTATAATGTGTGGCATGGGGATGGGTGGATCCGAGTGTACTTCGGTGGGGTACCTGAGTAGTCCTTTCCTCCATTTTCCTCTTTGAAGTTGTGTTCTCGCTCCTCGATGTTCTCACTTGGAACCTTGGTAGAGGTTTGAGCAACAAAACCAAGTCCCAAGTGAGTGGTGGCAGCCAAGGAGTTACCTCGGGCGGACACCGTAACGGTGGGAGGAACCTCGTTGGGTTGGGGTGTGTCAATAGCAACCATGGGGTTTGGCTTGAGAGACTGCAAGAGAGTCATCATTTCCTCGAACTTGGACATCATGGATGACTCCAATTGCTTGAGGTCATCCATAGTGGCCAAGTTCTTGGATTTTTCGGTTTCACTACCCCCTTCGTCGGCCATAGTCTCTTAGGCGGTAAAGCCCGAAATAAGAGCCTGCGCTCTGATACCAATTGAAAGTACCGACTTGATACGACTAGAGGGGGGTGAATAGGCCTCTACCCAGTTTTAATTTGTTTCTCACTTTAAGGCTCAACGAGAAAGGAAGTTATCTAGAGAAGCAACTAAGTGAATAACCTAAATGCAATAAAACAACCATTAACAACAAAAACAGTAAATAGCAAGGAGTAAAGGAAGGGAACGAAGTAACCGGAGAGGGGACACGGAGATGTAATTCCCGTAGTTCACTCCCAAGGAGCTACGTCTACGTTGGAGAGGTGTCGGGGCCACACAAGGTCACCCGAGCGCCACAAAGGCCTCACCTTCTTCTCCGGTGAGCTCCCCCACAAAGGAGGCCTCACAATCCACTAACCGGTGACCTTGAAGGCGCCAACCGAAACCTTTACACCAAGGCTGAGGGGGAGGCTCCACAACTCAATTGGAGGCCCTCAACGACACCTCGAAGCTTTACAACACACGCCTTAGCTCCGGGGATGCCCTACACCGTCTAGGGTTCCAAGAAACCCAAGAGAAACAAGATCCACAAAGGATGGGTGGGGAAATCAAATCTTCTTTGGTGGAAGTGTAGATATAGGTCACCTCCCTCATCTCTCAAAAGATCAAGTCATTTGAGTGGCTAGAGAGAGAGAGATCTAGTGACGTGAAGCTCAAGCATTAATGGAGGAGAGAGAAAAAATTCGAGAGAGAGTGGGAGGAAGAAGGGGGTGCCTTAAATAGGCCCCCCCCCGCGTTGAACCGTTACAGCCCTCGCGACCTCACCGGAAGTTCCGGTGAGAGGCCGGAAGTTCCGCCCAGCCTGGCTCCAACGGTCATCAGACCGTTGACGCCCGCTCCAGAAGCGCAACCGGAAGTTCCGGTCAAAACAGACCGGAAGTTCTGGTGAACTTCCAAGCAAGTTCCGACCAAGTTCTGGCAAATAGCACACTTCGACACAGAAGGTTACTGAGACGCCACCGGAACTTGGGGCAGAACATGAGGCGGAACTTTTGGGTCGCGAAGCGAATCTGACCGGAAGTTCCGGCTCCTGGCAGAAGTTCCGCTCAGGAACTTTTAGCAGGACAAGTTCCGATGCAAGTTCCGGCCAAGTTCCGGCAAATAGCACACTTCCAAACAGAAGGTTACTGAGCCGCCACCAGAACTTGGGGCGGAACTAGCGTCGGAACAAACTGTAGAACAACCCGCAGAAAAAGTTTGAGCGGAACTTCCGGCCTATGACCGGAAGTTCCGGTGAGACACAAAAGGCTCCAACAGAACAGGAATACGCTCTCTCACGGGAAAATGGGATGGCTGTGGCGGTGCATATAGGTTTGTGCAAGAACAAGTGATTTCCTGACCTTCCAAAATGGACCCCCTCTTAATAGTACGGTGACCTAAAAACAACAACCGGAAAGAAACTAGGAGAAGACTAAAAGGCCACCATCTTCAAAAGATCACAAGAGAGCATCCATCACAATAGAAGGAGACATCAACGACGTTTCCCCTGAAACTCAAGAGCATAATTAAAAACACGATTGGGATTGTCATTTAACACCAAAAACATCATGAGAAGATATAGTCCTTTCACCCCTATTGGGAGAAACGCTAGTTGCAGCCCCGACCTGTGAATACTCCAGAATCCTAGATGTTGTGTGTGTGGTCTGCAGCATCGCTGGCAGCGGCAAACACGCGTGCAGACGTACAGTCCAGCAGGCGGTCGTCTTGCACTTGATTGCTCCGAGAGCAGAAAATCATCAATGTTGAGAGCAGAAAATCATCAATGTTGAGAGCTTTCCGGCTCTACCAATACTGCAAAACTGCAAGAACACGGTGAAGGCCAAGTTGGATTATTTCACCTAGCTGTTGAAAGTGGGGGTTAACTTACCTAATACGATGTCAAATTTCCCCTATTTACCTAGCTGTTGAAATAAGGGATCAAATTTTTATATAGTGTCAAATAAATAATTCTCTCAAAACACATCATCCAATTGTGTGACATATTTGCTACTCCCTCCGACCTATAATACTTGACTCAAATTTGTCTAGATTTACATGAATCTAGACACAATTTAGTGCTATGGTACTTGACTCAAATTTGTCTAGATTTATATTTTGGTACTGCTTGTATTTTGGTTCAGGCTTGCTATGGTACTTGTATTTTGATGTGTTGATGTGTTCATGTGTTGATGTGTTGATGTTCACATGATACTTCTATGGTCAGGGTTGATGTGTTGATGTGCTAGAAATTATGTGGCTTGCTATGGTATTGCTTGTATTGCTATGTTGTTTGGTGTAAATAAAAAGCTATCTTTCGTAATTTTTTCTGTTATAGCTTATTTGCAATGTCGAAGGCGGTTTGGAATCCATACTATACTAGAGTTTTCTGGAGTATGGAGGAAGTGAACGGCAACAAAAGGGAGGGGGGTGCTTGAGTAGGAAGGGTTACAAGAATCTTGGGGAGAAATTTGCTGAGAAAACAGGGGATAGAAGAACGCAGAAGTAATTCAAGAACAAATGGGATTCTATGAAGAAGGATTACACGGGGTGGATGGAATTGCAAAATGCGACCAGGCTAGGTTGGGATCCTATAGCAAAAACTATGGATGCAGATGATGATTGGTGGAAGAATCACCTGGCTGTAAGTTATCATGTCTTTACTTGCATTTTCTTTTGTATTGTTATTGTGATCATTGGACTGATATCTTCGTAATGTTTTTATTTTCAGATTCGTCCTGACCATGCAAAGTTTAGGAATGGTCCACCTGCCAACTTGGAACAACAGGATGTTATGTTTAGGAAAGCTCATGTCACTGGAGAATCAGCTGCTATTGCAGGTGAGGAAGAAGAAACTGGCAATGAAGCTCCAATAATGCTTGATGATGATACCTACGTGCAAGCTATCTCAAAGAAAACAGGGAAGCGCAAAAATGTAAAGAAGGATTTTTTCTCGGCTTACAACAATGCATTGAACACAATTGTTTCAAGGCACACCGAGGGCAGTTCTTGCAGCAAAGGTGATGAGGTCCCAACTATGAAGGAATTTTTAGGGATGGTTCGAGATTGTGGAGTGCTTGAAGGAACTGATATCATGTACACTGCGGGCAAGCTTGCTATGAACAAGGATCAAAGAGAGGTGTTTGCAGCGTTTGCAACAACTGAGGGCAGGCTCGATTGGCTCCAGAGGACACACGATGAGATGAACAAGTAGTGTGTGCACCATTTATTTATTATCATTGCAAAACTTGTGTGTAACATGAATTATTCCTTTCCTTTTTATTTGGTCAGGACTATTTGTCATGATTGTAAAACTACTACTTATTATTCGATTCCTGTACCACTATGGATATGTTGTGGTGATAATATTTGTTGATTGATGCATGTCTAGTAAATTGTTGTGGTGATAATATTTGTTGATTGATGCGTGTCTAGTAAATTATTGTGTGAAGCATTTGTTGATTGATGTGTGTCTAGTAAATTGTTGTGTTAAGCATTTGTTGATTGATGCATGTCTAGTAAATTGATGTGTGAAGCATTTTGACATGTTATAATTTTCTCTTTGCAGATGGATGATGGCGACGATGATCGTGAGTACGAACTAGAAAGGACACGACAGTTGCTCGGAGTGGCTCATGATCTTGCTGTGTTGGGATACTATGGTAATCTCTATAGCCAGAAGTACTTGAATAAAGAACCTAGGAGGATTCCGGAGCAAACTGGGCTTGAATGGGTGAATGAACAACTTGGAAATAGGAAAAGATGCTACAAAATGTTTAGAATGTACCCAGATGTTTTTCATGAATTGCATAACCTTCTAGTTTCTAGATATGGGTTGGTGTCAACTAGAGACATGTCATATGTTGAATGCCTAGCTATGTTTCTATGGATGGTTGGAGGACCACAGTCATTTATCCAAGTTGAAAACCATTTTAGTCGTTCAACCGAAACAATTCATAGGAAGTTTCACATGGTTTTGAATTGCTTGAACAAGTTGGGTAAGGATAACATAAAGCCAGTAGATCGAAATTTCAAGGATGTGCATACAAGACTTCAAGATGCACGCTTTTGGCCTCATTTCAAAGATGCCATTGGCGCCATAGATGGGTCACACATTCCAGTTGAAGTACCTGCAGAAGAGACGGTTAACCATACAGGAAGGCATGGTTACACATCACAGAATATTCTAGCGATATGTGACTTCGATTTGAGATTCACCTTTGTTGTTGCTGGATGGCCTGGTTCGGCGCATGATACACGCATCCTACAACGCACCATTGAGAAGTATCCAATACAGTTTCCGACCCCTCCTGGTGGTAATTTTCTATATCTTTGTCTACATGGTACACACATAGTTACAAATGCATTGTCATTGATGTTTGATTTTTTTCGTTCATGTGCATATACATATTACCTTGTTGATTCTGGTTATCCAAATAGAAAAGGGTTCTTAGATCCTTATAAGCAGAACACATACCATATACCAGATTTTCGTCGAGAAGGGAGACCAACAAATAGGAAAGAGATTTTCAACTATCTGCACTCATCGCTCCGGAATGCTATCGAGCGTGTCTTCGGTATATTGAAAAACAAGTGGCGCATATTGAAGTATATTCCTTCTTACGGTCTGGTTACTCAGAAAAGAATTATTCTGGCTTGCATAGCGCTTCACAAATTCATTAGAGACTCCAACTTACGCGACAAGAAGTTTGATCGGTGTGATGCAGATGAGGACTACATTCCTAAGGTCCAAAGGCAATTAGTAACATCTTCCGGTGATACTGCTCCGAGTGGACTACACACAGTAGACATGAACTCAACGCGTGATCGCATCGCTACTGCATTATACAATGCTAGAAGAAGATGATCAGTTTGTCCGGTGTGGATGTTTCTATGATTATTATGCGACTATCTTTATTTGTTTAATGGTTGGATAAGTATTTTGGACAAACCAATATGTGACATATGGTATGTAATAATAACATATGTTTTTATGCACTTCAATAGTAAAGTTTACGTGTTATATTAATTACAGGGATATTACAGACAATTTCTTAGCATATAGCTAGACAGCCAGCCAAGTTGCCAAACAGTCAAACTCAGAGAAATAGCTTTTCCTGGACAGCAGCTTTCCCTGCACAGCTGCACAGCCAGCCACAGCCCAAACAAACAGGCCCTAAGAGAGTTATTAACTAAAATATAAATACAATGCAAAAATCCTTTGTGCAGTAATTTAGTTACCTTGTGCTGGCTTTTCCTAAGTGCAAGATCAGTTCTGAGTGGTTGTGCACAGCTTGTGTACTTGTGTCCTTGTAATTTGCAGTTGCTCATGTGATAGTGGCCATCCTAGATGATTCTTTGGGTTTAGGGACCTCAAATTTCCCTTTTCTCCTCTTTTCATGCCTCCTTCCCTTTTGGTGATCTTTAAAAGCAGGTGGTATTATGTCTTCAGTATTTGTTCTTGTCCAGCCATGCTGCTGTGGCATTGGATAGAACACATGCCTATAGGATTTGAGGTAGTAGGGTTTCTTGTAGAAATCTGAGACATAATCTTCTGGATATTTTCCTGCTTTATAGATGGCTGAGATTGCATGATTGCATGGCAACCCAGTTAAATCCCACTTTCTGCAAGAACATGTTCTACTATCTAGATTTAACTCATATGTGTGATCACCACTTGCTACCTGCCATAGTCCTTCATCTGCTCTTTGTGGGATGCAATGCCTAGCATATTTTTTCATCATTTCAAGCTTCTCAGCATAATGTGGTGTGATTTCCCACCTAGCTTTTCTACCACCATCTCTCTTGTCATCAAACCTGACCATTTACTTGTCATAGATCCCTACCAGCATTGTCACTATTAGTTTGTTTCTTTCATCCAAGATATATATATAGAACACTTCACTGAGATTATTGTTCACCAAATCTGTCTTGCAGTTTGAGTCAAAAGCCCACCTTGCCCATGTGTGCACTGGAATTTTTGAAAGCCACTGCCCAACTTGCTCACACTGTTTTTTCATTTCATCCATTGCCTTGTCAAATCCATGCTTGGTGTAAGAATATGCTGCCCTATCCATGCACTTCTTAAGGTCTTCTCCTCTGAATCCTGCAGTCTGGAAGTTGGCATAAATGTGTCTAAGATAGAATCTCTGGGGTGAGTTTGGGAAGACAATGGTCACAGATTTTATCAGCCCTTTCTGCCTGTCAGACATAATGGTGTATTGTCCAAACTGGCCTTCCTCTCCACCAAGTGCTTCCTTCAATTGCTCTAGAAACCACTGCCAATTCTCATTATCTTCTTTTGCTACAATGGCCCAAGCTATTGGATAAATGTTGTTATTGCCATCTCTGCCTGTAGCTGCAAGGATTTGAGCTCCAGTGGTTAGCTTTATGAAACAACCATCCAACCCTATGAAGGCCTACATCCCTCAAGAAATCCAAGCCTAGCAGCATTGACACAAAAGAAAATCCCATGGAATCTTGGCTTGTCACTAATGAAAACCTGCTGCCCTCTTTTGATAGCTTCCTTCTCTTCCTCTGTTTGGCCAGTCTCAGTGGTGACAATGCATCTAGATCCTGGATTTTTGTCAATAACAGTCTGCAGATAATCCCTTATTCTATAATACTGCTTCTTGTGATCTCCCATAACAATCTCTCTTGCCTTTGTCTTTGTCGTGTATGCCATCCTTTTTGGCACATCTACACCAAAGTCCTTTCTAGCTTTGTCAACTAAAGATCTAATACCCGTGTTTGGGTTTGATCTGAAATTGTCAACATAAACACTGCTTAGCCACTTACTGTTAACTCTGGTGCTTGATGGTTCAGTAGGACAGAAGTGCTCCAAGTGCATCTTCTTTATGCAGAAGGTAGTTTCATGCTTTATCTTTGAAGCGGAAATGAAGAACTGGCAATTGTACTTCTCTTTTTTCTCTGGCCTGCACCACACAATGATCCTATCTGGGCAATTTCTGTGGTAATGGAAATTCCTAACCTGCACAATATGTAGTCTACACAGTGCCTGCATGAACTGATACACATCCTTGATTTAACCTGAATTGTTGCTCTGGATTTTCCTTTGTCTCATCATACCTCGCCCTCTCTGTCTGCTTCTTTGCTTTGCTCTTCAAAGGCTCAAACCCATCATTATCCTCTTCTCCAAGGAAACCAAACTCCTCTTCATCATCAGAAGGAGCCCAATCTATCATAACTGCCACTTCTGCATGAGAGTGTGATCTGGTTGTTGGGCCCTGCCTCTTAAATGTCTTCTTCACTGGATCCTCTGGAATATAAGAGTCAAAAATATCTTCTGGCTCTGACTCATCCTCATACAAATCCTCGTCTACCCTTCTCTTCCTCTTACCAATTCTTTTCTGCATTTCATCAAATTCCTTCCTCCTCAACTTCTCTGTCTGAACTGGATCATACTTGGAAGGATGCATCCAACTGTCATCTTCATCTGCATCTCCTTCTTCATCTGCATCTTCTTCTTCCTCTGCATCTGCTTCTTCCTCTGTATCTTCTCACTCCTCTGCTGATTTCTGCATATTTTCATCAATCTGTGTGCACAGAGGCTGAAAATTGCCACTATTCTGAGTCTACAACATGTTGTTGTCACAATGCTCTTCCTCATCCAGATCAACTGCAATGTGGCTAGGATAGGACCTAGCATACAACTTTTCCTTTCCCTTCTTGCTCTTCATAGGGGACAACACAATGGCTTGCTTAGCCTTGTCCCTCATCACTGTCAACACAAGCTTTCTTGACCTTTCATACTTTCTCAGCATTTCTTCCACCTTAATGTTGTTGTCCACTAATTCTAGGCCATTCAACCCCTCTCCTTCATTTTTCACATAATAAATTGAATCACACATCCCATACCCTTCCTTCTCCATCAGTCCCAACAAGTTCAGAAACCTAATATCAGACCGACGCATGGTTGTTGACATAAATTTGGCCCCATCAAATTGAATAAACAGTTCCCACATCTCTGAATGTTCCCTAATATGAAATAAAACAAAACAATTTACTGAATATTGCCCTAATGTTCTGAATATTCCACAAATTTCAATACATAGAACACGGGAATGGACTTTTTCCTTACCCGTAGTCGGAGAGGTAGTGGCTGAGCGGGTCATTGCTACAATGGCTCGTCGGCTCCAGCCGCGACGATGCCTCCTCCGGTGCACCATACTGCTCTAGCTGCAGCGAGATATCCATCGACTCGCGGTCGTCGTCGCTGTCCAAATCGACGGTGCCCATGTTGAAGCCTGGCCCGAACAGCACCTGCTTCACGTATCTGCCGCCACCGCCTCCAATCGGACCGGCGCCATGCCCTTCCGGCGAGCCACCGCCTCCTCCTGTCGCCACGGCACTCGCGGGAGACTAACTGACGAGAATGACCGAGGTGGACAGCTCAGATGCGGCTCAGACAGTGCCCTAACACGGTCGTTAACGGCCGTCTGGTTTGTCCGTCCGCCATCCTGCCACGTGTGCACTGACAGTGGGCCCCACCTGCCAGAAACTTGGTTAGAGGGCTAACAACGAGGAATCAGTGCCCCGCGTCACAACCCGTCCTCTAAAATGGTATTTATGTGTCAAAAAACCATAACGTGGTGCTTTCGTGTCCCCTCGTCCTTAAATGTGGTGGTTTTTTGTCATTTTCTCGACTAGACAAGATCGTGAGTGACTAGACAAGCTCGTCGCCATTACCTCCCTGCAAAGCTCTCCCTTACCGCGTGCTGCCGCTCTCTGCCAGCCGCCTTTTGTCGTACCGTGTCTGCCGCTCGCCCCTTTCCGCAGCCGCTCGCCGCCGGCCGCCTGCTGCCGCAGCTCGTGCCGCATCACGCACGACGGCCAGAGGTCGACGCGACAACGTCTGCACTGCCATACAACTGAACAGGTGAGGCCATGGTTGATTTCTATAGGGTCGCGCCCGCGTGTTGCCGCTCGCCCCACGCTCTGGGCCGCCAGCCGGCTCCCGCGCTCGCCGGCCCCGCCCTCGCCCCGCTTGTCGTCTTGCCCGCGCGACCGCAGTTGCACCACGCGTGAGCAGCAGCGCGCAGCTCGCCGACTCACAGCCCCGTCGCGCTCGCCGGCCACCGCCCGTGAGCAGCAACACGTGGCTCGCCGGCTCTCAGCCCCGTCGCGCTTGCCGGCCACAGCTCATCGCCTCACACCCCTACTACCATGTTTGAGCGCGTCTGCCGCCATCCGCTTGGCCGTGCACTGCCACCGCCGCCAAGAAGAAGGTCTACGTGGCATTTTTTTTACTAGTCAGCTCTGCAGATAGGTCCCACTTGTCAATAAGCATGTCAAACTGTTATCAAAATAAAATTAGTGTGATTTGCAATACTTGTACCACAAAATTGGTTAAGACATGCCAAAAATACCGAAAGTGGTACTGACCCGTCCCGACGGTCCTAATTATGGTAGTTTTATTCAATTAACTCGTTAGTTTGGGTCGATTCCGGATGATCACATGCAAAATAGCATGTCTCCGAAACCACCCATCTTTGCAATCCCATATGGAAGAGGGCAAATAAACTTTTGGAGCTCAAGTTTATAAAAACGTTGACCTCCGGGGAATGATTCCTCGCGGGCTATACGTTGTTAGGTAGATGAGGCCTCTCCAGCAGCGGATTATATGCGCTCGGATAATATTCCGTTTAATTTGGTCCCTATGGGGACTTGAATCCGGGTGGACTGGCTGCGCACTCGCTAGCCTTGCCACCAAGCCAGCGCTTGGTTATCACCATGACAGTCGTTAAGCATGATCGTGTGTGTCGTCTTCTTCAACCAACTTCTGCACCAACGGTTTTTCTGTCTACAAATGATCATCATGTGTAATATGGTCTGATATGTTCTTTTACTATGGCTGATGTAGAGATTTCAATGCTACTGTTCATATTGATTAGTACATCTAATATGTTAAAGTTTCACATATCCGTAAATGGTATAGTAATGTTTTATATTCTGAAAGAAAGAAGTTCATATAACCCCCTATCTTTCAGGTTTCGGACGACCCCCCCATATTTAAACTGGAACACATAACCCCCTATGTTTGCAAAACCAGACAAATAGCCCCCTCAAAATGGTTTTAGTTGTATGGCAGGCGGTTTCGGTGACCTGGACGTGCGGCAGCTATTCCAGGATGGCATCGAACCGAGTAAATGACCCCCTGGTCCAACCGAACCAACTTGTTGACCACGGCGTGGCATCGCCTCCTCTGCTCTGCTTCCTCACCTCACGCCGACGGCAGCGGAGTAGCGAAGGCCAGCCACCCCCGTCCACCTCCCTGCTCTGCTTCCTCGCCTTGCTCCGGCGGCCATGAACATCCTCCCGCTCCGCTGCCACCACGACGAAGATGCCCATGCTGCACCAGTCGCCGGAGCGGCAGCGGACCGTCGTCGCAAAGAAGCAGCAGCGAAGAGCTGCAACGACACAGAGGACCACACATTTCTGATCAGCAATCAGACGTGGTGCTCCCCATTGATTTTTGTTTCTAATTGATGTCCTCACAATTGGCAATTTCATTGGTTTTCTTAGCTATGCTTTCTCTGTTTCAATTTCGTGCTCTGCTCTTGATATCGTGTATTGCGTTCTGATTGCTGATATGAACTTGCTACTATGTACTTCACATGCTTCTCTGCATTTTTTTATTGCCGACCATGCTGCTCTGCAATTGCTAATGTGTACTGAACCTGCTGCTCTGCAGTTTCTTCTCTCATCCGATCAGAATATTGTGGAGCATTTTCTCTATGCTCAACGCCATGCTCTTCTTCTGAAATTTTAGTACGCATCAATGTGTGCAGGATCTTGGCATACAGAATGTTTGTAAGCTGATAGTGAAGATGTTTGAGGTTGCTATTGCTATGTTAGATTTAGTTGCAAGTAGCAAACTATTTTTTAGCTCAAGCAGCTGCGAGTCCAGGGGCACACAGCGGCGGCCAACAGGGGCACATGGAGGCGGGAGCACGAATTGTGCCGTGAATGCTCCGGTGACAAGGAGGCGAGGTACGGGGGTATCAGCAGTGGACATGCAGGGCCGGCGACGAGAGACGGGCAGGAGTCTTTTGGACTGAGCCGGCAGCGAGGGGCGGGCAGTGGCGGCGGGTAGACACAATTGCGAGTGAGTACTGGCCGCTAAACCATCTTTCCATCCTAGATGGCTAAACCATTGTCCACATAAGCAAAACAGCTGCCAAATACTGCTAACAACAGCTTGAGGGGGTAACTTGCCTGCTATTTAATACTTGTGGGGATTAAATGCCCCAGTTTAAAGTTAGGGGGTAGCGTCCCAAACATGATACATAGGGAGGTTATATCGACTTCTTTCATTCTAAAATTAATTATAAAATTCTACCTAATAATCTAACAATATATGCATGTAGCCGGATCTTGATATACTGATGAGTACTAATATTTTACTCGCAACAATTAAAAAAATTTACCCACAAAAGAAATATGTTATATTATTTGCAAAAAAAGACATGGTATTACCAAAGTTTTAATCCTCCATCAAGTTTTAATCCATAGACAACTGTATTAATGAGGAGGCAGAGTGAGGACTGAGTTGACAAAATTAGGGAAGCAGCGGGTTCCCTGCGAGCTATATTAATCACCAACAAAGGTTACACGTTTATCAAATTATTCAAAAGAAAATTAGGGGCCTCATCTACCCAATTGCAAGAAAAAGGATTCAGAAAACACTCTGTAGCTAACTCATGAGCTACTTTATTTGCTTCCCTCGGATAGTAATTATACGCTCCCAACAAAATGTAATAGTATCCATGCAATCAGTGAACACAGCAGCAGCCTCACTCCACCATTGATCTTCTCCTCTATAAGCATCAATAATTTTAATGGAATCTGATTCTGCTTGAATCCTGGAAAAACTAAAACTATTTGCCAACTTCAGCCATCATTGCAGACGCCACATGAGGTATGAAAAAGCTCGACGCCGTGTATTTTTGGAAACACTCAAGAGTGTTTAGAACTTTATATATTGAGATGGAAGGAGTATTTTATTACATAAAGGAGAAATATGATCTAACAATATATGCATGTAGCCGGATCTTGATATACTGATGAGTACTAATATTTTACTTGCAACGGTTAAAAAAAATTACCAACAAAAGAAATGATGTTATATTATTTGCAAAAAAGACATGGTATTACCAAAGTTTTAATCCTCCATCAAGTTCTAATCCATAGACAACCGTATTAAGGCGCGGATTGAGAACTGAGTTGATAAAATGTACTACCAGTAATTTTCATTTTAGCAAATGATGATGTTTTATGGCACCAAACCGCGTGGACACCAATTTATTGGAACTCTAAATGCGAATTGATGTAGGAAATGTCCTTTTCCCCATCAAAGTAACTCGGGTTTAATATCAAACACTTGGAGAAATAGTAAAACTCTTTCGCTCTCCTATTTTAGGAACCGACAAACAAAGTTATTGGCCTTATGTCTCAACTCCACCTTGTTAAGCACACGGTTTGTATTTAGAATTGAAGAAATAAAATAACAGTATAACTAAACTAAACTAATTATGCAAACAATAAATGTAAACTAAATGGTAATGAGGATGTTGTTTTGGGTGTTTGGACGGTGAGTTTATGGAGTATAGATAAGATGGCCCTACGGTTGCATGCACGCAAGGAAAATGAAGAAACAATGAAAATCATCTTAGGCCCCTTATATTTTTTTAGGGATGCAACGGGTTTACTGCGACCTTTATTAATCACCAACAAAGGTTACATCGTTTATCAAATTATTCAAAATAAAATTAGGGGCCTCATCTACCCAATTACAAGACAACGATTCAGAAAACACTATGTAGCTAACTCATGAGCTACTTTATTTGCTTCCCTCGGATAGTGATTATACGTTCCCAATAAACGCAATAGTATCCATGCAATAAGTGAACACAGCTGCAGCCTCACTCCACTATTGATCTTCTCCTCTACAGGCATCAATAATTTCAATGGAATCTGATTCTGCTTGAATTCTGGAAAAACCAAAACTATTTGCCAACTTCAGCAATCATTGCAGACGCCACATGCGGTATGAAAAAGCTAGACACCATGTATTTTTGGGAACACTCAAGAATGTTTAGAACTTTATATATTGAGATGGAAGGACTATTTTATTACATAAAGGAGAAATATGCTTCACAGATCACTAGTATGAATCTTAGGATAAACTTTTCCTAAGGACTAAGGCTAGTCCTAGTGGAAGTATCATAACTACTCCCTCTGTTTGGGATTATAGGTCCTACGCACATACCTATGTTCTTAATTTGACCAATAAAATATAACTTACATATCACAAAAGTTATACCATTAGAAAATATAACCTCTAAAGTTTCTAATGGTATAATTTTTATGCTATACTATTTATATTTTGTTGTTCAAATTGGTAACCTAGTTATCCACGCAAGACTTATAGTCCCAAACGGAGGGAGTAGTATCATGCATACCATGTTGAAAAAAATCTGATATGACACAACAATTAATGAAGAAAGAGAGGATTAGAGTATCATGGTAGATACTGTACCATAACACGTAAAACTAGAAGTCTTAATGCATGTAAATCTTGTACACATTTTTACATTGAAATTTTACAAATCATTAAATATAGTACTGATATGATATTATCATATGATACCATACACCATAGAGATAGTATCATATACTAGTATTATATGCATGATACTAATAGTATGATACTCCCGCTATGACCAGCCTAAGCTAACCCTACCGTAGTTGGCAAGAGGACCACCAGTGTCCACATAATTGTGCTTGGTCCCGTAATAGAATTTGAATAGAGGAAGAGAAGACCTGGTGCCAAGAAACCCCCATTGAGAACAACATGCACACATCTCTGTAAAATGTTTTTTGGGGGTGAGAATGTGTAGTTGGATGCCATAGTGGCTGAGTACCTCGGTGAAGAAGTGCGATGGCGAAAGACCCAAGCCGCGTTCGACGTGGGTGTTGCGCAGTATCACGCACTCGCCGCTCACCGGTTTTGACCTTGTGTCTCCCATGGCAGGGCGCCATTGACACTGTTCCTTAGATGGGATGAGCCCTTTGGACTCGTATGCCTCTAGATCCATGTCGTCCTTGATGGCGGGTAGCCAAACGTCTTTCTCCTTCTTCTTGTCCGACGCCGATGAACTGGCCGCAACGGTGAATGAAGAAGTTTTCATTGGATGCAAGCAAAGAAAAGGAGAGCACTAGGGGTGGTAGCGCGAGGAAAAAGAAGATGGCGGTGTAGGAATGGGGGAATGGTTGTGGCACCTTGCTTCCTCGAACTTTTATAACTCGTGCCCCATGATTCGTGCGAGCACAATGCGAAACCACATGGTTATCGCCATGTGCGAGGAAAGTGGGCGGAGATTTCAGCCCATGCGGACATGATCGGTCCATCTAGGTTTTCATGGGCATTTAACGTGACTCATCGATCACTGCATATCTAGGTTTTCATAGGCATTTAATGTGACTCATCGATCGCTGCATATCTAGGTTTTCATGGGCATTTAATGTGACTCATCGATCGCTGCATATCATGGGTCCTACCAATCGTAATATTCGTCGTGTGATGGGAATGTCTGTCAGTGACATGACTGAAACGTGGCAGATACTATTAGAAATTTGAAATCATCACCTGTACTTGACAAGGAAATATTTTTGCGAGCGAGGGAGAAAAAATACTGATGAATATTTGGCTCATTTGACTCGGATAAGAGCTTGTTGATAAGTTTCAGGAATCATTCAAGATTCTCCGTTCAAACTTCATCGATGGTCTGGAGACAGAATCCGATTCAAGACATCAACAATCCGATTGAAGATCTTGGAGCGTTCTAGGGCTACTGTTGAGGATATACTTTTCGGGTATACCAATGACCGGGACTCAGACTCGGAGAGCAGGGTGGCCCATTGGTGATGGAGCCACATGCTCGCTGGGTGGCCTAGTCAACGAGAGAAGACGGAGGTTCATCCGGGGCCCAGAAGAATTGCCGCCTCTGGCCTAGATGATAGAAGACTTAGAATACAAGACTTAGTATTAGGTGTAACATAGCCGAATATGATTCTCTATGCAAACTCTAGACCAGATGTCTATATAAGGTGACCTAAGTCAGCCCTCTGGACACAATCGCGCATTCACCATTCACATCTAACTCATTTAGCTTATTGTCGTTATATAGTGTATTATAGACATCAGAAACGCTACCGGCACAGGGCGTCAGACGATATGATCAGCTTTGGCGTCAGCGAGAAAGAAGAGAGACCGATTGCAGGCGGTTCAACGGCCACCATTAGTGAACGAAACCGATGGGTAGCTAGCATGTGGGCCAAGGCATATAGAGGAAGGACCATGCTGTGTCCAGCGCGGACACGCGCTAACGCGTACGTCTTCCCGGTTTGGGCCATGAATACGCTCGTTCGATGCCAGCTAACCCTTGGGTGCTGTTTTTTTTTCCATCACTGCTTGCTCTAATATAATATGCATTCAGATGTTGTCTTCTAAATACTACTTTTTTTGACCTAAATTAGTTAATTTGCTTTTGTCTAGATTTGAATGTATTTATCACTAAAATAAGTAGATAAGTAAGTCTAAACCTAGACAAATTTGAGTTGAATAATTTGGATCGAGGGAGTATTTATATCTCGTCATTGCATTGTGTCGATCATGCACTCCAGGCAAGGTGTAAAAAGCTCATCGATCATGCACTCCACACATCGGAAAGAAACTCTCCATTTCTCCTTAAATGATTCTAGAGTATTCAAGTAAAAAAATGACTCTAGAGTATTGAGAACACTGCCCTTCCGGCGGCCCGGCCCACTCTAGCTTCTTCCGCCCGTCGTTTCCCCTTCCTTCATCGTAACTGCGGCGAGGATAATTGAGAAAGAAAATAAAAGAGTACTGTGGCGAGGATCCCAAACTAGGCTAGTTCCGCCGACCCACTCCGCCGTCCCCGCCGCCCCGTCCTCCAGGCAAAAAGATCCCAAACTAGGCTAGTTCCGCCAACCCACAATGCCGCCGCGGGGGCGAAAGCGGAAGGCCTCTGCCCCTCCGCGCCGCCCGCCGCCGCCGCGCCTGGAGTGCCGCTCACTGACCGACGACGCGTGGTACGACGCGCGCCTGTTGCTGCAGGGGGGCTCGCTGCGCGTCATGTTCCAGGATTACGTCGAGGAGTTGGACGATTGGTACGACCCAGACGCGGCCGAGCTCGCCTCCCCGCGCGGCGTGGCGGCGCTCCGCGCCAGGTTCCGCGTTCCGAGCCCGCCCCTCGACGACGCCCGCTGCGGCGACCTCCGCCACGGCCAGCAGCTCTGCGTCCTCTGCGCCATGTCCAACGGGGAACGAAAGTACTACGACGCCGTCCTCGATTCCGTACGTCCTTGGCCTCGCCTCGCGCTGCCCCCGCTGTGCATATGCTTTTGATATATAAGCGCCGACCAAATGTGCAGGTTAAAAGAGCGGCGCACGGCATCGTGGACGGCGAGGAGCGGTGCGCGTGCCGTTTCAGGGTGCGATGGACGAACGGGCCGCGCCACGGTGATCTGGAGGAGGTCGGCATCGGGGACGTCTGCTGCGTGCAGAACTCGCCGGTCCAGGACCCCGCGCTGAGCGAGTTCCTGGACACTCTGACGAATTCCTTCGGCAACGGCAAGGGGGACACGACGGCGGCGTCTCAGGCGGCCGGGGGAACCGCGCCGGTATAGGCTCACCTCCTGCTCAAGTAGCTAGTGTGCTGCATTTGTGTTTCGATCTAGGCATGTACTCTGCTCAAGAATTGGTGAATTTGGGACCTTTTTCAGCCTTCCTTTGTGTTGTTTTCAGTTCCTTGTCCGGCCTAGTCTTCCATGGTTTGATTCGGACGCGAAATGGACACCATCGGCAGTAGAGTTCTGAAATCTATCTTCCTGCTGCCAATCTTTCCCTCATGAACCGCGTACCAGAAAGCCAAAATAGCACCCACTAACCTGACAAGAATCCCATTAGGTGTTATGTGAACATTTTCCAGACAAGGACCATATACCAACCTGACGTTTATCCACCGTCAAGAGAAATAAAACATCAAATGGCTGTCAGTCTTCTCTTGCAGTTGCAGGACAAATGTTGTGGGCATCGATAACATAAAGAGTAGTCACTACGTGAAAAACAGGCTTTGCCGTGTCTTCATGGTATGCAATGGCACGGAACACGGCAAAGGCTGTCTTTGCCGCGTATGTAGCTGGAAATACGCGGCAAAACACACACGAGACACACAGAAAAGAAATTATGCATGGTGTCACATATATTGATATATGCAATAGTTAGAAATTAGTAATTTAGGAAATACATGTCCATATATTGTTTGCTTGTATATTGTCACATATATGCCATATATATGTGGAATCGCAAAGACACGGCAAAAAAAAAGGGACCGTCGGCTCCCCGTGAACAGTCAAGTCCCTTTTGTATGCCGAGGAGTGTATAAAACACACAGCAAAGACTTTGTCATGTCTTGGCCAGACACACGAGGAAGGTATGGCAAGTTTGGATAAATCAGAATTCCCAATCCACTATATTTGATCCAATCTAGCAAGCGTAGCCCCGGAATTGTACAACTGCCTATCTCGTTGAAAGCCCTTATGCTTACGGAAGAGAAGAGTTGGATGCCGGTAGTTGGTGGAAAAGCTCTCGTTTCCACTTTGTTTCTTGTAAGCTTCGGTATAAATAGCTTGCGGGAACAACTTTCATTTCTCTCTTTTGGTGGATCCTTTCTCCTCACCTTTTGTGCTCCGGAGCAAACCTGAAGTCTAAAGAATGAAATTGTTCACGACATTTTTTTTAGAGAAAATTATGGATTTTATTCAAAAGGAACATTCAAAGATACAACGTCTGGTGGTTCACTGAACCAAACATCACATCCCTAGCAACTAGATGAGCACCGCCATTTGAATCCCTACTTCCATTTCATGGAATTTCACCACCTAAAATCCCCCAAGCACCTGTCAATGTCAAAAATAGTAGAGTTATAACGGCATAAACTCTTCACCTTCATCATAATGATGACCTCCAAACAATCAGGAGCCACGACCATCTTCGATAGTCCCAGTTCTTCCGAAGAAGCTAGTGTCTCCGCACATGCCATCGCCTTGAGGGTCGCTGGATCCGAAATACCATTGATCGTCCTCAACAAAGCAACAAGAGGCCGCTCTCGTCCCTACAAACAACATTTACTGCCCCTGATCTTCATACATGTCCTACAAGTTCCAGCAGGACGATGAACCTAGCTGAGTCCTACGAGCTTCTACATGTCCAAATTTACTCGTGAGGGCACGTTTGAATAAATAAGAATACCCACTACCTTGGGTTGGTAGCACACCTGAAGCCTGAAGAGTGAAATTGTTCATGATTTCTTATTGCTCCAACAATCCAAGTATACAGCCTAAAAGCCTCTTTATGGCCCCTTAGATTATTAAACATGACAGGCAAATAAAACTATCGCATGCAAACATTAACAATGCAAACAGGAAATACAAAGGATTCAGTTTTCAAAAAGTAAATAAATCATGGGAAAACGGAACTCTATGAATATATAAATATATAGTCATGCTATGGGCTGAATGTCAGTTAAATATCTCAGCAAGCATTGTCATCTGCGCAGAGTGAATTGTTTCACCAGGGTCACTTCCCTTATGCCACGAAACGGGCATGTCATGTATGCTGTGAAAATCATGTTAAGAGTTTCCTTAGAAACATGATGACACGTCAAAAAACCTAGCATAGACGCTTTCAGAAGTCAGAGGTGTCACAATGGCATTGCTAACTTGGAGTTTCCAAAGAAGCGCCATGGCACGGTCAAAGAGCCCTAGTAGAGCCACTTTCGGCAGTCAGAGGCACCACAGTGGCAAGCTAACTTGATAGCATTGCCATCTGCACCAATGATACTGTCCAGGCAATACCCGTAGTCATATGAGAGTTCCTGCAACAAGTGCAGTCAAGTCAGCAATCCATAGGCAGTTGAAGCAGCATGAAAACAAAAGGTATCGTGTGGCCTCACTTGTACAGTTGGTATAACAAATTGTGTTTCAGTATATCTGCTAATATGCCACTCGACGGGAGTTTGAGAAACTAATTCGTCAAACCTTTCATACTATTATATACTCCCCCTGTCCCAAATCTATAGTATTGGACATGTTGAGTCAATTAATTTGGAACAAGGGAGTATATACTCCCTCTGTTTTTATTTAGTTCACATTCTAGGTTTAGTCAAAGTTAAACATTGTCAAGTTTGACCAATAATATATAAAAAATATCAATATCCACAATACCAAATATATAACATAAAATTATATTTTATGGCGATTCTAATACTACTATAGATTTTGCAATGTAGATGTTGTTAGTTTTTTCTAAATATTTGGTCAAACTTTACAAAGTTTGACTTTGACTAAATCCATAACGGGAAGTAAATAAAAACCAAGGGAGTATTGCCTTGATATCAGTACGATCCAAACTGCTCTAAAAAATCTGGGCCTAGGTTACTCTCTCATCTAAACCTTTCTCTACCCTATCCCTCGCAGCCACGTTGTATGGCTATCATAATTATGGTATTTATTATCCTGTTATGGATCTATATTCACAACATATTTGCCTTTTCAGTGCTATTCCTAAAACATGTACTACCTCCTTTCCAAAATATAAGCCTTTTTAGTAGTTCAATTTGAACTTCTAGAAAGACTTTCCAAAATATTATACTTCCTCCTTTCCAAAATATTATACTTCCTCCGTTTCAAAATATAAGATTTTTTAGCCTTTTCCTAGAACACATGTATCTAGACGCCTTTTAGTTTGTAGGTTCAAAGCAAAATGAGTGAACATGTATACTAAAAAGCGTCTAGATACATGTGTTTTAGAAAAATGATAAAACATCTTATATTTTAAAATGGAGGGAGCAGAACGGAGGTAGTGTCTTTTTGAACAGAGGTAACAACTCATTAGTAAAATAAACTGCAACTACCAAATATAGGCAAGGGCAGTACAGTTTTCTTAAGATGATCGGGCAAAAACATAGTTGAGCAGTAAATGTAACATGGAAAATGAATGAATGAATTACTAAATAACAAATACTCGTATAACTAACAGAAAGAACTAAATGATAAAGCTGTAATGATTATGATTCAACTATCTCACTGAGTTGGTGCCACTCTAAACCATCTAAATTTTTAATAGATATACCGGTTTATTAATAAAATGAGTTGCATCTACTACCTCGGTTCCATATTAACTGTTGCAGATTTGTCTAGATTCGCATGTATCTACACACTAAAAAGTGTCTAGATATATGCTTATGGAACGGAGGAAGTTATCGATTATGGGGAACATCAGCTTTATTTACTTTTTTTTAGAGAACCTTTATTTACTTGAGTGTCCAAGAAAAAGGTAAAATTACTAACTAACTAAAACATTTAACAGATCAAATAACAATAAAGCTTCAATAGTTATGATTCAACTATCTCATCAATTTCATGGTTAACATTTACAGAGCTAACATCTCATTGAGAAAAGAAATTTTCAATTTTTCATCAGGAAGATTCACCTGAAGAGGGGATATAGTATCAGCTGCAAAAAGCATGATTTTTGCTAGCTTGATATCTCTCTGTGAGCTCAATACACACTGGATGAAAAGGTTAGGTTGGCAGCTATGATTTATGAACCTTGCAATGTTGCCAACCGAACCAGCATCAATGCAATACTCTGGGGCTTGAGAAGCCTCTGAGTCATGCTCGTCTTGAAGAGATGCCATGTGCAGTTCTGAGCCAGGCCTTTGCTGTAGAAAAACAAGTAAATATCATTTGTGTGTTAATAAAGTAAACGTAACATTGTAGCAAGGGAAGAAATTAAAATATTCAGGTAGAGGACAATGTACTAGATCATATCAAAGCATATGCTGCTTCATTTGTCCCAATAAAATATAGATTGGGTACTGGCTTCTAAAAAGATGAATAAACCAAAGCTTCGCTCATCTTTCTAGAAGCCAGCCCCAATCTACATATTATTAGGACAAATGAAAGCTTCTTCTTTAAAAAACTAAATCAAATCTTCAAGCAAGAATACATAACAATATCAACATAGTAAAACAAAATTTACTAGTCAAAGGTGTGTTTGTGCTTCTGCATAGGAAAAGAGCTCTTAGTCATGGTACCGATTTGACTTCGCCATTTTAACATACAATGATTGTCTTGCAACTACTGTAATACAACAATCCACCTCCACAGTTGAACCAGCAGACAGAAGAGAAATGTCTAATACCTTCCTCCCATCCAAGCCTTTAATGGTCTGAAGACAGTCTATATCAAATATGTATTTGCTGTCCATCAAACCTTCAACTTCCACATTCCTCCTCAATACACCAGTGTATTCACAAATAAGTGCCCCGGGAAGAATGGTATCCCACGTCCTAACACCCCAACCTTTTAATGCAGTCTTGAACACCTGAATTTACAGTACAAGACCTTAATCTAATGGCAAAGCAATATAAATATAGCACATGAAACAAAACAGGAGACTACGCAAAGCAGTAACCTCTAGGCGGTATTGCAATCCTTGCTGGGAGGTTCTGTTTACACAGTTGCAGTGGCAGCTACAATTAGCACCACACTCAAACACGACTGCTTTGGGCTCCACTAACCTGAGGATTAAACAACTGATTAAAGAATATCAAAGAGTACATGATATACATTCTTTTTTGTTCCCTGATAACTTGCGACACTACCACCTGACGATTTAGGTAAATTAGCATGAACGAGTTTCTTGATGTTAAAGTATGCTAAAAACGGTGATCTTGAACGAAGTGTTACCTTCCAACATTCTTATATGTAGCATGCTTAGCACTCACTTTCCTTTGTCTGGACACATAAGGTAGATCAGAACCATTGCGATCAGCACACAAGCAGTGTTTAGAGGTTGAACAATCTCCTTTGCAATTACAACCAACACTGTTAGCTGGTATCTTGATATATTCTGGAATTTGCAGTGTCTTGGAGTACACAAAGCCTACAAAGTGCGAAAGGCATGAGGCAGATAAAATAAACCATTGAAGTGTATGTACAGAATATTTTGTAAAACTCGAAACTTAAAGTAAGACGAGGAATAGAGGGAAAAAGATCAGCTGTTGTGAAACATTTAAAGCAACAAGCAATCATCCGGCATAAGCAGCAGAGTAGGAGCCAAAATCACATGTGAAGGTAAAAACGATGGACAGGAGAGCGATGAAGTGCGTAAACAAGTTCGTGCATACCAAATGGAGGAACAGGTGGATTATCAATTAAATTTGTAGCAGGAATTGGAAGGTTCTCCTGCCCATAGGAGATGTCCCGACAAACCAACCTATTGAGCAAACTCATAGACAAAGAGTAAGACTCAGAAAGAAAGGTGGCAACCTAAACAACTCAACACAAAACAAAGTATGAATATTGAGGATACTGAAATGGATTATGGTCAGTGCTCGAGTAACACACCCAGGCAATTCAGAAATTGGCATGTGAACATCTCCACGTTTAAATATCACCTGCACATATATGTGTGTGTAAGAACCTCAAATTGTAGAAATATTAAAGAAAAGTATCAGGATCAACAACACTAACTGGAATACAGATCACTCTATACACATACGTTTCAAAACATAAGTACAACAAGGAGTCAGCCAATAGATTTGATATATTGTGTAATTTATAGAGGGTAAGATTATTCCTGAAGGGGGCGGTTCTTCTTATTAACATACTACAAACAGCATCAAGTACTAGGGAATTGCTGAATAACTGAACTGAAAGATTTGTGCACAGCAACAAATTCTTATCTGAGAAAAATACATGCAGTAGCAAAACAACGCAAGCCAAACGTGCTGTCCAGGATTCAAAGAACAATAGCAGTAGAAATATGGGTATCCTCCTGTTTCCAAGAAACTAAAACAGTTCCCAAGTTCAAGCTAATTCAAAGGCATTTCCCGGTCAACTCGGTTTCTCCCAGTTTTCTTTACTTTTTTGCACTTATTTTTGCTTCATAGGCATTTCACAATTTTTTGAACCAAATATCTAAATGGAATCAACCAAAATCCAGCCAATACAAGGGTCTCAGAACCTATAGTCCAGTCAATACATAGTACTATAGTTGATTTGTAAAAGTAAGAACACGATGATAATAAAAACAAGAATATAAGGGGCTGAAATTAGCTTCAACTAGTAAAGTTACCTGGGAAGTTGTCAAAGGTGGTTGGCCTTCAAGACGCTTGAGTTTGAATTTGAACACTAAATGCCCACGCACTCCTTTCTCTGATAAGCAATCCACTACCTATGCAGCATTGGTAGTCATAAAACAAGTTACTCAAGATGAAACTATGAGCTGTGTCCAGTTTCAGAAGCAGGTAAATGCAAGACATATGACAAGAGGCAAGATCTACTTCGACAATTCGGTGATAAAATACTTCAATTTGCTACAAACTAGAGTATAGAGTTAATGGAAGAAATCTGTCAATGGACATGGATATACTTGTAATAAGATCACACTAAGCAGCATTTCGGAAGATAAAATTATCACATTAAGTGGCCAGTTTGGAGGGTTATTAGTTTAAAACCATCAGCCTAAATACTCAAGATGTTAGACAGATAATTGATAGTATGATAATTAGGAGATGAAACCTTATATAATCCATCATAGGTGTAAGCTTTTCCAGTGTAGCTGTCCTTTTCTTTATGGCCACGAATAACTCGTATAGGGTTGCCATTATCCTTGCTGTTCTGCAGAATAGTAAATTATGTCAAAAGAGGGACATCAGAAAAGATTAATAAATACGAAGAACAAAAAGTGAGAGCAGTAGGTTGACGAAGAGAACTGGTAACTGCAGTGGATGTTATTAAACCTTTAGTACAATACTAGAAGTTGGAGGCTACTATCCAAATTAGCAGAACTAATTATTGAGATGGAAAATGGAGAGGATGAGCTACTTCTTAACATAGTGATGCAAAAGCTCAGCAGACTTGAATAAGATTCATGATATTGTAAGGGAAAAACATTTTACATGATAAGGAAAAAAGAATAACGACAAGAACAATGTAACTGAAGTGTGACTGTATAACAAACAAACAAACAAACAAACAAACAAACAAACAAACAAACAAAAAAGGAAAAAAGATCAAGTCTGCAATAATAATATGGGTTTGCACAAAATAGAACATCAAGGGAACTACAGGAGCTAACCTTCAGTGCCAAGTTTCCACGAAGCAATGTTTGATTAGTTTTCTGGTGACTGTTCCCAAGCAAATTGTTCCCTCCTTCGCCAGTGTAAATAATTTCATCAGCTTTGTCAAAATCATCTTCATATACCCCCGACATTACAATGGAGGTGGCAAGAGGGAAAGTTAAACCCTGATACCCTATCTGCTTAATCAAGTGATAACACTACCATGTAAATCAACTTTTCTTATGGAATATACAAACAAACATATCATTAGATCTTTGCATACCACAAATGAAGCAGTGAGAAATTAACAGCTAGCTAAATTCTTGTGAATTTAAAAGAATTCTAAGATCAAGACGTTATTTATGTGTTCTAAGCACTGCAGGTTTACCACATAAAAATCTAGTACACAGTGCAGTTGACAGCGATGCAGTTGACAGTGATGTAGTTGATAGTGATACCGTGTCGCTTATTTCAACTGTATCACATGCTTCAGCCGCATCATGTGTTTCCTACATTGTTTCAAGTGAACACATGATTCCATTGCCCTTTTTCAATTACATCACGTGTAATGGAGAAGGTTCGTCAATCCACATATACTTCAACATACCATATTAATTTTCATGCACCAACCATAGGACCAAAAGTCCGAACTGCTATTTAAATTGTGTAAGCCGATAATTGAGCCCAAGACCTCTGCTAGGATACCAGATTAAGTTTCATGAATCAACCAGTAGAAACAAATGTCCAAATTGATGGATAAGGTTAGGCAATCCACACATACTTCAACAGTTTTGTCAGCCAGGGTTCCACAAATCTAAAACAATTCAATCATGGATGTGGGAAAAGATACAAAGTGGGAACCTGCAAAAATTCATCAATCAATATGATAATGTTTTCCATACAAAAAACACAAGATAAGTGAACTTCTCTTGGCATTCTTGCACAGTAAACAGGTAGTCATATTCATAGATGAATTTTTGCAGGCTATCGTTACATATCCTGCTTTGCACCCATAAATTGTTCACATTATGTTAAGGCCTTTAACAGATTCATCGGGTTGAGTGACGATTCTAATATTACCAAACAAATCAAGAGCATACCGATTTGAATGTCGGTTACAATATTAAATGAACCAATGTGATAGGATCATTATAGAACTGTCAAATGTGCTACTGTGTTATCAGATAATCTTAAATATCCATTCCACTAGCCTTACCTTATCTTCATATTTCGAACCCACATAATCTATACCCTTCATCCAATGGCCATGTATACCTAGCACAACCATCTCAGCACGTGAGTAGAACTGATCCCCAACTTCAACCCCTAAGAAAGTAGACAATCAGCAACTCATCTTGTTAACTTCTATAAAAGTGAGTAAGAAGGTAAGCAAAAACGATTTGATTATTCAATAACATTTTTTCTCTTTGAGAATTAAGGAAAGACTAACCAGGAAGGTGCCCTATCCTCTTCTCTGGATAAAGTACAGCATTAGTCGCTTGCATCTGTTTCATTTTCCAGGTTCACATGAATTTGCAATATCTACAATATAAAATTCTAATAAGTACCATTGATAAGAAGATACCTTTGTTAATGCTTTCAAATCAGGACGCTTTGATGGCCGTTTGACTTCTGAGCCTACATCATCTTGGTTGTTTGCCTTACATGTTCAGAATAGGCAAAGAAATTTATGAAAAAGAACCGAGCATTCCATAGACAAAATAAGTCAACTTGCAAAATATTACTCCCTCCGGTCCATATTAATGTTCTCAACTTTGTCTAGATAAACTAGATGCATTTGTATCTAAACAAAGTTGAGAACATTAATATGGACCGGAGGGAGTAAGGAAATCAAACATATGGCAAGTCCTTCTTTTGTGGCATTGGGAGCTGGGTGGAGTGGGGTGGGTGGGGTATGACTTCTAAAACTCTACATGTTCAGGCTTGGTTTTCTCATATTTACCCAGAATCTACTTCTCCGTAATAAACAGAAATTATTGATATAACCATTAAAAGTAAATTTTGCAAGTAAGGAAATAATAATTCTAGTAATATCATAGTTATAAACAAATTTTAGCTTCTCAAAAAACAGAGAACACATTTTAGAATGAAGAACCAGTTTAACATATGGAAACCAAGTAACCAACAAGCATTTATAAAGAACTAGCAGCTAATATGTTTCCAGAATAATTAGCACATTAATACAGTAAGATTTCTTGTGGAAATATTATATTATGTTTATAATATCATGAGTATGAAAATAAACATATGCATCTACAAAACCATTCTGGTGGAAAGACCTAGCCATACAAATAACAGTACAAAATTCATTAAATTACACATGTCACATTTCTGAACGAAGACATGCTCAAATTAAATACGAAAAAGGCAAGCAATTATAAGATCGGAACCATTTCACCGCAAATCAAAACAAAACCGTGCAATCAAATAGATTGTCCAAGGGCGCCATATTCTAGGAGCCAAAGTTATGCTATTGTAGATATTTCCACTGAATCTGCAAATGGCATGCGGGTCAATGTCCCACACATGTAGTTTAGATACCATGTGGTATTATTATTTGAGACTACTTTTATAGTGGCATGTTACAAATTTCTTAGATTAAACAGGCACACCTATAAAATCATTCAGAGGGGAAAAACTAGTAGCACAAACATTATAACACAGTTTAGGATAAAGTATACAGAAGTAACAAAGGAAATAAATAAGCAGCACAGCAATAAGATCAAAATGCACCCAAATATTCCTCACATGCACAACAGCTACTATTACTAATATGTTCAGATTGAGGAGTACAAAATTTTAAAAACAAACTGAAATAGGAGCATATAAAAAGCCTTTTAGAAAGAAAGACCACAACACAAAAACTACACACACATTCTATTACACTATACAAAGTGTGTTTCTAAACAAACAGAAGCCTGTGTAACACAGGTTAGGAAACAACCAAATAAAAACTACTCCCTCTGTTCACTAATGTAAGACATTTTAGACTTTTTGTAAAACACATGCATGTAGACATGTTTTAGTGTATAGGTTCACTCATATTGGAGTGTACTTCAGAAAAAATATATTGGAGTGTACCTAGTCCACTTTGAAATATGTGAAATGTCTTATATTAGTGAATAGGAGGGAGTAGAAGATTAACCCAGAAATATGCTTTCAGGTGCACCGTGCACAGGACTAAAAAATATTTTAGGAGCAAAGACCTTGTAGCACAAACAACATAACACATTTCAGTATGAAGGTATGCTAAAGTAACAAAGGAAACAAACAAGGAAATATAAGCTCAATGGCCCTATATCGATGCATATGTCCAATAGCTACTATGATTTTAATATGATCAGGCAACTGTAGGTGACTGAGATTTATGAAAAATTTAGGCAACTGAAAATTAGGGAAATGCTATGATTGCAGGACTACTGTACAACAGCTAACATTACAAAGGTTATTGTTTGAATGAGGAAAGCGTGAAAAAACTGAATGAACCTCATATTCACACTCCCTAACCAGTATAAATCTTTCATGGACAAATAGACACTAATTTCACAGCTCAGTCAAACTGCACATTGATAATAAAAAGACATAGAATGCCATACCCGACGCTTGAGAGCCCTGGACGCCTTCAGTTCTTGCCTTACAGCCTGTTCTCTTTGTTGTTCCTCCTGTGACACAAGCGACCATGTCAGGCTTTAAACACACTATCTACAGGAACAGGGCTTCAGAAATATTTCCTATTCAACGAGAAAATTAAGGAAACAGGGCGACCTGCACAAAGTGGAGGTAGTGACTGCTGAACGCCCGCAGCGTCTCCTTGGCACGCAACCTCCAGCTCTTGTTGCCACCTTCACCGCCCCCATGCTCATCGTCCCCGCCATCCACGGGAACCACCTCCGTGTTGTCCGTGGCCATGGGTACGCCGACTGTCGTACGCCTCTTCCTCCTGTCCTGCGCCATCACCTCCTCGCCCTGGAGAAATGGGGAAACCATGGCCACCGCCGCCTCCGTTGCCTTGGCAGCATCCCTACGCTTCCTCCTTTGGTAATACAACACCGGCTTATTTACCGAGACGCCTCCCTCGGCCCGCTCGTGCACGCGGCGCCTGTCGGACTCTGCGTCGTCAGGTTGCCCCTTGTCGGTGCACGGCGCGCTCCGTGCGCTGCACGGCACCGCGGAGGTGGCGCGGACGTCGGGCTCCGCGTAGTCGGGGTACCCCTTCACGGCATACCGCGCACTCCGCGGACGGTACGGCGCGGAGGGGGCGCAGACGTCGGGCGGCTCTGCGTAGATGGGGCTCCCCTTGTCGGTGCACGGCGCCGCGGAGACGGCGCGGACGTCGGGTTCCGCGTCGTCGCGGTACACCTTCTTCTTGGCATAGCGCGCGCTCCGCGGGCGGCATGGCGTGGCGGGGCCGCAGAGGTCAGGCTCCTCCGCGTAGTTGGGGTACCCCTTCTCAGCGTACCGCGCGCTCCTCTGGCGGCACGGAGAACCGGCGACGCGCAACACCTCCATCATGGCCTCCAGGTCGATCGCGGCCCTCAGCTCTACCTCCTTTGGGCCGGCGGCGGCGTAGGACGAGACGGTGGAGTGGGGTTTGGGAGAGATTTTGGGTAGGCGGAGAGAAAGCGAGGGGTTGTACACGACAAACACGGGACGAGAAAGGGAAGGAGGCAGGTGGACGAAGGTGCTATGGTCTTTTGCCATTTCCGGGAAAGACGGGGAGCGGATGGGGATTTTACCGGACTACCCCTCGCGTGGCTGAGGGTGCCGTTAAGCTCGTTGCGGCTGTCTGAACAAAACGGGCGACGTTAGGATCGCACGGCCGCCAGAGCTGTCGCTCGAACGGTACGGCCGTGCATCGCCGTGACGCCGTCAGCTCAAATTAGGGCGTTTACGGAGGTAGAGTCAATCATTGATTTATTTACTCTCCATGTCAACCAGAGTTGAGGGTAAAAAATCCATAGTATATGCTCTTTAAGTGGAAATCCTATATATCTATTAGACTAGTCATAGTGAAAATAACTTAACTAGTAACATGCATGTATATGCAATGCCAAGTAAGCAAATTGGTGACATGGCATGGTATTTAATATTAAAAAAAGGTTAGTAGTAACTTAGCTACTCCCATACATGTTATTACCTATGTTACTCCCACGACAAACCTAGTTGGCACTGCATGTAGATACATGTTATTACCTATGTTACTCTCATTATGACTAGTCTTAGCTTAGAACCAGTGGCGAAGCTAGCCCAGGTTGACTGGGGGGCAAAAGGTAATATTTCAATATTTGGGGTGCAAAAGACTCAGAAAATTTCCAATTAAGCCCTTTAAATATTTTTTTCTTCAGTAAATGTTCCAAGTCTGGGGGGCGGTGGCCCCCTCTGACTTGTGCATAGCTCCGCCAGTGCTTAGCACTATGACTAGCCTTAATAATCATCAACAACAATAGTATTAAAAATTACAAATAAGTTTTTAGACCACCTATCAATGACTACATACACTATCGATGAAGTGTTGCCGTCTTTGCCCCTCTTTCACCGGCTGTTAAAGTTTGTAGTAGTAGAGTTTATTATTATAATAGAAAGAGAAGGAGTCATCGTGCCAAAACCCCTAACGAAAGTACCTGAGCATCAACTATCATAAACGATGAAAACCATAGATCAAAACAGACTAACCTAAAAACACATCAAAGAATACCAAAAGTGGATGGATCGCAGGGATCTACCACTACCAGACACACAACTTTACGCGTCATCCGCCAACACTAAACACACTACCGAAGAGAGGACATAGCGGGAAGGATCTAATTCTGACTTCAAGATATAGCCGTCACCTCACCATAAAAGAAGATAGTGAAAACAACCTAAACAAAGAACAAGAATCCTCTTGCCGATGAGGGACCGTGGTACCCCATGACTCCAAGGCCTTTACGACCACCGAAAGCGGAGGACCGATGATATCATTGATAAGAGGGACTCAACCCTAGAAGAATTTTACAAAGGCTTCCTGATCGCCTATCTCTCATAGAAGTCATGCTGGTTCGCCGTTTTCCTTTTTCACAAGTTGTTTCTTGACTATACACAAATCATTAGCATTAAATATGATGGTTTATAGCCGTAAGAGAAACTCTAGCAGATACAATAAAACAACAAACCGTAAAACACGAGTAAAAGCCATTGAAAAATCATTTTACAGGTCGCAGTTTGTTCACTGAGTAAAAACCAAATTTAGAAACTAGACTTTTAAATTTTTGCACAGAGATGAACTAGTGTTCGATAATTATACATAATTTGACATATGGAAAGCATAAACAAAAATAAACTAGACTATTACATACTGGGAGCACTACCGCTAACCCTAATGCCAAAATCGAGCCCCGGGTGACTTTACTGGAGCTTCTAGGCATGGTGGCGGCACGGCAGCAAGGTGTTTAGTCGACCTTGAGGTCGATCACCTCCTTCTTGACGCGGTTCACGACCTACTCCTCCCCGTACCCTGCCATGGCGACGATGGCCGACTGCATGTCCCTTTCCTCGCGCCTCCGCACCGTGGCGGCAGAGCGCTGTGACCAGCACAGTTGCGTCTCCATCGCCCAGCCGCTTCGCCTCATCATTGTCGATGAAGTCGCGGAAGACCACCCGGTCCCCCTCGGATTCTTTGATGGAGGCGAAGTACCACAACGATGTGCTCCACTTTGCCTCCACGTCAGAGTAGGTGGGGGATAGAGGAGCGCGGTGGCAACACGATTGACCCCACATCCCATTGTTGGCGTGGGCATACACGTGGATGGAGGGGACATTCTCGGGGGATGGTAGGCGGTAGGGTGGGGCGGCAACACGTACAGGCGCAGGGACAACGGCGGGGACAAGTTGCGGTTGGTCCACCGCCCGTCCGCCCTCTTCCTTGCCTCCTCCAAACGAACAAGCCTCACTCGCTCTTCGAGGGAGAGATCCCCGCAATGACGGTTGTCTCCACCATTACGGAGTTGTCGCCACGGGCGCCCCTACCCCGTCGGAGCCTCAAGTGGGCCACATAGTGGCGCTGGGAGGCCGTATTTACCTGTGTCGCCCGTCGAATGCGTCACCGCAGGGTAGATTTGGTGGCGGTGGAGGAGCGGCGGGGAAAGTAAGGGTTTGCACTCACAGCCAACCCTCCACGGGTCGGCTCATTTTACGGTATCTGCTAGAGTTGCTCTAAGGCCATGTATAATAGAAGATGCTTAGATAAGTGCTTACAAAAATAAACCAACCTATTAGATATCTACCTAGTATAGATAACCACATATGCTTAAAAGAACCGATTTATTTTTCTAAGCACCGCCTGAGAATCTTGTATTGTACATGCTCTAGCAATATCGACTTTTAGATATCTCTTAGTCGATGGTGTACAAGTGTAACCACCGACTCCAGGTACCTATTAACATATATGTGTATACAACTATACTCCAGGTCGTACGACGCACGGATGACGCACGCGAGAAGGCAAGGCGACAGACGACACACGCGAGAAAAGAAGGCAAGCGTCCGACGACGGACGACGCACCACGCATGTCACGCACCAGGGGCCATGGCAGCAGGCACAAGTTACGAGGCTGCTCGCGAGTTGCGATCTGCCGATCTCCTCTTCCCCTCGAGGCCTTGACTGCTGGTCTCCTCGACTCCTGAGTCCAATCGTCATCGTCTCTCATCGATCGATCTCCCCTTCCCATCGAGGATCATCATTCATTAGGCAGGCACAGGCACCCACCAGCAGCACTACAGCAGTGCGGGATCGGGCGAGGATCGAGGATCACCAGGCTCCAGGCAGGATCATGGTGGAGACTGGAGACGGCAGTTCTCGCCGACACCGACAGGCCCCGATCCCCTCTGCCCCTCTGGTAAATTTCAGCCTTATTTGCGTGTCGCGTGCATATGTTTTGTCTTGTATGATATTATTTTTGTTTTTAGTTTTTATATGATGTAGTCGATTCTTTTATAATTTTAGGTGATATGGCGCCAAAACAGATGTCTAGTGCTGCGAAAAGGAATAAATAGAGACGGGAGACTGTACTTATTCAATCACAAAAAGGTGCTTTAAAAAATATTTTTTGGCAACAAGTAGTGTTAATGTCAATAACGATAATCAAAGTTAAGAATCTAAACCCGGACAAGATGATGATCATAATTCAAATGCTGATGATCAGATCAACGAACAATCTTCGGATGTGGGTAAGTAACTAAATAATTTTGATTTATGTATAAGCAAAAGCAAGTAACTAACTAACTTTAGTTTTTTGAATTTAAATGTAGATCTTGATGTTTCTGAGGACAATATGAAGAATGAAAATTTGCAGCCTTCACCTGATATTCAAAATGATGATGAACAAGATTATTCTCTTTTATCGTTACATGATCCTAGAACATGGGATAATCTTGACAATAGTAAAAGAGATATTTTAATTGAAAAGGGGGCTGTGAGAGAATTGGGTGTGGAGTTTCCCACGAATGCTGCTGGTAGACATTTTTCATATTCTCACTACACTAGAAATTTAGCTAATCGTGAGGTTATTGACAGGAAATGGTTGGTTTACTCTAAAAAGATTGACAAAGTTTATTGTTTTTTGTTGCAAGTTGTTCAAATCAACTCAAAATCAGGTCTTTGCTAGCATCTAATGGACTGAATGACTGGAGGCGTATCAGTGCAAGACTCAGAGAACATGAGAATAGTTTTGAGCACTTTACCAACATGAATACATGGAATGAACTACGGCTGAGGTTTAGTACAAATCAAACAATTGATGATGAGATGCAGCAGAAGATTGCAAAGGAAAAGGAGCGTTGGAGTCAGATATTGCTAAGAATAGTTTCCGCAGTTAATTTTTTTGCAAAACGTAATTTGGCCTTTCGAGGAACAAATGAGAAGTTGTATCCAGATAGCAATGGTAACTTTTTGGGTACGGTTGAAATGATTGCTGAATTTGATCCTGTGATGCAAGAGCATATTAGGCGCATTCAAAATAATGAGATACATCATCATTATCTTGGCCATGGTATTCAGAATGAGTTGATCTCACTTCTTGGTAATGCAGTTGAAAAGGTTATCTTGAAAACCATCAAGGATTCTAAGTATTTCTCTGTTATATTGGACTGTACCCCAGATGTAAGCCATGAAGAATAAATGACGCTAATTGTGCGTTGTGTTAATATGTCAAGTAACATTCCAAGAGTGGAGGAGTTTTTTTAGAGTTCTTACAGGTTGATGACACATCAGGATTGAGGCTTTTTAATGTGTTGATGGATACATTGGACTCTTTTGACTTGGACGTTGCTGATGTGAGAGGGCAAGGTTACGATAATGGTTCCAACATAAAGGGGAAAAATCAAGGTGTCCAGAATCGTTTGCTTCTAGTTAACCCCAAAGCATTATATATGCCATGTGCATGTCATAGTTTGAATCTCACTCTTTGTGATATGGCAAAATCTTGTGAACAAGCTATTTTATTCGTTGGTATTATACAGCGTATATATGTATTGTTTGCACGTTCTACTAAAAGGTGGAAGATTTTGTTTGATAATGTTCCAAATCTGACCCTCAAACCTTTGTCTGATACTCGTTGGGAGAGTCAAATAAAGAGTGTGCAGCCTATAAGGAACCAAACTTCCCAAGTAAGATCACCTTTGAAGCAACTAGAGAAGGCTTCTAGTGATGATCCAGCTATAGTAAGTGATGCTCAATCTTTGTTCAAGGCACTTGGAAATTTAAGACTTTAGTTGGTATGACTATTTGGCATGATGTTGACATGGTTATACCCCGCGGGTACATGATCTCAGCATACCTGGTCTAGCCCAAGGAAGGCCCACGACAAATATACGCCGACCCATGAAGATTTTCGGGTGGCCCAGGCCCATGACGCCTTCGGATCCTTGGAGAGCAAGACTAGAGTAGATAGGAAATTCAAAGGGGTAAAACCCTAGAACTTGTAATCGACTAGGTCTATGCCTGAGACCTGCCTAAGTCTATATAAAGGCCAGGAGGGCACGACCTAGATCTCTCGACTCATACTTTCGCATACACACCCCCACGCCAGATTGCATCTGCGCACCCCTGTAATCACCGGTTCAGCCGTAATCAAGAGCAGACAAGCAGGAGTAGGGTTTTCCTCCCCGGGGCCTGAACCTGGGCAAATCTCGTGTCCCGCATTGCTTGTTTGCTAACCGTTCTGTGATCTCCAGCATCCCCATCTTCTCCAAAACCCAAGTCCATAACAATGGGCATTGATGAGATCAAACCTCGTCAGATGTGCTATTTTCTATAAATATGGTGAGCAAAAAGTTACTGAAAGGGCATGTATGCCCCCATGTGTGGTTTTGGTAATTAATGACAATATCTATGGACTAATGTGTAAATTGAGTTTCACTTGTAGGCTTGTCCATTGGCATCACTTGGGCCATGTGTTGGTCTCAAGGTTGGAAGATGAAGAAATGTCCAAGGGCTTTGTGTCTATTGGAATCATGAAGAAAGAAGGAGCTTGAAGGTTGATCAAGACATGTGCAAAGAGTTGCATCAAGATGGATCAACCTCAAGTAGGGATGAAGAAGGGGGAGCTCAAGATGCGCCATCTCTAGAAGATCTCATGCTTGAAGCTTGACATCCTCATGCTCATGGAATGATGAAGACAAGTTCAAAGAAGAGGTGTCCCCATGGAGTATGGGGGAGCAATTTGCAACTCTTCATCTTCATCAAGCAAGAGCATCCAAGAAAGGTGTTCCCACTATAGAAGAACAAGACGGTCTACATCAAGTTCAAGTGGGATGCTCAAGGCAAAGGTATGTTCTTGATAGGGCTTCTCTTTTGCCGGTCTCGTATTGTTAGTTGGGAGACCGGGTTTAGGATAGATAGCCGTTCTATCAAGAGGGGCTCTCAAGCGGGTGTCTCGTTTGCATTGTTCGGAGAGAGCTCAAACATTTGCATTCATAGCATCATCTTTCTTGGTTGTTATTTGGTTCCTGTCCATGAGAGTATCTAGAGATTGTGGTCATCATCATAACAAGCTCTAGTTCATCATCTAAGGATTTCACTTGCATATCTTATTGCGGTTTTTGATCTTGCGAGTTTTCCGGCTCCACACCTTAGGGGATACTTCACATATATATTCATAGTATTTTCTCCCAAGGTGATACCCAATATTTCTAATTTTTGTTGGATTCTATTCGTCATTATCTTTCCAACAAAATTGGTTTCATCCCAATCGGAGTTTCCAAGCTCAACTTCTTGTGTTTTGGGTTTTGGGGGGTTTACCGGTTCATCGCTTCTAGAGAGGTCATATCTTTCTCAATTTGGTTTTATACTTCCATGCTGGACTATTATGTTTCTTTGCATAATCTTGTAAAACTTTTCGTTCTCTTCAAAACGAGCCCAAGATCATCAAAAACGGAGTCCGGGATCAAAAGTTATTGAAATTTTCGTGCAATATTGTCCTGTGTTTTTGCTTGAGCGGAAGTTCCGGCCCAAGTTCCGACCCAACCCAAGTTCCGGCACAAGTTCCGACCCAAGTTCCGGTCAGGTTCAGTAACTTGTGTTTCTATTTGCCGGAAGTTCCGGTGGGAGGCCGGAAGTTCTGGTGGGGGCGCGAATCTGGCCCAAACGTCAGTTTTTCCTTGTCCTATTTAAGGGGGGCTTCTTCCCCAATGGTTCTCTATCTTTTGAGCTCGTTTTTGCCCAACATTGTTGACCTATTTGAGCTCTCTTACTCCCTCTCCCTCCCATGATTATTACATATTTTTGAGGGAAAAGTGAGAGGAGATCTAGATCTACAATCCCACCAAGTCAAATCCCTTCTTTGTGAAGGAATCATTGGGATCTAGATCTTGGAGAGTTTTGTGTTCTCCTCTTGTGTTCTTCCTCCCTTATTCCCCCAATAGCTTTTGTAGCTTTGTTGGAATTTGGGAGAGAAGGACTTGCCCTTGCATTTGGTGCATAGGTTTGAGTTCTCCTCTTGTGTTCTTCCTCCCTTATTCCCCCAATAGCTTTTGTAGCTTTGTTGGAATTTGGGAGAGAAGGAATTGCCCTTGCATTTGGTGCATAGGTTTGAGTTCTCCTCGGAGATTCGGCGAGTACAAGCTTGTGGGCTTGTTACTCTTGGGTTCTTGGAACCCTAGACGGTTGTGTGGTTGGGTTGTTGACCTTTTGTGTTCTTGTTGACCTTTTGTGGTCTTGTAGCCTCTTGTGGCTTTGTTGGCCTTTTGTGGCATTGTAGCCTTTTGTGGCTTTGTTGTTGGGAGCCTCCAATTGAGTTGTGGAGTTATCCTCAATCTTGTACGGGTTCGGTGACCGCCCTCAAGCGTCCCATAGTGGAGCAAGTGCCTGCCTTTTGTGGTGCGCACTTGGGAGAATAGGGTGAGCCTTTTGTGGCGTTGGTGAGTTGCGTGCTTCCGCATCCGGGGTGAGGCCTTGTGTGGCGTTGGGTGAGCATCGAGCCACCACACCTCGAGGTGAGCCATTTGTGGCGTTCAGAGAGCATTGCGCCATCACACCTCTCCAACGGAGACGTAGCTTCTTTGGAAGTGAACTTCGGAAAACAAATCTTCGTCTCCGCGTCCATCAATTATCTCTCAACTGAGCCCTTTACTTATGCACTTTACATTATGATAGCCATCGTGCTTGAAGTATTTATTTCTTGTTATCACCTTGTTGCTTGTATTGCTTAGCATAGGTTGTTGGTGCACTTAGGTAAACTTAGTGGCAAGGTTTTGTGCTTAATAAATTAAACGTTAGTTTTATTCCACATTTACTTGAGCCTAAACCGTAATATTTTTAAAAGCCTATTCACCCCCCTCTAGGCGACTTCCTTTGTACTTTCAGTTACAAGAAAAAATTGTGTACATCGATGCTACTCTCAAACACATTGAAGGGGTCATTTCATTTTTTGAGAAGTTTAGAGATGAAGGCTTCCATTCAAGTATTGAGAGTGCCAAAGCCATTGCATTGGATATGGACATAGAGCCAAAATTCCATACAAAACGTCAAAGTAAAAGAAAGAAGCATTTTGATAAAATCAATGATGAAGAACTACAACTGTCAGCTATTGAATCCTTTAGAGTTACATACTTTCTTGTAATTGTTGACACCGCAATTGCTTCATTATCTAGTCGATTTGAGCAGATAAAGGCATTTGAAAAGGTGTTTGGTTTCTTATTCAAATCAAATAATCTAAAGTCTTTGGATGATAGTAAGCTACGCAAATCTTGTACTATTTTTGCAGAAGCTTTTACTCATAAGGAGTCGCGTGATGTTGATCTTGATGATTTTTTCTCCGAGTTAAAAATGTTGCAAGTAACATTGCCAGATGCTTTGATGTCAGCGCCTGAGATTCTTTAGTTTGTTATCGCCGCAGATTGCTATCCAAATGTATGAGTTGCCTATCGGATTCTTTTGACTATACCTGTGACTGTAGCCTCTGCTGAAAGAAGATTCTCTAAACTGAAACTACTGAAGAATTGTTTGAGGTCAACTATGCTACAAGACAGGTTAAACGGCTTGGCTACATGTTGTATTGAGAAGGATATCTTGGATAAAATTGATCTTGAGATTGTACTCAATGATTTTACTATAAATTCCCGAAGAAGCTTTTTTGTGAGGCATTGAAGCAATATAGATTGGAATTATTTCTTATTTGAGATAATCAAACGAGCAACAAGTACTACTTATTATATTTTGAGACTAAAATGTATGGTTAGATGTTAACTTTTATTTTAAAAGTGATAGTAGATACATACATGATATTTTTTCTTGATATGTCTATATATACATTAGTCTTGGGGCCCATGCCGTCGACTTCGCCTAGGGCCCTAGAAAACATAGAGCTGGCCCTGTAACCACGTAGACTCTTATATTAGTTGTCTCGGTCAAAAAAGAGACCAGGTTTTTTTAAGACATATTTTATTCTTCCCCGCTCTTCTCTTTTCCCGCATTAGGAAATATCAAAAAAAATTGTGGGGAACACTTAATCTATTACTCGAAAAATAGCATTTACATTCTTTCGAGCATAACTCCTCGGCGTCGGCTTGTCCACAAGACAAGCCAAATACGAACAAATTTGACATAATCAACTAACTGATGTCTCTCTGCATATGCTCTTAGGTTGGACCTTAAAAACAAACTATTAGATCAGCCATAATGGCCCACAAGCGGGGAAATCACTATGTAGGATTTTTCTTTCATTTTTATTAATCATTTCCTTTATTTTAATTTTGGTTAAAAATACATAATTTTAATACTCACTAGTATACATGATTGTTTTGGTCTTCATTGGGCGGTTTTTACCTGCCAATTCTTATCTTGATTTATATTCAATACAATAGGAGCGAATAATATTGAGAAGGCTAACAATTAATTTGTGACCCTCAAATAACATGTGTATGATAATTTGTAGATTGATTTGGAAGCTTCGCCAGGAAGACCTACATCCTATGTTGGACATAAGGAACAATAGTTGCGGGATGGAGGACAAGAACCATGTACAAAGGATGAAGACCTGTGATGATTCATTCATTCCTCTAAATGATATCATGATACATCGGAAACGTATCTATAATTTTTGATGCTCCATGCTTGTTTTGTATCTACTTTGCTTTGCTTTGTCTTTGCTTTGAGGTGTTTTTATATCTTTTCTTGAACTAACCTATTAACAAGTTGGCACAGTGCCAGTTGACTGTTTTCTTCTGTTTTTGGTTTCAGAAAGGTAGAAAATCAATATTCTTGGAATTGGACGGGACAAAATCCAAAGTCATTATTTTTCCTAGAGCAACACGAAACCACGAAGCAGAGCCGGAGGGGGGGGACATGGTGGCTGCACCCCCTAGGCGCGGGCAAGCCTTGGAGGCGCCCACAGGGGGTGTGGGACCCCTGGACCCCCACCGACCTTGATTCATGCGCCTATAAGAAGCCTCCGACCCAAAAACCCTAGGGCATCCAGAAGAAATCCACGAAAACCTCTATTGCACCGTCGCCACTGAAGGGGAGATTCGGGGGACAGAAAGTCTCTGTTCCGGCACCCTGCCGGGACAGGGAAGTGCCCCCGGAGCCATCTCCATCGATCTCCACCACCATCTCCATCACCGTTGCTGATTCCCATGATGAGGAGGAAGTAGTTCTCCTTCGAGGCTAAGGGCTTTATCGGTAGCTATGTGTTCATCTCTCTCTCTCTCTCTATGCATGATCTTGTGGTCATGAGCTTTGTAATCAAGTAGATCTACCTTGCTACTCAAGTGCTTCATTAGATCTCTGCTCTCCCCATGTGTGTGAAAGTGACAGCATGCACGCCATGGTGGCACTTAGGTTTGAGTCTACATAAATACTCTTTGCGATTTAATAGATCTATGCTTTTCCCCACGTGTGTGAAAGTGACAGCGGGCATACCGTGTGTGGCACTTTGGCTAGATTGAATATTTGTTATGAGTTATATTTGGAGTTGGATGTTGAAAGAACATGTTGGGCCCCCATGTGTGGTTTTGGTAATTAATGACAATCTAGACTAATGTGTGTATTGAGTTATACTTGTAGGATTTGTCCATTAGCATCGCTTGGAGCATGTGTTGGCTTCAAGTTTGATGAAATGCAAAGAAGATATGTTGGGCAAGCTCAATATGCGAGATCGATAATGAGGAATTAAGAAAGGCGTTCCATCTTGAGAAGGTCAAGATCGTCTACATCGATCTCAAGTGGAATGCTCAAGGCAAAGGTATAATCTTGATAGGTTTTCCCTTTTGCCGGTCTCACATTGTGTGTGTGAGACCGGGTTTAGGATAGATAACCGTACTATCAAGAGGGGCTCTCGTATGAGTAATTCGGTCACATCGTTCGGAGAGAGCTCAAACCTTTGCATACTTGCATCATCATATTTGGTTGTTATTTGGTCTTATTCATGTGAGGATATAGAGCTTGTGGTAATCTTCATAACAAGCTCTTGTTCATCAAAATCGGATCTCCCATATATAACTTGTTGCGATTTTGATTTATGCGGCTTTTCGGTTTCTCACCAAGTGAGGTATATCACATTATTCTACTTGATACTTTCTCACTTGGTGATAATCAATATTTCCACTTTTTATTGGGAAGCCCTTGTTGCCCTCTATCCAACGCAATTGGAATCGGGTCAATCGGAGCTTCCAGTCAAAAGTTATTGCCGTTTGAACATTAGCCTATCTTTTCCCCTTGCAAAATCTTCTGTGTCAACCGGTAGTACCGGATCTTCAACCGGTACTACCGCTTGACACCGGTACTGGGTTCGATGCCGGTTGGCTGATCAAAGGAGAAGGGTGAGTACTAGTCGGTACCACTGCAGCGGCTACCGCCCAACCGGTAGTACCGCTTACAAGCAGTACTACCGCCTGAGACGGTCGTCGCTTCGCTGCATCTCGACTACCACCTCCCTCTCCATTTTGGTCAGTCCCAAGCGTACTTGGGACCCAGACTACCACTGGACCGGTAGTACCTTACATTACCTCGGTACTACCGCTCGGGTAGTAATGCAAGGCGTCACCAAAGACCAAGAACACGAAGAACAAGGTCACCACTTACAGTCCGTCTTGGACCGGTAGTACCGCTTACTGTGTACTACGCTTAATCTACCGCTTCTTTCAGGCTCCAACGGCCATATTTTGCCCAGCCCTATAAATAGCTTTGCCCCTTTGCCTTTTAGGGTTACTTCTTTCTCCTCTTTGGATCTAAAGCTTTTCCCCTATTTGCCTTACTCCTTAAGCTTGATTTCTACTCATCCCTCCATTTATTCTTGCATATATTTGAGGGGGTAGTTGGAGGAGATCTAGATCTACGTTTTAACCAAACCAAAACATCTCTTTGTGAGTGTATCTTTGGGGATCTAGATTTTGGGGGATTTTGTGTCTCTCTTTGATTCCTCCTCTCTTGTTCCCCCAATAGCTTTAGTAGCTTTGTTGGAACTTGAGAGTGAGGGATTTGAGCATCTTTGTGGTGTTCTTGCCATTTGCATTTGGTGCATCGGTTTGAGTTCTCTTTGGAGGATTTGATTTGAGTTACTCATTGGAGCTTGTCCCTCTTGGGTTCTTGGAACCCTAGACGGTTTGTGGCCTTGGTGGCATTGTGGCCTTGGTGGCATTTGTTGGGAGCCTCCAGTTAAGTTGTGGAGTTGTGCCCCAACCTTGTGAGAGGTTCCGGTTGCCACCGACAAGTGCACCAATAGTGGAGGCCTTTTGTGGCATTCACTGGAGAATAAGGGAGGCCTTTTGTGGCGTTGGTGGTTTGATACCACCCCCTCTCCAAACGAGACGTACTCCATGTTCGGAGGAACTCGGTAAAATATCGGTGTCCCCGCGTGCCTCGATTATCTCTATACCCGAGCTCTTTACTTATGCACTTTACATTGTGATAGCCTTCGTGCTTGAAGTAATATATATCTTGCTATCACTTTGTTGCTTGTATTGATTAGCATAAGTTGTTGGTGCACATAGGTAAACCTTAGTTGTTTCTAGGTTGTGCTTTACAAAGTAAACACTAGTTTTATTCCGCCTTTGTTGAGCCACTCTAGGAAAAGTTTTAATCGCCTATTCACCCCCCTCTAGGCGACATCCGTATCCTTTCAGATGTCTCTATGAAATTGTGGTGTTTGTTGGAACCATCTAGCGCTCAAGGTGACAGTGTGGGGTTATCTAGATTGGGAAAGGCAGGCTTTGAGGAGTGTTGTTATAGCCCTACCATGAATTAGAGTGTCCAACCGGAGAGTAGTTAAGAGTAGTATCATGAAGAGAGGATATTTATATGAGAGAGTGTTCGCTAGTGAAAGTATGACCCCTAGGCCTTGTTTCTAAACATTGAAACACCATTTTCATCTAGATCTGTTGCATGTTTGCTTGCTTTAGTCTTTACCTCACTGTCAAGCTATTTTCTGGCACCGTTACCACTTGTATTTCACTATCTCTTCGCCGAACTAGTGCACCTATACACCTGGCAAGTGTATTGGGTGTGTTGGGGACACAAGAGACTTCTTGTATCTTGATTGCAGGATTATTTGAGAGGGAATACCTTTGACCACTTCCTTCCCGAGTTCGATAAACCTTGGGTAATCCACTTAAGGGAAACTTGCTGTTGTTCTACAAACCTCTGCACTTGGAGGCCCAACAACTATCTACAAGAATAGAAGTGCATAGACATCACATAAATTCATGCTTTTATGGCAACTAACATCCCTAAGAGCACAATTTACGGGGGCAGCGGTAGGTCCTTCCCCTACCCATTCAGCTTGCTACGGGAAAGAGAATGATATTGCTAAAAGTTGATGTTATGTCATCTCTCTTAAAGTCTGCTATAATTTATCTCTTTCTTACTCACCCTTTTTTCTCGCTGCTCACTTTTATTGATGAAGTGGCCACCTCTTTACCAAGAGACATTGACACCTGAAGACAATATCCAAGCCTAATTTGGACCATCCGAACCTAGCTAAAGTTGTGAGACGGTGCCCCTAGAGCTGCGCGTTGGCCATGGCCTAAGACCTAGGTGGGCATGGGAGGCTAGAGAAGAAGCAACACAGTTTCTTCTGATGTGGTCACCTAGATACCAACGACGGAAAGTGTGTTGTAGGAATACAAAATTGGGACAAGTAGAATATCACTTTTAGACTCCTATACTAATTCCACTTGTCCCACTTATCCCACTTAGTTTTGGGTTAGTCTAGGGGTTGAGATCACGCTTGTCCCACTACGTGGCAAGACGTGTGACACCTAGTTGAGCTGGACGAACTTGGTATCAAGGACCTAATGAAGATCTATCACACAACGACAAGCTACTTGACACCTCGTAGTGCCCGTGATCTGGATCCTGTGGAGCATCAGTGGAAAGGACACCAAGGAGGCAGTCCATGAGACACAAGTGCGTCACGACAAGCACCCCAGGCTATAGGCGGAACTCATGAATGACATCCATTAGCGACCTGGATAATATGGAAAGGGATTAACCCAAATTTCTATTGAACTCAGGGGTTCTTTCTACAAAAAAACAATGAGGCGATTTGGGGCCTTCTTTCTTCACACATTTAACTTCCCCCTCTCTCCCAAATTACCTGTCGCGGATTTTTATCAAGATGATTTGATTATGGATCTGCTAGATAGACTATTTATTTCCACTTGCTAGGATGCCCTTTTCCCTACCAACAATGTTAAAACCAAACATAGAGTTGGTAGTGACTATGCTCTTCTCACTATAGACATAAGGCTCTAAGTATACCCAAAATTAAACAATTCTGGTTTGAGAAAAGGTGGTTGAAAATAGAAGGTTTTGATGAGGTAGTAGATAATTTTTTTGGCTTGTCCCTTGCATTGTTACTAAAGGCATTGATAGATGGTTGTTTAAAACTAGAAATGTAAGGAAAGGACTAAAAGGTTGGTGCACAAATATTGAGTCTGCCCAACACAAAATAAAATAGCAGTTAGTGGATAAGTATGACCTGCTAGATATTATGTGTGAATCCCAAGTGTTGTCTCCTGTATCTAAATAGAGGATGAAAACTATTTCATCTAAGTTAACAAATATATGGTCCTCGCAAAAAAGTTAACAAATATATGAAAAAGGGAATAAATTAAAGCAAGACAACGTTCTAGGGATATGAATATATTAGAAGGGGATCGTAATACCACTTCTTTTCATTTTGTAACTAACTAGAGGAGGAGGAAAAAAGCAAATTGATATGTTTGAAAGTCCACATGGCGTTGTTGAAGACACAAAAGGTATGTTGGCTATTGTTTTCCAATACTATAAAACTTTGTTTGGGTATGAAGACAAACTTAGTATTGATTTAGTGGATGATTTTTGACATATAGATTATATGGTTAGTGAGGAACGTAACATTTTCCTAGATGATGACTTTACTGAACAATAAGTTAAAGAGTGTTTTTGGCTCTTATGCTGAAGGAACCCCTAGGCCTTACGGCCTTTCTTTCTTATTCTATCAACATTTTTGGGAGCTTGTTAAAGTTGATCTTTTAGCACTAGTTAATGATTGGAATAAAGGAGAACTGGATATATATAGTTTATTTTTTTCCTTGTTAACTTTAATTCCAAAAGAGGTTGATGTTGTAACTATACAGAAATTTTGACCAATAGCTTTGACAAACTACAGTTTTAAAATCTTCTCTAAGTGTGCTAGAATCAATTTTGGTGCGGTGAGTGAGTCTCTCATTTCACCTCACCAAACTGTCTTTATAAAAGGTAGGTATATTCTGGAAAGTGTGATGTATGCGCATGAAATTATTCATGATGTAGCTCATAACAAATAATTTGGATTTATTTTGTAAGTTGGATTATGAGAAAGCTTATGATAGGGTAAATAGAGAATTCCTTATTAAGATGTTGGCAGCTAGGGGTTTTAGCCCATAAATGGATTAGGATTATTAACTCCTTGTTAGATTATGGATATGTTGATGTTAGAATTAATGATGTTAATAGTGATTTTTTTTAATTGACGGTGGTGTGAGGCAGGGAGCTGAGACCCTATATCTCCCCTGCTATTCGATTATGTGGTTGACATGTTCACTAAGATGCTAATGAGGGCTGCTTTGCATGGTCAGATTACTGGTCTGATGCAAAACTTAAATTAGACTCGTGCCACCAGTATGCAGTATGCTGATAACACCTTGCTTTTTCTTAAAAATGATATGTCTTCTTCTACTAATTTGGAGTGGATTTTATCATGTTTTGAACAAATATCTGGTATGAGATCAAATTCCGTAAGTGTGATCTTATTCCCATCAATGTGGTTTTAGGTCTTTTGTCAAACAACGAGTTATAGGTTAGGGGATATAACATCCTAGGATTAGAGGCTAAGAATAGATGAGACACATGTGTGTGCATTGCATTCATGCATCAGAAAATCCGGAAAAATTCCGCGCAAAAGTTTAAATAAAAAAGAGATCAGAGTTCTTCTCGTTTTGATGAGTTAGGGTTTAGTTCATCATAGATAGGTGCTAAAATTTTTTACATGATTTTTATTGATTTTCTTATTTTGGGGGGAAACAATTCAAATTTAAATATTCAAGTGATATATTTGAATTTAACAATACTATTAAATTGAATTATAAATAGTAAGTGAATTTAAATACAAATTAAGAATGGAATTCTTGTTTGTAAATAAGATACACCATTTACTAGTTTAAAGTACAAGAATAGAATATTAAACTTTCTTTCATCACAATAAATAATAAATTATCTTTACAAGAATTCAAACTAAAAAAGAAAGTTTTAACTTTATTAATAAGATACAATATTACAAAGTAATATACAATATCCAAATAGAGAAGAGAAAATTTACAACAATACAAAAATGTAACAATTTTTATTACAAAGATAATAATACAATGTTTTGCACTTTACAAAAGAAAAAGGAAATTACAAGAATAATAAATCTTAATCTAATCTTTATTCCTAGATACGTATGTATTTAGTTCCATTCAAGTGTACAGTTACATGTGAATCATTTTAGAAGAGTACTCTCTCCGTTTAGAAATATAATATATTTTAGCTTTATAAAATAAATGTATCTAGACGCCTTTTAGTGTATAGGTTTACTTCAAAACTATACAGTAAATGACGTCTAGATATACATTTGATTTAGAAAACTACAACTTCTTATATTTCTAACCGGATGGAGTACTAATTTGTAGTGGATAAGTATTTTTATTTTTTATTGTATCACCGGTGTTATTAGCTCAGGAAAGACTAATACTAATACTACACAGTATCTAGTGTTAGGATTTAATTAGTTCTTTTAATTAAATGTATAAATCTCTGCTTATAATTAACCACAACAGTTGCTATTTGTGCAACTTGTATGTCGGTTTTTACGTGTCCTTCTGAACAAAAGCGCCCGTTATAAGCGCCTATTCGGGTGCTATATATAGCACTATTCATCGTCAATGGAATTACAGTTTTTACTCCTATCATTTGATTGTGTTCTCTCTCAACATCTAGTCTCTACTACTAAAAAGAAAGTCATGTTTCGTCGTCGCTTGATACGTCAAAGGTTTCATCCAACTTTCCTCGCCCATCGCTCTCTTGTCAATCGTCTAGCTCACCCTCCCCCCCCCCGCTCAAACACACGCCGACATGTGGGCCACGGTTCATCCCAAATTCCCAATGATCGCGCCCGATCCCCTTTCCCCTCGCGATCCTGGCGGCGCTCACTCCCCCATCTCGATCCACTCATCCATCGAGACTGATCTCCCCATCGACCCTTGGGCTTCGCACAGCGAGCCGCCGCCCATGGCACTCGCGTCATGGTCCCTGCCACCGCCGCCCTTCCTTTTGCGGCCGCCATCACCGGTCGACCTGGGGATCGTCACCAAGAAACCGTGCTGGCGGACTGTGCGCGCATAGCGCCGCAATAGATCGTGGCGTTGCTCGCACGCACGCGCCGCGTGCCACTCGACGAGGGCAGCGAACTCGCCACCTCTGTCGCTCGGAGGGGGTGGGTGCTATATCTTCGCCGTGCTTTGCCCGTAACAGCCGTCACGACCGATGCCTTCGTCGGAGATGACCATGCTGAAGCGCCTCCTACCAACGGATTTGGCGTCCAGCGCCAGTGGCGTTGCGTCCCCCGCGCCGATGGGTGGGACTACGAAGAGTAGCTTCGGGAGCTTTAACGGCATCACGGGTAGTACCTCATGACCATGGCGCGCGATGAACCGTTAGTGGCGCCACACGCTCCTTGCCCTGTCCCAATTGCGACGAACCAGGCATCTGCAAGCCAATGTTCCACTGGTGCGTGCGCGACTTGCCTCACCGTCGGCTTCCGCTCCCCTCCAGTAAGACACCTTCTCCATCCACGTCGTTCTTCCTGATTCCGCCCAGCCTCGTCTGCCAGCCACCCTTCGCTTCTAGCCTGAAATCACAGCGAAAAGAAAATTTAAGGGGAATTAGAATTGGCGGCCGTGCGTCTGGGATTTGTGCAGAGGAAGAAGTTGGAACAGACCAGGCTTCGTTTTCAGAGCCACAGGTGGCATTAAAGTACGCTTCTACAGACTCCTTAGTCCTTACATTCATGAACCACAATATTTTATTTTACATAGATCAGTCATTTTCGTGATGCTACAGGACTACCTTTTCTTCTCCTTTTTCACATCTTTCTTATAAGAGTGATCTCACATGCTTAGCACTTCACTTTTCAGATACAGACATGCTTCGGTTCAGGTCAGTTGAAGATATGCATGTATTCCTTGCGGGATGATAGGTGTCGGCCATTAAAAGAACAAATGAATGATCCTTATGCTTATTTAGGTTTTGAGTTTGGAGAGTCCAAGACTACCTTAGACGCCACTGACATTCAGGCATCAATGACTATTTGGAACATTCCACCTCTCAATCTTGCCGACAGTCAGACTTTCACCTTTAGATCTGAAAAGGTATAGCTTTTTTGATGAGATTGTTTTTAAGAATATATGGGCGCACCTTTTGAATCTTGTGGGACACTTCAAATCAGGAGAATTTGCTTCAAAAGTATAGTGATGATTGGGATTTTGTCTCAAATCGTGTGAATAGGTTACATGAGTTTCAACCTTTCTGGTACGTAGTGATGATTCTCTATAATCCTTTTTCTTGATATCTTGTGCTAGCTAGGTTTCATTCTGTTTTAACTATAAAATGCTCATATTAGTATTCATCTTCTTGAATCAAACAAAATTTATTCTAGACTAAACTGGAATTATGAATAGAAAATCTAATATTGTTATGTTGTCATGTATAGGGATGGATACTGTTATTTGGCTCCGATCTTTTGGTCGTTTAAGATAAAAGAGATTCCTTTTCCAATGGATCTATCTAGGATGGATCCTTACTCCATATGCGGTGTATGTCTGATGCGAGAAACAAATTCTTATTATTGTTATTTTAGATGGAAAATATTGCTAGACTGTTGTGATGCCATGTAAAATATTGCTACCTTCTATGTTTCGGCCTTTAGATATTTACACAGGGCGATGCTACCCAAATATACTACCAAACTAATAGGTGTTGTCTCCCTCCTCCGCAGACAGTCTCAAAGGCAGCGGCCACCTCTTTGCTTCCTCAACGGTGGATCGAGTGGTGGACGAAAGAGGTGCCGCACCTTGGTAGATCCGGCAACACAGGTTGAGGTCAGCAAATAAAGGAGGGGAGCCCGAGAGAGGAGATAAAGGCATCGCGTCCGCTAAGGGCATGGGGCGGTTTGATGCTACGAAGGTTGGCGTCTACGGGCGCGGAAGGGCTCCTAAGGATGAACGAACCTGAGGATGTGCAAGGCGACCTCATCTCTCTGTCTTCTCCAACTCCCCCAGCGGGCTAGCCTTGTGTCAATTTCATGTGGGTGCATCCCTTCTTATATGGAACAACCAGATGTGGAATGGTTACAGAATGATGCATAGCCCCTTCAACGGAGATGACCATGGTGCGTTCCTGCTTTTATCTTGTATTGGCAAAGATAGCTGGAAATATTATAGTTTGTCTTTGCTTTGCAGTTGGTAGTGCTCAAGATTTCTTGCGGGTTGGTTTGGTGTGTTTGAATGCCGGATCGACTCTCATGATTTTGGTTATATTTTCACAATCCTTTTTATCACTTCATTATTCTTAGTTTCTTATATTGTTCTAATCATAAAGCTTGTTGTCATCATAGTTAGGATTGTCATGAACTTTATGCAATACTGATTGTCTAATCACCTTGTAGGTGAGAAGATAGATAGTGAAGTGAGAGGATGAGAGATCAAGATCTGATATTGTTTTGACCAAACAAATGAAAGGAGTATGCTTGACAAATGCTTCCTTGGCATGATAGATGCCCCAAGGAGTGTAACTATGTAAGTGTGGAGTTGTTTGAGTGATGTCTGACATATTTCTTTCTTCATGGTAGTGATGTATACAAAAACATGTTAGTTGTGCAGATCTAGCAAAGCATGTGGTCGACACTTTAACTTGTTGCTCATACCAACAAATATTTGTGCTGGTAAGAAGTCTAAGTTTGACTCACAATACTGATAAGAAGTAAGTACTACTATCAAGCATCAATGTTTAATCAAGAAGCACCTTGCTATTATTTTGGGTAATATAAATATTTCATCTATTTATTATCATTGCACATTATGGTCTATAGTTTTACATATGTTGTAGATAGATGATTTGTCTACGTGAGTAGCGAGTAACACCATATTTATCCAATATAAACTATTGATCAACTATGCAATTGAAGATATTTAAGCCATAGTGCAGATAGTACTCACTTATTACTGAACATGTTTTGTTATCATAGGGGAAGCAATTTGTTTTCTAAACAGGGATATATTATTAATCTAGCCGCAAATTGGTGCATATTATTCTGTGTGATTCCTTGATCAAAAGGTTTAGCTGCGTATAACAATTGGTTCAAGGTTGGGTACCATTGGTTGGTTGATATTGCATTCATTTCTTAAATGGAAGAGGAAGCAAATTGTAGGTGCATATTATCCACTAGGATTCCATGCTCAAAAGGTTTAGTTGTATACAACAATTGGTTCAAGGTTGGGCAACATAAACTGGATGGTAGCATTCAGATAGAGAATAATGTTTGGTACTTTTATTTGGCATCGTCTCCTAATAAAAATTAATGTTATGTTGTTCCTCCTGTATTGTGCGTGTTAGGTTTTACAAGGTCAATGGTTTTTGAAGCAAGAGGATGCCTGGTCAGGAACCAACATTTGCTTTCTTTTGATGAAATCTGTTATTATTCTAGCTTAAATGTTCCTGAAAACATAGATATTGGGTGGGGGAGCTAATTATATATTCTGAACTTACAGAAGATTTCATCTTAACTATGAAATGGTATCTTGCTTCATTTTGCAATCGGAGAGAGTGCATACTGGTCTCCATATTTTGTACTATGGACCGATCATGTCTCGCGAGGGGATATCATTTGAAACAGATCCTAAAAACCATATATTGCATCCAAAGGGACCATCCAATATTTGCAGGTTCGGTTCAAACCTCTCTTTTCCACACTCAAATATTATTGTATTCACCTTCTGGTCTTATAGTGCAAGCACGGAAAAAATGGTATTTATATCACAACGTCATTAAATGGAGATCATTTGCCTTTGTGGGGGTTTCACAGAGAAAACTACCAGAAAGCTTTGATCTGAGCAACCTTGACTGATCGAAATAGATCAATGGCTGATTTCTCATCATTTCATCATCTAGCTCATTTTCTAGGTCCTATCAACTTGAGAATAGTCTCCGTGCAAGAGTTTTATTTGCTCATAGAAGAATTCAGCAAAACACATGTACAAAGAAGGATGATTATTATTTCATATGCATGTAATGCTTGTTGAAATATCATGAAATAAGAAATTCCTGCAACAATTAACGGTTTACTTTACTATCTCTACTGATTTTGCATATTGTTCTCTTAGTCCATACCATATACATCATATTTGAATAGGAAACAAAGAACTAGGCATGGATTTTAATCCATCCACATGATCAATAATTTTACGGAGCAGGGGAAGAGATTATGCAATATATCTCCAAATTACTTTGTTTTTTCTTTTGCATGAAATGTACATTCATGTTGAAGTGTAAGAAACAGACCTTCAAGACTCCGTACACCGTATATAACTTGGATTCGTACAATTTTACCTGTTAGTTGTTATCATGTGTAAAGACTTTGATATAGTCAGTCCTAGATTCTTGTACACTTTGTGTGAACATATTGTTGTGGATGACAAACTAAATAATTATGTCTGTCTTGAAACTTTATATTTATGTCTCCCAATACATTAGACTTGCACATGGTTTCCATTTGGAGGTGCTAATTGATCTAACATGTATACATGAGAAGCGTCTTTAGTAATAATATCCATCCTGGTATGTTTTTTGAGAAAGATGAATGATAATTAGTGTTGCTCTTTGTAGATAGGCTTTTTTTCATGTTTCCAACACGTGTCTCTATCTGGTTGATGTTATTATGCCCACTCATTGATTTAATTCATTTTGCGCTAAATGATTATGTGACAAAATATAAATGTGTAGTACAATAGAGTGATAGAGCCAAAACAAGAGTCAAGAGAAGCACATGTCGAAGATAAAGGTAAAAATTATACACATTCGTTGTTGAAAAGATAGCAAGCTGAGAGAAATGCATCATACATGAAAATTCATAATGACGCCACACCCACAATAAACATGTATTAAACATATTATGGCATCTATTGACTCTACAAGCGTAGAACGCCTTGCAAGACTTTTCTTAAGACGGTTAAAAAAAGCACTCTGGCGTTTAGGAGATATTTTCTCTGGATCCCCGCCTCCACCTGCTGACACGTGTACCATAAATAACCTCTAAATTCCCTGCTGACTTGGTGGGATCGGAACACGCGTCCATCGGACCCAGGTGACGCTTCGCATGCTATCCCGGAGGAGCTGTATCATTTTCGTAAAAAAAAAACAGTATCGTGTATACTCCGTACTCCGTAGTACTCCTAGTCAGCAGCACCGTCTGCAGCCGCGATCGGGATCGAAACCACGGAGGCTTTCCCTCTTCACAATCTCCTCCCAGTGTCTTCCATCTCCGGAAACCCCGATCTCTGGCAATGTCGCTCCACCAGCGGCCGCACCAGAAGCCGCTGGGCGCCGACTCCCTGCCCTTCTCTACCGTCCCAGCCAACGCAGGCCTTTCTTCGCGGCCGTTCCCCCTCCTCACGCTCCCCTACCTCTTCTCCCTCCTCGCGCTCCTCCTCCTCCTCGCCCTCCTCTTCCCCTGGGGGCCGCCCCGCCACTCTGCCCCGCCCTCCCCGTGGCGCTCCTACACGCTCCAGGACGCCGCAGCCTTCGCTGCCGCGGCCGGCAACGGCACCATCATCCTCGCGGCCGTCTCCGGGCCCTACCTCCCCTTCCTCTCCAACTGGCTCATCAGCGTCCGCCGCGCCGGCCGCGCTGACCAGGTGCTCGTCATCGCCGAGGACTACGACACCCTCGAGCGCATCAATGCCGCGTGGCCCGGCCACGCCGTCCTCGTGCCCCCGGCGCCCGACGCCCAGGCCGCTCACAAGTTCGGATCCCAGGCGAGGGGAAATTTCAGTTTCAGTTTATTAAACCCCGAGCTGTTCGATGAAATGCCCATGTGCCTGACTTCTCGCCTGCTTGTGTATGTATGTGTGCAGGGGTTCTTTAACTTCACCTCGCGGCGGCCGCGTCACCTACTGCAGATTCTTGAGCTGGGGTACGCCGTCATGTACAATGACGTCGACATGGTGTGGCTTGCCGACCCGTTCCCGTATATCGTCGGCACTCATGACGTGTACTTCATGGACGATATGACTGAAGTATGTATGATTGGTGTGGTTTTTCGCTGGGGCTGTTGGAAGAGTACCTGATGGTGTCGGGATTGTCGGTGCAGGTGAAGCCACTAGATCATTCACATGCCCTGCCGCCGCCAGGTAAGAAGGGGCGGCCGTACATTTGCAGCTGTATGATCTTCCTGCAGCCAACAGAAGGGGCAAAGCTGTTGCTCAGGAAGTGGATCGAGGAGCTCAAGGAGCAGCCCTGGTCCAAGAAAGTGAAATCAAATGATCAGCCAGCATTCAACTGGGCTTTGCTGAAGACTGCTGGGCAGGTTAGACAGCTAAATATTGAATTTTATTGCGTTTAGTTGAACTGATCGTATACGATTGTTTCTTTGCTTGAACAAACTAGTGGTACAGGGTTAACTGGTCAATGGGTTCAGGGCTGCTTAATTTTGACGCTTGCCTAGTATTCTTGGTCAGTTGAAGAACCAATGAACTCCAACCTTGACATCAGTTTTGACTTGTGTAAATGGCTTGTTTTACAAACGAAAAGTTTGAACAACTATTGTGTTGTAATACTCACAACTGTGAATTAATCATTCATATATCATGAATTGCTAGTACAACAAAAATGGCAATTGCATGTCTGCATCATGAAAAAAACTTTGAACTTGGAAGCAGAGATGGACATTTAAGTAGTGTAAATATCTATCTCTGCATGATAAAGTAGTTGAAGCTCCTGTTTGACTTGATGATGCTTTGGATACTTGTTTCTACTTCAAATTGACTCCACTTTGTTTAATCTCCATTTTTATCATCGCTATATCCATCTTGTACACAGTCTACAAAAATGTTATTCTGTGGTATATATATTGCAGATTTCAGTAGCACTGTAAACAATGTGGCAAGCTAGTAGGCCACAATATCAGCGTGCTATGGCCTGCTATAGTGGCCTGATAGGCACCATGGCGAACCCCAAACTCTAGTCGCCTTTTTTGAATTCTACTTCTATATGAAACAATACCACATTGTGCTGGACTGGAGTAACTGTTTCAGCATGATATTATTTTAGCTTGAGCTGTTGTCTAGAAGTTTAATTGGACTTTAAAATGGACATGCATTCGTTGTACTAAGCTTTGGAGTATTTAATGTGCACTTGTGCAGTAATAACCTTTCCAGGGAAGTATGTAAAAGGAAGTTCATAACTGCTATCTCACATATGTTCACAAACTTTCTACAAAGAGTAGTTTTTATCCGCAAGGAAACGAAAAATTACTCAATATCTACAGACTACTCATTCTCGGTGAACCGAGGGCTTGTTTGGATGTTAGGGAAGCCATCTGTTAGAGGAACCGATCCATCTTTGGATCGGGTGTTGCTTGGATAATACTCATTTTTTTTGGATCATTAGTGCTATGCCATAAGAATTTAGAGCCTCTTTGGATTGCTGGAATTTGGAAACGTAGGAAGAATAGGAAAAACATAGGGTTGAGATGTCATCGTGTTGTGAGTTCATATAGGATTTCAAAACACAGGAATTTACAGGATTGACGAGAGAGAGTAGAGAGAAATAGAGTGTGTAAGTGCATTGGATTTCTCAAAAGGAAAAATAAAAATGAGGTTTGAGCTTATGTTGAGATTCCTATGGAATGGAGGGCATAGTAATAGATTTCATAGGAATTTGATGATCTCAATCTTATGATCCAAAGGGCTTCATAGGAAAAGTTCATATGGATTAGAATCCTCTAAAACTCCTATGAAATTCCTCCAATCCAAAGGGGCCCTTACCGGGAATTTTATCACTATCCTTGCTGCATTGAATTTTGTAGCTTACATTCTGCACGTATCTTCTGGAATTTTGTAGATTACATTCTGCACGTATATGGATTGAAACAAATGCATGGTACACGACAGATGGTTTTATTCTGTTTTCTCAGAATATTTTCCTTGACCATTGCCTCCACAACAGATAATGTCCTTTGTGAAACTACTAATATGATATATGCTTGCAGGTGGATGTGTATCTGCTACCCCAATCTGCTTTTCCAACTGGAGGGCTATATTTCAAGAATAAAACATGGGCCAAGGAGACGAAGGGTAAACATGTTATTATACATAACAACTACATAACAGGGTTTGAGAAGAAGATAAAACGCTTCCGTGATCATAAGCTCTGGCTGGTGGATGAACACAGTGACGAGTCACCACTTGGTAAATTATGAACAAGCTGTAATGGCTAAAGTATACCTCTCCTTGCTACAGCATCACAATTTTGTAGCTGGTGTTTGAATGGAAGGGACTGCCAAAACAGATGTTGGATGGTTTTCCATCTACCAGACGGAATGCAACACCGGAATACCATATCCATATGTAGAAGACTTTGTACATCAAGCCCCTCGGGGAACTACCCTTACTCATGTAGTTTGTCTTTAGAATTACAATTTTTTGCAACGAAAAGATCTGGTTTGAGGAGATCAGTAAAGATCTTAGGGCATGGATGAGGTAATGTAGCTATGAATATTGTTAAGTCCATTGATTAGTTCATGGTGTCTGTATAGCATAGTAGTTTTGTGAGGCTGTATTATTATTACTGAAAAATACTACTCCCTCTGTCATGGATTACCTGTTGCAAGATTTATAGATGTGTATGTATCTAGATGTGTTTTAGTGTATAGATACATGTGAATCTAGACAAATCCGTGGCATCTAATTGGGACAGGGGGAGTATATCATTTTCTTTGTACTCTTGATCTTTTTCAAATGTTATTGCCTGTCATCAACATGTTCATCAGTGTTCTGTTTCTTCAATTTGCATGACAACTTAATACACTTTTCTGATCATGTGTTGAATACGGCATTTGTCGTCACTCGTCTCTTTGGAAGATCTCTTTGAAAAGCCAGGCTCCTATTTAAACACTGGAATGTCTTCCAATCTGGGTGGAAACCGAAATGTATTCTATGTAAATCTTTTATACTGTATATTTTTGGTTTCAGAAAGGCACTGGAACTCCATTCATTTACTTCCACAAGGAACATGCCAAAATGAGGATGCAAGTTCCTATCGTTAAATATTCTTATCTTTTCGATAGTACGTCGCACGCCTGAGAATCCGATCTTCTCCTGCAATTACATTAATGGAATCCCAAGCTACTGTCGTTGGACCCTTTCCTTGATGCCTCCCACCTTTGCTTTCTGTAGGAGCAACGCCGTTGCCTTGGCCTCACACAAAGAACACCGGTGGAGCAACGGCTCGCACATATATGTCACCCCTGACCCCGTGCTCGCATGTGCACACAAAACCTTCTTCCTTCTTTCTCATTGTCACAGCAGGAAACCAGCCCGGCGTCTACGACGGGGATCGATGGGTCAGGTCGTCGCCAAGGCGAAGCAAGGTATGACGAACAACATCTGTTGTGCAATCTTTCTCCTGCTCAAGACATTTTGGGCAACTCATCTTTGCATTGCTGGTTTGGTTTATATCCACCATTACACTGCCAGTGAGGTTCATGTTGTTAGCACGGGTGATGTTCTGGCAGGTGCCGAGCAGGCGACGCAGAAGACCGACAAGGACGCGAAGGTTGTGTCCAAACCTAGTGAGGCCAAGGAGCTCATCAATTTTATGGGGAAAAACTACGAGAGTAAAGTCAAGCCTGCGACAACCTTCGACGAATTCTACCATGCCATTTACGAACTCATCGAGTAAGCTTTCACCTCACGAGATAGAGAACCATACCGTTTTATGTTGTTTTTTGCAGCCTACAAATTGTTCATTTCAGAGAGAGGTACAAATTTGCACTATTATAGTTGAAATTGTTGGATAAATGCAGGAATTCCCATGTGATTCCTATGCCTTTCAGGATAAAACGTGCATCCATGCGTATAAACAGGTAGATTAGCTGGGTCAGATTGTAACGATGCCCATTTGTATTCAGAAGTTCAAATGTATACAAACAACTGGATCTTTACCTCAAAAAAGGGAAAAAAAAAACTTCAGGCTTCAGCAATGGTGTTTCAAAAGAATTACCTAATACTAACCTCTGTCACACAAACAACTGGATCTTCAGTAATGTATTTTTTTAATAATTAATACTACCACCTAATAACCTCTATCTGTTATTTGCATTCTTCTTCAGAATGTTTTGTGAGGAGCGTGGGCAGTTGCAGTACAAGATGCCATCGAAAAAGAAACTTGAGGAGGCGTACAAGGTCAGACACACCCTTTCAGAATAAAGGAAGCTCTCCTCTGCTTTCTTTGGCATAGCTTCTCAGCAGAGTTTGGCATCTTTCTTTCGTTTCAAATCTTTCGAAATGGCAAGAATGTATTAGATGCCCGGACAACGAGGGCATGCAATGCATCATAGTGTTGATCACCTTGATTAAGGCCCTGATTGCAGTAACATTTTCTCCCATTGCACAAGCATGCTGAAAAAGAATGTACTAGGAGTGAAGGGAGAAGTGATTTGGGTTTCCTCTCTAGCGCAGGCTGTTCACCCTAGCGGCACGGCAAACCTGAGCAAGAACGACTTCATGAAGATCACCGAGGCTATCATCACGGTGGACAGCTTCACCTTCGGCAAGGCCGCCCTCGACGTGCTGGTGGTCCTCTTCGGTGCCCCCGTGTGCGCGATCCTCGCCAAGAGGATCGTCCCGGGCCTCAAGTCCTTCTCCGATGACATCGTCATCCCATTGGCCACCTCCGGCGCCGTCGTGTACCTTGCCAAGACCAACAAGCTCTGAGCCGGCGGATTATCACATGTGTTACTACACGTACTAGCTTACCACAAGAAGAAATAATGTGTCGAATCGTAATGATGCAACTGTAAGGTGGCTCAGTCGCGTCCAGATTGTAAAATTTGTAAAGACTTGGTGTAAAGAAGAAGATCAAGAAGCCTTCTGAGGCGTGGCCGAAATGCAACTCCTTCACCAGTCGCCTCCTCCTTGGTTTCATCCAATTTGGATAAATATTTAAACTTGTAATCTACCAAAATTGGTTTCATCCAATTTGGAGTTGTAGAACTGAAGTTATTGAAATTTAAAGTTCACTAATTTAATTGAATTTGAATAAATCAAGTGGATAATGTTCAAAACCCTAACAAGTGGGGTTTGGGTCCACGTGCCAATTGGGTCAACTTAATGTTGGGTTCGCAGCATAAAAAATAAGTTTTTTCCTACGATGAAAACTACTAAACACCAAGATTTATCTACTAGATACAAGCTACGGATGAATATACATCCATAGAGAACATATCCTTGTAGACCGACAAAGTTTAACGAGGTTGAACTCGTGGTTGATGTAGTCAAACGCTTACCGATCTCAAGATAGAGAAAAAGTCCAGTGCCGCAAATCAGCAGCGCATCCGTGATCGTACACATGTTCAAGCCACCAAACAACCTCCGCCTTCTCGCTCCAGCGATGCAGCGAAAGCAGCAACTCCTTCCAGACGAAAAGCCACCGAAAACATGTATCTCGCTAATCCAAGACCATGGAAAAATAATTCTAGAGGGGAAGAGAGATCCTTCACGAGAAGATGTGAGTGAGAGAGAAGGAGAGGAGGGCCTTTTATAGGAGGAGGGGGAGGGGGGTCACCCCCCACCCCTTCCTCCATTCATGTGAATAGAGCTCCCACTCACAAATTGCCTCTCCATTTCCTCCACTCAAAATCTCACTCAAATTTCCAGTAAATTTTCACCAAATTTAATTTAATCTCTTGTTAAATAAAACTCCTTTTATTTATTTATTAAGAAGTTTGTCAATTACTTTAATTAACAAGCGTTCACATAAAACCCCTTTCTACTTTTCAATTTCACATGCAGAACCAATTTCAGCAATTTCACCCGAAATAATTCTGGTGTCCATTGAAATAATTCCAACGCTTTGCAATTCTTTCGTCTAGAACATATTTGCTCCAAATGGTGTTGGTATCCCTTAAGTGTGTCACTCTATGGTTTGCGAATAATATAGACATAATTGAGACCTCTCTCGGATCAATAATCAGAAGCGGGACCTGGAGATCCATACTGACTCCCACACATTCAACGATGACTTCCGTGATTGTGAGAACCTTTTACGCTGGTAACTTAATCCCTTTGTCTTGCGATATATTACATGTCCGATATTCAATCATAGGTATCTCTATACCTAGTTTGATCTCGTTACCGACATACACTCTTTTCTTGTTCCCGTGATATAACATTCTAGTGATCACATCACTTGCTTGCAAGCTAACTAATGTGATATCACCGAGAGGGCCCAGAGTATATCTATCCGTCATCGGGATGGATAAATTTCACTCTTGATCCATGAGCCTCTACATAACACCTACGTAGCACTGAACCCACCTTTATAGTCACGCTGTCACGGTGTGACGTTTTATGTTATCAAGATACTCTTTCAGTGTTAGTGATTGACATGATCTCATGGTCTAAGGACTAGGATTACTTCGTATGATGTTATAGCAATATAACACAATGACTTTGATCATAATGCTATACTTCAGATAAATTTTCATCACATCATTTCAACAATGATGTGACCTCGTTATTAACAACATCCAATGTCCATGATCAGGAAACCTTGATCATCTTGTTAATCAACGAGCTAGTTTATAAGAGAGGCATAACTAGGAACTTTCTATTTGTTTATTAAACACACATGTATTAACGTTTCCGTATTAATACAATTATAGCATGCAAAATAAACATCTATCATATATTTGGAATACATATAATAACAACTTTATTATTGCCTCTCAGGATATATTCCCTTTACTTAAGTGAACTGGTAAGTTGCCGTTAGATCTAATCTAAACATCCTAGATTACATCACTTAACTAAGAGGTATGAGAGCGTTGATCTAACGATCGGCGACCAACATTAGATCCTTCTGTCGATGACCAAAAACATGCGATGCTACTGCTACTAGCGGCGGGTGCTCACCGGAGTTTTGTCAGAGTCATCGTTGGAGCTCGAGGTGATGGTCAAGTGGGTTGGGGATGATCAGCGTGAGCTCGTGAACTAGATGACGCCCTTCTCCTTCTCCAGTGAGGTCCAGAAGCTTGCAGACGTCCTTGCCTACTTCGGTGCTACTCGGGCTCCCGTTGATGTCCTTGCTCCAGTGAACCTAAGTCAAAATTGACAGGGTTATCAACCACTAGAGAGAGGGGATCATGACGAGCTACAGAGCGTGGCCAGGGACGCTTCCTATGTCGGCTCGATGTTTTCATCTTTAACTCCGACGAGTGGAAAGTAGAGGGAGGTCTCTGGCCAAAATTATCCCAAGCCTCATTGTTAGGAGTGTTGTGAGAGGGAGAGGAGAGTGTTGTGAGTTGAGAGTGGCCTCCGGGGGCTTCTTATATAGCCACGAGCACTAGACGGCACGCGACTAGGGTTTGGGATGGTGTGGCCCGCACGGGAGCTAGCACGACAATGCATTGAAGACGGAGCGAGCGTCCAACGGTCCCAGTAACAAGCCCACATGCGTTCTCTCTAGCGTGGCGGAGAGGGTGCGATGATGCGGCTCCCATTTGAGGGTCCACCGGTCTACAACAGTGCTTGATAGTGGGTATGGAGTGGGTGCGGCGCGGCGATGATGTCGCCCTGCTGACATCGTCTTCGGGTGTGACGGAGCATCGTAGGCTGCGTGGGCGCGTGCTAGCGTGCTCTCTCCGAGCGGGAACACCAACGACGTTGAGACGTGGTACGCGAGTACAGAAGGTGACACGGGCCACACTTGTCCATGTTGGCGCCACCTTCATGTAGTAGACAGAGAGGGAGGTGGGGGGGGGGGGGTCAGGGGAGAGCTAGTGCGGCTGCCATGTGGGTTGGCCAGCCCTAGAGGTTTAGGGCTGGGTTTATTGAGATTAACCCGAGAGGTTTTAGTTTAGGGTTTTAAATTCAAATGAATTAATTTGAATTCAAACCAAAGAATTTCAAAAGGGTTAAAAATATTTGAAATGGCCTCAAAATATTATAGACATCAATGCAGCACAATGCCACTTGTCCATGAGTTTGAATTCAAAAGAATCAATTCAAATTCTTCTTATGCAACCTTGCATAAAGAAGATGGAATTAATTTGAAATCCTTTTTATTCAATTTATTCCCCAATTTAAATATCATATAAGGTAATTTAGATGATTTAGAAACAATTTACTTGGTTTTTTTTGGTTTAGATGATTTGATTTATTTGTTTCATATGCACACTTGCATATGATTTTTTTTTTCTTTTTGGTAAAAATAGATTTAGATCTCTCCCAAGGGTTTTAGGATTTGGAAGTGTTTCGATGATGATCAAGATGGAGTTTAAATCAAGGTCATCTTTATTTGCACCATCAATGTTTTATATGGATGGATTTATCATCCAAAATTTTCTTGACATCATAAAAATGTGCACATGCCATGCATATGACAAGATGATCATGTGAGGGATTTTAGATGATATTGTGACCTTAGGATCTTAAGTGGGGCAGTGCCCTTCTTTATATCCAAGGAATACCATATTAACAAACTTAAGATGGAAACAATGCCACTTGTATGGTAGAAAAACACATTACATCCATACAACACTAATTCATCTCATTTTATTGGTTCCGAATTTTGGAACAATTAAGTAGCACAACTTATTATAGAATTTGGGGGTGCTACATAGGACCATCGGAACATTTCTGTAGAACCCTGATACTTTACCGAAAAATTCTCGAACTTTTATAGAACCATGAAAACCACTTTCCTTATATGAAACTTTATCTTGAATCATTGTGAAGCTCCTCATCATGTCTGGATCCCATCCGAGACTCTGAAAAATCTTCGGTCTCACCATTCTGAATGTCCCAGAACTACCCTAGCATTATCGAACGTTAAGTGTATGACCCTACTTGTTCGAGAACATGTAGGAATGATCGAGACACATCTCTAATCAATAATTATTAGCGGGACCTAGATATCCATAACGACTCGCACACATTCAACGAAGATATTTATCATATGAGCCATGATGTTGAGGATTGAAACAATCAAGTATTTCATTTCCTTTATCTCGCGATATTTTAGTTGCCCGAGATTTGATCATAAGTATCTCCATACCTAGTTCAAACTCGTTCCTGGCAAGTACTCTTTACTCGTTCTGTAATACAACATTCTTTGTGATCCAAATCACTGGTCATGTACTTGAAAGCGATATAGAATGTATTTTACCGAATGGGCCCAGAATATATCTCTTTGTCACATGGATGGAAAAATCTCCCTATTGATTCATGCAACTCAACAAGTACTTTACGAGATATCTGAGATACACCTTTATAATCACCCTATTACGAAGTGACAGGTGATGCCCCCAAACCATTCTTTCAGTAATAAGGAGTAACATAATCTCATGGCCTAAGGATCATGATACTTGCAATTAACAACTAGTATATAATTTAAACTTTATGACACGATCTACTTTCTTTACTTAGTTGAGTCTATCCATCATGTGATTCTCCTAATGGCATGACCCCATTATTGATTGAGAACATATGTCCATGGTTAGAAAACCATAACCAACACTAATTAATGAGCTATCCTAGTAGAGGCTTGCTACGGACACAACGTTGTTTATGAAACCACACAAGGATTATGTTTCCTGTTAGTAAATTTATAGCTTGGATAAACATTTATCATGGACTTGAAATATGGTAATAACAACTTTATTATTGCCTCTAAAGAATATTTCCATAGCTTCTTGCTCCCTCAACTTCCACTTCTCACTATTCTCTAGTAACTTCCCACAATGTTGAAGGACAAATGATTCTTTTTTGAGGTTGTCATTTCGTTGTACATTGCCATTGGTATATGATCCTACACCCATAATTTAATGCATTTGTGAGTAATATGATCATTTACTCACAAATATTTGAGATGCACAAAGTACAAAGTACTTACATAGTCATCAATGGAGACACCATTTGGAGGTGCATTTTGCACTTGCTCCACACATCCACGCTAACGACTACAAAAAGATTTGATTACATCCCGACAACTTGGAGTGATATATACGTGTGAGGTATGAGATTGGAAACCCGATGCATGAGTTATAAGAACTTGTCTTTGATCCTTTGCCAATACCTCTTCCCGGTTTAAACATTGTCTCCCGGTTTAAAAATTGTCGGTCACCACATTGAATGAAACTTGCTCCCATGCCCTTACTTACACAGTATCTTCAACTTCAGTGTAATTCACGGGTATCATTCTTTTCTTCGCTTGAGAGGCATCCAACACCCCTCCTATATCTCCTCCACCTCTTCCTCACCATCACCCACCTCACCATCCTCAATCTCCTCACCATCGAATGCCTCAAGTGGTGTATCAACAATGTCAACCAAATTCTCGTTCAACAAATTGACAAACGAGATCGGAACCTCATGGAAATTGTAACCACATCACCAAAAACTAGTATTACTATTACCTAGAGCAAACGAAGTTGGAATGCGTTGGAGAAAGATGAAGTTCATACCTTGTGGGCATTTCTACAAACACCTTCCCGACGTCGGAAGAGCTGGCTTGCACGGCAGGGATGGCAGTCGTGGGGGCAGGGAGGGAGGAAAGCCACTTTAGTGCACCGACAACTTCTTCTTCGGGCTGGCACTCCATGCTTCCGCACTGGAGGACGCGGCATGGCCGTCGCGGACGCGATGATGATCGCTTCTAGCTAGGGCCCCGAGGACGCAGAGGTAGTACGACCCCTTCCCTAAACGACGTGGTGTCCAGCACGTTTGTGCTTCATGCTGCCAGTGCTAGAATTGGGCTACACAACCGCATAGACGGGAGGGGTACCCGCGCCAGATGCCGAAACCATGGGCGACATCGATTGGGGTCATGCGTCCTGGCCAGTGAAGGGCGAGAATTGGGAGGGGTCCATGGGGGCGATTCGCGGATGCAGCGATGTCAGACGACGAGTGGGAAGATAGATCCGGGGAGATGGGGCAGCGAAAATAGCAAAAGTGAAATGTCCTTGCTACGAAATCTTGGATTGAGTAAAGGGCACCACCTCAGACCAACATCCTTACTTCAGAGAAACCACCTCGCCCCGGCCATCAGCGACAGACCGAGAAACAGATCTTGCCAGATCTGAAGTCTGGCGAGAAGACCAAGCTGCCGATCTAAAGGACCGAACAACACACTTTGCCATCATCTCCAAGACGCCACCGTGAAGGTTGTCGCCGGTGTAGGAGTAGAGTTGAGGCAGATTTATTCTTTCGGGCGACGCTCCCACCACCAAAATGGCGCACCATAAAAACAAGACTCTAACCCTAACTACTTGGCTAAGGAACAAGGTCCCCTCTCCCTCCTTCCGCCGGAGCGGCAAGCGGAGGGAGAGGGAACCAGCCCTCCTGCGGGCTGAGATCGGGAGTGGGAGAGTTGGGTCGCGGCCTCGAGAGAGAGAGAGAGGGAGATGCGATATGTTTTTTACCTAGTTTCACACGTTAGGTGTGACACATGCACCACGCCACCGTTAGTGCTTCATGTTGCCGGTGCTAGAATTGGGCTCCGCAACCACACCAGCGGGAGGGGCACCCACGCCAGATGCCAGAACAATAGGCAGCGTTGATTGGGACATGCATCCTGGTCAGTGAAGGGACGGAATTGGGAGGGGTCCATGGGGGTGATTCGCGGATGCGGCGATGTCGGAAGGCGAGAGGGAACATAGATCTGGGGAGACGGGCAGCAGAAAACAATAGACGTGACATGTCCTTCACGCAAAATCTCAGAGCGAGTAAAGTGCATCGACTCTTCGGCCATGGAATTTGTAGTATGTATTGGCTGGGGGAATTTTCCGACCCCTGAATCTGATCAGGGCAATTTTTCACATCCTAAACCGTAAAAAACAGTTATTTTACGGACATCACGCTTTTACGAGATCCACTAGAGTTGTACATGTTAGGTGTGACACATGCATCACCGCTGCGTTCATTGTCTGGAGAAAGAGAGCGAGAAAGGGATGCACACGTCGCTGTGTCGAGGAAGCTAGAACGAGTGTACGGGAGCAAACTAATTTACGAGTGGATGGAGAGTACGCACGTTGCCTCGTTTGTTTAGGCTAACAAGATCATCGGCATTGAGAGGGAGGTGTGGGACTGTGGTTATTCCTATAAATGGAAATTTATAGGAAAGTTTTCCTATAAATGAAACCAATAGCAGATGAAAGAACCACCAAGCATGCACCAGTAGCACTTGTGCACAATGCCGCTCACTCAGGACCAACACGCTAACGAGGAGGGATTGCTTGACGGCCAGCTCGAGCTCTGGCACACCGCCTTGGCCTTCATGAAGTCTATGGCGCTCAAGTCTGCCCTTGGCCTCGCCGTCGCCAACGCCATCCACTACCACGGCGGCGCCGCCACCCTCCCGCAGATAGTCGCCAAGGCCGCGCTCCACCCATCCAAGCTCTCTTGCCTGCGCCGCCTCATGCGCGTGCTCACCGTGCTCACCGTCTCTGGCATCTTCAACATCCAGTACGCCGAGAACAGCCACGAGGTCGTGTACACGCTCACGTCCGCGTCCAATAATTATAGCTGGGCATGAAATCGAACTTCAACATGTGGCTGTGAATGGTTTTTGAGTTAGAGTAACACTTCTGATTCTTATAGACAATACACAGACAGAATACAAAACCATCCCGCTTGTTCGTATCAGCCACATGGAGGAATTCATGCACGCCATTAATGAATACGCGAGAGCGTCAGTTAGTACCGTACATCCATTCACGGAGCATCTGTATTATTATAAAAGTATATCAAAAACGAAAATAGGTGCACCTAGTGTACTAACAACATATAAAAAGCATGGATCATTTTCACTTTATTTACTTGTTGAAATCTAAAATTTTGAATTTTGAAAATTTTACATGCACCAATTTTTGAATTTGACAAAACAATTAACATGTAAAATGTGGAGTTTTTAATTATTATTCTAGCAGTGAAAACCTCATTCCATTCCGAGCTCGGAAACTCTAAAATTACACATTTCAATTTTCAGTAACTTTTTGACTAATCAAAATTAGCCTAAAGTTACACATCTACAAATCCCTCTACTTCTAAAGCATGCGATCTATCTCTACTTCTATCGCATTGAGCTAAACTAACAATGAGAGATGAAAGGGTAAAGTTGCTAACCTTTTAAAACCTTTGGATTTAGGAGCTGCCACCAAATCTTGACAATCTTGGAGAAAAAGTTGGACATGAACTCGGCTTGCTTTGGAGGAAAAATGGTCATGGCTCAGGCATAGACAAAGCTGAGTTATATAGAAAAACCAATAGTCCCAATCGGTATAACAAACCCGGACTAATGATTAACCTCTAGTGCCGGTCTGTTATACGAACCGAGACTAAATGTTCCCGCACCGTGCGGTTGGCTGGCACGAACCTCACGAACCGAAAGTAAAGATCCGAAACGACCAAGGACTATGACTTGCCATGGCTCCTAGCCGTTGGAGCCGGTATGAACCGGAACTAGTGCCCGACCCATAACAAATCGGGACTAGTGCCCGAATTTGGATCGAACCGAAACCCTATTTTCTACTAGTGACGGTTTCGTCGTGTGAACATTATTAAAGACATCTTTGGGTGCCTCTAATTCTTATTCATGACGTAGTGATGCAGTCATCGTCTAGAGAGAGACGGAGAAAGGGAAATGGATAAGGGATAAGGGATGCATGCCACGCTGTGGAGGAAGCTGGAACGAATGGACGGGAGAAAACTAGTTTACGAGTGGATGAAGAGTACGCAACGTTGCCTTGTTTACATGTGGACGAGAGATCATCGGACTGGGAGGGACGTGTCGGGAGTTCGCGGCGACGCCGTGACTATGACGGAAAGTTTCCCTATAAATGAAACCAATAGCAGATGAGCATGCAACGTACAAACCAGTAGTACTTGTGCACAATGCCGCTCACTCAGGACCAACACGCTAACGAGGAAGGATTGCTAGATGGCCATCTCGAGCTCTGGCATAACACCTTCGCCTTCATGAAGTCTATGGCGCTCAAGTCCGCCCTTGACCTCGGCGTCGCCGACGCCATCCACCACCACGGCGGCGCCGCCACCCTCCCGCAGATAGTAGCCAAGGCCGCGCTCCACCCGTCCAAGCTCTCTTGCCTCAGCCGCCTCATGCGCGTGCTCACTGTCTCCGGCATCTTCAACAGCCAGTACGCCAAGAACAGCCAAGAGGCCGTGTACACGCTCACGTCCGCGTCCCGTCTCCTCGTCGGCACGTCCAGCGTGGTCCCTGCACTGCACATGCTGCTCCACCCAATTCACGTCTCCTCCTTCTTCGACTTGGGCAAGTGGTTCCAGGAGGAGCTACCGGAGGGCACAGATCTCTTCACCCTCAAGCATGGCAAGACCTTGTGGGGGCTGGCTGACCAGGCACTAGTGCACACGTACCCCTCTAACACCGGTTTGGAGGACCCTCTAACAGCGGTTCCACAACCGCTGGCGTGATTGAGGTGTTTTAACACCGGTTCCTATACAACCGGTGTTAAAGTGGCGACTGCAGAAGCCTCGTGCTCTTTAACACCGGTTCAGATCTCGAACCGTGTTAAATTCTTGTTACAGAGATTTGGCGTTTTCTGCTGGCGTAACTCTGCATGAAAACGGCAAATCTCGCTGCATTACCGCCCGCTCATTACGGAGGGGAGAGCGAGGAAATCGATCGAGCGTATACTTATAAATCGTCAGGTACATACGAGTACATGAATAATTAAGCAACTATTATTATACAAACATCGCCATCAAGACATACATCGCCATCGGCACATACATCGCACATACATCTACATCGGAGGTGGATATCTAAAGAGTTAGCCGCGCGACGACTCATCAAGTATGAACCCCGCCAATTCCTCTTGAATGGCTCATGCGTTCAAATGGTAGGAGTTGGTCCCGCATCCGTTCGATCAATATATATGAAGAATGGACCGTCAATATATATAAGAATAAAACTCAACACAATTGATGGTAATAAAATAATGTTGTGGACTTTGTTTACTTACTCTAAGTTGTTCTAGTGCTTGGCCTGTCAGACATATCGTGTTGCGAATGAATTCGCAAACATAGTACCCACATAAGTTATTGCCGTGTCCTTGATGCGCTTTACGAGAATAGAGTTCAATCAAAATAATAATCAATAAAGCATGATATAATGGAATTGGAAGCTAGCTAGTATTACTTACATTTTGGTCTACAAATTTTAGTTCTTGACCATTCACCCACGCCCTGCCCGTGAACATTTTCAAACCCCGTCCGACAAAGAAAATGGATAAAGGAGTAATTAATTACTTATTGTCACGAAAGTTGCCGATCTAGTGCGATAATATGATTGAAATTACCTCTGGAGCATCTCTCTAAAGTTTGCCCATAGCTCTTTTTCTTTTAAACGAGTCCATGACAAGGACTTTTCTGAGTCGGGTTGAATGACTAGCGAATAAAGTGGAACTGCAAGACGCATAACTCATCATCAGTTACACTTAACATCGAGTAAGCAAACAGAATGTGTACAAGAGAGAGGTAAAGTACTCACGAGAAGTTGTAAGGCAATAGTATTTCCCTTTTGGTTTGTTGTCTCGAAAGACTTTAGCAAGTAATCTTCTGTTTGCCGGGTTTTCTCTTACCACTTCTTCATGAACTCTATTTGGGTCAACGAACCCAATGTCAAAAGGGCCTCCTTTCTGCATTCCATAACCTTTTTCCTGCATAATAGTATATACATATATGGTGAGCATATATATATACATGCAATTAATGAAGTGAATGAGTTGAGATAAAATTACGAAATAGTACTTACACACAATAAAGGCTGATGGCAGCTTTGTCGAGTTCCTTCTGATTGAATAGAAAATGCAAGTCTTGAATGTTGAAGTCGATCGCGTCGTCTCCGCACAAGAAAATCTCATCTCTTATATGCGCCGTGATCCATTCTTCTTTTCTCGTCTTGCAGAAATGAAGGTACCACTTGTGCAATTTTCGCATCTTTGTTGGTAGATTTTTGAGCTCCTCTTTCTTGACTAGATTCTTCCCATACTTCCATGGCTGTATGGGGTTGACATCGCATTTGGGCAAGTTGTCTCCCATGATGTTCAAGTATGCAATGTAAGTCATCCCCATCACGTGGCAGTCATGAGACTTCAGGTTTTGGAATTTTTTCTCTGCCATATTTATTATTCCCTTTATATTCGACGAGAAGCCAGACGGGACCTTGATACTGCTCAGACATTCAAAAAAGATTTCCTTCTCTGCTTTGGTAAGAGCGTAGCTGGCAGGAGTTAAGTGGCATCGTTTACCCTTCTCGTTCTCAGGATGCATAGGCTCTTCAGGGGCCTTCAGACGTTGCTGGTCTTGTCGTGCTTCCGGTGTATCTTTTGTCTTCCCATACACTCCTAGAAAGCCTAGCAGGTTCACGCAAACATTCTTCGTCACGTGCATCACGTCGATTGAAGAGCGGACCTCTAAGACTTTCCAATAGGGTAGGTCCCAAAATATAGATTGCTTCTTCCACATGGGCGCGCGTGTCCGGCATCGTCATTGAATGATAGATCGCCAGGACCTTTTCCAAAGATTACTTCTAGGTCCTTGACCATACCAAATACCTCCTCACCAGACGGAGGAGGCTTCCTCCGGTTACGCCAGACGTTTGAAATGCTTGCCTTTCTTTCTTCTTTGGATGCGAGTTCGGAAGAAATCGGCGATACCCTAGGTACACAACCTTCTTACATTTATCCAAATATACACTTTCAGTATCATCTAAACAGTGTGCATGCATTGTATCCCTTGTTTGTCCGCTACGAAATGTTACTAAGAGCAGGCCAATCATTGATGGTTACAAAAGCAATGCTCGAGGTCAAATGGCTCCCCTTTGTGCTCATCCCACATACGTACACCTGGTTTGGCCCACAGCTGTAAAAGTTCTTCAACTAATGGCCTTAGGTACACATCAATGTCGTTGCCGTTGCCTCGGCCTTGGATGAGCACTGGCATCATAATGAACTTCCTCTTCATACACAACCAAGGAGGAAGGTTATAGATACATAGGGTCACAGGCCGTCTTTGGATCGCAGCTCGCTCACCAAAAGGATTCATGCCGTTCGTACTTAGACCAAACCTTAAGTTCCTTGCGCCACGTGCAAAGTCCGGGTACTCTCGCCGACTTTTCTCCACCGTGACCCATCGGGTGTCTCAACATCGCGTCTTTCTTCTGGTCTTCCATGTGCCATCGCAACAACTTGGCATGCTCTTTATTTTTGAAGAGACGTTTTAACCGTGGTATTATAGGAGCATACCACATAACCTTGGCGGGAACCTTCTTCCTAGGGGCCTCGCCCTCAACATCGCCAGGATCGTCTCGTCTGATCTTATACCGCAGTGCGGTGCATACCGGGCATGCATCCAAATTCTCGTACTTCTCACCGGTAGAGGATGCGATCATTAATGCAGCATGTATCTTACGCACGTCTAATCCTAGAGGGCGATAACCTTCTTTGCTTGGTATGTCTTGTCAGCAACTCATTATTTCTTGGAAGAAGATTCTTCATTTTACCAACAACTTTGAAAATGCTGTCGGTCCACACCATTCTCTGCCTTCCATTGCAGCAAATCCAAGGTGGCACCTAGCTTTTGTGGCCATCTTCGCAAGTTGGATACAACAATGTTTTGTGATCCTTTAACATCTGCTCCAGCTTCTCCTTCTCCTGTTCAGTTTCACATTCTTCCTTTGCATCGAATGGCCCGACCAAGATCGTCATCGGGCCCATCCGCTCCTCTTGATCTTCATTATCTACCCCCGTTGCAGTATCATCATATTCAGGATACATATTATGATAGTTTTCATCATCCTCTTCTTCTTCGTTGTCTTCCATCACAACCCCTTTTTCTCCGTGCTTGGTCCAACAATTATAGCTGGGCATGAAACCAGATCGAAGCAGGTGGGCGTGAATGGTTCTGGTATTTGAGTAGTCTTTCTTGTTATGACAGTGAACACACGGACAACACATAAAACCATTGTGACCACAGTTTGCATTAGCCACAACGATGAAATTTTGGAGGCCCGTAATGTACTCGGAAGTGCGGGTCACCGTACATCCATTGCCGATTCATCCGCATTAATATGTAGTATATATCAAAAATAATAGGAGATGACCATTTATATATATAGTACATCAATGACACATGAAACTATAGTTGCCGACCTCGACCGAGACGGAAAGAGCAACAAGAAAGCTTATTTTGAGCTCTCGGGCATTTCACGAACACCTCTAGTGCATATGAAAAAACACAACTAGCACTCTTCACACCCTCTTGCTAGGCTCCAAAATGTGAAAAATGGAAGAGTGGGGTGTGTGTGGGCTGGAGTGGTGTCTTATATAGCCCTTTAACACCGGTTCGTGCCACGAACCGGTGTTAAAGGGGTCTTGGGAACCATGGTGGAGGACCTTTAACACCGGTTCGTGGCACGAACCGGTGTTAAAGGGGGCCTTTAATGCCGCAGAGGCCACGCTGACGTTTCTTTAACACCGGTTCGTAGAAGAACCGGTGTTAAAGCCCATTTTCGGGATCAACAAAAGCCCGCGTTTCCACTAGTGAGGACCCGGCGTACAACGCGCTACTCAATAACGGTATGTTCTCCGACAGCCGCTTCCTCATGGACATCGCCGTGAAGGAGTGCAGCGACGTCTTTCAAGGGATAAGCTCCCTAGTTGACGTCGCCGGAGGGCTCGGTGGAGCGGCGCAAACCATCTCCAAGGCGTTTCCGCACGTGAAGTGCAGCGTGATGGACCTCGCTCACGTCGTCGCCAAGGCTCCAACCGGTACCGACGTGGAGTATATCGTCGGCGACATGTTTGACAGCGTCCCACCAGCGAACGTTGTCTTACTCAAGGTGAGAGAAATATATGTGCACGCATAGATAAAGTGAGATCATACGATTACGACCTCTGCACGCATAGATGAAGTGATTATCAATGAAAAAAATAGTGGTCCTTGATATATTGTTACAGCATGCTATATTTGAAAATAGCATTTCAAAAAATAGTCTGAAAAACTGCGAAACTATGAAAATTTAGCATGGAGTCTCCAAATACGCTAAAATAGTGGGCTATGTTTTCGTTGGTGATTATAGATTATGACCTTTGCAAATATTTTTTTTAAATGGGAACTTGATATATTGATAGAAAATAAAAATTGAGTAATATGCACCGGAGGTCCTAAAAGTTTGGACGAAACCGTATGCAGGTCCTAAAAGTTTTAAATTGTGCACTGAGGTCCTAATTATCAGTTAGTTATGCACTGCAGGTCCTAATTCTCAGTTAATTGTGCACTGCAGGTTCAAATTTTTTGCTATAGCCCTGGCTACAGTGCACACGGATCTTAGAATTAGGACCTGCGCTGCACACATTGAAACTTTTAGGACCTGCATACAATTTTGTCGAAACTTTTAGAACTTCCAGTGCATATTAAATTTGAACTTATAGATCAAAACTTATATAGTATGTACAAAGTTTTGTATATGTTTTTTCTTTGACCATGCGCTATCTTTATAAAGGAATTCTCTTCAAGTAGGTCTAGTGGTTAAGTTATTTAATTAAATGGTTTTGTTAATTCTCATTCGACTGAGAATTAAGTTTGAACTTAGTTATGTCCAAAGCCAATAAATTTGCATTGCGATTTGGTTGGAATTAAGACTTTTTAGTTGTAAGTGGGGTTGCAATTGGGATTTTTTTAGTTGCAAATGAATGTAAATAACATCACCTACTTAACACTCCTAATTAAAGACTAGATGAGTGTCCTGTATGTTTATGGTCAGATTGTCATAGTCTTTTTTTCCGCAAATAGATTACCTTTTTATATTTATGCGTATTTCACATGAAAATGTCAATGGGGGTATTATAGTTCTACCGCGTTCTAAGAGTTTCTGTGATGAATTCTATCCAAAATTTTGTTATTAAATTTCCACTTGACATATGTGAATAAATATCCATATATTAATGGTAAATCTTACAGGAGTTTTCTTTTTAATTTATGCAAATTGAAATTAATCCTAGAAGTACAAGCTTTGTAGGATTAATTTCGATATAAGAATGGGGCAAGTAAATTCTTATATGATATTTTTCTCTACTTATTTACTCTACCACATAATCTATTATTCTAGTTTACTGGTCGATAAATTACTAAATGTCCCAAGACTTATTGTAGATTGGATGTACATTCTAAGGAATGTATTTACTTTCATAAGAACTTTATCTTGGTGTATTTGGTCAATGGCAAAACCATATAATCTACAATAGCCTAGATATTTCTCTTCCATTCGTGCTCATTCTCCCTTGTCAATAGAATTCCTTGTTATTACTTTATCAGGTTCATAAATAAGTAAAAAAAACCTCTGCTCACTAATTTAAGATGTTTTTAGAAACTAATATGTTTTCAAAACATCGTATTTTGAATAAATATTTTAGTATTTATATGGATCTGAAGAGTTATATATGTTTGACTAATATTTTTATTTTAGCACATGAATATATTACAAGAGTCAAAATTCAAAAACAATAAGCTCCATGGTTCTAAGTTAATGGTATTACAATTTTGGGTTTACTTCTCAAGGAAAAATAATAAAGGCAGAAAAAATAACTTTTCGTAATCTTCTTCATAATGTAGGTTTTTCAGATTTTGGCAAGTAGTATATTTTTGAATTTTTACTAGTTGTTTATAATTAATGTGTTTTACCAACATTGCTAACATGCACTAAATAAAATACTATTTGACTGGGGTTATGAGTTATAGTTTGAGATGTATTATTGTTTTCTGGAGCAACATATTTTCGTAGGAATTTATGGTTGGTTCCAAAATGGCGACTACCAAATTTCAAAACAATGTACAACTTAAAACATATGTATACATTTACTATTATTAAAACTCAATATGCATTTAATGGCATAAAACACACACACACACACACATATATATATATAATATTCATCTATATATGTTTGTTGTCACATAATAAGAGTTGTACACCATTGGATTCCTGCAACCAATCTGACGAAAACTTGTTAAGGCTTGGCTTGGCTATATCGGTCAACTTAACTAGTTAGTTAGATGGGTTACAAAATAATGTTCTTAACAAGCAGCTCACGAGACTCGAGGGACTCATGAGACCGCTCATTTAGCTCATTAACAATAAAATGCCAAAAAGGGTTTGGCTCTGTTTGTTAATAAAATGAGCCAACCTAAATGGGCCGACCAGACGAGCACTCGTTAAGGTCACCGAGTTTGAGATTTATCTTATAAGCATGACCAACCACCATTAACGGTGCAAATACATGTAACATATGTAAATCAGAAGGTTTTTTAAATACTAAGCTAGCCTAGCCTAGTAGGTTGTTTGAGTGAGTATTATTTGTATATAGAATGAAAGTATAAACTTGCAAATTAAACCCACGAAGAATCTAGTATAATCTACGTAACTCACATATAACATTGTTGGTCAATGTGTGACTATATAGAAATGTTGTTTTATTTTATGGTACACGAGCATTCGTGTTTTAAGACAAAGTCATTCCGGACAACACCATAGTTGGTGTTGTGAAGCTTGCATCCATAGGTTGGTTGTTTGATTCTTAGGATTGAATCCCTTAGAAATTTCTCCTCGGAATTTGCTTGGAGGATACGCATCCCTTGGAAATTTCTCCTATGTTGTTTGTTTGAATCTTATAGGAATATTTCTTATGGATTCCATTGACTGAACTTCGTTGTAAAATTTGCATAAAAAACTATTCAAAATTTGTTTGATTTGCATGTTTCAGAAAATACAAGAACAGAAAAAAAATAAAAGAATAGGATATGATTGCATGTGCAAAATAGAGGAATATGAAAACAACAGAAAATTCATGAAAGTGGATGTTTTATGGAGTAGAAAAAACACATGAATCATATATACCATTATAATAAAATTAAGGCTAAAACAAATGCAAAGGTAAGATTAAACATTCCTTACCTTGATCGTTGTACATAGGAATATATAAAAATAGGTTTGCCGGAATTGCAAAATTCCTTTGTTTTCCCTTCAAAACTTAAATCAAATAAAAATCTCAATTTTCCTATGGTCCATTCACTTAATAAAATCGATTATTTAGTGTCACCAAAGCAAATTTTCTATTCCTATGTTTTTTCCTCCACTATTCATATGTATAAAGAGGACCTTTGTGAAAACCTTTTGATTTTCTTGTGACATAATCAAACAAACAATAATCATATAGGATTCAAATGGACATGATATTGCAATCTGGAGTTTTTCCTCTACATGCGATATTAAGAATTCTGTGAATCAAAGAGGTTCTGAATGTTTAGTGCCACAAGACAATTTACATCTTATTTTCATATTTTTGTTGTTTTAGTGGGTGTTGCATGATTGGGGTGATGCTGAGTGTGTGAAGATATTGAAGAACTGCAAGAGAGCCATCCCCTCAAGAGATGATGGCGGAAAGGTCATAATCATTGACATGGTGGTTAGAGCAGGACTGCAAAACTCAAAGCATAAAGAAACACAAGTCATGTTTGATCTCTTCATAAAACTATTCAATGGCATCGAGCGAGACGAGGAGGAGTGGAAGAAGATCATCTTTGAGGCAGGATTCAACGACTACAAAGTTATTCCTGCTCTAGGCGTTCGTTCAATCATCGAGGTTTACCCTTGATATGTGATCTTTATTTGGTCGATGCTAGTACATGTCAGTCATTTTAGTAAGACATGTTCCGGGAATAAATTGTAGTGGGCTTCTACATCTACTTGATTTTGGGGTGCAGTTTGCCACATGGCCCGGCCTTTCACATTAGTAAATTATTGGCAAAACACTATGTTAAGAATTTGTAAATATCAGCAATAAGCCGTCAATGAATATGCATATGATGGTGGCTCGGTTGACGTAGAGCCTGTTGGGAGACCCCAAGAGGAAGGTGTGATGATCACAGCAGCAAGTTTTCCCTCAGTTATGAAACCAAGGTTATCGAACTAATAGGAGAAAGGAAACAACCCCAAGGAGTTGCTAGCAACTTGGAATCTGCACAACACAACCACAGAACTTTTCCCCAACTTACAGTGAGGTTATCAAGCTCACTGATTTGCTGAAACACAAAGGATTAAACTTATAGTGTGGAAGATAGTAATTGTAGAAAGTAAATAGTAAAAGTAAACAATAGATGGTATATCGATGGTAAGGAATGGAACGGGGTCCACAGTTCACTTGAGGTGTTTCTCCATAAGATAAATAGCATGTTGGGTGAACAAATTACAGTTGGGAAATGATAGATTGAAAAATGCATAAATATGCATGTACAAGTCATGATGATTCTTATGAGATCCATTTGAGCATTAGAACATAATACATAGATAGTAATCCAACTGCATCTATGACTGACGACCCACAAGTATAGAGGGTGTATCGTATTACTTCCGATAAATAGGAGTGTCGGTCCCAACGAGGAGCAGAAGGTGATGAACAGTGGTATGGAGCAGGAAATCCCTGTGAATACTTAGCAAACGGATTTTTAGTGGTTTTCTGATAAGGCAACAAAACAAAGAGCAAGTAGTAAAGACAACAAACAAACGGAGCAAGTGTCCCAATCCTTTCTTAGCAAAGGACAAGCCGGTGGAAATACTTATAAGGACCAAACGTTCTCGAGAACACATGGGAATTCTGTCAAGTGCTTTCGCTTCGAATAGCTGAATACTCTTCGCTGGTGTTGTAAGTGTTGTTTGGGTGAACCTGTGCTAATGTACCGACCTTACTTGGACTAATACATACTTGTGATTAAACCCCCTGCAAACATCCATAACTACAGGAAAGTAATTAAGATATAAATCTAACCACAGCCTTAAACTCTGAGATCCTACACTCCCTTGTGCAAAGGTGTCCTAACGGGGATTCAGGTTTCTGTCACTCTGACAACCCCACAATTAGTAGCCAAATACACAATGCATTCCCCTAGGCCCATAAATGGTGAAGTATCATGTAGTCGACGTTCACATGACACCACTAGAAGAATAGCACCACAACTCAAATACTAAACCATTGAATAATAACTCATCACAGATTCACTACTAACAACATGACTTCTTGTGGCATCCCGCAAAACCACTACTAGAAAATAGCGTTGAATTTGTGCATTGCATCGTCATCATCATGCATTGTTTGCATAAAACTATGTTTGCAAAGCCCGTGTTGTTTTCTAAAAACGCCCCATCTTTATTCAAACGCCAAAACCCGGGTCACCGGAGTATTTTGTTTTGTCCGTGTCAGTTTGCAAAAACGCTCGTTGAAATAATAATTTAATTAATTATTTTAGTGGGGGCAGTCGAACGGGCCGACCGACCCGAACGACCACCCCCAGAAAACTAAACGGTCCACCTACACCCGCCCCTCTAATTCCTAAGCTACCAATTAAACTACCCAGCCCAACCCTCCACATCACCCCACCCAATCCCCACTTGCCACCTCACCTCCTCCCTCTCCCTCACCCACTCACACGCCACGCCACTCCTCTCTCCCTTCCCCTCTCTCTCTCTCTCCTCTCTCTCATCCCACCTCACCCCACCGGTCCACACCCCAGTGCCCTCACCACACACGCCACCTCCTCCTCCCACCGATCCCAGGCCACCAGCCCCTCCTTCTCGGTCAAAGCCAACCCGCCTGGCCTCCTCCTGGGCCCACCACGCACGCTGTGCACCCCGCAACCACCGTCCCCTACCTCGCCGCTCTCCTCCTCGCTCGCTGCCTCACGCCACTGCCGCCCGCTCGCCGCCTGCCACTGCTCGCTGGAGAGCCCGCGCCCGAGCCGACCCGCCACCTCCGCCCGCTCCGCCTCTGCGAGCGCTCCGCCGCCTGCCAGACCCGAGCCACACGCGCCGCTTGCTTCCCTTCTGGCACAGGCGCTCTCGCCGCGCTGCTCCTCTCCACCGGCCGCCGCGCCCAAGCCATCTTCCTCCGCCGCCGCGTCCTCGCTCGCGTCCCGCCTCCGACGCGGCGCTGCTGCCGCCGACCGCCGCCGTTCCTCAACCTCCGCGTCGCCCGTTGCCCGCTCCGCTGGCCCGCTGCCTCCGAGGCCTCCGGCCATGAAGCTCGCCGTCCCGCGCCTCGCTCAAGCTTCCCCGCCGCCTCGCCTTTGGGGCCCACTCGACCTCGTCTGCGCCGCCCACCTTCTCGGCCTTCGTCACCATGTCCCTCTCGCTCGGCTCTCTCCAGCCACGCTGCCGCCTCACGCGAGCCTCGTGCTAGGCCTTTTCCTGTCGCAGCCTTGTTCAGCAGCTGTTCGTGTTTGTTTGGAAGGAGACACCTCCCAGCACATAATCTGCACCGGCGGCCGCTTTGTGTTCTGTGGATGTTTGGAGGCTTCAGTGCGTGATCCTCGCCCAAGTGCTGCCGTTGTTGGTGCACCGCCACGATGCCAGGTTCGGCTAACGACAAGACCGACATGAGGCCCCGACAAGATCGCTCAGGACTCGACCGATCCTGCACCGACGCCACGCCAAGCAGTTCCCTCGGACGCCAAGACCCGAACCCTGTCGAATCCCTCGAAGTGTCCCGCCAAGATCGTCATCGACAATGGAACCAAGACCGGACCCACGGGATGACATGTTCTTCACCCAAGGGCGGCAAGGCTCTCTTCATGGATTTCGGGACCCCGACATCGAACGACAAGATCATCGTCATAGAACCCAAAGGCCACATGTGCGACAAGTACTCCGACCCGGAACCAAGTTCGCCACCGACTAAAGACGGACTACGAGTTCTACTTCACGGTTGCCCAGCGACAAGATCTACTACCCCGATCCGAGACCCTAACCCCGGAGACGAGAACGTTCCGTCGAACCCTGGACCCTGAGACCGACCCCGAACCCCGGAAACCCCAAGATCGTCGAGACCCCTAATGTGTGACCCTTATCCGAACCCCTATTTTATAAAATATCAAACATAAAACTTGTTGCATATTAAATTGTCATACTCGCATGCATATTATCATGTGGTTTTGGGGCCTTACGCCAATTCACCTAATAATTGAATATGGGGCCCGTATGCGGGCAAATCTAGTCTCATATTGGCCTCAGTTAAACTTGTGTAGCGAACCGGTGATATATTCTGACTTGTTAAACAACAATTAAAATTGCGGGGTAGCTAAACAACTCGAACCATATAATCATTTGTCGGGACCCCGGTTCCGCTTAATCTTGACTAATTGCATCGCACCTTTGCCATGCCATGCATCATGCCGATCTTCTGTCGTTGTATTAAATATTGCATCCGGTGTTATTCTAGTGTTTTGGTTCTTCGCGGATAAGGCCGTTGAGTTGATGTGAGCTTCGCCCCGATCTTCGGATGAACCCTTCGACAATGTTTTCAGGCGAGCATCTCCCCCTTTCTACCTATCTTACTTTTATAGTATTTATTCCCTCCTGTTGATCTATTGCTATCTGTGTTGCGATGCTCTAGTTTTCGTTCCCTGGATATTCCCTGCAGCCTCATATTGCCTTGGAAACCACCTATTACCTGTTGTTTGGTAGATAGTTGGACTTGCGCGTCGTAGTCGCTTGCTCAAGTGCTGTTGCGTGTCGTCAAGTGCCACAGTTGTTGATGTATTGCCGCATGTTGTTGTTGGAGATGACCATAGTTTTACTTATCGTTCACTTTAATTTCTGTTTAACAACTAAAATTGAAATAAGCAGAGGCATCGGTGGGTGATAGAAAATATTTGGTTTCCGAACGCCCACTTGTGTCCCGTAAGACCCCGAGTACTTGATACTGCCTTGATTTATCGCGCTATCCACATCCGGGAGGTATATGGGACCCCCCTGAGCCAGAGCTTGATTCAGTATTATTTCTTGGGGCCACAAACTAGTTTGAGGTTTTATTTACGATCCTGTACTTATGCCATGCTACTTTATGTATTTAAAATTGTGCGAGGAGCACACTGTACTGTTTAGGATCGGGACATGATTCCGCGGTGTCGACAAGCCCAGCCACACTTTCGGGTTCCCAGTCGTTCACAGCCGTATACCCAAACCTTGAGTCCGTCTCGGAGCTTGCTTACCGTTGGGTGTACTCAAGGGTGGCCCCAAATATTTCGAATCCTGATTGTTCAGTCGTGAAAGCCTCGTTGGGTTTTGATTTGGTTTTTCCGAGGTTGATCGAGCGTGTGTTGCTATTGGTGCACCCCGGCCGGGTAAAACTTTCTGAAAGCCGTGTCCGTGGATATGGACGACTTGGAGCACAGTATCTCGATCATAGACAAGCATAACTAAAGTTTATTTCTATAAATTTGACTTTATAATGACTAGTAATCAGCTTCACTATAATGGAATGGCTAATTAATACTGCCCACCATTGCTTGTTTGGAGTGTCGCTTGCGACCATTGTACCTGACTAGTAAGTTTCGCAACTTCAACGGAATGGCTGAATAAAAGTAACAACAACTGCTGGGTTTAAGGGTTATCTCATGCTAATTGTATCTGACTAGTAAGTGTTGCCACTATCACGGAATGGTTAACTAAAAGTGCCCACTGCTTACTTTATCAGGATGATTATTTAAACCTGACTAATAATTGCTGCAACAATAACTGAATAAGTAAAACTGCCAACTGTGTGAGTTCCTCGGTTGACTTCCTCGTTTGGTCTCGAGGGGGAAACACCAGGATGGGTTTGTTTGGTGTTAGCTTCAGGTTGGATCCGGATAGGTCTATCTTACCCTCTCGATCGCCGCCATTGTATCGAGTCTCTATAGGATGTTTAGTGCATCTTTGCCGCCGATCCACCATACCTATGTAGGCGAGGACCGCAATTCTAGCCTCGCCGTGTCTTGGCCTCGATCGACGCTCCTTCTTTTCCTTTGCCCTTTGTCGGCACCCCTTTGTTTAAGCAGGTTTTGAGATCGACGTCGTTAGCGGTGGTTACCCTTCCGGCTTGGCTGGCAGGTTATGGACGCCATTGGTTATTCTTCAGGGCTCTTAGCCCCATTTGCATCTTGTCCGTAGTCGGACGCTCTATCATTTTCCAGGTGATTTGGATCTTTGTACCTTATATCTGTATTCTTGACTCATGGAGTCGCTGTTATATATATCTGTTCTGTGGGTCCCATCGAGGACTGTTGTGTAATGTTATTACTTCGTTTTCCACCCGCACGAAAGTGCCTGGTGGGCACCTTTGAATCGTTTCTATGCGGGTTTGGCGATTTTCGCTAAAACTTGCATAGGTCCGATTCTGAGGGTGTTACACTTCTCCCATGTCCTCAAGAACACAACGAACTACTCACGAGACACCATATGGATCAAGATCAAATATGATATGGTAATGGATAACAATCTGAACATAAACAATAATCCAATGGTTCCACTCACAAGCATCAACTACAATAGTAATCAACACCGGTAAAGTTTCCCCTAAGAACTGAAGCAATATCCAACATAATTGTTACAGTGGGACGGAGTGGTGATGATGGTGCTGGTGGAGATGATGGTGTGGATGATGATGATGGTCCCGATGAAGCCTAGCTTGATGATGGTGTTGATGGCGACGGTCTCCCCTCTCCGGGAAGGAATTCCCCCGGCAGAATTCTATCTACCGGAGAGATCTTTCTCTCTCGGTGTTTTCTGCCCCCCAGAGGTGGCGGAAATCTATCTGTGGTTGCTCCCCCAGGCTTAGGGTTCCGTAGGGAAGATATAGGCGAAGGGACGGAGTCAGAGGCCGGGCAGGTGGGCCACACCTGCCCTAGGCACGGGGTCAGGTGGGCCCGTGCCTAGGGGGTGTGGCCCCCCTGCAGCCCCTCTTCGCTCCTCCTTCTGGCTTCCTTCGTCTTCTGGGAAAATAATATGTTTCCATATTTTTCTGGTATTTTTCCGATCTTCGCGAAATTGCACTGAAACGCCTTCTTTTCCATCAGAATCCAGACTCCGGCAGTCCATCCTCCAGGAATCATCCAACATGCATAAACAGATGAAAAGCCATAAGTAATACCTCACAATAAGACATATATCACTGAATAGAGGTAAATTATGTAGGGGTTCGTAGCATGGAAAACAAAAAATTTCTATCGCATACAAACAAACAAGCCAAGATCTATCTACTAGATTGTAGCAACGAGTCGATGGAATAACTTACCCTCGAAGATTCCAAAGCGGTTAACGAGAGCAGATTCTCGTGGGTGATGTAGTCGCACTCTTTCCGATCTCAAGATCGTGTAGACGATCCTTCCCAAGGCTGCGTTCCTGCAGCTCGGTCACATCGTTCGGACTGACGAAGACCTTCCTCTCCCTTGTTCCAGCAAAAATGGAGGTTGTAGCACTCTCCTCGCGATTCCGAAGACAACGTGGAACCTAAGTAGAGGGAGATCCGAGGCTTCGCCTAAGCCGAGCGTATGGTGGAGTATGAGAGAGATCTATTAGTGGTCTAGAGATTAGACACACCAATTAGAAGTCTCTAAACCGTAGGCTAGAGCAATTAGAAGCTCTAAACCAAAACGGCTCTAAACCGGAGATTAGAGGATAGGAACTTGTGTGTCTAGAGGAGGAGGCCCTGCCCCTCCTTTTATAGTTGGGAGGGGCGGCCAAGGGGAGGGGAGTCCCTCCCCAAGTTGGCCTTGGTTGGCGCGCCGGCTTGGAGGGACTCCTCCCCCAAGTCGGTTCCAACCACCTCTTGCTTGTTTCCCACAGTTTCCTGTTTCCCACAGTTTCCTGTTTTAGCCGTTTGACTTTCAAACTGGCAGTTTGACTTTTCAGTTTTGGAACAGCAAGAACACTTAGTACATGATGCAATCATTCAATATGTAATGACACATTCATGTACCCTCCCCCCCTGGAGTGCCGGACAATCCGGAACCTTCTAGAACATTCCCGATGAAAACACCGGAATCATTCCCGAACTCCGAAACGGGACTTTTCTTATATGAATCTTATTCTCCGGACCATTCCGGATCACCTCGTGATATCCCGGATCCCATCCGAGACTCCGAACAACATTCGGTCTCTTTCTCATAATACCATAACTACTCAAACAACGTCGAATCCTTAAGTGTGTCTCCCTACGGTTCGTGAATTATGCGGACATGATCGAGACACTTCTCCGAACAATAACCAATAGAGGAATCTGGAAATTCATATGGCTCCACATATTTCTCCGATTACTTTGTGATCGAATGAACCACTTACATACGATACCAATTTCCCTTTGTCTCACGATAGTTTACTTATCCGAGGTTATGATCGTCAGTATCTCTGCATACCTAGTTCAACCTCATTACTGATAAGTACTCTTTTCTCATTCCCGTGATATGTGATCCCTTGTGAGCCGGTCACATGCTTGCAAGCTAATTGGATGACATTCCACCGAGAGGGCCCAGAGTATATCTATCCGTCATATGGATGGACAAATCCCACTCTTGATCCATGTGTCTCAACCAATACTTTCCGAACACTCAATGCCACCTTTATAGCCACCCGATTCGGTGTGGTGTTTGATGTCATCAAAGCATCCATCCGGTAAAGGTGATATGCATGATCTCATGGTCGAAGGAATTAGGTTACTATGTATCAGAAAGCATATAGCAATTGAACTATTGAAATGACTTGATCTTTATGCTATGCTTATCTATTGGAGTATGTCCATCACATCATTCTCCTAATGATATGATCCTTGTTAATAACATCTCTATGTTCATGATCGGAAACCATGATCATATATTAACCAACAAGCTAGTTTAACAAGAGGCTTTACTAGGGACTCTTATTTTAGTTTACAAATCACACAAGTATTAATGTTTCCGGTTAATACAATTATAGCATGGTATGTAAACATTTATCATAAGTGTGAAGATATGATAATAACCACTTTATTATTGCCTCTTGGGCATATCTCCAACAGTCTCCCACTTGCACTAGAGTCAATAATCTAGTTTCAAACCTTTGTGTATTTAACACCTATGGCTTTCCGGTGTTGTATGTACACGATTGCTAGTGGTCAACTGATCTCCGGATCTGACACTTCCAGGTCCGTGTGTAATTGCATGTCTTTGCGTCTCTACGCATCACTCATTCTCTAATGAGATGGCTTTGTATAAATTTTGTCCTTCGGTGTGACCTTTAGCTCTTTGGGGTTAAAACATGTTGATAATATTGTCGCACAATATATCTTCATAGTATTATCCCACCGTGAACTACACCTAGTTTGATAACAAACTACTTGACACAAATGCCCTCTTTTGATGCTAAAATAGCAGTCATATACTTAGCCTTTTGTTGTAGTATCAGTCACAATGTCTTAACTTTGGAACTCATCCAAATCCATTATGGAACTCACTTTCCATTATATTGTGCCACCCTTAGTTTAGATCGAGATAAACTTAATTTGTACTTTGTGACAAAACTAGTATCAATGTAGTACTTTTACAATGAACTAACCATCTATTTGTCACTTCTACAAATATTATACTCTTAGTTCTTCCAAAAGATCATAAGAATATCCTTACTATTGTCCGATGATCATCTTACGAATCATTCTGGTATATGCTCACAACATTTAGAGCATAGGACATATCTGGATTTGTACATATCACAGTATGATTGATATAAATACTCTTTGTGATTTCATACATCAAGTATCAATCTATACTTGATTATTTGTTTCACTTTACCAAATGTTAATACACTTGAATATATCATCAACATTTGAACTCTTTCAATCATATCTGTGCGACAAGAACCTTTCTTGTAGTTTCTATATTGAACTCATTCAATATCTCGTCTATGTACTTCTGGCACAACCATATTAGCGTCTATTGATGCCAAATATTTGGGTTTTGCCTAAGTCTTTCATCGGGATGAAATTCTTAATATGTGTTAATAAAAGATACATTATTTCCAATCAACAATATGTCTTCCACATAATGTATTAGAAACATGTCTTAGCGCTCCCACTTAATTTCTTGCAAATGCAAGCATCTCCATCGTCTCTGATGAACTTTTAAACTCCTTTAACAGTTTCATCACAGTGTAGATTCCAACTCCGCGATGCTCA